>CM053790.1:718941811-720319201 GCA_028749045.1 Cupressus sempervirens | reverse complement strand
AGAATCTGTTTTACCACCGTGCACTCCTACAATTATCTTTATCTATTTAGTGCCATGTGTGTTTCAGCACATTCCTACTAGCTTCTTTTCAACCATGCATAGTGGAAGATCTTTATTCAAAGAAATTTTACTTATTTGTTAGGCTGCAATTTATTTTGTTTGGGACTTACCCCACTTCACTAATCTCTTGTGCATCCTCCTTTCGAGGTGCACTCCATTTCTTTTGGTGCTCCCTTAACTTCACCAACTGTCTGATCTTTTTTTTAGTAGTGTTGTTGGAGAGTATCTCTTTCAAGCATTTCTTATTATTGCTTGGCCTCTCATATATCTGTTTTTGTCAGTTACTTTCTTTTTTTCAGTTTTTTAGTTATTCTCTCGCATCGGAACTATCTCTAAAATGGTTGTAATTTGTATACCTTTCTCAACATTTGTCTTCTTGGCAAAACTTTATCTCCACCAAATTATCACAGAGGATTATTCCTTCTTATGAGCATTCTTGTAACATCTCTACTGCATCTTTTATCTGCATAGTTTAATCTTATTTTTAAATCTATCTTTAGAATACATCAGCATAGGTTTAGACTCTACCCTTCTCAGTCTATCATTCATTTCATTCTGCTATTTTTTAACTAAAATAATAATAAGGTTTTTAATATTTTATCTATAATGTCATTTTGTTAAAAATATTATAATAAGTTGCAACATTTCAAAACCACGCACCTTCGGAAGGTTTGGTATTGGGCCTCAGTTAGCTTAGATATTTAGATGGATGGCAAGGTATGTTACATAAATAGATCAATGTGGTGTCACCTGGGTGGTTGGTTTACCTGGTTCAGGTTTGAATCTTGTTTGATCAGAATAGGCGTAGAGCGAATGTGATTCCCAATGATGAATGGCTTTGCTGGTCTAGGGATAGTTCTATGCCGATCTCTCCATTCAAATATCAATTTTTGGTGGAGCAATTCCTACTATACTCAGACCTGTAGTTGTTATACGGTTGATGGGACCGATGGCTCTAGCCTGGCCTACAGATAGCATATTGATAAGCCCTAAAAGGGCTGGTAAAGTGCTATATTTAGTCTATTCTAGGGCTAGGGGGTACCAGCACCTATACTCAGGGACTAAGGTAGTAGGTGGAAATATTGCAAACATATGGGGAATGGGGGGAAGATAATTTTTTTTTATAGAGTTACCGTAATGGGGACGAATTGTCCTCCCCATTACCTAGGTCAATACATAACAATCGTATCTCCCCCACATTGACTAGTTCAAAGTGGATTCATGCCAGTGGAGTGGAAGTGATGAGCAGTGGGACTGAATATTGCCAAAGTCCAACCTATTCCCACTACTATAACTAACAGCAGGCAGGTACACCATTGAGATTATGGCAAACCCAAAATTGAGATATTGGATTGGACACACTTGGTTTCATTTAATAATGCCATGCATGGGATATTTATATCGCAAATAAAGTAAGTTATGATATGATTTCTCAAGAATAAAGGCCCTTTAGTTTAGTTCTATCCCTACCACCGAGGGATGGGTATAGAATTATAAAAGGGAGGATGGATTGGCTATAAGGTGGGGAAGTGGGAACTCAAACAAGGAATGCTTGATTGTTCATTGAAAGGATGGATCTCATCAATCTCAATAAGCTGCCTCCATTGCCAAGTGCCCCACACTATTATAGAGTAGACTTTTCCACCACCAAATAATCTAGTTCCAGCGGATGGACCTTAATTCATGAGAAACAGACTTACACTACTCATTGATTTTTGCTAGCAAGAATCTTCCACTTCTCTCAATGGTGGTAAACTAGTATCCTCCTCTTTCCCATCCTAAAATTAGGTTGGCGAGATACTAGTTCTAGAAGGGTAATGTCTCCATGCAGTGTGTTACATCCCCATGTGCTAGATCATGCCTATTCCTCGTAGCACTGCCATGGTGAAGGGATATAGGTGGAGAATAGTTGGGCCTATTTGTCGGGAAGTTGCAATTGCAATCATAAATGATGGATCTCCAGTGAGTGGATTACCTCCCCTGTCGTTCCCTTGGCACGAATCGTGCGAAAATGTCTAATAGTAGCCAATTCTGTACTTATCCTCTTATCCCAAAGTTGTTGTGGTTCCTAATTGCTAAATTGTGGCGGGTCCCCTCTCCCGTTCCTACGGTATCACCAAAAAAGCTTGTCCCTAGGGAAATTACAGGGCTATGAAGGTGAAGCACCTAGCTTAAAGATCTTTTTTGTCTTGCAAGTTTAATTAGCTTCCTATCTAGCCTCCAATCACCAGGATAGTTGAGGGGTGGCACCTCAAAATGCACATGTTTTCTGGACCACCGATGCCAATTTGCGCCACACTGATTATAGGAGTTCACTTTGACTAATAAACTGCTTAGTTACTCAGTCAAGTCAAGTGAGTTATTCAAAGGGAACTACCCTCCCAAGAAAGGCCCAGTGGGACTTATAGTCAGTGTTAGGGCTTAGATGGAGAGAACAATTAGGTCCCATCCACGTGGCACATTATTGACTACCTTAGCCCTATGTGGCTAGGGCTAAGGTCTACCTTCTATTTCATCAACACTGGCACTACCATTCATTCAGGCTTCTCTTACCCCTACCACTCGGGCTGCCCACTGGGTTGCTTTCTCACGAGGTCCTAAGGTTAGGTACGGGGAAACCATATTAGAGACCAATAGTGCACTAGAAAAAGGTGGACGTCAAAAAGAGTGTTAGGGAACTGAGGTGATGACCTAGCCTAATTTTAGGCTAGCTACTAATCCCAAGCCCTCCCTTCCTTAATAGCATCCAAGACTGCTCTTAACTAACTTGAATAGTATTCATATACATAACACACCCACCCACTAGGAATTCAATTAGGCTAGCATATCGTAACCTCACCTCACCTAAATTAGGTTGGTTAATAGATCAGATCTATGATTGAAATGTAATTAGAACTGGTTTGATGTGCAACTGAGATAAAGGGGTGTTATGTAAAGATCAAGTTCCGAATTTATTAGTAAAAAATAGAGGGGCACTAGCTGAAGCAAAATAGATAGAGTTGTAGGATGGACCATTCCTTTGTGAAGAGGCTAGTTGGGGCTTCCCCATTCCCCTACCTCTTTTTCATTCATTTCATCACATTGGGGCCCTACCCCTACTATTTATTTAGACCATAGCAGACCCTACCCTTACTATTTATTTAGACCCTACCCCTACTCTGATGAACAGATGCATGCATCGATTCAGCACAGAATTGATGCCATTTTCATGAACGGATATCAATTTGGAAACCTAACGAGATAGGATGAGTGTTATGTTAAGATATAGTTTCAGATTTATGAGTAAAAAATGAAGGGGCATGAGTCAAAACATTAGGGGCTCCAGCTTAGGATCTCTCATTCCTTTGCTTCGAGGATAGGTGGGGCGAGCCCCTCCCACTACCTAACCTACCTCAATGGCCCCACCTATTTGGGTAAGGTTTGGGGCCCTACCCCTACTATTTTGAGGTAAGGTAAGGTAAGGTAAGGTCCCCCTACTATTTTAAGGTGAGGTAAGATAAGGGGCGGGGCCCCTACCCCTACTAGTTCATTTCATCGCATTAGGGTCCTACCCCTACTATTTATTCTTTGATCCCACCCCTCCCTTAGTAGGAAGGAGCATAGCAATCCATCCTAGCATTAGAATGGAATGGAATGGAATTCTAGTAGGAGTGTAGTGATCCTACCTTTCTACCAGGAACTATAAAGCCAAAAATAGCTGTAAAGCCGAAGCGCACACATAGGGCTGGATTCCTACCAAACCTCATTGATTTCCCCCACCCCCAAGAATTTATTAAGTAGGCCCTTAACGAATGAAGGTGATTATTTCCCTCTAATATATTGTTCCCTAGCTTGGGTTGGGGATGGGATTCCTATGTTTTCTTTCTGCTTGGTTGGGTTAGGGGTGGGTAGCCTTCCCATCATCTTAAGGTTTGGGCCTCTCTTGGGAGAGTCCCTAACTATTAAGCCTTTAGGGAAGTTTTCCTTTTATCATTCATTGATTTTGACTAGCCTATCCTTCCTCTGTAGTTCGCATTGGGCTCTCTTCGCTTTTGGGGTATGAGTCCCATCACTCCTCAGAGGTAGGCTAGGTGAGTTAATAAACAATGAACTTGCCTTCCCCTCATCTTAAGGTTCAATATATCACTTTCATAATAACCACGCATGAAAATTTAATCTTCAAAAAGAAGAGTTTGACTTTTCTTTATAAAGCCTTTAAATCTTAATCTTAAGTTTGACTATTATATAAAAAGGAGTTAACTTTTTTACAATATTTTTTCTCTCAAGTATTTATTTTTCATTCATTTAATCAAGGAGGTTATTTGTTTTCTCTCTAATCATGTCTACTCCAATTCCTGAAATTAAGTTGAGTAACTCTAACTATCATGCTTGAAAAACACATCTTTCATTTATTTTCTGATTCAAGCATTTTTTTATGTTGCTACTAACCCTTCTTCAGTTCTCGTTGCCTTGGCTACACAAGATGAGAAAGATGCATGGGACACTAAAAAAGAGGAATCCATTGGCCTCATTGGTATATTTCTTAACCTTGATTTGTATGTTCTAATTGCTCAATGCACTACTGCCCATGAAGCTTGGGATATTTTGAAGCAAACGTATGACAGGCCTATTGAATCATGCAAAATAGCATAGAAGACCTAAGGTATACTGATTTCAAATCTATGGATGAATTTTTATTTAAATTTGATTCAAGTTAATTAATTGGTCTAGGTGTTACCCTAACTGATATTAGATTAATTACCATTATTTTAAAGAAATGTATTCCTAGACAATTTCAACCATTTATTAGTAATGTTCATTCTCAACTTTCTATTCCTACTTTGTCTACTCAATTAACTTAAACTATTTTTCAAAATTTGTTACGTCAAGAGGAAGATAAGTTGTTGCAATTTGGTACTCATAGATCTAATAAACATGCTTTTGTATCTAAGAATCAAAATCAAAATTTTAAATCATTGAGCATCATAATAATTCTCCAAATAATCATAATTTAAATAATAATCATAATAATCATAATAATCATAACTTTAACAATAATTATAATTACAATAATAGATTTAATTCTAGGTTTTCTTTTAACAACAATTATAATCAAAATACAAATCATAATAATAACCATCCCAATCAATATAATAGTCCTAATAAAAAACCCCATTTTACTTATTATGGGAAAGATGGTCATTTAACTAATAATTATTTTAAAAGAAAAATGATAAGAAACCTATGAATAATAATTAAACTAATCAAAAAATCTCATGGCAATCAAAATTGTCATGCTTTCACTATTAGTTACAATGTTTATAAACGATTACAATGGATTGTTGATAGTGGTGCTTCTCAACATGTTACATTTTATAGATAGGTGTTTGATTCTTTGCAACTTGAACCTTCAAATATTCCAATTCAATGAGCTAATAATCATACTTACAAAGTTGAAGGATTTGGTGATGTTGTTAGAATTTCTAAAAATAAATTTGAATCTAGAATCTATTGAAAGAGTTAGATTAAACAAAAAGAAATGAAATTGACATCAAGGCGAATGCACCAACTTGTGGTGCCAAAAATATGACACACATCTTATTTTTTCAAATTTTCAAAAGTGCGTGTGGTCTTTTTACAATACTTATTTATGGGTTGCAACCCATAGCCCATCTCATTTTTTGGGTTTTCTTTTGTTGGTTTCTTTCTCTGCCACCAAAAACATGCACACATTTTGTAGAAGGTGAAATCTTTTCTTGTTCTCCTCCTCAAAATGACTCCTCATCACCGGAGATAGAGATCAGATTCATCATGTATGTTTTCTAATCTTGTTTTTGTATTGTTTTGTATGTTTTACCATTTTTTTGTATGTTTTTTATGTTTTTCTTCAAGTTTATTTATTTATTTAAAATGCAATTAGTTTCTTATCAGGAAATGTGAATAATCTACCTCCAAATCCCTAGCCTAATCAACAAAATCAAAATAAAAACCCTCCACAAGATCAAAATGAAAACCCTCATGAGGAAGAGCAAGAACCTCCACTGCTTGAAAGACCTCCTCCTGGCACGCAAGACAATATAATGAATGAAATAGAAAGAGGGATAAATGAAGTTTAAGAAATCATTGGTAGGTTAAAAGCTTGTAGGAAAACTAATCCTATGAGAGCACAATTGGAATCCTCCCTTGAGTCCATTATGAGCCAGGTAGATTTTGTTAGTGGTTAGTTGGATATTTGACATGTTAAGAGAGAAGAACAAAGAAGATACTATGCAAAAAAATTATCCTATAAAGATGTAAACTAAAAGTACATAACAAAAGGTAACATATGTGCATTATTTAAAAATCCAAGAGAATAAGACACTATTAAACCTACAACTCAAAGGTTTCCCATGCACTAGTGCATCCATGATGATATTAGAAATAACTTTTGGGATAGACGGTGGATGGTCTTTGATGGCCCTCCCTGCAATAATCATGAGGTTCCAATTTATTTCTTAAAGAAATTATATTGTGAATTTTTCTTCGGGGAGATCCCCAATTATTTTGACATGTTAGATTCTCGAGGTAGAGGTGGGGGGTCATCATTTGAGAGGTCAGGGGCACACTATGACCCTTATATAATTAGGGCACCTGTTGTCAAGCCACAGGGTGAGCATGTCTTTATTCCTTCAATTGTAAAGGAAAATGTAGAGACTAGTACTCTAGGGATTATCAATGCTTTGACAGAAACCCTCATTCATTACTCCAATCCATTAGTTGAGGTGGAGTCTTCTTTGTTCCATGGTCATGTGTGCACGTCATGTGGATCCTTATGCACGTTTGGCAGTCACATTGGAGACACTATGGATTATGGGCTAGTCATTGATGACTTCCTGATTGAGACATTTGGCATTGACACACAAGTAAATTACAACTATAAATAATTAATTTGATCACATTTTCTTATGTACAATGAACGACTAATAAATTAGCATGTCTTGACATTGTTCAAAATTCAAGTTAAGAGTGTTGATGGCCTTAGTACAAATTCCCTGATCCCATTTTATGTCTTGTCGATGAGTTGGCAGGTATGTATAAATTTAATCATTTAAATTAAAATATATATTTATTAATTAATCATATAAAGGATTGACAAAAAATTTATCCATGTGCATTTGTTCTCTACTGGACCATCGATATTCAGAAGTGACTCTGAGCCTAGGCATGATATGAGCTCGTAGAGGTACATTTGCTTCATGTTAATTTAATTTATTTGATTATATTATATTCTATAAAAAAACATGTAAATTGTATTATATGATTTGTAGTTGTTGACATCAAAGGCTCCTCATCTTCATCAGTCTGGAACCGATTGTGGAGTTTTTGCCACGATGGCTAGTTCAGAGCCATTGACCGAGGCATGAAAGAGCTTTCATATTTTTAATTGTTATTTATAATAGTTAGTATTGAAATTTCAAATGGTATTTATAAGTATGATTTAGTGATTATATTGATTGAATTGTTGTAGGGCCTTGTTACTCCCGATCATCCTCGAACCTTTGAGGTGGATGTACAGAGTGACTATTTGATGGCGGTAAGAAAATAATTAATTTTGTGTGTCCATATATTTGATTTCAACGTATAATAATTATTGATTCATATATACTTTGTTTGTACCAGCTCCAAATAGAGAGGAGCCTAAATAAGAGGATGAGTGAGTGTATGAGGAAAACCACATCATCCCCATCATCTCCTCCCATGCAATGACCGAAAACCTCTAGGGATTTTTTTTTCTTCCCCTCATGGGAAGGAGAAGATATAGGGATACACACATGTATAGGCATTAGTGGACATATATCTTTGATTTTATTTTAGTGGACATATTCGGCATACATCACCTATACTACATATATGCAACCTCATCAAGGTTTTCCATGCAGAAAAGTTCTCTTTGTTTAATTTTGGCACCTCTCTTTTGTGAGTTGTGATCTTTAGCTTCAAGTACCTTCAAAATTTTCTCTATAAGCAACTAGCTCTGATACCAATTGTTAGAAATGTTTACAATAACTAAGAGCAGGGGGGGGAGGGTGGGTGAATCAATTACTCAAGGTCCATAAGTACCATTTGAATATTTAAACATCAAAAGATTCATTGTTCTACTTATCATGTTGTTGCTCAATCTCTACTGGACTAATAAAAACTTAGTGTCCTAAGCATAACATACTTTGCTGAATTAAACATCATCAAATATAAAACATATAAAAAAATTCAACCCAATTTGGGAAAAACTACCAACAACATGTCACAACTTTTTAACTCTTTCTAAGTGAGCTCTATTATGAGCCAACCTTGTTAAAGGTTATGATACACACTATTAAATGTGAGCTAGTTAGAGGATTTAATCACCCTATTAGGAGTGGCCTTGTTAGAGGACTTTTATAATTCCATTTAGAATGTCACCTTCCTAAATGGATTTACATAGACTGTTAAGTCCTTCAAATGACTATTGAGTAAAGCTCTATTAAAAGGATTTCAATACAAACTATTTACAATGATTAGAAAGAAAATAGTAGGGTTTTGATATGTATGTTTACAACTCACTTTTGGAGGTTTAGTTCATGTGGTAATTCACTGATAAGTCCCCGTTGTCATCTTTGTTCTTTGTTCACTTGAAAACTCTTCAAGTAGTCACCCCCCTTAAAATCAAAACTTAATCGTTCTACTCAGATTCAGTTATCAACTTCAACAACATATGTGCAAGCAATTCCTTTTTCTTTGTTCTCACTCTTACACACTTGTGTTCACCCTTGTGCATCTCTTTTCCACCTTTCTCTTTGCACATGTACCCCTTAAAGTTTTTCTTTATACTTCCTTAAATAGGTAATTCTCTCTTTTCTATTTTCCATGATCACTATAGAGCTTAGAGTTTACAATCTGGTTCATCTAGAAACTCTAAATTAGTTATATTTTGAAAAGGTTATCTTGAAATTTGTTTTATCTTTATGGTTATTAATGTGATGAACCTAAAATTGATAGTTTTCATCTCCCACCACATTTTTCAAAACAAATATATTCTAACCAAGAGAAGAACTATACATTCTAGAAGAGGACTCTCTCCTCTAGAATGTTATATAATTTTTAGATTTTTCTATATGATTTAATTATTTTTTCTTTCTCAAAATTGACATCTTTTCGAGTGTTAAAATACATGTTTGTGGAGTTTTTTAATTATAATATACTATATCTAATTAAAACACTATAAACTCTACATGAGAATATTCTTGACTCTAAGCTCTATAAAATGGTTTTTATATGTTATTAAAAAAATATCATAAAAAATAGTAAGAGTTATTTAAACATCTAAAATAATTTTATTTCTTTAGTAATTGGATACAAATTAGTATAAAACATGCATTTAATAGACATTTCCAATTGGAAAAGTGTGAGACCATATATAACTTACCTAGAATGAATTTATCTAGGTCATATGTTTTTTTTAAAAATGAATTTTAGATAGAAATACTCAAATTCAGTCATTTTGATAAGTCAGCCTGAAAGGTGACATAGCTTTGTACTTTTACCCTAGCATCTTCATCATAACTCAGAGAATACTACAAGGACTCTTCATTTTCTTCTTCTTCTTCTTCTTCTTCTCTTTACAATCCTTTTAGATATGATAATCATTTTTGCAGTTCGAACACTTCACTTTGTACTTCTTCCCAGAATATTCAAACTTCATAT
Organism: Cupressus sempervirens; assembly: GCA_028749045.1. Classification (NCBI taxonomy): domain Eukaryota; kingdom Viridiplantae; phylum Streptophyta; class Pinopsida; order Cupressales; family Cupressaceae; genus Cupressus; species Cupressus sempervirens. Next base: position 720,309,442 of record CM053790.1, on the reverse strand, counting down.
CCTTCTTGATTTTGTCCTTCAATCTTTCTCAAATGGTGAGAGTGTCTATAGCCACTTCAAAATATTTCCTTTGCATCTCCTCTAAAGAACTTCAATACCTACTTCATACATTTTAAATTGTATGGTGGTACTTTTGATGCACATCAATAACATGGAACACTCTTATCCACTAATAGACATGCCAACAAATGTTAACTATGCAACCATCTTATTGAAAATATTTAGATGATCTTTCGTAGTTATTCCGCTGTTGATCTTGAGAGAGTTTGTTTACCAAGAATTTTTCTTGATAACTATCTCCCATTTTATTCTATAGAAAACATTAAATTTTATCTTCATGGACATTCAATAGAATAGAATTTACAAGGCTCAACCTTATTATTCCTGTGGCCTTTCAATCCACTAGATCACAATGATCTTCATGCTTCATACCTGAATGTTTGTTACCAAACATTGTGATCCACAAATCTCAATCAACTATCATATCTTCAAGTTTAAGTTTTTGTCAATTAATATGTGTACCATTGAACTTTTCAATGTCTATTCTCCTTGATATACTTGCCATCTAAATTTCTAGATGAATTTAGTTTGTGAAACCACACTAGACACAAACAACCAAACCTAACCAACAAGGATAACAAAAAGTTTTTTAGCTCTAATAACATTTGAGGAAATGTCTTCCTAATGCAAATTTACAAGGGAAATAATAAAGAGTTTGAATCTACTTCAACATATTGATATAAGCAGAAGAAACAAGTACATAGAAAATAAAAAGCACACAAAATAAATACAAGAGACCAAATTTATATGGGAAACCCTTTTGGTAAAAACCTACCACCAAAAAGTCTGAATGTCTTCCTTGCAATACAATAACCAATGTTGCATAAAACAACAATGTATTTTCGCATAGGCTCATATTGCATTATAATTAACCTAACGTTACACTACTTTGACACTTTTCTCTTCACTACTTCAACCTATCATTTCTAAAACATCCCAAAAACATTTATATATAATGAAATTTGTTACGGAATTCAGTATGTCAAATGGTCAACCAACTATGGCTCACACCTTACCTCGAGTGTCACCATACCATAATTGCTATTTGAAACTAGCATCATGCCAGAACTGCCACTATGCTAACATCATACTAGAAAATATCAATGTACCATAACTATCATTGTACCAAAATTGTTACTATACCATACATACTAGTGTTGACATTGTACTTGTTTCAACATACTAGATTCATTGTACTAGTTCAACCCTCATCATACTGACCTTACCTTACTACTATACCATCCTACCAATGTTTCCATACTGCTTCATTGTACTAATATAGAGCCATCATGCCCAACATCATATGGTCATACAAGGAAAGTATTGTACGATGTACCTTGTATAGGGTTTGGTAGACTCACCATACGACAAACTCCACCATAATTAAGCACCCAAAAAACTATGCATTTTGATAGGGCCTGGGTATCCTTTTACCATGTTTATTTTGTTTTATTAGTTTTCTACAAGAACCTTAAACTAATATCCCTATGAATCATAATTAAGCAAACCTTTCATGCCCATAACATTAGCTATGTCATCTACTAAAACTAGGGAAAGACAATACAGTGTCACTAGAAACCTTTTTTTTCATGCATTCAACCATCTACATATGATAACCCATTATAAAAGTAAAAAACTAGATGCAAATTGACTCCTACTTCCCTGATAACCAAAAGAAGAGAACCCACCTTAGTAGGGTCTGACTCCATATCACTAGGAGTCATATAGAGAAGAAACCAGGAGAATAAAAACACCCCTATTGGAAGAGGTATATGAAACCACCAATAAACCATTGAATCCCACCAAGAGAGGGCAATAGGAAACCCCCAACTCTGCAATGAAAGTTAGAAAGTGGCTAGCTAGCCAAAACTTTCATGTAAAACCCACCAAAGTCGCTAAAAAATATAGAGCTAAAAAGACATAAGGACTCAATGAGTTAAGAGGGAGAAATATCCACCCCCAACCACCATTACTCACTATAAGAGAAGATTGTTGAGATCTATAAAGAAAATCTTTCAAAGAAGCAAGAGAAATAAGAGTTGAGACAAAGAAGCATATACTTCAACTCCAAATGAGTACTAGACTAGAACCTCCTACCCCACATGAAAATCAACAAAGAAGAGGAAATGACTTCACCCACCCTCCCCACAGAATGCACAAAACCAATAGAACATATAGGATAAATACTACCACCAATAAAATGTAAAACCTAGTCATATTTTCAAAAGGAACAAGAGGAAATGACCCTAAGGTGGCAAGAAAAAAAGGTTCTAAAAAGTGGGGCCAACACTCAGCCACCAGATTCCCTAGATCCAACAACCCACATAGTAAGAGCAGAAAACTAGAAGCGTAAAAAAAAGGCCCTCCTCCTACAATGTACTAGAAGGACTCCAAAAAAGCTTGAGGAGGATAGAAAGGGAACTCATCCTCCCAAACACCTATTTGTATGGAAAAAAAGGAGTACATACTCCACTTCTTCACACAAGCCAAGGCTCCAAACTCTACCCCAATTCCAAGTTCACAACAACAACCCAAGGCAGAAGAAACTAAACCCTCACAAAAAGCACTACTCTCTTAAGTGAAAGGGAACCTCTCTCCATAAACTTTAAGTATGTTAAAAAATAAATTGGCTTGAGTTTTTATTACAAAAATAATAATTAATTTTATCTTGTGTTTAATGTTTTACATATTCCCATTTCAATATCATGTAGACCCATCTAAATTATGATAGTTTTGTTTATATCATTTTCATGTTACATAAGACTAAGAATGATTAGATATGAATTTGGTCAATTGATGCATATAGGTGTAACGTAACATTCAAAACAACTTTTTCATTTCAGCTTTGATATGTGATGAAAACTAAATTGCATCTCATCTTTGTGCAAGACTTTATCACTACTTTGTAGTAAGGGAATTCATGTTACTAATTCTCATTTAGTAGGTGAGAAATTAGTGAGACTTATTCAATGTCATTTATAGGTAAAGAATTTATAAAAGATTTTAATTTTTTTTATTTAATGGAGGCCCCCAAGAAATTTATAAAAGATCTTGATTTGACTTAGGATAAAAATGGGATTTATGAGGTTGTTGAAATAGTTGAGTTACTATTCTGATTCTATTTATATAATGACTATGATAAGTTCTATTATTCTTTTTCAAATAAATCTACAATTAAATTGAATTGAAAGTTCTAATATAGCTCTCCAAAATAATTTTCTTTAACTAGAGAGATACATTTTTTTCCAAAATTATTATTTTATTTGAAATAATAAATTAGAAAAACTCAACTAATTCCAAATCCCAATTATTAAAAATAATTTAAGAAAATAAATGTTATAATTTAATCCCTTTCAAATATATACTTTTCATTAATTACTTATTTATTGATATAGAATTTGGGATTCATCTTGCGCTTAAATATCCCACTTGAAGAAGAAAACCCATTCTACTGGAAAAGATATAAATGTGGGCTGCATATCTTGTTATGTATATTATTCGTTAGAAAGTTTACAGAATGAGTGACAGGAATTTACGCTAGCCAAATACTAATAAAACCCTCCATACAATAGTATTACTTTCATCTATTCCCTCTTACTTACATATCTAATTATATTGCATATTTTTCATTGAATTGTTTACAGGATCAGAGGCAGGAATTCGCAGTAGCGGTATACTAATTAAACCCTCTACTTTCACCTAGGCCCTTTAATAAACATATCAACAGTTAAAATCAGAGCATCATAAACACTGAAGACTCTCTTTCTGACCCCACTATTGAATGTCAATATTCCAATCACAGTAGTGAATCCCAAACCATAACTCAATCCAAGTCCAACTGCCCATCCCACCATTTCATCATTTGAATTCTCTATTTCACCATTTGTCTCAATACTGGTGCAGTTTCCATAGTCAGCAGAGTTGTTGCAGAATGTTGTATTGCTAAATGGAATCCCACTTAGCTTAGGATTGCCAAAGTAGGATGATTGCCCAAAGGTTAGGAACTACCCTCCAAGGGGTACTTTTCCTTCTAACATGTTGTAAGACAGATTCAATATCTCCAAATAGCTAAGCAACTGAAGTTCTAAAGGGATTTTTCCATTCAACCTGTTTAGCGAGAGGTCAAGAGACTCTAGCTGCTCCATGCCTCCCAATGTTTTGGGGATTTGACCGCTTAGATGATTCCTTGAAAGGTTAAGAGTTATCAAGCCTCGAAGAGATCCCATTTGGGAAGGAATGGTTCCTGATAAGTTGTTGCTGGAGAGATCAATACATTTATGAATGAAAAGGATTTTGACAAAATCAGCATCCCGACCTTTCCAGGAAATATCAATCTTATTTGTATACACCGTATGTCTTGTAAATACTTTGAAGTATCTTCTTCGAGAAGTTTTGGATCACTCTGTGATGCATTGACTATTGCAACCAAGTTTGTAAGATTATTTGGAATGGGCCCTAAAAAGTGGTTTCTAGAAAGTTCTAGAATCTGAAGATTCGGAAGACCAGTTACTTGGGGTGGGATACTTCCATGAAATTTATTGGACCTCAGAATCAAGACGTGCAGCTATGATAACTTTCCAATCCAGCAAGGGATAGTGCCCACAAAAATATTATTTTGCAGATCAAGTACTTGCAGAGTTTGACATTTTGAAATGGATGAGGGAATAACTCCTCTCAATCAATTTTCAGAGAGCTTCAATGTATGAATCTGTTTCAGGCTTCCCCATTCTGCTGGCACTTTACCTTGTAGATGATTTCCCGCCAAGTCTAGAACTCTGAGGAGCGAGCAAGTCCTGGTTAAATTAGGAGGAATCACATTGGTGAGCATATTATTTGAAAGGTCAAGAAACTCCAAATCTGAAGTACAGATAGAGTCTGGAATGCTCCGATGAGATTGTTTCTCGACAATGATAAGAACACAATATGCTGAAGATGTTCACCAATATCAGTGGGAATAGAACCATTGAACTGATTCAGGCTAACGTCCAGCATCTTAACACCAACAACAGGAAGAGGAAGAGCACCTTGTAAGCTGTTATTGTGCAAATCCAGGTACAAATCAGTCCTGCATGTTAGTTTGGATGGAAATGAACCTGTTAATTGATTACAACTAAGGTTCAAATATGTAAGACATGGTAATTCCCATATCCAGGATGGTATAGTTGTCACACTGTTAAAGGATAGATCCAAATGGTCCAATTTATATTGACTGGCAAGAAATGGTGGAATTTTATCTAAACTGCAAGAACCTAGTCCCAAAAAGTTGAGCTTCTCGAACCGTGGTATCTAGGTTGGATCAAAGCTCACGGTTAAGTGATTGAAAGAAAGATCAAGCAATTCAAGTCTAGTGAGATTATCGAAAAAGGAAAGGGATATGAAGCCTCCTAGATTGATGGAGTCTAGATAAAGGGATCTTAAGTTGACTAGATCTGAAACTGTGGGCAAAACTGAGGTATTTAATGGATTGTAACCGAGGTCAAGATAAGAGAGGGAAGAAAGTGATCCCAATGAAGGTGGGATTGTCCTGATTAACTTGTTATTGAACAGATCCAAATGAACAAGTTTAGTGAGATTGACTATGGAGAGAGGAATCTCACCTTCAATGTTGGTATATGAAAGGGCGAGACTCTCCAAGGATGAGATATTCCCTACACCAGATGGAATTTGGCCCTCCACAGCTGTCGATGAAAGATCAACGCTGGTTAGCAACAAAGATGTTTTCTGTGCAATGAAGGAAAGCTTTCCTCCAAGATAGTAATTCTCAGAGAGATCAAGTGAGAGAAAGTGGGTAGTCACATTTTCAAACCAAGGAGGTATCTTTCCTGACAAAGAATTATCTAAAAGATCAAGATGGAGGAGAGAAGTGAGATTGAGAAGGGAATTTGGGATTGGTTCGATAAGCCCACAGTCAGACATGCTGAGCTGTTGAAGGTTTGATAAACCGCAAACAGTTCCACCCCAATCTTTGCTTACAAAGATGCTCACTCCATCAAGAGATAGGTATTCCAAGCTCACCAGATTTGATAAGCTTTCCAAATTCATATGCAATTCACTTACAGAGAATTCATTTACATCTCTAGAATATGACAAGTCGAGAAAACTGAGACTCTCTAACTTTATAAAATGTGGAGTGAGATTACCATTGAAGAGGTTGTTGCTCAGATTGAGGTGCTCTAACTTTTCAAGTTGAAACAGCGATCTAGAGATGTTACCCTCCAAATTGTATCCACCCAAATCCAGGCCAAAAACATGGCCTATGTGGAGGTTACAGCTGACTCCACTCCACGTGCAGCAATTAAATCCATGCCACGAGCTTCGCTTTTTCGCCTCATCCACAACAGCTATCTTGAAATCTAGAAGATGATCTATTTCATGGAGGGTGCATGCCATTGCAGGAGGAGAGGTGAAGCAGAAGAAAGAGCATGATATCGTAATGATTGCAAAGGCAACTCTGGCATATGAAACATTATATTCAAATCAGATTTTTGAATTTAGATTTCATATCTCTATGAAATATATTATGTGAACTTAGTATCAGGATTCCCATACCAATACATGTTTGGAAACTAAATTACATCTTGTCTATAAGTCCAAGGCTTTTTTAACTGCTCGATAGTGAGCGACCTTATTACTAGCTTCCGTGTTAGTGGGTAAGAAATTAGTGAGACCTATTCAACTCACTTATCATTAAAAGAATTTATAAAAACTTATTTATTTGGCTTGGATAAGAATTGGGTTCATGAGGCCATTGATGGTTATTAAAATTTATTTGAATTTGAAATAAAATCATTACAATGTTTTTATGGCTCATAAAATTCATGAATGTAGTAATCTAAATTAAGAGGATAGTTTTGTTTCAAATATTGATTTACATTACAATCATTCATCTTAAAAAAAAAAAAATCCATTTCAAAAATTTTCATAGTAGATGACAGTTCTTTCCCACTTTATATAATAAAAATAATATCTTTATGTTTTCTTACTTCCTTTTAATACATATTCCTTCTAAAATATTTTATTATTTTTACAATATATCTATGGTACTTAATAATTAAATAAGATTTTAAATTCTTCTTATTTACACCCTTTACATACATAACTAGACATGTTATTTCATCATGATCGCATATATCTAAATAAAAACTTTCTAGTAGATTTGATAAGATTTAATAAAACTAAGATAATAAATAATTATACTATAATAACACATTAATTTTAATAAATTAAAATTTATTGACCAAGTAATTTTTTTGGTATGAATGCATGCTCATTTTTACTTTATATGTTTGGAATTGGAAAATAAATTTTTGTATAGAGATAAACACACAAAAGTGGAAGCATGGAACTATTTATTAATCAATTTTTTTTATATTAACTATAGGTAGATCAAAAATAAAAAAATATGTCACTAAGAGTATCAACAAAGAGGCCAAGCCTCACAATGAAATCAGAGAATCATAAATACAAAAGAGGGTCAAAAGGAAGTAGCGAACAACTAATGAAGGACATCATAGTGGGTATCAACCCGAGTCATCCAACCAAGCGGGCCCTCCATCCAAACAATGTTATTATGTTCTTATAACTGAGTCAACATAAACAACTCTTCTTTCCTAGTATTGACATTCTTCCTGATTTCTTTGTTCAGTCTTTTACAAGTTTGTTCGAATGTCGGCAACTCGTCCAGGGTTCTCCTCCACTCATAACCATGCTTTAGCTCATAGAAGAAAAAGATGGCATGCCCATCCTTAAGAAATTTCCTCAGCTTCTCTTTTTCTAACATCATAGTAGTGTGAACCTACAGAAAAATTTTAAGATGTGTGAGTTTTCAAAAAAAAATAGTAAGAACTCTCGGTTTACCTTGGTACCTTTCCTCCTTCCTACACTTCTAGATTTGCCAGAGGATGTTAGAAGACAACATATTCCAAAATAAGTTGGTATCCTTATGAGGACCATTGATATGACGAGTAACAATTTCTAAAATATTCACATTAATAGGGTAAAAGACACCAAACATATTCCAGATTTCTTTAGAAAAGATACAATCAAATCAAATATGTCTACCTATTTGAAGGAGCTTGCATAAGTTTCAAATGTCAGTATCATGACCATCTTTTTTAATGGGTAGTCTATCAAGCATAACTAACAATTTAAAACATCTAATTTTAGGTTCAACAAGACTTTTCCACAGAATATCAAAATACTTTTTTCCAAGAATCGGCATCAAAAGAGGAATACCAAATAGTGTTAATGTGATGAATAATATCTTCATTGCGATCAATGATTCTATAAATATTTTTGGCTTTGAGATTAGCCATGATGACCCCATCTGGCAACTTACACTTTAAGTGCCTATGGGAATCCACATGACAAACAGTATCAAGATTTTTAGTAGCCTGAAAAATCATATTATAGGTCTTTTTGTGCGAACCAGGAATATTATACTTATTCTTGAGCTCATCCCATTGAATGATATTATCCTGTTCAAAAAGATCAACAAACTGAGAAATACCCTTTTTAGCCCATAACCTGGCAGAACATCCTTGGGAGAGGGCTAGGGGTTTACCATTCAGGTGCAAGTTCCACCAAATGGATCTGCTCATCATCATAAAACTCCTTGTTGTTGATAAAGTTCTTGACATGGTCCCAGGCTCTCCAAATGGATTTGAAAATAGTGGAACCTTGGACAGTGACCGGGAAATTGCCAACAATAAGATCACAAAATCCAAGTCCTAGCTTTTTTAGGAAAACCTCTTTCAATATTATGCCTAACAAGCACCTTCCAAGGATTATTACCCTCCATGGAGTGAAAGATCCATTTGGCAGATAAGGCAATACCTTGAATTTTAAGGTCTTTAAGCCCTAGCCCCCCAAGGAATTTGTCAGTATGGCACCAGTCTCATTTGACCGCATGCATCTTTTTATTACCTTTACCATTAGACCAAAGAAAGTGCATGATAGCCTTTTGGATTTCTAAAATCTAATAATTATTGAACATCCAAGCAGAGGAATAATAAATACTATAAGAAGACAACATCTTTTGACAAACCTGAATTCTGCTAGCAAGAGATAAGGACCTGTTATGCCATTTATTGAGCTTCTTATCAATTTTTTCCTTCATCCAAGACCACATATCTTTAAGCGAGGGTTCAATAGAGAAGGGGATGCCAAGATATTTGACTATCTTGCTGGGACCACCCCATTGGAAGTTATATTGAGAAAAGCAGCAAGGAGGTTGCTCTTCCCATCCTAGGCAAATGGATTTGGCTTGAGATATATGAGCACCAGAAATAGAATAGAATAGATCAATTTTAGCGTGCAAGGCTTTAAAATTTCTATTAGAGAACTCAAAAAAAAGGGTAGTATCATTAGCAATTTGACAATTAATAAGCTCATCATTATTAATCAAATTTGCATTATAATGTTGAAATTATTGAAATAAGATATGTAAAATTTAATAATACAAATATTAAAATGATGGAAAAGACTACAAATTATGCCTTAATTTATATATACTATAGGAAAAAAAACTATAAAGAAAAGGAACTCAAACACTATACAAAAATCAATTCGAGGCAATCTCAATTAACATTTCATTAAAAGTCAAATTTTCCAATTTACTCAAATTTGATAAATATTTTTAATTATAAATTGTTTAATTAAATTTATATTTTTAATTTTTAATTTTTAATTAATTTTTTAAAATAAGCTTTTAATCAATTTCTAATAAATCTATTAACTAATCATGAAACAATTGATTTTAATAATAAAACTTGATATAAAATCTTGATAATAACTCTATTTATTTCTTTGTATTTAATTATTGACTTTGTTCAAATATTTTATTTTTAAGTATTTACTAAAAACTACAATTTTCTTTTTGAATTGTGCCAAAATATCAATTCTAAAACTTTAAAAAAGCTTGACAACCTTTTATAAAATATAAAACTTATTATTTATTTCTAAATATTTATGTTTTACTAAAGAAATAAAACTAAGAATTACAACATGTAAAATTGGGAAGTTACTAACTAGAAGGTGAAAAAATCACTCATATGCCCAAATCGCTTTCATTGCACTCATAAAAAAATCTAAGTGTACACATTTCAACCATGAATAAACAAGTGTCACATAGTGGATAGTACTTGTCATTGCAAATTATAGTGATGGTTCAAGGAGAGCTTTAATATGTAATTATTAGACGAGAACTTTAATCTGTAATTTTTCAATGAGTGTTTTAGTCTAAACTTAATAATATTATAGTTACATTAATTACGAAAGTGATAACAATTTTTTTGATAATAAATATAATTATAATAATCATATTAATTGTAGTCTTAACCATAAAATATTATTATGTATGTTGTAAATAAGTATACTTTATTAAGATTTATAATTATAATTCTATTTTTATGATTGCAAGAAAGAATTAATAATAAGTAAATGATAAATCTATTTCTATTACCAAACTTAGTTAGACATGATTTATCTTATCATACATTCATAATTGATTTTGTTGATAAAAGTTTTTTTTTTTTTAATAGGATGCAATGTGTTGCTTATGTTTCAAAATTAAGTATGGTAGAATATGTGCAATATTATAATTAATTTTATTGTTCTTGTTGATTTTATTTGTTAAAATTAATCAATAAGTATTTTATTAATCTATTCAACCATTAATCAAAATAATCTAAGTATATTTCAATATTTCAATTTTTATATCTAACAATTATTAGAGTCATTCTCTTTTGTGCATCCAACAAGGTTTGATTTTTCTTAAATGTAAACTAGTTTGCATAAAAGGTAATGTGAAATTTGAAAGATTATTGAAAAATTCTAAATTGTTAAATTTCATCAAAGTATCAATACAAATTCTTCCAAATCTAGCACTCTCAATGCAATCGCATTTAAAATCAATTTAAATATATAAAGAATCATACAATAAAAGTCCATAGCCTAAATTTTGAATAAATAAACAAAAACGAGTCATTATTTTTTATTTAATTATTTAATTTGTTTGAATACTTTATTTTTCTAAATTAGTTTCTCATGTCATATTTTCTACTTATCAAATAAATGTTTCTATTATTGCCATTATTATTATTATTATCAAAATAAAATTTTCTCTTTAAAATGAATGATAAATCCATTTCTATTACCACATGATTTATCTTATTATATTCACATTCTCCTATTACCAAATTAATTTCCACCCATTAAAGATAACTATTTTTGGATCATTTAAATTTTTGTAAATTTTATTTATTTATTTATCAATTTTACATGTTAAAGACATTATTTTCCTAAAATTTAATTGGTTGATATGATTTGGTCTTATAAGACCCCCTTTTCCTCAAGCTTCCTCCATCTTGATTTTCTTTAGGCAAGATTTTGAGGTAAATATTAGTTTACGTTTTCCTTTTCTACTTTGATATTAATATTGATTTTATAAATATTAGTATAAAAAATCTATAAGATTAAAATTAATCTCCTAATATCTCTCAAATTCAACTAATGAAGCATTTTTTAGAATTTTGGTAGAATTAAAGAGGCAACAACAAATCTATTATTATTAAACTTTTGTGGTGAACTTAACATTTAAAAACCATATCAAATTTAAACCATGCCATAAATGAATTTGGTAAACCTTCTTTTAATCTATTTTTTTAATCCAACATTTATCCTAATAAGATATTTAGACTATTTCGTATGATAATGCTTGTACTAAGGTATTATAGAATGTATTTCAAGATGTTTATTTTTCACTTGAACCAATATCTATTTAATCTATTAGAATTAATTTAGAATTTTTTTTAAATTATTACAAAGACAGAATATTATAACAAAAATACTAAATGTATTATTTATATTCTAATATTCAATTACTATAAAAATGATAACAACAAATACATGACACTATGTGGCATTTGTCATACATTCATAATTGATTTTGTTGATAAAGTTCAATTATTTAGTACGATGCAATGTTTTACTGATATATATATATATATATATATATATATATATATATATAGTAAATTAAAGTCATGATATCTATAGACTTTCTCTATGTATATTATGTGACATATAATATATATAACTAGTAGCATCTGAGATGGGTGACTCCCAAGATTTAAAATTATAATTCATTATATAAATTTATTTTATTTTATTATAACTTATAAGTCTCTATCAATCAAAATTTATTTTCATATTATGATAAGATTTCATTTATGTTTAGAGCAATAAAGGATATTTTGGTAACGTTATATTTGGTTTGATGGTTAGGTTTAGATTATAATTTATCTTAATATTCAATTGTGAAAAGGGGTAGACTTCCTTTACATTTTCATGGTCATGTTTTGATAAAATTTAGGTTTTATTAAGATTTTTATTCAATGGAGTTTAGTTTAGGGTTGTTTTAAATTTTTAGTCAGGTCTAGAGAAACCTTCCATTTTAGTACTTAATGAGAATTGGATTTGTGCATAATAGTGAATTGGATTCAGTTTGTTTCAATGATATGGTCAAGATTAAGCTTTGGTTATCCTATATACCTTCTCTATGATGGTTAGCATTATGTTTGAATTGAATGCATGGATTGACTAAGTCAACCATAGTAGCTATCATATTGTCTCATCATTTGTTGCCATTTATTTACCCTCTGACTCCACCACTCGTGTCTCACTCTCTCCTCCTTTTCCCACTCCTTCTAACATGTACCCCACCTACTCTCACCATCTCTTCCTCCAATTTACCCTATATCTCTACCTCATGTCTCTCTTAGACATCCTCTCACATTTCCTTTAGTTTTTTTTTTTGTGTTTGACTTGGTACCTAGCGTTCAATTAAATTTGCAAGTATTTTTAAAAAAAGGTTTATTATTTGGAACAATATTTTATTGGGTGTGTGATAAAGGGAAAGTTAGTTTAGTATAAAGTTAATCTTAACATAAGAGTTAAGTTTGGTTTAATTCAATGTTATGAGTATAGTTTAATTTTGTTTAATTTTTTAAATATAAGTTATTGGGTATTTGATAAAGGGTAATTTAGTTTAGTGTAAATTCAATGTTAACATTATATTTAAATTTGGTTTAATTCAATGTTAGGATTATAGTTAAATTTTGTTTACTTTTTAATAAATAACACACACACTCTCTCTCTCTCTCTCTGTCTATATATATATAAATATGTGTATATATATATATATATATATATATATATATACATGTGTGTGCATGCATGGACGTGTGCATGTGTGTGTGTGTGTGTGTGTGTGTGTGTGTGTGTGTGTGTGTGTGTGTGTGTGTGTGTGTGTGTGTGTGTGTGTGTGTGTGTGTGTTTATCTTGAACCCTAATTATCCATTATTATTAGCTATATGTCATATCTCCATCACTTCCAATGCTTTCTCTACCTTGTCTCTTCCCTGTCACTTCACCCTTTATTATGAGGTTATGAGAGAAGGGTGAAAGTTTGTAACTCTCTCTCTCTCTCTCTCTCTCTCTCTCTCTCTCTCTCTCTCTCTCTCTCTCTCTCTCTCTCTCTCTCTCTCTCTCTCTCTCTCTCTCTCTCTGTTTGTGTGTGTGTGTGTGAAACAATGTATCTAGTATTCAATTAAATTTAGTATTAGAGTTTGTTAGAGTTATTAATCTTTCCTTGGTTGTATTTATTTAATTTGGGATAAACCATTTAGATCATAATAATTCTCCAAATAATCATAATAATCATAATTTAATTAACAATCATAATAATAATCATAACTTTAACAATAATTATAATTACAATAATAGATTTAATTCTAGGTTTTCTTTTAACAACAATAATAATCGAAATACAAATCATAATAATAACCATCCCAATCAATAGAATAGTCCTAATAAAAAACCCCATTTTACTTATTATGGGAAAGATGGTAATTTAACTAATAATTATTTTAAAAGAAAAATGATAAGAAACCTATGAATAATCATCAAACTAATCAAAAAATCTCATGGCAATCAAAATTGTCATGCTTTCACTATTAGTTACAATGTTTATAAATGATTAGAATGGATTGTTGATAGTGGTGCTTCTCAACATGTTACATCTTATAGATAGGTGTTTGATTCTTTGCAACTTGAACCTTCAAATATTCCAATTCAATGAGCTGATAATCATACTTGCAAAGTTGAAGGATTTGCTGATGTTGTTAGAATTTCTAAAATTAAATTTGAATCTAGAATCTATTGAAAGAGGTAGATTAAACAAAAAGAAATGAAATTAACATCAGGGCGAATGCACCAACTTGTTGTGCCAAAAATATGACACGCGTCTTATTTTTTCAAATTTTCAAGTGTGCGTGTGGGCTTTTTAGAATCTAATTTTTTGAGTTTTCTTTTGTTGGTTTCTTTCTCCGCCACCAACAGCATGCACACATTTTGTAGAAGGTGAAATCTTTTCTTGTTCTCCTCCTCAAAATAACTCCTCATCACCGGAGATCAAGATCAGATTCATCATGTATGTTTTCTAATCTTGTTTTTGTATTGTTTTGTATGTTTTAGCATTGTTTTGTTTGTTTTTTAAGTTTTTCTTCAAGTTTGGCTTATTTATTTAAAATGCAATTAGTTTCTTATTAGGAAATGTGAATAATCTACCTCCAAATTCCCAACCTAATCAACAAAATTAAAATAAAAACCCTCCACAAGATCAAAATGAAAACCCTCATGAGGAAGAGCAAGAACCTCCACTGATTGAAAGACCTCTTGCTGGCACCCAAGACAATATAATGAATGAAATAGAAAGAGGGATAAATGAAGTATAAGAAATCATTAGTAGGTTAAAAGCTTGCAGGAAAACTAATCCTATGAGAGCACAATTGGAATCCTCCCTTGAGTCCATTATGAGCCAGGTAAATTTTGTTAGTGGTTAGTTGGATCTTTGACATGTTAAGAGAGAAGAACAAAGAAGATACTATGCAAAAAAATTATCCTATAAAGATGTAAACTAAAAGGACATAACAAAAGGTAACATATGTGCATTGTTTAAATACTAAATGTATTATTTATATTCTAATATTCAATTACTATAAAAATGATAACAACAAATACATGACACTATGTGGCATTTGTCATACATTCATAATTGATTTTGTTCATAAAGTTCAATTATTTAGTATGATGCAATGTGTTACTTATATTTTAAAACTATATATATATATAGTAAATTAAAGTCATGATATCTATAGACTTTCTCTATGTATATTATGTGACATATAATATATATAGCTAGTAGCATCTGAGATGGGTGACTCCCAAGATTTAAAATTATAATTCATTATATAAATTTATTTTATTTTATTATAGTTTATAAGTCTCTATCAATCAAAATTTATTTTCATGTTATGATAAGATTTCATTTATGTTTAGAGCAATAAAGTATATTTTGGTAATGTCATATTTGGTTTGATGGTTAGGTTTAGATTATAATTTATCTTAATATTCAATTGTGAAAAGGGGTAGACTTCCTTTACATTTTCATGGTCATGTTTTGATAAAATTTAGGTTTTATTAATATTTTTATTCAATGGAGTTTAGTTTAGGGTTGTGTTTAATTTTTAGTCAAGTCTAGAGAAACCTTCCATTTTAGTACTTAATGAAAATTGGATTTGTGCATAATAGTGAATTGGATTCGGTTTGTTTCAATGATATGGTCAAGATTAAGCTTTGGTTATCCTATATATCTTCTCTATGATGGTTAGCATTATGTTTGAATTGAACGCATGGATTGACTAAGTCAACCATAGTAGCTATCATATTGTCTCATCATTTGTTGCCATTTATTTAACCTCTGACTCCAACTCTCATGTCTCACTCTCTCCTCCTTTTCCCACTTCTTCTAACATGTACCCCACCTACTCTCACCACCTCTTCCTCCAATTTACCCTCTATCTCTACCTCATGTCTCTCTTACACACCCTCTCACATTTCCTTTAGTTTTTTTTTTTTGTGTTTGACTTGGTACCTAGTGTTTAATTAAATTTACAAGTATTTTTAAAAAAAGGTTTACTATTTGGAACAATATTTTATTGGGTGTGTGATAAAGGGTAAGTTAGTTTAGTATAAAGTTAATCTTAACATAAGAGTTCAGTTTGGTTTAACTCAATGTTATGAGTATAGTTTAATTTTTTTTAATTTTTTAAATATACGTTATTGGGTATTTGATAAAGGGTAAGGTAGTTTAGTGTGAAGTAAATGTTAACCTTAGATTTAAATTTGGTTTAATTCAATGTTAGGATTATAGTTTAAAAAATTTTACTTTTTAATAAATAACACACACACTCTCTCTCTCTCTCTCTCTCTCTCTCTCTCTCTCTCTCTCTCTCTCTCTCTCTCTCTCTCTCTCTCTCTCTCTCTCTCTCTCTCTCTCTCTCTCTCTCTCTCTCTCTCTCTCTCTCTCTCTCTGTGTGTGTGTGTGTGTGTGTATATATATATATATATATACATGTGTTTGCGTGCATGCACGTGTGTGTGTGTGTATGTGTGTCTATGTTTATCTTGAACCCTAATTATCCATTATTGTTAGCTATATGTCATATCTCCATCACTTCCAATGTTTTCTCTACCTCGTCTCTTCCTGTCACTTCACCCTTTATTATGAGGTTATGAGAGAAGGGTGAAAGTTTGTAACTCTCTCTCTCTCTCTCTCTCTCTCTCTCTCTCTCTCTCCTCTCTCTCTCTCTCTCTCTCTCTCTCTCTCTCTCTATTTGTGTGTGTGTGTGTGTGTGTGAAACAATGTATCTAGTATTCAATTAAATTTAGTATTAGAGTTTGTTAGAATTATTAATCTTTCCTTGGTTGTATTTATTTAATTTGTGATAAACCAAGGTATCCTTCATGTATTTTTTCCTTTAGTACACATGTGAGGACATGTCATTTACTTGTCCTCTTGTCTATGTGTCAGGACAATTCATTTTTTGTAATTCCTTTTACAAGGAAATTGGTTTATCCTCCTTAAGAGGATCATGACACTTTGCAAACACTTATATTGAATGGTGGCATTCATAGAAATGAGAGTTACACATGCAACCACATACAACTCCTTTCTCATCTTTATAAAAGAGATGCCTCTCTCTCATTCTTTTACACATCACTTTGATGTTATTGTAATCAGCTATTTGCTCTACTTCTCTCTCTCTTTTCCATAGGCTTTAGCCTCATTCATAATATTACACAAGGGGTTATTCTTTACTTTTCCCCTTTCAAAATCCTTGTTTCCTCTTGTTGATTCTTTAGAGGTTGTTCATTGGAGTTTTCTTATTCCATTATCTCTTTGGTGAAAAGTTTTATGGTAACTATTTTTCATTTCAAATTCACTTGGATTATTTCATTGCTCTTCATTTTTTTCACTTTACTTCATGGTATAAGAGCTTGCTAATCCTTGTTTTGAGTTTGTGTGAAGGTTAACACTTTGGAGACACTCTTGAGAGGTGCCTTTGTTAATATTATTTTCTAACACTTTGTGTGTGCAGATTTTTTAGTTTTCTTCATTCTCTAACCCCCTTTGGAAAGCTTGCTGCCAAAGAGCTATTTTATTGCAAAAAAAAATACATGTATATATTTTTCTCTTATCTTAGAAAGCTGCCAAAACAAGGGACCCTTAGAACTATTTTGTTAAACTATTCTTATTGGTTTTATTGAAATATCAAAATTAAGTTTGCTCATACAGATTTCTCATTATATTTTCATTTCTTTTATTTCTTTTATTTTCAAGTAGTATCTTTATACTCATCAAAAATTTGATATTCCTTTAACCTTGCTATAACAGGTTTATTATTTTTTCATTACAATAAAAGTTTTTTTATCAAATTTAACTTCTCAAGTTCTATTGGACTTTTTGAAATTGAATCTTATCATTAAACTCATACCACTAAAAGCTCTGTAACAATATTCCGTATTTTCTGGCTAATCTAAATCAACAAGGCTGTCTCTTTATTTATCTACTGCTCTATCTTTAATAAAAATATAACAATTAAAATAATTCTTTATGTATTTTCCTTCACAATTCTTTTCATATAATCTGAAAGTTGAATTTGGTTTCATTCTGGTTTCATTTACATAGTTATATTTATATCTCTTCCTTTTTATAGCATTTTTCTGCATCATCTCCTTAGGTAGCGTGTAGCGTGCCCTCTCATCTTGCAAGTAAGGGACCCTTACGCAGCTTCCAATCTTTGTGCCCAGTCTCCTTTGCAATTTTTACTAATCCCCGCGTGTCTCCTTCCAAATTCGCTTCCTTTTCATGCATAGACTGTCGAGTTCACTCAAACTGTTATCTTTTTTAAATTTTCCAGTGGTGCTTGTGAAACAACGCTTTGCATTTTTTAAGTTTTTGTGAATAAGTGCTAACTCATATTAAAGTTGTCTTTGTTGCATCGTCTCTATTCTTTGTCTTGAAGGCCCAAGTTTGCTCATATAGCTGCGATTATTCACCCTTTGTCAAGCATTGTCATCTCTTATCTTTTTTTTTTTTGCAAAAAGCGGGGTAAAAATTTATTAAGACAGAAAGGAATACAACAAGGGGCTCGATCCTGAGCAACAAGATCATCAGATTCTTGCACCATCTCAAAGGACAGTTGCCTCCTATCCCTAATATTCCAACCCGGATCATGACTAGATGCCCATTTGGCTAAACAATCAGCAGTTCTATTCCATTCACGAGGAGTATGCATGAACCTAATGAACTGAAAAGAGGATGAGACTAAGCTCTCTGTCGAGTCTATGGTCCAACATACCTCTAGTATTTGGTCTCGTGGCCAATGCCAGTGTGTTGGGGCAACAGGCAGTGCGGGCGGTTTAGCTATATTTTGGGATCCTCAAAAAAATTCTCCTCTTGGCTGGATGTAATACCGGGGCAGTAGTAGAAAGTCATCTATGAGTCCAATGATTTACCTTATCCTTAAGCTTGGTAATCAAATTTTTCCAGAAGAGACGTGGCTTCCTGGAAACAACAATAGGGATGCCAAGATAAGTCAAGGGAAGTGATCCTATCTGAAACTGTAGGATACCAACAATCCTGTGCTGAAAAGAATCTGTTTTACCACCGTGCACTCCTACAATTATCTTTATCTATTTAGTGTCATGTGTGTTATCTTTATCTTTATCTCTGAAATGGTTGTAATTTGTATACCTTTCTCAACATTTGTCTTCTTGGCAAAACCTTATCTCCACCAAAGTATCACAGAGGATTATTCCTTCTTATGAGCGTTCTTGTAATGTCTCTACTGCATCTTTTATCTGCATAGTTTAATCTTATTTTTAAATCTATCTTTAGAATACATCAGCATAGGTTTAGACTCTACCCTTCTCAGTCTATCATTCATTTCATTCTGCTATTTTTTAACTAAAATAATAATAAGGTTTTTAATATTTTATCTATAATGTTGTTTTGTTAAAAATATTATAATAAGTTGCAACATTTCAAAACCACGCACCTTCGGAAGGTTTGGTATTGGGCCTCGGTTAGCTTAGCTATTTAGATGGATGGCAAGGCATGTTACATAAATAGATCAATGTGGTGTCACCTGGGTGGTTGGTTTACCTGGTTCAGGTTTGAATCCTGTTTGATCAGAATAGGCATAGAACGAATGTGATTCCCAATGATGAATGGCTTTGCTGGTCTAGAGATAGTTCTATGCTGGTCTCTTCATTCAAATATCAATTTTTGGTGGAGCGATTCCTACTATACTCAGACCTGTAGTTGCTATATGGTTGATGGGACCCATGGCTCTAGCCTGGCCTACAGATAGCATAGTGATAAGCCCTAAAAGGGCTGGTAAAGTGCTATATTTAGTCTATTCTAGGGCTAGGGGGTACCAGCACCTATACTCAGGGACTAAGGTAGTAGGTGGAAATATTGCAAACAAATGGGGAATGGGGGGAAGATAATTTTTTTTATAGAATTACCATAATGGGGACGAATTGTCCTCCCCATTACCTAGGTCAATACATAACAATCGTATCTCCCCCACATTGACTAGTTCAAAGTGGATTCATGCCAGTGGAGTGGAAGTGATGAGCAGTGGGAGTGAATATTACCAAGGTCCAACCTATTCCCACTACTATAACTAACAGCAGGCAGGTACACCATTGAGATTATGGAAAACCCAAAATCGAGATATTGGATTGGACACACTTGGTTTCATTTAATAATGCCATGCATGGGATATTTATATCACAAATAAAGTAAGTTATGATATGATTTCTCAAGAGTAAAGGCCGTTTAGTTTAGTTCTGTCCCTACCACCGAGGGATGGGTATAGAATTATGAAAGGGGGGTTGGATTGGCTATAAGGTGGGGAAGTGGGAACTCAAACAAGGAATGCTTGATTGTTCATTGAAAGGATGGATCTCATCAATCTCAATAAGCTGCCTCCATTGCCGAGTGCCCCACACTATTATAGAGTAGACTTTTCCACCACCCAATAATCTAGTTCTAGCAGATGGACCTTAATTCATGAGAAACGGACTTACACTACTCATTGATTTTTGCAAGCAAGAATCTTCCACTTCTCTCGGTGGTGGTAAACTAGTATCCTCCTCTTTGCCATCCTAAAATTAGGTTGGCGAGATACTAGTTCTAGAAGGGTAATGTCTCCATGCAGTGTGTTACTTCCCCATGTGCTAGATCATGCCTATTCCTCGTAGCACTGCCATGGTGAAGGGATATAGGTGGAGAATAGTTGGGAATATTTGTCGAGAAGTTGCAATTGCAATCATAAATGATGGATATCCAGTGAGTAGTTTACCTCCCCTACCGTTCTCTTGGCATGAATGGTGTGAAAATGTCTAATAGTAGCCAATTCTACACTTATCCTCTTATCCCAAAGTTGTTGTGGTTCCTAATTGCTAAATTGTGGCAGGTCCCCTCTCTCGTTCCTATAGTATCACCAACAAAGATTGGCCCTAGGGAAATTACGGGGCTATGAAGGTGAAGCACCTAGCTTAAAGATCTTTTTTGGCTTGCAAGTTTAATTGGCTCCCTATCTAGCCTCCAATCACCAGGATAGTTGATGGGTGCTACCTCAAAACGCACATGTTCGCTGGACCACCCATGCCAATTTTCTCCACACTGATTATAGGAGTTCACTTTGACTAAAAAACTACTTAGTTACTCAGTCAAGTCAAGTTAGTTATTCAAAGGGAACTACCCTCCCAATAAAGGCCTAGTGGGACTTATAGTCAGTGTTAGGGCTTAGATCGAGAGAACAATTAGGTCCCATCCACGTGGCACATTATTGGCTACCTTAGCCCTATGTGGCTACGGCTAAGGTCTACCTTCTATTTCATCAACACTGGCACTACCATTCATTCGGGCTTCTCTTACCCCTACCACTCGGGCTGCCCACTGGGTTGCTTTCTCACGAGGTCCTAAGGTTAGGTACGGGAAAACAATATTAGAGACCAATAGTGCACTAGACAAAGGTGGACATCAAAAAGAGTGTTAGGGAACTGAGGTGATGACCTAGCCTAATTTTAGGCTAGCTACTAATCCCAAGCCCTCCCTTCCTTAATAGCATCCAAGACCGCTCTTAACTAACTTGAATAGTATTCATATACATAACACACCCACCCACCAGGAATTCAATTAGGCTAGCCTACCCTAACCTCACCTCACCTAAATTAGGTTGGTTAATAGATCAGATCTATGATTGAAATGTAATTAGAACTGGTTTCATGTGCAACTGAGATAAAGGGGTGTTATGTAAAGATCAAGTTCCAAATTATTAGAAAAAAATAGAGGGGCACTAGCCGAAGAAAAATAGATAGAGTTGTAGGATGGACCATTCCTTTGTGAAGAGGCTAGTTGGGGCTTCCCCATTCCCCTACCTCTTTTTCATTCATTTCATCACATTGGGGCCCTACCCCTTCTATTTATTTAGACCATACGAGACCCTACCCTTAGTATTTGTTTAGACCATACCCCTACTCTGATGAACAGATGCATGCATCGATTCAGCAGAGAATTGATGCCATTTTCATGAATAGATATCGATTTGGAAACTTAATGAGATGGGATGAGTGTTATATTAAGATATAGTTCTTGATTTATGAGTAAAAAATGAAGGCGCATGAGTCAAAACATTGGGGGCTCCGGCTTAGGATCTCTCATTCCTTTGCTTCGAGGATAGGTGGGGCGAGCCCCTCCCACTACCTAACCTACCTCAATGGCCCCACCTATTTGGGTAAGGTTTGGGGCCCTACCCCTACTATTTTAAGGTAAGGTAAGGTAAGGTAAGGTAGGGAATTTGGCCTTTTATCATTCACTGATTTTGACTAGCCTATCTTTCCTCTGTAGTTCGCATTGGGCTCTCTTTGCTTTTGGTGTATGAGTCCCATCACTCCTCAAAGGTAGGCTAGGCGAGATAATAAACAATGAACTTTCCTTCTCCTCATCTTAAGGTTCAATATTTCACTTTCATAATAACCACGCATGAAAATTTAATCTTCAAAAAGAAGAGTTTGACTTTTCTTTATAAAGCCTTTAAATCTTAAGCTTCAAAAAAGAAAACTTTTTATGTGATTTTTTAACACTTACAAAAGGTTTTATATATATTTGGTAACAACCTTTCAACAAATATTGTATGCTAAAAAAATTTAAAGGTTCCAAAAAAATATAGTATCTTTTGTAAGTGTTAAAAAATCACATAAAAAGTTTTTTTTTTTAAGCTTAAGATTTAAAGGCTTTATAAAGAAAAGTCAAACTCTTCTTTTTGAAGATTAAATTTTCATATATATATATATATATATATAAGTAATAACTTATAAGTTCTTTTAAATAACAATAAAAATGTAGCTCTTCCTTAATTTTTTATTTTTTTTAGTTTTTAAATAATTTATTTTTTAAGACTATTATATAAAGAAGAGTTAACTTTTTTACAATATTTTTTCTCTCAAGTATTTATTTTTCATTCATTTAATCAAGGAGGTTATTTGTTTTCTCTCTAATCATGTCTACTCTAATTCCTGAAATTAAGTTGAGTAACTCTAACTATCATGCTTGGAAAACACATCTTTCATTTATTTTTTGATTCAAGCATTTTTTTATGTTGCTACTAACCCTTCTTCAGTTCTCGTTGCCTTGGCTACGCAAGATGCGAAAGATGCATGGGACACTAAAAAAGAGGAATCCATTGGCCTCATTGGTATATTTCTTAACCTTGATTTGTATGTTCTAATTGCTCAATGCACTACTGCCCACGAAGCTTGGGATATTTTGAAGCAAACGTATGACAGGCCTATTGAATCATGCAACATAGCATAGAAGAACTAAGGTATACTGATTTCAAATCTATGGATGAATTTTTATTTAAATTTGATTCAAGTCAATTAATTGGTCTAGGTGTTACCCTAACTGATATTAGATTAATTACCATTTTTAAAGAAATGTATTCCTAGACAATTTCAACCATTTATTAGTAATGTTCATTCTCAACTTTCTATTCCTACATTGTCTACTCAATTAACTTAAAGTATTTTTCAAAATTTGTTACGTCAAGAGGAAGATAAGTTGTTGCAATTTGGTACTCATAGATCTAATAAACAGATCATAATAATTAGAATGGATTGTTGATAGTGGTGCTTCTCGACATGTTACATCTTATAGATAGGTGTTTGATTCTTTGCAACTTGAACCTTCAAATATTCCAATTCAATGAGCTGATAATCATACTGGCAAAGTTGAAGGATTTGGTGATGTTGTTAGAATTTCTAAAAATAAATTTGAATCTAGAATCTATTGAAAGAGATAGATTAAACAAAAAGAAATGAAATTGACATCAGGGCGAATGCACCAACTTGTGGTGCCAAAAATATGACACACATCTTATTTTTTCAAATTTTCAAAAGTGCGTGTGGGCTTTTTAGAATACTTATTTATGTGTTGCAACCCATAGCCCATCTCATTTTTTGGGATTTCTTTTGTTGGTTTCTTTCTCTGCCACCAACAGCACGCACACATTTTGTAGAAGGTGAAATCTTTTCTTGTTCTCCTCCTCAAAATGACTCATCACTGGAGATCAAGATCAGATTCATCATGTATGTTTTCTAATCTTGTTTTTGTATTGTTTTGTATGTTTTAGCATTGTTTTTTATGTTTTTTAAGTTTTTCTTCAAGTTTGTTTATTTATTTAAAATGCAATTACTTTCTTATTAGTAAATGTGAATAATCTACCTCCAAATCCCCAGCCTAATCAACAAAATCAAAATAAAAACCCTCCACAAGATCAAAATGAAAACCCTCATGAGGAAGAGCAAGAACCTCCACTGATTGAAAGACCTCCTCCTGGCACCCAAGACAATATAATGAATGAAATAGAAAGAGGGATAAATGAAGTATAAGAAATCATTGGTAGGTTAAAAGCTTGCAGGAAAACTAATCCTATGAGAGCACAATTAGAATCCTCCCTTGAGTCCATTATGAGCCAGGTAAATTTTGTTAGTGGTTAGTTGGATATTTGACATCTTAAGAGAGAAGAACAAAGAAGATACTATGCAAAAAAATAATCCTATAAAGATGTAAACTAAAAGGACATAACAAAAGGTAACATATGTGCATTGTTTAAAAATCCAAGAGAACAAGACACTATTAAACCTACAACTCAAAGGTTTCCCATGCACTAGTGCATCCATGATGATATTAGAAATAAATTTTGGGATAGATGGTGGATGGTCTTTGATGGCCCTCCCTGCAATAATCATGAGGTTCCAATTTATTTCTTAAAGAAATTATATTGTGAATTTTTCCTCGAGGAGATCCCCAATTATTTTGACATGTTAGATTCTTGAGGTAGAGGTGGGGGGTCATCATTTGAGAGGTCAGGGGCACATTATGACCCTTATATAATTAGGGAACCTATTGTCAAGCCACAGGGTGAGCATGTCATTATTCCTTCAATTGTAAAGGAAAATGTAGAGACTACTTCTCTAGGGACTATCAATACTTTGACACAGACCCTCATTCATTACTCCAATCCATTAGTTGAGGAGGATACTTCTTTGTGCCATGGTCATGTGTGCACGTAATGTGGATCCTTATGCACGTTTGGTAGTCACATTGGAGACACTATGGATTATGGGCTAGTCATTGATGACTTCCTGATTGAGACATTTGGCATTGACACACAAGTAAATTACAACTATAAAAAACTAATTCGCTCACATTTTCTTATGTACAATGAACGACTAATAAATTAGCATGTCTTGACATTGTTCAAAATTCAAGGTAAGAGTGTTGATAGCCTTAGTACAAATTCCCTAATCCCATTTTACATCTTGTCAATGAGTTGGCAGGTATGTATAAATTTAATCATTTAAATTAAAATATATATCTATTAAGTAATCATATAAAGGATTGACAAAAAATTTATCCATGTGCATTTGTTCTCTACTAGACCATCGACATTCACAAGTGACTCTGAGCCTAGGCATGATATGAGCTTCGTAAAGGTACATTTGCTTCATGTTAATTTAATTTATTTGATTACATTATATTCTTTAAAAAAACATGTAAATTGTATTATATGATTTGTAGTTGTTGACATCAAAGGCTCCTCATCTTCATCAGTCTGGAACCGATTGTGGAGTTTTTGCCACGATGGCTAGTTCAGAGCCATTGACTGAGGCATGAAAGAGCTTTCATATTTTTAATTGTTATTTATAATAGTTAGTATTGAAATTTCAAATGGTATTTATAAGTATGATTTAGTTATTATATTGATTGAATTGTTGTAGGGCCTTGTTACTCCCGATCATCCGCGAACCTTTGAGGTGGATGTACAGAGTGACTATTTGATGGGGGTAAGAAAATAATTAATTTTGTGTGTCCATATATTTGATTTCAATGTATAATAATTATTTATTCATATATACTTTTTTTTTACCAGCTCCAATTAGAGAGGAGCCTAAATAAGAGGATGAGCGAGTGTATGAGGAAGACCACATCATCCCCATCATCTCCTCCCATGCAATGACCGAAGACCTCTAGGGATTTTTTTTCTTCCCCTCATGGGAAGGAGAAGATATAGGGATACACACATGTATAGGCATTAGTGGACATATATCTTGGATTTTATTTTAGTGGACATATTTGGCATACATTTGATGTATTTATGACATTTTTTATTTGATATATTATGTATATTTGATACATGAAATTATCAGACTTACAACTTTAATGCATTGGTTTGTTCATGTATGAAATTAATGGTTATCATGATATATATCTTGTTTTTATTTTTTACATTTTATGTATTTTATGTATTTCATTTTAATATAATTTGCATCCAAAATAATGGTAGGAATCATTATAATAAGCTTTGATAGTATCTTTTGACATGTGAATAAGGCTATGATATTAATTTATATTTAGATAGTACAAGTTATGAGTACTTTTGATTATGAGTAATTTAATTAGAGTTTTTGTTGGGATGAGAACAGTGAAACTTGAATTCTTATTACTATTATACAATTAACATTGAAGTTTGACTCTTGAGTGTTGTCACTTAGGTTTGCACCCTTGTCCAAGGCCTATGCGCGAGGACAACCTAGTGAAACATGGAAACAACCTCCAAGCTGTGGGACTTGAACTATGAGGTATAGTCTCCGGAGAAGGCCGGCTTCCTCTTACTGTCAGGGCACACCTATCTATTCTCAAAAGGGAAAGGGAGAAAGAGAGCGTTAAAGCAAATCTACCTAGTCTAATCTAAGGCGGTGATGCACCAAAACAGAGTGTTCAGACTCATTCCTGCCCATATATGCACTACAGAACTAGGGTAACATACAAAATTCATACACGTCCAGACTTATATTGATCAATAATCACATACAGATCAGAAAACCAACTGAATGACACTAGGAAAAGAAGATTTCACTTGTATATTATCCAATAGGCCAAAGATAGATACAGTATGTGGACCACTACTCTCAATAATGCATCAATGAGAGGAAAAATGAAGCACATACACATTGACCACTAAAGAGAATGACATAGGATGCTATGTAGCTTAGAGACACAGGGATTCTACACTGCAAGTCTGCAAGCAGTAGCAGAGAAAATCAAGAAGAGTCCCCCTAAGAACAAGTCACCAAATTGCCTTTATAGATTAGGCATAATTAAAGATTTTTGTGTCACACTCACTTCTTACCTACTGGCATTAACTTCCCATCTTGAGAATCCTATCGAAGATCTGATTGAATCCTGGCCTGCATACCAAGAAATCTCATATCTTTCTGAGAAAGAGCCTGGAGAAGATAGAAACGGCGCCACAACATTCCCTGACATGGTAGATGGATCGACTGGATAGATGGAGTGTCCCTCTGCACCTGATATTCACTCTGAGTTGGTGGCAACTGATTATGAAATTAGATCCACGACAAAAATAAATAAATGATTTCTATCCTTTCAGGTTCACGAAACAGCAGGGTCAAAAAGGTCAACCAGGTCCACATGCTGATTGGGCCACGCGGGGCAATCACTTTCCTCCCCTTTGCCACCCTGGCAGTCCTCTTCACGTGCTGACCACACCTTTATGTTTGACTGGGCGCTATGTCGCTATGGGTGCCATGCCCTGAAGTTCCTAATAGTGACATAGCACCCAACAGTTATCTCTATCCGTGGTGGTACCAAACTGTGACTGCGATGCCCCAACCAGACTGTATCATTGACTTGGCAACTTAACTGTCAATCGTAACTGTGATGTTTACTACGCATCCAAATCTAGGCCCACGAGGCCATGCGGCGCATGGGCGTTGAAGATCTAGTGCCACCTCATGTCTATGTTCTGATCTGGCATTTGTGGCAGTCCTTCATTGGCCTGACGTAGCACCATTCTAGCGAATTCCCTAACACTTGGCCCCACTGACCTGGCACATGGTACTAAGGCGCTATGTCGCTATGGGAAAATTGAGGCAACCTTCCCATAGTGAGATAGCACCCAACTGCCATATCACCCTTTGATGCAAACGTGGTGTATTCTAAAATGCCACCATGGTAGATGAGGTACCACCCTGACCAATCACAAGGCCACGATGTTAGATAGCTCATCCCACCTATCCCGTCCTTCGGTCCCACCAAGCCTAAGAGTCCATCATGATCAGTTTTCCGTTTGGGCACTATGTCGCCAATGGAAAACTCATGAGTTTTTCGAAGCCGCCATGGCGCCCCACCAGCATTTCTAAACTTTCTAGCTACCTGACCTCTTCCCACCGCAAAACTGGCCCGTCGTAAACTTGCTTGCCGTCACACTTCTCGGTCGGGTGCTATGTCGCCAACATAACCTTCGCACATCTCTACCATAGCGCGATGGCACCTACCGTCGATCGGCCTCGATCCAACGATCATGGAGTTCCGCAACTCCCTTCCCTTGTAAGTCACTGGACCCACGACACATGTGGCACTTCCCTATTGTTCCGACGATCACTTAATCCTTACCGTGCCAGCTGCGTGAAACCTGGTTCCATCAAGACACGTGGCGCCTGGGTGCTATGTCACCAACGTTAACTCTCGGGCAGTTCTTGATGGCGAGATAGCGCCAGCCATAGATCCCTGCAGATCCGATGATCGTGAAGACTCGCCATTCCTCCTGAAACTACTGGGCCTACTGAACGCATGTCGGCATTTGATTCATTCTCCTAACGCCGATGGGTAAGACCTGATTCCCGACGACACGTGGCGGATGGTGGCTATGTCGCCATGTTAAAACCTATGCATCTCTACCATAGCAAGATGGCGCCATTCGCTGATCTGGATCGATTTGATGGTGGAGATCCTACCCATCCATGTACTGGTGACGCTGACTGAACTCTGACTTGGAGGACGTGGTCGCTCCCTGGTCTGACAAAGCACCAACTCGGAGGGTCCATATCGCCTTGACCCCATTGATGAATACGTGGCTACATCACATTCACCATCTTGATGCCAGGCTGGCAAATTGCATTGCAGAGTACCGACGGGACCCATTTGTCTGACCCTTCCTCGCCACGTTGGATTTTCTGGTTGGGAGCTATGTTGCCATCAAAAAATGCATTGGTTTTCGATTGGCACCATGGCACCTTGCCGTGTTTTAAAATTTCCGGTCCGTGGAAACGTGTCGCCCACTGACGTGAGCATCTCCACTGGGCGCTATGTCACCATGGATATTTTTCGGCCAGCGTGCGATAGCGACATAGCACCTGCGGTGCCGAAAAACTTTCTTGACCCGCCCTTCGTTGTAGCCCGCTCGTCGGACCCACTAGACACGTGTCAAATGGGCGCGATGTCGCTGATGCTAACTCTCAGGCAGTTCTTCATGGTGAGATCGCACCGACCGTCGATCTTGCTAAAATTTGACGGAGAAGATCCTGCGGGCTGCGAAATAAATCATAAGGTCCGATCTTGGCATTAAAAATAATATTTCCGCAGCTAGCCATTGGATGAGCTGAGCATTTAAAATTTAAACCTTTGGCGGGTGAGTGAAAGGTAACATTGAGTTAGCTGCATTATGTAAATGTCTAATCTTGAATCTTAGTGTCATCATAAACATGTCAAGAGTTTATAAATGCTTTATCTTTAGAACACGAGAAGACTTGAAATAGATTTTTTAATTTATACATGGAATTTGTTATCAATATTGATTTCTTCTACATCTCTTCGAGAGCTTCATTCATGGAAACACATTATATGCTCTTCTTATGATTCCTATAGCTATAGTTGTTGCATTTTTTCTTGGATGTATTTTTTCTATGATTATCCTAGTGTAGGGCACCTAACAACCCTTGTTTTGGCTTTGTTTGTGTTGTTTCTTTGAGGCTTGTTGTGATTCTAGCCAAGTTAAGGTGGCGTGTTGGTGTTCTTAGATCAAGTTGGTTTGACTAAGCCTTGTTTAGGTATGTGCAAGCTAATAAATACTAAGGGGGACACTAGGTGGTCAAAGTGGGTCAAAGTCTATACTTGTCATTCGTAAGTGGGATATGACCCAAATAGGTCCTAAATAGTGATTTTGCATCTTCTTCAAGTGTTTGGAACTCATAAAATGTTATGTTGCTTGATTAGGATCCCAAATGCCAAAAGTTGCTAAGTTGTCAAGAAGTTGTTCAAATGGGACTAGGGGAAAAAAAGAGGCATATTGGTTACCAAGGGGCCACATTATATCTAAAAAAATTTATTGAACCTGTTTGGTTCCATTCAAAAAGGTTTGAAGGGTCTAGAAGTCAAAAATGCAAAAATTGCAATTTGGTCAGCAACTTCTAAAAGTTGCTCCACAACATTTTGTGCAACTTTTTAGTTATGGCATGGAAGGAAGGAAAGATGGTTGGGTTAACTAAATGCACACCTTGGGAGGTCCTATAAGACCTTGAAGAAGACAAATCTACTAGTTGGATGTTGGAAGAGTTCATTCTTGAATTTTAATACAAGTATTTTGTTACATTTCTTTTAACAGTTTTTGGATTTTGTAAAGCAAGTTTTCCAATAACATTTTTGTCTTTAGGTCTTGGCACTAGGGTACAAGTATTGTTCTTCTTAATCTATTCAATTTCCTCATTCATTTCCTAGATCCAATCTTCATTGTCTACAGAATCCTTTACTAATTTGGGCTCAAATTCACAAAGTAATCATGTATCATCTTTGAGTCTTTCTTTTTTCATAACACTTGATTCAACATCACGAATGATTTGTTTAGGTTTGTGATGTCTTCTCACAAATTTTGCTAGCATAGGTGGTTTCCTTCTCTGTTCTTCAATAGGTTCATCTTGAAAAATAATGTCAAGCTCATTTCCTCTTTCTTGTTCACGTTTTGGTCCAATTTTTGCATACTCAGCATACTCTCTTTGATGGTCGGCATTGCTTGTCTGTGACTTGGCATATCCATTCTATTTCTCGACACCCACTATCTACTGCTTCGAAACTTGTTGCACAAGTCATCATTTCCCATCTTCTAGGAAAATGCAACTTGGCTTGCTTGTTCATTTGGAGTTCTAGGAGCACCATCTTCAACATAGATGAATGTACTATAATCTTCAACTTCTTCATTGAATGTAATGTCACTTCTTTTTATAAACTTGTCAACTTTCACATTTTCACTTTCCACAACTTTTTTAGTGTTATAATTTAAACACTTGTAAGCTTTACTCTTGGTGAAATACCCTAGGAATATACCTTCATCACTCTTTGCATCAAGTTTTCCATTCCTATTATCTTTGAATATATAACATTTTCTTCCAAAGATTTTGAAATATTTCACATTATGAGCATATCCATACCATACTTCATAGGGTGTAGCATTTGTACCTTTTTTGACTTGTACTCTATTTAGGGTATAGACAACAATACTTACATCTTCTCTATAGTACTTCTTTGATACATTCTTGAACTCCATCATCAATGTTCTTGCACAATCCATTATTGATCAATTTCTTCTTTCAACTATTCCATTATGAGGAGGGGTCCTTGCTACTGACATCTACCTTTTGATTCCTCTATCATTGTAGAATGTATAGAACTCATTGGAAATGAATTCACCACCTCTGTCAAATCTCAGACACTTCAGACTCTTCCATGTTTCTTTTTCAACTCTGGCTAAATACCACTTGAATAACTAAAAAGCATTTGATTTAGCTTTAAGTAAAATCACAATCATCATCCTAGAATAGTCATCAACAAATAGAATTAAATACTTATCTTCACACTAGCTTTGAATATCAATAGGTCCATAGAGGTTAGTATGAACCAATTCCAAAATATCACTAGAAGTGTATGTTTTTCACTAGAATCTAGACTTGGTCATTTTTCCTAATTGACATTGTTTAGACATAGCATTTTTCAGGTTTCTTCAATTTAGGAAACCCTCTTACTTTCTTCATTTTACTAATGTTTATCAAATTGTCAAAATTCACATGACATAGCCTCTAGTGCCATAATTAAATATCTTCTTGCTGTGCAAACAAACATGTCTCATTAGATAAATCTAAATAGAACAAGTTACCTCTTTTCTGATCACCACTTCCAATTAGCTTACCATCAACATCATATATCTTGGCTTTCCTAAGATGGAATTAAACTATGTATTCTGATTTTTTCAGCTATTAAACACTCAACATATTATAGTTAAGTCCTTCAGCCCAGTAGACATTGTGACATTTGATCTTGCCAATCAATTGAACAATACACCTTTACCTTTTACAACACATGCAATATCACTACCAAATTTAACACATCTACCTTTGTAAGGACCAATATCATCAAATTTATCTCTATCACCAGTCATATGATTAGAACAACCACTATCAATTATCCATCTATCAATCTTGTTCACTTATGAGACTAATGCAGTTTTTTCATCTTCATCAGAATCTTCTTTTATAGAAACTTAGGAAACTTCATCATCATTACTTTCAGATTCAATGTCAATTTCTTCTTCATCAATGTAACAAGATTTGTTGCCTTTTCCATCCTTGTTTATCTTGTAGTCTTGGTCATCTCTTCTTCCTTTGTACTTGCTTTCCTTTCTCTCATCCTTGTCTTCTCTGTCAGGACACCTAGCATCAATATGACCAACTTTGTTGCATGAAAAATAAATAATAGGTAATTTACCTTTTCCTCTTCCAAATATTTTGCAATAAAAGCTTCAAGTTCATCAAGCTCGTCATCAAAGTTGTCACCGTCACTCTTCGCATGTTTTTCCTTCCTTTTTCTAAGAACTAGTTGTGACTTAAAAGCATATTCAATAGTAGTAGGTGTGTAGTTATCAAAGTTAGACATCTCAAAAGAAGCAAGTCTACTAATTACACCTTCCAAAGTCAAAGTCTTACCTAGAGTACATCGTAGTTCTTGAATTGCATAAACTCTAAGGGCCTATTTGATTCATGGATTTGAATAAGAATTGGCATTTGCAATACTAAAAAAAATTTAATCCACTGTTTGGGTGCATAAAATAAGAATTGGAATTGGAAAAATTCAGAATTTGGTATTCCCATTTATCCTCATATCCATGATTTGGTATTCCATCCAAATAGGTGGAATTGCTCCAATTCCCACTCTAATTCCAATTTGACAAAAAAAGAGTATTGGATATTAATTAAAATCAAAAAAAATTGAAGCCTTCTTTTAATCTTGAGAAGGTCAAGGTTCAATCTTGGGACGATTGGGGAGAAGGGATTCATACTGGGTGTCGATCTTCATTTTAGGTGATTGGGTTTTTCTTCTTTCATTTGAAGTGATTTCCTATTCTCTCAATATCATTATTAAAATTACTTTGTTTCACCTTTTCATGGATTTTTATTTTGAGTGGAAGTTGAGCATTCTGAAGACCGTGTGTAAAGCTCTAAAATGCATTCCTCAACTGCTCAGTGAAATTGAAAAACTATGCAGGAAATGCAAAAAATTGTTGATTATTAAATGAATTTCTAAGGCCTCAATGGTCATGTCAATTTTGAAAACAAGTAGCAATCATTTACATTTATATTTAAATGGTGGTTTCATGTGCTTTCCTCCCAATTTTTCTGTCAACTATGCAGCTACCCAATACTCAAAAGTGTTATGACAATTGATGCATGGAGAGATGCTCTTTTGGAGTATTCATTGGTATGGATAGTTCTTCATTTCTTTATCCCCACATAATTATAGAGGGTTAGTTTAAATCTATGTGCATTACTAATTGGGACAATTAAATTGTAGCTACAAAAATGGGTTCTTTCAAAACTTAGAAGAAAATAGTATGGTTAGATTTACTTGAACACCTGATGGTGAGAAAGCTTGAATTCCTTCTAGTAGACTGTTGCTTTCTTTTAAGGATTTTTTGTAGGGGATGGAATAATCTTTTGGAATGATTGGAGGAGTGGAAGGATGGTCTCCTACCTGAGTATTATTGGTTTTCACTCTATGACAAAGCAGCTTTATCTTTTTAGAAATACTATCTTGGATGTTTGAACTGTTCAGCTTTTTTTGGGTTTCAACCAAACATGTCTTGAATAAGAAATTCAGAATATCAATTTTTTTTGGGTTGGAACCAAATTATCCCAAATCAAATTCTCAAAACTGTAATCTAGATTTTAACTTCTAGAATCCCAAATCTAGGATTCTAAATGCCAATTCTCAAATTATTTTCCAATAACCAAAAGGGCCCTAATGACATATATATGGAGTAGAGTACTCAATACCTTTCTTATCACTATTGCATCTTCAATTGTTCCTTTTGCACCTCGAATAGCATTGACAACTTTCTTGATTCTTGTGTAGTATTGTACTATATTCTCACATTCCATCATTCTCATTTCACAAAAATCACCTCTTAGGCTCTCTGATTTGGCTCTCAAGATATTGTCATCACCTCCT
Organism: Cupressus sempervirens; assembly: GCA_028749045.1. NCBI lineage: Eukaryota > Viridiplantae > Streptophyta > Pinopsida > Cupressales > Cupressaceae > Cupressus > Cupressus sempervirens. The sequence continues at coordinate 720,275,046 of CM053790.1, read as the reverse complement.
TATAAAGTCTTTATTTTTTCCCACATTTTCTTTTCACTATAACATTCTTTTATATCATTAAACTTGACATAGCTTAGGGATGAGGCAATCTCCAACATTGCTTGATTGTGTTTTCTTTTTTGTTTCAGTTGTTCAGTTGTCAGAGGAGTAGTCATTACTTTCACATACTCATTGTCCACATAAATGATAGCAACATCACCTATACTACATATATGAAACCTCATCAAGGTTTTCCATGCAGAAAATTTCTCTTTGTTTAACTTTAGCGCCTCTCTTTTGTGAGTTGTGATCTTTAGCTTCAAGTACCTTCAAAATTTTCTCTATAAGCAACTAGCTCTGATACCAATTGTTAGAAATGTTTACAATAACTAAGAGCGGGGGGGGGGGGGGGGGGGGGGGGGGGGGGGAGGGGGGGGTGAATCAATTACTCAAGGTCCATAAGTACCATTTGAATATTTAAACATCAAAATATTCATTGTTCTACTTATCATGTTGTTGCTTGATCTCTACTGGACTAATCAAAAATTATTGTCCTAAGCATAACATACTATGCTGAATTAAACATCATCAAATATAAAACATATAAAAAAATTCAACCCAATTTGGGAAAAACTACCAACAACATGTCACCACTTTTTCACTCTTTCTAAGTGAGCTCTATTATGAGCCAACCTTGCTAAAGGTTACAATACACACTATTAAATGTGAGCTATTTAGAGGATTTAATCACCCTATTAGGAGTGGCCTTGTTAGAGGACTTTGATAATTCCATTTAGAATGTCACCTTCCTAAATGGATTTACATAGACTGTTAAGTCCTTCAAATGACTATTGAGTAAAGCTCTATTAAATGGATTTCAATACAAACTATTTACAATGATTAGAAAGAAAATAGTAGGGTTTTGATATGTATGTTTACAACTCACTTTTGGAGGTTTAGTTCATGTGGTAATTCACTGATAAGTCCCCGTTGTCATCTTTGTTCTTAATTCACTTGAAAACTCTTCAAGTAGTCACCCCCCTTAAAATGAAAACTTAATCCTTCTACTCAGATTCACTTATCAACTTCAACAACATATGGGCAAGCAATTCCTTTTTCTTTGTTCTCACTCTTACACACTTGTGTTCACCCTTGCGCATCTCTTTTCCACCTTTCTCTTTGCACATGTACCCCTTAAAGTCTTTCTCTATACTACCTTAAATAGGTAATTCTCTCTTTTCTATTTTCCATGATCATTATAGAGCTTAGAGTTTACAATCTAGTTCATCTAGAAACTCTAGATGAATTTAGTTTGTGAAACCACACTAGACACAAACAACCAAACCTAACCAACAAGGATAACAAAAAGGTTTTTGGCTCTGATAACACTTGAGGAAATGCCTTCCTAATGCAAATTTACAAGGGAAATAATAAAGAGTTTGAATCTACTTCAACATATTGATATAAGCAGAAGAAAGAAGTACATAGAAAATAACAAGCACACAAAATAAATACAAGAGACCAAATTTATATGGGAAACCCTTTTGGTAAAAACCTACCACCAAAAAGTCTGAATGTCTTCCTTGCAATACAATAACCAATGTTTCATAAAACAACAATGTATTTTTGCATAGGCTCATATTGCATTATAATTACCCTAATGTTACACTACTTTGACACTTTTCTCTTCACCACTTCAACCTATCATTTCTAAAAATTCCCAAAAACATTTATAGACTATGAAATTTGTTATGGAATTCAGTATGTCAAATGGTCAACCAACTATGGCTCACACCTTACCTCAAGTGTCACCATACCATAATTGCTATTTGAAACTAGCATCATACCAGAACTGCCACTATGCTAACATCATACTAGAAAATATCAATGTACTGTAACTATCATTGTACCAAAATTGTTACTATACCATACATACTAGTGTTGACATTGTACTTGTTTCAACATACTAGATTCATTGTACTAGTTCAACCCTCATCATACTGACCTTACCTTAGTACTATACCATCCTACCAATGTTTCCATACTGCTTCATTTTACTAATATAGAGCCATCATGCCCAACATCATATGGTCATACAAGGCAAGTATTGTACGATGTACCTTGTATAGGGTTTGGTAGACTCACCATACGATAGACTCTACCATAATTAAGCACCCAAAATACTATGCATTTTGATAGGGCCTGCATATCCTTTTACCATGTTTATTTTGTTTTATTAGTTGTCTACAAGAACCTTAAACTAATATCCCTATGAATCATAATTAAGAAAACCTTTCATGCCCATAACATTAGCTATGTCATCTACTAAAACTAGGGAAAGACAATACAATGTCACTAGAAACCTTTTTTTTCATGCATTCAACCATCTACATATGATAACCCATTATAAAAGTAAAAAACTAGATGCAAATTGACTCCTACTTCCCTGATAACCAAAAGAAGAGAACCCACCTTAGTAGGGTCTGACTCCATATCACTAGGAGTCATATAGAGAAGAAACTAGGAGAATAAAAACACCCCTATTGGAAGAGGTATATGAAACCACCAATAAACCATTGAATCCCACCAAGAGAGGGCAATAGGAAACCCCCAAATCTACAATCAAAGTTAGAAAGTGGCTAGCTAGCCAAAACTTTCATGTAAAACCCACCAAAGTCGCTAAAAAATATAGAGCTAAAAAGAGATAGGGACTCAACGAGTTAAGAGGAAGAAATATCCACCCCCAACCACCATTACTCACTATAAGAGAAGATTGTTGAGATCTATAAAGAAAATCTTGCAAATAAGCAAGAGAAATAAGAGTTGAGACAAAGAAGCATATAACTCAACTCCAAATGAGTACTAGACTAGAACCTCCTGCCCCACATGAAAATCAACAAAGAAGAGGAAATGACTTCACCCACCCTCCCCACAGCCTGCACAAAACCAATAGAACATATAGGATAAATACTACCACCAATAAAATGTAAAACCTAGTCATATTGTCACAAGGAAGAAGAGGAAATGACCCTAAGGTGGCAAGAAAAAAAGGTTCTAAAAAGTGGGGCCAACACTCAGCCACCATATTCCCTAGATCCAACAACCCACATAGTAAGAGCAGAAAACTAGAAGCATAAAAAAAAGGCCCTCCTCCTACAATGTACTAGAAGGACTCCAAAAAAGCTTGAGGAGGATAGAAAGGGAACTCATCCTCCCAAACACCTATTTGTATGGAAAAAAAGGAGTACCTACTCCACTTCTTCACACAAGCCAAGGCTCCAAACTCTACCCCAATTCCAAGTTTACAACAACAACCCAAGGCAGAAGAAACTAAACCCTCGCGAAAAGCACTACTCTCTTAAGTGAAAGGAAACCTCTCTCCATAGACTTTGAGTATGTTAAAGAAGTAATTGGCTTGAGTTTTTATTACAAAAATAATAAATTAATTTTATCTTGCATTTAATGTTTTACATATTCCCATTTCAATATCATGTAGACCCATCTAAATTATGATAGTTTGGTTTATATCATTTTCATGTTACATAAGACTAAGAATGATTAGATATGAATTTGGTCAATTGATGCATATAGGTGTAACCTAACATTCAAAACAACTTTTTCATTTCAGCTTTGATATGTGATGAAAACTAAATTGCATCTCATCTTTGTGCAAGACTTTATCACTACTTTGTAGTAAGGGAATTCATGTTACTAATTCTCATTTAGTAGGTGAGAAATTAGTGAGACTTATTCAATGTCATTTATAGGTAAAGAATTTATAAAAGATTTTAATTTTTTTTATTTAATGGAGGCCCCGCAGAAATTTATAAAAGATCTTGATTTGACTTAGGATAAAAATGGGATTTATGAGGTTGTTGAAATAGTTGAGTTACTATTCTGATTCTATTTATATAATGACTATGATAAGTTCTATTATTCTTTTTCAACTAAATCTACAATTAAATTGAATTGAATGTTCTAATATAGCACTCCAAAATAATTTTCTTTAACTAGAGAGATACATTTTTTTCCAAAATTATTATTTTATTTGAAATAATAAATTAGAAAAACTCAACTAATTCTAAATCCCAATTATTAAAAACAATTTAAGAAAATAAATGTTATAATTTAATCCCTTTCAAATATATATTTTTCATTAATTACTTATTTATTGATATAGAATTTGGGATTCATCTTGTGCTTAAATATCCCACTTGAAGAAGAAAACCCATTCTATTCAAAAAGATATAAATGTGGGCTGCATATCTTGTTATGTATATTATTCGTTAGAAAGTTTACAGAATGAGTGACAGGAATTTACGCTAGCCAAATACTAATAAAACCCTCCATACAATAGTATTACTTTCATCTATTCCCTCTTACTTACATATCTAATTATATTGCATATTATTCATTGAATTATTTACAGGATCAGAGGCAGGAATTCGCAGTAGCGGTATACTAATTAAACCCTCTACTTTCACCTAGGCCCTTTAATAAACATATCAACAGTTCAAATCATAGCATCATAAACACTGAAGACTCTCTTTCTGACCTCGCTATTGAATGTCAATATTCCAATCACAGTAGCGAATCCCAAACCATAACTCAATCCAAGTCCAACTGCCCATCCCACCATTTCATCATCTGAATTCTCAGTTTCACCATTTGTCTCAATACTGGTGCAGTTTCCATAATCAGCAAAGTTGTTGCAGAATGTTGCATTGCTAAATGGAATCCCACTTAGCTTAGGATTGCCAAAGTAGGATGACTGCCCAAAGGTTAGGAACTTCCCTCCAAGGGGTACTTTTCCTTCTAACATGTTGTAAGATAGATTCAATATCTCCAAATAGCTAAGCAACTGAAGTTCTAAAGGGACTTTTCCATTCAACCTGTTTAGCGAGAGGTCAAGAGACTCTAGCTGCTCCATGCCTCCCAATGTTTTGGGGATTTGATCGCTTAGATGATTCCTTGAAAGGTTAAGAGTTATCAAGCCTCGAAGAGATCCCATTTGGGAAGGAATGGTTCCTGATAAGTTGTTGCTGGAGAGATCAATACATTTAAGAATGAAAAGGATTTTGACGAAATCAGCATCTCGACCTTTCCAGGAAATATCAATCTTATTTATATACATTGTATTTACTATAAATACCTTTGAAGTATCTTCTTCAAGAAGGTTTGGATCACTCTGTGATGCATTGACTATTGCAACCAAGTTTGTAAGATTACTTAGAATGGGCCCTGAAAAGTTGTTTCTAGAAAGGTCCAGAATCTGAAGATTCCTTAGACCAGTTACTTGGGGTGGGATACTTCCATGAAATTTATTGGACCTCAGAATCAAGACGTGCAGCTATGATAACTTTCCAATCCAGCGGGGGATAGTTAACTTTCCAATATGCTGAAGATGTTCACCAATATCAGTGGGAATAGAACCATTGAACTGATTCATGCTCACGTCCAGCATCTTAACACCAGCAACAGGAAGAGGATAGTACTTGTCATTGCAAATTATAGTGATGGTTCAAGGAGAGCTTTAATATGTAATTATTAGACGAGAACTTTAATCTGTAATTTTTCAATGAGTGTTTTAGTCTAAACTTAATAATATTATAGTTACATTAATTACGAAAGTGATAACAATTTTTTTGATAATAAATATAATTATAATAATCATATTAATTGTAGTCTTAACCATAAAATATTATTATGTATGTTGTAAATAAGTATACTTTATTAAGATTTATAATTATAATTCTATTTTTATGATTGCAAGAATGAATTAATAATATGTAAATACTAAATCTATTTCTATTACCAAACTTAGTTAGACATGATTTATCTTATCATAAATTCATAATTGATTTTGTTGATAAAAGTTTTTTTTTTTTTAATAGGATGGAATGTGTTGCTTATGTTTCAAAATTAAGTATGGTAGAATATGTGCAATATTATAATTAATTTTATTGTTCTTGTTGATTTTATTTGTTAAAATTAATCAATAAGTATTTTATTAATCTATTCAACCATTAATCAAAATAATCTAAGTATATTTCAATATTTCAATTTTTATATTTAACAATTATTAGAGTCATTCTCTTTTGTGCATCCAACAAGGTTTGATTTTTCTTAAATGTAAACTAGTTTGCATAAAAGGTAATGTGAAATTTGAAAGATTATTGAAAAATTCTAAATTGTTAAATTTCATCAAAGTATCAATACAAATTCTTCCAAATCTAGCACTCTCAATGCAATCGCATTTAAAATCAATTTAAATATATAAAGAATCATACAATAAAAGTCCATAGCCTAAATTTTGAATAAATAAACAAAAACGAGTCTTTATTTTTTATTTAATTATTTAATTTGTTTGAATACTTTATTTTTCTAAATTAGTTTCTCATGTCACATTTTCTACTTATCAAATAAATGTTTCTATTATTGCCATTATTATTATTATGAAAATAAAATTTTCTCTTTAAAATGAATGATAAATCCATTTCTATTACCACATGATTTATCTTATTATATTCACATTCTCCTTTTACCAAATTAATTTCCACCCATTAAAGATAACTATTTTTGGATCATTTAAATTTTTGTAAATTTTATTTATTTATTTATCAATTTTACATGTTAAAGACATTATTTTCCTAAAATTTAATTGGTTGATATGATTTGGTCTTATAAGACCCCCTTTTCCTCAAGCTTCCTCCATCTTGATTTTCTTTAGGCAAGATTTTGAGGTAAATATTAGTTTAGGTTTTCCTTTTCTACTTTGATATTAATATTGATTTTATAAATATTAGTATAAAAAATCTATAAGATTAAAATTAATCTCCTAATATCTCTCAAATTCAACCAATGAAGCATTTTTTAGAATTTTGGTAGAATTAAAGAGGCAACAACAAATCTATTATTATTAAACTTTTGTGGTGAACTTAACATTTAAAAACCATATCAAATTTAAACCATGCCATAAATGAATTTGGTAAACCTTCTTTTAATCTATTTTTTTAATCCAACATTTATCCTAATAAGATATTTAGACTATTTCGTATGATAATTCTTGTACTAAGGTATTATAGAATGTATTTCAAGATGTTTATGTTTCACTTCAACCAATATCTATTTAATCTATTAGAATTAATTTAGAATTTTTTTTAAATTATTACAAAGACATAATATTATAACAAAAATACTAAATGTATTATTTATATTCTAATATTCAATTACTATAAAAATGATAACATCAAATACATGACACTATTTGGCATTTGTCATACATTCATAATTGATTTTGTTCATAAAGTTCAATTATTTAGTATGATGCAATGTGTTACTTATATTTTAAAACTATATATATATATATATATATATATATATATATATATATATATATATATATATATATATATAGTAAATTAAAGTCATGATATCTATAGACTTTCTCTATGTATATTATGTGACTTATAATATATATAGCTAGTAGCATCTAAGATAAGTGACTCCCAAAAATTAAAATTATAATTCATTATATAAATTTATTTTATTTTATTATAAATTATAAGTCTCTATCAATCAAAATTTATTTTCATGTTCTGATAAGATTTCATTTATGTTTAGAGCAATAAAGGATATTTTGGTAATGTTATATTTAGTTTGATGGTTAGGTTTAGATTATAATTTATCTTAATATTCAATTTTGAAAAGGGGTAGACTTCCTTTACATTTTCATGGTCATGTTTTGATAAAATTTAGGTTTTATTAAGATTTTTATTCAATGGAGTTTAGTTTAGGGTTGTGTTTAATTTTTAGTCAGGTCTAGAGAAACCTTCCATTTTAGTACTTAATGAGAATTGGATTTGTGCATAAGAGTGAATTGGATTCAATTTGTTTCAATGATATGGTCAAGATTAAGCTTTGGTTATCCTATATATCTTCTCTATGATGGTTAGCATTATGTTTGAATTGAATGCATGGATTGACTAAGTCAACCATAGTAGCTATCATATTGTCTCATCATTTGTTGCCATTTATTTACCCTCTCATTCCACCTCTCGTGTCTCACTCTCTCCTCCTTTTCCCAATCCTTCCAACAATATTTTATTGCGTGTGTGATAAAGGGTAAGTTAGTTTAGTATAAAGTTAATCTTAACATAAGAGTTCAGTTTGGTTTAATTCAATGTTATGAGTATAGTTTAATTTTGTTTAATTTTTTAAATATACGTTATTGGGTATTTGATAAAGGGTAAGTTACTTTAGTTTAAAGTCAATGTTAACATTAGATTTAAATTTGGTTTAATTCAATGTTAGGATTATACTTAAATTTTGTTTACTTTTTAATAAATAACTCTCTCTCTCTCTCTCTCTCTCTCTCTCTCTCTCTCTCTCTCTCTCTCTCTCTCTCTCTCTCTCTCTCTCTCTCTCTATCTATCTATCTATCTATCTATCTATCTATCTATCTATCTATCTATCTATCTATCTATCTATCTATCTATCTATCTATCTATCTATCTATCTATCTATCTATATATATATATATATATATATATATATATATATATATATATATATATATATATATATATATACATACATACATACATGTGTGTGCGTGCATGCACACGTGTGTGTGTGTGTGTGTGTGTGTGTGCGCGTGCGTTTATCTTGAACCCTAATTATCCATTATTGTTAGCTATATGTCATATCTCCATCACTTCTAATGTTTTCTCTACCTCGTCTATTCCCTGTCACTTCACCCTTTATTATGAGGTTATGAGAGAAGGGTGAAAGTTTGTAACTCTCTCTCTCTCTCTCTCTCTCTCTCTCTCTCTCTCTCTCTCTCTCTCTCTCTCTCTCCCTCCCTCTTTGTGTGTGTGTGTGTGAAACAATGTATCTAGTATTCAATTAAATTTAGTATTAGAGTTTGTTAGAATTATTAATCTTTCCTTGGATGTATTTATTTAATTTGGTATAAACCAAGGTATCCTTCATGTATTTTTTCCTTTAGTACACATGTGAGGACATGTCATTTACTTGTCCTCTTGTCTATGTGTGAGGACAATTCATTTTTTGTAATTCCTTTTACAAGGAAATTGATTTATCCTCCTTAAGAGGATCATGACACTTTGCAAACACTTATATTGAATGGTGGCATTCATAGAAATGAGAGTTACACATGCAACCACATACAACTCCTTTCTCATCTTTATAAAAGAGATGCCTCTCTCTCATTCTTTTACACATCACTTTTATGTTATTGTAATGAGCTATTTGCTCTACTTCTCTCTCTCTTTTCCATAGGCTTTAGCCTCATTCATAATATTACACAAGGGGTTATTCTTTACTTTTCCCCTTTCAAAATCCTTCTTTCCTCTTGTTGATTCTTTGGAGGTTGTTCATTGGAGTTTTCTTATTCCATTATCTCTTTGGTGAAAAGTTTTATGGTAACTATTTTTCATTTCAAACTCACTTGGATTATTTCATTGCTCTTCATTTTTTTCACTTTACTTCATGGTATAAGAGCTTCCTAATCCTTGTTTTGAGTTTGTGTGAAGGTTACCACTTTGGAGACACTCTTGAGAGGTGCCTTTATTATTATTATTTTCTAACACTTTGTGTGTGCGGATTTTTTAGTTTTCTTCATTCTCTAACCCCCTTTGGAAAGCTTGCTGCCAAAGAGCTATTTTATTGCAAAAAAAATACATGTATATATTTTTCTCTTATTTTAGAAAGCTGCCAAAACAAGGGACCCTTAGAACTATTTTGCTAAACTAATCTTATTGGTTTTATTGAAATATCAAAATTAAGTTTGCTCATGCAAATTTCTCATTATATTTTCATTTCTTTTATTTCTTTTATTTTCAAGTAGTATCTTTATACTCATCAAAAATTTGATATTCCTTTAACCTTGCTATAACAGGTTTATTATTTTTTCATTACAATAAAAGTTTTTTATCAAATTTAACTTCTCAAGTTCTATTGCACTTTTTGAAATTGAATCTTATCATTAAACTCATACCATTAAAAGCTCTGTAATAATATTCCGTATTTTCTGGCTAATCTAAATCAACAAGGCTCTCTCTTTATTTATCTACTGCTCTATCTTTAATACAAATCTAACAATTAAAATAATTCTTTATGTATTTGCCTTCACAATTCTTTCCATATAATCTAAAAGTTGAATTTGGTTTCATTCTGGTTTCATTTACATAGTTATATTTATATCTCTTCCTTTTTATAGCATTTTTCTGCATCATCTCCTTAGGTAGCGTGTAGCGTTCCTTCTCATCTTGCAAGTAAGGGACCCTTACGCAGCTTCCAATCTTTGTGCCCAGTCTCCTTTGCAATTTTTACTGATACCCCCGTGTCTCCTTCCAAATTCGCTTCCTTTTCATGCATAGACTGTCGAGTTCACTCAAACTGTTGTCTTTTTTAAATTTTCCAGTGCTGCTTGTCAAACAACTCTTTGCATTTTGTAAGTTTTTGTGAATAAGCGCTAACTCATATTAAAGTTGTCTTTGTTGCATTGTCTCTGTTCTTTGTCTTGAAGGCCCAAGTTTGCTCATATAGCTGCGACTATTCACCCTTTCTCAAGCATTGTCATCTCTTATCTATTTTTTTTTTTGCAAAAAGAGGGGTAAAAATTTATTAAGACAGAAAGGAATACAACAAGGAGCTCGATCCTGAGCAACAAGATCATCAAATTCTTGCACCATATCAAAGGACAGTTGCCTCCTATCCCTAATATTCCAACCCGGATCATGACTAGATGCCCATTTGGCTAAACAATCAGCAGTTCTATTCCATTCACGAGGAATATGCATGAACCTAATGAACTGAAAAGATGAAGAGACTAAGCTCTCTGTCGAGTCTATGGTCCAACATACCTCTAGTATTTGGTCTCGTGGCCAATGCCAGTGTGTTGGGGCAACAGGTAGTGCAAGCAGTTTAGCTATATTTTGGGATCCTCAAAAAAATTCTCCTCTTGGCTGGATGTAATACCCGGGCAGCAGTAGAAAGTCATCTATGAGTCCAATGATTTACCTTATCCTGAAGCTTGTTAATCAAATTTTTTCAGAAGAGACGTGGCTTCCTGCAAACAACAATAGGGATGCCAAGATAAGTCAAAGGAAGTGATCCTATCTGAAACCGTAGGATACCAACAATCCTGTGCTAAAAAGAATATGTTTTACCATCGTGCACTCCTACAATTATCTTTATCTATTTAGTGCCATGTGTGTTTCAGCACATTCCTACTAGCTTCTTTTCAACCATGCATAGTGGAAGGTCTTTATTCAAAGATATCTGCAATTTATTTTGTTTGGGACTTACCCCACTTCACTAATCTCTTGTGCATCCTCCTTTTGAGGTGCACAAGATTTCTTTTGGTGCTCCCTTAACTTTACCAACTGTCTGATCTTTTTTTTAGTAGCGTTGTTGGAGAGTATCTCTGTCAAGCATTTCTTATTATTGCTTGGCCTCTCATATATCTGTTTTTGTGAGTTACTTTCTTTTTTTCAGTTTTTTAGTTATTCTCTCGCATCGTAACTATCTCTAAAATGGTTGTAATTTGTACACCTTTCTCAACATTTGTCTTCTTGGAAAAACCTTATCTCCACCAAATTATCACAGAGGATTATTCCTTCTTATGAGCGTTCTTGTAACATCTCTACTGCAGCTTGTATCTACATAGTTTAATCTTATTTTTAAATCTATCTTTAGAATACATCAGCATAGGTTTAGACTCTACCCTTCTCAGTCTATCATTCATTTCATTCTGCTATTTTTTAACTAAAATAATAATAAGGTTTTTAATATTTTATCTATAATGTTGTTTTGTTAAAAATATTATAATAAGTTGTAACATTTCAAAACCACGCACCTTCGGAAGGTTTGGTATTGGGCCTCGGTTAGCTTAGCTATTTAGATGGATGGCAAGGCATGTTACATAAATAGATCAATATGGTGTCACCTGGGTGGTTGGTTTACCTAGTTCAGGTTTGAATCCTGTTTGATCAGAATAGGCATAGAGCGAATGTGATTCCCAATGATGAATGGTTGTGCTAGTCTAGGGATAGTTCTATGCCGGTCTCTCCATTCAAATATCAATTTTTGGTGGAGCAATTCCTACTATACTCAGACCTATAGTTGGTATACGGTTGATGGGACCCATGGCTCTAGCCTGGCCTATAGATAGCATATTGATAAGTCCTAAAAGGGCTTTTAAACTGCTATATTTAGTCTATTCTAGGGCTAGAGGTGACCAGCACCTATACTCAGGGACTAAGATAGTAGGTGGAAATATTGCAAACAAATGGGGAATGGGGGGAACATAATTCTTTCTATAGAATTACCGTAATGGGGAAAAATTGTCCTCCCCATTACCTAGGTCAATACATAACAATCGTATCTCCCCCACATTGACTAGTTCAAAGTGGATTCATGCCAGTGGAGTGGAAGTGATGAGCAGTCGGAGTGAATATTGCCAAGTTCCAACCTATTCCCACTACTATAACTAACAGCAGGTAGGTACACCATTGAGATTATGGAAAACCCAAAATCGAGATATTGGATTGGACACACTTGGTTTCATTTAATAATGCCATGCATGGGATATTTATATCGCAAATAAAGTAAGTTATGATATGATTTCTCAAGAATAAAGGCCCTTTAGTTTAGTTTTGTCCCTACCACCGAGGGATGGGTATAGAATTATGAAAGGGGGGTTGGATTGGCTATAAGGTGGGGAAGTGGGAACTCAAACAAGGAATGCTTGATTGTTCATTGAAAGGATGGATCTCATCAATCTCAATAACTTGCCTCCATTACCGAGTGCCCCACACTATTATAGAGTAGACTTTTCCACCACCCAATAATCTAGTTCCAACGGATGGACCTTAATTCATGAGAAACGGACTTACACTACTCATTGGTTTTTTCTAGCAAGAATCTTCCACTGCTCTCGATGGTGGTAAACTAGTATCCTCCTCTTTCCCATCCTAAAATTAGGTTGGCGAGATAATAGTTCTAGAAGGGTAATGTCTCCATGCAGTGTGTTACTTCCCCATGTGCTAGATCATGCCTATTCCTCGTAGCACTACCATGGTGAAGGGATATAGGTGGAGAATAGTTCGGCCTATTCGTCGGGAAGTTGTAATTGCAATCATAAATGATGGATCTCCAGTGAGTGGTTTACCTCCCCTGCCTTTCCCTTGGCACGAATGGTGCGAAAATGTCTAATAGTAGCCAATTCTGCACTTATCCTCTTATCCCAAAGTTGTTGTGGTTCCTAATTGCTAAATTGTGGCAGGTCCCCTCTCTCGTTCCTACAGTATCACCAACAAAGCTTGGCCCTAGGGAAATTACGGGGCTATGAAGGTGAAGCACCTAGCTTAAAGATCTTTTTTGGCTTGCAAGTTTAATTGGCTCCCTATCTAGCCTCCAATCACCAAGATAGTTGATGGGCGGCACCTCATAATACACATGTTTGCTGGACCACCCATGCGAATTTGCTCCACACTGATTATAGGAGTTCACTTTGACTAACAAACTGCTTAGTTACTCATTCAAGTCAGGTTAGTTATTCAAAGGGAACTACCCTCCCAAGAAAGGCCCACTGGGACTTATAGTCAGTGTTAGGGCTTAGATCGAGAGAACAATTAGGTCCCATCCATGTGGCACATTATTGACTACCTTAGCCCTATGTGTATAGGGCTAAGGTCTACCTTCTATTTCATCAACACTAGCACTACCATTCGTTCGGGCTTCTCTTACCCCTACCACTCGGGCTGCCCACTGGGTTGCTTTCTCACGAGGTCCTAAGGTTAGGTACAGGGAAACCATATTAGAGACCAATAGTGCACTAGAAATAGGTGGACATCAAAAAGAGTGTTAGGGAACTGAGGTGATGACCTAGCCTAATTTTAGGCTAGCTACTAATCCCAAGCCCTCCCTTCCTTAATAGCATCCAAGACCGCTCTTAACTAACTTGAATAGTATTCATATACATAACACACCCACCCACCAGGAATTCAATTAGGCTAGCCTACCCTAACCTCACCTCACCTAAATTAGGTTGGTTAATAGATCCGATCTATTATTGAAATGTAATTAGAACTGGTTTCATGTGCAACTGAGATAAAGGGGTGTTATGTAAATATCAAGTTCCAAATTTATTAGTAAAAAATAGAGGGGCACTAGCAGAAGCAAAATAGATAGAGTTGTGGGATGGACCATTCCTTTGTGAAGAGGCTAGTTGGGGCTTCCCCATTCCCCTACCTCTTTTTCATTCATTTCATCACATTGGGGCCCTACCCCTACTATTTATTTAGACCATACCAAACCCTACCCTTACTATTTATTTAGACCCTACCCCTACTCTGATGAACAGATGCATGCATCGATTCAGCAGAGAATTGATGCCATTTTCCTGAACGGATATCGATTTGGAAACTTAACGAGATGGGATGAGTGTTATGTTAAGACATAGTTCCGGATTTATGAGTAAAAAATGAAGGGGCATGAGTCAAAACATTGGGGGCTCCGGCTTAGGATCTCTCATTCCTTTGCTTCGAGGATAGGTGGGGCGAGCCCCTCCCACTACCTAACCTACCTCAATGGCCCCACCTCTTTGGGTAAGGTTTGGGGCCCTACCCCTACTATTTATTCTTTGATCCCACCCCTCCCTTAGTAGGAAGGAGCATAGCAATCCATCCTAGCATTAGAATGGAATGGAATGGAATTCTAGTAGGAGTGTAGTGATCCTACCTTTCTACCTAGCACTATAAAGCCAAAAATAGGTGTAAAGCCGAAGCGCACGCATAGGGCTTGATTCCTACCAAACCTCATTGATTTCTCCCACCCCCAAGAATTTATTAGGTAGGCCCTTAACAACTTCAGGTGATTATTTCCCTCTAATATATTGTTCCCTAGCTTGGGTTGGGGATGGGATTCCTACATTTTCTTTCTACTTGGTTGGGTTAGGGCTGGGTGGCCTTCCCCTCATCTTAAGGTTCGGGCCTCTCTTGGGAGAGTCCCTAACCATTAAGCCTTTAGGGAAGTTGGCCTTTTATCATTCATTTATTTTGACTAGCCTATCCTTCCTCTATAGCTCGCATTGGGCTCTCTTCGCTTTTGGGGTATGAGTCCCATCACTCCTCAGAGGTAGGCTAGGCGAGTTAATAAACAATGAACTTGCCTTCCCCTCATCTTAAGGTTCAATTTTTCACTTTCATAATAACCACGCATGAAAATTTAATCTTCAAAAAGAAGAGTTTGACTTTTCTTTATAAACCCTTTAAATCTTAAGCTTTAAAAAAAAAAAACTTTTTATGTGATTTTTTAACACTTACAAAAGGTTTTATATATATTTGGTAACAACTTTATAACAAATATTGTATGCTAAAAAAATTTAAAGGTTCCAAAAAAATATAGTATCTTTTGTAAGTGTTACCAAATGCTTACCATATAGATATATATATATATATATATATATATATATATACCTTTTGTAAGTGTTAAAAAATCACATAAAAAGTTTTTTTTTTAAAGCTTAAGATTTAAAGGCTTTATAAAGAAAAGTCAAACTCTTCTTTTTGAAGATTAAATTTTCATATATATATATATATATATATATATATATAAGTAATAACTTATAAGTTCTTTTAAATAACAATAAAAATGTAGTTGTTCCTTAATTTTTTATTTTTTTTAGTTTTTAAATAATTTATTTTTTAAGACTATTATACAAAAAGGAGTTAACTTTTTTAAAATATTTTTTCTCTCAAGTATTTGTTTTTCATTCATTTAATCAAGGAGGTTATTTGTTTTCTCTCTAATCATGTCTACTCTAATTCCTAAAATTAAGTTGAGTAACTCTAACTATCATGCTTGGAAAACACATCTTTCATTTATTTTCTGATTCAAGCATTTTTTTATGTTGCTACTAACCCTTCTTCAGTTCTCGTTGCCTTGGATACGCAAGATGAGAAAGATGCATGGGACACTAAAAAAGAGGAATCCATTGGCCTCATTGGTATATTTCTTAACCTTGATTTGTATGTTCTAATTGCTCAATGCACTACTGCCCACGAAGCTTGGGATATTTTGAAGCAAACGTATGATAGGCCTATTGAATCATGCAAGATAGCATAGAAGACCTAAGGTATACTGATTTCAAATCTATGGATATATTTTTATTTAAATTTGATTCAAGTCAATTAATTGGTCTAGGTGTTACCCTAACTGATATTAGATTAATTACCATTATTTTAAAGAAATGTATTCCTAGACAATTTCAACCATTTATTAGTAATGTTCATTCTCAACTTTCTATTCCTACTTTGTCTACTCAATTAACTTAAATTATTTTTCAAATTTTGTTACGTCAAGAGGAAGATAAATTGTTGCAATTTGGTACTCATAGATCTAATAAACATGCTTTTGTATCTAAGAATCAAAATCAAAATTTTAAATCATTGAGCATCATAATAATTCTCCAAATAATCATAATAATCATAATAATCATAACTTTAACAATAATTATAATTACAATAATAGATTTAATTCTAGGTTTTCTTTTAACAACAATAATAATCAAAATACAAATCATAATAATAACCATCCCAATCAATATAATAGTCCTAATAAAAAACTCCATTTTACTTATTATGGGAAAGATGGTCATTTAACTAATAATTATTTTAAAAGAAAAATGATAAGAAACCTATGAATAATCATCAAACTAATCAAAAAATCTCATGGCAATCAAAATTGTCATGCTTTCACTATTAGTTACAATGTTTATAAACGATTAGAATGGATTGTTGATAGTGGTGCTTCTCAACATGTTACATCTTATAGATAGGTGCTTGATTCTTTGCAACTTGAACCTTCAAATATTCCAATTCAATGAGCTGATAATCATACTTGCAAAGTTGAAGGATTTGGTGATGTTGTTAGAATTTCTAAAAATAAATTTGAATCTAGAATCTATTGAAAGAGTTAGATTAAACAAAAAGAAATGAAATTGACATTAGGGCGAATGCACCAACTTGTGGTGCCAAAAATATGACACACATCTTATTTTTTCAAATTTTCAAAAGTGGGTGTGGGCTTTTTAGAATACTTATTTATGGGTTGCAACCCATAGCCCATCTCATTTTTTGGGTTTTCTTTTGTTGGTTTCTTTCTCTGCCACCAATAGCATGCACACATTTTGTAGAAGGTGAAATCTTTTCTTGTTATCCTCCTCAAAATGACTCCTCATCACCGAAGATCAAGATCAGATTCATCATGTATGTTTTCTAATCTTGTTTTTGTATTGTTTTGTATGTTTTAGCATTGTTTTGTATGTTTTTTAAGTTTTTCTTCAAGTTTTTTTATTTATTTAAAATGCAATTAGTTTCTTATCAGGAAATGTGAATAATCTACCTCCAAATCCCCAGCCTAATCAACAAAATCAAAATAAAAACCCTCCACAAGATCAAAATGAAAACCCTCATGAGGAAGAGCAAGAACCTCCACTAATTGAAAGACCTCCTCCTGGCACCCAAGACAATATAATGAATGAAATAGAAAGAGGGATAAATGAAGTATAAGAAATCATTGGTAGGTTAAAAGCTTGCAGGAAAACTAATCCTATGAGAGCACAATTGGAATCCTCCCTTGAGTCCATTATGAGCCAGGTAGATTTTGTTAGTGGTTAGTTGGATATTTGACATGTTAAGAGAGAAGAACAAAGAAGATACTATGCAAAAAAATTATCCTATAAAGATGTAAACTAAAAGGACATGACAAAAGGTAACATATGTGCATTGTTTAAAAATCCAAGAGAACAAGACACTATTAAACCTACAACTCAAAGGTTTCCCGTGCACTAGTGCATCCATGATGATATTAGAAATAACTTTTGGGATAGATGGTGGATGGTCTTTGATGGCCCTCCCTGCAATAATCATGAGGTTCCAATTTATTTCTTAAAGAAATTATATTGTGAATTTTTCCTCGGGGAGATCCCCAATTATTTTGACATGTTAGATTCTCGAGGTAGAGGTGGGGGGTCATCATTTGAGAGGTCAGGGGCACACTATGGCCCTTATATAATTAGGGCACCTGTTGTCAAGCCACAGGGTGAGCATGTCATTATTCCTTCAATTGTAAAGGAAAATGTAGAGACTAGTACTCTAGGGACTATCAATGCTTTGACACAGAACCTCATTCATTACTCCAATCCATTAGTTGAGGAGGATTCTTCTTTGTGCCATGGTCATGTGTGCACGTCATGTGGATCCTTATGCACATTTGGCAATCACATTGGAGACACTATGGATTATGGGCTAGTCATTGATGACTTCCTGATTGAGACATTTGGCATTGACACACAAGTAAATTACAACTATAACAAACTAATTTGATCACATTTTCTTATGTACAATGAACAACTAATAAATTAGCATGTCTTGACATTGTTCAAAATTCAAGGTAAGAGTGTTGATGGCCTTAGTACAAATTCTCTGATCCCATTTTACGTATTGTCAATGAGTTGGCAGGTATGTATAAATTTAATCATTTAAATTAAAATATATATTTATTAAGTAATCATATAAAGGATTGACAAAAAATTTATCCATGTGCATTTGTTCTCTACTGGACCATCGACATTCACAAGTGACTCTGAGCCTAGGCATGATATGAGCTTCGTAGAGGTACATTTGCTTCATGTTAATTTAATTTATTTGATTATATTATATTCTATAAAAAAACATGTAAATTTTATTATATGACTTGTAGTTGTTGACATCAAAGGCTCCTCATCTTCATCAATCTGGAACCGATTGTGGAGTTTTTGCCACGATGGCTAGTTCAGAGCCATTGACCGAGGCATGAAAGAGCTTTCATATTTTTAATTGTTATTTATAATAGTTAGTATTGAAATTTCAAATGGTATTTATAAGTATGATTTAGTGATTATATTGATTGAATTGTTGTAGGGCCTTGTTACTCCCGATCATCCACGAACCTTTGAGGTGGATGTACAGAGTGATTATTTGATTGCGGTAAGAAAATAATTAATTTTGTGTGTCCATATATTTGATTTCAATGTATAATAATTATTGATTCATATATACTTTTTTTGTACCAACTCCAATTAGAGAGGAGCCTAAATAAGAGGATGAGCGAGTGTATGAGGAAGACCGCATCATCCCCATCATCTCCTCCCATGCAATGACCGAAGACATCTAGGGATTTTTTTTCTTCCCCTCATGGGAAGGAGAAGATATAGGGATACACACATGTATAGGCATTAGTGGACATATATCTTGGATTTTATTTTAGTGGACATATTCGTCATACATTTGATGTATTTATGACATTTTTTATTTGATGTATTATATATATTTGATACATGAAATTATTAGACTTACAACTTTAATTCATTGGTTTGTCCATGTATGAAATTAATGGTTATCATGATATATATCTTTTTTTTATTGTTTACATTTTATGTATTTTATGTATTTCATTTTAATATAATTTGCATCCAAAATAAGGGTAGGAATCATTATAATAAGCTTTGATAGTATCTTTTGACATGTGAATAAGGCTATGATATTAATTTATATTTAGATAGTACAAGTTATGAGTACTTTTGATTATGAGGAATTTAATTGGAGTTTTTGTTGGCATGAGAACAATGAAACTTGAATTCTTATTACTATTATACAATTAACATTGAAGTTTGACTCTTAAGTTAGCTGCATTATGTAAATGTCTAATCTTGAATCTTAGTGTCATCATAAACATATCAAGAGTTTATAAATGCTTTATCTTCAGAACACGAGAAGACCTGAAATAGATTTTTTAATTTATACATGGAATTTGTTATCAATATTGATTTCTTCTACATATCTTCGAGAGCTTCATTCATGGAAACACATTATATGGTCTTCTTATGATTCCTATAGCTATAGTTGTTGCATTTTTTCTTGGATGTATTTTTTCTATCATTGTCCTAGTGTAGGGCACCTAACAACCCTTGTTTTGGCTTTGTAGATAAGTTAAGGTGGCGTGTTGGTGTTCTTAGATCAAGTTGGTTTGACTAAGCCTTGTTTAGGTATGTGCAAGCTAATAATTACTAGGGGGGACACTAGGTGGTCAAAGTGGGTCAAAGTGTATACTTGTCATTCGTAAGTGGGATATGACCCAACTAGTTCCTAAATAGTGATTTTGCATCTTCTTCAATTGTTTGGAACTCATAAAATGTTATGTTGGTTGATTAGGATCCCAAATGCCAAAAGTTGCTAAGTTGTCAAGAAGTTGTTCAAATGGGACTAGGCAAAAAAAAGAGGCATATTGGTTACCAGGGGGCCACATTATGTCTAAAAAAATTTATTGAACCTGTTTGGTTCCATTCAAAAAGGTTTCAAGGGTCTAGAAGTCAAAAATGCAAAAATTGCAATTTGGTCAGCAACTTCTAAAAGTTGCTCCACAACATTTTGTGCAACTTTTTAGTTATGGCATGGAAGGAAGGAAATATGGTTGGTTTAACTAAATGCACACCTTGGGAGGTCCTATAAGACCTTGAAGAAGACAAATCTACTAGGTGGATGTTGGAAGAGTTCATTCTTGAATTTTAATACAAGCATTTTGTTACATTTCTTTTAACAGTTTTTGGATTTTGTAAAGCAAGTTTTCCAATAACATTTTTGTCTTTAGGTCTTGGCACTAGGGTACAAGTATTGTTCTTCTTAATCTATTCAATTTCCTCATTCATTTCCTAGATCCAATCTTCATTGTCTAGAGAATCCTTTACTAATTTGGGCTCAAATTCACAAAGTAATCATGTATCATCTTTGAGTCTTTCTTTTTTCATAACACTTGATTCAACATCACGAATGATTTGTTTAGGTTTGTGATGTCTTCTCACAAATTTTGCTAGCAAAGGTGGTTTCCTTCTCTATTCTTCAATAGGTTAATCTTGAAAAGTAATGTCAAGCTCATTTCCTCTTTCTTGTTCAGGTTTTGGTCCAATTTTTGCATACTCAACATACTCTCTTTGATGGTCGGCATTTCTTGTCTGTGACTTGGCATATCCATTCTAGTTCTCGACACCCACTATCTACTACTTGGAAACTTGTTGCACAAGTCATCATTTCCCATCTTCTAGGAAAATGCAACTTGGCTTGCTTGTTCATTTGGAGTTCTAGGAGCACCATCTTCAACATAGATGAATGTACTATAATCTTCAACTTCTTCATTGAATGTAATGTCACTTCTTTTTATAAACTTTTCAACTTTCACATTTTCACTTTCCACAACTTTTTTAGTGTTATAATTTAAACACTTGTAAGCTTTACTCTTGGTGAAATACCCTAGGAATATACCTTCATCACTCTTTGCATCAAGTTTTCCATTCCTATTATCTCTGAATATATAAACTTTTCTTCCAAAGATTTTGAAATATTTCACATTACAAGCATATCCATACCCTACTTCATAAGGTGTAGCATTTGTACCTTTTTTGACTTGTACTCTATTTAGGGTATAGACAACAATACTTAAATCTTCTCTCCAGTACTTCTTTGATACATTCTTGAACTCCATCATCAATGTTCTTGCACAATCCATTATTGATCAATTTCTTCTTTCAACTATTCCATTATGAGGAGGGGTCCTTGGTGCTAACATCTACCTTTTGATTCCTCTATCATTGTAGAATGTATTGAACTCATTACAAATGAATTCACCACCTCTGTCAGATCTAAGACACTTCAGACTCTTCCATGTTTCTTTTTCAACTCTGGCTAAATACCACTTGAATAACTAAAACGAATTTGATTTAGCTTTAAGTAAAATCACAATCATCATCCTAGAATAGTCATCAACAAATAGAATGAAATACTTATCTTCACACTAGCTTTGAACATCAATAGGTCCATAGAGGTTAGTATGAACCAATTCCAAAATATCACTAGAAGTGTATGTTTTTCTCTAGAAACTAGACTTGGTCATTTTTCCTAATTGACATTGTTTAGACATAGCATTTTTCAGGTTTCTTCAATTTAGGAAACCCTCTTACTTTCTTCATTTTACTAATTTTTATCAAATTGTCAAAATTCACATGACATAGCCTCTAGTGCCATAATTAAATATCTTCTTGGTGTGCAAACAAACATGTCTCATTAGATAAATCTAGATAGAACATGTTACCTCTTTTCTGATCACCACTTCCAATTAGCTTACAATCAACATCATATATCTTGGCTTTATTAACATGGAATTAAACTATGTATCCTAATTTTTTCAGCTATTAAACACTCAACATATTATAGTTAAGTCCTTCAGCCCAGTAAACATTGTGACATTTTATCTTGCCAATCAATTGAACAATACACCTTTACCTTTTACAACACATGCAATATCACTACCAAATTTAACACATCTACCTTTGTAATGACCAATATCATCAAATTTATCTCTATCACCAGTCATATGATTAGAACAACCACTATCAATTATCCATCTATCAATCTTGTTCACTTATGAGACTAATGCAGTTTTTTCATCTTCATCAGAATCTTCTTTTATAGAAACTTAGGAAACTTCATCATCATTACTTTCAGATTCAATGTCAATTTCTTCTTCATCAATGTAACAAGATTTTTTACCTTTTCCATACTTGTTTATCTTGTAGTCTTGGTCATCTCTTCTTCCTTTGTACTTGCTTTCCTTTCTCTCATCCTTGTCTTCTCTGTCAGGACACCTAGCATCAATATGACCAACTTTGTTGCATGAAAAATAAATAATAGGTAATTTACCTTTTCCTCTTCCAAATATTTTTGCAATAAAAGCTTCAAGTTCATCAAGCTCATCATCGAATTTTTCATTGTCACTCTTCGCATGTTTTTCTTTCCTTTTTCTAAGAACTAGTTGTGACTTAAAAGCATATTCAATAGTAGTAGGTGTGTAGTTATCAAAGTTAGACATCTCAAAAGAAGCAAGTCTACTAATTACACCTTCCAAAGTCAAAGTCTTACCTAGAGTACATCATAGTTCTTGAATTGCATAAACTCTAAGGGCCTATTTGATTCATGGATTTGAATAAGAATTGGCATTTGCAATACTAAAAAAAAATTAATCCACAGTTTGGGTGCATAAAATAAGAATTGGAATTGGAAAAATTTAGAATTTGGTATTCCCATTTATCCTCATATCCATGATTTGGTATTCCATCCAAATAGGTGGAATTGCTCCAATTCCCACTCTAATTCCAATTTGACACAAAAAGAGTATTGGATATTAATTAAAAACAAAAAAAAATTGAAGCCTTCTTTTAATCTTGAGAAGGTCAAGGTTCAATCTTGGGACGATTGGGGAGAAGGGATTCATACTGGGTGTCGATCTTCATTTTAGGTGATTGGGTTTTTCTTCTTTCATTTGAAGTGACTTCCTATTCTCTCAATATCATTATAAAAATTACTTTGTTTCACCTTTTCATGGATTTTTATTTTGAGTGGAAGTTGAGCATTCTAAAGACCGTGTGTAAAGCTCTAAAATGCATTCCTCAACTGCTCAGTGAAATTGAAAAACTATGCAAGAAATGCAAAAAATTGTTGATTATTAAATGAATTTCTAAGGCCTCAATGGTCATGTCAATTTTGAAAACAAGTAGCAATCATTTACATTTATATTCAAATGGTGGTTTCATGTGCTTTCCTCCCAATTTTTCTGTCAACTATGCAGCTACCCAGTACTCAAAAGTGTTATGACAATTGATGCATGGAGAGATGCTCTTTTGGAGTATTCATTGGTATGGATAGTTCTTCATTTCTTTATCCCCACATAATTATAGAGGGTTAGTATAAATCTATGTGCATTTCTAATTGGGACAATTGATTGTAGCTACAAAAATGGGTTCTTTCAGAACTTAGAAGAAAATAGTATGGCTAGATTTACTTGAACACCTGATGGTGAGAAAGCTTGAATTCCTTCCAGTAGACTGTTGCTTTATTTTAAGGATTTTTTGCAGGGGATGGAATGATCTGTTGGAATTATTGGAGGAGTGGAAGGATGATCTCCTACCTGAGTATTATTGGTTTTCACTCTATGACAAAGCAGCTTTATCTTTTTAGAAATACTATCTTGGATGTTTGAACTGTTCAGCTTTTTTTGGGTTTCAACCAAACATGTCTTGAATAAGAAATTCAAAATATCAAATTTTTTTGGGTTTGAACCAAATTATCCCAAATCAAATTCTCAAAACTGTAATCTAGATTCTAACTTCTAGAATCCCAAATCTAGGATTCTAAATGCCAATTCTCAAATTATTTTCCAATAACCAAAAGGGCCCTAATGAGATATATAGGG
Source organism: Cupressus sempervirens (assembly GCA_028749045.1). NCBI lineage: Eukaryota > Viridiplantae > Streptophyta > Pinopsida > Cupressales > Cupressaceae > Cupressus > Cupressus sempervirens. Next base: position 720,250,698 of record CM053790.1, on the reverse strand, counting down.
AGTACAGTAATCAATACCTTTCTTATCACTATTTCATCTTCAATTGTTCCTTTTGCACCTCGAATAGCATTGACAACTTTCTTGATTCTTGTGTATTATTGTACTATATTCTCACCTTCCATCATTCTCATTTCACCAAATTCACCTCTTAGGCTCTCTAATTTGGCTCTCAAGATATTGTCATCACGTCCCTATAAAGTCTTTAGTTTTTCCCACATTTTCTTTTCACTGTAACATTCTTTTATATCATTAAACTTTACATAGCTTAGGGATGAGGCACTCTCCAACATTGCTTGATTGTGTTTTTGTTTTTGGTTCAGTTGTTCAGTTGTCAGAGGAGTAGTCATTACTTTCACATGCTCATTGTCCACAGAAATGATAGCAACATCACCTATACTACATATATGCAACCTCATCAAGGTTTTCCATGCAGAAAAGTTCTCTTTGTTTAACTTTGGCACCTCTCTTTTGTGAGTTGTGATCTTTAGCTTTAAGTACCTTCAAAATTTTCTCTATAAGCAACTAGCTCTGATACCAATTGTTAGAAATGTTTACAATAACTAAGAGCGGGGGGGGAGGGTGGGTGAATCAATTACTCAAGGTCCATAAGTACCATTTGAATATTTAAACATCAAAAGATTCATTGTTCTACTTATCATGTTGTTGCTCGATCTCTACTAAACTAATAAAAAATTATTGTCCTAAGCATAACATACTTTGCTGAATTAAACATCATCAAATATAAAACATATAAAAAAATTCAACCCAATTTGGAAAAAACTACCAACAACATGTCACCACTTTTTCACTCTTTCTAAGTGAGCTCTATTATGAGCCAACCTTGTTAAAGGTTACAATACACACTATTAAATGTGAGCTAGTTAGAGGATTTAATCACCCTATTAGGAGTGGCCTTGTTAGAGGACTTTGATAATTCCATTTAGAATGTCACCTTCCTAAATGGATTTACATAGACTGTTAAGTCCTTCAAATGACTATTGAGTAAAGCTCTATTAAAAGGATTTCAATACAAACTATTTACAATGATTAGAAAGAAAATAGTAGGGTTTTGATATGTATGTTTACAACTCACTTTTGGAGGTTTAGTTCATGTGGTAATTCATTGATAAGTCCCTGTTGTCATCTTTGTTCTTAATTCACTTGAAAACTCTTCAAGTAGTCACCCCCCTTAAAATCAAAACTTAATCGTTCTACTCAGATTCACTTATCAACTTCAACAACATATGGGCAAGCAATTCCTTTTTCTTTGTTCTCACTCTTACACACTTGTGTTCACCCTTGTGCATCTCTTTTCCACCTTTCTCTTTGCACATGTACCCCTTAAAGTTTTTCTCTATACTTCCTTAAATAGGTAATTCTCTCTTTTCTATTTTCCATGATCACTATAGAGCTTAGAGTTTACAATCCGGTTCATCTAGAAACTCTAAATTAGTTATATTTTGAAAAGGTTATCTTGAAATTTGTTTTATCTTTATGGTTATTAATGTGATGAACCTAAAATTGATAGTTTTCATCTCCCACCACATTTTTCAAAACAAATCTATTCTAACCAAGAGAAGAACTATACATTCTAGAAGAGGACTCTCTCCTCTAGAATGTTATATAATTTTTAGATTTTTCGATATGATTTAATATTTTTTTCTTTCTCAAAATTGACATCTTTCCGAGTGTTAAAATACATGGTTGTGGAGTTTTTTAATTATAATATACTATATCTAATTAAAACACTATAAACTCTACATGAGAATATTCTTGACTCTAAGCTCTATAAAATGGTTTTTATATGTTATTAAAAAAATATCATAAAAAATAGTAAGAGTTATTTAAACATCTAAAATAATTTTATTTCTTTAGTAATTTGATACAAACTAGTATAAAACATGCATTTAATAGACATTTCCAATTGGAAAAGTGTGAGACAATCTTATACTTAAAACATTTATCAACCTTAGACAATCTTATCCATTCAACCAAAGTAAATAGAAACCATAACAAGATGCACATAGACAATTACACCAAATATGTTAACTAGGGAAACCCTTGATTAGAGGGAAAACCCCAGTGGGAATGATGCCCACAAGATGATGTACTAATATAAAAATTCATTGTTAGAGGATGGACCCTATTAGGAGTCTATTATAACATTTAGTACATACAGTCCTTGTTAGGAGACTTTGAATCATTTTTAGAAGATTCCAACCATGTTAGGAGTTGTAGAAGACAAAAGGACCCATTTTCCAAATAGCTTTTGGGGTAAGACTACTGAACTCACTATCCAAATGATCTCTCAACTATTCCTTGTAGAATAATTGTGTACTGAACTTTATCCTCTTTCCTCTATCCTATCAACTAGACCAATTATTTTTCAGACCTTGTAGACCAGGTCACAAACCTTGGATTCAAATATCAAACCTCAGATCATAGAATAAAACCTCAGCAATGAAGTCTCCTTCACTTCCACTCTGCTCTGCTAATCTTTGCATTCCTCTCTTTTGGTACTTACAATCAGTTCTCTTGCATACTCATGATAAAGGAAAATTTCCTTCCTTTATACCGAATCCATAAAATAATTCCCTTAGTCAGTTGTTACACCTTCTCAATTAATTATTATAGGACCACAATAAGTACATGTTACACTTAGTGAAAACATTAATCTTTCACCTTGCAACTTGAATAACTTTTTGTACGTGCAATATTATGATGAGCGAGCTTAGCCATATCATCACCTACATGTCTTCTTCACATCCTCAACCTCAATTCTCAGAATAACAATTCTACTAAGAGATATAACAAGTTTACCAGAACATGCTTCTATAAACTCTATCTCAGAATAGACATCACCAAAACTTACATAACTTCTTCCAAACTTAATATTTCTTCACCCAACATTAACTACATATACTAGCTACTTAGAAGTATCTCCCATAACCTTGCTTAGTGAAAATACTCAACTAGCCATCGGTACCAACTTGATCTTTATCTCTGTTCTTCTGTTAAATACCACAGAAGACTGCTATGTTGACATCAATGACAAACTCAGTCATGAATGTAACATATCATCATCTACAATATTCCCCTATAGGAATACCATCAGCATTCATGCTTCCAACAATCTCCTCCTTTGGCATTGATGGCAACAAAGATTAAAAACATCTAGTTCCAAGAATAACAACTGTAAAAGACTGTTAATCTTTCAAATCCTCTTTATCAATCATTCTCTCCAATTGATATACCTCAATGTGCTTACATCAAACTGTCTTTCCATGCTGAACTTCTTTCGAACATGATGTACTTGTTAATGCTTTTTTTTCCAACTTGTTTTTCATGCTCAACTTCTCCCCCATTGACATCAATGTCAAAGGTCCAAAGACACTATTCAAAAACAACATCCAACATGAGCCCTAGATGACTCTATCCATCACAAATACTCCCCCATATAGGAAGCATAAGCGTTTAGTCCAAATAAAAAATAGTGCTCTATTACACTAGACTGACGCATTCTTGCATCTTCTACTCTAATGTAGGAAGGGGCATAACACCTAGTATAACCTCTCTTTGGGAAGAGGCTTAGTTAAAATATTTGCAATCTGCTCTTTAGTGCTCACATACTCTAATCTAATTTCCTTTTCTGCAACTTTCTCTCTCAACATGTGATACTTCATAGACATGTGCTTGGTCTTAGAATGTGACACTAGATTCTTAGACACATTTATTGTGCTTGTGTTGTCACAATGCAGAGTGCAAGTATTTGTGAGGTATACTAGGGGTTATGCCCCTTCCTACATTAGAGTAGAAGATGCAAGAATGCATCATTCCAGTGTAATAGAGCATTGTTGTTTGTTTGGACTAAATGTTGATGCTTCCTATATGGGGGAGTATCTATGATGGACAGAGTCATCTAGGACTCTTGTTGGATGTTGTTTTTGAATAGTCTCTTTGGACATTTGAGCTACTAAGAATTAGTTGTTGCAAAGTTTCATGGTTGCTGAAACCTTTGACATTGATGTCAATAGGGGAGAAGTTCAGCATGAAAAACAAGTTGGAAAAAAAAGCAAGAACAAGTACAACATTTTCAGAAGAAGTTCAGTAGCATAGAAAGATAGTTTGATGAAAGAACATTGAGGTATATCAATGGGGGAGAATGATTGATGAAGAGGATTTGAAAGATTAACAGTATTTTGCAGTTGGTATTCTTGGAACTAGATGTTTTTCATTTATGTTGTCATCGATGCCAAAGGGGGAGATTTTTAGAAGCATGAATGCTTATGGTATTCCTATGGGGGAATATTGTAGATGATGATATGTTACATTCATGACTAATTTTTTCATTGATGTCAACATAGCAGTCTTCTATGGTATCTGATAGAAGAACAAAGATAAAGATCAAGTTGGTACGGATGGCTAGTTGAGTATTTTCACTAAGTGAGGTTATGGGAGATAATTCTATGTATCTAGTATGTGCATTTAACGTTAGGTGAAGAAATATTAAGTCTGGAAGAAGTTATGTAAGTTTTAGTTATGTAATTATTCTACAAGGAATAGTTGAGAGATCATTTAGATAGTGAGTTTAGTGGTCTTGCCCTAGAAGCTATTTGGACAGTGGGTCCTTTTGTCTTCTACAACTCCTAACAGGGTTGGCATAACTCCTAACAAGGTTGGAATCTTCTAACAAGAATTCAAAGTCTCCTAATAGGGACTCTATGTACTAAATGTTGTAATAGACTCCTAACAGGGTCCATCCTCTAATAAGGAATATTTATATTAGCACATCATCTTGTGGGCATCATTCCCACAGGGGTTTTCCCTCTGATCAAGGGTTTCCCTAGTTAACATATCTAGTGTAATTGTCTATGTACATCTTGTTATGGTTGTTGTTTACTTTGGTTGAATGGATAACATTTTTTAAGGTTGATAATTGTTTTAATTATTGGATAAATGATTCACCCCCACCCCACCCCCTCTCAGTTATCCTAGTGGACTATTGTTTCTAACAATTGGTATCAAAGCACTAATTTTTGTCTAGACTAAATGTTGATGCTTCCTATATGGGGCAGTATCTATGATGGATAGATTCATCTAGGACTCTTGTTGGATGTTGTTTTTCAATAGTGTATTTGGACACTTGAGCTAGTAAGAATCAATTGTTGTAGAGTTTGATTGTTGTTGAAACCTTTGATATTGATATCAATGTGAGGAAAGTTCAGCATGAAAAACAAGTTGGAAAAACAAGCAAGAACAAGTACAACATGTTCGGAAGAAGTTCAACATGGAAAGATAGTTTGATATAAGAACATTGAGGTATATCAATTAGGGAGAATGATTGATGAAGAGGATTTGAAAAGAAAGATTAACAGTCTTTTGCAGTTGGTATTCTTGGAACTAGATGTTTTTCATCTATGTTGCCATCAATGCCAAAGGGGGAGGTTTTTGGAAGAATGAATGTTGATGGTATTCCTATGGGGGAATATTTTAGATGATGATATGTTACATTCATGAATGATTTTTTCATTAATGTCAACATAGCATTCTTCTGTGGTATCTGATAGAAGAACACAAATAAAGATCAAGTTGGTATGGATGACTAGTTGAGTATTTTCACTAAGCAAGGTTATGCGAGATACTTTTGAGTATCTAGTATATGTAGTTAACATCAGGTGAAGAAATATTAAGTCTAGAAGAAGTTATGTAATTTTTGGTGATGTCTATTCTGAGATAGAGTTTATAGAAGCATGTTATGGTAAACTTATTATATCTCTTAGTTGAATTGTTATTTTTAGAATTGAGGTTGAGGATGTGAAGAAGACATGTTGATGATGATGTGGCTAAGCTCTCTCATCATAATAATGCATGTATGAAAATTTATTCAAGTTGCAAGGCAAAAGATTAATGTTATCACTAAGTGTAATGTGTTCTTGATGTGGTCCTATAATAATTAATTTAGGTGTAACAACCAACTCAGGGAATTTTTTTATGGATTCAGTATAAAGGAAGGACATTTTCCTTTATCATGAGTATGCAAGAGAGGTGATAGTAAGAAGCACAAAGAGTGAAATGCAAAGATAAGAAGAGCAAAGAGGAAGTGAAGGAAACTTCATTGCCAAGGTTTTATTGTGTGATTTGATGTTTGATATTTGGATCTAAGGTTCATGACCTAGTCTACAAGGTCTGATAGTGATTGGTCTGGTTGACAGGACAGAGGAAAGAAGATAAAGTTTAGTACACACAATTATTCTACAAGAAATAGTTGAGACATTATTTAGATAGTGAGTTCAATGGTCTTGCCCCAGAAGCTATTTGGACATTGGGTCCTTCTATCTTCTACAACTCCTAATGGGCTTAGCACAACTTATAACAAGGTTGGAATCTTCTAACAAGGATTCAAAGTCTCCTAACAGGGACTCTATGTACTAAATCTTGTAATAGACTCCTAATAGGGTCCATCCTCTAACAAGGAATATTTATATTAGTATATCATCTTGTGGGCATCATTCCCACTAAGGTTTTCCCTCTGATCAAGGGTTTCCCTAGTTAACATATTTGGTGTAATTTTCTATGTGCATCTTGTTATGGTTGTTGTTTACTTTGGTTGAATGGATAAAATTTTTTAAGGTTGATAAATATTTTAATTATTGGATAACTAAATCACACCCCCCCCCCCCACCCTCTCAATTATCTTGGTGGACTATTGTTTCTAACAATTGGTATCAATTGTTAGAAATAGGAATTACTGAGAGGGGGGTGAATCGGTAATTTACAAACTTTAGTCACCAACTGAATATTATTTTTTACTTTGAACCATACATAAGAAAGTAAACAAGTAATGCTGAACAATAACAGTAACCATGTAGAAAGATAACTCATAACACCATATTTTGTTAACTAGGGAAACCTTGGCCAATGGAAAACCCCGGTGGGGATGATACCCACTAGATAATATACTGATATATATGTTCCTTGTTAGAGGATGGACCTTGTTAGGATTCAATGAGAAAATTTAGTATAGAGAGTCCCTATTAGGAGACTTTGAATCCCTATTAGGAGATCCCAATCTTGTTAGGAGTTGTAGTACAGAAGATGTAAGATGAGCCCATTGCCCAAACATGCACTTCCAATTACAAGAAGAGCTCATTGCCCAAACAAGTAATTTGTCCTCTGGTAAATAGGTGTTGTAACTTATTTCTTGATTGATCTTTGACCTCAGCTAGATCTCGGATCACAAAGTTAGGTTCTCAAACCTTTGCATATATCGCTTCACAAAAATTCGCATATCACTTAATACAATACAATAGCACACTTATTTTCGCAAGTTTTCATTTCCATAAATACCATGCCTTTTCCCAAATTGTTGCTAGGTTGACGAAGACCATAATATACTTTTCCAACTTAGAGTAAACATATAGGATGTTGGCCCTAATTGGTCAAGTAATTATTTTGTAAACAAAATAATTCCTTTACCTTTAATTATGTTGTCCTATTTTACTAGTAAAACATGAATATCTCTTTTTCGTATAGTTCTTACTAAAGTTTGAGGTTACGTACCCCATCATTAACATGTATAGTATCTCTAACTAACCTCGCTAGTCATAATACGATGTCAATAACAAGTTACATACAAAATGATACACTATTGTAAACCAATTTCATACTGAGACAATTTTCTTGGTACCAAAAGCTAAGTATCTTATTTTCAAGGTTTCCTACAAGCATGTACATCATTTTTTGCCATAAGTGAAAAAAATTACATATCTTCATTATCCTATTTTCAACAATCTCTCCCTTTGGCATTGATGGCAACAAAATAGGGAAAATTGGCTAAGTATCAAAAACTTTGAAAAACATTACAATATCAATACATTAATCATCTATTACAACTTATCCATCATACATATGCTCCCCCTTTAAATATAATTTCATACCTTACCTTATTTAAAATTTTCTTATACATCTTGTCCCTCTTTGACATCAATGACAAATGTCAGAATGTCAAAAAAAATGTCAAAAATTGTCCATCTATTGTCAGAACTTTGTTTATCTACCTTAAACTGATAATATCTTCATAGAGTCATCAAAATTTTCCTTGAGACTGGTTAAACCTTTTATCCATGTATCCTTGGCTATTTTAGTAGAGGTGAGAATTGCACATAGGGCATATGATGCAATCTCAACTACATTAAGATCATAGTATAATAAATTTGGATAAGTATCCTTGGCTTTGACACACTCCTCCAACTATCTCTCAATAATAGATACCTTCAGAGAAATAGACTCTCTAAATTCTGATAATCTCTTCAAAATGTGTTCTTTCTGAAGTTCTAATTTCATGGTATCATTATGAATACTAGCCACTTGTCCTTCAAAGTCATCAACTTTGGTAGAAGGTTACTGTATCTAGTTTGATAGAGCTTCTAGCTTACTCAGCTTTCCTTCAATCTTACTGTCAAAATCCTTGGTCAACTTATGAGATAAAGTACACTTGATGTACAATACCTTTCCATCCTATCAATTGACATTTCTAAAGTTCCTTGATAGAAGTATCAAGACTTAGCAAATCACTCTTGATGTTTTGACAAATGGTGCTAAACAGATTAGCATCATGTGAAATCTGGGCCTTTGAGTTTGCAACATTCAACAAATTTGATGATATCAAATCAATGGTTGAGATTAAAACATCTTGTTTAACTAACTTGTGTGTTGCCTTTTCTCTTATGAAAAAATGGATGGCCATGATCTCCTCTAATCCTTTTAATTTTGGCCCAAGACACGACTAGGGCCATTCAATCTTTGTTGATCGAACGGTGTGTAACTATAATTGGGTGGGCCCACCCTTTATGAAAAAATGAGACTAACGAATCCCTATCATAATAGATGTGACATCAAGTATGCCACATGTCCTCCTAGAGACTTTTTGAATACAAGATTAATGTTTCCCAAACTTGGCCCAAAATTTATTCAAAGTCGTTGATCTAAACTCTATTGGATGGTCAAGATGCATTGCTAGACTGGGCCCATAGCCTTATGGTTAAGTGAAGATCAATAGCTCCTATGATGCTATGAGAATTAAAGACCTCGCATGTGATCTATGTGAGGTGATGGGAACTGTCATATGTGCCTGATTGATAATGCTTTACTAAGGGCACTTATAATTCCATCTTAAAATATCGTTTGTCGATTTGATCCCCATTTGATAGTCATGACATGTTCTCTGGAGCATTTGACTTTTCAACTTGTAAATGTGGATGCTTAGATTTAATCTATACCATTAATTACATTTCAATAGGGTCTTTTGCCACTTTTGAACATGTTTTTCCACCATTGCTAGATATTTTAGCTCTTCTTCTGCATCGGATTCGAATGCTCTTCCTTGTAACCTATTTCCATGATCTACATCATATCCTCTAGCCTTGATCTCAATGGTCTCTACTAATTTTTTCTCTAAATATAAGTCTAATCTACTTTTTGAAAGCATCTTTTCTTCACCATGAATACTTGATCAAAGCATTAGGTTTTTAGAACAACTTCCCTCTCATCTAGGAAATGCATAGACTTACCCTCCCTTTCCTAATCACCTAATATAAATGAATGCATTAAATATTTCTTTTGAATGTCCACCTAGGTGCACACAGAGGGATACATGAGAAGAGAAGTTCCTTAAGAGCAATATAGACATAGACATGGCATCACATTGACTCAACACTAATCCTAGAAGTTTAAAAAATAGGGAAACTAAAATCATGGAAACAAATCTCTATGGTTGGATTTTCATGGCCTCCTAAGGAATGCTAATTAGTAGGGTCCTTTGAATTATTATAGGGTTTCAAGACTAGAGAAGAAGTTTTGTTATTTTTCCTAACAAGCCCTAGGTCAAGTACCTGAGAGGATTTGACCTTTTAGACTTGTTGTTTGGAGTATGACAGGAGTTAGAGAGCTATTGGAGGGCTAAGAATTTGGGAACAAGTTAAAATAAAATTGTTAGTCATTCTTGATCATTGGGTGTGTTTTCATGAACCCATTTCCTCTATGTTGCTTTGTAAACCAAGCCTAACTTAATCAATTAGGTTTGCATTGTCTAGTGAAGGAAAGGGAGTGTTGGAGTGGAACTAGAACTTGGTGCTTTGGGATTTGCTACAAATCTAAAAAGGGTATCCAAAACCATGATTTTTTTTTGGTCTTGTTTGGGACTTTGAGAAGTTAGATCCTAAAAACCTATTAAGGAGTGCTAATAGGAGCTCATAGGGTTACTAGGTGAAATTGGGGTTTGAGACATTATGCAAGTGTGGGAATCAAACTATTGGTGTAGTTTATGTTGTCTAAGTGCCCTAAGTCCATTCCATACCTTAGAACCCTTGGGAAAAACCTTCATGTTTTTTTTCTAGTATTGACCTAGTTGTGAGAAATAGGTCCTAAAACCATAAATTGGGTGAACTTGGTTCTTTGTCCTTGGATTCTTGGTGAAGTTGGATGTCTTGTTTCTTTGACCAATTGGAGGGTTGAGACTTGCTGAAACCTTGTGAGAAGGATGGAGATTTGGTAGTTTTTTGGTTGGCTGAAAGAGTGGGAAAGTCCATTTGAAGCTACCAAGTTGTGCACTCTACATCAGAAAAGGTGAGAGAGATTAGTGTAGGTGTCGATAATACAACCCTGTAGCACCTGACATTGCATCCATACCTCACACAAGCTCTGAGATACACCCCGTCAAAGTTCTCTACCCTGTGGAATTTAGTGACTCTCAGGGCCTCAAGTATATAAATGTTACATCAAATATTTTTATAATTATATTCAATCTAATGAACCAACTGGATCTACTCTACATTTTAATGTCTCAAGTATTGCCTTGTGGTCTAACTCGTGAACCTTCCAAAGAGTCTTCTTATGTGGTTTTCCTCCATATTTTATCAAGTGGACATTTGATGTGACAACAAGGTTTGAATAATGAAGAATCTTCCTCTCTATTTTCCAATCCTCAAATAACCACAAGTTAGGGTTCTTCATAGAATATCATCTAATCCATGTACTGGTTACAACCACTGCACCTATATGGCACTTTAAACCTTCACTATATGTAACTGAGTGATCCAAAAAAAATTTCACCTGTACACAATGATACAAATAATAGTTTGTCCCTTCTTCATTGTCTTCAGGTGCAATAACAGCAAAAACATGGCCCGTAGTGATAAATGTACATAGGGTAAGTGAACAAAGTTGTGGTGCGACAAGGGGATTATAAGTGGCCACATTTTTTCTGAAATCAACAATTTCTAAACTTTGACAAGAATTTGAAGATAGTTACGCTCACAATTTAAGATATAACAAAAACAAAAGTAGTAGTCCTTTGAATCTAGTTTCTAAACTACTATTTTTTTTTCAAAATAGTTTAGTTTTAGGTCCTCAAAAAAGGGGGCCATAGAAAGTGGTATTGTTTATTTAGAAAAAACATAACATAGTGCCAAGTATGGCCCCCCTAAAATTCTAACTTTTTTTTAAAAATTATTTAATCACTCTGGTCAAAAGTTACCTAACACTGTGTAGTTTATCCCAAATTTTTTTGGGTAATTTTAAAATGTGTATTTTTCAATGAATTTTTTAATTGGACATGTCCCAAAAAATAAAATATATGTGTGCTCCCCCTAGAAATGATTGAAAACTAATCTAAAGTCAAAACTTCTTTTGTTCAAAGTGTGTAGAATGGAGTCTAGTTTCTAAAAAACTAAGTTGTTGCAAAATTTGATGAACAAGAAAAAATCTATAGCCCAATTAGTACGTTTTTGAAGAAAAATGGACATACATTCAAAAGAAATTATAGTTGAAAGGATTTAAATAGTTCCAATAAAAAATAAATTATATGGTTATATAGCTAACACAGAGATCTATAATGTCATGTAACCTAATTTTATCGATGCTCAACCACAAGGAAACTTGAAGGAGAGCACACAAGAAAAATCAATCATTTTTTGTATGTTTGCAACAAAACACATCTCAAAATAGTTTAGAGACTCCAAACCTTTGGGTTGGATCCCCAATGCAAAACCAAGCCTTTAAATAGCTTTAAATAGCGTGTGCACACTATTTAAAGTATTTTTCAATTTAGGCTTTAATAGCACGTATGTGATTTAGTGTGCATGCACTCTTAAAGCCTAAATTTGAATAGAGAGGGAAGGAGAGAGGGAGATAGGGTAGAGAATGAGAGAGATTAGAGGATGGGGAAAGAGTAGGAGGTGGGATAGGGAGAGAGGGAGGGAGAAATAGAGAGAGAGAGAGAGAGAGAGAGAGAGAGAGAGAGAGAGAGAGTAGGGGATCAGAGAAGGTGGGATAGGGAGAGGGGGAGGGAGGGATGGAGAGAGAGAGAGAGAGAGAGAGAGAGAGAGAGAGAGAGAGAGAGAGTAGGGTGATGGGAGAGAGAGTAGGGGTGAGAGAGAGAGAGTAGGGGATGGGAGGGAGAGAGAGAGAGAGAGAGAGAGAGAGAGAGAGTAGGGGATGGGAGAGAAGAGAGAGAGGGATGGGAGTGTGTGTGAGAGAGAGAGTAGGGGTGGTAGTGAGAGAGACTAGGGGATGGGAGAGAGAGAGAGAGAGTTATTATGTGTGTGTGAGAGAGAGAGAGTATGGGGTGGGAGAAATAGAGCGAGAGTACAGGATGGGAGAGAGAGAGAGAGAGAGTAGGCGGTGGGAGAGGGGGTGTGAGAGGGAGTGCGAGAGAGAAAGAGAGTAGGGGGTGTGAGAGAGAGATAAGAATGGGAGTGTGTGTGAGAGAGAGATAGTAGGGGATGGGAGAGAGAGAGTGTGTGAGAGAGAGGGAGAGAGTAGGGGGTGGAAAATAGAGAGAGATAATATTGTATGCCAAAAATAGTAGGGGGTTCTGCAATTTTGTATGTTGCGGAAAATATAGCAACCATCCCAATAACTAATGGAATATCTAGTCTGCTATGAACAACATATTGCATTTTATCAATCATTGATCTATATTGTGCCTGGTTTGCATGAGTAGAATTATCATTCTTAGATAATTTGTGTTTAGCAACCATAGCTGTACCTATTCATTTGGAGTCTTCCATCCCAAAAGTTTTAGTATCTCATTTATATATTTGGACTAAGTAATGGAGATACCTTGCTTCATTTGATATACTTGTAAATCAACAAAGAATTTGATCTCACCAAACATTGACATTTCAAATTCCTTCTTCATTTCATCAAAAAACATTTTGTTTAATGCTTCCTTTCCTCCAAATACAAACTTCCTACGGAAAATCATAAGATGGAAGTAAAGAGAATATTGAGATATCTAAAAGGAACATAAGACTATGGATTGTATTACAAGAAGAAGGATAAGTTTGAACTAAAGGTATTTACAAATTTTGATTGAGTAGGAAATGTTGATGAAAAGAAGAGCACAAGTGGTGGTATATTCTTTCTAGGAAAGAGACTAGTTTCATGGTTAAGCAAGAAGAAGAACTGCATTTCCCAATCAATAGTTGAAGTTGAGTATGTGGCAACAATAGTAAATTTTTCAAATATCATTTGGATCAAACAATTGTTGAAAGGTATGAAGGAAGAGATTTCTGATCTAGTGGTTGTCCATTATGATAACACAAGTTCTATTAATATCTCAAAGAACCCTATTATGTATACAAAAACAAAATACATTGTTATCATGTATCATTACTTGAGAGAGCTCGTTCAATACAAAATAATGAAATTGGAATATGTGAACACAAAGGAGAAAATTGTTGACATATTCACTAAAGCTTTACCTAAGGATGCTTATGAATATCTTAGAGGTAAACTAGAGGTTATTCGCCTAGACAAAGCTACTTAAGCTATAGAGAAGCATTGCATCAATTGTGTTTATTAGACTTTCTTACACATTGATGCAGATAGATCTACTTTAGGAGTTGCCTAAGGTAGTAGTGAAGAAGAAGAACTGCATAAAAAATCAATCATATGAAGGTGAGAGATGAAGAATTCAGACCTAACATACAAATATCTACATAATCAAGATGTATGAAGAAAATGAAGCAAAGAGATAGTGCCTTTGGCATTGTTGTCAAAGAGGGAGAGATTTCATAAGATTGCACAAAATACTAAAGGGGGAGATTAAAATCCTAGAGGGAGAAATTGCAATATGGGAGAGATTATCTTCAAAGAGGGAGATCATTCAAGAAAGAGAAATTGATTACTTAGAGGGAGTTTAGAATGAAACTAAGGATATTATAAAAAGATTTGATACATTGAGAGTGTTACTCGAAGTCTATACATTTCTGGATTGCATGGTAACCTGAATTATTTCTGCAATTATTTTGTTGAGATGTTGAGGTGTTTCAATCAATGCCAAAGAGGGGGATTGTTGGAAACTACAATTGAAACAATTTTTGTGTTGTCATTGATGTCAAATATAGATGATTTTCTATCTGATCAAAATGTCATATCTATTTGATTGATGAAGAGGATTTTAGAAGTTGTTCATAACAAAAGCATCTAGAGGAAACATTGAGTTATGAAGAAGAAACTGCAAATGGGCATTTGATTAGTTAGACTTTGACAAGACAAAGTGATTATTTAAATCATGTTGATAGAGGAGAAGACATTAAAGTTCAAGTATTGATAGTGTAAGCAGAGATAGGTCACTTATGTAAGCTTGAATGAGTTATAGAGTAAAAGACCAAGGAATGTTGATGTATATGTTAAGTGATGCTAGTGACAACCAAGCCATAGTATGTGCCGAGAAAATTCACTATTGACTGAGCATCAGTATTGACTGAGTGATAGTGTTGATGTCGAGCAAGAATTTCTCTAGCGATCGAGCAACTCAGTGATGACCGAGTGTCAAAACTTAGTGTTGGCTGAGGAACAACATTTTAATTGTTTATGAGAAATCATAATTTCTAGCCAACTAAGATGATTTCTTAGGATATGGAAAATATGTTGAAGATAAGGATCAATGATTTAGATCATTTAATTCTAGGAGAGGATTAGATAAATGACCTAAGAGATAAATTCAAGGAGAATTTTCTAGAAAATAAGAGAGAAATGGAATGGCGATTAGATACATTGTATCTGATGGATCGAATCATGAACCCTAAGATCTACGGTGTTGATTAAGTGGAAAAATATCAAAACTACCTATTTAAAGAGGTACAGAGGAAAACTTACAATAAGATGTTGAGTGTGTATTGTGTATGTACATGTGAAGGAGTTTCAGACAGTTGGAGATGTTACTGATGTTGTTGAGTGGAAAAATCTAAGCAAAAGGTTTAATTGAGAAGAAGTGAAGAGTGATTGCTTGAAGGATTTCCAAGTGAATCTGATATTGAAGATGACAATGGATGTTAGATAGTGAATTAGTGTTGGGAACTGAACAGAGATCTGAACATGTAAAGAGAGTTGTACTAAACAGATCAAACCTATTGTTACTTTCTAACCATTGTGAGCAATATTTGAATAGTCATAAGGGCCTAACAGTCTATGTAAGTCTTTTAACCGGGTGACATTATAATGGAATGTTCTAAAGTCCTCTAAAAAGGTCACCCCTAATAGGGTGATTAAATCCCTTAACAAGGTCACATTTAATAGTGTGTATTGTAACCTTTAATTGGGTTGGCTCCTAACAGAGCTCACTTCAAAAGAGTGAAAATTGGTGACATGTTGCTGATGGTTTTTTCCAAATTGCATTTCCACATAAAATCATTGTGTCAAACGTTTTTGAATGTTATTATTATGATTTATTCATTTAAGTTTACATTATGCAAGTCTGTTATTTATCGAACAGTGGATAGCTAGTTAATGTTGTAAATAGTTTACAATAGAGGTCGAGCAATAGAATGAAAACATCTAAAATTGTTTAAGTGTGTGTTCGTTCAATTGGTACATCTAAACCTTGGATAACTAATTCACCCCCTCCCCCTCTTAGTTATTCTAAATATTCTAACACAAGACATAGGAAAGATATTCTTGTTGTTGAACCAGAAGATAAATCATCTTCTAAAGAAATAGCAGAGACTTCTTGTGAAGGCTCTGAGGTGCATCGATTCATTTTACTCAACTTTATCTTTGATTTTTATCATGTAGAAAAATTCAATGATGGGTTTGTGTGTGTATGTCAAGAATAGGAGGAAGAAGAGTCTAAAATTAAGCCAAGGGTGCATCACCATGAGAAACAAGAAAACCTATGGCAATATTCTTCTCGAATGGCCAAACAAATTATTGGAGCTCTTGTCAAGATGAAAGAAAAATTGATGCTTGACATTAATAGATAATTTAGTATAGATATTGAAACAATGAAATATATTGATAAGCACTCTAGTGAATGTATGGATATAATTCTAGAGGTTCCCCAATTTTCAGCCTCTCTCTCTCTCAATTTGAAACAAGAGAGATAATTTATTTTTCATGGCATTATATTAGTTGGATGTGTCATCTTCATCAAAAGTATTCCATGAAAGTCTAGTAGTTGTAGGTGTCATCTTCATCACAAGTTTTCCATGGCAGTCTTGTAGTTGCTATTGTCATCTTCATCACAAGTTTTCCATGATAGTCTAGTAGTTGCAGGTGTCATCTTCATCACAATTTTTCCATGAGAAACTAGTAGTTGGAGATTGCATCTTCATCACAATTTTTCCAAGACAATCTAGTAGTTGAAGGTGTCATCTTCATCACAAGTTTTCTATGACATTCCACTAGTTGCAAGTGCCAGCTTCATCACAAGTTTTCCATGAAAATCTAGTATTTGCAAGTGTCATCTTCATCACAAGTTTTCCATGATAGACTAGTAGTTGGAGGTTTCATCTTCATCACAAGTTTTCCATGAGAGTATAGTAGTTGTAGTTTTTATCTTCATCACAAGTTTTCTATGACAGTCTAATAGTTACAAGTTTCAGCTTCATCACAAGTTTTCAATGGCACCCTAGTAGTTGTAGGTGCCATCTTCCCAAGAAAAATATTTGATATGATCTTACATGCATCTAAAATCAAATTCCTACACATTTATGGTCTATGTGTGTCCAAAAGATTATTTTTTTGTTCAAGAAGAATGTGTGTTTAATAAATTAAATTTTGCATCATGATCTTTAGTTGTTGTAGCAACATTAGAAGCCATCTTCAACACAATATGATCACTAGAAAAGTTTGTACGTCACCTCTACGATGGGATGTTTTCTTTCTTGTTTTATAAAGTTGGGTGATCCTTAGAATCCATATTGCATATATTACCATAGGTATTGGGTATCATGAGTTAAATGCAACCAAGGTGAATGTTAAATAGGACTTTCCAATCTCAAGAATCATCATAAGATCTCTTAAGATATTGTTTCTTATGTGCATGTGCATTGAAGACCTTCTATCATTACTTGAGCTACTAGTAGATGGTGAGTATTCATCATCATCATTTGACATCTAGGCTCACATGAATATCACATGTTAAATGTAACCAAGGCGAATGTTAACTATGTCTCCCCAGTCTCAAAAATCTCAGGAATCATCAAAGTATATCAATGTATGAGACTCTTGGAGCTCAAAAACTATCACAAGCAGTAGATAAAAAGGAGGTGTTTGTTTCAAGTGTCATCTATTTGCACATGCTTCTAGTAGGAGAAGGTATGTATATGATTATCCTTGGATATCTTGCCTATCCATCATTCAAATTATTATTGATAGATAGAAGGCATCAAATTGTTAAAGGTCTTTTGGAGTCTATAGATTGTGAAGCCAATAAACCCTTCACAAGTATGCATACTCTGAAAATAATAATTGAAGATGATAAGATGAAGGACATTACAATGGCTGTACATTCCCATGTATGTTGGGAAAAAGACATCAAGAGGATTTTGATACTAAAAACTAATCCACACAACCAAAAGGAAAAGATGTTCTTGGAAATTGAATTTTCTGAGGTAGTTTTAAGAGGTCTATTATCAAAACATCCAACTCCTTTTGTAGGTTTATGTGAGATGTTAAAGGTTAGGTGTGTCATAGGATTTGATACTGATGCAATCAATTATATGCTCCAGCATAAGAACCTCCATTTTTTTTAAGAAGATGAGAGTTTCCTTTCAGGATATTTCCCAATTGAAGAGTCCCTTGGGTAATATCAACCAAAAAGAAATCAGATATCAAGAAGGAAAAGGTCTAGGATGTCAGCTGGGCAAGCTAGGGCACCACATAGTTATAAGAAATTAGCTCAGCCAGCTACATCACCACATAATTTTAAGACATAAGCTAGGAAATATACGTTAGCATGGTAGTTTTCACTAGATTTTGTGGATAGATGGGACAATAGATTGCAAAGTTTTAGGGAAGGATTTGAAAACATGAAAGAAGGCTCACCCAGTTCTTTGAAGATTGATCTGGTAAGCATGTTATTCCCTTTAGAATCATTGGATAAAGAACAACCAGAAAACAATTCAAGCCTTCATCTTATGAGGATGATGGGAGATGCATGCCTTAGTGCCAATGAAAACTGTCAAATGGTGTCATTCAAACTTGAAAATTTACTGTGTGGTGAAGTTTTAAAATTGGAGATCTAATACTATTTTTCTACTAGATCTAGATTTCAACTCTTTTGTGGATCTATAGGCTCAATCATATGCCTAAAGGATTAGTCAAGAGAAAATTGTGATAGTATATCAATTGATTACAAAATATTTAGTTGAGGAGAAACTATTGCAGTGATCAAGAAGAAAACTAGCTATGGAGAATGTGATTATGAATTCTATTAAGAATGAAACTATTAGCCAATTACTCAGGATTAAGAGAAAATCCCACCTGGTTAATGGAAAAGAGTGGGAAGAGCTTCTTGGACCCATGATAGAATTTACTGATAATGACTTCAAGAGCTAGAAAGGGGAAAGCGGCAAAGGAAAGAAGTAAGATGTGCATGTGAGCCTATGTAAGATGATGATGATGATGATGATGATGATGAAT
Source organism: Cupressus sempervirens (assembly GCA_028749045.1). Lineage (NCBI taxonomy): Eukaryota > Viridiplantae > Streptophyta > Pinopsida > Cupressales > Cupressaceae > Cupressus > Cupressus sempervirens. The sequence continues at coordinate 720,231,771 of CM053790.1, read as the reverse complement.
ATTCACCATCTACAAGTAGCTCAAGTAGTGACTGAAGGTCTTAAGTGCACATGCACTCAAAAACAAAATTTTCAGATAGAGAAGTGACAAGTGTTGTGCAATTATCCATAGAGCAATGTGAACTCTCTCTCTCTCTCTCTCTCTCTCTCTCTCTCTCTCTCTCTCTCTCTCTCACACACACACACACACACTTCTTCCTTGTATCTCCTTCACTCCCCCCCTCCTCTATATATCTCACTCTCATTGTTTATGGTTCTTCATAACCCAATGGAATTATAGAGAACTAGAAGCATTGCTTCTAGTTCTTAATAACATGAATGCATTTTGTTAAGCATAGTGCGATCATGTTTATAACGTGGTCGTATTATTTTGAAGTTCAAATTTTTTTTTTAAATATTCCTAGCTTGATAACAAGCCAAGACCCATTTTGAAATTTGATCAAAAGTGCACTTTATGTGATCGTGTTATGTGCACTTTTAACCTTTTTTTCATGGTGTCCACTTTTTTGCACACCATTTTGGTGCATATGCCCAACATAACCTTACAAATCTGAGATTTTTTTTTTATCTTCACCCTTGGAACATGCTCACATCCACCAACTTGACATGGTTACCTTATTGCATATAGACTTGTGTCATGTCTCTTAACCCTTCCTTCATCAGAACTTGATGGTATACCTACAAATAAATATTTACATCTTGTCTCTTGAAATATCTTTCTCATTATCTCCATTGCACACTTGAACCTCCCCCATTGTCCTTGCCAAGCATCCACTTTCACTTCATTCTCTATCTTCACACTCACTTTTAAGTCCTCTATCCTTAGAACACTTATAGAATCCATTTTTGAAACCTCTATTGTATTAGTCTATGACTTCCTACCAACCTCTCTTTTCCTCGTTGGACATATCATTGTCCCATCCATACTTTCATGACACTTCTCCAACTCACTTGGAGTCTTCTCAAACACTATCTTAGGCCTTCTCTTGGCCTTTATTTGTCAACTTCACATCCTTATTACCTTCCAACACTTATACCTTCTCCCAACTCTCCATTTTGTCATCTTCACCTCTTAGGGTGACTATAACCTTTCTTTGTACCTTATCTTCCATCTCTTAACTTTGACTTATCACTCTTTTGTATTTGGAACTCTACCTCAAGGACCTTTGTCTTATCTTCATCTTCACTCTTCAACCTTGCATAATTTATTACACTTGTTGCATCAACATTTTCTTTTCTTGTAGTTGATGCACCTTCTCTATTTTTGTCTTACACATGCTTTAGAAACTACTTGCCTGTCATGATCACCCTTTCCATCCTATCTTGCCCCTTGTCATCCTCCTACAATGGTGTTGCAAAAAAAATTTCCCCATCTTTCTTAATTTGAATTGTTATTTAGTTCCCATCATGCAGAGCATATCTCTCAAATTACCATGACCTTTCTAGAATTAAGTGGTGAAAATTCATTGGGAAAACATCATAAAGAATGTTATCTTTATATGCACCAATCTAAAACTTAACTAAAGTTTATTTTTTCACCAATCTAGCACTAATCACTCTTCAACCAAGATACTCTGTATGGCGTTTCATGTAAAATTATTTCCAAATTCAACTTATAAGTCATTTCACTTGAAACCAAGTTATCCATAGAACATGAATATATTACCAAATTCAATACCCTTTTTTGCATTTACATCTTGTCCTGAATACTTCCTTCCTTTGTGTCACCTCCTTCATTTTAGCATCTCTCTTTGGATTCTTTGACTTCTTTTGCCATGTTATCTTATGGATGCATTATGACTCTTCAACATCCAAACTTCAACCAATCGCCTTCAAGGATTTACTTCCTCACTCTGATACCAATTTGATGCAGAGGAATCAGAGGCATTTTCCACATTTAGACAATTCACTTTCAATTAGCTAAAAGGATGAAACACATGGAGAAACACAAAGACTAGACAACAAGGCAACAAGAGGCTAATCCATTAAGGCTACAAAGGGAATAACACAAAAATACCCTTCCATAGCATAAGATCACGAATCTTAGCTTGGTTCCAACATCAAGGGACTCCAAACATCTAACAAAAACAATTGTAACATACCCAAAACAACTTTCAATTATACTTCCTTCGATATGCTCATTTAGGCCTACTAGCCCTTCCTAGGAAGTTTTTAAGCAATAGCTTTTTGGGTACTGGGTTTTGGCACAAACTGAGAGTTGTTTTGGAGCAAATAGGTTAATGTTTTCTAATTTTCCAAATTTTAAGTGTCAATTAGCACCCACTTGAAATATCCACCCAACTTCTCAAACAGTAACTTGGAAACAGTATAAACAACCTCAACCCACCATATTAACCATCTTTGGGCACCCACACACTTGGGCTTATTACAAACTTCAATATTTCTCAAAACTGCCATAGGTTTGGAAATTTTTCATACGAAAATCAGCACTAGGGCCTCCATTTTCTCCCATCAAACATGATCATCTTGCTCTGGAACCACATAAATCTTCAAAAGAGCATCATAATCTAACATTCCTCACAATTGTAGCCTTTTCCCATGGTTTAATTCAAAGCTATTCAAGTTTTAAACTTACAAATTTCTCTAAGTGGGGGTTTCAAAATAGTTTTTATAAAAATGGTCATAAGATGCTCAAATCTAAACAAACACTGATGAGACCAAGTGTAATGGAATGTAATTCATTTATCTATCCAACCATGCAATTTTAGTACCACCATAAGGTTGTACATGCTCGTACAATTTTTTGCAACCATACTGTTATAGGAAAATCTTAGAAGTCGCAATCATTAGAACAGGCATAGGGGAGAAGACCTAGTACTTGAACGGGTTCCAATGGTTGTTATAGAAATTGTTTACTTGATGCCTACACTTACTTGTCCTTTTTTTTTGACAACATTGCACCAATACTTGTGACTTTAAAGTTGTTGATACAATGATTATTACCAAAAATTGAATGAAAATGTACCCTTTGTTCTGAAAAGTATCCAGTGATGTGATGCCACATCAGCTGTGCAAGTATGGGTACCCTTTTCGCACGACCAATGGTCTCACTTTTTATTTGGGTTGTTTTGGACAACTTGGCAAAAAATATGCTGATGTGGCATCATAATTGATCATGTGGATTTGAAACCTTAGTTATAAGTAGACGACTCGCCAAATAAACTATTGTAGAAAATTGATAGTGATTTGAAATTTCTACATAAAATTTTGATAAGCGCAAAATTAGGATGTTCAAGTAGTAGGTCCTCTCCCCTAACTCCTTGAAATCTACATAAAATTTAATGATATGAAGAAAAAATGAAAGATATTTCAATATATTGTAATATGATTTTATCCCCAATCATTGCCCCAGCATTATCTATCCATAAACGCCTGTGACAAGAAAAGTAACATGACTGTTATACGTACATATTGATTGGAAAACAGAGGTTTTTATTGCTTCTCCCCACCCCCCCCAACTCCTCCTCGACGATACAAATATTATTCAAGGTTTCCCAATCAATTGTAACCATTCTTAACAAATTTTCAAATTCATAACTCTTTATGACACTTTATGCTAAGATAATGTCTAAAGTTGCTTGTCAACGGGCAACTTTGACAGCATTTTGTACTCACCCGCTAGATCACCCCTACTGACCTAAGAATGACTCGAAGACACTTAAAATCGTCAGTAAAGACCTTACTACATTAAAATAAGATTAAAAAACACCAGAATCCTATCACTAGACCTCACTTGACCACATTTGCATAAAATGAACTTGGTGCCCTGCACCACTATCCCCGTACCATTTTCATTCTCATCGAGCATTTTGAGCTCCCTTGACAAGTTGAAATCATGATAACGGATCAGATCGTTATTCAAAAGACATATCTTTGCAACAAAGGAGCTTTGGTTTGTGTTTATTTGCATGCTTTTTATACTTCTAGCTTTTATAATGTCTAATTGAATGTTAAGATTTTTTGTGCTGTTTTCAATTGATTTTTTTCTTATTTTCAGTCTATTTAAGAATACACAACTCACTTCACGCAAATTAAAACCCTAAAATATCATTCATATTTTAATGTAAATGAAACTATAAGTAAAAAGAACAAATGCTTTGTCTTCAAATAAATTAGATTAGAAAATATATGCACACATGCACTTTTATAAAGTATATGCAAATCGTGATTCTTCTGATTAGTTAAACAAGGAAAACATAGGCTTGCTACATTAAAATCCTTATCTAAATTTCATAAAACATTCCAACTTGAAGAAGAGTAGACGGTGAGATGTTCAGGATGTCTAAAAACGATCTACTGTTGTTCTCCAGAAATCTATACATATAATCCATCACCATTCTCTCAATCCACGTGCTTTTCACGCTCACTGTCAATGAGGTTTTTCCAATTACAAACACCGTCGTACAATTTCCAGCTATATCAATCACGTCCAAATCATGAGTACAAATTTCTTTTGAACTTGAATTCTTAAAATTACCCATAGTTCCTTGAGATCCTAAAGAACGGGTGTGGAATCTCAAACTTCTAATGATACCATTAATAAATTCTTCTCCTTCCATGCACAATTCATCACCAAAACCATACTGCACCAAGCATGTATAAATCCCTGTTGGCCCTAGTATTCTCCCAACAAAACGCTCTTCAAGAGGAATAGTACTCACAGGGAGAAGCTTTATTGTTACCATTATTACAACTCGATGAAGAGAATTTACAGTTTTAATATAATGGAGAAAGATTGGAGGTAGGTCATCTGTATGACTTGTATAAAAGAAGCAAATTCCTTGAGGACGGTGGATTCTTGCCAGGAATGCACTCAGAGTATCTACGCTCATCTTGTTTTCCAATTCATATTTATGCTTCTTCTGCCTTCCATGGTACCACGAAATCATGATGACCAACAAAAAAGATGAAATCCGAAAAGGAACCCAACCTCCTTTTGATACCTTGTCCATGGCTGCTACCATGAAAACTCCTTCAACGAATCCAAATACCAATAAAAAGGCAAGAACCAATAGGAAATGTATGTTCCAGATTACAATCATAACCAGGGCCACTAGAAAGGTGGTCATAAGCATTACCCATATCACAACAACTCCTGCAAGCCAAAAAAACACTAGTTAGATCATTGCAATTATAATCCAATTATTTTTAGCCTTAATGGATCATGATTTAGCTGTTTTCTGGATTAAAAGATGTACAACATTTTTGCATCAATTTTTTTATCACGTTTCAAAATTATTAATTTTTATACAATTTCTCATAATTTAAAATATTGATGCAAAATTTCTAGACACAATTTAATTCAGAAACATCTATATCTTAATACCATAATTTGTAAAAAACTCTAATCATTGATTAATGGAACATTTTCTCATTTAAAAAATTGAAGCATAGTTTGGAGTTGTTAAAAGCATAATCTAGTGCATGAGGAAGAACAGTTGAAGATTTAGGCATTACCATATGCATTCCCAATTTTCTCTTGGCTTCTGAAGCCTAGGAGAATAGCTAAACACACAACCATGAGAGAGTAATTGACAACTGGGCTGTAAATTTGCCCCTCTTGAACTTTAGATGTATGGACTATTTTAACGGGTGGGAAGCAACCCAATGAAACTGACTGCCTTATGATTGAAAATGTTGCTGTTATCATTCCTTGACTGGTAGCTATGGATGCCAAAGTTGAAACCACGAACATTGGCCAAAAAAGAGCTTTTGGAGTTGATTTATAAAATGCGTCGTTTATGTCTTCTGGATGCTTTATCAGGTAAGCTGCTTGTCCAGCATAAGTTATGACTAAAGCAGGGTATACAGCCGCAGTGAAACCAAGCTGCAAAATAAAGTGGACTGCTCATAACTGTAAGGATAAAAGTGTCATTACCATCTTGAATCATTAATGTCACAAGAGACAATAAACCTGAATCGATATCTTATCGAAATGGCCCAAGTCAGCAAACATAGCTTCAAGCCCTGTTTAAAACAGAGAAAACAGTCAATTTGACTTATAATATCTTGATCTGTATCAATAAATTTTCACGTCATCATTTTGTTTTCGTGTGTTTTTGTATGAGAACGTTAAATATAAAAAAAATTGCAGTGTTGTACCTGTTAAGGATAAGAAAACAGCTCCAAACATTTCCCATCCTAATCTTTGGCTCTTCCCAAAGAAATGAAATAGGTAAAAAGGTGATAATCCCTTGAGTACGTTGGGATAATATACAAATATGTTATATGCACCGATTATGCCAGTTAGAAGAAACCAGGCAACCATTATAGGTGAGAACATAAACCCCACTTTACTTGTACCAAACTTTTGCATCAGGAATAACATGATCAAAATCAGAGTTGATATGAATACAACAAAATCTGTGAAAGAGAAAAAATCAGCCAAGTATCAGAAATTCAAGCTCTCAAAGGCAATTATTTCCACTAACTTGGCCTCTTGTGTAGTTCAATCAACTTGCCAAACTGTAGTTATTGCTAACCTGTGCTCATTTGAGGGTTCCTTGATTGGATTCCTTGAATGGCTGAAAGAACTGTAAAGCAATAAATAGCTTTAAGTCAGTCTTGATTTAAATAGCTTCAACAGTTAATTGTGTGTTGATGATTAAAAATGGAAATATTTGTAAGGATTTTCATCACAAATTGTGTATGCAGAGATCAGATTGTATCCTTGATGTATTTATTAATTAATTTCAAAATCAGAATACAACCATTTTCAATTAACTGAAAAATATGATTGAGATGCATTATAACCCCTGCATTAAAAAAGCATCAATTTACTAAATCAAAGATTAGATAAGCTCAGCCGAATGGAATGGACAATTGGATAAATTTCACATATGAATAAATATGATGGATCAGACACTCAAAGCATGAGAGGATGCTAGGATTCAAGATAATGTGAACAAACCAGGGCTGGAGTAGTCTTATATGCTGACTCGTTGTCTGAAATTGTCTAGGCCAAAACAAAATGTGAATGAATCCTAATCGAGTAACATTAAAATTCTCAAATCTGCAGTGGATGATCAGAATGTCAATATAAGCCAGATAGAAGATAACATTCAATTCTCTTTAGAACTAAAAGTCTTTATTTAGGATAAATCTTCAGATATTTTCAATCTGTGGCACATACTGAATTTACGTATTTGGTTGTTCCAACTAGGAGTACGTCCACAGAAATTAAAAATATTTAGTGGATGAATGGAATACATGAACCTTCCAAGACTATTATCTATTGCTGAAATTTAAAGAGGATAGCCATGAAAATCCTCTTTCTATGTTGGAGAAAGGAAGGCTGTCATTCTAACCAGTTCCCAGACATTACAACAAAGAAAAAGAACATTCCTATAGTAGATGAAGGATGCGTAATGAAAATCTATGCAAGATTGAAGAGATAGATGTGGACATTAAATAAGAGATGCAGTTTTATGGAAGGTTCTAGTATCTGTTATTTAGGGGGTTTTAAGAGAGAAAATTCTTTCAGGATGCATTGAATTTTTTTCTTCAGAATAGATGCACCTAATCTTTATATGTTGATTTTTATTCAGTCTTTGTAGGGTGAGGCTGAATGTCTTTTTTTATTATTTTAAGAGAATTGTTTTGTCAAATTTTACGTATCTATGATTTTTTTTAGCATTTAATTATTGTTCAAAAAATTCAACTAAAATATTTAATACAAGCTGTTTAGAAAACCCCCTGCATAAGCTTTGTGGAGGCTAAGGATAAAGATGGGGAGTGGTCTCGGACTATTGTGAATGACTGTGTTTGGGAGGCAGCTAACAAACTTGCTATGAAATTCGACAATCAGGACATTGTAGAGTATCGAGTTCATGAATTGAGGGGCATGATTCTCTCTATAGAAGAGAAACAGTAAAAATTGTCGGCTTTGGCCAATGCTAAATCTACTCAAAATCAGGTGAACAAAAAACTTGAACTAATTGTCACTTTCAACAAGGACATGGTGGAAAAGATGGGAGCTTGCTGTATACCCCTCAACACGAGCTGGAGTGTAGGAAAGCGAAAAAGAGAGAGGCAGCTACTCTGCATCAGTGAGTTTGCAAGAGTTTTCAACTTTTCTGAGATGGCGAAAGATGGCCCCTCTACTTCGGCCGCAATTCAATATTAGTGCAGAAAGAGCTCATTTTTGGAAACTCTGAATGAGCTAAATAAAAAATAACTGCATCCATTTAGTTTTCTGTATCTTTTCAGTTTCTGTTCTTGGTTTTTGTTTGTCTCTTGCTGGTTCTTTTGGGGGTCTTTCGTTTGCCTTAGTTTTCTGGTTGAACTCATTTGTTCTGAATTTCTTTTAAGCTGCTTTTGGACTATAGAATCCACTGGAGGCGGTTAAATCATGTCACAAATTCCACAAGAGACATTGGCATGCTGCCAACAATCCCTTAGTATCACCCGTCGCAAGCCCGCGTCACTCACGGTGGAGACTCAAACCTATTGTGAAGCTCTGATACCACTTGTTACAAGTGTGGTTGTTGCTGCTCCAAAAGACCACCCTGTCAATACTCGATACTACAACTTGACATATAGAATCCACCTAAAGCAGTTAAACCATGTCACAAATTTCACGAGGGACACTAATGCACTGCCTACATTGCATAAGTTTCTAAATCATCTTAGATCAATGTTTTTTCTTATGAGATTTTCTGATTCAAAAAATAGTTCATTAAACAGATCTATGAAATCCTTTCTTGACTTTTTAATAAATCTAAGAAGACTAGAAAATGAAGAAATGTTTTCCAAACTATAATGGTTCCAATCCAACATACCATAAATGATAAGATCTTTTAGGAAGATCTAATAGAGAAAAGTTGTGCTTTTTACAAAATTGAGATGAACAGACAGGAAATCAGAAATAGAATGTCTTTACTTGAACTTCAAAAACAAGTTTCTTTACAAGAGAGCTTTTAAATTCTTGATGATAGAAATTATCTATTCAACAAGCAGAATGTACTTTTGATCTTATTATTTAACTAACTAAAAATAAAAAATAATACTATTTGAATTTTCAATAGTAAGTGTATTTTAATTACCATTATGTCTGCTGCCTTATATTCAAAACTAACAACCTCAGTTTTACTATCTAAAACTTTAGCAGCTTCTTCACCCACCCTATCATAAAAATAGAAGTACAAATGAAGTGAACTTTAAGGCTATCAGCAATATAATTTTCAAGGCTATCAGTAAATGTAATGTAACCTGAAATGGCAGGATTGAGGACACCATCACCAATAACCATGGATGTACCGACCATTACAAAGATTATTAGAAATTTCTGAACAGTCCTATTTTTCTCCAGCAGATTCCTGGCAAACCGTTGAACACTTCCCTTGGGCTGATGAGCTAATTGATACTCATCTAACTGATGACTGCTACTTGCCTGGCTGAGATTTAGGTGCCTACATAAAAGACTATAGACTGCAAATGTACCACCTGATTAAACAGCAAAACATATGTCATGTAATTTGCATCTCTCCCAATAGAACTATGACCATGATTCAAGTCACAAGTGCATATTAATTTGCTTCAGCTAATAAATGAAAGATTTCAATTTATACCTTCACCATTATCATCTGCTTGCAGTGCAATAAATGCATATTTGATGAGTCCAATCAATGTAAGCCCCCAGAATATGAGACTAAAGATTCCCAGAATGTCATCTTCATTTGGGTGTGTGATATTTGTGGGCGAAAACACATAAAGAGATGAAGTTCCTAAGTCCCCATAGACCACCCCCAATGTTTGGTAAGCCATTAGTATAGTCTGCCATCTACTAAAGCTCTGGCTCTTCTTCATCAATTTCTCCTCAAGAGTGCTCTCCATCTTAACAACGTTTGCAATGTCCCTTAACAACTTGTACTATATATAACACACATCAAAGCTTGTACTCACAATAATCTTATCCCAAGATATTCCGTACTCTTGAATCCCATTCAAGAAAGTATTTATTGTAGTGGAATTTACTCAGTCAGAATAGTTAAATGTTTCAATGGTGCTCGGACTATTTAGATGTGGTTTGCGCTCTGGGTTAACATTGAATGTGGACTATATGAATGATATGTTGGGCATTCTAATGGTTTTAAGGAATAATCTCGTGCTTGTGACAACTTCCTTAAACCTTATGAATCTCGACGTTTATATAATTTTTGACTCTGAGGCTTTTTTGGGGAATAATCTCACTTTAAGGCTACCTTGAAGAGTTATCTGATTCGAGAATTTTAAAATTGCATATCCAATCAAGGAAACAGTGTACGTGTCCCTTAAGTTTGCCACTAGATACTTGCTATTTATGGATTGCTTTGAGTGGATGAGTAGTAGTGAATTGTACTCCTATGCATGACCCCCACCATGTGACACAGAAAAACGTCTGCCAGTTTCGCAGCTTTTTGGCTTGGGATCTTATACACGACAAGCTGCAAAGCAAATTGATTCCATGAGTGAAAGTACCGACCCTACCTTCAAATCTGTCTCTCCTAAACTTTGGATGGAATGAATGATTGTTTGTTAGTCTTCGCCTATATATAGGCCACAATTAACGTTGCCATCTCAATTATTAGCATTACTTCGCAAGTTTCCTGTTCGAAAATGGTGACGGCTGTTTTAAACTATAGTTTGTAAAGATATGTATATCAAATTTAACTTTTTCTTACTTTCTGATTGGCTTCTCCAATTTCAATAGGGATTTAATTGGTCTAATAAGTGTAAATATTTTCCACAACAAGCGAAATATTGCTTACAGCGTGTCTCTGCATACAGTGCAAGGTCATGGGTTGCATCAAGCAAATCAGTTAAACATATAACTGTGAAAAGTTTAAAAATAACCGTCACTTACCTTTTCCCATTTTCATTGGTGAAAGTATTTTTGTTTGAGAGGCCTCTAAATGTTTTCAGGGTTTTACCTTTCTCTTGTATGCTAAGAGAATTGGTGGTAGGCAGTTACTCTGCTCTCTAGATGATGCCATGCTTCCTAGTCATGGAATTGAAGTAGAATACCCCTTCATTCCCAAGGCCTGCATGACTTCACGGAGTGAGCGCACCAATAACGGTGAACTCATTTTGTTTGATACCTGTTTGTAGCATTTGTTCAAACAGAATTGTAGGGCTTCTTTGCCCTCTCCATGTCAAGTACGCCCTACAATAATGGAAGTCCGTGAGATCATAGTTCTTTTATTTGGGTTATTTCACAAAACACTTTGCAGACATCCTCTATATTTCCGTATTTCTTTTACATTTTGATAAGGGCGTTCCCTGTAACTATACGTGATCCCACTGTAGCTTTGGTAATGAGAGCATCGACCTGCTTTTAACAATCAATATGTACTAAGCACCAAGAGCACTACCAAAGCTGAACTCATCAAGCTGCCTACCCATAAAGAACCGGATTTCCCAGTCCCGGTGTCCTGTCGCGTGCAGAATCTATGCTGCAATTATCTACATTCCATGAGACTGTGTCCGGTTCTGGCATTTGATGAATGAGTTCCACTGCCATCTCAAATTGCTCGTTCTGAGTAAAACAAGCTACCATCGCATTCAACTAAAACAAGTTTAGTATGATCATTTTGTCAAAAAAGTTTCGTGCATCCCTCGTGCAACCACATTTCCCATACATATCAACAATCTCAGTAGAGACTGTAGCATCAGAATCAAAGGCAACCCTAACAATGTGGCAATGGACTTCCTTTGGGTGACTTTGATCGCCTAGCTTTACAACTCGTCTTCACTTATACCAAGCCTTCACATTTGACAAAAAGGTTTCCAGGCTTCTTTCCCGTCTGTGGTATGTGCATACTCTGCAATCATCGCGCCCACTTCAGACATTTAGAAAAACATCTTACAAGCCTCATCAAGGTATTTATTGCTGGCACACTTCTGTAGATATGAGCATGCATTGCTGCCACACTTTGTGTAGATATATTGGGAGAAATAGTTGTGTAGATATACATTTTTTATCTGATGAATAGTCTTTTTCTATTAATAAATAATATGCTAATATTATAATTCACAAAAAAGGGATCAAAGTCGAAAACATTAACAATTCATTAAAAAAAAACATATAAAGCAACCCTCAGATGGCTAAAACAGTGCTTGCTGAGGGAGGTGGCTCATCTCTATCATGAAAACCCCAATCATACTTGGGATTGGGAGGCGGACTCGGAATAGTCCAACCATCAGCAGCAACATCAATGGCTTAGTTAGCATCCTTCATATCAAATCGAGGAGGTGAAATGGCCAGTTCCAAGCGAAAAGGCTATTTCCCAGAAACCACTCGCCAAGTGCCAGGACGAGGAGTCGAGGACCAACCAGTGCCATGACGGGGTGGGGTAACTGAGCAATGCCTCCATCCATCATTGCTACTGCTGGGAGAGCGGTGGCGAGAAGCCTAGGAACACGGAGTATACGAGCAGTGGCTTGAAAAGTTGCACCTCTGGTGATGGCCTCTAGGCGTTGAGGTATCAACCGAGGCATTTGGAGGCACCCTGGCAACAGTACAAGGGGCATTGCCCCAATGATTGAGAAGCTCTTGAAGTTGGGCCACCTCCAAGGCCACCTTGTTTGCTTGTACTTGAATCTGCATCATTGTATTATTACAAATGCACGCTTTAATGTCCATAACAATATTAATATCAAGAAAACTGAGTGAAAAGAACAGCATTTCTATCTTTCCACAGAGTGAACAAAATCTCCATCCTGCGGGTATGTCAGATCTAGGTAAATTTTCGAGGGATCCTGGGGAAATCACCCAAAATAGCCATGTGCCAAGAAAAGGGTTCAAGCTGAAATGGCTTTAAAAAATCATGAATCCAGTGCCAATAAATTTGAGCACGTCTAGAAAACTAGAAAGTATGCAGGAAGGACTCTGGTTGGCCACAAAAAGGACACCTAGGATCTGGAACCCCAATATGCTTGAGTTGAGGCCCAAGGGGAAGACCTTGAAAAAATAAGCACCAAGCAAAATGGGCAATCTTGGGTTCTGTAATAGCACTCCAAATAGTGTCAAAGCACTTTCTCCATTGAGAAAAAGAAGATTGTAAATGCCACCTCTGATTGAACGTATCCACCATTGGCAGATGGGGAGAAAGCCATCTATAACCTAGACTTGGTTTGTAACTAGTGAAAGGAGTGGCAGGGTACCACTTCCAATTAGTCCACCAAAGTCTAATAGTTTGAATACCCACTTTATGAATTAAGTGCTTTGGAATTGCAAAAAGTAGTAAGTCAAAAGTTTGTCGATCTGAACGAGCAAGACGGTATTGGACTTGCATATCTTCCCAAGATTTGAAACTCATGGAAACCCTAGAGAAAAGATATTTAGGAACCTTTATGCCTCGTTTGAGAAAATGCAGAGCACTAGCACCTTGAGTCTTGGCAAGAGGAATAGCCTAGATGGAAAATAGAGGAGACCACCAAATGTTCTGCTAGTTCAAAGAGAGCCCATTGCAAAACTCATCACCAGACCAACAAAGCCAAGGCTTGATAGCTTCCCAAGCTTTCCATATGCTCTTGATAACAAAAGAACCCTGTATGAGCACAGGTTCTCGCATGATGAGAAGGGTGTGAAAGTCAATCCCCTTCCATGCAGGCCTATTGACGAGAAATCCGAAAGAAATGCAATGTCAAATCAAAATCTTCTAGGCTTCATCTCAAGTAATGGCACAAATAATCCATTTGGCACACAGAGCAAGGCCTTGGTTCTGTGTGGAGAGAAGGCCAAGGCCTCCAAACTCTTTTGGGAGACAACAAAAATCCCAAGCAACTCTGTGAAAGCCATGATGATCATAACCAAAGGCCCAGTGAAAATCACGGAGCAATCTCTCTAATTTTTTATAGGAGGCTTTTGAAGGAGCCCAACAAGAAGAATAATAGACATGTGTAGCTGCAAGGACTTTCGAGCAAATCTGGAATTTTCTCACAAGAGAAAGTGGTTTTGTAAGCCAATAATCCAGCTTCTTAGTAATCTTAGCAAGCATTGCATTCCACAAATCCACTGGCGATGCTTTAAAGGAAAAAGGAATGCCTAGAAAGCAAGTTTAGCCAAGGTGGCGCTAGCAAAAAAAGACTGGTGATAACAGAACGTTTTATGCCATTGAATAGTAGAGCCAGAGGCTTGACAAAATGTGTCAAGGCAATTTAAGGCATTATTGATGTTTTCTTCATCCTCCAAAAGAGTTAGAAAGGAATCACCAGCAAAATGACCACTGACCAACTGGGAAGAGGATTCTGGCAAAGAAATGTCATGAACCAAACCAGCAGACATGGAGTGGGCTAGCAAATAGCCAAACCCTTAAGCGGCAAGAACACAAAGCACTGGAGCAAGAAGGAAACCTTGCCTAATGGAATGAAAAAGCCCAAAGGTGTCAGATTGGGAGCTATTGATGGTAATGCAAGCATTAGCATCTCCACAGAGCATCTCCAAAGAGCATAGCCAAAATGAAAGGCCATTCAATCCGGTCATAGGCTTTCACAAAATCAATTTTCAAAAAAATAGCTAGCTGCTTGGACTTGTGAACCCACTCCATTCCTTCCTAGACAACAATAATGTTTTCACGAATATATCTAGACTTAATAAAGCCAATTTACTCAAATCGCACAATTAAAGGCAAGAGGTGGGAAATTTTGAAAGAAATTGCCTTAGCCATAATCTTATATGACACATTCAAAAGGGTAATAGGCCGCCAATTGAAAATATCCTTTGGATCTCCAGCTTTAGGTATGAATTTAATGTTTCCTTTGTTGATAATAGCTCCTAGACTTTTAGAATGATAGGCTTCAAGATAAACTTAGTGCAAATCAAGACGAATATATTCCCAGAGGTGTTTGTAAAATTCACAAGGGAACCCATCACACCCGGAGGACTTATCATCTACCATGGAGAAAATTGCCTCTTTAAGGTCTCGAAGGGTAAGAAGTTGCTCACAGAAACCACATTGCTCAACTGCTAGGCAGTTTGGAGTAAAAGACATATACTTTTTGAAAGCTTCCTCCTGAGTAACTGAATTTCCCTGCGAAGAAAAAACATTCTCATAGTGATGAACAAATGCTTGCAGGATGTTAAGGAGACTGGAGAGAACATAAGTGCCTTGTTTGATTTTTTTAATCCCAGAATTGGTATGATGGGCTCGAAGAGCTTGGAAGATCTCCTTCAAAGCTTTATCACCAACCTCTAACCAATGGATGTGAGCTTTGATTGGGGCTCCCCGAGCGGCAAAATTATTCGCAGCTTGTTTGTCATGGCAAAGTTTGCCAAGTTGAATTTTCAAATCAACATCAAAAGGATTAAGGGTGAGAGCCTCAAAAAAAATTTGAGCGCAAAAGTAGTGGATTCATAAGACCGCCTTCTGAAAAACCACTAATTTCCATCCATAGATGCGCAGAAAATGAGCAATTCTAGTAAAGGCATCATTCCACCACTGAATCCACCCTATCTGGGAATGTGGACGTGGCTCCATATTCCAAATACGTAGGATATGAGCAATAGTGGAAGCATGCATTAGTACAGATGTGTTGAGGAAGAATTGTGACATGCCAACTTTCTGGACAGTTGTTTTCCATGAAATGGAAAAATAAATGGGATAGTGGTCAGCTAACATCACATCCGACAAGAAAATGACAGGTAAATCTCGATCCTTAGAAAATGAGAAAAAAGATTGCACAGTAATCATGGCATGATCGAGACACTTTAAAATGCGATTAGAGCCAGCTCAAAAGTTGGACCAAGTGTACCAAACCCCACTATGTTGGTGGCGATTAGTATTGGGATCAAAAAGGCCCAATTTATTGTACATGTAGTACCAGGCTTCCCTTTCCCCAGCTATCCAGCGAAAAGGCATAATGCCATCTTTGTCAGAGGCCAACTCAACCATATTGAAGTCACCACACATAACCCAAGTAGTTGGAGGCATGTTGTCAACTAGCCAGCCCCATGATTGAGATCTTTCCACAACATCATTAGGAGCATAAACATTAATGACTCCAAAAGAATGATTGTTAATGGAAAGAAAAAGCCAAATGCTTCTGTGCATGGGTTCAGAACCGTGTGAAATAATAGTAGAATGAAGATGAGGTTACAAGAGAGTAACTACACCACCTCTACCAGCATCATGTTGAGAGGAAAACATAATGCCATCTAGCCAAATGACACAACATGCAGAAGAAAGCATGAAACTAGAGATCTTAACTTCTTGCATACAGAGAAAATCTAAATTTCCAAGTCTATGACGGGTATCCCTAACATAGTACTTTCTGGAGAGGTCTGTGAGACCTCACACATTCCATGATAAAAAATTCATGAAAATTCTTCCATATCTTCCTTGTCCTTGAGAGAGGAGTAACTATTCTGCAAAAAGGTAGAAACTGAGTTAAAGCCAAAAAGAAAATCCTTAGGATTGATGGCTCATCATTTCTCCTTTGGTTTCTTAGCACGTCCAGGAGGACTACGAGAACGCCATACATTTTGAGTCGCTATGGAAGAAGCAACAAGAGGGGTATGAATCAAAATCGAGGCATTAGCCTTGGCAGCCACCTTAATCCCCTATGAAACACCAGGGTTTGAAACTTGTGAAACATTAGGGTTTGGTTCCAAAAAATTGCTTGCGTCCCTAAATCAGTTGGGGTTTGTGCTCCTTTTGAAATAGGAGGAACCAAAATGACTACCACATATGACTATTTAGTAGCCAAGGGAGCCTTGCCCTTGCACCCAACAGTAGTCCATTCTTCTTTTTTACCTTCTGTTGGTTTGGCAGGAACCTCTTTAGGCGAGGTTTTAACCCTAGGCACAACCAAAGGGCAATCTCTAATCTTGTGTTCCACAAATTGGTACCTATAGCAGGTGTTAGGAATGTTCAAATAAAGCACCTTTTGAGAAAAGGTTTGAGCCCCAATCTGTAATTCTATAGCATTCTTAAGATCCTTGGAAAGATCAACCTCTACACAAACGCATTTTTGAGGGCGAGTGTTGAAAAATTTCTCATGTTCCTTTGTGATAACTTTTCCAAGAGTATTAGCAATGGACTCACTAAAAGGCCAACATGGCAAGGGTAAACCTAGGAACTCTACCCACATAGGAACCCTAAGCTTTTTGTCATCAGAGACAATGAAGTCTCTCTACCACCTTTGAATAATAAGCAGGGAGGAATGCACAAACCAAGAACCATTGCTAAAAATTGCATCTCCCTTTGACGGGTTGGTGAAGCAAAATAAAAAAAAAACCTTTGGTAAGGTTTTGCACAGTGTTAAGGTGGACTCCATGAGGAGTCCAGCTCTTGTTAACCCCTTCTCGGAGTATAGCTTCAGGAGGAGTCCTACCTACAAAATACCCTATCAAGGTATGTTTTTTTAACCAATCATAAGCAGCATCCAATTCTTGCAAAGGAAGGATAATATCAGGATTACCTCGTGAAAAACCTTTGAGACGAATTTGCGAGGACATTTGTTCAATGGAGGTGCCATGGCTTTCTAAAGCAGCAGCGTGAACACTGTAGACACCTAAATCTGATTACACAAATAGGTAATCCTATTTAGTCATCTCCTAGGATATTATTGATTAAATATTTATTATTTAATTAATTAATCATCATCCCCTAGTTAATTAATTAATTTAATTAACTATAGTCCAATTCATAAAATCAAATGATAACCCAAAATCAACTTATCAATTAAATCCCTATTCCTTTATTAAATTAAATAAATCCTCAAATCTATTTTATTTAATCTCACATCACCTATTTATTAAATAAAACATTTAATAAATTATTCCTAACTCCTAGAACATCCTTAAACCCTTTCATTACCCCTAATCCAACCCATTCACCCATACTAACCTCACTTAGCCACCTACCTAAACCATCCCATCAAAGCTAAGCCACTTGCCCCCCTAACCCCCTTCCTAAGCTAAGTCTAATCCCCCTCCTAAACATATGCACAACTTTAAGCAAGGGTTAAGACTTGCTAACCCAAGCCAAATTCAAAAAGTCTCCCTTATCCTCTTACATCACTTTTAATGACTCTTACATCCCTCTTTATGACTCTTGCATGTCTCTTACACACTCAACCTCCCTCAATACTCCCTTTGACCAAACCTTATCCCATCCCCCCACACTCATCCTCCTTGTGACAAGTGGCACTTCCCTATTGGCTCCAAACAAGCACAATCCATGTGCTTCCCTTTCAAAGCATCTTAGCCCTCCCTCACCATTCTTCCATCCTTGCATCCTTACCATCCATTTGTCTACCCCTAAGCCTATAAATGAAACCCTCTCCCTTCACAAATATCAATCCACTTTTATGCAACCTTATAATGCTCCACTAACTACTCCATCATAGCCATTTTACACCATCACCATGCTAAAATAGATCCATACCTCCATTGTTGAAACCCTCACCCATATACACACTTGGTGAACCCCCCACTCTTTGGAAGCTTAAGCACAATGTAAGCATACATCCACTATCCATCAGGGACATAGCTTCGTTATCATAGGTTATGCCCAAGGAGCTTACCGTTTTTGGTTTGCCTTTCTTTTGGTGATAAACTCATCCTATGATAAGTGCTTACTTATTTGGTTATTTTGAATGCTTTTGTTAGTATTAGTATTCTTTTTACACTAACTAAATTAGGCGATACATTTTGGCACGCCTGATGGGACCCTGCATTTGGGTCACTATAATCTTGTTTTTATTTGTTATATGTTAAACTAACCAAACTGACATTTTGTGTTTATATGTGTATGCAGGTGGTTTTCTAATATTTTTGTAGGTACACAGGTCTCTTGTTAAGAAATGCACTCCTAGCCATAAAATCAATTTCCACCTTAATCCACTTCCTTACAAGCTTTGTTCGCAATCCCGACACCCCAAAATCATGAACCCGTGGTCGCGGGATCGCAACCATCAACCAGCGGGAACGTGAACCCGCAAGAGCGAGATTATTTTCTGCCTCAAACCACCACCATCATGTGTCATTATAACACCCCCTGCATCCTCGCCGACCTTATTCCTATGGGAATGCTAGTTTTTACCAACAAGATCGCTGGAAAAGACCCATGGGAATGCTTAGCCCAACTAGTTAACCCTAGTACTCCACTTCTTTTGTCTTTAGTCAAACCTGTCGACCCATCAATCCATGGGAACGCTTCCCCAAAAACCCATGGAATCATTGTTTCGTAGGATTGCTCTATCACTTTTATCCTGTGGCCCATTTTTCTGTGTGTTTCACGAATTCCGTGCACCGACCAGTGTCAAATTTTAAAATTTCTCTATTGCAGGTATCTTTTGGAGTAGACTCCAAATTGGTTTCTGCAAGTTTTCTTAGGATACTTGTTAGAAAAATTGTGTTTTAGATTCTTAAAAAAGAACAATTCTTTCCTTTTGATGGAATGAATGATAAATCTTAGAATGCTTTTTATTGGAATATTTGGATTGTTGGAAATGAGAATAGAGTAACTGAGAGGGGGAGGGGGTGAATCAGTTACTACAAAACTTTCCACAGTCCCTAAGATGTCTGAATATACCCTTGATCTGATTAATATAAAATGTTGAAACTTGATAATGCAGCAAATGATAAATATTAAGAACTGATATGTTATCATGCACAAAGCAATTCAGCAATTAAGAACACAAGAGACACCAATTTTAACGTGGAAACCCAATATGGGAAAAACCACCAATGTCACTAGATACTATTTTTCACTCTTCTGAAGTGAGCCCTATTAGGAGCCAACCCTGTTAAAGGTTACAAAAACACACTGTTAGGTGTGACCCTATTAAAGGATTTAATCACCCTGTTAGGAGTGGCCTTGCTAGAGGTCTTTAGAACAATTCAACTGAACTGTCACCTTGTTAGAGGATTTATTGCATGGCTATTAAACCAACTCTGTTAAGAGATTTTGAATTCACTATTACAATGGTTAGAAAGAAACAATGAAGTGACCTGATATAATGTGCAACTTATCTTTGCTAATTACATATCTCTGTTATGCTTGACTGGATCCTTACTGATCAAATACAACTTTACAACTCCTTCAACACATTTGATCCTTTATCAGACTTTTCTCAACATTCGCCTTTTCATTTCATACTATAATTCGCATTCATAACTTCTTTTTCATAATCACACACACCTTTTAATTCATAACTTGAATGACCATATATACCTTTCAGATTATCTTAGTCGGCTCAAATCACTGACTAAACAAACAATTACAACAGTCGGCTAGAAGTAATTAATTAGCGAATCCCTATACTGGCCGACCCTGCACGATGAACTTTGTTCAGAAAATAATTCCTGTGTTAACCAACTAAGCTCGGTTAATACAGCGAACTTCGTGACAATTCTTCAATCACCGGGAGAACTCAGTAAGTACTGAGTTTCCTGAGATAATCGAGTGAGCTCGGTGGAAACTACCCTTTGGAGACCAAGTGAAGCTCGGTTAACACTGACTTCTCCATTTCCTTCATTGACCGAGTGAGCTCGGTGAACACTGTCTATCACCTTTTCCTTGTTGATCGAGTTAGCTCGGTTAACACTGTCTTTCACATTTCCTTCGATGACCGAGTGAGCTCGGTTGGCACTATAGATTGCATTGCGGACTGTCTGAGCTCGATGAACTTGAGACTAATGACTGATATGACATTTGCGTGACATCAAGGACAACATTATCCAACAATCTCCCTCTTTGGCATTGATGGCAACACAACATGTCATAACAGAATGAAATTTTGAAAATAAGTCCAACAAGATAATAGACTTCTCCCTCCTTCAATAATCTCCCTCTGTTAAGGGACTTCATGGAAAACTTTTCAAATCTCACAAATTTCAGAAGGATATGATAGTAAATCTCTCCCTCTTTGACAACACATGCCAAAGACAATAGAAGTTAAGTGAATTGTAATGTACCTTTAGTACTAATTCATATGCAATGATTTCTGATTAAACTACATCAACAGATAGATCTTCAATCTTGTATGCGTTGATGCATTACTAGAACTTATTTTTAGTGGACTTCAGATAGGGGAATGACCCCTAACTTACCTCTGAGATACAAAAATGCATCCTTAGGTAAAGGCTTTGTGAATATGTCAGCAATTTGTTCTTTTGTATGGACATATTCCAATCTGATCTCCTTGTCTTGCACAAATTCTCTGACAAAATGATATTTTATTGCAATATGCTTGGTCTTGGAATGCATCACTAGATTCTTAGATATGTTGATTGCACTAGTATTGTCACAGAACATGACAACTGGTTCTTTGATTTCCATCTTCATTCCTTGCAATAACTACTTAAACCAAAAAATATTTGAACAGTTTACTGCTACAGCAACATACTCTTCCTCTACTATAGATTGGGATATACAATTCTGCTTTTTGCTTGTCCAAGAAACCAATCTTTTTCCAAGAAAGAATGCTCCTCCACTTGATTTTTTTCTGTCATCAAGGTTTCCTGCCCAATCAGCATCAGTAAACACTTTCAAATCCAAATTACCTCCAAATTTTTACCATAAGCCATAATCTTCAGTTCCTTTCAAATATCTCATTATTCTTTTGATTGCCATGAGGTGAGTTTCTCTTGGCTTTGCTGAAAATCTTGCAACAATACCAACTGCAAGGGCAATATCTGGCCTAGTATGAACTACGTATTGCAACTTTCCAATCATAGATCTATACAATGTTTGATCTACCTCTTTGGATTCATCATCTTTGGTAAGTTTCAATCCAGTACACATAGGAGTTCCAACAGGTTTACAGTCCTCCATACCAAACTTTTTCAATATCTCCTTGATGTATTTTGATTGAGTGATGTAGATGCCATTCTTATTTTGTTGAATTTGAAGACCAACAAAGAATTTTATTTCACCAAACATAGACATTTCAAATTCCTTGTTCATTTGTTCTGAAAATTCTTTGCAAAGATCATCATGCCCTGTGAAAACAGTATCATCTACAAATATTTTTGCCAAGACAATCTTATTATCTAGTCTTTCCTTTATATAAAAGCTACTATTATCATTAGTTCTTTGAAAACCAATCTGAATAAGATAGTTATGCAATCTTTCATACCATGCTCTAGGGGCTTGTTTCAGACCATACATTGCCTTGTGTAATTTGCAGACCATGTTCTTTTTATCTGGATCAACAAAACCTTCAGGTTCTTCAATGTAAACCTCTTCATCCAGTATTCCATTGAGGAATGCTGACTTGACATCCATCTGATAAACTTTGAATCCTTTGTGAGCAGCATATGCAAGTAAGGTTCTGACTCCTTCCAATCTAGCAATAGGAGCAAAGGTTTCTCCATAATCTATGCCTTCTTCTTGAGAGTATCCTTTGCATACCAATCTGGCTTTGTTTCTGGATACCTTACCATCTTCAGTCAACTTGTTTCTGAATACCCACTTGGTTCGAATTACATTCCTATTTTTAGGCCTGGGTACAAGAGTCCATGTCTTGTTCTTCTCTATCTGTTCTATTTCCTCATTCATTGCCTCAATCCAACTATCATTTGCCATTGCATCTTTAATGCTTCTAGGTTCAAAATCAGCAAGTAAACAAGTATTTTTCAGCTTGCTTCTTGTCAAGGTTCCTTCAGATTTGTCTCCAATGATCTGATCTGATGCATGATGTCTTCTGACATATTTAGCTAATACAGGTTCTTTGCCTCTTTAATGAGTTTCATTGCTATCTCCTTGTGCTTCAATTTCATGTTCTGGTTGTTCTGGCTTGGTAAGAATTGGCTCGGGTGCTTCAGACTCAGTAGACACTTGCTCGGTAATGTCTGAATGTTGTTGTGGCTCGGTTTGAACTTTTTGCAACTCGATTACTAATGACTTGAGAGTTGAGGATTCTTGAGTGAATGGTATGCTTGGTATAGTATATGGTTCAATGTAAACAAATCTTGTGTAATCTTTAGGTACCTTTTTGCTTTCTTCTTCAGATTTGTCTGCAAACTCATCAACTTTCACATGTGCACTTTCTATGACTTTGTGAGTGGATAGATTTAAACATCTATATGCTTTTTTTTTGCAAGAATATCCTAAAAATATTCCTTCATCACTTTTTACATCAAATTTTCCTTTTCTAGATTCTTTCAAAATATAACATTTGCTTCCAAATACTTTTAGATAACTTACATTGGGTTTGTAGCCATACCATAATTCATAGGGAGTTTTGAATGAGTCCTTCTTCAACTGTAATCAGTTTAAGGTATGAACTGTAGTGTTGATGGCTTCCTTCCAGTATTTGATAGCAATGTTCTTTTCTATCATCAGGGTTCTTGCACAATCCATGATGGATCTGTTTCTTCTTTCAACTATTCCATTTTGTTCAGGAGTTCCTAGTGTTGAGACCTGTCTTTTAATACATTTTTCAATGCAGAAGTTGTTGAATTCATGTGAGATGAATTCACCACCTCTATCTGACCTTAAGCATTTTAGTCTTTTTCCTGTTTCTTTTTCTACTCTTGCCAAATACCATTTGAATTTCTCAAATGCTTTTGATTTATTCCTTAGATACATGACAGTCATCATTCTTGAGTAGTCATCAACAAAAAAAATGAAAAACTTTTCTCTAGTATAGCTTTCTATTCCAATGGGTCCACATAAATCAGTATGCACAATTTCTAATATATCTTCAGACTGATAGTTCTTACCTTTAAAACTAGTCTTTCCCATTTTACCAATCTGACAATTCTTGCATAGACCAACCTCAAGTTTCTTAATGTTAGGAATGCCTCTTACTTTCTTGAATTTGCTTATTTTTACCAGATTATCAAAATTGACATGACACAACCTTTTATGCCATAACCAACTTTCTTCAATTTGAGCAATAAAACATGAGCATTCACCAAGTTCTAGATAGAACAAGTTACATTTAGTTTGGGTGCCAGATCTTATCAGCTTTCCTTGCTCATTCAATAGTCTTGCCTTTCCATGCATGAATTCCACCTTGAATCCAGTATTGAGTAATTATGCCACACTTAGTAAATTATGTTTAAGACCTTCAACCCAATAGGCATTATTACATACAAGTTCTTTGGTTAGACAGATTCTTCCTCTTCCTTTTATGAAACGAGGTTCATTATTACCAAACCTTATACTACCACCATCATAGTCTTCAAACTGATCAAACTTAGTTTTATCACCAGTCATATGTTGTGAGCAACTACTGTCTATAATCCATGTATCATTCTTACTTATATGAGAAACAAGTGCCATTTTATCTTCCTCATCACTGTTAGAATCATCTTTAACGGCAAAATAAACAATTTCATCCTCACTATTATCAGAATCTTTAGAATTTTCAGCCTCGAAGCATGATTTCTTACCTTTGTTCTTGGATGATTTGAAGTCTTTCTTGCCATTCCATTTGTAATCTTTCTTTTCATCATTGTTTTGCTTGTTTGGACACCTTGCTACAATATGAGCAATTTCTTCACAAGAAAAATAGATTAGAGGAACTTTACCTTTGTATTTTCCTCTGCCTCTCGAATATTTCCTTGCTAGTATAGCTTCAATCACTTCGAGGTCACTGTCTGAACTTTGGCTTGATTCATTTTCACTTTCTGACTGAGATTCTTTCTCCTTTTTGTTTTTCTCCTTAAGTGAGAGCTGGGCTTGAAATGCTAATTCAATGTTCTTGGAGGCTGGAACATAGTTGTCAAAGTTATCTAGTTCAAATGCAGTTAGTCTTCCAACTATGGCCTCAAGATTTATCTGATGATTTGCTTTACACCTTCTTTCCTGAATTGCAGAAACTCTGATTGCATAAATAGGAAGCAAAGTTCTAAGAACTTTGCTTATAATTGTTTCTCCTTTGATATCACCTCTAGATGCTCTGATTGCACTCACACATGCTTTAACTCTTTCAACATACTTTGCAATGTTTTCATCCTCTCTCATCCTCATTTGATCAAATTGTCCTCTTAGACTTTCTGCTTTTGCTCTTCTCACATTATCATCTCCTCCATAGATCTCTTTTAGCTTGTTCCACATCTCAAAGGCAGTTTTGCAGTCCTTAATGTCATCAAATTCTTCATAACTAAGAGCGGATGCTATGTCTATCATCATATTGTTGTGAGTCTTCTTTTCAGCAATGTTATTGACAGACAATGTGCCAAAAGGTTCTTCATATTTTTTTTCAAGGTATTTCAGTCCAGTATCACCAACAGTAGCCAGATAAACTCTCATCAATCATTGCCATGTGGAGAAGTTATCTCTATTGAGTTTTGGAATTTCTCTTTTGTAAGACATCTTGATCTTTGGCTTAGATCCTTGAAATCTTTTCTTGCAAGCACCAAAAGCTCTAATACCAATTGTTGGAAATGAGAATAGAGTAACTGAGAGGGGGAGGGGGTGAATCAGTTACTACAAAACTTTCCACAGTCCCTAAGATGTCTAAATATACCCTTGATCTGAATAATATAAAATGCTGAAACTTGATAATGCAGCAAATGATAAATATTAAGAATTGATATGTTATCATGCACAAAGCAATTCAGCAATTAAGAACACAAGAGACGCCAGTTTTAACGTGGAAACCCAATATGGAAAAAACCACCAATGTAACTAGATACTATTTTTCACTCTTCTGAAGTGAGCCCTGTTAGGAGCCAACCCTGTTAATGGTTACAAAAACAAACTGTTAGGTGTGACCCTATTAAAGGATTTAATCACCCTGTTAGGAGTGGCCTTGCTAGAGGTCTTTAGAACAATTCAACTGAATTGTCACCTTGTTAGAGGATTTATTGAATGGCTATTAAACCAACTCTATTAAGAGATTTTGAATTCACTATTACAATGGTTAGAAAGCAACAATGAAGTGACATGATATAATGTGCAACTTATCTTTGCTGATTACAGATCTCTGGTATGCTTGACTGGATCCTTACTGATCAAATACAACTTTATAGCTCCTTCAACACATCTGATCCTTCATCAGACTTTTCTCAACATTCGCCTTTTCATTTCATATTATAATTCTCATTCATAACTTCTTTTTCATAATCACACACACCTTTTAATTCATAACTTGAATGACCATATATACCTTTCAGATTATCTTAGTCGGCTCAAATCACTGACTAAACAAACAATTACAACAGTCAGCTAGAAGTAATTAATTAGCGAATCCCTATATTGGCCAACCCTGCATGGTGAACTTTGTTCAGAAAATAATTCCTGTGTTAACCGACTGAGCTTGGTTAATACAGCGAACTTCGTGACAATCCTTTAATCGCTAGGAGAACTCGGTAAGTACTGAGTTTCCTGAGATAACCGAGTGAGCTCGGTGGAAACTACCCTTTGGAGACCAAGTGAAGCTCGGTTAACACTAACTTCTCCATTTCCTTTGTTGACCAAGTGAGCTCGATGAACACTATCTTTCACCTTTCCTTTGTTGACCAAGTTAGCTCGGTTAACACTATCTTCCACATTTCCTTCGATGACCGAATGAACTTGGTTGGCACTATAGATTGCATTGCAGACTGTCTGAGCTTGGTGAATTTGAGACTAATGATTGATATGACATTTGTGTGACATCAAGGACAACATTATCCAACAAGTTTCTGCAAGTTTTCTTAGGATACTTGTTAGAAAAATTGTGTTTTAGATTCTTAAAAATGAACAATTCTTTCCTTTTGATGGAATGAATGATAAATCTTAGAATGCTTTTTATTGGAATGTTTGGATAGTCTAAATAAGAAAAATCACTCTTGAATGCCAGGTATTAAAACTGAACCAAATGTGATGAACACTTTATTTAAGGTGCAAATGAACATTATGTGCAAACACTTCCATTTCAGGGCTTAAAATAAATCCACCAAATCTTGAATGATCTAAAGTAAAAACACTCTTATTCCCTCCTTTTCACAGCTTTCATGCACAATTTACTTTTTTTTACTCGATTTCCTTTTGTTGACCATCATTGTAAAGTTGGAATGAATAATTGAATGCTAAGCTCATGTGTGTCTTCAAAAACTAGCTTGATTAGGATACACTAAAGTGTCCAAATAGAAATGAATCAAGTGTCTTATGTGTTTTTTAGATTGTGCCTTCTATCACATCTTGGTCTTCTCTCTTTTTTGCATTTTAAGATCGTAAAGTACATGATGCATGTACCAAAAGTTGTGAGCGAGATCATCCACATCAACCTAGGAGTGCTTCTGGCGAGTTCATCCACCTCTGGGAAGCATGTCCCCTTTGGTGAAAAGCTCAAACTGGTAAAAAGTATGGCTGGTATATATATGAAGGGAAAGGTAAACTTTCTTTCTCTATCACCCAAGTTCAGGTGGTGTGCTTCTAGGGGTAGCCTAAGGTGCGAAAACTTTCTCATGATTTCAACATGTCTGGAATAGATTCTTAAGTGGATCACATATGTAACAACTGTTTGATGAAACTCCACAGACCCATTTACAACCTAATTTTAGTCAAATTCTTGATTTTATCCATGGTATGTTCATTCACAGTGCAAGGGAAACAACATCCCTCAAGATTACTCATCATTGTGCCCCTCTGGTAGAGGCATAAGGCCACTTGGGTTTCATCTCTAGGGGTCGTTGTTCCCATAGAAGGGGAACTTCTATTTGCCATGCCTTGAAGATTATTTGATTTGTATCATTTGTCGATCGACTCACCTCTTCAATTAGAGGGACATATTGCTCTAGAATCAAGAGACACCAAGTTGTGGGCCATTGAATAGTATATTGCAACCAAAATTAGGGATAAAGAGTGTGTTTGAATTCTCTTATTTGTGCTCAAGACCCATGAAAAACATTTGTAAAAATATATACAATTTCTAAGGTTACTATCAGATCCTTTTGTTAAAGAGATCACTTGTTTTTCTTTCTCAAAGTTGCTTTGTCCTTTAAGAGACTGTTTTCTCATAATTTATCACATAAAAAATATCCCATGTTTGTTATTTCAAAAATAGTTGTTAGCAAGTCCATTTGCAACAACTTTTGTCTCATTGGTTCAAACTTTACTTTTTCAGAACTATCTTGTTATCTCAAAAACAACTATTAGCAAATTCTAGTTGCAAACAAACTTTTTTCTCCTTAGTCCAAATTTATCTCTTTTAAGATATCCTTATTACCTATCCTACTTGACTGAAAGAAACACATTGGTCTTCAAAAAAATTCCATCCTTGTTATTTCAAAAAAAATTTGTTAGCAAGTCCATTTGCAACAACTTTTGTCTCATTGGTTCAAACTTTACTTTTTCAGAACTATCCTTGTTATCTCAAAAAAAAAAAACTATTAGCAAATTCTAGTTGTAAACAAACCTTTTTCCCCTTAGTCCAAATTTATCATTTTTAAAATATCATTGTTACCCATCCCATTTGACCAAAAACAACACATTTATCTTCAAACAATTCCTCCCTACCTTGGTTCAAAAGGATTGTTAGCAAGTTCATTTTGCAAAAAATCCTAAGTCTAGTTTGCCCACTTCACTGCTCTACCCTTTTCTAAAAACTTAGCTATTCCTCAACTGATTTATGTTTCCAACCCATGGTTAAAAGGTATACTTAGTGTAGTTACTGCCTATACAACCCCATAGTTGCAATCAAATCTCTTAGAGTTATCTCATGTTAGGCCAACCCAAGACCAAGTTCAAGAAAGCTAAACTTCCACAAATACCAGTTTACAAGGAAATAGAAGAAAAACACAAGCAATATACCCCCAACCCAAGGATTGCCAAACTAGACCAAATTGAGAAAGACAGTGCAGACATTGCATTACAAACTGAGTGGGATTACAAAATTTAGAACCTAACTCTCCAATGAGGTGTCAACCATAGCCTTATCAACAACTCTAGTGTTACTCACTCTAATTAGATCCTTCTTTTTCCATACACACTTATGCACTTATCTCCTCATAAGGTTTAGTCATCATCCTTTTCACACTTCATCATTAGGGAAGTTATCCTTTCATGCCACCTACCACATGTTTCAATAAGAACACATGGAAAAAAGAAGGATATGGATCCTAGTCATAGTAGTAGCATAGCTCGGGCTCAGCCATACCATATAGTTTCCATGACACCACCAGATCCACCACCAAAAACCCCTAAAGAGATAGGTTCTTCCATAGATATTAATGCTTTCATGAACCAATCTGGCCATTCAATCATTATTAATGCCATCATAGATTGAAATAAGGAAACCATCATGGAAAAGTTCTTGAGGGACAATGTTGGCACCTTTAAGTTTTGATGCCCACCACCTACCAACATTATAGATCCTACACATCCTCTATTTGGATGGAAACCACCATCTACAAGGTCATCTGTCTCACATGATCCTTTCTTTTCACCCAACAGTGGGTACCAACCAACATAGACATAACCAATAGACCTGAATATCCCCTCAACCCAAGTGACTGCTCCCATTCCACAAAACACCCATCCCATCCCCACTCAACCCTTAGCACATACCACATCTCAACCAACCATAAGTGTATCATCTACATCTGCTTCCACCACCCATCTCCCCACTCCACAAAATCCCCCTTTTACATCTAGCAACATTGCATTTTCCCTTCCATCTCAAAACACATCCAATCCATTCACTACTGGCATGCCTCCACTAGGGTCAAATACCTCATCTTCCATCCCAACCAACATCACTATCAATCCATTTATTACTAGCCAAAGTACTTTGGCCTCATTTCCTTTAGGGCCTTGGAGTGTTGGTACGGAACAAGGGCCTCTCACCAACCTCCCCTTTAGTGCTACTTCCATGACCATACCTCAGCCACTTTCATCCTTCACTCCTCAAGTCTATTCACTACCACCCATGACCAACTATTTTTCTATGCCACCCTTAGGCAATAGCCAAATCACCCCTCCACCACAATATCCTACTATGAGCACTCTTCCTCACATTAATTACCTTGCACCTGTTAATACTCAATTATTCTCTCAAGTAGGGGCACAACCAACCTATATTGGGCAAGGTATACATTCCCAAAGCATGGCTTGGGTATTGCCAACATTACTATATTTTTAGCTACAATCATCACGCCAACATTATACCCAGGTATCCATGTAGAATTATCTAGTACGGAAACAACCTCATACTTTCCCTCCCCATCCATAGTCTACCTAGCAGATGTAGCAGTATGCACAAACTACATTCCAACAACCCATAGCATCCATCCCACCAATCGTACAACCTATTTTTCCACAACCACCATATGGCAATCAAGGTTTCTCATATCAACCTTCAACATCTACTACATATCCCACACTAGGGGCACCCATTACCCTGCCTATAAGCTCTGAATGGGAAGAGATGAAAAATGCTCTCAAGGCCCTCAAAGATGGGATAGACTCCAAAACTTTTAAATTCAAAAATGACTGTCCATGTTCGTTTGACAAAACCATCATAATGACACCTTTTCCTAAACATTTTGAGATTCCCAAGTTTGATAAATTTAGAGAGAAGAGTGATCTAGTCACACATGTCAAGGAATTCTATATGCATTGCCAAGAAGTGGCCTATAATGATGTATTCCTCTGCAACTTTTTCCAAAAATCTTAGGGGAGCTTGCCCTTCAATGGTTCTATCGTATACCCCAGGGTACCGTTAAGACCTTCACTGATCTTTATGAAGCCTTTGTGGCTCAATATGCTCGTCTGGTCGAGACTAAGTTATCTATAGTAGACCTAGTTCATACCAAAGAAAAAAGAGGCAAAAGCCTTGCAGAATACTTACAATGTTGGCAAACCCTCACAACTAGGATCTCATGTACCATCCTAGAACGTAACCTTGTCAAAATGTTAATTAACAATGCACATCCCAGTCTTGCCCATCACATGGTTATGAACTATTACAAACATAAAAAGATATTAAGGAAAAAGGGATGGGACTCGAGCAAGGGCTCATCAAGGATGGTGTCATCAAAATTTACAAGGAAAATACCCAGGATTGAGGCCCAAACAATGACAAACCACGGTATTGGAATAAGAATAAGAACATAGTGATAGATGGCATCAACGACACCCAACATGTTCATATCATTGGAGCAAAAACCAACATACCTGCCACATTTTTTCAACAACAATCTTACCAGCAACAACCACCAATCTATCAGCAACCTCCTATGCAAAACAACCAACACAATGTCCAAATGCCTAGCCATCAAAATCATACTGATGCTATGACACTTTCAGTTTGGCCTAAACCACATGTCCAAAGACAACCCCGTGTATACACCCCATTGGGGGAACCTCTTAATGCAATCTTTGCCAAGGAGAATCTTATTAGACATCCACAAACACAACCCTTGGAACCCAATCAGTCTAGGGTGTCCTGGTATCAAGATAACAAGTTTTGCAAATTTTATCATGTCAAAGGGCATACCATCCTCAAGTGCATGCAACTCAAGGACTGTGTCCAAGACCTTATTAACTGAAAAGAGATCATAGGGGGGCACAAGCCTCACCCAATGTAGGGTTAATGATATATCACAATGTTTTTCCTCCTCATAACACAAATATAGGAAAAGGACCTACAAACACTCTTGCCAACAATCCCAATAATGTTCAAAAAAAACAAGGTGATAACTGAGATAAGTCTAAAAACCATACCTCAACATACTTGGACTACAAAAACCTTATTGGATGTATATCACAAGTTGAACTGAATGTTATAAACATCAAAGGTCGAGATGCCCAATGTGTGGTCACTACTTTTCAAGCTTGACTTAATATAGCTAGCCCATCTATATTTACACCATCAAGGACACCTCTGTTGAGAGCACCTTCATCAAGATCACCCCAATTAGGACCATAGTATAATATCCTGGAACACCTTGGAAACATGCTAACTCATATTTTCATTCTAGATCTCTTACGAACAAGACCACTTTAAAAATTGATCCTCGAAAGTACTGTGTTGCATAAAAATGTAATAAAAGAAATAACACTAAGCAACTAATGCACATTCCTACATTATCATGCAAAAACTCAAAATATGAAAGAAGAAATGTAAATGAACAACAAAATAGCACTATGCAAACCTCATGAAGCCATCAAGTCTAGATGATTTCATTGCTCATTGGATGTGGTTGCTCACAAGTCCAACAGCATAACAATAAGGTAGAAGGTGCTTTTTAGAAATGAGGAGAGGGCTCTCCTTTTATAGGAAAATGGATGCAATGGATGGCTAAGATTGAATGCAAGATGGATCGATAGGATCTCTCAGGATCAATGAGGTGTCCATGAGGTGGAGGTCAAGTAGACTCCATGTGAATTAGGGTTTTGACCATGCAAAGGGGGCAAGATGCTCACACATGTGTGAGCAAATTTTGATGTGACATGTCTATGACAGGTGTAAGAGGTGTGTAAGATCATGTTTCCTCACACATGTGTGAGACACCTTTGAAAGTGATGGGTCAATAACATGTGTAAGAGGGTTGGAGGCTCAAGGTTTCTCACACATGTGTGAGACACCTTGGTTCACATGTGAAGGGGGACAAGGTTGTAACTGTGTAAGAGTCACATGTCACATGTGACTAAGGTTTGCTAATCCTTTGATTAGGATTGTGCAAATGATTAAGGATGAGATTATATGAGGAACTAGGATTAATTAGTGGATAAGTAGGTTGACCTAGGTTAGAAGGATGGGTCAGGTTAGGGAAGTGAGGTTAGGTGAGGGTTAAAGGTAGGAGCCATGTGCTCAAATAGGATTAAATGCAATATTTAATTCCTAGTGGGATTAGGAGGAAATTAATTAAGTAAATGACATACTTAATTAAAGTGAAAGGGGTTAGATGCAAGGGGAATAGGTTAAGATTTAAATAAACTTTAGTTTATTTAAATCAAGGTAAGGCGAGTATAATTAAATAAATGCAAATTTATTTAATTAAACATAGGGTAATTTGTAAGGAAACTTGGCAACAAAGAATATAACCGTTTCCACATAACCCATAATAGATCTTAAATAAACATGGAATTAAAATCCACATGCAAGAGAATAGACAACATACCCACAAAATGTGACACAAGATATACCCTAGGAAACCCTCATTGAGGGAAAAAACCCAGCCTCCAAAAACATCCATCACCATGTATGATTCAGCAAAAAATACCATTGCCATACAACCATGGAAGCCTTCATGGCCATAGCCACAACCGAGCAAACTATGTGAACAAGCATGAATCCACACATCCCATGCCATGCTTTCAACCTTCACAAATGCTCCCTTGGCTAACCTATCAAGCCTTGTCCCGCTCAACTCTTGCCTTTTGTCTTCTCCTTGTCACTCTCTCTCACTCTACAACAACTACCCTTGTGGCTGCTTATATAGTAGCAAGTCCCACAAAACCACTAAGTGGTATTACATAAACCATGTGCTAAAACCATGTGCTACCTAACCCATTGACCCCACATTTAATATTGGGCATTTAATTCTTTTCCCCAATATTAAATAATTACATAAAATATTTTCACAATGTTACAATACAACTCATCAAGAATATTCCATGGGAATCTTTACATGTTGCACGTCCATCTAGGTACAATATTACATAATAAAACAAAATAATAAAATAACAATATTATGCAATGTGTGCAACACCCATTATCTCAACAATCTCCCACTTGTTGTATACATTGCATAGGGTCAATCCGTAGCCACATAAATGAACAAGGGAACAATCCCTCCCAGCACATCCACCATCATGGATCAAAATACACCAAGTGCTCCATCCTGGTACCCGCAACAAAATCAAAGTATCCAGCATCTCAAACATGAATGATCTCCCCTCCTATTATGCCATTGCCACCGGACATACATAGAAGCCATCCAAAGAGAAAGCCGCGCAACCTGTCGCATTAGAAGATCATAAAATCCTGTACCAACTGAAATTCCAAGCACAAAAAAAAAACCTGATCCAAAGGTAATCACATGTATCCGTAGTTGTCAAAATATCCATAGCTGAAATAGCACCCACAGCAAAGTGCCAAACCTATCCAACTATCCATACCTCAGAGGTATAACAAGTGAATCTTATATCACCGACATATCCAATCTATAACCTGCAATCACAAGCCTCAAGAGCAATACCTGCCACATATATACCAAGAAGCTCCCACTGCAAAAGATAATGTCAAATCTATAACCAATCCACTCAACACATCTCAAAGAAGTGAATCCATGTAGTATCAAGGACATCCACAATACATAAACTGATATCCTACAAGAAAAACTCTCATAACAAGTCTCCAATAGTCTCCCAAATTCTCCACAACCAACAGAGGAAAGAGATAAAGGAATAACCATGTCATCTCTCACATGACATACATGAGCACAAACCAGTGATCACAATCTCCAACCAATCTCAAATCCAATGTAGGCAAAACTGAACATCCAAGAAGATAATCAAGACTGGAGAAACCATGCAAATAATAACCTGTATCATCTCCTTCTACACATACCTCTAGATGTAAACTGTGCAAGTATGATCTCCTCCATAAAACCCCAACAAGAAGCCTCAACAACACCCAAACCATACCATATAACTAATCATGGATGTAAGCCTCTCACAAGAAGATCAAACTCAATAAAACCATTCCTAATCCAAAGAAAATGCCCACTATAAAACCATCTCCCAATCTCAACCAGCATAACAACATATGCACATGGAGATAACCAATGCTAAACCATCTCTCAAATGAACCCTCTAGAACTAACTCATGTACCATAGCTCAAGATCCATATCCATGAAAGAAAAGCATAAATATAATGCAACTGAGAGAAACAATGGGCTATACCTCTCAAGTAGCAAACTGCCGAGTAGACCAAGAGTGGGGAATGAGAATGCTCATCAAGATACCCAAGTCTCCAACCAAGACTCATCTAAGAAAAATCTCCTCTCAAGTCCATATCAGGTGACTACCCCTCGGACTTCCTGCTGAAACCATCAACCATCCCAACAAATACTTCTGTAATCCAAGAGAAATCAACATCACCACCGTCTCTAAGTATCCATAAGCACCTGTAACCAATCAATCCATGCCAACTCCAAATGCAACATAGCAATATCATGAAGTATCCAGCTTATGATCAGTGTACTCAATACCAAGAAACTAAACCAAGATCAATGTCAAAGTTCCAACCATGGCCTCAGGAACAGATACATGACAACATGATCTTACCATCTCAACTAAAGAGCTAACATGCTCCATATGAACACACCATAACATGTCACAACTCTAAATGTGTATCAAGAGTATACCATGACATAATAATGAAACCATCCTCACAGCAAGGATAACATGCCAAATAAAAAATATAAACCACACCTTTGCCAAGAACCCTGTGA
Source organism: Cupressus sempervirens (assembly GCA_028749045.1). Lineage (NCBI taxonomy): Eukaryota > Viridiplantae > Streptophyta > Pinopsida > Cupressales > Cupressaceae > Cupressus > Cupressus sempervirens. The sequence continues at coordinate 720,196,424 of CM053790.1, read as the reverse complement.
GTCCTCAAGATGCAACCATCTCCACACACCATGAAGAAAACCATCTCCACATACCAGGAAGAACCATCTCCATACACCATGAAGATAACCAAGAACTCCATGAGTCCTCAAGATCTAACCATCTTCAAACACCATGAAGATAACAAGTGCACCATGCAAATGTCAAAGACGCTTCTGCAGCAACAGGATCTAAGACAAACCTCCAACATCTGCAAAAAACTTAATAAATATATCAATGCCAACAACTCCCACTCAACCATGGTACCAAGTCACCTATGGCATCATACAATCCATCTCCTATATGAAGATCCAAATCAAACTAGGAACTAATCCTGCACTGTCACCTCATCATTTGTCACAAGCTCCCACTGAACTGTGTATCCAAGATATCCATGACATCATGATGAAAATACCATCCTCTAACCATGAGAATCAACCAAGGAATCAAACCATCAAAGAACTCAAAGTGCACATCATGAGCTCCTCAAAAGAAACTAAATAACTATGATCCTCAACCAAGAAGATATACCACCATAACCAAATTGAAAAATCCAAGCTAATGAACATCAAGGATGTACTTGTATAACCAATCATGTCATGCCAAAATTCATGACACCATGATCACATCCATGAACCGAGCATCTGGCTCTCAATATGTCCAACCTATCAGCATAGTCAACCACAATCCTCTGCCATGACTGTACCTGGTAACAACATCTCATCCCTTCTACATGAAGATAAAATCATGTGACTTAGGACATAGACAACCCAAATCCAAGCCACCAATCTAAATATGCATCAATAATGAAAGATCAATGGGCAAAGACAACCCATAACCAAGCTATAAATGCAACCTGTAAGTATAGACCGCTTACAACACTGCACAACTTGTAGATCCAACAAGTCATCATGCATATCCAAACCAAACACTAATAACCATATCATCATGAGACCAATATGAACTAAGTATACAATGACATCAAATCTTAAATTTCCAATGCCATAAACTCACAATGTTACCATAGTCAAAATATATACCATAAACTATTCAGATAAATATATCAATAAATAAATCTTGCCAAACCTGCACCAAATTTGAACCAATGTGTAGAGCTCTCCAAGAGCTTTTCGTTGACTACTTGAAGTCTAAAATCCGACTCCGTATGCCCAAGTTATGCCCTAATCTGTGCTCAAAATAGACAGCATCTAACTTTAGGGCTCTAAAAACTTGACAAAATTTTAAAATCATAGAACCAAACCTACACCATCTTGTAGTGCTCTGAATTAGCTTTCCAATGCCTATAAGAACTCTGAAATCTGATATTCTGAGAGAAAGTTATGGCCATTTTACTAAGACAATCTTTTTACCATTTTCAGTACGATTTTTCATTTTTTAATTTTTTCAGTGACGAAAATTCCAACGGGATTAAATTTGACGGCCATCATGGGCTAAAACTAAAAAACTCTTTCATTTCCTCTGAACATGGCCAAACTAAGGCATATTATATATCAAAATTTATGGAAATGTTGACCCGGATCCAATGGTGATGTTTGTTTTTACCCAGGAGGTCATTTATGCAAGCTACCCCCCAAAACACTCATTTAAATGAAAGATCCAAAATTTTTATTTTTATTTTTTTGACCAACAATTTCACATGCCCAAATCTTTTAACATCCCATCATAACAGCAAACCCAAAACCCTCAGATCTGCAATAAATCATTCATATATCTTGCCCTTTCTTTTATCCTCTCATGCATTCCCATGGATTCAATCTAGGGTTACAATAATAAAACCATAGCTCTGATACCACTTGTAACGAAACTTGGCAACAAAGAATATAACCGTTTCCACATAACCCATAATAGATCTTAAATAAACATGGAATTAAAATCCACATGCAAGAGAATAGACAACATACCCACAAAATGTGACACAAGATATACCTTGGGAAACCCTCATTGAGGGAAAAAACCCAGCCTCCAAAAGCATCCATCACCATGTATGATTCAGCAAAAAATACCATTGCCATACAACCATGGAAGCCTTCATGGCCATAGCCACAACCCAGCAAACTATGTGAGCAAGCATGAATCCATTACATCCCATGCCATGCTTTCAACCTTCACAAATGCTCCCTTGGCTAACCTATCAAGCCTTGTCCCACTCGACTCTTGCCTTTTGTCTTCTCCTTGTCACTCTCTCTCACTCTACAACAACTACCCTTGTGGCTACTTATATAGTAGCAAGTCCCACAAAACCACTAAGTGGTATTACATAAACCATGTGCTACCTAACCCATTAACCCCACATTTAATATTGGGCATTTAATTCTTTTCTCAAATATTAAATAATTACATAAAATATTTTCACAATGTTATAATACAACTCATCAAGAATATTCCATGGGAATCTTTACATGTTGCATATTACATAATAAAATAAAATAATAAAATAACAATATTATGCAATGTGTGCAACACCCATTATCTCAACATAATTAAATGACTAAGAAATGGGTTTTGGACAAATTTAGGTGTCTACATTTTGCCCCTCTTTGATATAGCATTAGTAATGTTATATCAAAGAAGAATAAAATATAGTGGCTAGGAGGATAAGACTAGTAGCGTGATGCCCCAATCATGAAAGGATGAGGAAGGATGACAAGGGTGGAAGGGTATGCCCCCTTGAGAGGACATGCGGGTTAGGAGAACACGGATGTTCTCTCGAAATGGATGAGAGTATGGAAGGGGGGTTATGCTGCAATGGTGTGAACAACCTAAGTTTGATATTGTATTTAACACTATGCACCAAGGTATGAGGAACCAAGATGACAATGTGTCAAGTACGTGATAAAAAGGGGTCTAATACAACCATATGCCTTATGAAACCATGATATGGAAGATCATGATTCCTGGGACAATAGGATGCAAAGACCATGATAAATGCAAGAAATGCTAATGCATACAAGTAATCAAGAAACCATGCACAAAAGACCAAAAGAAAACCACCATTTTGCCCCTAGTCAAGCTGAAAACCCATGAATGGACTGATTGATGATGATTGATTAAGGATGGCAAAGCTAATGCTAAGCGGAATGCACATCCAAGGATTGGGAAGGATTCATCCCATGATAATGATGTTTGAATATGGTCAATGGATTATTAGCTGATTGGGTCAAATGGATGAATTGATTAAGGATTGATGTACAAGATTACAAGATTAGATTGATTGAATTAGTAGTGATTGCATAGTTGATATGTTTTTTGATTTTTTGGTTTTATGATGGATAGAAGAATGAACATGGATGAGATTGGAAGAATGATGTTAATAGGATGAAGAATGATGAGAGTAGAATAGATTTGATGTGAAAGAATTAGAAGAATTGAAAATTGATTGAAGAATGAATGAATTTGATTGAAGTGATCGGAAGAATTAGATTGAATGTGATATGAACGAATAGAATGGATAGAAATGAATTGATTAGAGGAATGTGTTAGAGAATGGATAAAATGGAACCAATGACAAGGGAGAGTCAAGGTAGGGTAAATGGAAGAGAAGCAACGTGAGGTGGTGGATGACAGGAATGGTGAAAGGATATAAGATATGGTATTGGAAAGTGCGGAACCAAGGACCATGTTTCAAAGGAGTCCAAATGCCCCATACCAAGGATAGGAATATGGAAGAAAATATGGTGGGAAAGGATGCATGAAAATGGAATGATAGTGTAAAGGCTAGTGGATGGAGGAAAAGAAGGCATGTGCTCTTCCAAAGCATGTATGAACATTTTGTTATTGTGCCTCTAATAGCGATCACGAGCATGGGAATGCTAGCAGAATGAATATGGGAGATGGGAGGGAGGGTATGAAAAAGGGGATGATGATATGGAGGGTATGACTGAAATGTGGGATATGAAATGGAAGGGAATGGATGGGATAACCAAGACCAAGGACATATGAAAGGGGGATGGAAGTACGTATCAGTATGGATGGAAAAATGGATGAAATGAACATGACAAGGACGATGGAATGGACGAGATGGATAGAATGTCAAGATCAAATATATGAAAGCATGATGGAAGCATGTAGGGAAATATGTGGATAATGCACAAGGGATATGTCAAGTGAGCATATGGATGGATGAAAGGAAAGTGTAAGTCAAGATCAAAGATGGAAAAGGGGCTAATGAATGGTAGAGGGAAGGAGGGAAGATATGTAAGGGAAGAGCGTTATGGATGGAGCTTGCCCCTAGTGTAGAGTGCAAGTGGAAGAGGAAAAGTGGATAGATGGAAGGATAAGTGGAAGTGGAAGGCAATGGATATAGGATAGGAGAATGAAGGGAGGACTCAAGCATCTGTATATGTGGAAGGTATCCCTTGATATATTTTTCCTTTTTTATTTCTTTTTTCTTTTTTTCTTTTTCTTTTCTTTTCAAGGAATTTTGATTATTTTCTCATGGATGTTGATAGGGTAGGGAAAAGAAGGAAAATGGCTTATGAAAAAGGTTGGATTAAGAGGGTGGAGTGGGTGGGAGGAAGATATGCTTGATGGACACTAGGTTGTAAGACTTGTGAAGGAAGCGGAAAGATCTTCATTGGCACACACCTTGAAGGGTGATGGAAAGGAGGAAATTGTGGGGGATAGGTAGGAGAAAGTTTGAATTTAGGGGTATAGGGACCCAAAATGGATGAGGGAGACGATGGATTTAGGGTGGTGGATTTGGGTATATAAGGACCCAAAATGGATGTGGAAGCCTTTGGATTAGCCAAATTGGATGCCTTTTGGAATCTTTCTTTGAGATTCATTGCTACATTAAGTAGCTTTGGTATCCACAAAATTTTTGCATTTTTGATTTTGAGCCTTTGTGGCTTTTTGATTTTGCTTTGGATCAAATTTTTCTTTTCTTGAACATGTCTTTTAGAAGGGACATGTTGATCCTTTGATTTTTGTGGATTTTTGGCTTCATTCGCTTTTTCTTTGGCATCCAATTTGCTTCCATTGGCTATGGTAGGGGTGCATGAAGATAAATGGGGTAGAGAGCTTAGGGATGGTGAACGTGGTAAGGAATTCAAGGATGTGTGCCTTTGTTGATCTTTAGTAGGACTATGAGGGGATGAAGTGGAAAACATGGATATGGTGGATGGATTTACGTAAGGGCCCAAAATGGATGGAAGGGATGAAGGGTTTGAATGTGGAACATAAGGACCCAGAATGGATGGAAGATAAGGACCTAGAATGGATTTTGAATATGAATGGTGGAAGTGTTTAGGTTTGGAAGGAGGAATTTTGGATTTCAGAGGAGTGGAAGGCATACCAACATCTGGAGACATTATTTTTTCAAGGGCATGCTTATCATTTTTAACACAAGATGTGAGTCCATGTATATGTGGTTCATGAGTGGATTGGATAGGTGTGATGGGATCATGTGGAGGATTAGGATTATGAGGGCTAATAGGATCGTGAGATGGAGTGGGATCATGAAACAAAAATGGAGAAGTGCTTTGATCTTGACTTGAAAGAGGATCATGTGGCGGAATGCATGGATCATGAGATGGAATAGGATCATTGAATGTAGTGGAGGGAATGGAACCATGAGATGGATTGATTTGATCTTGACATCGAGGAGAGATAGTGGATAGAGTGGAAGGAGAATCTGCATGAAGTGGAGGATTGACGGAGGCTAACTCGTGAGATGGAATGGAGGGAGGAATGTGCATGGTACATGGAATGTCTTGATCTTGTTTAGGAAGGGAATCATGAGATGAACTAGGGGGGATAAATGGATCTTGAGGGATAGGGGAAGGAGGGGATGGAGAAATCCTCAGATCTAGAGGAGAAGAGGCATCTATAATATCATGCTTTGGAGGAAGTTCTTGAGATGGAATTGGGGGTATCACTTTGGGTGATTGGATCGCTCCATTTTGTATTTTACACTTAGCCAAGAGTGATGTGAAAAACCCCTTATGAGGTGGGGAGGATGTAGATTTTGAAGGATTATGATTGTGTGAAGGTTGAACTATGGATAGGGGATTGCATGAAGGGTTGGGGTTGGATGGGACATGAGGACTATGATCTTCGAAACATGGGGGAAGAGGACACATGGCATGGAAGTTTGACTCTTTTTGTTGACTTTCTAGGAGATAATTCTTTAATTGTTCCATTTCCTTAGCAAGGTCATTTGTGTTGGAGGAAGTGTGTGGGCTATGAATGGAATCATATGTAGTGGAAGGGTAAGGAGGTGGATTTCCCTTGTCAAAGGTAGAAGAATAATGAACATGAGATGGATGAGAGTTGGATATGAAAGGTGGAGGATGGATTTGATATGCAGGTTGAGCGGGAGGTATAACTCCATATTGTTTTTGAAGATTGTCAACCATTTGATTAAGAAAATTCAAATCCATAGATGTTAGAAGAAGAGTGATGAAAGATTTGATGATGGATGGAAGATGAACTTAGGACTAGGAGCTTTGGACTTTGTATTGATTTGATTTGAATTGAATTGGACTTGATATTGACTTGATTTGATTTTGATATGGATTTGATTTGATATTGATTGGATATGATGTGATTGAATTTGATTTGATTAAATGTGATGTTGATTAGATTGGATGAGGGTTTAATTTGATTTGATAAAAGACCCTAACCAAGTGAATGTGAGATTTTGAATGAAAGTCCAATGTTAATGATAATGCTCCTATGTCTAAGTAGAAGATTGGTGAAAGATTGAATTAGGAGAAGAGGTGAATGAAAGTAGGAAGATTGATTGTGGAGGAATATGTAGATGGATTAAATTAGAAATTGATTAGAAATGACTGAATTTGACAAGGGATTGGATTAGAATGATGATGACATGAAGGATTGAATTATGAATGCATTATGAGATTGGCAAAGGAAATTGGATCTAGATGATGATGAAGCATGACTAGGATGAAGATTATGGAATTAGATTGAATGACAAGGAAATGATTTGGACAAATGGAGATGATTAAGATGTCAAGGAAATGATTTGAATGATGAAGACAAGAGATGGATGAGGGTGATGACTATGATGAAAAGAAGAAGTGATGTGGAAGTGATGTGGAAAACTTGACTAGGGGAACCCTAAACCAAGACTTGTTTTTGTTGTTTTTGAATTTTTTTTTGGATTTTTGAAATTTTATGATTTTTTGGATTTTATGTTTTATGATGTTTATGGGTTTTTTATGTTTTATGATGTTTTTGGATTTTTATGTTTTAAGATGCAAAATATATACAATGAAATATGTAGAAAGCAAGTGTGTTTCAAACACTCAAGAATGTCAAACACACCAACAAACCTATAAGGTTGTGACTAGGATGTACAACGCTCAACTAGAGGGCGTCATCGATATACGCAAGGTACGTGAGGCCCAAATCTGTAGATGAAAGAAAATACTGCCACACAGCTGGGGGGAGACGGTAACCCAAATCTCCTCCTTCACTTCTCAAAGGTATAAAGTTCTTTGGGGCTTAGCCAAGAGTGACAATATTTTGCTTCTAAGAGAGGTTTCTTTTGATTCACCTCCCGATTTTTATACTCTGCCAGAATACTGGAGTTGAGGTCATCCCAAGGGGCGATGAAATCCCCAAGCAGGCCTCCTAAAAAAGAAAAACAAGACCACTTATTTCTTATGCACCCAAGATCACCCAAAGGTGCGAGGGGAGAGAATACGTAAGTGGCCTTGGGGTTTAAAAGACACGCGTTCTTTTTCAATGAAGCTTTAGGTTATGTAATCTATTTGAAGACACGCGTGTTTAAAGCACACAATGTTCTTTTCAATTTGAAATGTTGCCAATGCAAATGAAAAATACAAATTTGTCAACGAGAAAGTAAAGTAAGCATGTGTAAATGAATTGCTAAAAATAAAATTAATTTACTTTAAGGCATTCAAGAGTGTATAACTTCATTTTAAGCACCAAATCCAAATGTGTTCTAGCCTAGGAATACATGTCAATTGTCCCTTAATGCATTCAAGATAGTGTGAGTTCTTTTTATGCACCAAATCCAAATGTTTGCTACCTTAGACATGCATGTCAATTTTAAACACCAAATCCAAATGTTTTCTATGCTAAGATTCATTAACTTTTGAGTTTAAGTGATAAAAATCATTGCAAAGTCCTTTAGTGATAAAAATCACTATTGGTTTGTTTTATGTCTTTCAAGGTTTATTCTCAATAGCAATAAAACATTAAGAAAAACCTGCAAGAAATATGGTTAAGTTTTTAAAATACTCCAATCTGCAAGAAGAAATAAATTAGATTAGCCTCACAAAAAGAATACCAAAATGAAAGCTTTAGTATGGGAAAATTTTATTTTAACTTTTTTTGTAATTTTTTCTATACATGAATATGCTTAAAATGACCTAATTCCTATGGAACCACCAAAAGTCAAAATTTGATTTATACTTTATAAAATAAAAATAAATAAAAAAGATCGCAGACGACAGAATGTACAGACGCTAAAACATGCAGACGCTAGAATGCGAAAATGACAGAATGCGCAGACATCAGAATTTGGAGACGATAATACAAACTTCAGAGACACACCGCCAAAACGCAGACGATGATATGGACCATCGGAGACGATCGAATGGTTTAAGCGAGTAATCGGCAGAGACGCTAGTAAGCAAAGATGACATTCGGAGATGCTAGTATACAGAGATGACACGCAGAGACATTAGTATATGGAGACAACATGCGAAGACGCTAGTATACGAAGATGACATGCAAAGACGCTAGTCTATGGAGACGTTGATCTGCGCAGACACTGGTCTACGTAGATGATGGTCTGCGCAGACAACAAACACGGACGACGCTGCGGCCTGCGAAGATGACAATCTGATGTTTTACGACTGAACCAAAGTTATTTGTGGATTTTTAAAGTGAAACCAGGGACGTGGGTCCCACCGAGCGTGCCAAAATTTGTTGCATAAAAATGTAATAAAGGAAATAACACTAAGCAACTAATGCAAATTCCTACATTATCATGAAAAACCTCAAAATATGAAAGAAGACATGTAAATGAACAACAAAATAGCACTATGAAAACCTCATGAAGCCATCAAATCTAAATGATTTCATTGCTCATGGGATGTGGTTGCTCACAAGTCCAACAGCATAACAATAAGGTAGAAGGTGCTTTTTAGAAATGAGGAGAGGGCTCTCCTTTTATAGAAAAATGGATGCAATGGATGGCTAAGATTGAATGCAAGATGGATGGCTAGGATCTCTCAGAATCAATGAGGTGTCCATGAGGTGGAGGCCAAGTAGACTCCATGTGGATTAAGGTTTTGACCATGCAAAGGGGGCAAGATGCTCACACATGTGTGAGCAACTTTTGATGTGACATTTTTATGACAAGTGTAAGAGGTGTGTAAGATCATGTTTCCTCACACATGTGTGAGACACCTTGGTTCACATGTGAAGGGGGACAAGGTTGTAAGTGTGTAAGAGTCACATGTCACATGTGACTAGGGTTTGGTAATCCTTTGATTAGGATTGTGCAAATGATTAAGGATGAGATTAGATGAGGAACTAGGATTAATTAGTGGATAAGTAGGTTGACCTAGGTTAGAAGGATGGGTTAGGTTAGGGAAGTGAGGTTAGGTGAGGGTTAAAGGTAGGAGCCATGTGCTCAAATAAGATTAAATGCAATATTTAATTACTAGTGGGATTAAGAGGCAATTAATTAAGTAAATGACATACTTAATTAAAGTGAAAGGGGTTAGATGCAAGGGGAATAGGTTAAGATTTAAATAAACTTTAGTTTATTTAAATCAAGGTAAGGCGAGTATAATTAAATAAATGCAAATTTATTTAATTAAACATAGGGTAATTAAATAGGTAATAAATATCTATTTAATTGACTAGGAAATGGGTTTTGGACAAATTTAGGTGTCTACAAGTACTCTCCATGAGTCACATGTCCCTACTTACATAAATGTCATTGAGTTCTACAACTTGGTTGGCCACCTTTCCACATTATGTGTTGTATCCTTCAAAACCTTTGATATCCCGACAGTTGAACCCAGTCATATACTCCCACTTCGCATCATTGTCATAGTTTTTGACTTCACAGTCAAATGGGTCATGATAGATAATGGATTTTCTTTAAATCTATGTACTTTAAAATTCATCAAACAAGTAGGATGCACTAAGGTAGATATCATTAATGAGGTCATTACCATAAAAGAATATGACAACTTGGAGCGCACTACTGAAAGAACCATTTTGCGACCTCTCTAAGTTGGCCCAACCACTTAGGAAACAATGTGTCACATAGTTGATCTTAACCTTCCATATAACATTCTCCTTAGTTGACCATAGATTCATGCCATGAAGGCCATTCCATCCACATACCATCAATGCTTCAAATTTTCCCATAATGGCACTAAGGTAACCAATAATCCATGCAGATCTTGAACACTTTGCTTATTGCAATGTGGTGAAAGCTTCATACACTAACCAATGTCCTAGAATCAAAATTGGCCACACCACGGCCAGTTCCTCTAGCAGCTGTTGTGATCTGGATACCATTTTAGCCTCCACCCTTTCCACAGTTAAGATCAACTACCAAGATTGTGGCGAATACAGTCTCACGAATGCTTTTTCTATCAGTGCACTACCACTTGATCTACATACTCAAGGGTGCTTGACACATCAAGGGCCAAAGACAGATATCGCCTCCCAACTCCAACAATTGGTCCTTACCATATTTATTACCAAAGGTATCCTCAATAAAGAGGAAACAACTCCAGACATTAGCACATGGCTATACAAAGAGCCACCTTTGAAAAGTGAAGAACTTCTTGATCACTTAAAAAAAATACCCATGTTCACATTACCTTGCCACTGAGCAATGGGATTATCAAGGAGGTGGTCTAGGGCATCTAGAATAAGGCATTAGGTAGCCTGTAGAAGCATATCAAGAAAAGAAAAAGAAAGGCTTAGGCTATGGACTCCTCGCAACTGGGGGCACTATGAAAGAAGGCCATGCCTTCACAAGCATCCAAAATAGTCCCATTGAGGTCAAAGACATTCCTGAGGAAGTAGAAAAGAAATCCTATGATGATATCTTCCTTGACAAAATTATCCTTGGAGCCTCTGCGCTCTACCAATTATCCCTAAATCTCATATACCTACCACTTGTTCACCCCGAACTCATTGATTGGGACCAACCAAGTGTTGTCCATCTTGACAAATTCTCTACAAAGCTCATGCTTCTTAGATTCATGGGGGCAAAAATACCACATAAATGGTCGCCACCACCATCAACATATGTCTACAAACTAGATCTAGCAAGCTACTTTGGGGAGGAGGAAATCTCTAGTCACAAAATTGAACTAAAAAATGAAAAAAACAAAAACAAAAAATCAAAGTAAAAGCATCCTCTAGTGAAAAGTCCTCTTGAGCGCCATTAAATGATTCAAAAAATGAAAAGAAAATAAAGGACATATTCGATAGTGAAAACCTCTTAGAGGCACTTGAGGATGGATATTTCATCCTTCCCCCACAGGATCATAGGCTTCCAATTTCATCAGTCTTGATGGAGGAAACTAGACTGATCAATTTTAGTCTGAGCGAAGCACCCCAGATCACATATATCGCGGCATCTCTACGACCCAAGTAGGAAAAACTTCTCATCGAATTCCTTCATGAAATTTTGGTTGCTTTTCATGGTCCTATCAAGACATGTCAACATTGGACCCCAAATTAGTAGTACACCATTTCGTCATGGATCCAAAGACCAAATTTGTCAAGCAAAAGCTTTGTAAGATGCACCTAAAAGTTGCCTTACTGGTTAAGGAAAAGTTAGAAAAATTGCTAGAGGCAAAGATCATTCTCCTGATTGACTACTCAGAATGGATCTCCAACATGGTACCTATCACAAAGCCTTCTGGTGATATTAGAATTTGTACAGACTTCCATGATCTCAACAAGACTTGCCCGAAGGATGATTTCCCATTACCAAACATAGATATGATTGTTGATCTCACTACAGGCCATGAGCTCTTATCACTCATGGATCATTTCTTTGGATACAATAAAATCCACACAACATAGGCTGACTAGCATAAGGCAATATTTATCACCCCTTGGGGGACATTCTGTTATAACACGATGCCATTTGGGTTAAAGAACGTCGGGGCAACATATCAATGTGCCATGATGGTCATCTTCCATGACCTTATCCTTAAAACTCTGGAAGATTACATAGATGATATTTTTGTCAAATATCTTAATGCTTTTGATCACTTATCTCATCTTGAGGAAGTGTTCAATGTACTGGCTAAATATCGTCTCATGCTCAACCCTAAGAAATGTGTCTTAGGCATTACCTCGAGAAAGCTCTTGGGATTCATTGTATCATGGTGTGGTATTGAGATTGATCCTAAGAAGGTCAAGGCCATCATGGATATGGCTCCTCCTAAAACACTCAGATAGCTTCACTCTCTTCAATGGAAGCTACAATCAATCAGACGATTCAACTCACTGCTCGCTAACAACTGCCAACTATTTACACATTTACTCAAAAAGGATCAGAATTTTAGGTGGGACCCCATTTTCCAACACAACTTTGAACTAATCAAGTAGTACTTGGCTAATCCACCTATTTTGGTTCCTCTTATTGTAGGCCATTCGTTGATACTCTACATTACAACTACCCCAACAACACTAGGTGCTCTTCTAGCACAAATTGATGATGCAAGCAAGGAAACGGCTATTTACTACATCAATCATACTCTAGTGGGATATGAGCTCAATTATACACCAATGGAAAAGGCTTGCTTAGTTGTGGTATTTTCTAATCAGAAGTTGCATCATTACATGTTAAGCCATACTGTGCAACTCATATCCAAAATTGATCCTTTAAAGTATATGTTGTCACACACAGTGCCCACCGAATGTTTGGAAAAATGGGTCATGCTTCTCAGTGAATTGAACATCCAATATGTCGATTGGAAGGCTCTCAAAATTCAAGCTATAGGATCACTTGGCAGATGCTCCTTTGGTTGTGAATCACCCCCTCATTATGAAATTTCTAGACGAGCACCCCTGCTTAATACAAGAACAACCATCCTAGATGTTATACTTTGATGGATCTTAAACATCCCATGGCTCTGGAGCCAACATACTCCTGGTCACACCTTAGGGAGATTACATTCCTAGATCTTTTAAACTACAATTTTAGTGTACCAACAACATCTTAGAGTATGAGGCCCTTATTGCAGGACTCAAAATAGCAATCAAATGGAACATCACAGAGCTACAGGTCTTCAGAGATTCACAACTCATTATCAAATAGGTTCTAGATGATAATTAGACCAAAGATGACAAGCTACAACCTTACAAAGAGTTGGTAGATCAATTGAGGGAACATTTTACTCAAATACAGTTCATACAGATACCCAAGTTGCAATCCAAAGTTGCAAATGCCATGGTCACTATTGGCTCACTTTTAGAGAACCTACGGGAGGCTACACAATATGAATTCTTAATTGAGCAGCTACATGAGCTTGCATACAAGAATGATGAATCACCATGGGTCTGTGTCTTGGTTGGTCCCCAATCCCCATGGTACCACAAAATTCATGCTTGCCTACAAAATGGTATCATATCTCCCCATCTTACACGAACCCAATGCCAAAACCTTATTCACAGAGCATCCTATTATACTATTATAGCTCAAACCCTATATCGTCATGGCTATCATGATACTCTCTATTTATGTTTAGACCAAAATGAGGCTCTGATGGCTCTTAAAGAAGTACATGCCAGACATTGTGGTGCTCACACGAATAGGATAGTTCTAGCTAAGAAAATACCATGAGCATGATATTATTAGCCCACTTTACAACATGATGCATATGACTTTGTAAAATGGTGTCTACCCTATCAACAACATGTTGATCTAATCCAAGCCCCAACTCAAGATCTACAACCTATTGTGCTACCATGGCCATTTGCATGTTCTGGGTTTGACTTTGTTGGTATTATAGCCCCTCTCTCTTCAAAAGGACACAAGTGGATAATCACTGCCACCTATTATTTCACTAAATGGGTAGAAGAAGTCCCCCTTGTCACTGCCATAAGATTTCAAGTGTCCAAGTTTATTCTCTATCATATCATATGTCACTTCAGAATCTCGGCTACCATTTTTACTGACCATGGAGGTAATTTTCAAAATCTCAATATGGAGGAATTGTGCACTTCCCTTCATATCCATCACTATTTTTCTAGCCCATACTTCCCACAAGGTAACAATTAGGTGGAGGCAACTAATAAAACCTAATCAAAATCCTAAAGAAAGTTGTTAATGATTCTTGCTGCAATTGGCATTTACAAATCAACCCCACCTTATGGGCCTACTGTAACTCATTCCATATGTCCACAGGCACAACCCCATACTCCCTGGTTTATGGTGTTGAAGCAATATTACCTATTGATGTCAAACTCCCATCCTTATGCATTTCTTTGTGTGGCTAGATATCAAATGAAGACTATAGAGTGGCTTGACTTACACAACTAGATTTACTAGATGAAAAGAGGCAACAGGCTTACGACCACCTCATGGTCTACCAGAATTGCCTCAAGTGAAACTTCAATAGAAATGTCCATCTATGCCAATTTCAAGAGGGAGACATGGTCCTCAAAGAAAACATGAAGGTACAAACTGACCGAGAAAAGAAAGGCAAGTTCAAACCCACCTAGCTTGGTCCTTATGTGGTCACAACCTCTTTTGGTCCAGGGGCCTATCATCTATCCACACTTGAAGGTGAAGCCTTGAATGATTCCAACAACATCATTCACCTCAAGAAATACTATGCCTAAAAAATCCTCAGTGATGGAGGAAATGAGAAAAGGAAAAAATAGAGAAGAAAAATTAAATAGAAATAAACATCCAATAGTAAAAATTTGGCAATTCAAGCTCCTTGGATAGGTACCCTGGTGAAAACCTAGCAATTAGGCAATAGGTGTACTTAGCCTTTTTATGATCTATCAATGACCTACATCTCCCCCCATCACCCCTTTGTACCTCATTTCCCATCTTCCTATTTTCCAAGGTGTTCCAAGAGTTTTATCCTCACACTCCACAACCTCACGCCATATTTTGTAGCACCTCACCTAGGATCCTCTATTGTATTTGTAGTTCATATATCTATTACAACAATGCTATATCCTCATCTTGAACTTCCCCCTTTCATGCACATACCCACTACTATATTTTATCATATGATCCTGAGTTATCCATCCAATGTATAGTCATGCTTGTCCATTTTCAAGTCTTATAGCGAAACCCCATGTCACTCCTCATTCATCTATAGGAAAGTATCATTGCCAATTTTTTCACCATCCTAAACATATTGTTGCTAACTCCTTACAAGATGCTCCCTTCCTCATACTTAACATTAGCCATTAGTACCCAATTATCTTGATCTCTTTGGCAAAAGGTCACTTTATCATAGATTTGTTTTTTCTTATGATTTTGGTCTTATTCTTGTTTATCTTAGTAGGTCATTTTTAGGAGATTTAGTTGTTCCCTACTCATGGTTGTCATGGTCTTCCATATCATAGTGTGCTTTGGGGCAACTTGAAAGCATGTTTTACACCATAATCTTTTTCTACTTGTGAGTCAGTCGAATATCACCCTTGCATATTCCAAACATGTTTTCATTTATGATCACATGATGCAATTGGGAAATATTATTTTCTTGTGGATCACCCAACATCGTTTCCATGTTGATTTCTCTGGAACTCATGTGTGATGCTGGGGCAATCCTTGCATGCTTGTTTGTGTCAGTCCTATCTAATATTGGAGAATAGGCCTTGACATTCTTGGTAACCTTGGAAGATCCCTAATATTCCTATATCAAATAAAGTGATCACACTACATGGTGGTATTTCTTTATGAAGTACTCTACTCTCACACTTCCAATGTATCCCTTCATTTTCACTATTTTCTCCCATATGAATAATTACATGTTCATATCACTCCCACACACATCCATACTCACCCCCTCCTACACATTCTCTTAGCCTTCCATCCTCTCTACCCCCACTCTCTCAAGAATCTTGTCCCCCATGGCCTAACCTTTCCCTGTCGTCGCAATCTCCTACTCAGTCCCATCCACTTGAGTCTCATAAACATGTCCTATTTAAAGTTGTGCATATTGTTCCTACCCCCTAACCAAGGTCATGACTGATCAGTGATATGTTATACCATTCTCCTACACCCCACATTTGTTTTTCTATCACCCTACTTACCTTTCATATCATAACAATTCATCATCCCTACACCTCCTTAACTCCCTTCTCCTATTTTTTCCCTTGCCTATGCTACCATCTTCCTTTGCATCACCTACCTTTCTCCCCCTTCAGATCTTTCCATCATCAGAATCTTTTGATTCAATTTCCTTATCATCAAACTTTGAGCTATCTTCATTATCATACTCTTACAAATTCTAAATCCCTAGGCTAAGGCTTCACCATTATCATATTACATTATTTATCATAGTTCCCTATCCTAGCCCTAAGTTTACTTATCCTATTTCCTATCGTCCTAACTAAGAGTTCGTTGGTGAAATTATTTTCCCACATCATACTCTTAAAATTCAATATATTTTACTTTTCAAAGTTCATTATTTATCCTATATTGTGTTTTCTCTATCCTATCCTAGCATCATAATTTTTCCTACATCATCATAGATTATGTTTATTTGTTATCTCCCCACATTCTAGTGTTCAATTTATTCACCATGTTGTATTTTCATCAATTGTGTTCATTAACCCTTATCATAGTTTTGATTTATCTTATTATCTTTCCCCATCATAAATTAAATTCATTCATGACATGCTAGATATGTTCCTTATGTTTCATCATTCTAAACCTTTAGTTCATTTATCCTATGTCCTCATCATAGCTTTGAGATCATTTATCACATTTTATCATCACAGTTAGCATTCTTTTTTAATATATTTCATTATCATACATCTCATGTTCAATTTATCATAGTTTGTATTCATTTTATCCTAAGTCGTTGTCATAGCTTATGTTCTTTTTATCATTTTTTTATCATAGTTTTAAGTCTCTTGTTTAAAACATAAATCATCATCATAAATTTGCATACACTTTTATTTCTTATCCTACCTTCATGTTTCCTCTCTTAGGTCATGATTTTTATCATTATTCTTTTCTAAAAATATTCATTTCCAATTATCTTTTCCCATAGCTAACACATATTACATCCATTTATTAGGTTTATTTTTTGTAATTATTTTTTAGGGTTATCTTAAAAAACCATCATCATCACCACATGTCAAAATCTCATCAAAAATCCCATCAGATCCTGTGTAATACTCATATCAAGCACTATCCATCACAAACCACATCATAAAAGACATATCCTTCATCATATACTATCAATAACATCAACACACATCATCAAAAAATCATATCCTACATCACAACATATCAGCACTATCCATACAAAACACATCATAATGCCCATCACATCCTGCATAATAAACTATGAGTATAATCAAATCATATCATCACACATCATATCAGGCATCACAACATACTCAGTAGTATCCATACAAATTGCATCATAAGTGACATACCCTACATCATAAACTATCAGTAACATCATGTCTCTCATAACCATCACATCCTACATTAAAACACATCAGTCTCTCATATACATCTAAAAACATCCACATCATAAACATAAGCATGACATCATAAATCCATACATCCATATCCAACCCCAAAGAATGATCCACTCTATATACATCTCATCCACAAATAATAAAGAATAAATCACCCATCCCTGCAAAAAAATACCAATGTCCATCATAGTCTAGATATCCAGTATCTATATCATACAAATGAATCATATCAATACATCAGGTCTGCACCTGCAAAAATACATCAACCGGTAAGATCCAACAATAAATATATCCTAAACCAGCATATCACTAATCTCCCTCATTTGTTGTCTCCTCGTCATGGGACTCATAGGTCTCCCTCTCAGTCCTTGGCGCTACTAGTGATGGAGCTGGTGGCCTCATCCATCCTCCTCCTGTACCTGATCTCTCCACCTCATCCCTCCTCCCATTCATCCCCCTGTCTCGCCTCTCAATCTACACTATCCTGTGGCTTTGCCCTATATGCTAAGACCCACCTATCCTCTGTGAGCCGCCAGTGCTCCATCCACTCTCTCCCCCTCCTCCTTGCATGCATGTGTGGGTCCCACTTGTCCTTGACCGTGCCGGTCATCTATAATGCTCTATTTCATCTACTAGAACCACTGCATGATACCTCCCCCAGTAAAACCCTTCTCTCTCTCTCAACTCCTCCACCTCTCCCCACAACCTCTGCAACATCTCCATCCCTCCTCCAACTGCCACCTACACTCTAAGGGTCACCACCTCCTCCACCAGTCTATCTCAATCCTGCTAGATGACATCCATCCTTGCCTATACTACCTGCCTCTCCAGGCTTACCACCTCTAACCTCCCCTTCACATGCCCAACCTCCACCCATAGTATCTCCACCTCTATCCCTACTCTGTCTACTTATCCCTATGCCACATCATGCTCCAATCATAGTTGATCCCGCTTTATCCTGAGTTGATCTCTCTCCTATTGAGCATCTCACAACAACTGGCTGGTAGCATCATGTGTTTTTTGCAAGGATGCATATCGGGCCACCCATCCATCATCCCCTCCACCTACTAGCCTCTATGGCCTCTGCTCCTGCTCCACCACTAGCCTCTCCTCTCCTCCACCACTAGCCTCTCCTCTCCTCTCTCTGGCTATGCCCCTCTCTCCTCCTACCTCTCTTCCCTCTACCTCAACCTCACTAGCCCCTCCTCCTATACTATAGCCTCTACCTATTGTCACAACCCTCTTCCCACATACCTATCCTGTGTGGTTTCTCAGGCTATCTCCCTTGCTACTACTATCACTCTTGTCACATGGGCTCTACCTACTATCCTCGACTACTTAAACCAATCTCAGTACTCATGTGTGAAGCATGCATCTACCACCCCACCAAACCAATCTTGTGGCTATGGTGCTAACTCTAGCCTGGCCTACAGTAATTCCTCTCTCTAGAGCATTGACCTATACATGAGCACTGGCTCACATGTGACTCACTCATACCAGTTCGACTCCCTAGGAGTGACTTTCCTCCATCCAAACTACCACAAGGCCCCATCCCATTGATATTGCTCTATTATATACTTCCATCACCCAAAAATAAAACATGGTGATATGGTATAAGGTAAATGTTGCCCCTCCTCTATCGATGGCCCTAGCCCCATGTATGGTCTCCACACCATTGCCCTGATCTCATTTACCTAGACTCACCAATAGTCTACATCCTTTATGTGATGGTAGGTCAATGGCCCCCCCAACTGAATGCCACTAGCTCCTTTTCCTGCCTATCCCTCTGTTCGATCGGCCTGATTGTTACGATGTGCTCCCATGCCCAAAATTGTAATAATATCAGGAACCCTATGCTCCTCCCCTACTGTCCTGCCCCCTGATACACTATCTAGTGTAGATCTTGATATAGCTCTGCTAGCATCAAAGACCCCTAGGCTATTGGGACTCTCACATCCACTATCTGCATAATCACTGGTATCAGTGCCAAGGTCACTCATGTCCCACTTGTATCTAGGGAAATGTACCTTGATACTAACCCACATAAATAAAAATAGATCTGCCTCTCCACGGGTACCCAGTCCAAGTTCTCATCTAGTGCAAACTAACCCCTTTGAATTTCATATGCAACACCTGGTCCCACTAGCCCTTGCACCACTGCCTCTACAGTAATCTCTCTCATCACCATCACTAGCATCCCCCGTACTGATAATCTGAATATCTTGTACACATCTTCCAGTGTCATAGTCATCTCCCATATCAGTAGGTGGAATGTGTCTATCTCGCTGAGCCACCACACACACAATATTGTCACCATCACCATATAGTTATGTGTATGGGGCAATCTCACCAATTATCCCAAGCCAATTCCCTTAATCCTTGCCCAATCTATCAATGTAAGCTGATATTCAACATGTAGTACGATTGCTCATCACTTGTGTGACACCAGAGCATCCAAAGACCAGTGCACACCAAACCAATCATACATCAATACTCCTTTTCATATTTACATCCCCTTAATTAAAACCCATCCCCCTATCAAATCCTATGTTGTCTGTGTACCTTTCCCCTTCTTCCCCCTTCTCCTGTGTTCTCTCCATTGCATTCTTGTAAATGGCCACCAACTCGTAATCTTGTTGACCAATGTTCTCGCGAGATTTCTCTTTTATAGTTTGACCCCTCAGCGAACCTAACCCGCATTCCCACATAGGCTAAAACCCATGATCCTACTGACCAATGTTCTCATGGGATCATGCTTGAACTTCCCCTCCCCATAAATCTTGTTCCTGCATTGACTTCATCAAATGTCATAGAATCACATTCCCGCAACCTGACATGTGTTTTTTCTGGTGAGATCGTGTTCCCGCTACCCTCATCACACTCCCGCAAAGAATCCCTATCCAAATTCATGATCTCATGAAACTTATTTTCTAAGCCTATTTTTACACTTACCCTTACCCATTTTTGTGGAATAATGATCTCGTTGATCCCTATAGCAATCTCACCAGACCCATGTCTACAAGATCATAGTTTCTAATTTGCAAGAATCCTCTAATTGCTCAAACATAAAAATGAAAGAATGGTTTTTGACCCTACCAAATGATCTGGTGTTTGTCGCACTCATACTTGTCATACCATGTCTTCCTGATGCTTTGGTCATCCATACACAACCATTGTCTCATCTAGATCAAAGCTTCTAGCAGGAATATCTCCTCATCCGTAGAAAGAACATTACCCTTTCTAGCCCCTTATAGCCCCCCCAAGATGCCCTATCTTCCTATATGACTCCTCCAGTGACCTCTTTTTTTCCCCCGCCTTATTTCTTTTTTTCATTTACTATTCTTTTCACTTTCTTTTCATCTTTTTATGTCCTTATGTAGCCCCTATTTACTACAACTTTCCAAGAAGTCATTGTGCCTCATTTTCTTTCCCCACTGCCTTCTTGAGGGAGCATCATACAGTCCATTCTCTCCCTTTCTACTCGAAACTGGGGCAACCATGTTGCTTTAAAAAGTTTTCTTCATGTCATTTATATTTGAACTTCTTTAAAATAAGTGTTGTCCCAACACTATGTCAAAGAGGGGCAAAATGTACACACCTAAATCTGATTACACAAATAGGTAATCATATTTAGTCATCTCCTAGGACATTATTGACTAAATATTTATTATTTAATTAATTAATCGTCATCCCCTAGTTAATTAATTAATTTAATTAACTATAGTCCAATTGATAAAATCATGATAACCCAAAATCAACTTATCAATT
Organism: Cupressus sempervirens; assembly: GCA_028749045.1. Classification (NCBI taxonomy): domain Eukaryota; kingdom Viridiplantae; phylum Streptophyta; class Pinopsida; order Cupressales; family Cupressaceae; genus Cupressus; species Cupressus sempervirens. The sequence continues at coordinate 720,174,970 of CM053790.1, read as the reverse complement.
AAATCCCTATTCCTCTATTAAATTAAATAAATCCTCAAATCTATTTTATTTAATCTCACATGCCCCATTTATTAAATAAAACATTTAATAAATTATTCCCAACCCCTAAAACATCCTTAAACCCATTCACTACCCCTAATCCAACCCATTCACCCATACTAACCTCACTCAACCACCTAACTAACTCATCCTATCAAAGCTAAGCAACTTGCCCACCTAACCCCCTTCCTAAGCTAAGTCTAATCCCCCTCCTAAACATGTGCATAACTTTAAGCAAGGGTTAAGACTCGCTAACCCAAGCCAAAGTCAACAAGTCTCCCTTATCCTCTTACATTCCTCTTAATGACTCTTACATCCCTCTTTATGACTCTTACATGTCTCTTACACACTCAACCTTCCTCATTACTCCCTTTGACCAAATCTTATCCCATCCCCTCACACTCATCCTCCTTGTGAAAAGTATCACTTCCCTCTTGGCTCCAAACAAGCACAATCCATGTGCTTCCCTTTCAAAGCATCTTAGCCCTCCGTCACCATTCTTCCATCCATTTCTCTACCCATTAGCCTATAAATGAAACCCTCTCCCTTCATAAATATCAATCCACCTTTATGCAATCTTATAATGCTCCACTAACTACTCCATCATAACCATTTTACACCATCGCTATGCTGAAATACATCCATACCTCCATTTTTGAAACCCTCACCCATATACACACTTGGTGAAAACTCCCCACCCATTGGAAGCTTGAGCACAACGTGAGCATACATCCGCTATCCATCAAGGACATAGCTTCGTAATCATAGGTTGTGCCCAAGGAGCTTACCATTATTGGTTTGCCTTCCTTTTGTGATAACCTCATCCTATCATAAGTGTTTACTTATTTTGTTATTGTGAATGCTTTTGTTAGTATTAGTATTCCTTTTACACTAACTAAATTAGGTGATACAAACACCAATATCAACAACTGGGTCACCATTGGTTGGGGCCATTATAAGCTAGCCTAAAAACTCTTGCAGTAAATGTCATTTGACAAGTGGAAACAATAGAAGGAAAGCTCAGACAGAGAGTCGTATGCAAGAAAATTGAAAGAACACATGAAACCCTAGTAAAGCATATAATTTGATCTGGATAGACCTAGGAAAAGGACATTCACCCTATTATACATTTTTTTACTATATATTGTAATTAACTAATCTATACTTAAATTAAAAAATTCTAAATGTTGATAATTGTAATTAATTAATCTATACTTAAATTAAGAAATTCTAAATGTTGATAAAAAATAGACTATAAGAACTTATAAAGATTAAATAAAAGTAATTGTGATGAGTTCAAATTTGTAATTGTCATTATTGACAAATAATTAATACTTGTCTATTAAAATAAAAATAAAACAACATTCTCAACATTGATCCACTTTGAGAACTTACATATCTAACAATAATAGTGGTCACTTTAGTAACTAACAACTTGTTGCACATACCAAAATCTTTAAAAATGAAAAATTAATTAATTAGCAATAAAACCAACATGGTTCACAAATAAATGTTTGAAGTTTCCTCATTTAAGATGATCTCTCAATTCTTGATTCCCATATCAAAGGTAGAGGTGAACACAATCTTTGAGAATGGGATGTAAACACTGCTAAGAAAATGGGAGATTAAAAATTAATTAAAAACTTTCCTTACTAAGCTTCAACATCATAGTGATTGTAAAACTTAGTCATAAGAAATTAAATCTTCAAATATGTTGAAAGAAAAAGTATATTGACAAGGAATAAACTACTACCATGTACAAACTTTTCATTCTACTAGTAATGAACTAGCATAAAACATAATGACACACAATTTACCATTATTTGGTAACTTGTTAAAATAATATATTGCTAGGTTCAAAAAATAGTATAAAATACAAGAAAAATTAGTATTCAACATATTTAAAATACAACCAAAGATTTTTTTTTTTAAATTAATAATCTTTTATCATATTTTTATATCTAAATATCACAAAGCTTTATTCATTCAATTACATACAAATGAAATATGTGTACAATCAATAGCCATAATTGCAAAATGAATCAAATAATCATTCTTGTTGTATTTTCATTTTTCATTTTTCATTTTTTAAATAGTTATGGCCATTACTATATTATACATGGCTTGTCAATTAAATTAGCTTGTGATTAAAACATATAGTTTTTGGACAATTTTTTGTTGAGAAAAACATAATCAAATACATTATTTCTCATAATTGACACTAAACTGTTTCAATAATTGCATATGGAAAAGAAAATGGAATATGGATGATTTCAAATAAATAATATTTTTATTAAAAAAATAAAAAAATAAAAATTTGAATATTACGAAAATCATTATTATTTCCAAAAGTGAACAAATAAAGTGACGTAATTGATGGCAATTAATTGATTGATTTGTGCAATTGAATGCAATAGTATTGCCTACCGAAAGTAGATAAAATAAGACACTTAGTATAGTGTATCACCTAGATTAGTAGTGTAAAATGAAAACTAACTATTAAATAAAAGCTTTAACAATACTAAAATGAGTAAACATTTAAGATAGGACTGATTTGTTATCACCACAAATGGAGGCAAACCAAGAATGGTAAGCTCCAAATGGTATAACACAATTATGCAATAGATATGTCCCCGATTTAAGGTATGTATGCTCACAAGTATAGCTCAAGCTTAGATGGATGGATGGAGTGAATGAGGCAAGGTTTCAATAATGGATTCATGGAGTGATTTTGCCATTATAATTGTATTTTGGTAGTTTATGAGCTCTCAAAATAGCATTATAACTTTGCATGGAGGATGGATTCCTTTTAGTGAAGGGAGAGGGTTCAATTTATAGGCCAAGGGTTGGAGGAATGGAGGGCCAAGATGAAAGGATGGAAAGATGGTGAGGGAGGGTTAGGATGCACTCAAAGGGGAGCACATGGATTGTGCTTGTTTAGCACCAATCAGAGAGTGACACATGTCACAGGGAGAGTGGGTGGAGGAAAGGGCATGGATGAGTCAAAAAAGGAGGCTCAAGGCCTTAAATGGCCCTCATAATGGATTGTAAGAGCTTTTAAGGGCATGTAAGAGCATTGAAGGCTTTGTGGTTGGGATAAAGTTTTATGGTTGGGATATTTTGAGGGAGGAGACTTTGGTTTGGCTTAGGAAAGTCTTAAGCTCACTTAGGGAATGTGAAAAGGTTTTGGGGGGGGATTAGGCTTGGGTTAGGATTAGATTAAGGATGTTAGAGATGTGCAAGTGGATGGCATTCATGAGGGTGGGTGAGTTAGTGGCTAAGCTAGGTTAGTATGGGTGGATGGGGTGGATTAGGCTAAATGGAGGATTTAGGATAATTTAGGGGCTATTAGATTTGAGGGCTTTATTTATTAAAGTGATTTTAATAAATTTGGGATTTGGAATTAGATAGGAGAATAGGATTTAATTGATAAATGATGGGTTATTTAATTTATCAATTAGGACTATAGATGATTAATTAAATTAATCAGCTAGGGGATGGCAAATAGGAATTTAATTAATGATGCCTTTTAGAGATAGCTAAATAGGATTACCAAAGCGGTGTAATCAAATTTAGGTGTCTACATATAGTAGCTACAGGTGTCATCTTCATCACAAGTTTTCCATGATAACCTAGTAAATAAAGGTTCCATCTTCATCACAATGTTTCCATGATAGTCTAGTAGTTGGAGGTGTCATCTTCATCACAAGTTTTCTGTAATAGTTTAGTAGTTGTAGGTGTTGGAAACTAAAATTGGAAAAATTGTTGTTTTGTCATTGATGTCAAATTTACAGATGAGACATGTTTCTATCTGATCTAAATATCATATCTATTTTGATTGATGAAGATTTTTGAGAGATTTATCATAACAAAATCACCTAGAGGAAAGGTTGAGTTATGAAAAGGAAGTTACACTAGACATTTGATTAGTTGGACTTTGACAAACCAAACTAATTGCTCATATCATTGATGTAAATCTTAACCGAGCAATAAAGTAAAAGACTAAGGAATGTTGAGTGATGCTAGTGTCTACCAAGCCATAGTACAAGCCAAGAAAATCTAGTGTTGACTGAGCATCAGTATTAACTAAGCAAGCTAGTTAATGCTGAGCCAAGAAGTCTTACAACAACCAAGTGATTAAGTGATGACTGTGTGTGAGAACTTAGTTATTGTTGAGTAACAATATCTTTAATGTGTTTGAGGAATCAAGATTTCCAACCAACTTGATTTCTTGGGATATGGAAATTATGTTGAAGATAAGTTTGATGAGTTGGATCTTTTAATTCTAGGTGAGGATTAGGTACTTAATCTAAGATCAAATTTGATGGATAAGAATTTTCTAGAAAAAAAGGAAGATGAATAGATACAATGAACCTGATGAACTAGATCGTAAAACCTAACATCTACGATGATCATGGAAAATGAAAAAGTAATAATTACCTATTTAAGGAGGTATAGAACCAAACTTTAGATAGATACACAAAAAAAGGTGGAACAGTGGTGCACAAGAGTGAACACAAGTGTATGAGTGTGAGAGAAAAGCAAGAGAAAAAAAAGCTTGCGTAGATGTTGTTAAAAGTTGATAAGTGAATATGAACAAAAGGCTTAAGTTTGATTTGATTTGAGTAGAAGGCTTAAATTTGATGTGAAGAAGGATGATTCCTTGAAGGGTTACTAAGAAATTTGAGGAAAAAGTTGACAAAGGGGGACTTATCAATGAATTAGCACATGAACTAAATAGTGATCTGAACCTACAAAAATGAGTTGTAAACATACAAATCAAAACCCTACTACTTTCTTTCTAATACTTGTAAACATTTTGTATTAAAATCCTTTTAATCAAAGATTGACCTAATAGTCATTTGAAGGACTTAACGACCTATGTGAATCCTTTAGCAAGCTGACATTCTAAATGGAATAATTAAAGTCCTCTGACAAGGCCACTCCTAACAAGGTGATTAAATCCTTTAACCATGCCACATTTAATAGTGTGTGTTGTAAACTTTAATAGGGTTGGCTCCTAATAGAACTCACTTTGAAAGAGTGAAAAGTGGTGACATGTTGTTGGTGGTTTTTCCCAAATTGGGTTTCCAGGGTAAAATCCTAGTGTCAAACTTGTGTTGAATATTTTATGTTGTTTTGCATTTACATGTTTTACATTTAGCAAATTCTTATAATAGGAAAATGGACTACTAGTAATTTTGTTTATTAGTATACAGTAGAGACCAAGCTAAAGTAGGAGAAGCATAATAGTAGATGTTTAATGTTTGATTGGTACTTATGCACCTTGAGTAATTAAATCACCAACCCCCCCCCCTGCCCCACTTATCCTAAACATTTCCAACAATTGGTATTAGAGCTACAGTACTTATAGAGAGAATTTTAAAGGTACTTAAAGCTAAATATCATGACTCACAAAAGGGAGGTACCAGAGCTGAACAAGGAGAACTTTCCTACATGGAAAATTTTGATGAGGCTACATATATCTAGTATCAATGATGCTACTATAAACTTTGTGAACAATAAGTATGTGAAAGTAACAACTACTCCTTTGATAGCTAAACAATTGAAGAAAAAGGAAGAACACAATTAGGCAATGTTGGAGATTGCCTTAGCCCTAAGCTATGTTGAGTTTGATGATATAAAAGAATGTGATAGTGCAAAGATGATGTCGGACAAACTGAAGACTATATATGGAGGAGATGACAACGTCTTGAGAGCCAAATTAGAAATTTTAAGGGGTAAAATTGATGAAATGAGAATGATGGAAGGTGAAAATAGACTATAATACTACACAAGAGTCAAATAATTTGTCAATGTTATTTGAGGTCCTAATGGAGAAATTAAAGATTAAATGGTTATAATCAGGGTATTGAGGCCTCTACTCCCTATATATTCCATTAGAGTTTTTGCAATACAAGAATTGAGATGTACTCCAGGTAACAATGACTTTAGAAAGTGTAATTTGTAGACTTATTTCTTTTGAGATGTATAAATTTGATAACTACACACCTACTACCATTGAACCTATTTTCAAGTCACAATTGGTTATTAGCAAAAGAAAAGGTAAACATGTGAATAGTGATAATGATAGTATTGATGATGAGCTTGATGAACTCGAAGCCCTTATTGAAAAAAGATTTAGAAGAGGCAAAGGTAAATTATCCTTTTTTTTCATGCAACAAGGTTGTTTATATTGTTACTAGGTGTCCTGACAAAGAAGACAAGGATGAAAAAAAGGAAACCAAGTACAAAGGAAGAATAGAAGACCAAGATTACAAGAAGAACAAGGATGACAAATGTAGGTAGTCTTGTTATATTGTTGAAGAAGAAACTGACAATAAATTTGAAAGTAATGATGATGAAGTTGTATATGCTTCTATGAAAGAAGTTTCTGATGAAGATGAGAAAACTACACTAATATCTTATGTGAACAATAATAATAGATGGATAATTGATAGTGGTTGCTCTAACCATATGATTGGTGATAAAAACAAATTTGAGGATATTGGACCATACAAAGGTGGATGTGTTAAGTCTGGTAATGATATGCCATGTGTTGTGAAAGGTAAAGGTACAATTCAATTGACTGACAAGATTAAATTTGATAATGTTTACTAGGTTGAATGACTTGACTATAATATGTTGAGTGTTTCATAGCTGAACAAAGTAGGACACATAGTTGAATTTCATCATAGGAAGGCCAAGATATATGATGTTGAAGGTAAATTAATTGGAAGTGGTGATCAAACATAAGGTAACTTGTTCTATCTATATTTATCTAATGAGACATTTTTGTTTGCACAACAAGAAGATGTTTGGTTATGGTGCAAAAGGTTATGTCATGTGAATTTTGAAATTTTGGTGAACATTAGTAAAATGAAGAAAGTAAGAGGGTTGCCAATACTAAAGAAACCTGGAAATGCTATGTGTAAACAATGTCAATTGGGAAAAATGACATTGTCTAGTTTCAAGAGCAAAATATACACATCTAGTGATATTTTTGAATTGGTTCATACTGGCCTATGTAGACCTATTGATGTTCAAAGCTATTGTGGAGATAATTATTTGATTCTATTTGTTGATGACTATTCTAGGATGATGACTGTGATGTTTCTCAAAGCTAAATTTGATGCTTTTCAATTATTTAAGTGGTATTTAGCTAGAGTTGAAAAAGAAATAGGGAAGAGTCTAAATTTTTTGAGATTTGACAGAGGTGGTGAATTCATTTCCAATAAGTTCAATATATTCTGCAATGATAGAGAAATTAAAAGAGAGATGTCAGCACAAAGGACCCCTCCTTAGAATGAGATAGCTAAAAGAAGAAATAGATAAATAATGGTTTGTACAAGAACATTAATGATTGAGAAGAATGTATCACAAAAATATTAGAGAGAAGCTATTAGTAGTATTGTCTATACCCTAAATAGAGAACAAGTTAAGAAAGGTACAAATGCTACACCTTTTGAACTATGGTATGGATATGCTCCTAATGTGAAATATTTCAATATTTTTGGAAGTAAATGCCATATATTTAAAGATAATATGAATGGAAAACTTGATGCAAAGAGTGATGAATTTATATTCCTAGGATATTCCACTACGAGTAAAGCTTATACGTGTTTGACTCTAACACTAACAAAGTTGTGGAAATTACAAATGTCAAAGTTGATGAGTTTGTAGAAAGAAATGACCCTACATGTAAATAAGAAGTTGAAGATTAAAATTCATTCATCTATGTGGATGATGATTCTCCAAGCACTCCTACTAAACAAGAACACAAAATTTGAGTTCCCCAGCAAATAGGGAATACTGAGGTGAAACAACATGTTATCAAGCAATAGACAATGTGTGCCAAGCAATAGATTGGAGATGTTAAGTCATAGACAAGAAATACCGACCATTAGAGAAATAATGTCAAGCATGCAAAACTTGGATGAGAACCTGGACAAGAAAGAGAAAATGAGCCTGAGATTTATTTTCAAGATGAACCTATTGAAGAATAGAGAAGGAAACTACCTGTGCTAGCCAAGTTTGTAAGAAGACATCTCAAACCTAAACAAATCATTGTTGATGTTGAATCAAGTGTTATGACAAGAAAAAGACTCAAAGATGATACATGCTTACTTTATGAATTTGAGCCCAAATCAGTAAAGGATGCCCTAGATAATGAAGATTGGATTTGGGCAATGAATGAAGAAATTGAACAAATTGAGAAGAATAATACTTGGACCTTAGTAGCTAGACCAAAAGACAAAAATATTATTGGAGCAAAGTGAGTTTTCAAGAACAAGTTGAATGAAAATGGTGAAGTGACAAGGAACAAGGCAAGATTGGTATGCAAAGGATATGTTGAAGAAGAAGGAGTTGATTATGGAGAAACTTTTACTCCTATGGTGAGGCTTGAAGGAGTCAGAACTCTGCTTGCATATTTACCTACAAGAATTTCAAGGTATATTAGATGGATGTCAAATCTAAATTTTTGAATGGTATACTCGAGGAAGAAGTGTACATTGAACAACCTGAAAGATTTTTGGATCTAGACAAGAAGAATATGGTATGTAAATTGAACAAAGATCTTTATGGATTGAAACAAGCCCCAAGAGCATGGTATGAAAGATTACATAATTATTAAAAAAGATCTTTATGAATTGAAACAAGCCCCAAGAGCACGGTATGAATGACTACACAATTATTTGGTGAAGATTGGTTTTGAAAGGACAAATAATAACAACAATCTATACTTGAAGACTGGTAAGAAAAATGAAGTACTACTATCTGAAATCTTTGTTGATGATATTATATTTGGCGAAAAAGAAGCACTTTGCAAATCATTTGCTAATGAAATGAAGAAGGAATTTGAAATGTCAATGTTTGGTGAAATCAAATTATTTTTAGACTACAAGTATATCAAATGAAGTTTGGTATTTTTATTACTCAGTCCAAATATATCAGGGAGATACTAAAGACTTTTAGAATGGAAGAATCAAGATTAGTAAGAACGCCTATGTCTACAAGACATAAGTTATCTAAAAATGATGAATCTACTAATGTGAACTAGACACTATCAAATGGATGATTAGAAAATTGAAATATGTTGTTCATAGTAGACCAGATATTGCATTATCAATTGGGATAGTTGCTAGATTCTTAGAAAATCCTAAGGAGAATCACATGATGGTAGTGAAAAGGATATTGAGATATCAAAACAAGAGAAGTGATAGGTTTGAACTGAAGGTATTTTCTAGAATCTAAATGGGCTAGAAATATTGATGACAGAAAAAGCACTAGTGCAGGCGCATTCTTTCTAGGAAAGAGATTGGATTCATGGAAAAAAAAGAAACAAAATCATATTTTCCAATCAACAGATGAAGCTGAGTATGTGGCAATTGTAATGAATTTCTCAAACATTACATGGATCAAGCAATTATTGAAAGGAATGAAGGAAGATGTTATAGATCTAGTAGTTATCTATTGTGATAACACAAGTTCTATCAACATATCAAAGAATCTAGTGATGGACACTAAGACCAAGCACATTGCTATCAAGTATAACTACTTGAGAGAACTAGTTCAAGACAAAGAAGTAAAGTTAAAATATGTGTAGACCAAAGAAAAAATTGTTGACATGTTCACTCAAGCCTTACTCAAAGATGCTCATGAATATCTTAGAGGTAAATTAGGGGTGATCCCCCTAAACAAAGAAACTTTAGGAGATAAGGTGCATTGCACCAAATGTGCTAATTAGAATATCATGCACATTGATTTAGATAGTTCTACTTTAGGAGATGCCTAAGGTAGTGAAGTTTAGTAAGAAGAAAACCAACATAGAAAATTAGTCATATATAGAAGACAAAATTCAACCAGACGTGAAAATATCTACATGATAAAGATACATGGAGTAATTGAGTGTCTTTGACATTGTTGTCAAAGAGGGAGAGAATTACCAAAGAAGATATAATCATGAAATGAGAGAATTACCAAAGGATTATTACAAAAGAGGGAGAGAATTACTCAAATGGAGAGAAATACTTATACCAAACAGGGAGAGAATTAAAAAGAGGAAGAGAAAAGCCTTAGAGGGAGAGATTTGAATATGAAGAATGATAGAGGGAGTTTTCTAAAATTGCAGATATGAGAATTAGAATGAAACTAAGAATATTGGTCACTCGTGACAATGAAATCTTTTGGATTGCATGGTAAGAAAGAGGGAGATTATATTCTTGTTATTGCAAGATGTATTGAGGTGTTTCCATCAATGCCAAAGAAGGAGATTGTTGAGAACTACAATTGGAACAAATTTTTTTTGTCATTGATGTCAAATCTATTGATGAGACATGTTTCTATTTGATCTAAATGTCATATCTATTATTTGAGAGATTTTTCATAACACAAGCACCTAGAGGAAAGGTTGAGTTATGAAAATGAAGTTACAATGGAATTTTGATTATTTAGACTTTGACAATACAAAATAATTGTTTATATTATTTATGTAAAGCTTAACTGAGCAATAAAGTAAAAGACTAAGAAGTTTTGATTGATGCTAGTGTCAACCAAGCCACAGTACAAGTCAAGAAAATCTAGTGTTGACTGAGAATTGTACCAACCGAGAAAGCTAGTTGATGTCAAGCCAAAAAATTTATAGTTATCGAGTGATTGAGTGATGATTGAGTGTTAGATCTTAGTAATTTTTGAGTAACAATATTTTTAATGTGTTTGAGGAATTGAGATTCCCATCTAACTCGGTTGATTTCTTTGGATATGGAAACAGTGTTGAAGATAAGCTTGATGGGTTGGATCATTTAATTCAAGGTAAGGATTAGGTATCTAACCTAAGGTTGAATTTGATGGATAAGAGTTTTCTAGAAAATAAGAAATATGGACAAATACAATGAACATGATGAACCAAATCATAAACCCTAAGATCTATGGTGATCATGGAAAATGGAAAAGAAAGAATTACCTATTTAAGGAGGTATAGAACCAAAATTTTGATAGATACACACAAATAAAGGTGGAACAGAGGCACACAAGGGTGAACACAAGTGTATGAGTGTGAGATTGAAGCAAGTGAAGGAAATTCTTGCATAGATGTCACTAAAAGTTTATAAGTGAATTTGAATAGAAGGCTTAAGTATGATGTGAAGAAGGATGAATGTTTTAAGGGTTACCAAGAAAGTTGAAGACAAAGTTGACAAAGGCAAACTTATCAATGAATCAACACATGAACCAAATAGTGATTTGAACTTGCAAAAGTGAGTTTTAAATTATACAAATCAAAACCCTACTATTTTCTTTCTAATAATTATAAATAGTTTGTATTGAAATCTTTTTAATCAAAGGCTAACCTAACAATATTTTGAAGGACTTAACAATCTATGTAAATCCTTTTGCAAGGTGACATTATAAATGGAATGATCAAAGTCCTTTGACAAGGCCACTCCTAACAAGGTGATTAAATCCTCTAACTAGGTCACATTTAATAGTGTGTATTGTAACCTTTAACAAGGTTGGCTCCTAACAAATCTCACTTTGAAAGAGTGAAAAAGTGGTGACATGTTTGTGGTTTTTTCCAAACTGGGTTTCCATGTAAAATCCTAGTGTCAAACTTGCGTTGAATTTTTTATGGTGTTTTGCATTTACATGTTTTACATTCAACAAAGTTTGTTATAATAGTACACTGAACTACTAGTAATTTTGTTTATCAGTGTATAGTAGAGAGCAATCTATAGTGAGATACGTAGAATAGTAAATGCTTAATGTTTGACTAGTCCTTATGTGTTGGCATTAAATCAAGTTTGTTATTAGTGACAACACTTTTTCATATTATGTATGGTTACCAAGATCTTTGAATAGTCTTCAGTGTTTACCAAGTAGTTCAGTGTTTTCCATGTAATTTAGTGGTTACCAAGCTTCTATAGTTCAAATCGAACATTCTAGTGGTTACCAAGTGAATTCAAGCAGTGTGAAGACCAATAGTTCTTGCTAAGCAGTTTAATGTTCGTCGAGCTTCATAGTGTCTACAAAAATCATCAGTTCTTGTGAAGCAAAGCTAGTGTTAACCGAGCGATGAGATGATTAGTGTTTATCGAGTACAAGCATGGTAAACATGGAATGCAGTTTTCACTGAGTTACATTGTATCAACCGAGTCACCAATGTACACTGAGTTTGAAACTATGTTGAAGGGATTAGTATGGACCAAGCCTCTACTTATACCAAGTGCATGATGATGTTGAGTAATGACAATGGATGCCATGTATCAAAAATTTACCAAGTCAGTTTCAGAACCTAACTATCTACATTTGGGTTGACTTTTTAATATTGGTGTTGACTTGTGTATTGGAAAACCTTCTAATTATGTGAATTGGATGGGTATATATGTAATGTATTGTATCATACCCAAGTGCAGTGATTTTGATATAAGAGAATGTGAATATAATGAAAAGCATGTGAATGTGAATCAACGGTAGAGTAAAGTGCATTTAAAGGCCATATCAGGAGTAGCAAAGTTATATCTATCACATAGAGGTGATTAGTATTTCAAGGATCTTAATCAGCAATTCAGTTGTAAGTCAAATCTACTATTTCATCCTAATAGGTGTATTAGCTTCAAATCCTTTAACAGGGTAGATTTAACAGTTTTTCTTTAAATCTCTTTGCCGAGTGCATACTTCATTGTATGTTTGTAAAACCTCTAACAAGGTGGACCTAGTAGTCCTAATTGCTCCTAATAGGGAGATCATCAGAAGTGATCATTGTAAGCCTTAACAGGCCAACTTTATGCTACAATATTAAAGTTTTGTGGGTATCATCCCCACCCCATTTTTACTTTCTAATTGGAAGGTTTCTGGGTCACCAAATATTGTGTTCAAAGTTTTTTATGCTTTTAGTTTCTCATGCATGTAGTAGATTAGAACTATTAATGGTATTTGGATTATGCTATTAAGTTCTAAATTTGTTAAAAGTTTTGAGGTTACTGATTCACCCCTCCCCTCTCAATAACTTATCTAGTCTTGAATATTTCCAAAAATTGGTATCAGAGCATTGTGGTTATTAGGATAAAGTTTGACAGCTTGAGCAAAGATCAAGGACAATGGAGATATTCAAACTTCTATTGACAATGAAAAGCTAGATCTAGAGATGGCCATAGCTCAACTCAAGAAAGAAAAAGAGCATATTTCTCAATCCTTAAAAAGAAAGAAGGAACTTGCAAATTAGATGAATGACCACTAGTATGTTGAAGAGAAGATTGAAGATTTTCCCCCCTCAAGCAATTCAAATAAAGCAAATGATGCAATCAAAGAACTCCTAGAAAAGAATAACTCCCTACAAGAAGAAGTAAGAAAATTGAAAAGAGAACAAGAAATTCAGTCAATAAGATTGTGTGGAATCTCATAACAGAGAAATAAGGAAAAAGAAGACTTGGAGGTAAGGAACAATGAAATTCAAAATCAATCCCTTCAGCAAAAAAATCTTATTCATCGGCTGTCCAATGCAAATCAAGAAATCATGAATCTGACATCTAAAAATGAAAATCTAAGGAATGACTTAAACTCTGAAAGGCAAATCAATGAAAGGATGAAAGCTTATCTGAACTCTAAAAAGCAACTCAATGAAAGAATAATTAAATCCCAAGCATACATGGATCAATTGAATCAAAAAAATGAGCAAAATCTTTATAGGAAAAAGGGTAAAGTAGGACTTAGATACATAGAAGAAGGTGAATCCTCCAAACAATGTACTCAAAGATATCAAAGACCTACTTGCAATTACTGTGGTAAGATAGTTCATACATCAAATAAATGTTGGAGTAATGGAAAGGAAAAATTCAATGGAAAATGCTACAATTACAATCAGCATGGTCACAAGGCATCTAAATGCAGATCTAAGTCATTCAATCCAACTGAACAATTTGTAAAGGCAATATTTGGTTGGGACTACAACACTTGGTGTAGATGTCATTACAGTGGAGAATATGGACACATTGGTATGAATTGTACTAGACATCACATGAGAAGAAAGGATACCACCATAAGATGTTACACATGTACTGAACTTGGTCATATAGCTAAGAATTGCATGAATATAGGTAGAGTTGAAGATGAAAAGAAAGAAAAAGATGATAGCATCAGGAAGCAGATGAGATAGCAGTGGATTCCCAAATTGATCGAGCAAGCTAGTTCAAGCAATGATAGTCATGTCACTCAAGAAGTGGGTGACTCCACCATTTCCAATTAAGTTCTTAAGGAAGAACTAGAACTGTGTTTTCAAGGACAAATCTTAAATAGTTCCAATTGAAAGGAAGCAAAGATTCAAATTGGTATTCAAGATACAAAAGAATCATTAGCAAGATTGGGAATAGTTATCACTAAGTTGACTTCTCTACCGAGCAAGGTTGGGTCATGGACTCTACCGAGTGAAGTCAGGAGTAACATGGTTATGTTTGGTTTTTGAGTCACAAGCTTTCACCAAGCAATCTATGTAGATAGTGGATGACAAGTTGTCACACACTATGTCATTATGGCTCTCATCATACTGAGCATTAATGAAAAGTTTTTATCAAAAAGGTAGGAAATCAACTTCATTTTCACCATGAATTTAGTATATTGCAAGCAGAGTGATTTGTAGAGCATCCCAATGATCTTGAGAAAAAATTGCAGTAAAAATTTTCAAAGATTTTTCTTAGATTACCAAGTTATCATGGCATCCAACAGCAATAGCAAGGTGAAGAAAGGATCTAAAATGTTGGTGTGGGGAATTGAATGGAAAGCCCCAAATTTCAAACTGGTGCCAATGATCGCTGAATCCCTTGACTCAAATGGAGCTCAGTCTCAGATACCACCTAAAGTACTTCTCACAAATGATATTTGAACTCATTTCAAATGTGCAAGTCAGGAGATAGGAATCCTTGAAATGGATAACACCCTAAGTGAACTCTGTGTGGATGGAATTCTCAAACTTGAGCATAAATATTTGGAAGCAAAAGGTTTAACCCATATTCCTTACCTGCTTCAAAACTTTCAACTCAAATAGATTAGGTATATCCTAAGTTGAGTTCATAATGGTCAACTATGGTTAGAGCAACTATTTCTAATTACAAAGAAAATGATTCATCACATTACTGGTCTCCCCATGCTTACCAAAACTAAAGTTACTAAAACCCTAGGTTGGGATGAGTTACAAAAGCAAACCCTAGCCAAGTGGGATGGCAGAAGAATGAAAATTAGCAGTGTATCTAACACAGAACTAAAATTTGGCATTCATGTGATAGCACATAATATTTACAGATCAAGCTGACTCAATAGTGTGTCGTGTGAAGCAGTTGACTTAGCATATAAGGTTGTTAAGAAGAATTTTTCATATGACCTAGTAGAATTGTTGTTAAAGTAGCTAAATAAAAATATGGAAAGCATCAGAACATCAAAGAATAACCCATGCAAATTCAGTTCATTGTTGACTTGTTTGTTTTTCTATGTTCAAAAGTTTTTCCCCTCTAAAGGCATAGTTGTGTGGAGAAAAGACACACCAATCTTATATCAAATCAATGAGTTTATTGTTGAAATGGGTGAAATTTTTTATATTATCATGGATAATTACTTTGAAACCTTCAAAGAAAAGATGAATAATAGATTCAAGATACCAAAGAAGTTGGTTGAAGATTATAAGGATGATGTTTTTTTTATGGTTGATAGTTACAGAGTATACATCGAGGCAGTAAGGCCCGGAGTTGTTTGGGTAAAACCTCTTCCATATGAGGTTAACATTGATGAGGCAATGGAAATCATTGAAGACTTAGTAAATGAGCCTGTAGATAAAGGCATCTCTCATTGAAATCTATGATGAAGCTAAAGCAAGAATTGAACTTAGATTAAGTTTTCACAAGCGGTGAACAAAGGAAAGAGGAGGATATCAAAATTGAAAATAGCAAGTACACCTCTTATGATTACTGAGGGAAAAGGAGAAGATGTGGAGAAATCTGAAAATGAAGAGGAATTATAAAAGGAAGACAAGCTAGTAAGGAAGAAAGGCAAGGTGATTATCACCAAGCCACCCAAACCATCTAAAATAGTATTTACAAGAAGAACCAAGAAGAAAGGAGGAAAAGATGGTAGTGAAGTTGTGTTTAGTAATTCTTCTCTCACCTTCCAAGAAAGATTGAAATAAATGGAAGAAGGTGCAGGTATAACCAATTTCAAAGCATTAAAGTATGAAACTAGAATAGAGGATGAGAAGATGTTGATTAAGGAATTGGTACTAACGAAGATGGGAAAATGGAAGTATTCCCCTGATCAAATAGTGCCTCAAATTTCTAATGAGCTATTAGAGTGATTGAAGCCAAGATGGGATACAGCTAAACAGACAACAAAATACATCTATGAGAAAACTCTAAGGAAGTTGTTACCGAGCATTACCAATGCTGAGGTAAAGGAATCTATGAGGAAAAATGAAGACAAGATGACTCTAAGATTTTATACTTGTTTAATTTTGTAAAAATACATAGAGCATGTAGTCAAGAATGCTAAACATATGTGGAAGAATGTTTATCACCTAAATAAACCAAGTGAAAATATTGTTGAAGTCAAGGATGATGACAGTGATAGTGATGAAGATAATGAAGAAGACTCCACTCCATGTGTTACTATTGATGTTGAAGAATATCAGGAGTTAATGAAGGATGATGAAGAAGAAAAAGAGGAAGAAATTGAAGAGGAAGCTAGGCAAGAAGAAGAAGAGAGTGACCCAGTCAAGATAGTTGTGGTTGTCATAGCCTCCCTTCCTCACTCTCTAGCAAAAACTACAACATCATCAACCATGGAGACAACTTTAGCAGCTTTGATTGTGACAACCATTGATACATCAAACGTCCAATCACTCTCTACTACCTCTCAGCTCAGCACACCATATATAGAAGTGTCTACCACTTCATCCACTGAGCTGCAGAATCCTTCAATTACCAAGCCAGTCTCAACAATGGATACATAATGTTTCATAGTTTTGAGTTCTTTAGTAGTAAGTATAGTTTTAGATTCTTCAGTTTTGTCTACTTTAGTTCTACATGCTTCAACAAGTACTTCAATTATAAATACTTCTGTCAGTACTTCACTTGTAAATACCTAAATTTTGGAAAGTTTGGCAAATACATCAGTTTTGGATTCTTTAAGTACTCCAGTCAGTATTCCACCAATAGGCACTGTACAAGTTTTCACTACTAGCCCTACTATTTCCACTATTGTTTCTATTCCAAAATCTAAAGCATTAATTTCAGCAGTTAAGCCAAAGACTCAATCAAGACTTTTGATTAGTGGAAAGGAAATAGATATAGATCTGGATGAGGATGTTGAAATTCCCAAATTGGATTTTGACAATGCCACTGTAGAACAAATGAGATTAGTTATTCAGCTCCTCCAATAGAAAGCCAAGCAGAAACAATTAAGAGAAGAGAGAGAGAGATAGAGAATACAGGATCATTAAGGATGCAAAGAATATTTTGATAGATGCTATAGGTGTTGATGTTGATTCTTCTCAACACATTTTGTTGCAATTAGGAGAGGTAGTTAGAAAATTCAATGAAGATTCCACTGGCCATGACAAGTTAATGGAAAAAGCAGAAAAGAAGTTTGATAACAAAGTGCTTGAGCACATTGCTCAACAAATTGTTGTCTAGTAGGTAGAACTTTCTACAATTTTGTCAAATCTTGAAACTTCTTACAAAAATGTGACATCTCTTTTTGTAAAGTTATGTGATACTACCAAGTATACTAAGGAAATAAAGAGAAAATTGAATAAAATTGATGAAGATCTGATGGCTAGTGCAAAGAAGTTGCAGCTTGACCCCAATTCAAGCTCTGCACATCAAATGAAGATCATATTCTTATCAGATATGCAGGTAGAATTATTGAGAGAGGAAGCAAGGATCCAGTCTACGCTCATAGACATCCAGAACATGATCCTTCCCATCATGGATACAATGCAGAAGCACATTGCTTATTCTAAAACATTGATCCATGACAATAATTTCTCAATTGCAGATCACATGATTGAGCTTTC
Source organism: Cupressus sempervirens (assembly GCA_028749045.1). Classification (NCBI taxonomy): domain Eukaryota; kingdom Viridiplantae; phylum Streptophyta; class Pinopsida; order Cupressales; family Cupressaceae; genus Cupressus; species Cupressus sempervirens. The sequence goes on along the minus strand of CM053790.1, from coordinate 720,156,882 downwards.
TACAGAAGTACAAGTTGCTCTTCAAATTTGTAAAATTTTGCAAGAAAACTGGGACAAGAACCTAACTCTTATTCTTAAGGTACATTCTAAATTTCTCTCACATTTTGTTGTTTGCATATAAGTAGATTGTATATAAATTTTTGGCATTATTGTCAAAAAGGGGGAGAGACATGTATATTATCAAGGAGGAGAAATATTTGTATATATCATGAGAGAAAGATACCATACCAAGAGATACTCTTAGTATGACACTATATGTATATTGTATGGGGGAGATATATGTAAAAAGTATATATATCAGTGTTACAAAGACAAATTTTGAAAAATCTCATAAATTAGTATTCCAGTACAGAGCTAGTATCACATTGTATATAAGTTTTGGCTGATAATTATTTTTGTCAATAATGCCAAAGGGGGAGATTGTTGGCATTAAGTCAAGTTTGTTATTAGTGACAACACTTATTTAGATTCTATATGGTTACTGAGCTCTTTGAATATTCTTTAGTGTTTACCAAGCAGTTCAATGTTTGTCATGTAATTCAGTGGTCACCAAGCTTTTACAGTTCAGACCGAGCATTCCAGTGGCTACCAAGTGAATTCAAGCAGTGTGAAGACCAGCGGTTCTTGCTAAGAAGTTCAATGTTCACTGAGCTTCATAGTGTCTACCGAGTCATCAGTTCTTGTGAAGTGAAGCCAATGTTAACTAAGCGATGAGATGATTAGTGTTTACCAAGTGCAGGCATGGTAAACATGGAATGCATTTTTCATCGAATTATACTGTATCTACCAAATCACCAATGTACACTGAGTTTGAAACTACATTGAAGTGATTAGTATGGATTGAACCTCTACTTCTACCGAGTGCATGATGATGCCAAGTAATGACAGTGGATGTCATGTATCAAAAATTCACCAAGTCAGTTTTAGAACTCGAGTATCTACATTTGGGCCAACTTTGTAATATTGGTGTTGACTTGTGTATTGGATGACCTTGTAATTATGTGAATTGGAAGGGCATATACGTAATGTATTGTATCATACCCAAGTGTAGTGATTTTGACATAAGAGAATGTGAATATAATGAAAAGCATGCAAATGTGAATCAATAGTAGAGTAAAGTGCATTTGAAGGCCATATCAGGAGTAGCAGAGTTACATCTATCACATAGAAGTGATCAGTACTTCAAGGATCTTAATCAGTAATTTAGTTGTAAGTCAGATCTACGGTTTCATCCTAACAGATGAATCAACTTCAAATCCTTAAATAGGGTAGACTTAACAGTCTTTCTTTAAATCTCTTTATCGAGTGCATACTTCATTGTATGTTTGTAAAACCTCTAACAAGGTGGACCTAGCAATCCTAATTGCTCTTAACAGGGTAGATCATCAGAAGTGATCATTGTAAGCCTTTATAAGCACACTTTATGTTGCAGTATTGAAGTTTTGTGGTATCATCCCCACCCCATTTTTATTTTCTAATTGGAAGATTTCTGGGTTACCAAATATTGTATTCAAAGTGTTTTATGCTTTCATTTTCTCATGCATGCAGTAGATTAGATCTATTAATGGTATTTGGATTATGCTAGTAAGTTCTAAATTTGTTAAAAGTTTTGAGGTTACTGATTCACCCCTCACCTCTCAGTAACCTAGCTAGTCTTGAATATTTCCAACACTTATGGACCTTAAGTAACTAATTCACACCCCCCCCCCCCCCCCCCAGTTATTCTAAACAATTCTAACAGTAGGTTTCATCTTTATCACAAGTTTTCCCTTTCTTCTCTCTATCTATGATGGTGAGCTTCCCAAGATATCCCTAATCACTAGGGTTTTTCTTAGGCCCTTCCTCTAGGCCTACTTCAAGACCAAATTTTTGGTATGTAGGTATCCTCTAGACTTCCCTATCCCTTAGAAGATATTTTCTATCTCCCCTCCATAAGAAAGCTCTCCACCATTTCAAAGGTCTCAACTCCACTCTAGCTTATTAGGATCATAATCCATTCTAAGGCTTCAAACCACAACTTAGATTTCCCCATGGGTGGATGGGTGTTTGAATATATCAACACTTCATTCTTGCAAGGTTCTATCTATTACAATCTTTAGCTTCAATACAATCTTTAAAATTTCTATAAAATAGGCCTAATAGACATTATGGCAATTAGCCCTCCAAAACTAGATTTTTACTCTAACTTGAAAACTTCCTTAACAATACCCCAAAAAAGTCACCAATCCTGATGCTCTTTTTTCTCATTCTTTTAAATTTTCTTGGTCTAGGGTTCTGAACCTATCTATACACCCCTAAACCCTAACTAGCTCAATTTGCAAAGAAAATTAGCAACTTAGTGGATTGGCTATGGATTTCATGGGTTTAAACATGGACCATCAATATAATGCTTCTAACTCCTTTGAACACCCATCTTGATAAAATAGAAACTCCAGTTTTATGCTCTCCAATCAAACCATGCTCATAATTGCTTATTGTGATGCTTCTTACACCTTGTCAGGACCATGTTGTCTTGCCTAGGGCAAGAAGTTAAAAATAGCTATCCAACTCTTCTGGCCCTTGAATTGTATGTTTACAATATACATTGATTTCCTTCCCATGTTCTAATAGGTCATGATGATCCCACAGTAGGATTTTATGGGAGTAGCAAGTTTTCCATGTTCAATTAGAACCTAACCAATAAATTGGTTCTTCCCAAGGGATTTATAAAACTAATAAAAATTAAAACTTCAACTCTTACGATTCCATAGATAGAGATGAAATAATGTTATTGTGCTCTATAGGATTTGAACCCATGACTGAGTAAGCACACAAATCTAACCAACAAAGATGTACAGATACCAAGGTCAATCCATTAAGTACAAGTTTCTCATGTTGCAAATGGAGTGTGACAGGAAAAGTGCAAACAAAACCAAAAACTTGCTATTTTTTTTTTTTTCAAAATAGTAACCAACCTCTGTAGCAAGTCATGGATGATCTTATATACACCTCCTTCTCATGATCCAAAAATTATGGCAATTCCATAACTACCCATGCTCGAGAATGCAAATTGTGTGAGAAATGTTGTCATTGACAACTTTTTGCAATTGTCAATTTCACTTATCCAATTTTATGGCTAGCCTTGCCTCATGCCTACATTATACCTATGGACCACATTCTACCTTCTTCCAAAAGTCCTTCAATTTGGGTTCCAAGACCAAGTTGACCCCCTAATTTCATTAGAGAAACATTTTGCAACTTTGAACAATTATGCATTCTAGGTTGACAAAGTGTAACTTATCACCTTGTTGGGTCTTCCTATCACCTACTCACACTTTTAGGAACCTAAGTGTACCATTATTCACTAGTGGCTTTGCTAGGGCCCAAAATTGACTAGGAGACCTAGGGTTTTTAATGCCTTACCTAGGTGCTCCTAGACTAGTCTCCCCCACAAAGGAAATCAAGTTACCTATGAGGATAATAGGTCTTCTCCAATGCCTAATTTTGAATTAATTGGCTGCAACCCAAGTGGCTTCAGGCTCTAGTAAGTTTCTCCACTCATTTAGCTACTCCATGTACACCCCATGCCTCATCTTCTTTTTCACTATGGAATCCAACACTTTTTCTACCTTCGGTTGTTCCTTTTGTGGTATAGGTACCTCAATCATGTCCTTATTTTCATGTACAGTGTGAAATTCCTTTCCTACATCGGGGCCCTTATATTTAACAAGGTCTTTCACACTGAATATGGGTGACATAGCTATTTTTGTGCGAAATTCCTCTTTGTATTCATTTTGGCCATACTTGATTAAGATTTTTAATAGACATTTCCTCATTCATAACTTTCTTGGAACTCCCATCTACAACATAGCCTTGTTGAGATGTACCATCACCAAGTCTCCTACTGCAAACTACAAGTCCTTATTACTTTCAATCTCCTTGGCTTTCAAATTGTGGTTGGCCACTACTAATGTTTTATTAGCTTTCTCATGGACCTCTTTCATGGACTGAGAAAAGTCCTTTGCATGACCAATTTTTCCTACCATTTCTCCTAAATATCTTAGCTCACATACACCCGTGGGATGTATCCCATAGACTACTTCAAATGGGCTCTTTCCTATGGTCCTATTGACACTTTCATTATATAAAAAAATTGTTTGACCTAAGAATTGCTCTCATACTTATCCATACTTCTTGGTCAGACACCTTAGCAAGTTTCCTAAGACCCTATTTATGACCTCTGTTTAGCCATATGTTTGTGGGTGATAAGCTAATCCAAAGGAAATATTGATACCCAATTTACTCTATAAGGTCTTCCAAAAATGTCCAATGAATTTGGCATCCCAGTTTAAGACAATACTTTATAATAATCTATGCATTCTCACCACCTCCTTGAAGAAGATTTGAGCAATGTGACTGACATCATCAGTTGTGTTGTTAGGGATGAAGTGGCTCATCTTGATAAACTTGTCTACAATCATTGGTCGATTTAAACTTAGTCAATCCACCCACCTTTTACGGTGTCTAGAATAGGTGCACATATCTCACTAAACCACCTTAAAATCTTCCAATAAAATTGATCCAATCCATGAAAACTTCTCACCCCACATCCCGTCTTGGAAGTGGGCTAGTTCAAGATAGCTTCAACTTTTCTTGGATCCATCTTTAGGCTTCCTTGTGAGACTAAAAAGCCTAAATACACCAGTTCCTACTTCATAAATTCACACTTTTTAAGGTTAATAGCCAAATTTTCTTCATGTAACCTTTTCAATACATTTTCTAAGTTCTTTAGGTGTTCCTCTTTGATCTTACTAAATATGATTATTTCATCTAAGTATACAACTACAAAGAAACCTATGTAGTCCTTAAGCACTTCATTCATTAATCTCATGAATGTGTTAGGTGCATTACAAAGCCCAAATGGAATGACCAACAAATTTATATAAGCCCTTTGTGATTTTGACAATTGTTTTCCATTCATCGCCCTCCTTAATTCTAATTTGGTGATATCCACTTTTTAAGTATTTCTTTGCAAAGGACCTTGCACCTCCTAAACAATCCATAAGGTCTTCAATTCTAGGAATAGAAAATCTGTAGCTAATAGTTATCCTATTTATTTCTCTAAAACTAGTGCATAATCTCCATTAACCTCCTATTTTAAGGGCTAGCACTATTGGTATTGAACATGGTCTAATGCTCTTTATGATCAACCTTTCGTCAAGAAACTCCTACACTTGTCTTGAAATCTCCTTCTTTTTCTCTAGGTCATATTTTAGGAAGCTTTGTTTGGCAAAGAAGCTTCTGATATGAAGTCAATTTTATGACTTATGGACCTCTTAGGTAGTAGGGTAGTTGGGCTACCATCACTGACTATCTCCTTGAAATTATCACGCGATGTCTTCACCTTTATGGGTATGGGTTCCATATTGGGTTTGTCCTCCTCTTTGGGTTTCACCACTATGGAAAATTTGATCTCATCTCCCTCCTTCTTGAGATCACTAAAGAATTATTTCCCACTAACCAATAGTACATTAGGTCTTACATTTTTTTCTTTTGCATCATCTTCTAGGGATTGGATGTGATAGGTAACTCTATTTTTATTGAAGGAATAGGAGTTCTTATCTCCATTATGCATGGCTTTCTTATCATATTGCCATGGTCTTCCCAAGAGTATATGACAAGCATCTATAGGAAATATGTCACATAGACCTCTTTCCTTGTAGCCTCCTATAGTAAAGTCCACCCAAGTCTTCTCATTGACCAAGACACTTTGTCCCTTGTTCAACCAAGTGACTCTATAAGGATGAGTGTGGGTGATCCTCTTCAATCTTAACTTTCTCACTACCTCCTTTGAAATGATGTTATCAGTGGACTTGAATCAATTATTATTTTTCACACCTTATCCAAGATATTGCATTTGATCCTAAATAACACTCTCCTCTACCTAGGTTCTACCTTAACTGGCTCTTTGATGATGATCCTCCCAAACATCAGGGTCTCTCCACCCTCTAAATCCAAATTGACCTCAAGAGACTTCAAACTTCCTACATCCTCTTGGATATAACTCACCCTTTTCTCTTATTATGAGTTGGATCCCTTATCTAGACACCTATAGGAAAGGTGCCCAAGTTGCCCACAATTGTAACACTTCAAGTTTGTGAAGTTATAACCTCTTCCTCCTTATCCTCTATTTCCACAAAAACCTCTATCTCTATTTGATCCCCTTCTTGAGCTAGAATCGTTACTCTACTACACAAATTTGGAGCCCCCTTGTGACCTACTATTACTACCTCTACCACCTTAACAAACTTTGTGGCCTTTAGCACCATTACCTCTTACTCTACCCATTGATTGAGTATCATACTTCTTCTTGCCTTTCTCTTCCACCTTAAGGTCAAGTTAGAATCACTTATGAACAATATTTGGACTCAAGAGACTAAGCTCTTCTTGTATGTTCCATCTCAAACCATTCATATACCTTGCTACTTTGAGAGTCTCATCTTCTTTCCCTTGAGACCTTAGGCTTAGTTTGTAGAACTCCTTTATATAAGTATTGACTTGAAGATCCTTCTACCTTAAGCTCTATCTCTTCTTGTCAACTGGACCTCATATTCCTATGGTAGATAGCTTTCTCTCACCTTAGATTCCATGGCCTTCCATGAGACAATGGGCTTCTTACCCTCCTTTTCTCTTTCTACCTACAATAATTTCCACCAAATTAGGGTTGATCCCCTCATTCTAGACTTGGCCACCTTAACCTTTTGTGCCTCTATAATTCCCTCACACTCAAAATGGTTCTCCATCCCTTCTAGCCACTCCATGACCAACTCTAGCTCCACTTTTCTATAGAGTAAGGGAACTCCTTTCAATGCCTTTCCTCCTAGTGCCTTAAATTCCTTTGAGAAAGGTTCTTCCTATAATGGTGGACCTAGTTTAGCAACTTCATCCTCAAGGTCTATGGCTTTACCCTTATCATCATCATCTTTGAGTTTCTCACTGGCCTTATCAGCCTTCTCTACAACTTCCTCTAGTTTTCTCTTCATAGCTTCTAGAGCTTCCTTAAGGAGTTTTTTAGCCTCCTTATGTTCTAACATCTCTTTTTCCAACTCATTATTTGTCACCATGCTTGTTTTACCCACTAATTTAGACATGTACTATATCTAGCCCAAATCTTTTTAGGGCTCTAATAACAATTTGATGGGGAGCTTCCTAAGATATCCCTAATAACTAGGGTTTCTCTTATGCCTTTCCTCTAGCCCTACTTCAAGACCAATTATATGGTCCCTAGGGTTCCTCTAGACTTCCCTATACTTCAGGATATCTTTTCTATCCCCCCTCCATAAGCAAGTTCTCCACCAGTTCAAAGGTCTTAACTCCACTCTAGCTCATTTGGATCATAATGCATTCTAAGGCTTCAAACTGTAACTTGTCTTTCCCCATGGATGGATGGCTGTTAGAATGTTTCAACACTTTTATTGCAAGGTTTTATCTATTACAATATTTAGCTTCAATACGATCTTGCAATCCCTATAAAATAGGCCTAATAGAACTTATCACAATAAGCCCTCCCAAACTAGGGTTTTTACTCTAACTTGAAAACATCCTTAACAATACCCCCAAAAAATTCACTAATCCTGATACTTTTTTTTCCATTCTTGCAAACTTTCTTGATCTAGGGTTCCCAACTTGTCCATACATGCCTAAACCCTAACTAGCTCTATTTGTAAAGGAAATCAACAAATTAGTGGATTTGGTTATGGAGTACATGGGTTTTATCACACACCATCAATATAATGCAAAAAAAAATGTAGAAGATTTGCATGTTGGTTTTCTTGTCCTGTTGAGGTGGAAGCTTGTGGTGAAGATGAAGATGGTTGTATATCTTTCTTTTGGCGTTAAAGTGTGGGACACACTTTTCTATCTACTAAGGGAGTCTGATGCAGGAGCATCTTGCATGGAAAAATTAAATTATTAGAAAAAAAAAAAAAAAAAGAGGGAAAAAAAAAAAAAGATGGAAAAAAAAAAAATTCTGGAGGAGAGAGAAAGTGACGAAAATTAGAGGAGAAATAATAAAAAAATAAAAAGGAGAAAAGAAAGGAAAAGTAGATTTCTATTTTCAAGGTGCATGGGTGGCATAAATAGAAAAATAATAAAAATAGTTGTTATTCCATTAATTGAGGTGTGTAGGTGGCATCATGCATAGAAAAATAATAAAAATAGCTGTTATTCCATTAATTGAGGTGTGTAGGTGGCATCATGCATAGAAAAATAATAAAAATAGTTGTTATTCCATTAATTGAGGTTTGTAGGTGGCATCATGCATTTAATATTTGTTGTGATCCACAAAAGAAATGTAATTTTCTAATTGGACCACATAGTGGTGCTTAGTTGTATTTAGGTGGAAATTCTAGAAGGTTGTAGATATTGTAGAAGGTTGTGGAGATTCTAGAATGTGGTGGATAAATCATGCCTTGGGTGGTAAGTGCCTATTTAAGAAAGGCCTATTATCATTTGTAAGGAAGTTCAAGAAATGGAAGCTCTTCTAATGGAAGTTGGAGAAATAGAAGCTCTTCAAGACAAGCTCTTCAAGTAGAAGCTCTTCGGATGTAATTTCTTGTAGAAGCTCTTAGCGAGCAATCTCTCTTATATTGTAAGAATTTGAAGTTTCTCCATTTGGAGAATATTCTAATGAATTTCAAGTATTAATGGAAGTTTTATGAAGCATTTTGTCATCTCTCTTGTCTCCATATTATTACATTTTTGGTTGTGAGTTGGTACGGGTGGTGTGGCCCGTCATCATTCTAACTCCTTATAACACCAATATTGAGCACATACCAACTCCATTTTTATGCTCTCTAATCCAACCATGTTCATAATCACTTACTGTGATGCTTCTTTCACCTAATAGACACCTTGTTGTCTCACCTATGGTAATAAGTTAAAAATAGCTATCCAACTCTTTTGGTCCTCAAATTGCATATTTAAACTACACATTGATTTTTATCCCATGTCACAATAGGTCATGATGATCCCATTATGAGATTTTATGGTAGGATCAAGAAGTCCATGTTCAGTCAGAACCTAACTAGTAAATTGGTTCTTCCCAATTTTTCTATAAAACTAATGAAAAATAAAAATTCAACTCTTAATCTATTGTAAAAAAATGAGTAAAAACACCAATCTAACTGAAAAACATGTATAGATACAAAGATCAGTAAATTGAGCCCAAGTTTCTCATGTTGTAAATGGACTGTGACAAGAAAAGTGCAAACAAAACTAATAACTTGCTATTGATATTTTTTCAAAACACCAACCAACCTTTGCAACATGTCATGGGAAGCCTTATATACACCTCCTCATCATGATCCAACATTTTTGGTAATTCCATAACAACCCATTCTTAAGAATGAAAATCATGCAAGAAATGTTGCCATTGACAACTTTGACAACTTTTTGTAATTGTCAATTTCACTAGTCCAATGTCTAACCTTTCCTCATGCCTACACTAGACCTAAAAACTACATTCCAACTTCTTCCAATAATCCTCCTTAAATTTGAGTACCAAGACCAAGTTGATCCCCTAATTGCACTAGAGTGACATTTTGTAACTTTGAACAATTGTGCATTCTAGGTTGACAAAGTGAAACTTATCACCTTATTAGATCTTCCTATCACCTACTCACACTTTTAGGAACCTAAGTGTCTCATATTCACTAGTGGCTTGGTTAGGGCCACTACAAGCCAAAATTTACTATGATACTTGGGGTTTTCAATGCCTAACCTAGGTTCTCTTGCACCTCTCTCTCTCTCATTATCTCCCTCTCCCACTACCCCTGTACCCCTACCCCCATTCTCTCTCTCTCTTTCCTTCCTTACCCCTATCATCTCTCTCTCTCTCTCTCTCTCTCTCTCTCTCTCTCTCTCTCTCTCTCTCTCTATAAATTTATTCTAGATCCAATGGGTGTATCTCCTTTATTGATAAATATAAGTACTATTAGAATGTATAGTCCACTGATATAACTTAGAGGCAGGGGTGAATTAATTATCCAGCTAATATCACACTTAACAACCTTAAACAATCTTAACCATATGAGTAATATAAACTAAAACCATAACAAGATACTCATACACAATAACACCAAATATGTTAACCAGGGAAACCCTTGATCAAAGGGAAAACCCCAATGGGGATGGTACCCACAAGATGATGTACTAATATAAATATTCCTTATTGGAGAATAGATCCTATTAGGAGTCTGTTACAACATTCAGTACATAAGAGTCCCTGTTAGGAGACTTTGAATCCCTGTTAGGAGATTCCAACCCTATTAGGAGTTATGGAAGACAGCTAGACCCATAGCCCAAATAGCTTCAAGGGAAAGACCAATGAACCCACTATCTAAATGATCTTTGTATTATTCCTTTCAGAATATTAGAATTATATTGTATTGTTCTTTCCTCTTCCCCTGTCCTATTAATCAAAACTCTGCTCCTTCTAAACTTGTAACTAGATCACAAATCTCACATCTAATAATCACTTAGATCACTTCCATGCATTCAGTAAGCATTATCTTCTTTTCACACTTCACACTTCTTGCAGTGATCACAACATACTTCATATTCTTGATCCACATTATAATAAAGAAAAACATCTTTCCTTTATACCACATCTTTATAATAATTCCTTGAGTCAGCCTTGAGGCTTTCCCAATTAATTAAAATAAGATAATTAATTAAATAACAATTATAATAGCATTGTCGGCTCACAATCTATACAAAACTTCACATGTGTGATACTAAGGCTTGCGCACTCGCTGACATCATCATCTAACTATCATCTATCACTTCCTAACTACGCATCTCTTCATTATATCCTAGATGTAAGATATCCAACAATTATCAGGAACTACTTTCCCAATATTATGTCTCTGAACTACTCTCTATAAATCAGGTACAATATATTTTTCGTACGTCTTCAACTCAGACTCTACACACTTACCAATGTCATTTAGACATTGTTCCATACATGTCCATAACTATGCATGACTAGACAATCAAACCATTGTCTATACCATTAAGATCTCTATTTGTTACTCAGCCAGTCTTTAAATAATCAATGTTATGTTGACATCAATGACAAACACAATCATGAATGTAACATGTCAATACTCTCCAATTCTCAGGATGCTCCCCCAATGTAGTATCATCATCATTCATGCTAACAATATCCCCCTTTGGCATTCATGGAAACATAGATGAAAAACATATAAGTTCCAAGAATATCAAGTACTATTCTGTTGTTGCTTCTATCTTCATCTCATGTATACTTTCCCCCATGCTTTAGGAAAAAAAAATTCATGCATATTCTCCCCCATTAACATTAATGTTAAAGACCTCAATCTTAATGTACCAATTGTTAATCAGGTTCTCCAAGTCATCAACTAGCTTGAGTGTCCAAAGACACTATTCAAAACCAAATACCAAATACCAACTACCAAGAGTCCTCAATGACTTTGTACATACCAGACACTCCCCCATATGGGAAGAGTCATCATTCAGTCCAGTCAAATAATAGTGCTCTATGGCACTAGACTGGTGCACTTCCTGCATCAACTACTCATAAGTAGGCACAGGCATAACCCCAAGCATACCTCTTAAGTACTCAAATGTATCTTTAGGAAAAGGCTTCATAAAGATATCAATCTGATCCTTAGTGCTTACATACTCCAATTTGATCTCCTTTTTTTTTCCCTTTCTCTCTCAACACATGATACTTTAGTTATATGCTTTGTCTTAGAATGCAATACATGATTCTTAGACATACTCATTGTACTTGTGTTATCATAGTAAATGATAATAGGTTCTTCAGTATCAATTCTAATATCCTTCAACATCTGCTTCATCCACATAACCTGATTACAATTGTTTTGTGTTGCAACATACTCTATCTCGGCAATACTCTACGAAATACAATCTTGCTTCTTGCTTAACCGAGAAACCAATCTTCCTCCAAGAAAAAATGCTCCACCACTAGTGCTCTTTCTGTCATCCATATTGCATGCCCAATCAGCATCAGTATATGCGCAAAGTGTGAAATCACTTGATCTGTCATACCAAATTCCATAATCAAATGTCCCTTTCAGATATCTAAATATTCTCTTTACTATTGCAAAATGATATTCCTTAGGATCAGCTTGAAATCTACCTACAATCCTAGTTTTGTATTTGTTATATCTGGTCTAGTGTGAGTCAGATATTGCAAACCACCAATCATAGATCTATACTTCTTCTACTCCACTATAGGTGTCTCATCTTTGCTAGATAACGTGTAACCAATTATCCAATTAGGTGTGCTAATAGGTTTGAAATTTTCCAAACCAAACCTTTTCAACAAATCTTTTAGGTACTTAGCTTGTGAAATGAATATACCATCATTATTTTGCACAATCTGCAAACCTAGGAAAAACTTCATTTCTTTTATCATGCTCATTTCAAATTCATTTTTCATCTCCTCAACTAATTTATCACTAGCTTCATAATTACCTCCAAAAATGATGTCATCAAAAAATATTATAATAATAAGCAATCCATCTTCAATTTCTTTCATATACAAGTTATTGTCTTTCATACCTTTAGCAAATCCAAGCTTTGCCAAGTAATTGTCTAACCTCACTTACCAGGTTCTAGGTGCTTTCTTCAAACCATAAAGAGCTTTCTTTAATCTACATACCATGTTCTTATCTTCTAATAAAGGAAAAATTTCAAGCTACTCAATATAGACTTCTTCTTCTAATTCCTTGGAAAGGATGATTTAACATCCATCTGATAAACCTTGAATTTCTTGTTCTCTGCATAAGCCAGGAACATCCTTACATCTTCCATTCTTGTTATAGGTGCATATGTTTCCTCATAATCAATGCCTTCTTGTTGTGAATAATCTTTAAAAACAAGTTTGGCCTTGTTTCTCACAACTTCTCCTTGCTCATTCATCTTATTCCTAAAACCCCATTTTGTTCCTATCACATTCTTGTCGTTTGGTCTAGGAACTAACTCTTATGTATCATTCTTTACTATCTGATCTAATTCTCCCTTCATTGCTTGGATCCAATGATTATCTTTGACTACTTCATCTGCACAGTTGGGTTCAACTTGAGATATGAAACATATCTCTTTATTTACTTTGTTCCTTGTCATTATGCCTTTATCTTTACTTCCAATTATCTACTCGGGTGAGTGATTCCTTGTCAAATTCCCATTAGGGGTAGGAGTTGACATCTCAACTCTTATCTCTTCTCTAGGTTCAAAACTTTGTTCTCCTCTGTGCTCAAAAGTTAGCACGTCATTCTACAAGTCATTTTTAGTCTTAAACAAAACTTCAGCATTTGTCTAACAATTCCAGAGTTACTTTCTTCTTAATCTAAGTTATCATCTACCATCTTTTCTTTGGTTCCAAACTTCTCATCAATCCTTACATTTGGACATTCAACTATTGTCTTAGTTTTATAGTTGAAACATCTATAAGTCTTACTTCAATGAGTAGCCAAAAAAAATACCTTTATCACTTCTTGGATCAAACTTACCAATGTCATCGTCTCTCTTAATATAACATTTTCTCCCAAATATCCTAAAATAATTGACTAATGGTGAATGTCCAAACCTTAGTTCATAAGGTGTCTTGTCCATACCTTTTCTAATATGTACTTTGTTTAGAGAATATATTGTTGTATTAACTGCTTCTCTTGAATGTCTTAGAAACATCATTCTCAAATAGCATCGCTCTTGCTGCTTCTACTATAGACTTATTTCTTCTTTCATAAATTTCATTTTGCTTAGGTGTTCTAGGTGCTAATAGTTGTCTTTTGATTCCATTTTCTTCACAAAATATGTTAAACTCTCTAGAGGTGAATTCTCCTTCTCTATCAAATCTCAAACACTTAATCTTAACACCAGTTTCATTCTCAACTCTACTCTTAAATATCTTAAACTTCTCAAAAACTTCATATTTCTCTTTAATAAATGCAAACCAACATCATTCTAGTGAAATCATCAACAAAAATCATAAAATACCTTTTACCATAGAATCCTCTTGTTCTAGAAGGACCACTCAGATGTGTGTGAACAATCTCCAACTTCTCTATGGTAGTGAACTTCTTGCTAGGGAATGATATTTTCTTCTGCTTAGTCAAAATACATTCCTTACGCACAACATTAGTAGGCTTAACAATCTTAGGTAAATCTTTAACTGCAAAAGTGCTACTAACCTTCACAATATTATCAAAGTTTATGTGATATAATATTCTATGCCACAACCAACTATTATCCACTTTAGCTACCAAACATGTCATCTGAGTAGGATTCAACTGAAATACAATACCTTTGGATCTAGTGCCAATTGCAATCATCTTACCATCTCTATCTTTGATAGTGCAGGTCTTCTTAGTGAACTACAATAGATAAACCTTTTCCACCAACTGTCTAACACTCAAAAAGTTATGCTTCAATCCATCAAAAAAATAGACATCATCAATGTTAGTTTTACCATCAAGAGTAATGGATCCAATTCCTGTTATATGGCAGACTACATTGTTACCAACTCTAACAATTCCTTCATCATGATTCTTGAACTTAACAAACTTATTCATATCGCAGTCATGTCATGTGAATAACCACTATCAATTATCCAATCAGAATTCTTTTCCACTCAGGTAACTAGAGCTCTTTCTTCTCTAATTTCTCTATCAAGATCATCCTCCTTTATAGCCACACATCCTAATTCATCGTCACTTTCACTTTGACCTTTCTCATCAAATTCTTCATCTTCATTTGCAAACAATTTTTTTTTATCTCTATCTCTTCTAGGGTTAAACTTTCCCTTATATTTTTTCTCTCTTTCAGGGCATTTAGATGCATAATGAAAAATTTCATTACAAGTCCAACATTTAAAGATTTTCTTACCATCTTTTTCTCTTCTCGCAAGAAGGTTTATTCCTTCCTCAATCTTCTTGTCTTCATCAGTTCTACTACTGCTAGTGAAATCTCCATGAGTGCTTGCACTCCTTGTAAAATTAGGTCAAATGTTTAAGGAACTAAAGGTTGTTTTGATTCTTGCAAGTTCTCTAGATTGTCTTAGATCTACTTCTATTGATTCTAATCTCCCGATTAATGTTTCCTTAATGAAATCCTTAGTGCAGGGCTTCACTGCCTGAATCATCTGAGCTATTGGCTTGAATGGTGGTCTCAAACTTTTTAAGATCCTCCATATGACTTCATCAGCTTCCTTGGTTCCATGATGAGACCAAATTCTTGTAACCATTTTTGATATTCCACCAATATAACTTCTCCATCATTCTAGCATCTTGAAATGCACATATCCAATTTTGTAATCTCATTCTTTTTGCATGATCATGAATCACTTTCAAAATTACATTCTAATGCTTTCCAAATTTCATGAGATGTTACAAGTGATTTTACTTGATTGTATTCATTCTCTGGAAGAGCTATCAATAGAGCTTCTCTTGCTCTCATGTTACACATGAATAGATCTCTCTCCTCTTCACTGCATCCTTCAAGATTTTCTTCTTCAATGATTGTCTTCTAACATTTTGTCAAGATCCAATATCCTAGACCCATGCATAATAGATGAGTCTTCATCTTCTCCTTCCAACTATCATAGCTAGCCCCATTAAATCTTGGACTATCCTTCCTGAACATATTCACCATTGATCTCCCAAACTTATTAAGCTTATTCTTCAAGGACTTGAAGCTCTGATACCAATTGTTAGAATATATAGTCCACTGATATAACTATGAGGGGGGGGGTGGGGGGGAGGGTGAATCAGTTATCCAACTAATATCACACTTAACAACCTTAAGCAATCTTAACCATATGAGTAATATAAATTGAAACCACAATAAGATACTCATACACAATAACACCAGATATGTTAACTAGGGAAACCCTTGATCAGAGGGAAAACCCCAGTTGGGATGGTACCCACAAGATGATGTACTAATATAAATATTCCTTGTTAGAGGATAAACCCTATTAGGGGTCTATTACAACATTTTGTACATATGAGTCCCAGTTAGGAGACTTTGAATCCCTCTTAGGAGAGTCCAACCCTATTAGGAGTTGTGCCAACCCTATTAGGAGTTGTGGAAGATAGCTAGACCCACTACCAAATAGTTTCAAGGGAAAGACCAATGAACCCACTGTCCAAATAATCTCTATATTATTCCTTGTAGAATAATAGAATTGTATTGTATTGTTCCTTTCTCTTCCTTTGTCCTATCAACCAAACCTCTACTCCTTTGATCTTGTAACCAAAAAAATCTCACATCCAATAATCCCTTGGATCACTTACATGCATTCATTAAGAACTCTACTTTTTGCAGTTCGCACTTCTTGCAATGAACACAAAACACTTCATATGCTTGATCTACATTACAATAAAGAAAATCATGTTTCCTTTATACCACATCTTCATAATAATTCCTTGAATCAGCCTTGAGGGTTTCCCAAATAATTAAAATATGATAATTAATTAAATTACAATTACAATTACAATAGCATTGTCGTCTCACAATCTATAAAAAACTTCACATGTGTGATACTAAGGCTTGCGCACTTACTAACATCATCATCTAACTATCCTCTATCACTTCCTAATTGCACATCTATTCATTACATCCCAGATGTAAGATAGCCAACAATCATCAAGAACTACTTTCCCAATACTCTGTCTTTGAACTGCTTTCTATAAATCAAGTACAACTTTCGTACGTCTTCGACTTAGACTTTGTGCACTTAACCATGTCATCTGAAGATTGTGTCATACATGTCCATTGCATGACCAAAAAATCAAACCATTGTTTGTACCATCAAGATCTTTGTCTACCACTCATCCTATCTTTATAGAATCAATGCTATGTTGACATCAATGACAAACACCATGATCAATGCAACATGTCAGTACTCTCCAATGCTTAGGATACTCCCCCAATGTAGTATCATCAACATTCATGCTAACAAGTACTTCCAGAGACTTTTTGACTTTATTGTATCGAAAGGGATCATGAGGGGTCCTAATGTGTTGAAAAGGACATTATGACCCCTTAAGATCCCACAAGATCCCTTTAAAATGTTATTTCTAAGTGCATGTGCATTGAATACCTTATGTCACTAATATGCATATCATGTGCTAAGAGAAACTAAGCTGAATGTTAACTAGGTCTTTCCATTCTCAACAATCTCAAGAATCATCATAGCCTATCAATATGCCACCACCACTAGATTTGGAGGGCATGAAAATGAAGCCATCATTATCCTATATGGTAAACTTAATTTCATATGTTGTAATTGTTTTATCACTTGTATACATGAGCTTGTTTCCATTGTAACAAATGTATGTATAAATATTTGGGTTTAAGTATGTAGTTATGACTCTATAAGTTAATAGGATATGTAGTTTTGTCATTAGTGTTAGTTTTCTATAAATACTCTTGTTTCCATGAAATAAATAGTTTTTTTAGATTTCTCATGAAGCTTATGTATAACCATTGAATCCTAGCTCACAAAATTCTTTAGAATGACAAGAGCAAGAACAAGAATAGATAGGTAGAGATTGAAAGAGGTATCAAGTCAAGTTACAAATCATATTTTTGAGTCAAGTTGGGTTTGATATGGTTTATGACAACTGGAATGCTTTATATGTTTTCATCCCTCCTATATATTTTTATAAGATCATGTTAAGTTGTGTTTTAGTGCACCTATTTTTTCAAGGTATCTATAGAGCTTATCATTGAGCTAAAATTTCTATTTTCATGTAGGTGTACTATAAAAGGACAAGGAGGTCTATTTGGGAGAAAGCTTCAGAACTGGTGACATCAATTGAGGTGAGATATCTAAGTTTATTTCATATCCAATGGGTATATCTCCTCCATTCAATAATATAAGTGCTTCCAAAGAATTTTTGGCTATACTATATTGAAAGGGGTCATGAGGGGTCCTAGTGTGTCAAAAGGGACATTAGGACCCCTTAAGATCCCATAAGATCCCTTGAAATTTTGTTTCTGAGTGCATGTGCACTAAAGACCTTTTGTCACTCCTTGAGCTACTAGTAGATGGTGAGTATTCATCATCATCATCATCGTCATTAGACATAGGCTCATATTTATATCTTACTTCTTTCCTTTGTTTCTTTCCTGTTAGGATAAACCACGGACAGAAATTTAAAAAAAAAACTACATGCAAATATAACCAATAACAGAAAATAATAGAACACACAAAAATGAACACAAGGCACCAAGATTTAACGTGGTTCACCCAATCCCTGGGCTACGTCCACCAAACAGCAAGTCCGATCTTATTACAATCCAGTGATTACAACCTGATTACAATCCGTAATCCCTTACAGCTCAATACCGTCGCAAGAACCAATTTCGTATCACCACATATCAAAAAATACCCAACCCTAAGCCCTTTTTATACAAGTATTAAACCGCTTTAGGGTTATAACATGTCGGGCATACTATTTATGAAGTATGTACAGTACTTTCCTGATCAGTCACCACAATCTAACAATCTCCCACTTGGGGACTGATCAGGCTCCACACTAAACAACAATCTCCCACTTGGAGACTGATCCTGTAGCAATACAACTACCGCATGGGGCTCCCACTGGATCAAACCACCCTGGACTCTACTATTCTTTTATTCACATTTAGTCTAAAAGACCAACTGAAGCTGAAGAGGAGTTCAGCTTCTCCCTTGTTACAACCTTTGTCAACATATCTACTGGATTTTCATTGGTATGTATCTTCTCCAACTTTAACTGTCCATCCTCCAAAACTGATCGAATGAAATGGTACTGCAACTGTACGTGTTTGGTCTTAGAATGCAGAGCTGAATTCTTAGCAAGATGAATGGCACTCTGACTATCTGTGAACAAATAATTATCCTTCTGAGGATGTCCCAATTCTTCCAAGAAGAACTAAAGCCATATCATCTCTTTGGCTGCCTCTGATTGTAGGGCCCATTTGCCGTTGCACCAAAAGCCATGACTGTTAGTGAACATGGAACACCACGTAATTAACCACCTGTGGGCAGGGGAGCACATCGCATCACCCAACAATCTCCCCCTTGATGCGCATACCAGGTGCTTATGTGGGTCGGGAAGGTACCGAGGAGATTTGAACCCATGACCAGGCCAAAACCAAGCTCTGATACCACTTGTTAGGATAAACCACGGACAGAAATAAAAAAAGAAAAACTACATGCAAATATAACCAATAATAGAAAATAATAGAACACACAGAAATGAACACAAGGCACCAAGATTTAACGTGGTTCACCCAATCCCTAGGCTACGTCCACCAAACAGCAAGTCTGATCTTATTACAATCCAGTGATTACAACCTGATTACAATCCGTAATCCCTTACAGCTCAATACCACCGCAAGAACCAATTTCGTATCACCACATATCAAAAAATACCCAACCTTAAGCCCTTTTTATACAAGTATTAAACTGCTTTAGGGTTATAACATGTCGGCCATATGTCGGCCATAATATGTTGGCTACTTCCCAAAAAAAATTTATGAAGTATGTATAGTACTTTCCTGATCAGTCACCACAATCTAACATTTCCCCTTCCTAGCTCTTCATGTTCTTATCTGTAACCTTTGTCGTGGGTCCAAGAAACTCTTCTGATTCTTTCCCATTAACCAAGTGGGTTTTATCTCATAATCATAAGTAGTTCGTTAATCATTTTATTCTTAGCATAATTCGTAGATAGATTCTCCATAACTAGTTCTATTATTGATCGTTAACTAAACATTTTGTAATAAGTTGATTTACAATCACAATTTTCTCTTGCCAATGCTTTAGGAATGTGATTGATCTTGTTAATCCATAAAAGGGTTAAAATCTAGATCTAGTAGAAGAATAGTTTTAGATCCACTTAGGGCACACTTGATGACTATAATGTGTCAAAGGGGGCCATAAGGGGTCCTAGAACTTCTCAAAAGGGACATTATCTAACTCCTTATGACCCCATATGATCCCTTGGGACACATTTCAATCATCAATTGTTCCTTGAGGGGTCTTACAACTCCTTAGAGAACACTTGATACATCTAATACTATTTTTGCACTATATCTAGATTTTAACCCTTTTCTGCATCTGCAAGATCAATCAAGAGCTAAAGGATTAGACAAGAGAAATCTGTGATTGTATATTAACTAATTACAAAAAAATTAGTTGACGAGAAAATATTGTAGAAATCAAGAACAAAACTAGCTCTAGAGAATCTGGATATGAATTCTATTAAGGATGAAACTATTGACGAATTGCTTAGGATTAAGAGAAAAAACCCACTAAGTTAATGGAAAAGAGTGGGAAGATCTTCTTGGACCCATGGAAAAAGTTACAGATAAGGACCTGAAGATATAGAAAGGGGAAAGAAACAAAGGGAATAAGAAAGATATGCATGTGAGCCTATGTCAGATGATGATTGATGATGAATAATCACCATCTATTAGTGGCTCAATTACTAACAGAAGGTCTTCAGTGCACATGCACTCAAAAACACCCACCCCCCTGTCTCTCTCTCACACACACACATCCTTCATCACCCCACTCTTTATATATCTCACTCTCATTGGTTCTAGTTATTCATAACCTAATCCAGGGTTATGGAGAACTAAAAGAAATGCTTCTAGTTCTTAATAATGTGATCACATTTTGTTATGCATAACATAATCATGTTTATAATGTGATCAAATTTATAATGTGATCATGCTATTGCCAAGTTTAATTTTTTTAACGTTGTTTCTTGGCTTGTTAATGAGCCAAGCCCCCATTTTGAAATTGGATGAAAAGTACCCATAACATGACCGTGTTATGTGTATTTTTGACTTTTTTTTTCATGGTGTCTAATTTTTTGAATACCACCTTAGTGTGCATGCCCTTCTCAAGTTATACAAGCTCAGATGTCACCTTGGAAACTTGAGATTTTAGATCTACATTCTCAGATCTCAAATCTGGTTGAATTTTCTTTTCATCTTCCATCATACTTATCTTAAGATTGGTGATCTCAAGATCACGCTTCATAATTTCATTCTCCTTATTAAGATTATAAATTGCATCACTATCCTTGATCTAATCATGTGACTCTTTCTTCTTGGATTTATTTGATTCATTTTGTTCCTTCAACTTTTGAATGAAATCTTGTGCATCTCTAAGTTTGATCTTCATTTTGTTTCTTTCCTCTATAACTACATCAAGTTCCTCAAGATCTTCCTCAAGATTCTTATATAAAAGACCCATATCATATAGATCTTACTCAAGTTATTAGGCTTCCCCTGAGTAGCTTGGCTCTAATACCAATTGTTACAAATAGGGAATAGTGAGGAGGGGAGGGGGTGGTGAATCAATGTTCCACAGACTTTTTCCCGACTATGTATAACAATCTTTATACATGCAGACATGATCAAACTAAAAATTAAACATAACCATAACACAATGAAACTCATCACACCATTATTTGTTAACTAGGGAAATCTTGGCCAAGGGCAACCCCCTGAGGAGATGGTACCCACAAAATGATCCACTAATAAAAAGTATCTTATGAAGGATATTGACCCTGTTAAGAGCCTATTACATCTGTATAGTGTATATGTCCTTGTTAGAAGACTAGGCCTTGTTAGAAGCTTCAACCCTATTAGGAGTTGGCATTACACTACAAAAGTAGAAATTTGAGTCCACTGCCAAATATGCATATAAAATAGTACAATCTATATACAAAAGGTATAAATACAAAAACCTTTCTAACAATGTTGATATCATCAATATCTGATTTATCTTTTGTAGATCTCTTCACAAAATTGATCATGCATCTGCTTTGTACTTTTTATCATCATCAAGTGTGCATCAATACTAATCATACAAAGTGCACATTTTAACATTATATCATTCAAATATAATGTCACACATATTACAAACAAAGAGTCTCTTCCTTTATACCAAACTACTTAACCTCTTGGCCTTCAATACCTTGTACATTTTCCAAAACTTGAAATAACTTTTTGCTACATAAGTGTTAACATATAGGATGTTGTCCAAACCTTGTTAAGTTAATTTTTTGGTAAACCAAAATGCCTTTACTCTATCATCTGCTTTGTTCTACCTATCATAACATGTACCTGGTCAGATATCCACATCTATGTCCATACAACGAATATTATTGAGCTCTTTTAACCACGTTCTTTATACATGATGTCCTACCTTCCCTCAACTACGCATAGTCTCAAGTTCTTCTATTAAACCATATTATAGAAAAAAAACTTGACTATTTACAATTTTCCAAAATAACACTTAGACAATTTTCTAAGTCCAAGTATCCAAAACATCATAGCATGTTTAGCCTTCTTCATAGTAGGTATATATTACCATAAATGATAACTCTATATCATCCTCATACATCCTCTTAGCAAAATTTTCAACAGACATACATACATACATACATACATACATATATACATATACATATATACATATATATACATATATATACATACATACATACATATATATATATATACATACATACATATATATACATACATACATACATACATACATACATACATACATACATACATACATACATATATATATATATATATATAATGGGATAGCGAGAGAGGGAGAGAGAAGTAGATAAGGAGAGAGGGTGACAAATAAGGAGAATGGAAGAGGAAAAGAGAGGAGAGATAGGGATATGGTGGGGGGAGAGAGGGTAAGGAGGAGGGGTAATAATAGGATATAGAGAGGGAAAGGGAGAGAGATGAGGGAATAGAGAGAGAGGGAGGGAGGGAGGAAGAGATAGGAGGAGGGAGAGAGATAGAAAGGGGAAGAAAGAGAAGAGGGTGAGACACATGATATATATAGAGAATGAGAAGGAGAATAGTATGAGATACATAAGGCAAAGAAAGAAGAGGGAGGGGGAGAGATGAGATATATCCCAAGGAGCATAATTAGGTCTTAGAATAGATCAAGATGTTGATTAGAGAAGGAAGATGAGATTGATGAAATGAGATAAGTCATGTATGGATAAATATATACATATTGTTAACCATAAAATCTTGATGCAATTATATGGGGAGTTTGTAAGTATGTTAGAGTGATGATTGAGTACTTATGTGTTGCATTCATGACAATGTTTTTAATTGATGTCAACATACCAATTTTCTAGATAGTTTAGCTAGAGTTACAGAGGAAGATTTGTTTGGTGAGGTTCATGGAAAAAGACTTAT
Source organism: Cupressus sempervirens (assembly GCA_028749045.1). NCBI lineage: Eukaryota > Viridiplantae > Streptophyta > Pinopsida > Cupressales > Cupressaceae > Cupressus > Cupressus sempervirens. The sequence continues at coordinate 720,133,587 of CM053790.1, read as the reverse complement.
ATTATGTGAACTTGAAGGTATATTCATGAAATTTTCTTGATGCTATGTCTATGTTAACGGAAAGAGTTATGGATTTTTTAAGATTTACATGAAGTTTTGTGGAGGCTCTTCTCCGAGAGAGTTTTGGGTTGACAGCTTCTGGTATTTACATTGTATATTTTTCGTGAGGTTGAGGATAGTTAATCCCACTTGGATTATAGTTGGAGACATGTTAAGGATGCTTTGGTTAACATGGAAAAATTAGATGTTCATTCTGTGAGAATTTGTGAATATCATTTATTGTGTTATTCTTTAGAATCTGACTATTGATAAAATCTTTATGGGAAGTAATTGTAATGTAATATACATTGTAATATCTTTTTGTGGTCTTATAATATTAATTATAAAGTAAGAAACCCTCAAGGATGACTCGATGCTTGTTTTAGGACTTGGTATAAAGAAAATTTTGTTTCCTTGTGGTAAATCATTAGTGAGATCATTTTGTTGATTATGTGAGCTTTAATGCAAATGTTGTTTGATCAGAGAAGAGATTGATGTTGAAGATGTACTGTGAGCTTCAAAGGAAATGTATTGAAAAAAAAAGTTATTGTTTAGTCAGTTCAAATCTAGGATATGATATCCTATAGATTGTTTAGTGAACATAGTCAGAGGTTATTTGAATAGTGGGTTTAGTTGTCCTCCTTTCAACTCCTAACAGGGTTGAAATCTTCTAATCAACAATTTCCCTAGTTAACAAATTTGATTTTATTGTGCATGGTTGTGTTTCTATGTTTTTTGTATCTATTATTTACATGTTTAAAAATTAATTAAGATATTGAGAGTTATTTTAAATACATAATTGATTCACCCCCTCCTGCCCTCTCAGTTATCTTGGTGAAGTTTACTTTCTAGTAATAATCAAATTATTTGGATGGAGTAGATGTTAAATGATTTTGGAATTGAGTTTACGGGGCCTATTATCATACATTATGACAAGACAAGTAAATTTAGCATATTCTCAATTTTACATTCAAAGACAAATAGAATTTCAGCTAAGTATCACTTTTTGAGAGAGAAGGTAGTAGAGAAAGAGATCAAATTGGAATATGTTAGCACAAAGGAGTAGATATAATATATATTTACAAAAACCTTTGGCTAAGGATACATTTGAGTATTTGAGAGGTATGATTGAGGTTATTCCACAACCTTCTTCAAATTAGTTGATGTAGAGATTGCATCAATATAGTATGTAATATAGCACTATTGTTTTGTTTGGACTGGATGCTTGATGCTTCTCCTATGGGGGAGTATTTGTGTTTGAACTAAGTCATTGAGGACTCTTGGTATTGATATTTAACAGTGTCTTTAGACACTTCATCTTTTGCAAATTGGATTAGAGATTATTGAACTTTGAGAGTAGACATAATGATACCTTTTTGTTGATGTCAATGAGGGAGAGTAGAGATTAGTACATGAAAATCATTTTTTAGTGAGAGTAGCACATGAAGCATTTTCTTTATTATTTGAGAGAGTGGTATTAATGTCTATGTATGGAGGAGATTAAGACCTTCTTTTTGCATGTTGATTCTTGATGATTGAGGGAGATGTATTGTATGGTTGTTATCAGAACATAAAAAGATATTTAAAACCGCCATTTGAGATTGAGATATATGTTTACATTCATGGGCAACATGAATGAGGGATTAAAGGTAGATGATGAAGATTTTTTTTTTGTATTCATGGTACTTCGATGTTTTTCATATTATGTTTTCATCAATGCCAACAAGGAAGATCTTTAAGAATGAATTCTTCATGTATTTGTATGGAGAGTTTGTCAATATTCCAGAAAGATGATTAAGTACTTATGTGTTGCATTCATGATAGTATTTGTCATTGATGTTAATATGTCAATTTTCTAGATAGTTCTGCCAGAGTTGTAGAGGAAGATTTGTTTGGTGAGGTTCGTGGATAGAGATTTATGTTATCCACACTTGAAGGTATATTTAGGAACTTTTCTTGATGCTATGCCTATGTTTGCAAAAAGAGTTATGGAGATTTGTGAGAGTTTTTGACAGTTTTGTGGAGATTATTCTCGGAGAGAGTTTCTGGTTGACAATTTCTAGTATTTACATTGTATATTTTTGGCGAGGATGAGCATCATTCAATGCATTTGGATTATGGTTGAAGACATGTTCAGGATGCTTTGATTTATGTGGCAAAATTAGATGTTCATTCTATGAAGATTTGTAATGATTATTCAATGTGTTGTTCTGTAAAAGCCAATAAAATATTCATGAGAAGTGTTAATTGTAATGTAACATGCATTATAATATCATAATGATCCTATACTATTCATTGTAAATTGAGAAAGCCTCAAGACCAAATCAATAATTGATTTAGGGCTTGGTATAAAGAAATCTTTATTTCCATGTGGTATATCATCAGTGAGATTATTTTGTTGTTTATACGAGCTTGAATGTGAATTATGTTTGGTCAAAGAAGAGGTTGATGTTGAGGATGTACTATGAGCTTAAGGAACTATATTTGGGAAAAAATGGTTTAGTTAGTTTATATCTTGGATATGATATCATGAAAATTATTTAGTGAAGAAGGTAAATGAGGCTATTTGAATAGGGGGTTCAATTTTCCTCATTTCAATGCCTAAAAGGGTTGGCAAAACTCCTAATTGGGTTGGAATCTCTTGAGTGGACTCAAATTCTCCTAACATGGACTCATATTTACTAATTGTATTTAATTGTCTCCTAATAGAGTCTGTCTTTTCACGAGGAACTTTTATAGTAAGAGTTCTTTTAAATGCATAATTGATTCAACCCTCTCCCCCCACACAACCCCCTCTCAATTATCTTGGTGGACTTTACTTCTTATACATACATCTGTATAAAAATATGTATCTAGAAATATAGATATTCATATATACAAACTTATATGCATATATATTTAGTGTATTCCTAATTTAGAAGCATGTGTTTTTATGTCTTCATAACTTGCACAGGTAATGAAGAATTTGGAAATGTACCTTTTTCATTTTAAAACTTGTTTAGGTTATGTAGAATTTCAAATATGCTTTTCATTTTTCAAAACCCAAGTGGGTTATTTTGCACATCAAAGCTTATATGAGTTTTGGATTGGTAAGAGGGTTGGAAAATGATCCTAAGGCTTGCAAGCCTATTTTCCCTCCATTTTGTCCCTCTACACATTTTTTCATCTTCCAATAAGATTTCTCAACTTCGTCTTCATCAGGTTTACAAGTGATCAAGTGGGTATTTCTAAAATTTCCACCATAATCTTACACATCTTCTCATCTTTTTGACCATATATTTTTTCTATTTTTTGACATCGTGCCAGCATAATAAACTCTAATTTAGTTTACCAGTGTCTTGACAGTCCTCACACACATATTTCTACTATTTTTTAATAACTTTTGATATTCTTGACCAAGTTAAAAATGAATTACATATTATTCTTTACAATACACTAAACAAAAATTTTAAAAAAACATATACAACTTCTAGATCTCACTCTTACCTATCAGTCTACCAAAGGGTTTTCTAAAATATTAAATCTAACTATATATTTTGTGTAGTGCATGGAAATAACTATGTTATAGCTTTTTGAAAAAATAAGGAATAGTTTTTTGTACACAAGAGGTTTGACTCTCCTAATCTTATCCATTATTTTTAAAAAATAGTAGTTTAGAAACAAGATTAAGAGTACTACAATTATGTTGGGAATGGTTTTTCAAACAACTTGGGGTTGTGATGGTCTTTCCAAGTTCTGTCACTAGTATGTTATCCGTCTAGCCTCTACTAAGATTTGATAGCATTTTCCATGGCCTATGGATTTCTTCCCCTTCCATATTTTTGTAGGAACCATGGTAGGAGAGAAATAGGTAGATCTTCCAAGACAAGCATTGGTCCTCAGAATAATTGATTTATAAGATTGAAGCCTCGGTTATAGAACTTATTAACAACAGACTATCAACCTCCAGAATAAAAAATTAAAGGATGAAAAATTGGGATAGGAACTACCCTTTTTCATAGGTTAAGGTGATAGTCGGGAAAAAATTCCTCAAGCTAAATGCAATTGGAAATCTCCAAAATAGGGTTGGTTCAAGTTAAACTTTAATGGAGCTTCCAAGGGAAACTTGAGAAAATTTGGGAGTAGCTGTTGTATCCATGATGACAAGGGTTAGGAAGTTTCTATGATATCCAAATTCATAGGGAAATCCATAAACAACTAGGCATAAATTAGCTCTTTGGAAGAAGGTATTAGATTATGTAAATCTATGCATATTAGGAATCTAGAGATAGAGGGTGATACCACTATAATTATTAATGCTCTGAGGAAAAGAACACTTCCTAATTGAAGGTTAAATGCTATGTTGTCATCAATCTTAAAGTTATGTGATTTTTTCAATAAAACCACTTTCAATCATATCTATCGTGAGGAAAATAAAAGGGCAGATGAATTAGCCAACGCAGGTATTAACTCCACCTTGAGCTAACATCTAATCATTCCTAGTAATCATTTAACGATTAGTTTGAGGGTAGTGTGGAATAAAATTTAATGGATTAATTATGGTAATTTAATATAAATATTCGCCTGAATTTTCTTCCCTAATTTAAGATCCCCCTCTTAAGCTCAAAAATGTGTGAAGGCAGGTAAGCTACATCACAATATAGCTTTTAACACTCCATGTCAAACCATTCTAGGTATTAGTACCTTAAAATCATTTCAAGGAGAGGCCTTTGAGATACTAGCAATATATAGTTTTTCTTTTGTTTAAGTAATAAATTCATCCTACTCTTGGATGATTGAGTGAAAGAAGGAAAGGGGTTATGACCACCTATCATTGGAATGGACATGATTTTGTGTCTGTGAGGAAGGAAGAGGTAATAAGAGGTAAATGAATTTATTATGAAGGATAGACTTAGGGGCATTCTTTGTTTTCCCCACTCTTTGGTAATGGAAGTTGTGGTAAGGTTATTTGGAGAGGAATACCTGGAGAAAGCAAATAGTATGTGAGTGGAGTCTGATATTATTTCCATATTCATAGCAATGACAATGTTCTTTGAAAGAGACAAAGATGTAGAAAGAAATCTTTGTAACAAATTGTTTCATAAGAAATACCTTGTTGATGTGGAGAAGGTCCTCCACAACATTGACTCAAATTTGACAACCCCTAAGACAAAGAACTATGACAAAGCAATGACATGTATATTATTATTTCTTCTAGTTTTTTCTTGTATCTCCTCCCCTTTCTTGACTATCACATAGGCCCTTGGGTGGGGGAATATCAAGCCATTTTGTCAAGAAGATTATTGTTAGTTGTATACAAAAAGGTCGCTTAGTAATTTATGTTCCTTCAAAGGTATCTCTAATGCCATACCCTAGCTCTATAAGTAGAGGATTGTTAAGCTAAAACATCGAGTCTCGAGATGAATACCATTATCAAGCTAAAATGCTTTCTAGATCAAATTGTCTTTGATGACCCAATTTTTGGTATTTGTCTAAAAGAAGTCCTCCTCAATACCCACTTTCTAGTAGTTTGGGTTGTCTTTCGTATCTTAGGCAAAGAATTCATAATGAATCAGGCTTCTAGTTTGGTTGATTTCTAGTTTTTTGCTGTCTTTTTAGGCTTCTAAAAGTGGGAAGTTGAATCAGATACAAATGTATTACTCAATTTTCTGAGAGGATATCAACTTGTTTAATTATGGATTATATTTGGCTATACTGAAGGACCATTGCCCAACTCTGTCCTCTCACTTCCACTTGAGTTAGGTTGTACCTATCTCATATTAATATATGGCTTCAACCTCTTTCTTATTAAAAAAAATAGTACTACAACTATTATTCTTTTCATAACTCCTATATTTTAGTGCATGACCCTCAAGTATCTTTTTGAAGTTTAGGTTGACATGATTTTAGGAAAAAAAAAAATGGTCACTTATACCCCCTTTTTGCACACCATCTTGGTGCACTTATCCCTAGATATTTATGTTTTATCATTCAACTTCATTCTCTACATTTAATTCAACTTAAATCATTCGTTTGCATCTACTTGCATAGCTATGGGTAATTTTAATGACCTTCATTGCTTTTTGGTAAAAAACATATTTGACATTTTATTCATCACATATTTGTCAAGAAGCAGTTCTATCTCTCAATTTAGAGTAAAGTTATCAAACCGATGGTAATTTCTCCAACATTAGAGAGATGTGTTCTCCCTTTTGGGTAGTGTGGGTCAATTTATGTGTTTATTTTTTAAGGACAAATATGTTCACTAATATTGGTGTACTAAAGATCCCCTATTTTCAAATATTACTCCAAACTCTTTTTTTGTCACCCCCTCCAATACTCACCCAACACCCCCCACACCTATTTTGCTATATAAGGCCCCACCCCAAAAAATCCCCCTTCCCCCTATTTAGGCAATATATTGCTCCCCACCCCGCCCCCACTTTTTTTGGGTTCAAACCCTTTAGTATGAATCCTATGAGGTATTGCATTTCCCTTTCAATGAAGACCCTATGTTATCACTACACCACTCTAGGGCACATATGACTACTATAGAATACTCCTTTTGTACCATAGTTGACATCAACGAAAATAAGTTTGACATAAATGAGTACCCAATATACATATTTCTAATACACAAATACACAAGTAAGCCTAAAAACCAACTCCATACATAATGCATCATCAAAGAAAACAATAACTATAATGCATAACACATAGAGATGTTCCTTGAACATCGAACATCATTTTCAAGAGTATATTTCATGTTCACGTGTTCACCTAGGATGCTACAATTATTTTGATATAGATTTCTTCATAACTAAGAAGTCAAGAACTAAGTTATGAAACACTTTGACAAAAACATAATTGTTGTACACTTCATTACCAAAAGTCAAAAATAATACATTGCGCAATTATTATAAAACTCCCCTCTAAGATGTAACATTAGAAACATAAATATGGCTAAAAATGTGGAGCATTTTTCAAAACAATTCTATTAGAGACCAAGATTTCCAATGTGTTTCACACACCAAAGACATTCATGACAACATAAAGGACTTGATATGGTAGGAGTACAACATCCATAAAACATACAATCTATGCACTAAACCACAATACTGCAACATCCAATATGGGAAAAATAGATCATAACACACTACAACTACATCACAATGCACTACAACTACATCACAAAGTACAACATGTAGACATCGACACTAATTAGGTGAGGAACCATAAAAGAGAATACCATCAACTATCGAACAACTAAATAGGGTTTTGCTTCTACAACTTATGACAACACACTTAAAGACACCAAAGCACTAATGTACCTTTCCTTCAACAATTTCTCCAAATTAGAATATATCATTGACATCATAATGACAAAAAAATAATTATCGATATTCTCACAACTACCAAATAGAAAAGGGCTAACATCAATGACGAAATCATTTGCCAACATCTCTGTAATCACAAAATTGATCCCTCCCTTTTATAAATTCAAATCTAAAATTATGACTAGCTTTTGTCCAATATTTTCTTTGCTTGAGATGGCTTAGTATACATATGTGTGATTGATCTCTAGGTTTCATTTATATATCATTCATATTTAGGGGAGTTAGCTTGTCAATTGGTGCAATACATATAATCTAGATGTCCACGAGGATCTTAGGAGCATATTCATGTAATATTGTCTTTGATCACTTACATGCATTTATATGAGTTGACCTTGGAGAATGTATACCTTAGCATGAAAATGACAACCCTTACGAGATATTTCTAAATAATGTCAAACTTTGTTTATCATTAAATAATAATAATAATAATTATTATAGATGAACTTATAAAATGACATGTTTAGAATTGTAAAATAGAGCTAGGTTTATCAAGTTGGCCCTGAACATTAAATTGAGGCACTATAATGATAGAGATATTAAGGAAAGAAATAGATTAAATTATTAAAATTGCATTAATGACATACATTCTTTAAGTAACAACATTAAGTTGACCCAAAACATAAAACTTGAGGCACTATAATGATAGAAAAATAACAATTAAGAGAGAAAGGAATAGCTTTTTAAAACTTAGTAGGGGTGAGTTTGATAGTTGGGTGTTCTATTGTAACTCCATTGGTGTGACTGGTCCCATTCATGACAAATTTGCTAGCCATTCGAAGAACTGGTATACCTGGTCCAACTGCAGAATGGGAGATAGTAGAAAATTGAGTAGGTTGGACAGGTTTTATATTTCCTCTAGTCTCTTGTTGATTTATGATCTGTTGGGGATTTGTGTTCAAGTGGATCAATCTTCTACTCTTTCTAATCATTTCCCCATTACGTGCAGCATTAGTTTTTCTCAAAACTTAACTTCTGAGAGTTCCCTCCCTTTCAAACTAAATGTTCCTCATTTAAAGAATCCTATTTACCTTTCTTCCCTTGAGGAGATTTGGAATTCTCTTCCTAAACCCAAATAAGGAGATTCTTGGATTGATTGGTGGTGTCTTGCCATTTCTCAATGCACTAATTTTCTTCGATCTTTTGGAAAAAAAAATGGCCTAGCAACAAAAGTGTAAAGAAAGATCTCTTCAAGGTAAACTTGTGCATGCAAAAAAACTTCTTAGTGCTAATCCTAATAACATAAACCTTCAATCTGTTATTGCTGCTACTAAAAACCAATTGCGCAAGATGGACAATTATAAAGGTCAAGGAGCTAAAATTAGATCTAGATTACATTGAATAAAAGAAGGTGATAAGGGTACGCGATATTTCTTTAATTATCTCAATTATAAACAGAAAAAGGAAAAGATTGGTGCCATTAAAGACAAATTTGGTTCTTTTCTTACTGACCGGGCTGAAATATGCAAAGCTTTTAAACATTTTTATGAACATCTATTCAAAGATGATCAATGGCCAGACATTCAAGAGGCTCTAGAAGATATTGTTAAAGTTCACATTCCTCGGCGTATAGCTATTGATTACAGCCGATACCTTGATAGACTCCTCACGTTGGAAGAGCTAGAAAATACTCTTTTTAATATGGCTCCTTATAAATGTTCGGGCATCGATGAGCTTCCTATGGAGTTTTACAAAGCAATCTTGAAACACATCAAAGAAGATTTTTATTACTTCTACTTAGAAGCCTTTGAGAGAGGATCCTTGTGTCCTACTATTAATGGTGGTATAATCAAACTTTTTCCCAAAGGGAAAAATGAAGATCCTATTTCATGTTGGCATCCCATTACACTTTTGAATACTTCCTACAAAATTATTGCAAAAGCTCTTGCTAATAGGATTAAACCGGTGGTGTAATAAATTGTTCGACCTAAACAAACTGGTTTTTTTGCTGATAGATATATTCTTGATAATTTGATTTTAGCATGGGAAACATGCGAATGGGTCCGACGAACTTGTCAAAATGTTATTCTTGTCAAACTCGATTTTGATAAGGCTTATGATAGAATCCGGTGGAATTTTATTTTGAGCATGCTCAAATGGTTGGGGTTTGGTCCTCAACTTCAAGCTCATGTTCGTATGTTATTTCAGGATGCTAACTCTCGAATCATTATCAATAATATGATGACTGATCCTTTTCCTCTTCAATGATCTATTCATCAAGGATGTCCTCTTGCCCCTTACCTTTATGTATTGACTGTAGATGCATTAGGCTATATGTTGCAAGGTGCATGGAAGCTGAAACTCATCTCAGGTGTTTCTATTCCTCAAAGTTCTGTTGTTATTAATTTGCATTATGCTGATGACAACCTATTAGTTATGCAAAACTCTAAGTAAGAGATCTCTAATACTTTGGATGTTTTGGAAATATATTTTACTATCTCTGGCTCAAAGCTAGCTCATGAAAAACCATAATTTTTGATGATTTGAGATGGGCATATTCTCCATTGGATTCCACGTGAATGGAAGCATATTAAGCATGGTGAGATTATGAGATATCTCGGGATTCCCTTCAGTCTGGGAGTCACTCTCTGATATGTGGACTTGGTATCTTAATAGAGTCAAATCCAAGCTTTTTAATTGGGGTAATAAATTTCTTTCTCTTGCTAGGAAAATCCAAGTTGCTAATAAGATTTTTTGGTCACTCATGTTTATTATTCATCCAGCTAGATGCCCTCCAACAAAGGTTATGAGGAATTAATTAAAATCATTAGACATTTTTTATGGACTAAATGGGATGATGGTAAGGGGTTTATATCTACATCTTGGTCTCATTGCATACAACCAAAGCACAAAGGAGGCTTGGGATTAATTGACCCCAAAACCCAGGAGTTTTGCTTGGCAGTGAAATGGATTATTAGATTTGCTAAAGGGGATGAACCTTGGAAAGTTCTTGTTCGAAATAGGATATTCCTTGCCACAGTTAGAGGCAAATGGCAAGGTGTGGGGTGGCTGGACAAGTTACTTCATGCTCCCTTCTTTTCTATTAAGGCCTCACCTTCTCTTCAATCAATTTGGAAAGCTTGGCAAAGGGTCAGCCATCTTTTAAAATGGAGAGATGGTTCTCTCCAACATGGTTTTAGCTTTTCCACTTCTTCTATTTGGTGGAACATATGTATATTGTATCATGATCAACTTTTGGCCTTGAGTTTTCCTAAATTATCTTATTTGTCGTCCAAAAAAGGCATTAACATGGTGGGAGATCTTTGGGACTTCAATAATTTAGATTGGCTGCCATGGGATGTCATTAAAGCCCAATTTAATTTGAACAATAAATACAAATCATTTTTTTATCTTTATGGAATCTCTAGTGCCTCCATAATTGTCTATGAAATTGTGTACCCCAATTCAATGCAATTTCTTCAAAGACTGGCTATGGCTTTCAACATTTCCTTTTTTGGTCTTTTCCTTTGAAGAAAGTATATTTACAGCTGCTGCCTAATCTTCCCATGAAGTCTCAGTTGAATAGCAAATGAAATTATAAATTTAGTGAAAAGTTTTGGGCAAAACTCTCCGCTAAAATTTGGAAGTCAAAGATTAACACGGAGGCACAATTAATGGCTTGGAAGATATTATATTGCAAGTTACCAGTTGGTAGCAGGTTGAAATGTATCATGGTTAATCCCATTAATTGTCCTTTTTGCAAGAAATCCGAAGACATGTGTCACATCTTTTGGGTCTATTCTTTTGCAAAGAAGTTATGGAACTCTGTTTTTCATTGTCTTCCTGCTATCTTTTGGCATTACCTTAGTTGGAAGGAGGCTCTACTTGGAGTTGGGTTTCGAAACAATGTCATTGCTGAAAGTGTTCGACAAACCATCTTATTGCATATCTGGAGAGTCCGTATCTAAAATCTTCATCAACAATATACATAATTTAGTTAACAACATCAATTTTAGATATTGGCTAAAACTCTAAATAACAAACTAAAGAGTAAAATATACAAAAGCGATTGCTAAAAACACATTCCCCTTAATAAGGTTCACATTTAAATTGATCCAAATATACAAAGTACTACAATTATAAAGAGATTTATGAGATGATATTCTAGAGTCATCATCAATCATCTTAACAAGTACACTACATTTACTTTATTTTCGTATGTTTGTTCCCTTTCTTATACATTCTAGTGATATCCAAATGTTTCCATAAAATGAACAAAATAAAAAATAAAATGACATATCCCAGGTAGACGGTTCCGGATATTCTAGATGCCAAGGCAGATCTCCGAAGCGTACTATACACACAAACCATACAAATCTACGCACGTGAGCGCTTGTGTTTCGTCACTTGTGCCGCCGACTTCAAACTTCAAATTTCAAATTTGTCCAAAATACCGCCAAGTATTGGGCGCGAATCTACTCTTCTCGACTATGCTCGATACCAAAACACATCATATCGAATGCACTCAAAACATGCGGCGCGGATCATGCCACGTGGAAAACGCGTCACCGTCGATAAGACGCTTCCCATACCCCACTACCTCCCATCACAGGAATAAATGAATTTACCCGAAACGCGGTATTAAATGGGCACCATAACTTAAAAACCTCATTAAATTTGGAAGACCAACTAATAAAACTAATCAAATGTGTTTTTCACAGCCCGAGAATAAATCTCAGCTTTGCCGCCTCTGTATTTTTCCTAAACTTCTCCTTCAAGCTGAGTTGAGCTTTTGTACCTATTTATCATTCCTAGTTTGTTCGCTGCCCTTTAATATTGAGCCAAGGGAGAGGAGTTTTAGTCAGTGACCAAGGTTCGAGTCGCAGTAGGTGATTTGGAGTTGTATACAAGTGATCAGGGTTCGAGTCGCAGCAGGTGATTTGAAGAGTTTGTGAAGAAAAATGAAGAAGCAGAGCTCGTGGGAGTCGGAAGAGGAAGGGGGAGTCGAGGAGTGGGAGTGTGAGACTCCTAAGCATCAGAAGATTACAAGCATTTTTTGTCCATCGCCGCCCAGAAAGAAGAGAGCAGAGCTCAAATACAGAGGACCTCCTCCAGGCGGCTTCTTCAACTCCCCTGAAGTCGAAATGTTCTTTGCCAATGCTGCAAATGCAGTGGCCTGATGTTATTCGGTCCTTCAAGCATTTGTACCAGATTTGGTTGTATTTTGGCTATATTGTAAAATGTACTTTGTTTCTTGTTTTCAATTAAAGAAAAGTAAAAGCTGTTTGAATCTCCACCGGCCTCTGTTTTTTTTGGCTTCAGCTTTGAGCATTGCTAAATTGCAGAGGTAAATTGAAAATTTCATTTTGATGTCGTTTTACTTTACATGTTCAAATTTAAGGTGCCCTGACATGTGAAGATGAATCGAACTGAATGTCGGGATTGTAATTTTCTTAATTATATTTGCATTTGTGTAAATGTTCATAGATACAGAGACTCCCTGTGTATATCAGTTGGCAGATTGTTATCGCTTTGAACTTATATTTAAAGATTTTCCCCGCAGTTTATACTTAGAATAAAAGAGTTGTAGAGTTTGCAATGGTGTGGATATTTTGTTTGGTCAAATACCATTTAACAGCTTAGATAAGATCAAAGCTTAATACACTGAACAATCACGCAGTAAATTGGTATTTGTGAAGTGCTGATACAATGCTATCAACCCATGTTCTTTGGTATGTGAAAGGTAAATCTTAGAGGATTATTATGATTTCAAGCAGGAGGTAATTAATAGTTCAACAGGTTCAGCTCAGGCTTTTTTTGAAATTCGAAGTTTGAATGTTCAGGTATATGCTGTAGAAGGTTTGAAAACAAACGGAAAAATAAGGAATCAAAAGTAAAATTAAAGCTGATTTTAAATCTTACCACTACTTTGGACTGAGCAAAGTTAGGAATATAAATTTAAATGCGAATCTTAAAGCCAAAGCAATTGTGGGATCCTTGGATAAGTTCGATGCTAGGTTGCTCTTAAATGTTTTGAATGTGACAACATGCACTTGTTTTAATAGATTATTTTGTTAAATTTATAATCTCATTAGCTATTTAATATTTTTCTAAAAATAAAATAATAATGTTAATCCATATCTAATTTGTAACATTCAATAATTTAGTTGATTATTGGATTAGTATCTTTAAAGGTTCAATATTTGGAATTTAAGATCATATATTTATGTTGAAATTAGATTTGTTGTTTGGGGCTAGTTGACATTTGAATCATTAATGAGAAACACTCTTCTAGTACCAAAGGTGAAGGTGCTCAATGCATAGAAGGATGATAATATAGATAAAGATGAGGGGTAGGATTTACCATGGAGATGGGAAAGAGATGTAGAATGCAAGGCTTTTGCAAATGACATATTGGAGGAATGATATGCCCCACTTTGAATTGTGTTCCATTTATAACATTATAGTTGGTTATTGATGTGATTTCTAAAATTATATTTCAAGATTTTATCCACTTCCTAGAGAAAGGTCACATAGCTTATTTTTTGAAGAAGTGAAGATAAAAAAGGTGAATACAAAGATGAGCATAATGTGGAGCTCTACAAGTTGACATTTGATAGAAATAATAATGCTTATTTGCATTCAAAGGTTTCATAAAATGTCTTTGTTTCTCCCTCCAAAGGAATTGTAGTATTTCCATAGTAAGATCAAACCAAAACTTATTCATATTGATATGAAAAGGTTCTACAAAACCTGTTTGATATTTCTTGCCAAGATATTTCAATTCTACAATTCCAAGTTAATGGTTTACCAAGAAAGATAGACCAAGTTTCAAAAGCAAAATTGCACTAGAAAAAAGGTGTTCAAAAGATTCAAGGCAACCACATAGGAAACAATGAACACGCTCCAAACCAATACATGAAAATCTAGAACCAACAACAAGCTTTTTAAGAAACAAAATCCATCTCAAGCAAGTTTTATTGGGTTCACCAAAGTAGTGCTAAAACAAATCAAGATGTTATTCCTGATAAAGCCTTGTTGTCATTGAGGCAATTAAAGAACCACTTGGATGCAATAGCCACCCCATGAGTCTTTTGATGTCTAATACCCATACCTCGCTTCTTGGGGTACAACACCATTCCCAAGTAACATAATGTATTTTGTTATGCCTTGTACCATCAGAGCATAAGAGGTCCATCGAGATCTTCTCAAGTTTATTGTTTTGGAGGTGGAGAGGGGATGTATAATGTGGAGCTTCCATAGATGACATAACATTGGAATGATATGCCCCACTTTGAGTTGTGTTCCATTTATAATGTTATGATTGATTACTGAAGTGATTCTTGAAATTATATTTCAAGATCTTATCCACTTCCTAGAGAAAGGTCACATTGGTTATTTTTTGAAGATGTCAAGATAAGGAAGGTGAAAAAGAAGATAAGCATGATGTGGAGCTTGTCAAGTTGAACTTTAATAGAAATAATAATGCTTAGTGGCATTGAAAGGTTTCATGAAAGGTAGGTAGGATACTTAGAAAGTGACATGCATCTACTATATATAGTTTGTAAAACTTTGCTAATCAAAAAATATAAGTGGGGTGAAAGAATCACCAATTAAGCTAAGAACCACTACTAACCATGCATTTAAAGATATGTTGCTAAATTTTGTCTCAAATGGACACTATATTTGTATTACATATATATACAAGAAACAAAAATGATGCAAAGGAAATTCATTCCCACTAGTTAATTCTGATGTTACTTCCTTATGGTATATGATTGTCCAAGACACTTGTTGAGGGGTTAACAATTTCTTGAACTTTAATATTTTCTTACCACTTGGACCCACTGATTTCCCCCTTATCTTGATTTGGTTGCCTCTCATTCTCATATCCAATATGGTTTTCCTGTGTGTACACTCTTAACCTTTCCCATTCCTTTTCATTCAACAAGTCAGAGTAAGCATCGAAGTATTGAACAACTTGCACATCCTTCTTGAACAAGATCATTTCTCCCTCTCAAATAAAAGTAATAAACCTATCCTTTTGCACTTCTAGCACAACAAAGACTTGGGACATTATATGAAAATGACCGAATTTAGAAATAAACTCATTAAGCGCCCTCCTTTTGTTTCAAAAAATGTCTTTGTTTCTCCTCCTCCAACAGAACCATAGTATTTCTATATTAAGAACACACCAAAAATTATTTATATTGACACCAAAAGGTTTTGCAAAACCTACTAATATTTCTTGCCAAGATATCTCAATTGTGCAACTCTAAGTTAATGGTTTACCAAGAAAGATAGACCAAGTTTCAAAATCAAATTTGCACTAAAAAAAGGTTTCAAAAGATTCAAGACAACTGCATAGGGAACAATGAAGAGGTTCCAAACGAATAGAGGATGATCTAGAACTAATAAAGAGATTTTAGCAAGAGAAATCCAACTAAAGCAAGTTTTGTTGGGTTCACAGTATAGTGCCAAAAGAAATCAAGAACAAGGTGCCATCTAGAATTAGACCAACCAAAATTCCAAGTATTATTAATCCACTTAAAGGTAGAGTCATTACCTTTTAACGTATTATATATCAATTTGGTAGAGACATCAACAAACAAATTGCCATCTTTCTACTTTAATTGATAAATGAATTGATCAGAGTTCAGAATTCTACTAGGGGAGAAGGGTCCTGTAACTTTTGCGATAAGAGTATGGGTTATCTTTTGGGTAGATGGTACATCATATTTATCTTTTAAGGCCTCCCAATCTCCAAATTGGTTGTTAATTAGTAGATGCCTAATGTCTTTTATGCCCTTGTTATATTGGGCTCTAGCAGAGCAACATTGGGTTAAAGCCGATGGTTTAGCATTAAGATAGACACCTTACCAAATGGATCTATCAAAAATAGAAAAGGAAGACCTGGATCCCCCACAACATCCTTGGAACAAAGTAAATGTCTCACTCGAGTCCATGCTTTAGAGAGAGAAAAAAACTTTAGAGCTAAAGCTTTCAAACCAAACTGCCCAAAAATAATATCACATGGTGGAATGTCTTTCAAATAATCCCCTTTCTTAATTTTTGATATAAAGATGTTAATTCCTAATTAGGTCTTTACAAGGTTCGTTTCCATTGAGGCAATTAAAGAACCACTTGGATGCAAGAGCCACCCCATGAATCTTGAGATCTCTAATATCCATACCTCCCATGCTTCTTGCGGTACAACACCATTCCCAACTATCAATGTCTTTTGTTATGCTCCCTGCCATCATACCACAAGAAGTTCCTCATAACATTTTACTAAAATACAATGAAGGAATATGGTGTGAAGGACAAGTGAAACTAACCCTTTTAATTTTAATATAATCTATTTTTGGTGAACTTTGAAGGGGATGATATATCTAAATGTATTCACTTGCAGCTCATTGTAAAAGGGTTGAAAATCCATGGAAACTCAAATATAAAGTTGCAGGGCCAAGTGAGTGTCAGATTGGGACATAATATACCACTTTTTTAATAAATAAAAATGCTTTTATTTCAACGATATTTTTAATTCAATATTTTTTCCTTATATTTTTATATGTTTGATATAATGATTGCCAACTTTTGAATTTGTTATGTGCTTTTATCATTGGTAGGGAAAGAGTGCCAATACCCACACACCCTAACTTCACACACTTGTAGAGCATAAATTATACGTTGGATTTTAACGATATTTTTGGTTGTCTTCATGTGCAAATTGATTCCTTAAAAAACATTTTTTGGTTTCGAAGGGTCATGAGTTGGCCATCTCTAAGTATTGGCTAATACACACTTAAAGATGCACCAATGATTGTTCACTCAAAATTGTTTATACTTATCTAGACAAATGCCCTAATAGTAGTTCAAAAATTTCCAAACAATAGTGCACAAATGAGCCAGTTGAACAATCAACCAACATAACTAATAAATGACTAGGTATTGTTACATGTGATATCATTTTTTAGACTCCTTTAAAACTAATAATTGGAGGCTCATATGGAAAACTAGATTCCAAGCATTGTTTTCTAATCATATACAACACTAGGAAATATATATTTGAAAGTTTTTTTTTTTTCAATTAAGGAAAACAAGTTTTGATGGGGTCCTGAAACCCTACAAGACTAAAAGATTAATAAAGATAAAGTGCTTAAAGTATGAACAACATAAAAGCCTCAGGCTGAACAACAACCCCCCACAAAAAAATAAGATGAAACCAGAAAAAATAGGGAAGCAGAACAAAAAATAGGAAAGGTCCAAAAGCCAAGAGAATAACTGAGGCAATTTCTCAGAGGATTTCTATAGCTCAAATCTCCAACTTAGACATTCTCCCAACTGCCTCTTCCAGGTCTGAAAGATCTTTTATTAGGTTCCTAGATGTGTTGGATCTGGTTATCTTCCTCAATCCATCCTCAAGAGATTTATCTTTGCCACTGTTGGGAGACTGGTCATCCTCGTTACTAGCCCTGTGTTCTTCAATTTTTTTTATGAGCACCTTTATGTTTTCATTAGACTCTTTAAGAATGTTATAGCTTTGCTCAACAATTTTCTGTAGAGTGCCCTCCCTAGTCTGAACTCTACTCTTCACTTCCTCCACTCTGTTTTCCATATCCTTTTCCTCCTCAGTTTTCCTATTTTGAATGTTGCAATTATCCCTCTCCAATCTCCCCACTCTGTATTTAAGCTTCTGGATTTCATGGAAAGTCCATTTTGTGGTTCAATAACTATCAATAACACTATTTTTTGCATTGTTAAGCACATCCATCTGAGGATTTTCCTTTGTGATGTCGCTCAAAATAACAAGGATAGGGTCAATGAGCTCCTCCATTTGTATTTTTCCCTCCTTATTCTCCTTAACCAGAGTTTTAATCATCTCTCTCTTGAGCCCCATCCTCATGGAAACATTATCAAAATTCCTCCAAACCACATTGCTGTCTTTGCTCGAAATCATACAAGTGTAACGATTGGACCCAAATTCCTCAAAATCTTGCTCATTTTCTTCCCCACTCCCCTACTTCTCATATTCCTCATCACTATCCTTCGACTTCTCCTACATTTCCTCCTTGGATTTGATATCTCTCCCTCTTTTCAACCTCCTAAAAGGCTTGGCCGCATAATCCTCCTCTCTATTGGCAGACATCTTAATAGTAATGTTTCTCTTTCCACCCATCCTCTCCTTATTCTCCTCCTCTATGAGATTGGTATCTTCCTCCCCATCAATGCTGTCACCCTCCATATCCATGCCCTCCACCCTCTCATTGTAGTCTCTATTAGATGAAATCTCAATGCCTTGTTTAGGATCAATATTCTCCTTTTTCTCCATTTTGATTCTCTTTTTCCCCTTTTTGTGTTGTAGGGTGGCTTCCTCCATGTCCGAATGCATCTCTTGGTTGTCCTCAATATTAGATGGGGTATATTCCTCTCCTGACTCATTTGACTCATATTTAACCTCCTTTCCCACCTCTTATTCTTAATTTCTTTCCCCATAGTCCTAGCCTTAAAAAATTCATAAATTAATAGCAAAAGCCCCTCATGGAAGGATGGATTACCTATGTGCTTCTCCCTACAGTCATTGATATTCTCATTAATAAAAAAATATAGTAAAAAAGGGATTGAAATCTTCGCCCCATATTTGAAATGGTTGAGAAGCACGAGATGATGAGTGCAGAGGTGGTTGAATCTCATGTCGAGGGAAATGTACTTGATGATAACCCTCAACACAAACCTCCACAATGACTTGATAGAGCTCAGTAGGTAGTAGGTTCTTGCCTTCACTAAAGCCTTCTTTTCCTCCACATCCTTGGTAAATTTGATCACAACCTGCCCAAAAATCTATCTATCTCTGTAACTTTCTTTCCAATAATGGGTATTCTTGCCATTGCAGAGATAACCTCCTTCATCACCGTGAACTCCACCCCATCAATCTTAACAATCCCCTCATTCCATCTCTTAACCATGCTACGCATAACAGAGGCTTTCCACCCATGAAGTCGTTCAATGAACATGGTAACGTCTCCTTTTTTCAAAATGCTCCACACCTTAGAGTGTCGACGCCACTTCTCTGCTTCATCCTTAGGTTCCCTCCTATGTCTTCCCCCCACCATGTTTTCATCCTCTCTGCAAGCTTTTCTTATGGTAGTGATATGCTTTGAAGGTTGATCCAATTGATTTGAATTTTTTTTGCAAAACTCCTTTTCACCTTATGAACTTGATACCCAAAATCGAGCCTCAAAGTGTGATGATGAATATTAATAATTTGTTTTGTGCTTTGGCTATTGTACTTACACATCATATTTTGGCACATTTCCCATAACACATAACCTTTTATAATCAACCTTTAATGTTTCCCAATCTTCTCGGGATCCTTTTTCTTTCTATCAACTCTAGGATTTTTGACAGAATATTATGTCCATTCATCCACTTTTTCATTTCATCATTCTTGACTGCCTAGTTGGCCAACCTGTCAACCACTTGATTGGCTTCCCTATACTCATGAGCCACATATATATTATCAAAAGACTTAAAGGATTTGAATGCAATCTTCAATGATATTCCCAATCGTCCACGTAGGCTCATTCTTCTTGTTAAGACAATCTATAATATTCTTGGAGTCTCCTTCCAGCCATAGATTTCTAACTCCCATGTCCTGAGCAAGTTTGATTGTTTGATGTGCTGTAGTCGTCTCCGCATAGTGGTTAGTTTACATACCCAGAGGAGCCGAAATAGAAACAATTCCTTTTCCATGGGCATTTTTGATGATTCCACACACCCTAGCCTTACTAGGGTTGCCTTTGGCAGTCCCATCAAAATTTTCTTTACACCAACCCTCAGGTGAGAGAGTCCATCTGCAATCCTCCCTCTTATTTCTGTCAATTTCCTTTGTGTTGAGAAGAGGGTTATGACCTTTATTGGTAGTGTACATGGTTCTCTAACAAAACATTAAGGCTTTTGTGGAAGACAACTTTACCATTAGCTTCTTTATCCCTAAAAAATCTGTTATTCCGCTCCTTCCATACTCGCCAACAAACATGAGAAAAGTCCATTCCCACAAGCCCTTTTTCACATCCCCATCAGCCCCATGGTGCCATTGTTCAAAGAGATCTGTAGTGCTATTAGAAAAACACTAGGTGAAGAAAGATAGGAAATAAGACCATATATCTCTGGTGAAGTGGCAGTGTATAATGATATGATCCACACTCTCACTATGGTTTTTACAAAGAATGCATCTATTAGGCATCAGATGCCCCCTCTTGGTGAGGTTGTCCATCGTCACGATACGATTTTAGAGCATTATTTAGAAAAAAAATGTTGATTTTGGGAATAAGTCCACGATACCAAGCTTTGGCCCAAACAGGGGTTGTTTCCTTGTTTTGCATGGTTTCATAGCTTGAGGCAACAATGTAGTTACCATCCTTTGTCTCCCCCCAAATAATGGCATCCTTTATGGGGGATAGAGGAATATGCCTTATCATGTCCATCAACGACTTTAGCTCCTGGGACAACTCAGTTCTAAGATTCATCCATTCATTATTGTCCCTGTAGTCACTCACTTTACAACCACATATTTCCATACACAAGTTTGCCCATCTATTAAATGACTTGATGTTCCATAATGACCCTTGTCTTAGCTAGTCATCATGCCAGAAATTTATATCTTCACCATTGCCCAATTTCCATTTTGCTTAGTGGCCATGCCCTTTGTCCTCAGAATGCCATTCCAGATGTTGGATCTCCTTGGGTTAAGGTCCCTACTAATGAACTGTTTGAAATTTATATTAGCTGCATATTTGTCCTTCAAAATATCCCTCCATTCCCCTGTGGAGTTGAAAATCCTCCATATCTATTTAGCTTGAAGAGCCCTATTGAACTGTTTTAGATTCCTAATCCCCAGCTCCCCCAATTTTTTGGGTCTACAAATAGTCTCCCAAGCCACCATTAGGTACTTCTTATTTCCTTTAGCACCAACCCACAGGAAATTCCTCTGAATGAATTCCAAAGTATCAACCACTTTTGTAGGAATAGATAAGAGACTTAAAGCATAATTTGGCAAATTTTGTAGAGTAGATTTGATTAGAAGCACTTTTCCTGGCTGACTTAGGGTAATGCCTTTCCAACCCGCCAACTTTCTATTGAATCTATTAATGAGATTGTTCCAAAAGAGGTTAGGAGGTTTGGTCGCCAGAGGTAGCCCCAAATATGTAGAAGGAAGAGATCCAATGCTACAATCCAAAATGCTTGCAATCTTCCTCTGTCTGTCCGCAGGGGTGTCAATAAAGAAGACCAAGCTCTTGCTCTAGTTAATGAGTTGACCAGTGGCATTGGAATAGGTGTTGAGAATGCTCTTCACATTTCTACCTTCTTTCATCGAAGCCTCTCCCCCTAAAATGGTGTCATCCACAAATTGTTGATGAGAGAAAATCAGGGGATTGAAAGAAGGTTTTAATCCAACAATTTCCCCTTTGCTCCTTTTGTTATGAATAAGTCTTCAGAGGCATTATGTCAAAATGATAAAGAGGATCGGTGAAAGAGGATCACCTTGTCTAAGACCCTTAGAAGATTTGAAGAAATCAGAGGGGGTCCCCTTAACCATTATGACAAAAGAGGGGGTGGAGATCAGTTGAGATATTTGAAAGTTTTAGAGTGACATTATGTTTCAGTTAATTTTCCTATGTTTTTAGCCAAAGAAGGGACTCAAGGAAGATGTTGGTTGCCACATAAATTTGCATAAGATTATACACCAATTCTTGCAATGCCATAAATGATAGATCAAATGTTTTAGAATTTTACAAAGTCTTTTCAAGTTTCAAGTTTAATTTGTATTGCTGCTATTGTTTGGGAGCTGGTTGGACCTACTAGTTGTATACTCTTCTTTATTTCTTGTGCTCTATAATGTTTCTATAGTCACGAAGATCATATGTGGTCTCTATTTCTCCCAAGTTGGTGTCTATTTGGTGCTATATATAAGAAACAATATAACTAGTTTAAAAAATTGATTATGCCATTTCTAGATTGTAGTTTTATTTTCCACCATCTTTCTATGCAATCCTATATCATAATTAGTATTATTTCATTATAATCATATAACTTTATTCAATAAAAAAAGATAAAAAAATACAACACATAGAATGTCCTTTTAACTGAAATACATTTAATAGTGCTCCAACTCTCAACACTACCACACCAATCAAAACATGAGGCGCGATAGTGGAAAACTTACAGCCGTCGATAAGACCCATACCCCACTACCTCCCATCACAGGAATAAATGAAGGTATTAAATGGGCATCCAAAGTTAAATACGTCATTAAATTTGGGAGACCAACTAATAAAACTAATAAAACCTATTTTGCACAGCCCGAGAATAAATTTCACCTTTGCCGCCTCCGTGTGTTTGTAGTAAACTTCCCCTGCAAGCTGCGTTGAGCTTCATATCTATTTATCTTTTTCAGTTTGTTCGCTCTCCTTTAATATTGAGCCAAGGCAGAGGAGTTTTAATTGACCAAGGTTCGAGTCGCAGAAGGGGATTTGGAGTCTTACACAAGTGATCAGGGTTCGAGTCACAGCAGGGGATTTGAAGTTCGTGAAGAACAATGAAGAAACGAAGCTCGTGGGATTCCGAGGAGGAAGGGGGAGTTGAGGAGTGGGAGTGTGAGACTCCCAAGCATCAGAAGATTTCAAGCATTTTTTGTCCATCGCCGCCCAGAAAGAAGAGAGCAGAGCTCAAATACAGAGGACCTCCTCCAGGCGGCTTCTTCAACTCCCCTGAACTCGAAATGTTCTTTGCAAATGTAGGGGCCTGAAGTTCATTGGTCTTCCAAGCATTTGTACCAGATTTGGTTGTATTTATTTGCAAATGACATCGCACTCTGTTTCTTGTTTTCATTTAAAGGAAAAAATAGAAAAGTTTATGGAGTATCCATGGGCCTCTGTTTCTTTCCTTGAGCTTGATTATTTGGTGGTCGACTTAGCATTGCTGAATTGCAGATATAAATTTAAACTCTCGATTTCATGTCATTTGACTATACATGTTCAGATTTAAGGGATACCGACCTGTGAAAAATGAATGTGATTGAACAGCAGGGATTGCAGCATCCTTAGATTAGTTTTAACATTTGTGCAAATGTTCATGGATCATTGGATACACAGTCTCTGTATATTTCAGTTGGCAGTTTGTTACCATTTTGGGCGTATAATTAAATTTTTTCCTTCTTGTCCATGCTTTCAACTAATGAGTTGTAGAGTTTGCAATAGTGTGAATGTCTTCTTTGGTCGAATTCGTTTAACTGTTTTGACAAGATCAAAGATAACATGAAGCAATCAAATGGTGCATTGGTATTTGTTAATGCTAAGTATTGATACAACGCTAGCAAATCATGTTCTTTGATGTATGCAAGGTAAATCTTAGAGAAAAAGGCTGATGAACTAAGCGGCAATATTGTAACTGGTTTTTGAGATTTATAATTTGATTTGTTTTTTTTTTTTTCTAATAAAAAAAGGCAAATCTTTGAGAAATCCATGGAACATGGTAATACGGAATTTGAATTTGAGGACAATGACTAGTTTGAAGTATTATTATAAACTAGCAATATTGTAATTGTAACAGTTCAATGAGATATAATTGATGGTAAATGGAAATGATGTTTAGGTGGGTTATGGGTGTTCTAATAGGAAAGCAATAAGGTTGACAAGATTTGAGGGGTTTTGTGAAAGGAAAACCAATTCTAAAGAGACATGGAGTTAACATAATGAGTTTGAATAATCGAAGTACTTATTTTTGGTAAGTCCTTTGCTTATAAAGAAAGTTCTAGGGACACATCAAACTCTTTTTTGTCAAGAAGTCTAAAACAATAAAAAAAAAGGTGAGGTCAATGGTTGTGCAAAAGGAAGACCCATACTTGTGTAACTAAAATGACATCACATGTTTAGTTACTTCTTACTACTAAGGGATGCATTTCATTCAATTATGAGCACTCATCATTAGCAATAACAACTCTAAAGTCACAACTATTAGTACCATGTTCTTAAAAAACAAGACATTAACTCAACAAGTGTGGGTATTAAACAACACTTGTTATCACATGGGTAGGAACATGCTTACGTACTGGGTCCTTTCCCCTACATGTCATGGAAAAATTGAGGAGTTTTTAAATGTGTTGAGAAATTCTTTGCTATAACTTGGCATTGTATACCATGATAAAAGGATCATGATATTAGTGCGGCAAGTGCATGAGAGAAAAATACCAAGTGAACATATGACTTGATCCACCATGACATGGAAGATATTGATGATGTTGGTGATGATGTGACCTAAGGATCAATTCATAAATGACAATTACAAAAGAAACATCCAAAAGCAAGCAAGCACATATAGATAATAAAATAAAAAAGACAACGACTTTACACTTGATCAAGTTGAAAGCAAACAATTGATGATTTGATGATGGCGATAACATTGTTGATGCGAAAATAAAACATGTCACTAAAAAGATAAGTGGTGAGAAAAATGTCCCAATAATAATGTAATGATTTTGTAATGGACACCCCTGGATGTCCCAAAAAACTAAACCAAATTTCTGAAAGGAATTATGTCAGACAGTTTGCATTCAACTTCTTATTTCTCTGTTTAATGTTTTAAACCCCTTATAACTCCGAAAATCAAACGTTTATTGTTTGTTGTGTTTCGTGCATGGAATTGGTATCATACAACATAAACAAGAAAGAAACTACAATGATATGCAAAGTGGAAATGAACTGCTGCTAATAAAATGTTATTTTCAGAATTCATAAAACCAAATACATGGCAAATTTATCAACTCACTAATTACTTCAGTAGTATTGACATAATACTCCAGCCCATGCTTACGAACTTGTTGTTACAATACTTTGTCCTTCAATCAGTCCACTACCTTCATAATACCATTCCCTCCAAGCAGCATAAGCGTCAGACAAGTAGTGAAGAAAATATGAGCAAAATACCAAATCTGCCTGTAGCTGAAAATGCAACTAAACTGCCTGATAATGAAGCCGATAACAAAGAATTTCAAAGGCCAAACCCCAAGGGAATGACGTCTAGAATGTTACAAGAGAGGATAAACGTCCTCAAATGCCAAGAACAGAGCTGCAACTCACACACCAATTTCTTCTCATATTCAACCTGCCTAATGAAGCCACAAATGCTTCCTTTTATTCTATTTCCAAGGGTCCGCTCAACTCATATGGGCAGTGTGGGATAAAAGATGTGTAATATATAAAACATATATTAAAATACCCCTTATGTCTCCCTTGGGTACACATCACCATAAAATAAATATTAAAGTAACACTTTAATATTTTACAATTAAATTAGACGTTACTTTAATAAAACTTCAGGCATTAAAATGTATTAGCAATTAGACTCCGAATAATGCGAGTGATAGCTCATCGGAAAGCTCTCACCGAGGAGTATCGAATCCAATCACCAAAATTGACCTGCACTGTGTCCTGCCGACTTACTAAAAATAGTATGCCTGAAACTGAGTAAATCAACTTCATTTTGGCCCAAACTGGAAATGACTAGGCCAAAACACTCCAAGATCCCATTAAACCCTTCGTTAGCCCTCGGGACCATGTAGAACAAGGCTAACGCACACACACTTGGTCAACTGCTAAAATGGGGACATTACAGTCTGCCCCACTTGAAATTGCTTGTCCTCAAGCAATCTCAGTCCAACTTGCTGAATAACCTGCTCACTCTCCCATGTAGAATCTTCCTCCGACAGGTCTTTCCATTTGACCAAATACTCCTTCACTATCTTGTTTCTAAGCTTCCTCTCTCTGGTGTCCAGAATAGCCTCGGGTACTAACACAAGCTTCCCCTCTTCATCCAAAGGGGGTAAATCTACAGAAGGCACTACACTCTGACCAATGGCTTTCTTAAGCCTAGACACATGAAACACATTGTGCACTCGATTGCCCTCTAGAAGCTCAAGCTCATAGGCGACTTTGCCCACTTTGCGAATCACCCTGTAGGGACCATAAAATCTAGTTTTCAACTTTTTAGCTCTGCTCTTCTTGAGCGATGACTGTCTATATGGTTGTAGCCTCAAGTAAACCATATCCCTTACCTCGAAGCTACGCTCTATTCAGTGCTGATCAACATACAATTTCTATTGATTCTGGGCCTATTGTATATTCTCTTTGAGCACTTTCAGGATGTCCTGACTATCCTGCAATAAGTTTTTGGCTTTGGGCACTCTACTGTCCCCCAAAACTAAATCCATGAAGCTAGGTGCTTCATAACCATAGAGTGCCATAAAAGGAGTCATCTTGATGGACATATGAAAGTGGTGTTATAACAATACTCTCCCATATGCAACCATCTGATCCAAGCCTTTTGTTGTGTAGTTACATAGTTCCTCAAATATCCTTCTGCCCATTTATTCACAATCTCTGTTTGCCCATCTGTTTGCGGATGATAACTAGTGCTAGGTGTAAGATCTGTACCACACAACCTAAACAACTCTTGCCAAAAAAACTCATAAACTTACTATCCCGGTCGTTGACAATGAATCTAGGCAGCCCATGTAACCTGAATATCTCTCTAAAGAAAAGATCTGCCACCTGTGCTACTGTGTAAGTGGACGAAATAACAAAGAAGTGAGCAAACTTCGTCAAGCAGTCCACCACCACATAGATGCGATCCCTTCCCTGCACTCGTGGTAAACCAGTGATGAAGTCCATCGAAATAATTTCCCATTTCCTATCAGGAATGGGCAAGGGATGTAATAAACCTACAGGAAATGTGTGCTCTCCCTTATTCTGTTGACAAACCACACACTCCCTGACATACCTCTGAACATCATCCTTGAGCCCTTTCCATGAAAATCGCTCTCGAATATGCCTGTAGGTCTTGAAGACCCCCGGATGTCCAGCTGTGGGTGCATCATGAAATGCCTTCAGTATCGCCTCTCTCAAATGTGATGATGGAATCAAATAAACCCTATCCTGAACTCTGATCAATCCATCTATCACCTCATAGCGATCATCCTGTATGGCACCTGAAATCAATCCAGAAGCCCAAGCATCTCCAACATACTCTGCTACAATCCGATCTCTCCAATCTCCTGAAATCTCTGCTAGAGCACATAAGTGAGGTCTCCGAGATAAGGCATCAACCACCACATTTTTCTTACCTTTGACAAACTCTATGTCAAAGTCATAAGCCTGCAATTTAGTCACCCATTTTTGTTGCCGGCCATTAAGATCACGTTGGTTCATGAAGTATTTAATACTATTGTGATCAGTCTTGATCACAAAACGTCCACCTACCAAATATGATTGAAATTTGGCCAATGCATGCATTATGGCCAACATCTCCCGGTCATAGATAGAATAACTTTTCTCAACTCCCCGGAGCTTCCTACTCTCGAATGCAATGGGATGCTTCTCCTGCATCAATACTGCTCCAATCCCATCACCTGATGCATCACAATGAATCTCAAAAGGCTTTGTGAAATCCGGTAGAGCTAGAACTGGACATGAAGACATCACCTGCTTGAAATGCTCAAAACACCTCTGTGTTGCCCCTGTCCACACGA
This sequence comes from Cupressus sempervirens, assembly GCA_028749045.1. Classification (NCBI taxonomy): domain Eukaryota; kingdom Viridiplantae; phylum Streptophyta; class Pinopsida; order Cupressales; family Cupressaceae; genus Cupressus; species Cupressus sempervirens. The sequence goes on along the minus strand of CM053790.1, from coordinate 720,105,651 downwards.
AGGCTCCTTTCCTGGTAAGATCTGTCAAGGGTGTAGCAATCTGTGAGAATCCCTTAACAAACCTCCTATAAAAACCACATAAACCAAAGAATCCCTTAAGCTGTGTAAGGTTTGTGGGAGTAGGGCACTCTACAATAGCTCTAATCTTTTCGAGATCAACCCGAATGCCATCTGCACTAATGATATGCCCAAGGTAAAGGAGCTCAGTCATGCCAAACTCAGATTTAGATTCCTTGGCATACAATGACTCTCTCTCCAAAATAGATAACACCTCCTCCAAATGATGTAAGTGCTCCTCCCAGGTCTTACTGTAGACCAAGATGTCATCAAAGAAGATCAAGACAAATCTCCTCAGTTGCTTCCTGAATACTTGGTTCATACAACTTTGAAATGTAGTAGGTGCATTGGTTAGACCAAATGGCATAACCATGAACTCAAAGTGGCCATAGTGACATCGGAAGGTTGTTTTCTCAATGTCCTTTGCTCTCATCCTGATCTGATGGTATCTAGATCGCAAATCAATTTTGGTGAAGAAGCATGCCCCATGCAACTCATCAATCAGCTTATCAATCCTAGGAATGGGATACCTGTTTTTAATTGTTTTCTTATTCAGCGCCCTGTAATCGATGCACATGTGCATCATCCCATCCTTCTTCTTTACCAATACTACTGCTGAAGCAAAGGGGCTCTTACTGGGCCTGATATGCCCCATCTCCAAAAAATCCTTAATCGCCTTCTCTATCTCATCCTTGTGTTTCTTAGGATGACGATAGGGAGTAATCATAACTGGTTTGGCTCCCTCCTCGAGCTCAATAACATGTTCCATCCCTCTGTCAAGAGGAACCCCATGAGGAATATCACTAAATACTTTAGCGTGTCTATCAAGTATCTTCTGGATATTTGGTGGATGACTCTTTTCTTGTGGCTCTGGTGAAGTTGGCATAATGTAGCATTCTGCCGCCCACTCTATGTCATCATGACGAAAAAGTCTCTGCATTCTCCTCAAGGACACTACTCTGCAACCTCCATCTGAAAGTCCTCTAAGTACCACAGTTCTGCCCTCATGCTGGAATCTCATCTCCAATTTCACTAGATTGAGTGTGAACTCAACTAGTGAAGCCATCCATGTCATGCCGAGGATGACATCATAATCTCCCATGTCCACAACATAGAACTCATCCTCCAACTCATAGCCATCTCCAAACCTGATGCGAAGATTAGATATCTTCTGAGTGCATAATAACTTATCACCGTTAGCCACCATGACTCTAAACCCATCATGCTCCTATGTCTGTAACCCTCTCCTGGCTACCAACTATGCATCTATGAAGTTATGTGTAGCCCCAGTGTCAATAAGAGATATCACTTTCTGCCCCTAGATAGTACCCCTGACCTTAAATGTGATTGCCTTTTGGGCCCCTGTCAAGCGTGCCAACGATCTATCATCCTTAGGAATGTTGCTCTCCTCTATAGTGTTACCCTAATCTGAATCAGAGTGCTGATCCTCCCCTTCTGACTCCAACTCTTCTGCTGAAAAATAATCCATTTGATTTGCCTTAGCCTTGAGAGAACATTTATGAGATAAGTCCCAAGGCTCTCTACAATGGAAGCACAGCTTCTTCTTTCGAAGTTCATTCAAGGTTTCATTGTCTAATCCTTTTGATCCTTCTTTGGGTTTGCTATACTCTTTCTGAAATGGTTTTTTGTCTTTGTCCTTGCGGTAGGAAAAATCTATTGAATGGTTTTTTCCTTTGTATACCGAAGGGGCTAAATCTCGTGCCTTTTTAGTTGCTTCAGTTAAGGTGAGTGGATCATGTCCCTTCACCCAACCTCGTAATGGATCAGCAAGACCATTACAAAATAACACCACCAATCTCCTAGGAGAGATATTAGTAACAAGTACAGACAAGCGCTGAAACTCGGCAATGTAAGCATCCACAGAACCTGACTGTTTTAACTGTGCTAGCTCCTTGAAATGTAACTCGGGATCCTTAGTGTCAAATCTCCCAATCAATGTTTCGGTGAATTCCTCATAGGATGTAATCTGATTATGCCCCAAAGTCACCATGCCATGATGCCACCATTCATGTGCAACGCCATCCAAGTGCATAGCCGCATACTTGATAGCCTCCTCCTCAGGCATAGGATTTAGCTGCAAGTATGTATCTACCTTCTGCACCCAAGCTCGTGCCGTCATCTTCCCTGAAGCATCATAATAAGGTAAAGAAAGTTTTCCAACTTTCTTCCTCAGCTCAAAGTTTTGATTCCTCCCTCCTGCTTTAGGCATGTGTCTCATCCTCAAGTCCATATAATCTCTAAGAGAAATATCCGCCTGAAACTCTGGTCCACTAGCCTCCCAGTCCCTCCTGAACTGATCCTATAACTCGGTAATCTGCGGTTCGTTTACTGGTTGAACCGGATCTTTGGGTGGGAAAGTGGGTAGAAGAGGTCTTGAGCTCGCAGTCCGCGCTGGGTGTGCAATGTGTTTAAAGTTATCAGCCTCATTCCCATTGTTGCCGCGTCCATTATTACCATTAATGTTATTCTCAGGACCATTGTTGTTGCCTTGGCCTCCATGGTTATTGTTTCCCCTGTTGTTATTGTTTCCCTCGTTGTTATTGTTTCTGTTGTTGGCATCACCTGGATTAATATTGACACCCATCTGTCTAGCCATGAGCTGCAACATCATGTCCATTCGCCTATTCTGCTCCTGCTGCATACGCTGCCCCTGCTCTAATGTATCCAGTAACTGTCTGAACAATATCTCCCCCTGATCTAGACCAGCATTTTTGCCTTCGCCTAATCGTGTATTCCTGTCATCTCGATCACCCATATTATTGTCCTGATCAATGAATGTCTCCTCTATGTTTGTATGGTTCGATTCAATGTCCACTTGCACGGATGTACTAGACTATTTGCTTTACAAGTTTGAAATCCTATTTTGTCTTGCTATGGTATCGCAAAAATTATAAGACCCCTGTCGCATGCTCAAACATAAATGCTTAGCCTGTGTTTTTTATTTATTTCTGATTTTAGTGTTTTGACATTTCGTCAAACACTTTTTCCCTCTATCCGGTTGTTCCAAATTCCCTATAAGACCTCTAGAGGATGGTAGGACTTATAGCTCTGATACCACTGTAATGGACACCCCTGGATGTCCCAAAAAACTAAACCAAATTGATGAAAGGAATTATGTCAAACAGTTTGCATTCAACTTCTTATTTCTCCATTTAATGTTTTAAACCCCTTATAACTCCGAAAATCAAACGTTTATTGTTTGTTGTGTTTCATGCATGGAATTGGTATCATACAACATAAACAAGAAAGAAACTACAATGATATGCAAAGTGGAAATGAACTGCTGCTAATAAAATGTAATTTTCAGAATTCATAAAACCAAATACATGGCAGATTTATCAACTCACTAATTATTTCAGCAGTATTGACATAATACTCCAACCCATGCTTACGAACTTGCTGCTACAATACTTTGTCCTTCAATCAGTCCACTACCTTCATAATACCATTCCTTCCAAGCGGCATAAGCGTCGGACAAGTAGTGAAAAAGATATGAGCAAAATACCAAATCTGCTTGTAGCCGAAAATGCAACTAAACTGCCTGATAATGAAGCCGATAACAAAGAATTCCAAAGGCCAAACCCCAAGGGAATGACATCTAGAATGTTACAAGAGAGGATAAACGTCCTCAAATGCCAAGAACAGAGCTGCAACTCACACCCCAATTTCTTCTCATATTCAACCTGCCTAATGAAGCCACAAATGCTTCCTTTTATTCTATTTCCAAGGGTCCGCTCAACTCATATGGGAAATGTGGGATAAAAGATGTGTGATATATAAAACATATATTAAAATACCCCTTATGTCTCCCTTGGGTACACATCACCATAAAATAAATATTAAAGTAACACTTTAATATTTTACAATTAAATTAGACGTTACTTTAATAAAACTTCAGGCATTAAAATGTATTAGCAATCGGACTCCGAATAATGCGAGTGATAGCTCATTGGAAAGCTCTCACCGAGGAGTATCGAATCCAATCACCAAAATTGACTTGCACTGTGTCCTACCGACTTACTAAAAATAGTAAGTATGCTTGAAACTGAGTAAATCAACTTCATTTTGGCCCAAACTGGAAATGACTAGGCCAAAACACTCCAGGATCCCATTAAACCCTTCATTAGCCCTCGGGACCATGTAGAACAAGGCTGACGCACACACACTTGGTCAACTGCTAAAATGGGGACATTACAGATTTACAATGAAAAGAGATTTGAATATTAACAATAGTTCTCATGAAGTTTATGATAGTATTTGGATATATGCTTAATCGTACTTGTTAGTTTTTTTAGATTATTTTTTTGTCACTTTTAGTGTGGTTAGACACTAGGGTTAGTTTGGTTTGTAGAATTTGATTGGAATTGGCATTTTCCAAACCTGAATTTGTCAAATTTGGCATTTGTATCAAAATAGCAAAATGGAATTAGAATTTCAGAATTCCTTTTTTGCCTCAAAATCAACTTTCTAGACTTCCTTGAAATGCATGGAGTTGAACCAATTCCACTTTTTGAAGAGTGGAAAAAAATTGCAATCTATTCATTTTTCGATCTCATGAGTGGAAAATCACATTCAGAGTGGATAAGATTGGTGTGACTGGAAGGAGAAAATACTTGCACTGCAACCTTCTCACAGACAACCATTGAAGGACTATGAGAATGGTGATGACTAAAGTGAACCTGAATTCTTGCTTCTTCGTAAGAACTAAATGCAGTCGGTATGATTTCTCCGCAGGAATATAAGCTACAGTGAGTATGATGAAAACCCAAAGCAAAGCGAGAGCATTCCACTCCGAAAATGTTGTGGAAACAAAATCCAAATTTTGAAAAATTCAAGGTGTGAAACAAAATCTAGTTTTACTAATCCATGAACCAAACAAACCCTAAGATCTTTAGTTTTTTGTGTAATGGATTTGGATGAATAGATTTGATACTAGGTATGAGATCATAATCTTGAAGGTTTAAGTATTAGTAAATTTAGATTGTAGATTCATTTCAAGATCTTGTCCATTTCTTGAAGAAATGTCAAGTTTCTCCTTTTCAAAGAACTCAAGGCAAGTAAGGTAATTATGAAGATGGGCATGATTAGAACTATTCAAATAAACGCTAGATAAAACTAATAATATTATTTGCATTAAATGGTCTGATGAAAGGTGTACAAGACATTAGAAAGTATGTCATAGTTTTTACATTCATGTATGAGTTGAATTTTAACTAGAATGGAATGAAGGAATATAATTTGTGAAAGGCAAATGAAACTAACGGTTTTAATTTTTATATAATCCATGTCTCATGAACTTTAAAGAGAACGATTATTAGTTTTATATATCGTGACATATCTACACACTCATTTATAACTCATTTTATAAGGTTGAAAGCTCATAGAAATTCATATATAAGTATCAAATACCAATTTTAACACAATAGAATTTTATTTTTCTAATAAGATTTTTAAATTTTTGATTATTTTTTCCTATATTTTTATAGGTTCAATTTAATGAATGTTAGATTTTAAATTTGTTGTTGTGTATTTATATCATTAATGGGGAGACAACCTAATCACACATGGGTGAGCTAAAATTTAAAATTTAAAATTATTTTCGATATTTGCACATAATAGGTTCACCAAGAGATGCTGGTCTTGCCATGTCGAAAACATATTGCCATAAAAAAGACACATACCCCACTCCATCCCAACACCCAAATAAATGAGTTCATGTGGGGTATTAAATGCACATTAAAATTAGAATACCAACTAATAAAACTAATCAAATGTAGTTTGCAGAGCTCAAAGAATAAATTTCACATTTGTCGCCTCTCCATTGGGCTGTCGTTTTGCTTGAGTTTGAGTATTTGGTGTTTCCTTGACCACTACTAAATCTCAGGGATAAATTAAATTTTTTAAATTGATGTCATTTTATGTTCAAATATATAGGGGATTGACTTGTTCAATTGAATGGGATTAAACATTTGAGATTACAATATTTCAAATTATTATTAGTCCTTGCCTAACAGTAGGAGACTAAAGCTTTCACCAAGCATTTTGGTATTAATCCATTTTTGGGATGATGTGCAATCTTCATAAAACAAAGGTTTTGAGCAATATTTTTATTTAATTGAATCTTTTCACAGTTAATTATTTTTTTATCATTGATTACTTCATTTTTTTGGAGCAATCTTTTCAATTTTAGCTACAGAAAATTGTCAATTATATGCATCATGTTTGAGGCATCCACCTATTTGTTGCATGTGTTGGTTACCAAGCAACTCCATAAGAGGGTAGATGTCACAACTATTTCATGATCGGTGTGTTGTTATTGACGATTTCATGGTCAACCTCCATTTATTCTTGTAGATTTCATAGTAGTTTCCGCTATTTTTTTTCTTCATATAATTGTCTCCACATTATTGATTTTCAAATCCTAAACTATAAGTATTAATCTTCTCAGAATTTCTTTTTAAGCATGATGATTTGTATTATAGACTATCGTTTATTTTACTCATAGGCTCTCCACTACATTTATTTTGCTAAACTATAAGATGGCAAGGGCAATTATTCTAGTTGAATTGTTTTAGGGATCCATGAGAGTCAAAGAGCTAAAATAGGGTTTGTACATTTAGAGTTGTTTTATGCACTATTTTCTTGCACTTTTCCCCTAATTTCACTTTTGTTCATTACTTTGTAACTTCAGATCAAATCATCCTTTGTATTGTTCTATGTGTTTGTTTTTTGTTTAAGAAACATCTGTTCCATTCTTTGATGTTATACTGGGTAATTTATCATTTTAATTTCTAAGGTCACCAATATTATTGTACGTTATAGTATATTATTCTTGTTAAAAATGCAACCTACTTGTTTGGTCTAGATGATATATTTTGTATGCATCATAAATAAAATTTTAATTGATATTGATAATTATAAGTGTCATTGATCCCAACAAAATGGATAGTTTCCTCCAACACTATAAATCTAATGCATATTCTAAGTCTTTGATAGTGATTATTTTGCAGAATATAAAAATCCTTCAAAGCTCAAGGTACAAGGGCAACTGCTTACACAGTTTTATACATACCATTAGCTACAATTTGTCAATCTGCCATGGTTCATCTTACAATTTTATTTAATATTAGTGACTCATATCCATCAAAATAACTAGACCGGGTGTATGATTGGTACTCTTTTGGGCTATGTTTATCATGATGGAACTTTCAAAATTCACAATTCATATGGTGCCCCTCAACAGTCATCAAAATAGGTAATGCTTTTGAAAATAATCTCCACCATGTCATCTTTGATGCTTATTTAGGAATTAGGATTTGTCAATTATATCTAGCATGATTCAACACTATACACTTCTTTCAGTAGCACATCACACCATTTTTTTATCCAGATTATATCAATTACAAGAACCATGATAGAAAATTGATATTTTGTCTCACTAAGCTCAAAGAATTTACAAATAGTTCTTTTGAATTAATGCAAAAATGATTGCATTTTTTCTTTTCTATTTCCAAATTTAGTATCCTCATATATTTGTTTTCCATGTGAGGGATTAGGTAGCTCTTTTTCAAAATTGGGATTTCCTTCTACTTACTACATTAAATGAGGAGTTGTGTTTCACCTAGGTCTGCTACTATGAACATACAACCCTATGATGATTTTTTTGAAAAAAATCCCAGTACCTTTTCTAGTGAATATAAATTGGATGTATCATGTTAACAAATTTTTTATGTAGAAAACTCCAAAACTTGTCTTGGCAGGCTTTGTAGTCTCTCAAAATCCACAATATACTGATGTATATTTAGAAATGGTGTTTTTGAAATAATCCAAAGATCCATGATGAATTAAAATAATATATGAATTGTATCATCTAAGCCAAAAAGATATTTTAAACTTGGGATAGTTTACCCATCTATAGATAACTTGCTAGAACAATAATAAAACATTAAAGTTGTTTTGGATGGTTGACAAAAGAAAAAGAAAAAGGTTAGGTCAAGCCTCAACTCTCAACCAAGGCCTTGTTTTGTTTTTATCATTGTGTTGCTTGACACTATTTCATCTATTTAATAGACAGTTGTTTGTCTCTATCATAAGCAGTAGTATAATATAAGCTTTCATTTCTCTTGTTCATTAAGGTTTCTGACTACTATCTCTACAAGAAGAGACATTTTTCTATTGAAAGCTTCAATTAGGAAATGCAAGACTTTATTTCATTGGGACAATCTATTCTTTGCACACAACTTGTGAGTAGAAAACCCTCTAATCAATGTAAATCTACTTGACTACTACCTTCCGTGATTGAAAAATCATCTTACAACATGTAAAATTATTTTTCTATATATCCATCAAATGCACCGTCAAGGGAAAGATGAGTGTTTAAACATGCTCATTTTCTTCTAGATTGTATGCAACCTTGCTTCATGAATGTATACCTTTGTGCTTGGTGTATGTCACTTCTTACTCCTATAATTTGTTCTCAAAAGATTCAACTTGTGAGGCCTTTGTCATGTAGTTGGACACTTCTATCATGCATTGCATTCATCTTGCACACCAACTTTGGCATACAACTGCCACAATATGTAAATTCAAAATTACTATACTTAGAAAACATAACTTTTCCAAAAAAATTGTTGCGTTTGTCATTATAGTTTAAGTGTTACTTTGAGCTTTATGTTCTATGTATTTGTGTTGATAAAAAAAGGTTGAAATGGTGTTGGTAATAAGTCTTCCAAGAGAGAAATTGAAGTCAGTTTGATCAGAGTTTGATATAATCTTATATGTTTATAATCTGAAAACTAATTCTTTTTTTACTGTTAAAAATTTCTTAAATCCATTTCTCATGAATGAGAGAAATGAAAAACTAGATGGAGGAAGAATTAAATTAAAAGTAGTAATGCTAAATGAGTTAAACTCCTAGCTCACACATTTAAGTAATTAGAAGTAGAGACTGTTGGAATTACAAATAAGAAAAGTAAAATTCTTGTGGGGGTGGGGGGGGTGGTGGTGAATTAGTGCTTCAAACTTTGACAATAAAATATTCACCACACATCCATCTCACATATTCAATAAGTAAACTGAAATAACATGTAAAGCATATATATCTAAAGCATGTAAGTAAGCATTCACACATTCATGAAACAAGATATGATTACCCAGAAACCCTCCAATGAGAAGGTAAAACTGGGGTGGGGATGACACCCTCAAATCTTCACTACTATAGTAATAAAGTGTATCCAATGAACGTTACAATGTTTGATAATGAAACATGATCTACCCTGTGAAAGGTCTTCCCTGTTAAAGGCTTACAAAGACTATTAGGTCTTACCTTGTTAAAAGATTTCAACACCCTATTATAAGTGTACTTGATAAAAGGACTTCAACTCATAATTAAGTAAGCATCTTGTTAGAGGATTTCAATACATCCTATTAGAATTACTCAGTTAAGAGATTTAATTGATTCACCTATTAGAATGTCTCAACCTTGATCCTATGGTTAGCACTCTGATGCTTGATAATAGATCACCTCTATTTTGTTGTGTACTTGATCCTTCTTGATTAGTTGTCTCTCTGCTGGTCACTACTTCCTTCCTCTATTCTCTTGTAACTAATTCTGCAATTCAATTCAGATCGTAATGTCTTGATCACCATGAATGTCTTGGTTTGTGTATGCAAAACCCTTCTTAATCATTCATTCGTTCCCTTTCAAACTCTTATGAATTTTAGGGTTTGTCCTCCTTAAGATGATTTAGGTGACTTAGGGTTAGGTATGAATCAATGGTTGTGATTCATCCATATTGCTACTTAAACCTTCTCTTTACTTGATTGGGCACATGTAATACATAGGGATTCAACTTAAGATTCATCCTTATCACAAAATATCGTAATTCAATCTTTAAGTTGAATAAAAAATGGTTTACATAGTAGTTTGTGCCAATACAAACAACTATGATAAAACTATGTTACTCAACATATGAAGTCCCTGGTGCTTGACACATACTGTGAATTCAATGCTATCACTCGACATTTACTGTCTACTCGACTCCTGATTGACTCGGTGTATGAGTGACTCGACACTCACTGTTTACTCAACATGCACTAAATACATGTTGTGCTTGACATATGTTACTTTTTTGACATGAACTAAGTAAGTGACTTAAGTGTATAGACACTCACTAGTCAAAACCAATCTAAGATTAATAGAGACTCCACTTGAATTCAAGAAAAAAAATCTATAACTTTCTTTAGCAATTAAAGTTTGTTAGTGCTTAGGGGCATTCCATAGCTGACTTTTAGAGGTTATTTATAAGTTTTCATATGGACCATTTTTTACACATGTGTTAAAGAAATACTTGCACATTTGGAATAAGGGATTTCGGCTAACAATCTATAGTCCATGCATATATTGATCACATGCTTTTTCATACTCCCCAAAAAAGGTAGGGACTCGAGCTGCACGTAGCTCTTGTTATTATTATTTTTTCATTTGTGAAGTATTCATAGATACACTATTTTTCTGTATCTATAATTAAAGTTTTTTCATGTTATTATTAGTATTTTTTGTAAGCATAGTACTATTGTAATCACTTTTTCATAACTAGTGATTAAAATTTCTAGTATCCACCAATCAAAATTAATTAATTTTAATGGCGAGCAGGCGGGACTAGAGACCATCGAGTAGGCAGGGATGGAGGCTATTGAGCAGGCAAGAATGGCGACCACTGAGGTAGAAGTCCCTTGGTGGAAATGATGTTTTTCTGGCACCTTGGTTACACAGAGATGCAAGAAGAAAACAATTGTGGGCACAAGAGGGAGCCAACTAGAATGGAGGAAGGTTTGGGAGATTGGGCCAAGGCTTTAGAAGAAAGTCTTTTAACACTCCTTGGAACATACAAGAAAAGGATCAAGACCCCTCATGATGGAATGACATTCTTAGAGAGAAAGAAGCATCATCTTTCTAGAGGCTTGGGTGGAAGGAGAATGAGGTGCATAAGCGGCCTTCTAGATTTCTATCAAATCATCAACCCTTTGATTTTAAGAGGATTGAGCGCAAGTTTTGGAGGCCAAAACAAGATGCTCAGAAGCTTTCGACGGATACGAGTATGTGTTCTAATGCTCAAATCCAAAATGAATGCAGGGTATCCACTCTTCTGGTTCAAAATCCCTTATGGAGTGAGTTTGTAAAAAACATACAATGTAGGGCTTTATTTTTAAAATGGCTAGGACCATGGCCATTGCTAAGGAAGATTCAAGAGTGGTTGAATGTTAATTGGGGTGAGAATATTATACTGAAACCCTTAGCTAATGAGTTTTTCTTGGTCATTTTCCCTATGCTAGAGGAGAAATGGAGTATTTTAAATTATGGTCCACACATGTTAGATGGGAAAGGCTTTTACATATGTGATTGGAGGCCAACTTTTAATCCATAAATTGAAAAGGTTAAGGAGGTTTTGATTTGGGTGAATTTCAATAATCTGCCTTGGGAGTATAAGGATGAGGAAACTTTAAAGATTATAGGAAATAGTTTGGGGGTTTACATTAAATTTGAGGAGTGTGTAGATGAAAATCATTTGTTTCAGTATACCGAGTCCTAGTGAAGATGCAGGAGTGTTACTCAGTTCTGAAATATATTGCATTAAGAACTTCGGAAGGGGAATTCTCAGTTAGTGTGGATGCTGATTATGCCAATCATATTTTTCTTAAGGGAGATATTGATAAAGGGAAAGGTCAGGTGGATAATTATTGTTTATATTTGGTAAAATTTATTGAAAAATAGAGAGAGATTGTCCCCCAATGGTCTATTTCCTTTGAGGAAGAAATGATTTGCAAGGAGTAGATTGAGACAGAGCTGATTGCTATTCAAGAGGATTTTCCAAGGGAAGGGATTTGTAGTTTGAAAGAGGGTGAGTTTTGTGTGCATGCCATTCAATCAAATCAAGTGGTGATCGAAACCCCCCTATCTTAGTTGTGTCACAATCAAGGTCTCACGTAGAGACCTCCTCGAGATGAAAATATTTTGGTTCCAGAGGTTTGTGATAGGTATGTTGGGGAAGGTTCTTTTACAGAGGTGGTTGCAAGTGTTTCAAAGTTTCAAGAGAAGAAAGATTTTTATCAGGAGAAGGGGGATTTTCTATCTTAGGGAGATAAGGATTTGGGGGAGGAGGAAACCTTTAAGGATATCCAAATCTCTCCGATTATAACTCTAGACTCTTATTTGGATAGTGAGAAAGCGTGGAGAAGAGATACATTGGCCTCAGAATCAAATTTTTTTGGGGAGGAGGATTGTGGTGGTGATGAGTGTGGGATTTTGGATACTTTGGTTATGGAGGATGAGTGATCTATATGTATGACTCCATCAATCATTAGCAAATTGAATTTTTTAGAGAAGAAAAGAAGAAGCCCTAAATCGATAAGAGTTAAACTTTCCATGGCTGGTAATGCAGCAGACTAGGCTAAATTGCTAAGATCGGGAAGAGGATACACCTCTTCCCAAAATCAATGAAGCTCCTTTCTTGGAATGTCAGGGGTTGTAATGCCCTTGACAAATTATGCTTGATCAAATGAGTGGTTGATCAAGAAAATGTTGAGGTGGTTTTCTTATAAGAGACAAAGTTAAGTGGAGATAATAAGGTTTTTCTTTCTAAGAAACTTATTTCATGGCAATGCTTGATGGTTGATGCAGACGACATGTCTAGTGGTTTGGGGGTTTTTTGGAAAGAGTCTTCTGTTAGTGTTTCTTTGATAGATTCTAGGTAATGTTGGTAATTAGTTCAGATTTATTCGTTTTAGCTTCATATGAGTTTTATAGCTTTTAATATATACAGGCCATGCCAAAAATCCTTGAAATTACAATTATGGTCAATTATATTGGAGAAATTGTCACAGTGGAATGATAGTTTGGTAGTTCTTGGGGGTGATTTTAACACAATTTTATCTCCAAGTGAGAAAGTTGGGGGATCAGTTAATTTGCATAAAAGCCATCAAGAGTTTGCTAACTTTGTGGTTAAGAATAATTTATAGGATATACCCTTTATGAATGGTGTTTTTACTTGGAAAAATTGAAGGAAAGGCTTTACTCACATAGCTAAGAAGATTGATTTCTTTTTACTGGGTGGTGATTGGAGCAGTACAGATTGGTTATGTCAAGATGATATTTTGCCCTTCATAGGGTCAGATCACTTCCCTATTTGTCTTAGCATTAGAAATGAATCAACTCCGAAATGTGCTCCTTTCAAGTTTGAAAAGATATGGTTGTGATCAGATGGCTTTTTGGATTTGGTAAAAGGTTGGTGGACTATGGCCCCCAAACAAAAGGGCTCTTGTGCTTTCAAATTCTTTAAGAAGTTACAATATGTGAAGGAACAACTGAAAGTGTGGAATAAGGTAGTCTTTAAGAATATTTTTGTTGAAAAGTTGAAGTTGGAAGAATAGTTGTTGGAAGTGAATGAGGTGGTAATGTCAGGAGCTATGGATGAGGACTTGTTTTTGAAGGAACAACAAATGAAGAAAGATTACGAGGAAGTCTTATATAAGGAGGAAATTTTTTGGAGACAGAAGTCTCATGAAGTATGGCTTAAGTAGGGTGATCGAAACACAAAATATTTTCATAATTCAGTCAAGGAAAGAAGGTCTTCCAATAAAATTTTCTCTATCAAGAATGAAGGAGTGGTTCTTATAGATTAGGGTCAGATTAATGATGAAGCAGTCAGGTTTTTCAAGAACCTTATAGAATCCTCACATGAAGGTGCCTTAGAGGAGGACTATTTAGGTTTGTTGGATAACATTCCAAAGCTGATCTCAGATGATCAAAATTGCATGTTGTATAGGCCGGTCTCTTTGGAGGAGGTTAAGTGTGCTCTTTCTGGTTTAGGGAAGGATAAATCACCTTGTCCGGATGGGTTTCCAACTCTATGTTTTCAAGAAACATGGGACTTTATTGGGCATGAGTTATGGGAGGTTGTGGAGGAGTCTAGAAGGAAAAAAAATGTGCTTAAAGATCTAAATAACACTTTTTTGGCACTCATTCCTAAAAATGGTGAAAGGGAGACATTTAGTAATTTTAAGCCTATTGCCTTGTGTAATACTATGTATAAGGTGATTTCAAAAGTTATTGAAAATAGATTGAAGCAGGTACTACCCACAATTATTTCCTTGAAATAGAGTGGTTTTTCTCTAGGGAAGTTAATTTTTGAAGGTGTCATCATAGCCCATGAAGCTATACATTCTTTGAGAATGAACAAGGAAGCTGACATGATGTTAAAATTGGATATTTGTAAAACATATGACAATGTGAATAGGCCTTTTTTGTTGAGAGTTTTGGATAAGTTTGGTTTTAGTGATTGTTGGTGTAAATGGATTTTTTTGTGTATTGATTCTCCTCGAATCTCAGTTCTTGTAAATGGTAGTCCACAAGGTTATTTTGAAATGGAGAAGGGTATACGCTAGGGTGATCCGATATCTCCCTTTCTTTTTATTATCTTAGCAAAAGTCCTAGGGAGAGCAATCTCATGAGCAAGAAGGGAAGGAAGATGGAGGGGACTGCAAGTAGCCAGGGGTGTTGATCCAATGACTCATTTGTAGTTTTTTGATGATAATTTCCTTATGGGTGAAGCATGTATTAGGGAGGCAGAAAGTATGAAATGTGTGCTATTGGATTATAGCAAGGTGTCTAAGCAATGTATTAATTGGCAAAAATCTGAAATTTTCTTTTTCAATACAACAAGAAATATTCAAACCAAATTATGCCAAATTTTGGGAGTAAGACAAGGGTTGTTGCCTAGCAAATATTTAGGCATACCCCTGTTTGAAGGTAGAAATTGTGCTAATTTATGGAAAGAACTAATTGACAGCTGTATCAAACATTTAGATGGTTGGAAAGGGAGGTGGTTGTCATTTGCAGGAAGAATTCGACTTCTTCAAACTATTATTTCAGCTATCCCAACCTTTTCCATGAGTTTTTTGAAGATAGCTATGGAGGTTCTTAATTACATAAAATAAAGGATGAGGAAATTTGTGTGGAGTGGGACTCAAAATGAAGAGAAAATCCCATTGATAGCATGGGAATCTTTGTGTAAACTGAAGTTACAAGGGGGAGTGGGCCTCAGGAGGTGGCAAGTTGTGAATAAGGCTTTGGAGGCAAAGCTAATATGGGAAATGTATGAAAACCTGGACCAATTATGGGTTAAAATTTTACAAGAAAAATATCTTGATTCTAGGGATCCATTGAGGATTTTGACAGTTAGGAATCCCCCTAAGGGTTTGGCTATTTGGAATTTTATGCTGGAATGTAGGTGTATTATTACCAAACATATCTCTTGGCACATTGGAAATGGGGAAAAAATCTCTTTTTGGCATGATTCATGGAATGGTTTAGGTAAATTAGATGAGTTGGAAGGTGTGGAGAATTTGATTCCTGTGATGGAGGCAACTTGGGGGTCAACTGTGGATTGTTATGTGGAGGAAATACACTCAGAGTTAGGCCCATGTTGGGTATGGAGGGACCCCTCAAATTTGCAATTGACAGATGAGTTGAAATTAAAGGTGGTAGGTATTTTCAAAGAGAGGCAGATTTTTTTGAGTAATAAGGAGGATAGAGTGGTATGGTGTGCCTCTAAGAGTGGACGTTACTCGAAAAAACTAGGTCATTAGCTAAGTGGAAATGTGACAAATCTTGAAGGATGGCCTTACAAGTTGTGCTGGAAGAAATTGTGCTTGCCAAAGGCTGGAACTTTTGCATGGTTGGCTTTGCAAAGGAGGATTTTAATGGATATTAGAAGATACAAGTATGGTTTTGTTGGTCCTTCTTGCTGTGTGTTATGTATGAAGGCAATAGAGTCAACAGATCACCTCCTAGCTCAATGTGATTTTGTTCAACAGTGTTGGATGAGGCTAAAGATGAATTTGTGTTGGGCTGCTCTCCTCTCGGACTCGGTTAAAGGTATTTTTCAATGCTGGCCAGTTAATTTCAAAAAATATTTTTACTCTAACATTTGGTTTATTATTCCAGCTTTAGTTATTTGGGAAACTTGGAAGGAGCGAAATCGATGTATCTTTCAGGATAAAATGTAAAGCGTGGATAGTGTTTGGAATAGAATTCATCATTCTATTGAGGAATGTATGAATGCTAGTGGTATTCTTCAACATCCTAAAAAATGTTTCAATAGCTAGGATGGCAGAGTGAAATTTTTTTGGACAAGGATCAGAATAAAATGGACTAATGATGGTGATTTAGAAAGGATTAAGAAGATTGATAGGAAATAAATTAGATGACATCTACCCAAAAAGGATTGGATTAAAATAAATTTTGATGGCACGTCGAGAGGGAATAAAGGTTTGTCTAGGGTAGGGGCGGTTGCTAGAAATGACAAAGGAGAAATTATAGGATTTGTGGCAAAAAGGTTGGCGGGTGGAACAAATAATGTGGTTGAGGTTGAGGCTGCACTATTGGTAGTTCTGCTAGGAATTTTTTGGGATGTTAGGCACCCTCATTTAGAAGGAGATTCAAAATTGATTATTGAGGCCATAAGTAAAGGCTCCATGAAGACATAGCTTTATCAAAATGTGATTTGAAAGATTAGAGAGACATTGGACACCTTTGTGGATTTTAAGGTAAGCCGCATGTATAGGGAAGGAAATGTAGAAGTGGATAAGTTGGCCAATTGGGCTACAACTTTCTCACGTTTAAATACAGTTGAAGTGAATGATCTATGAATGATGCGATGGGATTCTTTAGATGGTGGCGGTATGATTTTTGATGGTTGTTAGTCTTTATGGTTGGTGGTTAGATTTTTTGGTAGTAGAGTTGGAGTGTGTTTTATGTGACTATCAGATGCTAATGAAACTTTTTAATTAATAGTGCTGCCCCTGTCAGTGTTCATATTGGAAAAATGGTGGTAGGAATTTAGTAAGGGATATGGCCAAAGGATTTTGCATGTATGAAGGTGCCTTTATAGAGAAGTTAACGGATGAATTTAAGCATAACAAGGTTTGTTAAAAATAAAGGTCTTGGCTTTTTGGAGAACAGGAGGTTGCAACACAAAATGGAAGCTTCATTCACTTTGGACTCTAACAAAGAAATGAAGGCATTTAAGGGGCCAGTAAGTAGGGAGAGAATGAAAGGTTTGCTAAAGATAAAAACAAAAGCCATGATTGATGTGGTGTTGGGGGTGATTGGGACACAGTTTCGAGAAAGAGTGATTAAATGTCGCTCAAATCTAGATGTTATCACTATGGTGGTTGCATGGGGTTCAGAACTAAAAAAATCTATTGAGGAAGTGAGATATATGGAAAAGACTCTATTTGTTGAGGATATGTTGGGAGGAATGGATTCCTTATTAGAGTGGTCAATTCTAGGTATCGGTTCAAATTTTGCAGAATTCTTTGAGGGCAAAGATGAAGGCAGGCTATATGGGTGCATTCCCTTTCTGAGGTGGAAAACACAGGCTGATAAGCCCTCTTTATACAAAGCATCGAAAGAAGCATGGGAGAGGATGTGGGAGGAGTTGAGGAAGATGGATGGCAAGATGAAGCTCTCGAGGGAGGAATGAACCACCTTCCCTCACCGCAAGTGCAACCCACAAGGACGATGAGCTTAATTGGAAGGCAATGATAGTGGCTTTCCCACAAATGTGGATACTAGCTCTGGAGTAGAGATAGCAGATGGAAGTGGAAGCAAGCAGTAGGTGCCATTTTTTGGGTTGCAAATATGTAAGCAGAAAGGTGTTTCGGGTTGTATGGAATTGTTGTTTGTTGGAATGTATGACGGTGGTTAGTATGTATTAGGGGATAGTAGCTGTTTAAGTTTTTATAATGTATGAATGATGATAGTATGTAATAGGGGATGGAAGTAATTTTTAGTGTATAGTTGTAGGGGGTTTGGAATCACTTTATGATATTACTCAAATGTTTATTTGTAATCTTTTTCTATATTAATAAAATATCTATTACCAATTTTAAAAAAATTAAGGATTTTAAATAAATTTATATAAATAATATTTTATAGAGTAAGAGGCATGTTTCTTACACTTATAAATCAATGAAATTAATTAAGAGCTATATGATTGGCTAAAAGCAAGGGGGTCTTATACACGGATTTCCCGGAAGCACTATGTCCCTCCAAATTTTGAGCCGACATTTATGCATGGTGTTAATTACATTTGTATAATGTTAATTTTTAGTTTTATTATCTATTTTTGTTTCTAACTATTTCCAATTAAAACTTTACCTTGTTATTATATCAAATAATATTATTCAATAAAATTATACTTTTACATTAAAAAATTTAATATCTATTACAAAATTTAAATATTTAAATGTATAGTATATAATATGATTTGAAATAATATATTAGTACATTATCACTATAATTAATATTTGTTTAAATAATTATCATTAGAATTAACAAATAAGTTAACATTTTAATTATAAAATTATTGTTATATTATAATTACAAAAAATTCTAACAAATAGAAATTATATATTTAAAACTTAAATATGTAAGTAAATTATAATTAATTTATCTATAAAATCAAAATTAAGAGACAAGTACAAAGCCATTCTATGACACTTGTATTTGTGGTAGGCATTCTACTATTACATTCACTTTTGTACAACTAACACAATAATTATATAATTCAATATCTCTAAAGTTTTTTATATTTATTTATTAATTAATTTATGAAACAATTTATTTCTCTGAAATATGATTGGTTCAATTCAATTTGTGTTATAGGAACCCCTTTTTCAAAAGCTCCTCATATCTGTTTTTTTGACTAAATTTTCATAAGTGACCTCTTAATTCATTTTAATCATATACAATATTTATTTGTCATTTCCTTCAATGATTAAATTCATATAAAATAAACATAAACCTAAATCTATTGCTTAAAATTACACTCAATTTCATAATTTTTCATTAATAACTTTTTGTGAACATATAAGACCTTGCACCCAATCTAATATAAGCACTATATTATTGTATTTATTGTATGCTAGATACTATTGCAATCACCTATGCTAAACTAGTGATTAATATTCTTTATTTCAACCAATTAGATGCATGTGTTTTCTATTTTTTATTTTCCATTTTGATTTTTGTAAAGTATACATGAACATTTTTTAATTTCTAAATTTGGAAAAAACTTTTAATCTTAATCTAATTAGCTAAAATGTTTGGGTCTTATAGGAACATATTTTCAGGAAACACTACCCGAACCGATAGGCAATATTTTAGGATGCTAAAAATATTGAAACAAACACCAAGGTTAACATGAATTAATCAAGGAATACTCAATTTTCATTTTTTTTTTAATAATGTTAGACTTTTAATTTAATTTATTTTAAATTGTTATGGTTAGTATGTTATTTGATTTAATGTTAAAGTGAAGTTATTTAGTTAAAAAATTTCTTACTTGCAAAATATAATAAAAAATCACAAAATATTGATAAAATTATGATTACAACTAATTCAATTTTATTATAATTATAATTTAAAATAAAATAAAATTATGTACTATTCTACCTAATAAAATTATAACAATTAAGGCAAATACAAGCCACTATGTGGTACTTGTTTTTACTTGATAAATGAGTTGTGGATTGGCAAAAGCATGAATATTTTCTTTTTTCAAATTGCATTTAATAGTTTTGATATTTATTAATGCCTAGTCTTAATCTAATGCTGTCAAATCATGTTATTTGATGTTTGCAAAGTAAATCTTATGTTCATAGAAAATACTAACACAAAATTTGAATTTTATTACTTCAGGTGGTAGGTGATCACTTATGCAATGACTTTCTAGCCACGAAATCCATCATGGTTGGATGCCCCATTTCTTCATCCACCCCATATTGTACTTTGACCATAGTCATCGGGTGTGTACATAAAGGAAATAATGTGATTGTCAGTGTTGTGAGTATGTTACAAGAATTTTTTATTTCAAACATTTTTCTATATGTAAGTGCTTTTTATACTTACCTCATTCATTGGCTAAAAGTTTTAAGTATTTGATTTAAGATTTTTGTTTGCTAACTTTTAATTTTATGTAGAGTATAATTAATTTTTCTAATTATGAAAAAAATTAATAAATTTAATTAGTGAATGAAATTTAATTATTTGAATTAGGAAAATCAATTTAATTAGTGAATGTAAAATAATAAAAGATTATATTAATTACAAAAAAATTATATTTTATTGAAGTTTTATAATAATATTATAAAATAGATAAATCATAAGAAAATAAGAAATATTATTATGAGATGACTCATTCTTGATAACTCAAACCTTAGTACTTTTTAAGAAAAGTTGAGTGATCAATGATCCATGCAATGATATATAACTCATTGCTTAGCAAATTAATATGTCATATGTTCATATTTTTCAAGTTAAATTATACTATCAAATCTAGCTTGTCCCACCACATCTTGCCAAATACATACATTTTATCGACCTTTACATAAACTAATATAAAGACTTATTGGGATTAAAAAGCCAAGGAAAGAAGGTACATCAAAGATATTTCAAAAGGTTGTTTTGTTAAAAAAGTCACTTGGGGACTATCGTGTGTTTGTTTGTGAAACTTATCAACCTTGTGTGTTCACTGGAATTGTCGTTTCAATTTACTTAGTAAACATAAATTAGTCTTCAACTTAAATTATTATTTTTAACAAATATAAATCTATAATCATTATTAAAGATTTAATCGACAAATAAAATTTAAATCTAAATAATAGATAATGGTCATATTAACTAATAGATAATGATGATATTAAATAATAGATAGGTAACTGTCGAGGAACATGTGTTGCAACCTTGCAAGCTTTTTTTGGAAAATTCTAGAATTTGTTTGTGGTAGTTTTCCATATGTTTATGTGTTGGAAAAAAGTGTATCACTTGTTAGAAATGTGCCTTGTCCCTAGTAGAATATAGATGAGCTATTTTAAAAGTATAAACAACTCATTACATGACTTTTATGAGAGTCTAAAGTAGGGGACAAAATTACGAACGTGAATACTATTTGAACTTGATTGTTTTCTTATCTTGGAGTTACAAATGTCAAGAATGGGTAACATGTGGCATGGTTGTTTTTCCCATGGTTTTGTAAAACTACAAGTGGTTTCCAGGTTATAAAATTACTATATAAGAAGAGCTTGGGGAGGAGTTTGATCATTGAGTTCTGTTTGCAAGACTGGATGCTAGAAGGTGTCTCTCCGAGCTCAAGTTGGAGTGATGCGCTCTTGTAAGAACTTGCATTGCAAGTGTATTTTAATCATCTTGATTTGGTAATACATTATGCAGGTTTTGGAGAGTGGATTTTTTCTCCTGGAAGGGTTTCCCCATGATAATCATTGTGTTATGTGCTTATTGTGATGTTTCATTTATGTATGCTTATTTGTCCATTGAAATCTTTGTAATAGTTAGTTGAATTTGCATAACCATCCTCTCAAGATTAGTGTAGGAAGCAATTCCTTGACTTTTGCTTCCTTACAAGTGCTATTAGAGCCTAACCATTTTTTATTCTATTTTTTGGGTATAGGAATTTTTGAGCTAATCAAGGTTTGAGTGGGAGCTTGTGTAGAGGTTTTCATTTCTGTGTTGCAAATTGCAAAGATGGCAAGCATATCAGGGAGGTTTGATGTGGAAAGTTTTCTAGCATAAACTTTGAGATGTGGAAGCTAAAGATGGAATATCTATTAATTAATTAGGATCTATGGGATGTGATTAATAAGAATAAGTAGAGGCCCATAGATCTAACTTTAGCCGCACAATATGATGTGACAGACAAAAAAGCTAAAGGTCTCATCAGATTGTGTCTTGCAGAATCAATTCTGATAAATGCCCATGAAGAACCTATTGCGAAGAAGCTTCAAAAGAAGCTAAGTGAGATATATTAAGTGAAATCACTTGTGAACAAGATTTTCTTGAGGAAGAAGTTGTATTCTTTAAGAATGAAAGAAGGTGGATGGATTGCTAAGCATCTAGAAAGTTTAAATATGTTGGTGAATTAGTTGACCTTCATTAGGGTGTTGATGGATGAAGAAGAGAGGTGCCAAATTTTGCTATGTTCATTTCTAGACTCATGGGACAACCTTGTCATGACCATAGGGAGCACTTCAATTGTCTTGAAGATGGAGGATGTTGTTGGTTCTCTACTTTTTGGAGAGATGAGAAGGAAAGTCTCTCGAGGCTTTGAGTGTTCAAGGAAGACCAAAATAAAGAGGCAAGAACAAAAAGTAGCATGGGCATTCTAAATCCAAGAATAAGGGGAGCTCAAAATCTCTTGATAAGTCCAAGGAAATTTCCTAAAATTTTGGCAAACCTGGACACTTCCAAAAGGACTACAAGGAGGAAAAGAAGAAGAAGAAGAAGATACAAGATTTTGATTATGAGTCTGAGAAGGAAGATGGAGATGCTTTCATCGTGGCCTTGGCCACTCATTAAGATTCCAATGCATGGTTGATAGACTTGGGTGCATCTTTCCACATGACTAATAATAGAAATTGGTTTAATAAGTATGAAAAGTTTGATAGTGGTAAGGTGTATTTGGGTGATAATTCAATTCTTGATATTGTTGGTTGTGGAAGTATTCATGTAAAATTTTATGATAGTAGAATTAGAAGATTTGATGGTGTCTTGCATATCCCAGGACTAGCAAGGAATTTATTAGCTATTAGCAAACTAATAGATGCGGGTGTGCCTGTGCAATTTTAGGAAACAGGTGTGAAAATGGTGAGAGGTGCTATGGTAATAGAAAGGGAAAGTAGATGGGGTACATTATACCATCTTGATGCATGCATGGTTGAGTGCAAAAGTACTTCTAATAATATTGTGAAAAAGACTACTTTATTGGAGAAGGAGAGGGTTTCACTTTCAATAGATGGTTGTGGCCATTTATGGGTACCCAAGGGTGCTCTATCTATTGAATCAAAGTTGCATGTAGAGAAGACTATGTTATGGCACTAGAGACTTAGCCACATAGGTGAGAAGGGTCTACAAACCTTAAAAAATAAAAACCTTGTTGATGGATTGAATGACTGCAATCTTGAGTTTGATTTTTGTGAGCATTGGGTCTATGTTAAAGAAAAAACCCCATTTAGTTTTATTCAAGCTCTCCTAAATCCTCATGTATTTTGTATTTAATCCATTCAGATAGATTTGGTCCAGTTGATGTTCCTTCTATTGGTAGATCAATTTATTATGTTTCTTTCATCGACGATTTTAGTAGAACATGGGTTATTTCCTTAGGAGTAAAGCTGAAGTTTTCAATCCTTTCAAAGAATTTAAAGCAATGGTTGAGTTGCAGGTTGGAAAGAGAATAAAGTGCTTGAGAACTGATAATGGTGGTGAATATTTCTCTAATTATTTTGACACATTTTGTAAAGATTGTGGCATTAAAATAGAGAGGAAAACTCTGTATTCTCCACAAAAGAATGGATTTGTAGAAAGAATGAACATGACCTTGATGGAGAAGGCTAGGAGTATGTTAAACGGAGCTAGATTGGAAAAAAAGTTCTAGATGAAGCTATAGCCACTGCCTATTACTTGATAAATAGGTCTCCTACATCAACTCTTGTTGATAAGACGCCAATGGAAGCATGGTTGAGCCACGAGCCTTCACTTAGACATTTGAGAGTGTTTGGTTGCGAGGCATACACTTATGTGCCAAAGGAGAAGTAGAAAAAATTGGACAACAAATCTGTCAAATGTATCTTCATCAGATATAATTATGGTATGAAAGAGCATAAGCTTTGGAATCCTGTTGAAAAAAGGTATTTTATTCCAGAAGCATTATCTTTAGAGAAACTAAGCCTTCTTTTGTTACAATGCAATCATAACACATAGAAGAAGAGAAAGATGTGATTCAACTTCCTACTACACATGAGAAAGTTGAATCAAGGCCCTTAGAAAGAAAAGATTTTGAGGAGAGCTCTATGAGTTCATAATCATCAGAAGAAGAGGGAGAACTTGATCATGAACCTAAACCTGAACCAGATATTGTTCGAAGATCTAGTAGATAGAGGAAAGCACTAGAAAGGTATGGATATTCTCTTGATGATTGGAGGTGTATATTTTCTTTGAATGCTAATATTGATGAATCAAGATCTATTGAAGAGGTTCTTGGTATGAATAATTTAGAGTGTTGGAAAATAACCATAGATGAAAAAATGGCATCTCTTAAGAAGAATGACACATGGGACCTTGTACCATTTCCTGAAGGACGAAAGCCTGTTGGTTGTAAATAGGTGTTCAAAAGAAAGATGGGTTTAGATGGAAGCATTAAGAAGTACAAAGCATGTTTGGTTGCAAAAGGTTACTCCCAGGTTGCAAGAATTGGTTATGGAGAATTTTTTCACCTCTAGCAAAAATGACATCCATTCATTTTTAAATTTCTGTTGTAAAAACTTATGATCTAGAAGTTGAGCAAATGGATGTGCAGACATCTTTCTTTCATGGCGATTTGGAGGAAGAAATTTATATGACACAAACATAGCACTATGTGGTGAAAAGTAAAAGTCATTTGGTCTCTAAGTTGAAGAAATCCTTGTATGGTTTAAAAAAAAGTCCTAGGATGTGGTACAATAAGTTTGATATAAATGTATTGAGTTTGGTATTTTCACTTTCAAAGTTAGACCACTATATATATTTCAAGTCTAACGGTGATCATTTCCTGGCTATTGCATTATATGTTGATGATGTGTTGTTTATTGCCAAAGGAAAAGGTTTGATTACATACTTAAAATCTTAGCTCTTAGCGAAGTTTGAAATGAAAGATCTTGGTGTTGTAAGGCACATTCTTGGAATGTATATTATAAGAGATAAGAAAAATAGAAATCTTTGGCTAGGTTAGAGTAAGCATGTTGGTCCTATTATGAAAATATTCAATATGTAGGATTCTAGACCATCAACTGTTCATGTTACTATGAGAACAAATCTTTCTATCTCAAGTGTCCTAAATACCCATTGGAGATGGAAGAGATGAGTCGAGTACCATACCAGAGTGTTGTTGAAAGTTTGATGTATGCTATGGCTTGTACAAGGCAAAACATTTCTAAAGTAGGGAGAGTACTTTCTTGTTACATGTCTAATCCAAGAAGAGCATATTGGGATGTAGTAAAAAGTGTCTTTAGATACTTGCGGGGTACCTCAAAGTACTCTATATGTTTTCATGAAATTGGAAATGAGCATCCCTTGGATATTCAAGGCTATGTGGATTCAGATTGGGATGGTGATATTGATAGAAGAAGATCCACCAATGCATATGTGTTTACATTATTCGGTGGTGCAATCTATTGGATGAGAAAATGACAGGCTATGGTTGCTTTGTCCACTACAAAGGTAGAGTATATGGAAGCTAATCATGCTTGCAAGGAAGCTGTCTGGCTTAAGAGATTGTGTTTAGATATAGAGTTCAAATAGGGTGCAATGACAATTTATAGTGATAGTCAATGTACAATATGCTTAGCAAAGAAGCTAACATTTCATGCCAAGACCAAGCACATTGATGTACATATCATTTTGTGAGAGATATGGTCAAGGACAACAAGGTGAAGCTAGAGAAGGTAGAAAATTTGGCAAATGTTGTTTATGCATTAACTAAGTCCATGAGCATAGAGAAGTTTAGATGGTGTTTAGAGTCCATGGGCCTCTCGACACCTAGCGGTTAAGTCCATGACACTTTGGATCCCTTGACTCTTGCAAGGTGTTTGATAGTTGGGAGAATGTTGAGAAATATGTGTCTCAACCTTGAAAGCTTTTTCCAAAAAATTATAGAATTTATTTTTGGTATTTTTCCACATTTTTATATGTTAGAAAAAGGTGTATGAGTTGTTAAAAATATAGCTTGTCCCTAGTAAAATATAGGTGGGCTATTTTTAGAGTATAAACAACTTATTAGATAACTTCTATGAGGGTCTAAAGTAGGGGACACAGTTATGGATGTCAATACTATTTTAACTTGGTTGTTTTCCCATCTTGGAGTTACAAATGTCAAGGATGGGTAACATGTGGAATGGTTGTTTTGCCCATGGTTTTGTAAAACCACAAGTGGTTTCTAGGTTGTAAAATCACTATATAAGGAGGGCTTGGGGATGAGTTTGATCATTGAGTTCTATTTGTAAGACTGGATGCTATAAGGTGTCTCTTCAAGCTCAATCTATGGTGATGCACTCTTGTAAGAACTTGTATTGCAAGTGTATTGTAATCATCTTGATTTGGTAATATATTATGCGGGTTTTAAAGGGTGAGGTTTTTCTCCTCGAAGAGTTACCCCACAATAATCATTGTGTTATGTGCTTATTGTGATGTTTCATTTATGGATGTTTATTTGTCCATTGAAATATTTGAAATAGTTAGTTGAATTTACATAATCATCCTCTCAAGATTAGCGTAGGAAGCGGTTCTGTGCACTTTTGCTTTCTTACAGCAAAAAATGTGTAGAAATAATTTTAACTGTAACATTATTTCCATTAAAAAATTTAAATTACCTAAAATTAAAAGCTTAATACTAAATACTAGATAGTTTAAACTTGATATAATGAATAATGCTAATTTAACATAATAATAATAGACTAATAAAGAATATATCTAAATAATCGTTAACCATAATAATATTATTATAAAACTTCAATTATATAGAATATACATTATTTTTTCTAATTAATATAATTTTTTTAAATTTTACATTCGCTAATTAAATAAATTGATTTTCATAATTCTTCATAATTCAAATAGTTAACTTTCATTTACTAATTAAATAAATAAATTTCTTCATAATTAAAATAATTAATTTCTGAAAATAGAAATTCAACAAAAATAATGGAAGATTATTGAATTATGTGAACAATAGAGCAAATAATGAAATTCAATGGAAAGAACACCCTCAGAATAAAAGGCAAGGTGTAGGATAGAAAATATAGTTTTTGCCAAGAGGTATAAAAACAACCAAGAAGGGAGAAAATGTTTGCCAAAATTCCACATGCAAAGGATTATGAAAAATTTGAACTAGAATAAAGTCAATAAGGAAGACACCAATAGGAAGGAATTAAGAGATGAAAATTTAATGGAAGGACATATTGGACTAGAATTAAATTTACCATCAACTACCTTAGAATAGTGAAGTAACATAACTATCAGAAAGAAGAAAAGAGGACACAAAATTTGGAAAACAACAAAAATCCTTGGGACAAGGAAGACAACATAGAAAAGAGAAAACAAAAAGGTAAATCAGAACATATCAAACCCAAAAGGAATATCATCCCTCCATTAAAAATTGGAGGGGGAAAGGGTAGAAAAATAGAAGGAATGGAACAAGAAATAGAGAGTAATGAAAATACTACAAACTCATCAGAAAGAGAAGAACTTGTACACGTAGAAGAAGGAATCCCAACTAGGGAAGAAATAATATCCATATTTTAGAAGAAGAATAGAGAAAGAGACATGTTAATGAAGGCAATAGAGACAGAGGAAAAGATAATGAAGGAATTGGAAGATGAAGAAGGAGACCTAGAAGATGAAATACATATAGAGAATCAATAAAAGAACAAAATGAGTTGGAAAACTTGGGAATAAAAAGAAGGTCTAAAAAAGGAAAAGAGCGGGAAAGAAACAATGAGAAGGGGAAGAAAATCACTTAAAGACCTAAGAAATGAAATAGGACAAGCCAAGGATCAAAAAAAATTAGAGGAAATCTTAAAGGTAGGGAAGGGGAAGTACTTTCCCACATATCAATGAGGATAACAACATGGAATGCTAGAGAATTAGACACCTCTAGGAAAAAATGATTATTAAAATGAAACTTAATTTTATTTCCTTCAGAAATAATACTAATTCAAGATACTAAACTAAATATAGGAGACAAATTTAAAAAGAAAATCAAGCATGTAGAGCTTGGATTTATTAGAATCAACATCAGGTGGATTGGGTATCATATGGAATCCTCGAAAAATAGCCTACACTAAGACTGTCACAAACACTAATTGGATAGGGGTAGAGTTAATAGCTATCATAATAACATTCAATTTATCCTCATCAATGTATATGGGCCAACCCAAGCAACAAATAAGAAAAAAGTTTGGAACGAAGTCAATGCTTTCATCAAAGTTAATTAGGATGAGAATATACTTATAGGAAGAGATTTTAAACCAATTTTAAAGTTGGAAGAGAAATATGGGGGAACTCGAGTAACAAATCAAGTTACTAAAGATTTTAGAGACTAGGTGGAGGAAAACAATCTATTAATAATTCCTACTATAAATGGCACATACACTTGGAACAATAGAAGGAAATGATTCTGCTACACAATAGAAAGCCTCAATAGATTTTTCTTCAAAGGGAACCTAAGTGATATGGAACTAGCACCACAAGCACCCATACTACCCTTTGCAATATCAAACCACTTTCTAGTAACAATTGAACTAAGTGAACATATAAAACCTACAAGGAATCCATTTAAATGTGAGAACATGTAGTTTATGTATAAAAACTTCATTAAAAATGTTAGAATTTGGTGGTAGGAAGGATATTTTAAAGGATCCAAGATGTACTACTTTGTGTCCAAACTTAAAATGCTAAAAGAGAAAATATTAAAATGGAATAAAACACACTTCAAAAATATATTCAAAGAAAAAATAGATAATGAAGAAGAAATTAAAAAATTAAATGAAGAAATCATAAAAAATGGAATGGATAATGCTAATTATACCAAAGAAAAGGAGCTATTAATGAAACAAGAAGTTATTTTAGCACAAGAGGAAATCTATTGGAAATAAAAGTCAAGAGAGGACTGGTTAATATCAGGAGGTCATAATACCAAATTATTTCACAATAGCACACTAAGAAGCAGATGAATCAATCGAATCT
This sequence comes from Cupressus sempervirens, assembly GCA_028749045.1. NCBI lineage: Eukaryota > Viridiplantae > Streptophyta > Pinopsida > Cupressales > Cupressaceae > Cupressus > Cupressus sempervirens. The sequence goes on along the minus strand of CM053790.1, from coordinate 720,076,721 downwards.
CAAAAGTCAACAACAAGGAAGGAATAGTAATAGAAGACACTAACAGATTGTATAGATATTTGTAGAATATTACAAGAACATCCTAAAAAACTATGACTGTTCAAATTTAAAAGCAAAAGAGAAAATGCTAGAAAATATTCCCCAACTAATCACACCATCATATAATAATTTTTTCAATAAGCCCTTCTCATTAGATGAAATAAAAAGTGCATTATTTAGCCTTGGTCTAGATAAATCACCTAGGCCTAATGGATTTCAACCATTCCTTTTTCAAAAATGCTGGGATACTATAGGAATAGATCTCTAGAAGGCACTAGAACCTTCAAGGAATGTGTGGTCTATTTTGACAGAAATCAACCATAATTCATACCTAAGAAATCCACCTATAAAGATCTAGGAGATTTTTGACCCATAGCATTATGCGACACTATTTACAAAGTAATATCTAAAATTAGAGCTTTTAGACTAAAGAAATTCCTCCCCAAGCTTATCTCAGAAGAACAAACTAGTTTCATACCTGGTAAGTCAATTTTTGATGGCATGACAATCATACAGGAAACTATTCAGTCAGGAAAAATAAACAAAAAGCTAGCATGCTAAGGAAACTAGACATCCAAAAAGCATATGACCAAGTTAATTGGAGATTCCTCTATAAGAAATTGGAAGAATTTTGATTTTCCCATTAGTAGATCTACGTCAGCTTCAAATGTATATCAACACCATAAATCTCACTGCTTTTAAATGGATCTCTAGAAGGCTTCTTTGATATTTCTAGAGGTATACAACAGGGAGATCCTATATCACCATTCTTATTTATTATAATGGTAGAAGAATTTAGAAGAGATATCCAATAATCCCAAAAAGAAGGAAAAATCTAAGGAGTAATTGTAGTAGAGAACCTTACAAACATCACTCACCATCAATTCGTCGATGACATAATCTTGCTAGGATAAAGTAGAGTAGAAGAAGCACAATTTTTTTGAGAAATCATACAAGAGTACTATTGGAAATATAAGAGTAATTGAGAGGGAGGGTGTGAATTAATTTCTACAAGAATAAATCCCAGATCCCTTAGATGCCAATACAAATCAAAATTCTACTTAAATCGTATTCTGCTATAATTCAACAAACACATATGGACTCGATTTACTCTAGAAAACACTATAACTCGACAATAACTGAATATATTGATCTTGATGTGATTAATCTTAAGTTTAACTTAGTTGCATACACATAAAATAAATATCATGAACACAAGTGACACAATGATTTAAAATGGAAACCCAATTTGGGAAAAACCACCAATTGCAACTAGTTACTGAATCTCACTCTTTTGAAGTGAGCCCTATTAGGAGCCAACCCTATTAAAGGTTACAAAATACACTGTTAGGTGTGACCCTGTTAGAGGATTTAATCACCTTGTTAGGAGTAGCCTTGTTAGAGGTCTTTAGACACTTTAATCTAGAAATTCCACGTTGTTAGAGGGTTTACAAATAACTGTTAAGCCAACTCTGTTAAGAGATTTAGATCATTGCTACAATGGTTAGAAAGTAACAATGAGATGACTTGATTTTTGATGCAACTAAATTTCTAATTATAGATCTCAATTCTAGCTTGTATACTTGATCCTTCTTGATTGAATGTATCTTTGTAGCTCAAAAAGGGTATTCTCTTATCCTTCTAATTCATTTCCTCTAAGCATCATAAAATCTTTTGTTATATTCAACACATTCAATCCTCAACTTGACTTTATATTTATATCTTATAGATTTCAGGGTTTATTGAATACAACTTAAAATGCTTAATATTCATCCCCTTAGTTGGCTAGAACCAACAATTAAATCAATTGAACTCAATATGCCAAAACAAGAAAATCTTTTGTTAGCCGACGCTTCTCAGTAGACACTAACTTATAAATTTTTTTCCTATGTTAACCAAGTGAACTTGGTTAACACTATATATTCACAAAGTTCCTTTGGTAACTGAGTGAGCTCAATTAATACTAGCTCCATCCAACAATTTCTTTATTAACCGAGTGAGCTCGGTTAACACTCAACTTCTGCAAACTTTCCATTGATGATCGAGTGAACTCGATAGACATTGTCTTCCAAACTTAGTAAACTCTAGAATGCTTAGTAGACACAAGAAACTATCTTCATCACTCAAGTGAGCTCGACATACACTGACTAGCAATGATATGACATTTTGTGTAACATCAAAGACAATACACAATTAATTAATTATTTTCAACAATCTCCCTCTTTGGTATTAATGGAAACACAGTTATAATACAATGAAATTTTAGAGCAAGAATAAAGTAAGGAACATATCCTCGTATTCATTTTGATTCTCATCCATGAGAACACCATCCATTAGTTAGTTCCCTCTACCTTTAGTTTCTCCCTTTGTTAGCAAAACTCTATCTTCAACATCTTCTTCTGATAGCAAACTTTATTGTTTGATATCATACCAACTTCTCCCTCTTTGACATCTCCGAAGTAACAATTTTTTTTTGAGATATGGAAACAAAATTCTCCCTCTTTGACATTGTTAGAATCTGAAAAGATTAACAACCTAGAAAACTAGTGCAAAGAGTAAATATCTAAACTATGAATGCAAATGATACAAAATCAAAATAGCAACACAGAGTTAGTCTCCAAGAGAGTAATGCAAATGCTAGAAGAAAAATAGCATTACGAGGATGCAAAAACAAGAGATGCAAATACAAGCTAGGTAGCGTGCTTAAATAGGTTAGGAAGAGGGAGGAGGTGGCAACACCAACCAATGAGGAGCAACCATCTATTAGACTAAAGATAGCAAAGTATCTTCCCAAGATAGCTAATGGATGCTCACATGTAGGAAGGTGACACCTCACAACTATTCACCTAATAAGACATGCTTTATTAACCTAAGCGAGATTATTAAAAGTGTAGGAGAAACCTAGAAAAATAGGAAAAATAAAAAACTACACTAACACCCCCCCATAAGCGAAGCTTAGGTGGATGTAGAAATGGGTCCTGACAAGTCAAGCCTGATGAGGTACCCATGTACATAAGATTTCCCAAAAGAGAGAGAAAAGAGACCCCCCCACACAAAAAAAGTCAGGACTTCGAGTGAGAGGAAGAGGCCCCCCCAAAAGATGAAGCATCCCACACCCCCAACAAAGCTCGCAAATGAAGGAACTTGCTCTCAGTGAAGGGTTTGGTGAAGATATCAGCAACTTGCTCAGAAGTCAGACAATAGCGAAGGTTAATGACATGACCATGGATGAGCTCCCGGATGTAGTGCATGTGGACCTCTATGTGTTTGGTCCACTGATGATGAACTGGATTCTATGAGATCTGAATAGCACTCTGGTTGTCACAAAATATGACTGATGGCTGTCTAATTTGGATACCAAACTCAGTGAGAAGATGTTGAAGCAAAATGGCCTCAATGGCGACATTTACAGCCCCTCGATACTCAGTCTCAGTAGAAGACAGAGCAATAACAGACTGCTTTTTGCTCGACCAACAAACAAGACCTGACCCAAGTGAGAAGCTATACCTTGAAGTAGACTTACGATCCTCAGAATCACCTGCCTAATCTGAATTTGTGTAGCCCACCAAATCAAGCTCAATACCTGCTGCGTAGTGAATCCCACAACTATGAGAACCCTAAATGTAGTGAAGGATCCGCTTGGCTGCTTTCCAATGTAACTCATGGGGCTCCTGCATGAATCGAGAGACCATGCCTACAGAATAGATGTCAGGTCTTGTATGAGTCAGATAAATGAGACTCCCAACAAGTTGGCGGTACAAAGTGCCATCAACAAGTGGAGAAGAACATTGAGCCTCAAGTTTGACTCCAGAAAGGAAGGGAGTCAGAGCAGGCTTACAGTCAACCATATGAAACCTCGAGAGTAAATTTAGAGCATACTTGGATTGTGTGATGGTGATCCTAGAAGGAGACTGAAGGTTCTCAATCCCGAGAAAGTAATGCAACAAGCCCAAGTCAGTCATCAAAAAAATGTCTTGAAGGGCCCCTTTGACAGCTTTAATGGTGGGTGAAGAACTTCCTATGATCAGCAAGTCATCAACATACAAAACCAAAAATATAAGTGAATCACCCTGTTGCAAAATGTAGACATTAGGATCAGAATGGCACCGAGTGAACCCAACTGATAGAAGGAAGGAGTCCATCTTGGCATACTAGGCTCGAGGAGCCTGTTTGAGGCCATAGAACGACTTTCGAAGATGACACACAAGTGAAGAATCCTGAAGGAAGCCCTGTGGCTGCTCCATGTAGATCTCCTCATGAAGGTCACCATGAAGAAAAGCACTCTTCACATCCATCCGATGCACTTCCCAACAATTAGCTGCAGCAATGGCAAGAAAAATTCGAATGGAATTCATTCGGGAAACTCACTCAAAAGTCTTAGAGTAGTCAATCCCAGGAACCTAGGAGAATCCTTTGGTGACCAAGTGAGCCTTGTGTTTGTCAATTGACCCATTTGCTGCAAATTTTTTCCGATAGATCCACTTACATCGAACAAGTTTTCTTCCTTTAGGAAGAGGGACAAGATCCCAAGTGTGGTTCCTCATCAAGGAACTATACTCTTCCTACATAGCTGTATCCCACTCAGAAATACTAGGAGCCTCATGAAAGGACTATGGATCTAAGACAGTAGCAATGAAGACATGTGGAGCATCCTAGAATTGTGAACGAGTTCGCTTGGTGTCTGATGGATCCCCAACCCAATCACCTGCAGATTGCAAGGTCTGTCTAGCCCAAAGTGGGCAAGAAGATGGAGAATCTGGAGGGGAATCATTAACCTCTGAATAATGACTAGGAGAGGAAGGAGGTGAGTTCTTTGAATCACTTTCTGCATCAGAAGTAGAGGTAGAAGACTGTTCAGGTGAATCTGACTCATCAGAAGATCTGTCATGTATTCCAAGTGACTCTAATGTCAAGGTAGAAGGAGTTAGAGAAGTGATAGAAAGTGAGCTTGAAGATCCCTCCTCAAACTAAACACTCCTCTCAATTAATAACTCATGTGTAGTAGGGTGGAGCAATCGATAACCCTTCACACCATCAAGATAACCTACAAATATGCAAGGTCTTCTTTGTGGATCCAAGGCCTTACGTTTCTCTATAGGAATGTGGGCCCATGTAGGGGAGCCAAAAACTCGAAAGTGCTTAACTGATGGTTTTCGAATGCTCCAAGCTTCAAAAGGAGTAACTCCCTTCAAGGCTCGGTGAGGAACATGGTTCTGGATATAACAAGCACAGTTAATGGCTTCTTCCCAATACTGTGGTGCAAGAGATCTAGAGTGAATCATAAAGTTTTCCATTTCCTTCAAGGATCTATTCTTCCATTCTGCAACACCATTTTGCTGAGGATTTTATGGAACTGAATGCTGTAAATCAATCCCCTCTGAAGTGCAAAATCTTTCAAACCGATGGTTGACATACTCACCACCATTGTCTGTGCGCAAAACCTTGATGGCTTTCCCAAATTTCTTTCCTAAAATTTTTTTGAAGTCTTGAAAATGATCAAATACCTTTGACTTCTGTTTGAGAAAGTATACCCATGTATATCGAGAAAGGTCATCAATGAATGTGAGGACATATCGGGCCCTGCTAAAAGAAGGATGTTGAAATGGACCAACCAAATCACTATGAACTAACTCTAGTATCTGTGAAGCTCTCCATGCCTTACTTTTGTCAAACTTTTCCTTAGGATGCTGACCAAGAATGCAACCTTGTCAAACACCTCCTGAGAATTGAACCGAAGGCAACCCTATGACCATGCTCTACTGGTTGACCTGATGCAAATAGCGAAAGTTAAGATGGCCAAACCGCTCATGCCATAATTTACTCACATCATTAGAGTGAGTGAGAAAAATAGATGAAGGAGGATTAGGAACAAAGTGAGAAAATAGATAGAGCCATGACTGATGATCTGCTCTCCCAACTGCAACTATAGAATCACTATGCAACTCACGTATCTCCACTAAATCAAGAGTGAACTCAACCCACTTGCCTAAACCTGTGTGAGTGATTTGGTATATTGATAGGAGATTAGTTGATAATGAGGGTACACAAAGAACATCATGGAATGTGCCATCCCCCACATCAACAGACCCTCTCCCACACACCTCAATAGGAGTGTCATCACCCATCAAAATAGAAGGCATAGTACATGGCTCCAAGGATGCAAGTTCTTCCTTAGATGAAGCCATGTGGCGCGAAGCACCCGAATCAAGAACCCAAGTGGATGGTGAGGAAGCAACTGCAACAAGAGCTTTTCCTTTTCCTTTCCCTTTGTTGTTTTCTTTTGCCTTGTTAGACTCTTCATTCGAACTTTGTTTGATAGACTCAAGAACACTAATATTATTCTTCTCAAGAATGTATGTCAAGTGATCAATTTGTTTCTTCAAACATTTATATTCATCATGATCAAGTCTTTTACAATAGGCACATTTAACCTTTTCTTTCTTAGGCTTATCACCCTTAGAGGATGAGGTATCAATAGTTGCTTTTGAAGCAATTGGTATCTAATCCTTCTTTTCCTCACTATTATTTTGTTTCTCATCGTTACTATTGTTGTTACTACTTTGTCCTTTTTGTTCTTTTGTGCCTTGGTTGGTTGCTAAGGCATGTGACTTAGAGGACTTAAGAGTGCCCATCTGGATTAGCTTGTCCTATTCTCGAGTGAGATTGATAACAAAATCATCTAGAGATGGCATGGTGAATTGAGTACCAAGTGCACCCTTAGTAGCATAGAAGGTAGAGAAAAACACAAAATATTCTAAACTTAGCTTAGAGAGAATACTGAGAATCAGTTGTTCATCTTTCTTTTCAATTCCACATTGTTTTAACTACAGCCTTAGTGATTTTAATTTGGTGAAGAAATCTTGGATTGTGTTGAAATTGCCTGGACTCAAACTAATTAATTCATTTTCCAACATATGACCTCTCATTGAATCTTGTGTGCCAAATAACGTTTCTAGCTTTGTCCATACTTCATTTGGTATATCCAAAGACTCAATGTGAAATAGCAAGTCAGGAGAAACAGACAAACACAATGTTCCATATGCCTCATCACATTTGTTAAACCACTTAGGCTTGTCTTCATCTTTAGCAGGTTCAGTTTCAAGTCCCATAGTTATCCTATTTAATCCAACTTTTCTTAAGTGAATTATCATGCATGATTTCCACTCAAAGTAATTGTATGGAGTTAGGATGGGCATATTTGTTTGATCCATGATGGAGAAATGCAAAGAAATGCTAAAAAGAAGAGAACCTAGCCAGGACAATGCCCCCCGCTTTTTACTCAATCAAAGAAACCCCCAAAGAAATATGATTTGGCACTTTATTTTAGTGCATTTACAACTACCACTAGAAAGAAATACTTAGTGGTCTTGATTTCAATGCATTACAAATCCTCATGAAGAGCATATGGTAAAAGTGAAACTTGGGCACAATAATCAAGGAAACAAATAGCACCACTATGATCTACTCGAAAAATCATGTACTTTCAAAAAAAGAATCGCCTCAATACGAGGTCGTATGAGGAAGTTATGATCCTCCGAAGTTTCCAAAATGAGAACTGTGCACAGTCACGACTGAGAATCTATAATTTCTAAAGAATTCATGCATGAAAATCAAAAAACAACTCCACTAGTGGATAGAGTACAAAAAAATAGCCAAGGTCATAACAAGAATCATCAAAATTAGAGTCCGTATGAGCAAGAACGAGACATTTGAAAACTGCATTCAAATCTATGACTGCCAACAGAGAGGGGTATGCCTGTAGCCTTTCATGCTCGATTCTGCAAAATATACAGCTTGCATGCAAAATCTAAAAGATACCCAGATGGTTTTTCGGGGCTACGAACAAAACTCAGAAAGTGTTTTCCTTGCTGATGTATAGAAGATGTTGCTGTAGTGTAAATCAGACGCCTTTAATAGTAAAAAATGGCTCCAAAAATCAAGAAACGACCCTAGCAACCAAAATATGACATGAAAATGTTGGATCAGCTTCCTAAGTCCATTAATGGCATGCTGAAACCTGCAATACTGATTGAAAACTCCAAATATGCAAGTTGGTTGTCAGATTTGAGATTGAAACCCTAGAGAAAAATCATTTTTGACAAAACTTTTCTGATCCTCAAGATCATCCAAAGATGAAAGAGAAGAGCATACTTCATTTTTCAAAAAAATACAATAAAATTTATTAGCCCCCCCTGAATCTCTCAAAAAAGGAAACTAAAATCTACTCTTGCACATAGAAAAGCTCTGATACCATGTTAAAATCTGAAAAGATTAACAACCCAGAAAACTAGTGCAAAGAGTAAATATCTAAACTATGAATGCAAATGATACAAAATCAAAATAGCAACACAGAGTTAGTCTCCAAGAGAGTAATGCAAATGCTAGAAGCAAAATAGCATTACAAGGATGCAAAAACAAGAGATGCAAATACAAGCCAGGTAGCATGCTTATATAGGCTAGGAAGAGGGAGGAGGTGGCAACACCAACCAATGAGGAGAAACCATCTATCGGACTAAAGATAGCAAAGCATCTTCCCAAGATAGCTAATGGATGCTCACATGTAGGAAGGTGACACCTCACAACCATTCACCTAATAAGACATGCTTTATTAACCTAAGCGAGATTATTAAAAGTGTAGGAAAAACCTAGCAAAATAGGAAAAGTAAAAAACTACACTAACAGACATCTCATGCCAAAGACAATATTTAGTGAATATCAATGTACCTCATGTATTGATTCATTTGCAATGTGCCTTGGCAATACTGCATCAATTGTCTGGTCTTCAACATGCTCTAATTGATGCATTAGTAAACTACATTTAGTGAGCTTTAGATAGGGGAATGACCCATAACTTACCTCTCAAATACAAAAATGCATCCTTAGGTAATGTCTTAGTGAATATATCTGCAATTTTCTCTTTAGTATTCACATATTCCAATCTTACCTGTTTATCTTGTACCAATTCTCTCAAAAAATGATGTTTTATAGCAATGTGCTTGGTTTTGGTATGCATCACATGATTCTTTGATATATTAATTATACTAGTGTGATCGTGAAAGATAACCACTAGATCCTTGATCTCTATCTTCATACCTGCCAATAGTTGCTTGAATCAAACAACATTGGAAAAATTAATTGCTGCTACCACATATTCTACTTCTATTGTGGATTGCGAAATACAATTCTACTTCTTTCTTGTCCAATATATTGGTCTTTTACCAATAAAAAAATACTCCACCACTTGTGCTCTTTTTGTCATCAATACTTCTTTCCTAATTAGCATCTGTAAATGCTTTCAAATCCAAATTGCCTTCTTTTTTGTACCATAACCCATAGTCTTCAGTACCTTTTAGATATCTCATGATTCTCTTGATTGCCATCATGTGATTTTCTTTGGGATTTGTTGAGAATCTTGCCACCATACCGACTGCTAATGTAATATTAGGCCTTGTGTGTACTACATACTACAATTTTCCAATCATTGATTTGTATATGGTTTGATCTACCTCTTTGGAATCATTATTTTTGAAAAGTTTATGTCTAGTAGACATAGGTGTTCTAACTGGTCTGGAATCTTCCATTGCAAACTTCTTTAGTATCTCCTTGATATATTTGAATTGAGTAATATAAATGCCATCTTTCTTCTATTGGATCTATAATCCAACAAAGAATTTTATCTCTCTAAACATGGACATCTCAAATTATGCACTCATCTAAAAATGCCTTGCATAGGTCATCATTTCTTATAAATAAAGTGTCATCCACAAAGATTTCTGCCAACACAATCTTCTTGTCTGGTCCTTCTTTGATATATAGACTGCTGTTATCATTTGTTCTTTGAAAAAAAATCTTTATCAAGTAGTTATGAAGTCTTTCATACCAAGCTCTGGGAGCTTTCTTAAGACCATTCAATGCTTTGTGTAATTTGTAGACCATATCTCTTTTGTTAGGATCCACAAAACCTTCAGGTTGTTCTATGTAGACTTCCTCATCAAGAATTACATTCAAGAATGCAAATTTTATGTCTATTTGATAAAATTTAGAATCTTTGTGTGCTACATATTCTAGTAAAGTTCTAACACCTTCTAATCTTGCAACACGAGAAATTTTTTCACCATAATCAATACCTTCTTCTTGAGAATAACCTTTACAAACTAACCTTGCTTTGTTTCTTGAAACTTTTCCATCTTCATTTAGCTTATTTATGAATACCCACTTTGTGCCAATTACATTTTAAACCTTGGGTCTAAGAACAATAGTCCAAGTCTTATTATTCTCTATTTTTTCTATTTCTTCATTCATAGCTTCAATCCAACTTTCATTATCCAAAGCATCTTTTACTGATCTAGATTCAAATTCAGCAAGAAAACATGTACCTTTCAATTTGTTTCTTGTCATTATTTCATCTCACTTATCTCCAATGATTTGATCACGTGCATGGTGCCTTCTGAAATATCTTGTTAACACAGCTACTTTGGATTTGGAATTCATTCCACTAACCTCTTCATGATCCTTTATATCAAGCTCGAGTCCCACTATCTAAGACTTGGGTCCATCTGACTCAGTTTGTTGTGGCACTACTTAGTAGCTTCTAATTGTGATTCAGATCCTTTAGACTATGACTCGGGTTGTACTGGTTGCAACTCGATATTTTTTGGGGACTTAGGAGGTGAAGCCTCATGTCTTCCAAATAGATTTGATAATGTATCAAGATCATAGTAAACAAACCTTCTGTAATTGTTAGGTTCTTTACTACTTTCTTCTTCACTCTTTTCTACAAATTCATCAATTCTCACATTTGCACTTTCTATGATCTTATGAGTGGTTAGATTCAAACACTTGTATGCGTTACTTTTGCAAGAGTATCTTAAGAATATTCTTTCATCACCTTTTACATCAAATTTACCTTTTCTAGATTCCTTCAAGATATAACATTTTCTACCAAATACTTTCAAGTAACTTACATTAGGTTTGTAGTCATACCGTAGTTCATAAGGGGTTTGATTTGAGTCTTTCTTCAATTGTACTCTATTCAAGGTATGCATTGTAGTAATGATTCCTTTCATCCAATATTTGATTGCAACACTCTTTTCTATCATTAAGGTTCTTGCACAATCCATGATGGATCTGTTCCTTCTTTCAGCTATACCATTCTGCTGAGGTGTACCAGGGGTTGATACTTGTCTCTTAATTTCTTTTTCAATGTAGAATTCATTGAATTCATTAGAAATGAAGTCACCACCTCTGTTTTATCTCAAACACTTCAAGTTATTTCCAGTTTCATTCTCTACTCTTGCCAGATACCACTTAAATTTTTGAAAAGCTTCAGATTTTTCTTTTAAATGCACTACGTTCATCATTCTAGAATAATCATCAAAAAATAGAATAAAATACTTATCTCCACTATAGCTCTCTATTTGAATAGGTCTACATAATTTGTATGAACTAGCTCCAAGACTTCTTCTGAATGATAGTCTTTGCTTTTGAAACTTGTCTTTCCCATCTTACCAATTTGACAATTTTTGCATAGATCCATATTAGGTTTCCTCAGACTAGGAATACCTCTTACTCTTCTATTTTTTCTTATCTTGACTAGATTATCAAAGTTCACATGACACAACCTTTAATGCCATAACCAAATTTCTTCTACTTGAGCAATAAAACATGAAGTTTCATTGAGATCTAAGTATAATTGGTTAACTATTGTTTGTTTGCCACACCCAACCAGATTACCTTTTCCATCCAGTAGCTTGGCCTTCCCATTCATGAATTTCACCTTGAATCTAATGTTATTCAACCATGCCACACTCAGTAGATTATGCTTTAGTCCTTCAACCCAATAAGTGTTGTCACATCTATGTTCATTGGTTAGTGAGATACAACCTTTTCCCTTTATGCAACAAGGTTCATTATTTCCAAAATTTACACTACCACCATCATAATGTTCCATGTGTTCAATTTTTTTTTTATCACCAGCCATATGATGTGAGTAGCCACTATCAATAATCCATGTATCATTTTTGCTAACATGAGAGATAAGTGTCATTTTATCTCCTTCATCATTAGATTCATCTTTTACAACAATATAAACCATTTCATCATCTTCATTGCTTTCTGAATCTTTCGCCATTAAAAAAGATTTCTTACCTTTGTCATTGTAGTCCTTGAAGTTCTTACAATCCTTCTTGCCTTTGTACTTGCTATATTTCTTTTCATCTTTGTCTTCTTTGTTTGGGCACTTTACATTAATGTGTTCAACTTCTTCACAAGAGAAACATATTAGAGGAATCTTACCTTTATACTTTCATTTGCCTTTGGGATACCTTCATGCAAACAATGCTTTGATGGCTTCAAGATCACTGTCAAAATTGTCGTCCTCTTCGCTTTTAGATTGTTTTCTTTTATATCTTTTAACTTTCTTCTTGAGTGATACCTTGGCTTCAAATGTAGACTCAAGATTGGTGGAACTAAGAATATAATTGTGATAGTTATCTAGTTCAAATGCTATCAACCTTCCCACTAGAGCATCCAAAGTTATATTGTTATTTGGATCACATCTCATTTCTTGAATAATAGACACTCTGATTGCATAGATAGGAAGAAGAATTCTGAGTACCTTGCTTACCACTATTACATCTTTAATTGTTCCTCTAGAGGCTTTGATAGCACTGACACTGGCTTTGATTCTTTTAACATATTTTGCAATGTTTTCATCCTCTCTCATTTTCATTTTTTCAAACTATCCTCTAAGAATTTATGCTTTGGCTCTTCTTACATTGTCATCCCCTCCATAGATGGCTTTTAGCTTGATCCACATTTCATAAGAAATTCCACAATCTTTGACCTCATCAAATTCAACATAGTTGAGAGATGAAGCAATATCAATCACCATGATATTATGACTCTTCTTCTTTGTAGTTTCTTCAACACTAATAGTTCTAGTAGGAGCCTTATATTTAGCATCTAGATACTTTTTCCCTAAATATCCAATGGTTTCCAAGTGTAGCCTCATGAGTTCTTGTCATTCCTTAAAGTTATCTTTGTTCATCTTTGGGATCTCCCTTCTATAAGACATCCTGATCTTTAACTTATGTCCTTGAAACCTTCTCCATAGGAACTAAAGGGTATGATACTAATTTTTGGAAATATAAGAGTAATTGAGAGGGGAGGGGTGAATTAATTACTACTAAAAAATCCTATATCCCTTTGATGTCAATACAAATCAAAACTTTGATCAAACTGTATTATTTTGTAACGACAAACACACATGCACTCGATTTACTCTAGAAAATACTGTAACTTGGCAATAAATGAACATATTGATCTTAATGTGATTAATCTTAAGTTTAACTTAGTTGCATACACATAAAATAAATAGCATGAACACAAGTGACACCAAGATTTAACGCAAAAACCCAATTTGGGAAAAACCACCAATTGCAACTAGTTACTAATTTTCACTCTTCTGAAGTGAACCCTATTAAGAGCGAACCCTATTAGGATCCAATATTGTTAAAGGTTACAAAACACACTATTAGGTTTGACCCTATTAGAGGATTTAATCACCTTGTAAGGAGTGGCATTGTTAGAGATCTTTAAATACTTCAATCTAGAAATGCCACCTTGTTAGAGCATTTAAAAATAGCTATTAAGCCAACTCTATTAATAGAGTTAAATCACCGCTACAATGTTTAGAAAGTAACAATAAGATGGTCTAATTTTTTATGCAACTAAATTTCTAATTACAAATCTCAATTCTGACTTGTATACTTGATCCTTCTTGATCGAATGTATCTTTGCAGCTCAACGAGGATATTCTGCTTATCCTTCTAATTCTTTTCCTCGAAGCATCATCAAAATTTCTATTATATTTCACACATTAAAATCTCAACTTGACCTTATATTTATATCTTACACATTTTCAAGTCAACTTGAATACAACTTAGAATACTTAATATTCATCTCCTCAATCAGCTAGAACCAACAATTAAGTCAATTGAAAATATGCCAAAAGAAGAAAATCCTTCATTAGCCGACTCTTCTTAGTAGACACTAATTTAGAAATTATTTTCCTATGTTAACCAAGTGAACTTGGTTAACACTGCATATTCACAAATTTCCTTTGGTAGCTGAGTGAGCTTGGTTAACACTGGTTCCATCCAACATTTTCCTTATTAACCGAGTGAGCTTGGTTAACACTAAACTTTTGTAAACTTTCCTTTGATGACCAAGTGAACTTAGTAGACATTTTCTTCTAAACTTGGTAGACCCTAGAATGCTCAACATACATAGGAAACTATCTTCATTGCCTGAGTGATCTTGACATACACTGACTGGCAATGATATGACATTTTGTGTAACATCAAAGACAATACACAATTAATTTATTGTTTTCAAAAAGCACATGAAATCTTCTGGGCACAAAATTAATAAAGATAAATTAGTGATCTTCTTCATTAACACATCTCCAAAGATCAAGGAAGACATATTCATTTTTTTTGGTTTCAAGAAAGGAACATTCCCATGCAAATACGTAGGGATATAGCTAGACAAGAAGATGAAAAACGTTAATATATGGAATAATATCATAGAAAGAGTTGAGAAGAAAATGGAGAATTGGCAAGGGAAATGGTTAACCAAATCTGAGAAATCTCTCAAAATTAAATCAATATTATCAACTATCCCAAAATATCCTATGTCCTGTCTACCTATGCTCATAAACATCAAAAAAAAGTTAGAAGGAAGATTCCAAAAATTCCTTTGGCAAGGAACATATGAGAAAAAGAAATTGGCTTTAACCAAATGGGACAACATATGCAAACCTAAAGAAATGGGAGGCCTAGGAATCAAGAAATTAAACCAGAAAAATGAAGTCCCAAGAGCTAAAATGGTTTGAAGAATGTATCAAGAATGAAAAAGTAAATGGTCAAAAGTTCTATATTATAAATATCTCAATCCTAATGATCCTACCTCCATGTTTAGGACCACAAATCTTCCAAAAGGATCTAAGACATGGAACTTTATGTTTAAATGTCAACCCCTAATCAAAAAATTCCTGACATGGGATCTAGACAATGGAGAAGAACCTCTATTTTGGGAAGACTCATGGAATGATCTTCTAGCTCTAGATAGTCTTAAGATTTCCTTAAAGGTGAAAAATACTCTGATAAATCAGTGGGGCAATAAGGTAGGAAATTATATCCAAAGTAACAAGGTAAATGGGGACAAAATTAGAACGTGGCATCCCCTTCAAACCATAAACCTAACCAAAGAAGAAAAACTTGCTTTAGAAAAAGTATTAAACCAATGACCAATAGATCATAAAGAGAGGGAATATAGGCAAATATGGGGAGTAGAAAAAGATAGACAGTATGGGGTCAAGAAAGGTTATGACCTTATAATAAACTCACAAAGATGGGAGAAAATCAACACCCCCTTAAACTTGGTTGGGATTCAACATGTTTTCCAAAAATAGGAATGTTCCTTTGGGCAACATCTCAAAAACATATAGCAATAGAAGATAGACTCCAAAGATGGGATATGAGGGTCCACTAAGATGCTATTTATGTAAGGAAAAATTAGAAACAATGAAACATCTTTTATACCAATGTCCATACTTGAGATCCTGTTGTAGTTGGCTATGCCAAATGCTCAACTAGTCTACCTCCCTTCTAGAGCATTTGGAGGATCATCCAATAGCATGGTTTGATGGAAGGAAGAGGAAGATATATAAAAAACTATGGAATATAGCTCCATACATCCTCTTATGAAAAATATGGAAAAAAGGAATAGACGTATCTTCAGGAACTTAGAGTTTGACAAATCCCAACTTGTTGATAAAGTAGAAACTAGCATAATAGAGGTAATGAACAATTACTTAAGGAAAGATTAATAGAAGAAAGGTCCTTCATCCAATGGGATGCAAAAATGAAGAAAAATTGGGCCTTTCTAACCAATCCCCCCCTAACCTATCACAAGATAAGTCTTCAAGCCTGGAAAAAATGTAAATAGGAACCACCACCTGATGGATGGAAAAAACTAAAATTTGATGGGGCATTAAAGGGAAATGCTGGTATCATCAATTCCAAAAATGGGGACTAGATCATTAAAAGAGATAAAACTATCGGTATAGTGACCAAAAACATATCCAAGCTAGAAGCCTTACAGGAAGGCCTATCCTTAAGCCTAAAATTAGGCATTAAGAAACTCATCATTGAAGGATATTCCCAAATCACACTTAACATGCCAAGGACAAGATCTACACCAAATTGGCAACTTAATTCCAAACTAGAAATAACTCTAAAATTGTTAGACAAATTTGAAGAATCCAAGATTCTCCATATTTATCGAGAAGGAAATAAGTAGGCGGACAACCTTGTCAATAAAGGGGTATATGAAGAAGACACAAATTTGTATAATTCAATCAATTGTTGCTAAGATGAAAATGTAGGGATAATATTCTTATAAACCTTAGTTCTAACTTAGACTATAAGATATGTTAATAATTGAGGCTTAGTAACTTCACTACCATATACCTTGGCCAATCACTCAATACCTCATAAAGCTAGTAGAGACAACAAGGTAATCATTATTTAACATGGTGATAGCACTCGGTGATATGAGCAGATTAGCCTAGAAATTTCTAGATTTTCATAGAAGATTGGTAAGATATATTTAAGAGATTCCCTTTCTATTTTAATAGGGATGACGAGTAGTTTTTTAAGCCTATCCTAGATCGAGTCAGCAATTTTCTTATTTTATGCAACCAAAGCCCAAAATATGGCTTTCATTGGTTTTGTCAAACCAAAAAGATGGAACTACATTGTAAACCATGTATATGATATGTTGAGAGTAGCTTTAACTAGGGCCTTAGTGGAGATGGTCTTTGATTGTGATTTTACCTGGAGGACTTATGACAAGGTGATAGGTTCCATCATTGCTTGTGCATTGAGCGTGAATGTTGATCCATGGAATATCACCAAGTTGTGTCAAAATATCTTTGACCCTATATGGTTAGTAGGCCTTGGGGAAACTGTTCTTAGTGTAGATAGGTCTTTAACTATCCCTTATGTAGAAATATATATGTTGTACCCTCATGGTAATATACCAAATAGTTATTTAGCCAGGTGCCCAATCTTGTTCACCAGAGATGCTAGTATGTTCAATGCTACCTGGCCTAAGATGGAAGTTGATATCTTCTTCCTACTTCATTGGAAAGGAATTATTGAGGACCCCAAAATACCCTGGCTGCTCAATTATATACACATCTTCGACTCATTCATATAACTATGGATTAATTTTGATGATTTGAACAAACTTGAATTCATCCTACCAAATTTCTACAAATCCAATAAGGAGAAGAAAACTTGGGTTCTCGCATGAGGAGCAACAATTATAGATTTGGAAGAAGTGGAGGATTTGGTGATGGTCTTTTGGAAGAAGAGGGAGATTTGTGTAGCCAAGTAGGTTACCATGTTTAGCTCTTTAAGGGTTTAATTATAATAAAGATATGTATTCCAAATGTAAGTATGAAGGATGTAATTGAGGTATATTTCTTCAGTCCTAAGTTTAGATCTTTATTGCCATGATTTTTCTCATCAATGTCAAGGTGATTTTATCTAGTCTTATCAATACATAGGAAAGATATAATATAAATGATGTTTGTATAGCAAGTCCCCTATCCTGATCCTAACTATGTTCATAGTATTTCAAGTCAATGTTGATTCTATACATTCTCCTTTTGTGGGAAGCAGAGAATGATATGTAAAGAAGTATTTGCAAACTAAGGAAAGTAGGTATTCTCTATCTATTATGAATAATATAAAATTATATTATTAGACATAATATTTGATTTGTATAATGTGAGTCTTTTAGGTAAATCAATCTTACCAGCAATTAGAATTCAATACTTACAATATCTTTCTCACTAAAGGTTGAACTTGAAGGATAATAGTTTAAATTGATATTTACAATTAGGAAATAGGAAATCAAGATAAAACCAGGAAACTTAAATAAAACTTGAATTTCTATTAACATCAACTCCAAAAAATGTATAACATTCTAAAATCGGCTTTATATCTAAACAAACCCAAAGCTAGAAAATAGATTCTAACCTTAATTCTTAAGATTAATTGTATAAATTAGAAATTGAGGCCATCCCCTTATCAGATTTGAATCTTAAATGTCACCTTATATGTAGAGTCATTTATTTCTAAAAGCCTGATAGAAAGAATCAAAGGATTCATTAGGTAAATAGCCCTCACAATAGAAAATATGTAATGCCTACCCCTAGTTGACTTTTCAGATTTGTTTTGTCAAATTCTTTTTAGGCCTGTTCTATGATTATGTTTAATGATTAATGGTACTTGGTTACTAGATTGATTAGATGTTATTTAATACTCAGTTGATTTATCTGATGAGTTATTTGGTTATTTTAGTTATTTCATGTGTTTATGTTTATCCTTTCAATGATGATATATGTATGTTTAGTTAGTGATTTCAGTTATCTCATGATGATTAGTTAGATGGATTATTTATATGTAGTTCTATGGTTACTTACCCCATACTTGCATGTGTATGGTGTACTTGTCTATTTTTCTTTATGATTGATGTTCCTGATGTGGTTGAGGGAGGGAGTCATAGTTACCTGCTAGTCAAGATCTACATGGTGCACCACTTCCCGCCATTGCCTATTTAGTTTAGAATATATGTGTTTGTACATATGTAGATTGTATGCACATTATAGGTACTAGGTATCACCTTCTTTGAATTGCCAAGATGAGCGTACTCTATCACAATATCTCAATAGTATACGTGAGGAGATAACTCTTGAGTCTGAATCCTAAACCCTAAGCTAATTGTCCTAGAAAGTACGACAATATTTGAGTTAGTTTACCCATTCGAATTCATCAAGTGACATGAATTCATGATTTTGACCTTGGAGTTTGATTATGTTCTTTATCTTCAGTTGAGTTGTCGTATTTGGCTTTGTGGGTCTGTTGTGATTTTTCAGTTATAATTAAATAAAGTTAAAAGAAGATTTAATGAAAATTTTATAAAGAAAATTCAATATTTAATTAATTGAGAAATTAATAAAATAAAATAATTAAATTTAAAGAATTTAATTAAAGTTCAAATTTTGGCATATTTATATTTATTTAATTTAATAATTATTATTTAGGAGTTTTATTTTGATAATAAATCCTAAGTAATATTATTAGTTGAGTAATAAATATTATTTGATTAAAAAGGAAATATTAAATATGTGAATATTCAATTAACTAAAAACTAATTAAAATTATGTTTTAAATAAAAAGTCTAAAATTAAAAGTCTAAATTTAGAGATCTAAATTTAGAAAATTGGTTAAAGAGAAGAATATGATGTTATTTAATTACATTATTAAATATGTACTTCAATTTAAAATATTTATTTTAAAAGTCTAATTTAAGAAGTTGGATAAAAATAGTTAAAATATTAAAAGATTAAAGATTAAATATTGTTTTATTATGATTATTTAATTAATACTTATTAAATGATATTTGCATTTAAATATCGAGCTTTAATTATTCTTATTAAATAATAAATTCTGCTTTAAATAGTGCTTGCACTAATTAATAAAGTAGAGGAAAAATAAAATATAAAAGAATATTTTAATTAAAAAAGTTCTTTAAATGTGCATGAAAGGATTAAATATTAATAGCTTATTTTTAAGGAAAGACCTTTGCATGTTCAAAAATCATAAACCCTAGGAAAAGTCAAACTCTTTTTTAAGAGATTCAAGCTCATTTCCACACACATAGGTTTGGAGGAGCCATTTTCTGAAAAGAAGATTTTTGAAGGAAAAGGAAGATTCTTGCGTGTTTATACATTCATTGTTTTAGCATAAGATCCAGGTAGGATCTTGTGGATTTGTGTAATAGTTGTCATTCTTTGAGTTCTTGTCTTCTCTATATCTATTGTGTTTCTATTTTAAAAATTTCTCTGGGTTGAAACCCTTGTTTGAGAAAATTGATTTCCACTATAGAATTGTGTGTGATTTAATCTGAAACCTCATTGTGAGTTTATTGTTCTTGTGTTTCAAATTCTTGTGTCCTGAACATAAAAATGAAAACTAAAACCCTGTAGTGAAATTGGAAACTCTATAAATAGTAATACTTGGAAAAGAAAATTGAAACCTTAGTTGTTATTAAATCTGTGTTTGAAAATGAAAAAGAGAACTTGAAAACCTATAAGTAGAAATTAAACCTTTGTGTTTTCATAACCTAAGGTATCAATAAATTTATATTTTATGTACTTTATGTGCTATGTGATTTACTGGTGTTGGGGTTTTTTGGATTTGACTTAGCTTTGACTAGTTAGGATGTTTATCAGAGGCTTGGAAGTTTTGTTCTAGTGGTTTCATGATGATGTTTTTATTACAATCTTTTATGTACTTGAACATGGTGATGTGTCATGTGTGTGCTATGATGAGTTTGATTAAATATTTTGATGTGCTTTCCAATTTCTTGTGTAGAACTGAGATGAATGGTATTACATTTTTGATATAACCTTTAAGTCTTCAATCAATTATCCTTGATTGCTTTCTAGTTGCTTATTTAAGAACTAAGGTGTGGTTTATAGTCATTTGATATCTTTTGCTTTTGTTGAGCTTAGGGTAGGTTATCTATATGTCATCTTGGGAAGTGACTTTCAATGGAGGCCGAGGCCCTAAATAGGCTTTCAGATAACCCATTGTAGGTTATTTTTAAAAGTGATAACATTTCATTAAATGAGTTTAAAATGAATTCATAAGATATTGGTACCACAGAAAGTTACTAAGGGCTCTAGAGTATTAAAAGACTACTAGGGTATCCTTAGAGCTAACTTGTTAGTATGCTTGTTTGTATGAAAGGATATCGATGTCGCATAGAGACACTAGGGGGTCTAGAGTCCATAGTGGCTACCAAGGTAACCTTAGACTTGGGTCATGCGATGACACTTACCTACTTACATAATAGATTTCCTACATGTCTATGTTGGCTCTGGGACTAGTTGATACTTGTGTCTTGGTACCCTTTGAGATAGTTTTCTTTCAGGTGTTTCATTGACATAGATGTTGGATTTGAATTTTTTGTTTTTATCCATATGGGACTTGAGTTATCTCCTTAGCATGGTGGTAGTGGGCCTTTTTAGGTTCCACGAGGTTGGGTGGTAGTGTAAATTCTTGTACCATTGAGATCTGACTATTGGATGTCATTGTTGGATGTATCTGTGCAGTTGATTCTTTCTATTTGATCTTATATTTCTATCGGATGGTTATACCCCATTGTATTATAATTGATTATCAAAGATCTTATGAGATGTTATATCTTACTAATGATGTATATTCTTTGAGCTTATCATACCCTGTGACTTGTACAATGGATGATTAAGCATTTATGATTATGCCAAGTGGCATTGTAATTATCTATTATTTATATGGATTCGTACTTATAGTTATCATTTAAATGTGGAATTGTTTTATATTGATTTTAGCATTAATTAAACTTAAATGTGATTCGACATCATGGGACCCTTAGGAGATGTAATATGTTTATGATGGTGTTGTGTATGTCAGTTAATGCTTCCACTATATTTTATCTAATGTTTTTGTTTATTATCTTTATAATTTTTTTTTATTGGCAAACTTAGTGAAACTTTGAGTTATTTTCTTTAGGGTTCCCTAGCGGGGCGTTACAAAATGAAAGCAAAATTCCAACAATAAAAGAGGGTTAATAACCCAACAATTGACACTGTGATAAGGAAATCATCTAACTAAAATGATAAAGACCAATTTAGGACTCTTAATAATCTATTAGTTAGCTTAAATGATTAGAAATGGAATCAAAAATCATACAAATAACTCACATTCGTCAGCAGGGATAAGAAATTCCTACCTTCAGTAGTAAATTAAGCAAAGAGAATTATAATAATGCTAATAATGATGTTACACTTGTTTTACTACTAATGTTTCAAATGAGATTTAGTTTGTAGGTAGACAAGGAAGGAGGAGCCATAAAATTGTATCAATCAAGGAAACCTCAAGAGTAAAGTTCAAATTTGTTGAAGATCTTCAAAAAATTACCAATCTCAAGATTTACTATTATCTGCTGACAAGAAATAATGTATTCATCTTAAAATATTTAGTACCAATAAAATGGGTTATGCCCCCTTTTAATATGTAAAAGTGCATAGAACGAAAGTCCTAGGAAAGACTAAAGGTTTTCTTCTTCATTCTTTCCTACTAGTGCCCATTTGAACGGAGATATTGAAGACAATTATTTTATTTTATTCATATTATCAAAGCTTTGGCCATTTACTGATTTAAATTTTTTCTCTAAATTTATTAATTTAAAATATTTTTCTTTCAACATTATTGTTGATCTTGTCATGCCCAAAATACGGGGCAAAAACACATGTAATTTTTTATTATAAGAGATTAATAACACCACTATGTTTGATATGTTTGTTTCACAAGTTAAAGTATAGGTACATTGTAAGACAGATACAAGTTCCCCTAACAAACCTTAAGATTTCTTTCCATAGTGTAGGAAATAAATCATTATAATTTAATATTTGTTATTTAATTGATTTTAACATTTATTCATTTTTATGATAGACCCAAAATGAACACTACATCTAACTATCTTTACTAACTAACTCACCCTTATAAAGTCAATCTTAAATTTCACCAATTAATATTAATAAGATAATGTGTCGCCAATCCCAATTTAAACCTTACTAATATTAACTACATCTTACTTGGTAAAAAACATATGTTTTAATTAAATTTAAATTTATCTAAAACAATATTAATTTTATTTACTTTTCAAAATTTTATGCACATTAATCCACTAAATTAAAATATTTCAACTAACCAACCATCCACTAAAGATAAAAAACATAGATTAAATACTAAAATTAATTTAAATAATATTAACTCCCATTTGATTTGATGGTCCATCACATACATACACAACATGTCCTCCAAAACCTAATTCACTTGCTTAGTCTGATCGTCAGTCTGAGGATGGTATGGTGTATTGAAATTGAGCCTAGTGCCCATTGCTGCCTGCAACTCTCTCCAAAAAGATGAAGTGAACAGTGAGTCTTTATCAGAGATGATCTTACAGGGAATGCCATGAAGTCTGAAAATACCCTACAAAAAAACTTGAGCTATGTCTTGTGCTGTGTATGTAGTTCGCACGGGTGAGAAATGGGCAACCTTGGTCAACATGTCAACTATCACCAAAATGGCATCATGACGACGAGATGACATGGGGAGACCAACAATAAAATCCATAGATATAGCATCCCACTTCCACTCCACAATTTCATAAGGTTGAAGTAGCCCACTAGGATGACAATGTTGTACCTTCACCCTCTAACACTCAAGGCATCTCACAACAATGCTAGCAATCTACTCTCCCATACCTAGCCAGTGAAACAACTGTCTCAAATCTGCATTTAATTTCTTACATTGGGGTGCACTGCATAAGGTGCTCTATGAGCCTCAAGTACAATGAGCTCACACAAACCCCTAATGGAAGGTACATACATACGTCCTCTATGATGAAAAAGTCCATCGAACTCCAAGGAATACTCTGAATACTTCCCTTCTAAGAGTCTCTGAGAATGCACCATCTGACTAACTTCTGCATAAAGCTCATCCACTAGAAAATGATGTAGGATCCACTCTTTCAAATCAGTGCATGTAGTCACAGATGAAAATTCATGATGCCTTCTACTTAAGGCATCTGTAACCAAATTCTCCTTTACCTTGATGTAATGAACATCAAAATCATACTCATAAAGGAACTCAATCCACCTTCTTTGCCTAGCATTAAGGTTTGGCTGAGTAAATATGTATTGCAACCTCTGATGGTTAGAATGAAGTTCGAATCTATGACCTAGAAGGAAGTGTCATCACCTCACCAAGGCATGAACAACTATTACAAACTCTAGGTCATGAGTAGGGTAATTGAGTTCATGAGTCTTCAACTTCCTAGACTTGAAGGAAATAGGTCGTCCATCCTGCATAAGGATGAGCCTTATAACATCCAAAGATGCATCTGTGCACACCACAAAATACATAGATGGATTTAGTAATGTGAGAATTAGTGCACTTGTAAGGGCTCTATTGAGCTCTTGAAAAGCTCTATCACACTTCTTTGTCCATTCATACTTCTTCCCCTTTTTCTAAAGAGATGTGATTGGGTGTGCCAATTTAGAGAATTCTGTAATAAAGCATCAATAATATCTTGCTAGTCCCATAAAGCTCCTCACTTTAGTGACATTGCTGGATGCTGGCCCATCCATGATGGTCCTAATCTTTGATGGGTCTACTGAGACTCCATCACTTGATATGACATGACCCAAATAATATATCTCAGGTCTATAGAACACATACTTCAACAAGTTTCCATAGAACTGATTCTCTCTTAACTTCTGCAATACTTGTCTTAGGTGCTCTTTATGCTCCTTCTCATCATGAGAATATATCAGAATGTCATCAAGGAAAATGACCACAAAATTATCAAAAAGTATGGAATACTCCATTCATGAGGCTCATGAATATAGCTAGAGCATTTGTGCAGCCAAATGGTACCATGGTGAACTCATAGTGACCATACCTCATACATAATGCAGTCTTGGGGATATCACTATCCACAATCCTCAATTGATGATAACATGAATTTAGATCAATCTTTGAAAATACTCGAGCACCCTATAATTGATCAAAGAGATCATCAATCCTAGGAAGCAGGTACTGGTTCTTGATGGTTACTTTGTTCAACTACTAATAATCAATACACAACCTAAGCGATTCATCCTTTTTCTTTACGAAGATCATTGGTGCACCCCAAGGTGACACACTAGGTTGAATATGCCCTTTCTCTAAGAGCTCCTCCAATTGAGTCTTTAGTTCACTGAGCTCATGAGTAGTGATCTTGTATGGTGCTCTTGATACTAGCTTGGATGCTGGCATAAGATCTATATGAAAGTCCACTGCTCTAGGTGGAGGCATACTAGGGAGATCTAAAGGAAACACATCTACAAACTCCTGCAAGATTGAAAAATCATCGAGGGATGGCTCCCCTCTAAATATTCCTCTCTGTCACTAATGGTGATAGAAAACAATTGACATCCCTTGCGCATGCACCGTCTAAGTTGCATAGCAGAAATCATATGAAGGGATACTGATCTCTTTACTCTAGAGATTACTCTAGAGATCCCATCTTCATCCACACATTCCACCCTCTTCTATCGACAATCCATCTTGGCACTGTGGGCATAAAGTCAATCCATGCCAAGGACAAAATCATAAGAACCTAGATGAGTAATGCATAGATCAAACATTGTGGTTATGTCTCCAATATGAATCTGGCAATTATGTACCATGGAACTAATTGACACTCTAGCTCCTGAGGCTAACTCTACTTCCCAACTAACATCCTATCTAATTGCCACTAGCCAACAACGCTTTGCTACATATGGATATATAAAAGAGTCAGTAACTCTAGAATCAAATAAAATAGTAACCATATGACCTTGTATTATACATGTGGCCTCGATGATTGTGGCCTGATGCTCAGCCTGGTAGTTGTCAACCACTGCAAAAACTGTGTGGAATCTATCCATATCACCAACTGTCAGCTCTGGAATAGCCCCTCTCTGACCACTATATGATTGTCCTTGGGGACACTCTCCCACTATATGACCCATGCCACCACAAGTGTAGCATGGTCCTCAGTTATAAGACTATACACCCTGTGATTTGGACTGTTATGGGCCTCCTATCTTGCTATATCCATTGTAACCACCCCTAGAAGATTGCTGAGTTTTTGCTGACTATGACTGTGGGGCTTGTACCTTATAATCCTATTTGGGACCTTGTGACTGCCATTGCTTGGGCTTGGAGCCCTGATAACCCTGTGAAGGTTTCTATTGCTGCTGCTGCTACTGAGGTTTCTACTGCTAAGACTGTTGGTCCTTAGAGGACCCTACTGTATAGTTATGATTCCCTTTCCAAGGGGGTTTCTGCTAGGTAGAGTTTTGGTTCTGAGTCTAATCCCATGACTCTTATCTACCTCGAGTATCCTTAGCAACTAGTGCTATCTCAACTACTTGTCTGAAGGTGGTAGGGAAGGCCAATTAGACTGCACCTTGAAGTGAGAAATTTAGGCTCATAATGAATCAATGTACTTTTAGTTTCTTGTCCTTCATGTATTCAACATAAGGAAGGAGCCCAAGAAACCTACTCTCATACTGAGCTACTATGAGGCCCCTTTGATGTAGAGAGTGAAATTTGTCTATTTGCTTCTATTTGAAGTGCTTAGATAGGTACCTATCTCAGAATCTAACCAAGAATGACTCTCATGTGAGGGCATCTATTCTCACTCCTCCTATAATCTCCTCCCGATGCCACCAATTGGAGGCATCTACCCTCAGTTGATGGACTGCTAGGCATGCCTTCAGATTACTCCTATAAGGACATAATCCAAACCACCATTGTAGACTTTGTAACCAGGCCTCTATTACTGTTCCATTAGTAGAACCAGTATAGTATGGTGGCTGGAGTTGTATTAACTCCTTGATATCATCTCCTACATGTCTAGGAGGTCTATCAAGTGGTGGTCCTCTCTGATGTATCAACTCAACCTCATGCTTGCCCTGTCCCTCTACCTACCTTGGTGGGGGACTCCTACTCCTCTCTCTATCATCAAACCCGCCTCCTCTGGGTCCCTCTACTTCCTCTTTGAGAATCTACTACCTTGGCTATACTAAAATTGGTAGTTTCTACTAGACTACACCAATCAAAGTTTGAAGGGCATCCAAAATATCTTGATTCAGGTTTGGTGGTGGTGGTGGTCCATCCTACTGTTATGGTTTACCACCTCTCGCTCTATGATCTCTGCCTCATCAGTTGCTTTGTATAATGGAGGGCATCCTACAAAAATTTAAAGTTTAGATTAAGTTGAAGCATAATGGTTTTAGGTTCCTAGTGTTGAAACACATGCTCTAATACCAAAATGTCATGCCCAAAATATTGGGCAAAAACACATGTAATTTTTTTATTTAAAAAAAAAAGATTAATAACACCACTAAGTTTGATATGTTTGTTTCACAAGTTAAAGTATAGGTACATTGTAATACAGATACAAGTTCCCCTAACAAACCTTAAAATTTCTTTCCATTGTGTAGGAAATAACTCATTATAATTGAATATTTGTTATTTAATTGATTTCAACATTTATTCATTTTTATGATAGACCCCAAACTAAAACTCCCTCTAACTATCTTTACTAACTAACTCACCCTTATAAAGTCAATCTTAAATTTCACTAATTAGTATTAATAAGATAATGTGTCGTTAATCCCAATTTAAACCTTACTAATATTGACTACATCTTACTTGGTAAAAAAAAAAGTCTTAATTAAATTTAAATTTATTTAAAACAATATTAATTTTATTTACTTTTCAAAATTTTACGCACATTAATCCACTAAATTAAATTATATCAACTAATCAACCATCCACTAAAGAGAAAAAACATAGATTAAATACTAAAATTAATTTAAACAATATTAACTTAACCAATGTAATATTAGTTAAATAAAATATTAATTAATCACGTGATTAAATTAATCTAATAACAAATTAATAGTTCCAAATCATTAATATAACTAAGTATTATATTAACATAAAAAAAAACTAAACTTTATTTAACTCCACAAACAATCATCTTTATTCTAAGTTAATTACCCTTTTACTTTATACTCACGAATATTTAAAACACACTAAAAAAATATCTTAACACAAAATTACACTAACTTACGAAATTCTAACATCTAAAAAAATAATTCTAACATTAAAATGAATAGTAATCCTAACTTAAACTTCTAACTACAACTAACACTAACTATTAATTTTGACCACACTAAACTAAATAAATTCATAAAATAATCTAACATATAATATGTAACTAACTTTACTAACAGGATTTCTAGCATCAAGAAAGGAAAATTTTTTTTATCTAAGGATAATGAGATGGCAGATGAAGCTGTGCAATTTTTCTCTTCTCTTCTCACTAAGGATCCTTCTCTCTCGGTGCCTGATCAAGAGGAAATTGTTTCTGCTATTCCTTCACTGCTGCAAGCCCACCACAACTCTATGTTGAAAGCTATCCAATCATCAGAGGAAATTTTTAAAGCTCTCAAATCCCTTTCGGATGATAAGGCCCCTGACCAGGATGGTTTCTTGACTTTCTTGTTCTAGGTCTATTGGCAGGTGGCCAAAGGGGACGTTGTGAAGGCTATGCAAGAATTCTTTGGGGCTAGAAACCTTTTGAAAGAACTCAATGCCACTTTTATGTTTCTCATACCAAAAATTCTCGAGGTAGATTCGATGGATAAGTTCAGACCCATCAATCTTTGCAACTTTTTCTACAAAATCATATCTAAAGTCCTAACCACCAAGCTCCTCAGTGTTCTTCACCTAATTATCTCCCCTTAGCAAACTAGTTTTGTCCTAGGGAGATAGATTCTAGACTCTATTATCATGGTGCATGAGGTGATTCACTCTCTTGAAGCTGGTAAGAAGGAAGGTTTTTTGCTCAAGTTGGATATGTCTAAAGCTTATGAGAGAGTGGGTTGGAATTTCTTGATGGCTATCCTCTAGGCTTTTGGTTTTGATACCCAAGTCTGTTAACTTATCCTTCAACATGTTTCTTTCCCTTCTTTTTCTATTCTGGTTAATGGTTCTCCCTCAAATTTCTTTTTCCCTTTGAGAGGGATGAGACAGGGTGATCCCCTATCCCCTGTTATCTTCATCATTTTGGATGAATGTTTGGGAAGGCTAATTATGAGAAAAAGATAGGACCAAAGTCTGCAACGTCTCAAGCCTTCATCTGGTCATTTTTCTTTCATCCACCAACAATTTGTGGATGATACTATTCTAGGCGGAGATGCTTCAGTCCAGGGGGCTAGAGTGTTTAAGGGTTTTCTGAATACTTACACTATGGGTTCTAGCTAGGCTATTAACTAGGATAAGAGCTCAGTCTACTTCATCAATACACCACTAGAGAGACAGAGAAAAATTGCTTGTATCCTAGGAAGCAGTATTGAGACCCTTCTAGCAAGTTATCTTGGTATGTCTTTGGGGTCCAAACCTCCAGAATATTTTTGGAACAACATCATTGATAGATTCAATAAGAAATTAGCTGGCTGGAAAGGTGCTACCCTCAGCCAGGCTGGAAAATGCACTTTGGTGAAATCTATATTCCAAAATCTCCCACTTATGCCTTACATCTCTTTGGGATTCTGGCTAAGCAAGCTGACACAATGGAGAAGATTCAGAGAAACTTTCTTTAGACAGGGGTTGTAGAGCACAATATATATCATCTTGTTGCTTGGGACCATGTTTGCCTCCCCAAATGTTATGGGGGTCTTCATATTAGAAAAATTAGACACCTTAATAATGCCCTTTTAGCCAAACAAATCTAGTGCATATTTTAGAGCACAATAGAATGGAGGGATATCATGATTGAGAAATACCTATGAAGGAAGTCTCTCAGCTTTTTGCTTCATGAGATTGAGATTCCTCAAGGATCTTACATATGGAATGAGATTCTAAAGGGAAAATTCTTGGCTAAGTCCAAGGCTAAATGGAAAGTTGGCAAAGGTGAAAATATCCTATTTTGGTGGGACAATTGGATGAGCCAGGGTCCTCTTATTGATCATCCTAATTATGGAAGATGGGAAGAGCCATGCATAAGAAGATATGGTCTGAAAGTCAGTGATTATAGAACTAGTCATGGATGGCACGACTTATCTTTGATATTGTCAGACCTTAATTCTTTGATGATTAGCCTGAATGCTATAATCATTAATAACAAGGGGGATGAAGTCATTTGGGGAGATAACTCAAATGGGAAATACTCTGTCACCTCTGGGTATTTTGGGCTAAGGCTTGGACTCCTGGCCTTACCCGAAAAATTAACATCTTCTTCCAGCTTTTACTCTAAGAAAAAATCCTTTAGCTAAGAGAGGTTAGATTATCCCCAACAGGTTCTATTTACGTAAGCACGACTTGGAGATGGTCAATCACTTATTTATTCATTGCCCCTATTCCTCCAAGGTTTGGTACCCTCTGACTAGGGACTTTGGGGTAAGCTAGTGTCCCCCAACTAACATCTAAGAATTTTTAAGCCAATGAAAGAGCTCACACTTTGGTATGATAACCTAGTTAATTTTCTCCTAGTCCCTTCCACACTTCTGTTGGGGAATTTGGAAAGAACAAAATAACCAAATTTTTAGAGATAGGGAATCCCTTGAGTTTTTTATTGTTGAGAAAATTGAAGGATTAATGAAGGAGAAGTTCTCCATTGCAAAGGAAGGAAACATTGAAGAAGGTGGGAACAATAGAGAAAGGAAAAAGGACAAGGATAGGAAAAGATAGGAGGCCAGGTGGTTTTTCCCCCTTGAAAATTGGTACAAAGACAATTTTGATGGAGTTGCCCAAGGGAACCTTGGCCCTGCGGGCAGTGGAGGCATCATCAAAATTTTTTTTGGAGGAGGTGTTGTAGCTTTTTCCTACCCTCTTGGACATCAGACAAATCATTTTGTAGAAGCTAGTGTGGCTAGTCACATTGTTAAACTGGCCCTGGCTTCTGGGATTGAGAACCTCTAGTTGGAGGGGGACTCTTTAAATATCATAAATTGTCTAAATGATTACTCTGTGCCTTCTTGGACCATAACAAATGTGATCAAGGAGTTAAAGTCCAACGTAGGTAAATTCAGCAAGACCTATATCAGCCACGTTTATAGGGAGGCCAATTCAACAGCTGACTAGTTCACAAATGAAGTAGTCGCCAAAAATTTGGTGATGACATGACATGTCGGTGACAAATTTTTGGTGGCAGTGAATTATTTAATTTTGCTAGACTGCATATAGGGAAGTAATAAAATAATTTGAATTTAATAATGGGAAGATTTTCAAGATTGCATGTTGGACTAGGAGTTAATGAAAATCATGTGAAGCTCTTTTCAAACCATAATAGCATGTACGTTTGGTACACCTTATGGGTTGTCTTGTATACAACCATTCAAATTGATAAATGCAAAAAAATTCTCGAGTTTTACATTTTGTAGGAGGCCAAAGTCTATAAGAGAATTGTAAGTAGGTGGGGGCTTATTGAGCCTGAGGAAACCATGGTAGGGGAGAGAAGCAGGAGGCAAGCGTCAGGGGAGGCAAAGAATTGGAAGAAGAAACTAAAGGTTTAGAATAAGTTGGAAAAGGTCAGTATCACAAGATTCTTGGAGAAGATCCATGGATTTGATGTGGAGATCACCAAGATTATGGTGGATTCCTGAAAAGATGGGAGAGTTAAAATCAATGGGGTCACCCACCAAATCAATGCAGAATTGATAGCCCAAGTTATAGAGATCCCTCTAGAAGGGATTAACTTCTTTAGAGATAAGAAAATGTTGACTAACACTGTCAAAGATTTTGTGAAGGATGAAGATGAGAGGAATAAAATCATCAAGGCAAAAATTTATTACAAGATGGAGTCAATTTAAAAGCTTTGGAGGTATGTCTTAAGGGTTATCATCAAATATATTTCTCTAGATCCTAGATTTGATAGGATTAGAACACATCATTTCATTCTGCTTAATCATTTTAGGCATGGAATCAAAATCTCTTTTCCTTTTTATCCTTTTACCTCCATGAGCAAGGGTATCAAGGGTTTTAAGAGGAAACCTACTACCAACCCAACCCTTCACGAGGGATTTCTCCTCCTAGTCTATGAGTATTTGAAGACTCAAACTAGGGAAAAATCCCTTGGTGATATTGGGTGTGTATTTGAGGAAACTGGGAGTTTAGATTCAAAGGATGTGCATAGCATAAAATCAAAAGAAGAGGATAATACTTCCTCTAAAGGTAAAACCCCTAAGGAAGAAAGGAAAGTCACTCCTTCTACCTGCATTCCTTGTAGAAAGAGCCCTAGAGGCTTACCCCCCAATCCCCCTAAGCTTGAGCTTTTGGAGGAGGAGGAGGATAATGATGAAGAAGAGTATACAAAATTAGAGGAAGAGAAGAAGGGGAGGATGATGTGAAGGAGGAGGAGAAGGGGAGGGAAAGTAAAAAGGAGGAGGATTTAGTTGACATGTCAGTGAATTCCAAGAAAAGGAAAGCAAATGAGGCTTTGCTGTTGGAAGAAACCAATGAAAAGATTCCTAAGACTCCAAGCCCTGGCCTCTCTATTTCTCCATCTAAGGGGAAGATAGAAATTATAGTGAAAGAGAGTGGGGAGTTGATAATGAAAAATAGGAGGAGGTCTTGGAGGAATTTTAACACCAAAACTGCAAAAGTAGGGATAGTCAAGGAGTCATTGAATCTCCAAGTAATGGAAGACAATGATGGCAAAGCCCACTTTGATGAGCTCATAGACCCTTCTCTAGTCGTTATCTCAGATAATGTGAGGGAAACTGGGCTTAATCTTCTAAAAAATGCAAAAAAAAATGATAGACAATTTTTGGTCTATCAAATGGTTGTTCCATGAAATTGAAGACCTTAAGGGGAAAAGAAGCCAAGGAATCAGCAATGACCTGGGGCACAATGAAGAGAAGAGAAGCCAGGATGGAAGCCAACAACACTGCAATGTCCAAGGACATAATGATGACTAGGAGGATAGAATCACCAAGGTTGAACAAAGAATCCAAAGGATGGAGTTCTCCCATCAGAACCTAGCTAATTAGGTGATTGCTACATTGAACACCCTAAATGAGAATATTAATAGTCTTGGTGAATCACTAATGAGTGTTGGGTTTGGAGGGGAAAAGATGGAGAAGACTAGCTTGGACATTGGGAAGGCTAAGGATGACTTGAAAGAAACTAGGGATCCAACAGATGCTCAGAACCAGGACTAGGAGGATGCGAACAAGCGGAAGAGCAATGAAACTATAGAGACCCTACATGTTCTTGATAGAGAGGACTAATAGTTAGTGCTTTCTTTTTGTCTCATCCTTTTCTAGTGTAGCTAGTTTTTGTCTCTTGGTCGCAGGCTTGTCATTGGGGTTTGGCTTTTGATAACCAGATGCATTGTATTAATGTGATCAAATTTCCACAATCCATCATAGTTTTGTAAATCAATTTCTGGATTAGATTGTGTGACGATTTTTACCATCAACATTTTGAATCACACTACGTGATCCATCATCAAGATGAGAGAGCAAGAGATGTCAAACAAATTTTTTTTGTTTTGTTTGACATCTCTTGCTCTCTCATCCTGATGATGGATCACGTAGTGTGATTTGAAACGTTGATGGTAAAAATCATCACACAATCTAATCCAGAAATTGATTTACAAAACAGATGCATTGTAGATGGACTTTATTTAATATTTCTATTTCAGATATGTTGTAAAAAATTTTGGGTTTCAAGATCCTTGTAAAACCTGTTTTACTTAATCAAAAACTTTACTAACACCATCACATAGTAAAAAAGTAACTTATCACAAACTAAAAAAATTAGAAAAATATAATAATTAAATTTAACAGTAAACCCTATCCACTGATCCCACTTACTTTTTACTCCCTTTTTGCACCTCAAGACCACCCACGTAGGCACAAGGCTGGAAAACGAAGCCCAAAGTCTTCCCAGGGAAAAGTATGCCTAGGTAAGGATAGAGGGAAAAAAGAATAAAAACAAACTTTAAAAAAAAAACCAACCCGTCCCTTTCAAAATTTGCCCCCTTTATTCCATTTGCCAAGTCAGTTATGGGGGCATGTGAGGGCTCTATAAACCAAGACCATTCACAAGTATTGCTAGGAAAATTTGCATGGGGAAAAAGAGGGATTAAAGTCCTTGTTAAATCAAATAAAGGCAAAAGGTTATCTTGGTAATAAATATATTGACTATGGATTTTATACTTTGCAAGTGTAGTTTAAGAGTTATGAATTAAAGCAAAGTGGTTGAATTAGGATATTTTTAGAACTTACTTATATATATATATATATATATATATAATTTCTTTCTTTTCTATTTTTTATTTAAATTTAAAATATCTATTTATGACCAAATAAGATATTTAAAAGGAATCTTTAAGATGCTCTATTGTAAGAAAGACAATTAACTTTTTCCCCATACAAAATCCAAAGAGCATTTTTGCTCTAGGGGGTATTTTTTTTTCAAGTCCATTTTGTGTCAAAATGTTAATTTTGATTGCAAATTATTTTTTTTTATGACAAGGAGGTATTATTTTTTCTCATTGGATTTATAACATAGGGTTAAATAATTTGTTTTAACAACAATGTAAGATTATTTTGTCTCCTAATAATCACGAAAATAAATTGAAGTCCCAATCATAACATTAAATTTTCTCTAACATATTTTGAACTTCTCCCATCCAGGTTTGTACAACAGGTTATTTATTAAATCAGACTAGGGAGAAGGTGGATTTTTCCAATAGGAGACATTGGCCACAACACCATTACAGGTGCCCTTTCGGGGCTAAAAACTCAAGAACTTTCATTCTTCCATTTCATAAATTCCAAAACTCAAAACATGGTTTGTGCTAATGAGTAGGGGTCCATAACACCCTACTCTCTCACTCTCCTCATCCTGGGGAGAGACTATGCACTATTGGATTTCAACTAAAGACCTCTTCCTATACATGGCCACTTCTACCCTATCCAAGGGTGAGTAATGCCAATACAACCCATACAATCCCTTCAAAAATCAAAGAAAAATACAAAGGAAAAATATTTAAGAAAACCCATTTCAATCCCTCTCAAAAATATTCAATAAACATACGAACATACATATGCAAAAGATATGACTTAAGCATGAAACAAAACATGAACAAAAAGAGCTTGAAGGGTTCCTACCTTCAGAATAAGGTTATGGCAATTGGAAAATTTGAGATGAGCTTCCCTTCCTTCTCCTTCTCCTTTAATTTTGAATTGCTCTTTAAAACTAGAGATTGGGTGAATACTCACTGTCTCTCAAATTTGCCTCTAAATAAAATACTAACTCAACCACCTTTAAAAATGTCATAACTACCCCACTTGCCTAAGGTTATAGAGACTTCTAACTCAACTTGTCAAAAGGTTAACCTGAAGGTGGATTTTAACTTATCCAACTCATGGTGAAAATATTCAATTTTTGCAATAAACAAAAAATGGGATATTTGGAGAACCATAAAAGATAAAAAAAGGGGCTAGGGGGTGGAAAATGCCCCCAACCCATACCCATACCCCTTAGGTACTTAGTTTTCATGATTTGTGGCTTTTAGGACTAATAAGGAACTTAACAAAAAGTTTGGAAATTTTTGGACTTTCTAACAATCTTAAAAAATGCATATTACTCACTAATCCTGATTAGGGTACTTAATCTTGATTACTAACTGATTAGTAAAAATATCACTAACGTAGTCCATCTTAGATATTTAGGTTACTCGGTTAAACCTAACTGTCATGCTGAAATGCATATACAACTCACGAGTGTCAAGCAACACTATAAAATTACTGTTACAAAATATTAACACGTGTTGATTATAGAATGATACATTCATTCAACTCACAATACAAATAAAATATGAACAACAAGGTTTGCATCTTTTGTTAGACTCAACCCTGGTTTTCACAAATGGTATATAGGGTTTAGTTTCAATTCTCTATTAGATTTCTAGACTAAAATATCTTGCACACTCATTCCACACATCACTAGCTCAAGAAAATCACATGCATATATATATATATATATATATATATATATATATATATATATATATATAACGTATCAGGGAACTCATAAATTAAAACATCCATCTTTCAAATAACTAGTTGTTTATCTCATTTCTACTCATATTCTTAACCATTAAAATTGCATAATCAAAGTGTTAATTCTGCATTCACCTTCTACACTACTTCATCAGTATACATGTTCATAAAACATTAAATAGCATAATTAAACATTTGAAAGTAAAACATCACACAACATAAAATAACATAATAATGTTCAGTGTATTTGATAATGTCTCGACATATCGAGTCACTAATATCAAAATAATAATGTATCAACTATGCTATGATGGGTCGGGGTGAGGCCTCATAGATCTTATATTAATTTTGACGAGTGTCAAGACACTTAAGTTGTTTACTTAGAGCATGTTGAACTAGTAATGCATGCTGAGCACAACATGTAAATATTAGACCATGCTGAGTCATAGTGAGTGTCGAGCCACTCATGTGCCAAGTTACTCAAGTGCCAAGTAGATAGACCATGCCGAGTGATTCAAGAGCCAAGTAAATAGTGGATGCTGAGCAATACAGGTACCGAGTCATAATAGAAAGATTAGTGTATGCCAAGTATCAAAGACTTTAGATCCTGAGTAAGAAAGTTTTGACATATTTGTTTGTAATGACACAAACAACTATGTAAACCATTTTTGAGCTGACTTAAGGATGAATTACGATATTTTGGAGATAAAGATGAATCTCTAGTTGGATTCCCTATGCAATTACATGCAACCAATCAAAAAGTGGGAAGTATTGAGTGGCAAAATGGATGAATCTCATCCATAGATTCATACCTAACCCTAAGCCACCAAAGTCTTCTTAAGGAGGTCAAAACCCCAAAACTCTCTATGAGTGTGTAAAGAGTGTTGAATGAGTGAAGAAGATAGTTTGCATGTGCAAATAGAGCATTCAAGGTGACTTATAAGTTATGAAGTGAAAGTAAATTGCAAAATCAGTTAGAGTAGAATAGAGGATAGAGAAAAGGATACAACAAAAAGACATCTGATCAAGAAGGATCAAAAAAACATTATTTAGAGGTGATCTATTATCAAGAAAGCAAGTGCCAACCATAGGATCTATGCTAAGACATTCTAACAGGTGATTTCAGTTAAATCTCTTAACATAGTAGTCCTAACAGGCTGTATGAAATCCTTTAACAGGGTGCTTACTTAGTTGTAAGTTAAAGTCCTTTAACCAAGAACACTTCTAATAGGGTGTTGAAATCCTCTAACAAGGTAAGACCTAACCGTCTTTGTAAGCCTTTAATAGGGTAGACCTTTTACAGGTTAGATCATGTTTCATGGTCAAAACATGGTAACCTTGACTGGATACACTTTATTGCTGTAGTAGTGAAGATTTGTGGGTGTCATTCCCACCCTAGTTTTACCTTCTCACTTGGAGGGTTTTTGGGTAATCATATCTTTTGTTATGTGTGTGAATGCTTACATATTTGCATGATTTAGATGTATATGCTTTACATGTTATTTCAGTTTACTCATTGAATTCATGAGATGGATGTGTGGTGAAAGTTTTATTGGTCCAAGTTTAGACTACTGATTCGTGCCCCCCCACCCCCCCCTTAGAAGTTTACCTCTCCTATTGTAATTTCAACAATTGGTATCAGAGCCTTGTTCTCTAAAAGAGAAGCTTTGCAGCTTTGAAGAAAGATCTTGAAATGAAAGTCTACAAGTTGCGAAAGACCATTGAGAACTAGGAGATTGAAATACATCTCATTCTACATCAATTGAATCAAGCAAGAGAAGACCTAAAGAATTCCTTGAATAGAAGGAAGGAAATTTCTATTACAGAGAATGACACACAATATAAAGTGATAGACACTACTAAGATATTTGTAGAAGAGAAGGAAGCAAATTGCTATTGTAGAGAATGGCACATAATATCAAGAGATAGACACTACTAAGCTATTTGTAGATGGAGACTCAAATGAATTTTACACAACAATTATAGATCTAATGGAAAAGAATAGAGTCCAAGCTGAGGAAATCAAGAATCTCAAGTTAGAGCAAGAATCACAAGCCATACTACCATGTGAGGTAACTGAACAAAAGAAGAAAGCTATGGAAGACAAAAGAATTTTGTCCAACAGACTAGAAGAGAATGTTGAAAATATTCTTAACAAGGCCAAGTTACTAAGAGGGGAGGGGTGAATTAGTAACTTCTAAAACTTTTACAACTTCAACTCTTAGTTCAAATAGCATTTAATCCTTCACATATAATCTGATCTAATTGTATGCATAAGAAACTGAAAACATGAAAGCATTCATAATGCTTTGACACAAAGATTTGGTGACCTAGAAACTTTCCAAATAGAAAGTAAAATTGGGGTGGGGATGATATCCACAAGCTTTAGTAATACAGTATAAATTTGGCCTATTAAGGCTTACATTGATCACTTCTGATGATTTTTCATATTAGGAGCAATAAGAACTGCTAGGTCCACCTTGTGAAAGGATTTACAAACATACAATGAAGTATGCACTCAGTAAATAGATTTACAAAAGACTGTTAGGTCTACCTTGTTAAAGGATTTGATTGATCCACTTGTTAGGATGAAAAAATAGTTGATCTTTAATCTATAACTTGTTTTGCTGAATGAGATTCCTTTATGTGTACAAATCACCTTGTTGTGATAGATGAATCTTTTCTACTCCTTATACTACTGTAGCCTTTGTAATTCTCACTTTCTATTCTTCTCTTAAGATTACATTACATATACATCCTTATTACACACATTGGATGGGATACAATACACTACATATATACCAATCTAATTATACAAATTACAATGTCGACCACTATACAAGTTTACACAAATATTATGAAGTCAACTCAATTGTAGACATCGGGCTCTGAATACTGACTCAATGAAGTTTTGATACTTGACATCCACTATCATTTCTCAACATCATCATGCACTCGATAGACATAGAATCTCAGTCTATACTGATCACTTCCAAGTAGTCTTGAACTCCATCTGCACTGGTGACTCGGTGAATACTGTGGAACTCATCATATAAAATGAGTCTCTTTGTTTACATTGTATGAATTGGTAAACACTATCACCTCGAGCTTGGTATAAACTAAGTCTCTTGGTTAACACTAAGTAGCTCAATTAATACTAGACTCACATCATATAAACTACAAACTTGGTAAGCACTGCACAACATGGTTTGTACTAGTAAACTTAGCATACACTGAGATGCTCGATTTACACTACTGATCTTCATAGTAATTATAACTACTAGATAAATGTTGAAATTAGTCCAAAGGACTTGGTAGCAATTGTAGAAGTTGGCAACAACTAAAATGCTTGGCAAACACTATTAACTATATAATAAGCTCGGTAGATACTTACAATCTGAATAAGTGTATGTCACTAATAACAAACTTGACTATTATGTCAACAATTTCCCCATTTGGCATTAGTGACAAAAACACTTATCATCCAAAACTGAATTCAAAAAGTTTCTTGAATACCTTTTTCCATCACCTAGTGATTCTTAGCTTGGTAGAGTATAGTATTTTTTGAGATTTTTCAAAATTGGTTTTGTAAGATATATATCTTTACACGGTAAGGCTCCCATCTAGTATACACCACATCTGAATAGATTTCCTTGCTTTAAAAAATGTATATTCATGTGCACATCTATCTCCTCCATTTCCTTTACAACTTATATATCAATTCTATAATGCATTTTCTCCCCCATAACTCATTCTTTCCATATCTTCTCTCTATCTCCTTATTCACAGTATATACTCCCCCTTTTTGTCATTAATGCCAAAGATTTATTCTATATATTTACATGTTAATTACAAAATGGGACAAAAAGTCTGAATGTACTTTGAGTATTATAGCCAAAATTTTGTCCCAATTGTCTTGCAAGATCTTACATGTGTGAAGTGAAATCTATACCTCTGTTAACAACTCAATCATGTGGTATACTATGGAGAAGTTATTGTCATGGATGAGGGTTTGGAAATGTGAAATATGTTTCTAAAGTGCATCCATTATGGGAAGAATCATGTTCTAAATATCTACTAAGGTAGATCTGATTCTGGTCTCTTCCTTAAGCAATTCTGCTTGTAACTCAGTAAAAAAATTGATATTATTGAAATGTAAAGGGCTTGAACTAGGGTCAAGCTGTAGTTGTTGAGCAGTTTCCTTGAGGTCTTCCGCTATCTTGGACAATTTGTCCTTTATTTCCTTAGTAAAATTTGAAACATCACATAGCTTACCAAAAAGTATTGATACATTTGTACATGAAGTTTCCAGGGAACCCAAATTTGTAGAGAGTTCTACTTGATAAATAGCAATTTGTTGCGCAATGTAACTTATCTTGTCCATCCAAGTCTTCATTAAACTTCTAGACTACCTCTGCTAGTTGATACAAAATAGGTTGTGGAGAATTAACCTCTATAGCTACAGCTTCTACCAAAATATTCTTGACATCCTCAATAATTTTAAATTCCTTATGTTTTCTTCTCTAAGCCTCTGCTACTTGGATTTCTTTTGGAGGAGTTCACCAAATGTCTACATTTGGTTTGGAGTGAGCTTAGAAATGTCCCAATTCAAGATTACAATTTCCTTATCTAGGTCTATTTCTTCCTCCATCTCCTTTCCTTTGCCCAAACATTTTGTGCTTGGTTGAGCCTTGGTCTCAACTATCCTTACTCTTATTGCTTGTGTACCTGGGATAGAAACAATAGTAGACATACTAGGACTAGCTCTAAAACTTGATACTACAATTATTATAGAAATACTTGAAGTAATATCTATAGTAGCCAAAACTAATGAATTCAAAACTAATGTGTCCATAATTGATGTTGCCAACATGGTAGAAGAGGGAAGAGTCTGCAGATTGGTAGATAAAGTGGAGGTCACTTCAGTTAATGATGCACTTAGCTGAGTTGGTGCAAAGATTGATTGGTTAGTTGTGCTTTGAGTGCTGGTCACAATCAATCCTATAGAGGCTATCTTTGTGCTTGATGTGGTCAATACCTTGCTTGGAGAATGAGGAAGTGAGGCTATAACCACTGCAACAATCTTGACTGGGTCAGTTTCCTCATCATCTTGCTTTTCTTCCTCGATAGCCTCTTGCTCATGTTCCTCTTCATCATCAATGTTGTCAAAATATATTATTTCTTCAACATTTTCCTCTTCATCTTTCTCCTCTTTATCATCATCAACATCTTTTACTTCAATAGAAAAATCAATCGGTTTATGAAGATGATATATATTCTTCCATGTATGTGTTGCATTCCTTACAACATGCTTAATGTCTTTTATCAAAACCAAACAAGTATTAAACTTTAGAGTTAATTTGTCCTCATTTTTCTTTAGAGATTCCTTAATATCCTTGTTTGTTAAGCTTGGAATAAGCTACTTTAGGGTTTTCCCATAGATGTCCTTTACAGTTTGCATGGAAAATTTCCTTCTTGGCTTAATATCATCCAACAAAATACTAGGGAGCTGAGAAGTAAGCTAGTCTGGTGAGTATTTCCACTTACACATTTTGTCCATCACTAGGTCTTCAATCTACTTCTTTTCTTCATCAGTCCTAGTTTCATACTTTAATGCTTTAAATTTTTTTTATTCCTACTCCTTCCTTTAGTTCTTTCAGTCTATCTTGGAAGGTGGGTGGAGGTTTTTTGAATATTATATCACCTCCTTCCTCATCATCTTTCTTTCTTAAAGTTCTTATGGTAAATACAATAGTGGATGTCTTAGCAAGCTTGGTGATAATTAGCTTGCCCTTCTTCTTTAATGGTTCTTCTTCTCGAGATTCTTCTTCAACCTCTACTTCCTCATCATCACCTTTTCCTTTGGTCAACAAAAGGGTGAAACTAGTTTTTAATGTAGCAAT
The DNA here is from genome assembly GCA_028749045.1 of Cupressus sempervirens. Lineage (NCBI taxonomy): Eukaryota > Viridiplantae > Streptophyta > Pinopsida > Cupressales > Cupressaceae > Cupressus > Cupressus sempervirens. Next base: position 720,034,976 of record CM053790.1, on the reverse strand, counting down.
TCTCTACTTTCCTTTGTTTACTACCTGAGGGAGCTTGATCTCCAATTCTATCTTGGCATTTGCTTCATCATAAGTACCAAAATATGCAGCCTTGGGATCAATTGGTTCATTTACAAGTGCCTTAATGATATCCTTAATTTCATCAATATTAACCTCATATCCAAGATGTTTCACCCACAAAATCTAGGCCTAACTGCCTGAATATATACCTTATCACTATCTACCATGAAACATATATCATCCTTGTAGTCTTCTACTAGTTTTCTTGGAATTATCAATCCATTATTCATTTTCTCTTTAGATGCATCAAAATAGTTATCCATGATACTATTATAGTTCTCTCCCATATTAGCAATATACTCATTAATTTGGTAGAGAAATGGCACATCTTTTTTACATACACTTGATCCTTTTGAAGGAAAAAATTCCTGAACATAAAATAATAAATAGGTCAACAAATAACCAAACTTACATGGGTTTTTCTTTGTCATTCAGATGCTTTCCATGTTTTTGTTGAATTGCTTCAACAGTAGCTCGACAAGGTCAAATGAAAGATTGTTCTTGACTACCTTGTAAGCAAGGTCAACTGCTTCACAAGGCACACTATACAACTAGCTAGAGCTATAGATCTTATGCGCTATGACATGAATAGTAAACTTTAGTTCCATATCAGTCATACTTCTTATCTTCATGCCTCTACCATCCCATTCTACTAGGGTTTTCTTCTCAAGTTTGGCCTGACCTAAGGTTCTGGTCATTTTAGCTTTGGCCAACATTAGGAGACTAGTGATTCTATGAATCATCTTTTTTGTGATTGAAATTGGTTGCTCCAACCATATCTGACCATTGTGCACCCGACTAAGAATATACCTAATCCATTTCACTTGAAATTCATGGGGCATATGAGGAATGTGTGTCAACCCTTTTGTTTCTAGGTGTTGATGCTTGGGTTTCAAGACACCATTAACACACAACTATCCTAGGGCTTCATCCATTTCCAAAGTGCCAATATCTTGAATCGTGCATTTAAAGTGAGAATGAATATCATTTATCAACAGTATCTTTGGAGGGACTTGAGAGTGTGCTCCACTCAGATTTAGGGATTCAACGATTGTATGGGTGAGTTTGAAATCTTGAGCCTTCCATTCACCATGAACTAGCAGGTCAGAAACTTGCTTTTCCTTATTGCTATTGGATGCCATCTTTGGTTGGTAGGGTTTGAGAAAATTTGAAATCTTTTGGTGAAAATTCACTCAAATCACTTGGAAGATCTCAAAGAGTGCACTGCACAATAATTCTTGAAAATTCATTATGAAAATGACTTCTATTTCATTCCTTTTATCAAATTTTTCCATAAGTGCTCAGTACAGATGGTAGATCAAGTTGACAGATTGTCATCCACTTCTTTGCATTGATTACTTAGAAAAGTCTTCCATCATTTAGTAACTGTATGAAATTTTAGTTACTCTTGACCTCACTTAGTAAAGTTTGTGACCCAACCTCACTCAGTTAGGAAGGTAACTTGGTAGTTACTGGTACCCTTTTCACTCGATGATCCCTTTGTATCTTGAATATAGATATGGATCTTTTGACTTTTCAATCTATAACTGTTTTAAATGTCTTCTTTGGTAGCCTAGTCCTAGTTTCTCCTATGAGAAATTAAGTAGAGATCATGGAGTCATTCAATTCTTGAGTGACTTGTTCATCATTATTTGGACTTTAATTCTCAGTAGACTTTGGAACCCATTGCTATCTTTTTTTTTTTAGATGTTATCAGCTCTTATCTTCTTCTCATCTTCAATTCTGCTAGTGTTCATGCAGTTCTTGGCAAGATGACCAAGTTCTTTACAAATGAAACATCTTTTAGTAGTATCTCTTTTCCCCAAATGATGCTTTCCACAATTTATTCCAATGTGTCCAAATTCACAATAATGACATCTGCACTAGGTATTGTAGTCCCAACCAAATATAGCTTTCACAATTTGCTTTGTTGGATTTAATATCTTTGTTTTACGTTCTGATGATTTGTGCCCATGCTTCTTGCATTTATGACATTTGCCTTCAAATCTTGGTTTTTTTTTGCATTCATTAGCTTTATGACCATGTTGATTGCAATTGTAGCACTTTCCATTGAATTTTACTTTTCCATTACTCCAACATTTTTTTGAAGTATGACCTATCTTACCACAATGATTGCAAGTAGGTCTTTGATTCTTTTGAGGTCCTTTCTTGGATGATTCTCCTTCTTATCTATATCCAATTTCTTCTTTTCCTTTTTGTCTATAGAGATTTTGTTCATTCAATTGATTCATGTTTGCTTGGGATTTCATTATTCTTTCATTGATTTGCCTTTCATAGTTTATATCATTTTGCAATCTTTCATTTTCAAATCTTAGGCTCATGATTTCTTCATTTTCATTGGAGAGCTGATCGATGAGGTCTGGTTGTTGAAGGGATTAGTGCTGTTTTCATTTTTCTTTCCTTCTATCTCTTCTTTTATCTTGCTTTTCTACTCCATGACTTCACATAGCCTTACTGACTAAATTTCTTGTTCTCTTCTTAGTTTTCTTACTTCTTCTTGTAGGAAACCATTATTTTCTAGGAGTTCTTTGATTGCTTCATTGGCTTCATCTTGATTTCTTGAATGAAGATCTTCAACCTTTTCTTCAATATAGAGATGATCATTCATTTGAATTGCAAGTTCTTTTTTTTTTTTAGAGATTGAGAGAGTTTCTCCTTTTCTTTCTTGAGTTGGGTAATCGCTATTTCCAAATCTAGCTTTTCATTGTCAATAGCTTTGTCAAGTCTGAATATCTCCATGGCTTTGATCTTTGCTTAAGCTATTAAACTTTCTTCTAAGAACCACAAAGCTCTAATAACAATTGTTGGAAATATTCTTAACAAAGCTCAGTTACTGAGAGGGGAGGGGTGAATCAGCAACTTCTGAAACTTTTACAACTTTAACTCTTAGTTCAATTAGCATTTGATCTTTCACATATAATCTAATCTAATTGTATGCATAAGAAACTAAAAACATGAAAGCATTCATAACACTTTGACACAAAGATTTGGTGACCTAGAAACCTTCCAAATAGAAAGGAAAACTGGGGTGGGGATGATACCCACAAGCTTTAGTACTGTAATATAAAGTTGGCATGTTAAGGCTTACATTGATCACTTCTGATGATTTGCCCTGTTAGGAGCATTAAGGACTACTAGGTCTATGTTGTGAAAGGATTTACAAACATACAATGAAGTATGCTCTCAATAAAGAGATTTACAAAAGACTGTTAGGTCTACCTTGTTAAAGGATTTGACTGATCCATGTATTAGGATGAAACAATAGTTGATTTTTGATTTACAACTTGGTTTGCTGAATGAGATTCCTTTATGTGTACAAATCACCTTGCTGTGATAGATGAATCTTTGCTGCTTAGCCTTTTTAATTCACACTTTCTACTCTTCTCTTAAGGTTACATTACATATAGATCATTATTACACACATTGGATGGGATACAATACACTACATATATACCAATCTAATTATACAAATTACAAAGTTGGCCACTATACAAGTTTACACAAATATTACAAAGTTGACTCAAGTGTAGACACTTAGGCTTTGAAGACTAACTTAGTGAAGTTCTGATACTCGACATCGACTATGATTTCTTAGCATCATCATGCACTCGGTAGACATAGAAGCTCAGTCCATACTAATCACTTCCAAGTATTCTTGAACTTGATCTGCACTGGTGACTCAACGAATACTAGAAAACTCATCATATAAAATGAGTCTCTTGATTTACATTGTTTAACTTGTTAAACACTATCACCTCAAGCTCAATATAAACTAAGTCTCTTGGTTACCATTGAGTAGCTCAGTTAACACTGGACTCACATCATATAAACTACAAACTTGATAAGCATTGCACAACTCAACTTTCACTAGTAAACTTGGCATACATTGAGATGCTCAAAATACATTGCTGATCTTCACAGTAACTATAACTACTCGGTAAACACTAGAATTAGTCCAAAGGATTTTGTAGCAACTATAGAACTTGAGAACTACTAAACTGTTTGGCAAACATTTTTAATTGTACAATAAGCTTGATAGATATTTAAAATTTGAATAGGCTAACCAAGATTTCCAACATGCAATTGGATACTCTAAGTCAAATGATGAATGCCACCTATGAGTTAAATGTCAAGGACATTGAGATAACTACATTGAAGTTGCAGAATGAATAATTGCAGAGTGATCTAAAGAGAGAAAAGGAATCTACTAAAATTTTCAACAAGCCAAATGAAGCCACCAAATATTTTGAGCAATTATTGAGATCCCCTAGATCCAATAGTGACACATCTAGACTAAGATATACAAGCACTGAAGAAGGAGAATCATCAAAAAATGCAAAAGAAAGGAACAACAAAGGTAAGAACTCCAAACGTATTTGTCATAATTGTGATAAGAAAGGAGATACTACTAATGTGTGTAGGAGCAAGACTAGAAATCAGAATATTAAGACCAAGAATGTGATTTATTGTCATAAGTACAACAAGAAAGGTAATCAAGCATATGAATGTAGAACCAAGATCATGCATACACAAATATTTCAAGGATATTGCTACAACTGTCAGAAGTATGGACATAGAGTTTTTGAATGTAGATCAAAACCCATGTGGTCATCAAATAGGAAAAAAAATGTAAGGAACAATGGCAACACTTATAACTAGGATTATAATACAAGATATAGCTGCCATTATTGTCAAGAATATGGACATGTTCTTGAAAATTATATAAGGACATAGTTCAGTGGTAAGTACCAAAGGTGGTTAAGTCAAACTACATGTTTTAGCTATTTGAAGACTGTTCACATTAATAAATATTGTCCAACTAAGTCAAAGGCACCAAGTTGTGAATTTGATAAAGGCAAAGGCAAGGCAGATGTTGAAGACATCAAGGATGAGATGAACATGACATGGAAGAGAAAGGATATTGCAACACATCAAATGGAGAAGGGATTACTTCACCCAATGGGTCAGGTGATCACACCTCATCAAACTACACAATCAAGAGATTTGTGGGACTGATATTTAAAGGCTATATCATACATCGGTTCTAAAAGGAGATAGTACTGAAAAAAATACATTAGCATGAATAAAGTGCAAAATGTTGATAGGAATTCAAGATAAATCTTTAAGTTTTTCATGTTGTTGCTGAGCATGAAATATTTCCTATGTATGCGGAGTGGAATGCTAAGTTGATCCAAGCTCATAATGGTTGCCAAGTGATGGAAATATAAATGGATGTAGCATGAGCCTAAAATTGGTTGATGCCGAGCTTACAACTGTGTAAGCACTCAACATTAATTGCAAGGCGTTCAAAGGGTATTTTATTGATTTTGGCTCATTTTTCATCATTTCAAATTTGAGAAAGAGAGTAGAGTAGAAGGAAATTTGGAAAGCCATTCCAAGAAGATGCAGAATATTCTACCAGCAATCTCATATCCATATGTTAGATTTTAAAAAGTATTTATCAAGAGCCAAGCTATGTAGTTTTAATAATTATAAACCCTAGTTTCACATTATGGCATGGATTTTGAAGAATGTAGAGGGAAAGGAAGTTTTGAATATTTAATTAGTAAGTAATTAAGTCAAGCAACCCATTTTCAAAGCTATTCCTAACATTGCTTATAAACAAGACCCTTTTGGTGCATTATCGATGATTCCATTGAATGCAATAATGGTGCAAGATGTGAGAAAATGCTATAACTATAAGATAGGAAGGATTGGGGATATGAAAATTAGGGAAGCATACAACAAACTTTGTGAAAATGGCATTTTGAAAGAAGAGTTCAAAATTTTTGAGAGAAAGGGATCAACACGAGCCCTAGATTTTCCAAATGTGTTCAAGACAAAGTGGATAAGAATTGTGTTTAGCCAAATTCATGAAAGTTCATTATGGCTGGACAATGGACCTATTAAAATTACTAAGAGAATAATCCATAGGGTTACTAGTTACCCAACCCTAGATCAGCCTACAACACTAAGAAGTGATTTGAAGGAAGTGATTGAAAAGAATAATGGAGCTGTCTAGAACAAGAGAGGCATGATAGTAGACACAATCACTGATCCTCTAATAAACTTTGTTGTAAGGGTTATATCACACAAGTTCTATCAATCTAGTAGATTGAATAGTATACCCTATATAACTATGGATGTTGGATACAAGATTGTCAAGAAACATCATACATATGATCTAACAGAGCTATAGTTATAACAATTGATGGAGAACCTTGAAGCAATTAGGAAAAGGTAGAGTGCACAATTCAAATTTGGCTCTATATTGATTTGTATATTCTTTTATTTACAAAAAAAATTCCCCTCATTTGGTACTATGGAAAAGCAAACAAATAGATCAATAGCTATACATATTGGTGAGTACATTGAGCAATTAGGAGAGAATTTTGAATCTTTGATGACAAGTTATTTTGAAGACTTCAAGAAGTCAATGAAGGAAAGACTAAGAATACTAGTATCTTTAGTTGAAAAACATTATAATGATGTATGTTTCCTTGTGGATGCTGATTATACATTTGTACAAGCTGCCACACCAAGGGTAAGATGGTTGAGACCCTTAGGCTATGAGATAAATGTGGATGGAGCCTCTTCAGCTATAAAAACTTTACTTGCAGAAGAGGTAGATAAAATTGCAAAAGTTTTTGGAAACTATGAGATGGTAAAGTCCAAGATTACCATGGAACTAAAGACTACTTTAGCTTTGAAGAAAAAGGAAAAGATAGTGAAGAAGCTAAAAGCCAGATTTGGAGAGAGTGTCGAGGAAGATGAAGAAGATGAAGAGGATGAAGAGGAATAAGAAACCCAAACACAAGAACCTCTAGCATTAACTCAAGTTATGGAAGAAGATAAAGAAGAGGAGTAGACTGAATGTGCCAAGGGAGAAGAAGTTGAGGAAGCACCTACTCTTGTCGAGTCAAAGAAAAGGAAGGCCAAGGCACAACCTGTAGCAAGGACTAAGGAAAATGCCAAATCAAGTTAGCCAAAGCCCATTGCACCTCCAAAAAGAGCCAACACATGTACAACAACACAAAAGGCCAAGGAAACAACCAAATAAGAAGAGAAAGGAGGTCAATAATAGAAGAAACCAAGAAGGAAGTATGTTGCACAAACAGATTCTAAAGAGGAGATAATAGAGTTAGATGATAACAATGATTTTAAGGTGGAGAGTCAAAAACCTCTTTTAGATTTTGAAAATTTATGTGAAAATGTTAAGAATAATGCATATCTATCAGGATTCAATCATGTTGATTTTGATAAATTGGGTAAAGAGGATAAAGAATAAGTGGAGGAGGCCCTATATGCCATGATGGAAAAATTCAAGACAACACCACTAGAATTTTCCAACTCTGTACCTTAGAGTCTATATGACATAGTTGAGTAAAAATGACATTATCGTCTAAATCTAGAAAGACAAATTAGGGGGATCACACTAGCCTAAGTGATACCTGAATTAACTAAGGGACAAATTTATAAGGTTGTAAAGAAGTATGCAGTTAGGTTCACACTTAAATATAGAGCCTTTAGCATTTTACAAAATAATATTGAGGATGTTGTCAAAAAGTCAACATAGATATGGAAACTCATTTATGGGTTAACCATAGTAAAGACAGGAGAACCTGAACCTTCTAAGGTTAAGGATGATGGCGAAGAAGAAGATAATGATAAAGATAATACTATTGGAGGAGGAATAGTATTGGAAGTAAATGAAAAAGCAACAACTGAGCCTAAGTAGCCAGAAGAACAGAGTGTACATAACACACAATTGCCAAGTGTCAGTCCTCCACATTACACAACTGAGACTACTGAAACACTAATTGTCAAGGATTTTTGTAATCTACTAGCTCAAAACATCAATCCCCTTACTAAAGAAGATATTAGACCAGTCTACACTACAGGCCAAACTTTGTAATAATCCAGCTTTGGTAAGTGTAGATGAGCTACAAAAGTCAGTGACTGATGTTACAAGGGAAAGGTGAATCCACAAGAACCACCTTCTATCATCCCTTCAGTCGCTAATGTCCAACCTTTAGTAAAGATACCAAAAGATACATCTAATAAGGTTGATACAATTGCCAAGATTGATATTATTGAGAAGAAGACAACAAAAGAACAAGCCACCATAGCAGGACAGTAGGAAACAAGTCAGTTAGACTTATCTACACCTACAACACAAGGACAAGGTGCAAGTCAAGTCATAGTGATAGAATAGGAGAAGCCTGAAGAGAGTGAACTGACACCTAAGGTGAAGGAACAATTTTCCATTCAAGCTCTGGTAGCTTTACTAGCATTTGGCACTCCTTCCACACAAACTCTTCAAAAGCTGAGCATAGATGCTATTCCATTGCAAATCTTAGTGCCAAACCCAAGTTCATCAAAGGATGAAAAGGTAATTTAATATGGAGATGTAAGCCTTGATAAAGAAATTTTTATACCCAAATATGATCATGATACCATGACACTAGAACAAATAGGTATAATACAGTAGGCCCTAGAAAGGAAAAAGCATTGAGAAATGCTTAGGAGAGAACATAGGTAGAAGCAGGCACTACAAGACATTAAGGACATCTTTCTAGATGCATTTAGTCTGCCAAATCCTGAATAGACCAAGCCACTAATGGAAAAACTGACAAATATAGTGGAAAAGGTTAGTGATGAAGACCTTGATACTAATGCCAAATTATTAGAATGGTCAGAAAAGAAGTTCCAAAACAAAGCAAATAAAAATAAATCTGGTGACATAGCACTCACACAAGTTGCATTGGCAACTAAGGTTGAGGATGTGAAGAAGGTACTTGAGAACATATTCTCATTGTACACTAAATTGTGTAACCCATCACTCTTCACCCAAGAGATCAGAAGTCACATTCTGAGTTTGTAGATCTAAATTACTGCATCAGGTGCAAATCTACCAATGAATCCATCTCAGAGTGAGAAGCATTTCAGGACATTGCTTCAAACATAGAGTCATTAGCTATATTGATAGTAGATGAGGCTAACATAAGAGCCAAACTAACTAGCATCCAAGAAACCTCACCCTACATATGAAAATTTTGCACAAGGAGCTAGGCTATGTTGGAACTCTATTGAAGAAAGACCTCAATCTTTCTACTTTAGATGGTCTAGTTCACCTTGCTACCGAGCTTGCCATCCAAATCAAGTAATTGGATGTTGCATGTGATAACTAAGATGCAACCCTTAAGATAATATTGGATGTCCATAAATCTTATCTGGACAAACACACAATAAGTGTATAGCCCATTGACATGAGTGTCAAAAAGGGGGAGAATAAGATAAAGGGGGAGATATATTTTTGGAAATAAAGAACAAAGGAGACATAAGGAAAGTGAAAAATAAGGGAGAGCAAGCATACAAGAAATATTAGATGAAAGAGTATCAGAAACACAATGCATTAAAGTCAAAGTGTATTAGTAGAGACACATTTACTCAGGAGTCCAAAATTTTGGTTACAGGACAAACTTATCAACTCGGGGAGAGTTATAAAATTTTGAGGTATACAAGTTATTAAATTTTTTTGATGTTTTGAAGTTCTTTATATAAGCTAAGTTGAGATATGTTATCCTTCTAAGATTAAATATGATAATGTATACTCAAGTGTTTTTGACACTCATGTCAAAGGGGGAGATTGTTGATGTCAAATTGGTTTTGACAAGTGAGTTTCAACACACTTAATTGATTTACTTAGTTCATGATGAACTAGTAATGCATGCTGAGCACAACATGTAAATATTAGACTATGTCGAGTCACAGTGAGTGTTGAGTTACTCAAGTGTCGAGCAAATAGACCATGCCAAGTGATTTAGGAGCCAAGTAAATAGTGGATGCTGAGTAATACAAGTGCTGAGTCACAATATAAAGATTAGTGTATGCCGAGCATCAAAGGCTTCAGATGCTGAGTAAGAAAATTTTGACATATTTGTTTGTAATGGAACAAACAACTATGTAAACCATTTTTGAGCCGACTTAAGGATGAATTATGATATTTTGGAGATAAGGACAAATCTCTATTTGGATTCCCTATGCAATTACATGTAGTCAATTAGAAAATGGGAAGGATTAAGTGGAAAAATGGATAAATCTCAACCATAGATTCATACCTAACTCTAAGCCACCAAATTCTTCTTAAGGAGGACGAAACCACAAAAATCTCTATGAGCGTGTAAAGAGTGTTGAAGGAGTGAAGAAGATAGTTTGCATGTGCAAATAGAGCATTCATGGTGACTTAGAAGTTATGAAGTAAAAGTACATTGCAAAATTAGTTAGAGCAGAATAGAGGATAGAGAAAAGAATACAAAAAATAGACATCTGATTAAGAAGGATTGAGAAAACATTATTTAGAGGTGATATATTTTTAGTCAAGCAAGTGCCAACTACAGTATCTATGTTAGGACATATTAACAAGTGATTTTAGTTAAATCTCTTAACTGAGTAGTTCTAACAGGTTGTATGAAATCCTTTAATAGGGCGCTTACTTAATTGTACGTTAAAGTCCTTTAACTAGGCACACTTTTAATAGGGTGTTGAAATCCTCTAACAAGGTGAGACGTAATAGTTTTTGTAAGCCTTTAACAAGGTAGACCTTTCACAAGGTAGATCATGTTTCATGGTCAAAATATTGTAAGCTTCATTAGATACATTTTATTGTTGTAGTGAAGATTTTTGGGTATCATTCCCACCCCTTTTTTACCTTCTCACTTGGAGGGTTTTTGGGTAATCATATCTGGTGTTATATGTGTGAATGCTTACATTTTTACATGATTTGGATGTATATGCTTTACATGTTATTTTAGTTTACTCATTTTATGCATGAGATGGATGCATGGTGAAAGTTTTATGGGTCCAAGTTTAAACTATTTATTCACCACCCCCCAGAAGTTTACCTTTCCTATTGTAATCCCAACAATTATATCTACATACATTTGTTGAGAACAAATAAAAAATATAATAATTTAAATTCATTAAATATTTAGAAAATAAATTATGCTCTCCTACAAAATCAAATTATAAAAAATATTTCATAAATTAAATACATAGAAAATTTTAGCGGATGAATGAGAAGGTAAGTATAAAAAGAAAAAAAGTTTGAATTTTTTTTTAAAAACCTACTACACTAACAATCATAGTTATGTTGATATTTCTATCATTATTTAACTATGTAGTTTTTGAGTCAAACTCATTGACCCATGCTTAATGAGTAGAGATTCCACAAAAATCCATCTCTCATGATAATAAATGGAACACTTAGCACTCATTAGATCCAGGTGATGCTCATAGAGGTGAAGCACCTAGACTTCCCAGGAGGTCACTGATCCCAATTATAATCTAGCTTGAGAAATCTTAACTAGGAAGTTTCCTCGATGGTTAAATCCACTTTGATTGCAACCCCATTTGCAAAATCATATTTATTTCATTTTTTACATGCACGGTGACTGCAATCAAAGTATAATATGTGGATGAAGGTCATGAGAGATGGAAGGGATGGGATATCCAACCACGATGAATTTTGTGGTTGGATAGCCATTGTCAATCGCTCAGGCCTATTAGACATGTGAATTAAAAAACTTCAAGTACATGTTGTAGGTGGTCAGATAATAAAGGAGGAAATGAGGAATCAAAAGTAAAATTAATCTAACCTAAATCTTACCACTACTTTGGATTGAGCAAAACTAGCAACACAATAAGCCAATACAAATTGAAAGATGGAGGGATGTGTGATATTGGGTAGCTTTTGTAAGTCCTCAATGTGACAACATGTACTTATTCTAATGAATTAATTCATATGATTTCATTGAAAATGAATTTAATTTATAGACATGTGATAGGATAAATGGAGAGTTGAGATTCATTTGAAATGGATGAATGAACTTTGATTGAGGGGGATTTTGCAATTAAAAGTTGAGGGAGGTGGAGCTAATTGTAGTTGGTGAAAATGATTGAGTTTGATTTCATTATTTTGATCAAATGACTAACCATGATTTGTATTTGTATTGAGGATAGTTGGAACTGCATAGCTAGAAACTTTATTACTAATTAATTTAAAGATTATAGATAAGTATCTAAGATATGTTACATAGTAAGTCAAATTGTGATATTGCTATCAAGGTTTAACAGAACACTTGACACTCATTAGATCTAGGTGATGCTTATAGAGGTGAAGTATCAAGACTTCCCAGGAGGTCACCCATCCTAGTACTACTCCAACTCAAGTGCACTTAACTACAAAGTTTCCTTCACAATTAAAGATTATTGTTAAAGATTAAAATTTAGTTTTAGTGTTAAGTATTTTAAAATAAAATATAAATTGTTTGTTAGTTGGAACTAAATGGTTAAAAATTGCTTTGATACAATTGATGACTAAGATTAAAGATTGATTTCATTTAAGATTTTTACATAGTATAACTTAATCAAATATATAATGCGAATTTGTTTAGATTTTTATTACATGGGATATATGTGTTACATTACTAGTGAACATTAGGTTATTATTCAGAATTTTAATCCTATCAATCAAATAAAAAGATTATTTACATATTAACAATTCAAGAGATATAGGAAATTAATTTGATTGAATAATATAGTTTATTTGAGAGAATTTTTAAAGGCTAATCTAAATTAATTAATTAAATACATTTCATCAAATAATTTAGTCGAGAGGGATCGAAATATGATTACAATGAGATTAGTATGTTGTTGAAAGTGGTGAAATGTGTGAAGTTAGATGTGTCATTAGGGTGTGGTTAATTTTAGGAGCCTTCATTTGTCTCTCATTGAGATGGTCTTGTAACAAAGAAAAGCCTCACATCTTTTGAAAGAGAATAATTACAGATGTTCAATGATATAATTTTTTTGGTAGAATGCTCATCATTGAGAGAATATGATGTTTACATGGTGGGTTATGGATGCTCCCTTGAAAAAAGAATCAAGTCCAAAGGAATGAGGAATCAAAGTAATGAGGTTAAATAAATAGAATAGGGAAGATGGTTAGATATATGGTAGTTTGTTAGGATTAAAGAGACATAAATAACAATTACATGAAAGTATAATAATATCACAAAGGAATAAAGCACCAATAAGTGAAAAAAAGATATAAAGAATTAATGTGATTCATCTAATCCCTGGACTATGTACACCAAATAGTGAGTCCTATATTATTATATAGTATTTTCAACCTAATTGTAATCTATAATCTCTTGAAACTCAATAGCATTGCAAGAAGCTACTATATCATTATACATCATAAAATTTCTAACCCTAAGTCATTTTATACATAGGGCTAGAATATGTTGTCCAATAGAAAAATAACTCTCGATACCTTCTATAATCATAAAGTCATTTTTGGTCTCAATAAGTGCACATGGGGCTCTTCCCTAATATCTTGCAAGGGTTGCTATCTATTGACTCTGTAAGGGACATTGCCCCTTAATGCCATGGGGCACTATCCCCAAACCCCTGTACATAGAAGAAAACTAAGGGGAGGAACCATGTCAAATGAATTAGGGAAAAACTAACCTCTGAGTTTGATTAGGCTCCACATAACAACAAAAATAAGGTGAACAAAGATGAAAAATTAGTGTAAGTGTATATGCTACTTTAGTATGTTAGAAACACTAAATTAAAACAATCAAAAAGCATTTGCATACTAATTTAACATAACTTCATGAGAGACAAAGTGAAGTCCTCAAATGAGAATATGAACCATGGATAGGCTCTCTCAATGAGGATGATCACTTGATGTAGAGGTGTATATAATAGCTAAGATGGCTTGATTATGTATGTATGCTCAAATGCTCAAATGGGCTTCAATGGAGGATTTATGATAGATTTTGGTGAATGGATTTCATGTAAAAATGGCTTCTCAAAATGGCATTATGGCTTTACTTTCTAGATTGTGTTGTCTTTGCAAAAGGGAAGGATCCAATTTATAGGCAAGAGGCTTGAGGGATGGAGGGCTAAGATGGAAGGAAATGAGAAAGCTTATGGAGGGCTCAGATTGAATGAGAGGAGAGCACATGGATTGTGCTTTCTTACAACCAATCAGGGAGTGACACATGTCACAGGGTGAGAGAATGGAGTAAAGAACAAGGATGAGTCAACAAAGGAGGCTCAAGGGATAATATCTTCATAAAGACCCTTCAAAAGTGCTTTGTAAGAGCATTGAAGGAGAGTGTAAGAGATATTTGAGGGTCATTTATGTTGGAGGGTGAGGAATTTTGACTTGGATTGGATTAGGAATGTTTTAAGCTTTCTTAGGATTGTGCAAATGATTAGAGGATGGATTAGGATGGTTTAGGATTAGCTTAGGGATAGACAAGTGGATGACAATAAATGAGGAAGGGTGAAGGAGGAGATATTTGTTAACTTTGGCTTGGGTTACCAAGTCTTAACCCATGTTTAGGGAATGTGACAAGGTTAGGAGGGGATTAGGATTAGGATTAAAGATAAGGATTGACATCTTCTAGAAGAGTCTAGGCTTTGGATGAGGATGAAGACTTTCTAGAAGAGTCTAGAACTTCCTAGGATGAGGATGAAAAAGGTTTTTTAGAAAATAAATAAAGTTTTATTTATTTCAAGGGTTTGGGTTGAGGAGATATTTATTAAAACATTTTTAATAAACATGAGGATTAATATTTAATCTTAATTAAATATTTTGAGTTGGGATTAGGGATAGGAAATGATGGGATTAGCTTTTAATCGAAATTAAAGAAAGATTAGAAGATTTTGGAAGAGGTTAGTGTTCTTAAGGAAATTGGCCAAGTTTTGGACAAAAAATAAATTATTTATTTATTTTGGGATTTTTGGTCAATTTATTAATTAAATAATTAATAATTAAGGAAATAATGTTTAAATAAGATTTAAACATTTTTGGGAGTGATTTCTTAATTAAATATTTTTAATTAAGATAAAGGGATTTAATGGCATAAAAAATTAATTAATTAATTAATTAATGATGATGTCATCAGGGACTTTTTTCAGAAAATAAAAATATTTTATTTTCTAAAGGATATTTTAGGTGTCTACAGTAAGTAAAGGATGAAACATGTCAAGAGTGAAAATAAAATCCAAATGGATATGATTCACATAAACAAGGAGAGAGAAAATAATAATAAAATGATGTATGATGATGGGGTATGGTTGATAAAGGTACATGTAAAAGAAATATTGAGGATATTCCAAATGTGCTAAGAGATTTCTTTTCTATAGCTTTTGACATTTTCTATTAAGATGTTTAGGATAATGATGATAGAGTGTTAAGTGCATGAGGCATTAATATCCAAATAGGCATATGACTTGATGCACCATGAGATAGAAGACATTGATGTTGTTCCCTAAGGTTGATTCATAAATGCAAACTACAAAAGAAATACCCCCTAGAGAAAGTAAGCACTCACAAAAAATAAAATAAAAAGATAATAACTCTACCCTCAATCAAGTTGAAAGGAAACCTTTTTTTTTTGACGATGATGTTAATATTGTTGATGTGAGAACAATATATCTCATCAAGAAGACAAAAGTTCTATAATGCTCACTCATAGTTTTCTTTTCTGTTCTGATTGCCAAACTCTTCTAGGTCCATTTAATGCATTTATTAGTTTAAGAGGTATTTGATTTCAGCTATAAGATATTGTTTAATAACTTGGATTTGAGATATATCGGTAATAATTTCTTAGTTGATTACATTTCACATGTTAATGATTATGGCTAATTATGTGTTAATGCTACTTTGATAGTTCCTAGTTAGTACATGTGGTTTCTTTCATAACGATGTTAAACGAGACATGTCTTTAATAATGACTATCTTTGTATTCATAGAGATGCATTATTATATCTGAGCATTTGATAAGTTGATTCATGATTTATTATGGTACTTACCCCATACTTGCGTATGGTGTACATGTCTGTTTTACTTTTCTGTCTAACATGTTTAATGTGGTTAAGGGAGGGAGTTGTAGTCACCTACTAGTCGAGATCTACATGATGTACCACTCCCTGCCATTGCCTATTTAGTTTAGATATATTTATGTACACGTGCATGCTCACTTTTATGTAGGATGCATGTATTGAGCATTAAATGCCTTGAATCACTAGGATGAGCGTGCCCTAGATTACAATACTCAAATGGTGAGAATGGGAAAATAATGATCAGGTTCAATCTTGGACATAGCCTAAATACCTATCCTATGAGTAGGACTCGTAATAGACTATCTAAACTCTTTTAACCTGTGATTCTTTATGTTCTTATGTAGTTTAATTTTCACTTTGGTTGATTTCTTTATGTCGTTCATGTGGTTTGATTTTGTGATTTGCCTGATAGAATACTTATTTATGATTATTGGATCAATCATTGACATTTAATTCTTGAACATTATTAAAAATTAAAAATGGAAAAATGTTAAAATAGGACAATTTTTCATTATTAGAATTATATGGATATTTAGTTAGATTAAAAGATTTAATTTTAAGCCTAATTTAGAAAATTACATTAAAAGGATTTAAAAATTAAACTTTAAATATTGTGTAGCATTATTATTGAATTAATAAAAATTAAAAATTTGTGGCATTTAAATAATGCACTTATTTTTTTGATAGGTAATCTATTGAAGCCTAGACTATTTATTATTCATTTATTATTATTATTATGTGTTAATCAATACTAGATTCGAACCCAAGACCTCTCTGATCAAAGGCTCATAATTTCTTATGCATTGTTTGCTCTTTCCTAATAATGCACTTAAGTTATCTTGATTAATAATAAATAAATACCTTTTTATGAATTTGCTTTAAATAATAAAGTAGAGAAATAAAAAATATAAAAGAATATTTGTAATTATAAAATAAGTAATTGTGCATGAAAGGAATCATTAAATAAACCAATTATTATTTAAAAAAAATTGGAGGGGGTTTCCAAGGTCCACCTTAGGCCGACGGTTGCCTTAGTGAAAGGTGGCTGCCAAAGGCAACATGCGAACTGCCTATGTGGCAACCAGCATAGGAGCTCTTAGAGCCATGATTGCGAGCCCCACTAGGGGTTTATTATTATTATTTTTTAAAATTATATAATTTTTTTAATTTAGTTTTTTATTTTTTAAAATTATTAAATTAAATTTTAAAAATATATTAAATTTTAATAATTTTTTTGAAAAATGATTAGTATTATATATATATATATTGTAATGCGTTAAAAATATTAAGTTTTTTGATGAATAGTCCTTTTCAATTAATAAAATTTCCTAAGATTACAATTCATAAAAAAGGGCCGGGGGATACAGGATCACCCTGTGAATGAGTTCAATCGGCCGAAGCCAGAGCAAACAACAAGGCCGCAGCCAGCAACTATAAACTATTCATAAAAAAAAAAATTTAGAACAACCCCATGTTGCCAAGGCAGTACCAGCAGAGGGAGGAGGATCATCTTTATCAGGAAATCCCCACGCATTAGTGGGATTGTGAGGCAGACTAGGAATAGTCCAACCGTCAGCAGCATCTGCAGGATCTGGGGTAGTTGCAGTCTCTGCATCCTTCTTGTCTGGTCGTAGAGGAGAAATTGCCAAGGCCAGCTGGGGAAACTTGCTAGAGTGCACCCATCCAGGGGGAGGAGCCGGAGACTAGCCAAAAGCCTGCCCAGGGGGGGGAGCCGGGGACCAGCCAGAACCACCACGTGGTGGGGAAGCGGAGCGGCGCCTCCAACTGCCATGACCACCACTGGGAGAGCGATGGTGGGGACCCTAGGAGCGCGACGTGTGTGAATGGCGACCAGAGGACTGGCATCTGGAATGACGACCGCAGGATGAGGAAGCATCAACTGAGGCATCCAAAGGCACTCTGGCAATGGTACAAGGAGCATTGCCCCAGTGGTTTAACAATTCTTGTAAGTGGGCAACCTCCAGTGCAACTTTATGAGCTTGCACCTGTATCTGCATAATGAAATTGTTACAAATGCATGCCTTAGTGTACATTGCAATGTTAACATCCAAAAAATTGTGAGTGAATAAAACTGCATTCCTATCTTTCCATAGAGAAAACAAAATTTCCATCCTCAAGGTATGCCAAATCTAGGAAAACTTTCGAGGAAATCTGGGGGAATCACCCAGAAGGATCATGTTCCATGAAAAAGGTTCGGGCCTGAAAGGCTTGAAAAAATCATGGATCCAGTGCCAATAATTTTGAGCACGTTTGCAAAACCAAAAAATATGCAAAAAGGACTCAGGTTGGCCATAGAAGGGGCATTTGGGGTCAGGAACCCCAATGTGCTTGAGCCGAGGCCCCAAAGGAAGACCTTGGAAAGCAAGGCACCAAGAAAAGTGAGCAATCTTAGGTTCTGTAATGACACTCCGAATGGTGTCGAACCATTTTCTCCATTGAGAAAGTGAAGAATGCAAATGCCACCGTTGATTAAGCATGTCCACCATCAGAAGGTGGGGCGAAAGCCATCTGTTTCCCATATTGGGCTTATAATTGGTAAATGGAGTGGCAGGAAACCACTTCCAATCATACCACCAAGGTCGAATAGACTGAATCCCCACTTTATGAAGTAAGTGCACAGGGATGGAAGAAAACAAAAGCTCATAAGTCTGACGATCGGCACGAACAAGGCGGTATTGAACTTGCATATCCTCCCAAGACCTAAAATTCATGGTGACTCTTGAAAAAATATCCTTAGTAGTATGAATGCCATGTTTATAGAAATGCAGAGCACTGGCACCTTGAGTCTTGGCAAGACGAATGCCCTGGAAGGCAAACAGGGGAGACCGCCAAATGTTCTGCTGATTTAAGGACAACCCATTGTGAAACTCATTATCAGCCCAACGAAACCAAGGTTTAACAGCTTCCCAAGCTTTCCAGATGCTCTTTATAATGAAGGATCCCTGTATGACCACTGGTTCTCGCATAGTGAGAAGGGTCTGAAAACCAATTCCCTTCCAGGCCGATCTGTTAGCAGGGAAGCCTGAAGAGATGCAATGTCTGACAAGAATTTTCTTGGCTTCATCTCCAGAAATAGCTCTGATAATCCATTTAGCACAGAGGGAAAGGCCCTGCTTCCGAGTGGAAAGCAGGCCGAGACCCCAAATTCCCTCAGGAGACAACAGAAATCCCAAGCAACTCTATGAAAACCATGATGGTCAGAACTAGAGGCCCAAAGAAAATCTCTGAGCAAACGTTCTAATTTGAGGTATGAAGCTTTGGAGGGAGCCCAACAAAAAGAATAAAACACATGGGTGGCAGCCAAAATCTTAGAACAAATCTGGAATTTACCAGCAAGAGAAAGCGGCTTAGTGATCCAATAATCAAGCTTTTTGGTAATCTTTGTAAGCACAACATTCCAAAGTTCCACAGGGGAAGCCTGGAAAGCAAAGAGAATGCCAAGAAAGAAAAAATTTCTCCATGAGTAACCCATTTCCATTGGAATTGGCTGAGCCAAGGTGGAGCTGGCAAAACAGACTGTCGGTAACAGAGCGTTTTATGCCATTGAATGGCAAAGCCAATAATACATTTTTGATGTTTTCTTCATCTTCAAGAAGAGTGAGAAAAGAATCATCAACAAAATGACCATTGACTAACTGGGAGGAAGAATCAGGCAAGGAAATGCCACGGACCAGCCCAAAAATATTAAGTTTTGAATTAAAGAACTATGCTATAAGTCTTTTCTACTTGGCATATTTAACTTAATTTTAATTTAACCAAATGATTAATGGTTAAATTGTTTATCATCTTATATGCATGTTGAGATGATTCTTGAAATATAGTGAGTTATGGAATTCTTAAATATAGAGATTAAATGTATCCACAACTCTAAATTTATACTTGGAATTGTTGTAATTAGATGTTGTTCTCTTAAAGAAAATTAATACTTAAATACACCAACTTAAACACAATAATATTATAGACTTATAACACTTATTTTTATTCGTGAATGAAACTATGTATGGGTTTAAAACTTTAACCATATGGTTATTATTTAACCTTGAGATATTGATGATTTAAAAGACATTCTATTGGTCAAATTAAACTTTAGAAGAGAAATCATTATTTCTGCCATGTGACTAGGATATTTGTATTTCTCTTTGAGTTTACTTCTAATTGTATGTTGTATTTTCATGATGATTCTTTTTCTTGTGAGTTGTTAGCTGACCAACTAGGACATACATTTCCCTTTTTTTGTGATATCTATTATAATATTTATTTGATTAGATGTTATGATGAGTTTTGTGATATAAATTGACCATTACATTTATGAGATTTACTTTGTGGAGCATTTGCATTTACTTGGTATTACCAGAAGAGGGAGAACACTTATACATGGGGAGAAATTAGGTATCCTACAATCCAAGCATTTTCAGATCCAATTGTCTGATTCAAGTTAAAGTATGTGGACTCATTATAGACTCAGGTGCAAGTCATAATGTTGTGTCTTATAAGGTTGTTAGGAAGCTAAATTTTCAAACATTTTTACATTCTAAGCCATATTATGCTACTTGGGTGAATGAAAATCAGAATTTGTTGGTTAGTACTCAAGTTATGATTGAATTTTTAGTTGGAAAATATAGGGATAAGGTGTTATGTGATGTTATGGATATGATTTTTGGACACTTGATCTTAGGTAGGTCAAGGAAATGGTCAAGAAAGGTAATTCATGATGGTTTCACCAATAAGTATTTGGTTCACCACAAAGGCAAGAAGTATGAGTTGCAACCCTTAGTGAGGAACCTAGAAAACCCAATTCTTATGTATTTTGTGTACGAGATAACAAAGAAAGTTCTATATGATAATGGATGGAAAAAGGGTACACAAGTATAGTCAAGAGGCTACTATGATAGTCCTAAGGGTGGAGAACCTTGGGACCTAGACTTTGTACAATTTGGGACCATTAAATGTCCTTTAATGTAGTGAGAGCCTAGCAAGGGGTGAGAGATGTTGAATCAAGGATTTTATCCAAGCAAGAGATCAGAGATGAAGGACCTACATCCTTCTCACTATCCTTCACAAGGACAGTCAAAAAATTCAAGTTTTCCTTTTACAAGTTGTGTGTGAATGTAGGTTGGCAAGGTGTGAGAAAGAATATTACTTTGGGGGATTACTTCACACCTACATTGTAGAGATCGTTTAAGCCACACAAGTCTTGGGATGAGAGTTTCTTTGGTGGTGGGGAGTATAGTATAGGGGCAGTTAGGAACAACAAGCAAACCATGAAGACTATGAAGGAATGTGGAGCAAATTCTCATGATTATATAAAAAAATTTTTACTTAGAAGTTCACAAAGCCACTCTCCACCAATACAACCTAGGGCTCTACAAATGGTTCCCAAAACCCACACTACCTAGACTAGATCAAATTCAAAGTCTAGAACACCTTCTTAAGGCATAACAAGAGACAAACTCAAGAACAAATGTTTTAGGGATGGAATATGGTCTTCTTCTACACTAATATGAAAGTCCCAAGTATTTGAAACACAAACTACACACCTAAACCTCCATATAGAGCTATAAGGAGAAATCTTGGATTTATGAAGGAAACCTTCTTGGAAATCCATCGCCAGAAAGCCTTAACCATCTTCAGACACTACAATCCATTAATCAACAATCCTCACCAAGTTAGAACCCTTGACCAATCTCCTAACTCAAGTTTCTTACAATTCTCTCCTAGGCCTAATAGGGCCAATTAGGCCACTTTTAGTAAGCAAGTACAAGGAATTAAATTCATCTTCCAAAAAAACCTATTGGAACACTTTAGGGACATGCCAAAACATCTTAATCCAAGATCTTATATATATTTCTATTCCAACCCTGGGCCAAGTTGTGCCTCAAAAACCCAAAACTAGATAGTCACATGTAGATGCCTGTCTAGGGGGTTTAGTATTTTCTCCCCACATCTTCTACCTCTTGGTCTAAGGCCCAAAAATTCTTAAATTAAATCCTTCCCTCTTACTTTACACTGAGGCTTAGATTTTTCCTATGGTGGAATCTCTGGAAAAGAGATATTTTCTCTCGAATCCCTAGTTAGTGCCTTCTTGCGACCAACAAGCGCACAAAAATGGATTTCTCTTAACCAATCTAACTTGAAGACTTCAATCCACTTGAAAATAATTCATATGAAATTCATTAAAATTTTCCAATCCTTCAAATTTTCATGTAAATCCATACAATTCTGTATAAATAGGTTTTTAGATAGTTTAGTAGGAAACAACAGATATTTTTTAATTCAAAAGTCAAAAATACATTAGATTCTTCTCTTTTGTGTTGAGAAAGGTTTCTCAACCTTATTAATCACATTCCCAATCAGTTCCAACCGATAAAGGTGGTTGTGAACGTTGGGATTTAGATCTTGCATTTTTGCACAAAAGTTGCATTATGCAGCATTGACAACTTTGACAACTTTTTGAAAAAGTTGTCAAATGTCTTCAAACTCTTCCAAAATTTAATCCTAGATTCTACATAGGAACTTAGAAAGGATATGATCATAATATAACCATTATTCAACCTTCTAAACTAATTTTTCCTATTTCTACCTATAAATTGCCCATAAAATGACTAAGGTAGACAATTAGGTTTATAACACACCTAATGTCTCCTTGCCTTACAACTTGGAAATTATTTATAACATTGGATTATAGATCCAAATACTACCCTAACCCTTTGAATTTGATCCTCCATATGTCTTTGAAATGGACAGAATTGAAGGTGCTTCTACACCATACTTCTAGGGTGCATTGATCTCAAGTCCTCTTGAGATAAGCTCTTGCAAACTTAGGCCATGTTTCTAGATCTCCTATTGATCCATTGATATAGACTGTTCCTCAAGACATTTTTTCCATTGAACCAAATAATTCTTGTATACATTTTTCCTAGTTTGTTTGATGACCTTAGTATCCAAGATCTTGTCAAGTCTCCTTGGTTCATCGGTTGGTATCCTTGCAACATCTTCTTCAAGCTCTTAAAGTTGCACTTCTAAACCTACATTAACATCACCTTTGTATGGGGTTAGATCACAAATATTAAATATGGGACAGATACCAAGATGTGAGTGCAATTCTATCTCATAAGCATTCATTCCACACTTCTTCAATATTTGACAAGATCCTACTTTCTTCATGAGTAGTTTGGTATGCTTTCCCTTTGGTAACCTCTCCTTTTTAATGTATGTGTAGACCAAGTATCTAGCCTACAATTGAATATCTCTTCTATGTTTGTCTCTTTCTTGCTTAGACTTCTTTGCACTCTTCTCAAGTGCCAACCTCACTAATTCATGAATTTCCTTCATACTTTTTGCGAAATCCTCTCCATGAGCACTGGTTGAAGTGTTGGAAGGTAGTTCCCTAAGTTCCAAGATACCTCTTGGATTCTATCCATACACTATTTGAAAAGGGATCTTCCCTATACTCTTGTTGACTGAATCATTAAAAAAAACTTTGCTTGGGGTAGGATTGATTCCCACTTGTCTCCATACTACTTTGTTAAGCATCTAAGTAGATTTCCAAGAGACTTGTTGAGCACCTCTATCTGCCCATGTGTTTGTGGATGGTAGGAAAATCTAAAACTTATATTTTTTCCCAATTTCTTCTACAAGGTCCTCCAAAAGTGACTAACAAACTTCACATCTCTGTCTAATAGTATGATTAGAGAAAAACCATGTATCTTGACAATCTCTTTGAAGAATAAACTTACAATTGTTGATGCATCATTAGTTCTTCTACAAGGGATGAAGTGGGCCATTTTACTAAATCTATCCACTAAAACATAAATTCTATCATTTCCTTTCTCTGATCTAGGCAATCCCATCACCAAGTCCATGTTGCAACTCTCCTAAGACCTTGTACGAAAAGGAAAAGGTTGGTATATCCCTACATTAGTGGATGTACCCTTGGCCCTCTGGCAAATTGTACAAGTCTCCACAATCTTCCGCACTTCAGTTTGAGGTCTTAGCCAACAACATAACCTTCTCACTTGTTCCAAGGTCTTGTCCAAGCCAAAATGTCCTGCCATGTTGCTTACATGCTTCTCTCTAATGATGTTCTTCATCATTGAACATTGTGGAATGCATAGTTAATGCCCCTTGAACAGTGCCCATTTTGAATCAAGTAGTTCGTATATTTAGTGTGATAGGTTTCAAAAAATTCAGAACACACCTTATAGATATCTTTAAAATTATTATCTTCTTTATACATGTCTTTCCATGCATTGATCCCTACACTTCGGAGTTGGATTTATTGTACAACTAGGTTCCTCCTACTTAGTGCATCTACCACCTTATTGTTAACTCCCTTCTTATGTTTTATTGAAAAAGTGTAGGCTTGAATTGGTTCTACTCACTTCATATGTTTGTGGCTTAGTTTCTCTTGGCTATTTAATAAACTCAAAGCTTGGTTATCTATGAAAACCATAGATTCTTGAGGAAGGAGGTAGTGCCTTCATTTCTTCAATGACTGGACTAAGGAATATAGTTCCAAGTCATAAGAGGAGTATTTCCTCTTGGTTTCATTTAGTTTCTCATTGAAAAAAGGCTATTGGCCTCCCTTCCTAACTCAGGATAGCCCCTATATCCAAGTTAGAAGCATCACATTCAATGGTAAAAATCTTCTGAAAATCAAGGAACACTAGGATAGCTTTCTCCACTATCTTCTTCTTTAGCATTTAGAAGGCCTCCTCTGCATCCTTGTTGCACACAAATTTACATTTTTTCCTACCCCTGATGGTGTCAAGGATAGGAGCAAATGACTGAATGAAGCCCCTAATGAACCTTCTATAGAAAGAAGCAAGTTCATGAAATCTTCTGACTTCAATCATGTTCCTAGGAGAAGGCCAACTCAAAATGGCTTCCACCTTCTCAGGATCCATTTTTCTATTACCTTATGAAATTACAAATCCCAAATAAACAAGTTCTCCCTACATAAAAACACAGTTGTCCAAGTTTATGAAAATCTTTTCTTCATGCAATCTTTTTAACACCACATTAAGGTGTTATAAATTTTCCTCTTTACTCTTACTGAAAATAAGGATGTCATCAAGGTACAATATGAAAAATTTCCTGAGAAATGGTTTTGACACTTCATTCATGAGTCTCATGAATGTTCTTAGGGCTTTTGACAAGCCAAGATGCATCACCCTCCATTCATACATGCCCTCGTTGGTTTCAAATGCAGTCTTCCACTCATCACCATCCCTAATCCTTATTTGGTGATAGTCACTCTTCAAGTCTATCTTGGAATAATACCTTGCTCCCATTAGTTGATCCAATAAGTCTTTTATTCTAGGCATAGGGAGCTTATACCTAATGGTGATTATATTTATTGCTCTAGAATCAGTGCACAGTCTCCATGTGCCTTCCTTCTTAGGAGATAAAAAGGTAGGTACTACACAAGGACTGAGGATTTTTGAAATCAAACCTTTATCTAGGAGTTCTTGTATTTGTTTTTCCATTTCTTGATTTCTCTTTGGAGTTAGTTTATATGCTACCTTATTAGGAAATGTTGCTCCTGGATCAACTCTATGTTATGGCTTATGTCTCTGATTGGGGGCAACTCACTTGGAAATTCTTTGGTGAAAATGTATTTATATTGGTCTAATAGGTCTTAAACCTCCTTAGGACCCACATGTCTCAAGGGATTCACTATCTTCACAACCTTCTTAGGTCTTTCATCCATAGGAAAAATTACTAGGGCATAGCATGGAACCTTCTCCTGCTTTACAACTTTTAGAAATTCTTTTCCATCTAAAAACTAAAACTTAGGATCCTTTTGTTCTTCTGTAGAATATGGTAAGGGTAAGAGAGTTACCTTTTCTCCTTTATGGCTAATGGTATATGTGTTTAACTTTCCCTCATGGTGTGCCTCCACATCATATTGCCAAGGTCTTCCTAGTAAAAAATGATAGGCATCCATTGGAACAATATCACAGAGGACTTTGTCTTTGTACTTTCCAATCTAGAATTCCACCCAAGCTTGCTCCTCTATGATATTTTGTTGCTTTTTTGTGAGCCAAGATACATTGTAAGGGTTTGGATGTGGCACCCTTCTCAACTTTAACTTCTTCACTACCTCCTCAGATACCAAGTTATCAGTAGATCCACTATCAATCAACATGTTGCATACTTTGTCTCCACACTTGCAAGTGCTTCTGAATAAGTTCTTCCTTTGAGGTGGTTCATGAGTGCTTGGGGCATTCAATAGTGTCCTCCTCATCATAAGGGCTTCTCCATTCTTAGGTGATGCATAAGATCCTTGTGTTTCTTCTTCTTGAATATCCTCTTCCTTGACTAGGTTTGCTCTCCTATCAGTCTGATTCTTTTCCTTTTCAAGACACTTAGATGCCAAGTGTCCTAGTTGGTTACATCTGTAACACCTTGGAGGTCCTATTGATCTCCCTCTAATTCCTCCCCTCAAGTCTTTTCTTCTTCCCCTATGGGATCCTATAGAATTTTTCTCACTAAACGAATTCTCCTGACTGGTCTCCCCATAGGAGTTTGACCTCTGCCATATCTTGATCCTCTTCCTCTATTACCAAAATCTCTCTAGCTTCTTCATTTTCCACCTTGGTCTTGCTTCCTCTTAAGCTTCTCCTCCACTTTCAATGCAAATTGAAATCATTTATGTACTATGTTAGGATAACACAGACTTAGTTCATCTTGGATATTTATTCTCAACCCCTGCATATACGTAGCAAGTTTGACACACTCTGGTTCCACCAAATTGGACTTCATAGTGAGTTTGTGGAATTCCTTAGTGTAACTAGAGACACCCATCTCCTTTTGGCTCAGACTTTACCTCTTCTTATGAAGTAGAATCTCATAGTCCTCAGGTACATAGGCTTCCTTTATCAAGGTCACCATCTTCTTTCATTACATATTTATCTAATTTTTGTCCATCTTCACCCTCTCTGCTTGAGTGAAATTTGACCCAGTTAAGGCTGATCCCTTCAACTTGGATTTGGCTATCTTAACCTTTTGATTCTTTGGTATCTCCTCATAGTCAAAGAAATTAGTGAGTGCATCAATACACTCCATCACTTCTTCTGGAACCATCTTCCCACTATAAACAAGAAGATCAAGTTTGGTGTCCATGGTCCTTCTCTCCATGGATTTCAAAGTCTTTAGGAACAACCTCTATTCTGTAGGAATCTCTTCTTCTTCCTCCTGCCAAGGGGCTTCTTCATCACTCCCCTCCTTCTCATTCTCAGAGTTACCTGTTGGTCTAATTTTTACATATTAATTTTTCTTAGAATCATGGTGAAAAAATCAGATGTTAGTTCTTTTGTTAGGTTCTAGGGTTTTGGTCTTGTATTTCTAATATCTTTTAAAAACTGTGTAAAACCCTAGGTCTTACCTTTTAAATCTTATTCTGGCATAAAAGTCTTAACAACAACTGAATATTCTTTCCCACCTATGTCGAGGTCATTTTTGAGTCCTTTTGAAAAAATCTTATCCCATTGTTGGATCTTGTTAGGATCAACGGATGTCGCATACTCTCTATAAAAAGTTGTGAGGTTGTTTCCTATAGTGATGTAGCGACCATCAGAGAACTTTGTTACGGTACTGAAGAATTAAGTCTAGCATCAAAAAAGGGTGCATTAGGGTCATGTGCTATCTCCCAGGATTGTTAGTGTCAGAAAGGGCA
Source organism: Cupressus sempervirens (assembly GCA_028749045.1). Classification (NCBI taxonomy): domain Eukaryota; kingdom Viridiplantae; phylum Streptophyta; class Pinopsida; order Cupressales; family Cupressaceae; genus Cupressus; species Cupressus sempervirens. The sequence goes on along the minus strand of CM053790.1, from coordinate 720,007,270 downwards.
CACAAGGAGGAATTCACAAATGGTGTCACCGGAATTGAGGTTTCTCCAATGACTCGCTAATTCGTTGTCAAAAAATCTATGCAACCTGCTGGTAGCGACATAGTGAGTGCCTAGATTTTGAAGGACGTGGTAACTTTTTTTTTTTTTAAAACTAATGTGATCATAGAAATTCTCATGCAAAGTTCATAAATATGCGTGACCACCTTCTTTGACACCAGTGTTGTATGACGAATTTTTAATCAATGTGTTTTGTGTTCTTCGTCACTAGAATTATGAATCTGTTGAGAGTCACTATCTTGCTAGCTGGGAAGTTGGTGTTTTTCCAATAGCGAGGTAGCAATTGGTCAAAAGGTTGTGATGTAATGGAAATTTTAAAAGAGATGGGCCCCAAACAAGTGATTTGTCATAAATGAGTTGTACAGATTAAATGAGAGGCTGGCATCCTACTTAGCATTTATAGGCCAACAGTTTTGACTCTATCAGAGCTTGCTATGTCACTATTGGGAAGTTTGTGATTCCCGCCAGTTGTAAGGTAGTGACATGCTTGAAAATGACAAACACGACAGAGTCAAGTAAAAATGATGTGCTTGGAAATTAAATAATATATATGTGTGCCAACATGTTAGGCCAGCTCAGTGATAACAGTATCTTGGACCCACCCCCATGCATAGAACATGTCTATGATTCTAAATCGTCAGATCAAGCATAAATTGACGATACTCACTAACTCACTATAAAAAGATGTGCGAAAGTTATGTATAGCGAGGTAGCGAGTGAGGGACCCACCATTGTTCTCTTAAGGGTTGTATCAAATGTCTGCCACATGATCAAAGAAAAATCAGTGGTTATCGCTAACTCGCTATAAAAAGATGTGCAAAATTTATGCGTAGTGAGGTAGCAATTTGATGACATGTGTCCCTAGTCATCAAGGGGCCTGCCGGAGTGATGAGCAGTGAATCTAAGATCGACATGTGGCAATGGGGGAGGAGAGAAAGAAGAAAATGATTTGAAAATCAAATTTCAAATGATTCTCCAATGCTCAGATTTTAAAATTGAAATATTTGAATATTTTGAATATATGAGCTTTTAAAAAAATTTCAATTTTAAATACGCTTTGTTTAGTCTGGGAGGCATATTTTTCAAAATGGTTTCGGGGGGCGTTTTTCATCCAAAATGTATAGTGTAATATACCGTTGAAATTGGAAGAGAGTGAATTTTTTTTTTTTTAAGGTAGATTTTGTGTAGCTGTTAGTCGGTAATAGCTACTAGAGGTTTTTTTTTAATTTTGGGGGCTTCACAGTGAATTGTGCAATTTTAATGTTGCAGATGAAATTGCAATAAGATATAGATATATTTTCATGTCATTTGACTTTAGCAATTTGAAGGATGAATTGAATGTTTTTGAAGGTGGTGGAAGCAATTGTATTCTTGCCAACAACACAAGTGAATTTCATGGCAAAATTGATATGACAAGTAAAAATTAGATTTTGAAGTTCTAGTACAGTTTGTAATGCAGTTCTGATATTTTCTCCATAGGATATTTTGTAGATTATTAAAGTGGAATTATATCAGATATTTTGGCATCATTTATGAGTTCAATTGCAGGTAGTTGAAGGATGATTAGTTTTAGCAACTTCAGATTGAAGACATTCTCAGTGGGACAAATATCATTTCTAGATTATATTTCCTGAATATCTTGTCTCCTATATATCTTCCTTGTCTACTCATTGTAAAGGGTTCCAATTTTTTGGAGATTTTCTGAGGATTGTGAGACCAATCTAGTTCCAAAGATAGAGAATTTCTTGATAGTAGTGATACCAATTTTCCTAGTGTTCCTCTGATATAAACATTAGTATTGTATTTCTTTTGAAGCATTCATATGTCATAGTCAGTTCTTTGTGTATTTTCTAAATTTTGATATGCAGATGATGTGTTGGTTTCAAGGAAATTAAGGCAAGAGCTTCATTTCTTTAGTTTCATTCTGATTCTCATCTCCTTCTTTTGTTATTTGCAATCTTTTGTGTTTAAGAACTAAGAGCTTGAAATCAGTTGCAATCCTCTCAGAAATTATGTTATGATAAACTTGCTATTGGAACAAAGAAGCCAAGTAAATGCTTGTTTATTATGATAGGGTTGTGGGTTACACTAGGAGGATATTACCATAAGTATGAGAGTTGTCATGAAGATTGATGTCTGTTTGCAAGTAAAATACATAGATCAGATATTTGAATATATGAGTATACTTCAGGTATCCATCTATATGTGAATGTTTAGTTGGTGCCCAATGGATACGGGACTGGTCAGCTTGAAGGATACATGTTCTCTGTTGTTGCATACCCGAGTTATGCTGAGAAAATTAAATCTTTAAATGAATATCAATTTCTCGTTTTATGTATTGAAGAGCTAGAATTGTGGGTCATGGCTTATTTGTTATTTCTTTCTTTGATTGTAATCAAGAAAATTGTCAGCAAATTGAAGAAGAATATTGACCATTTCTGCTATAGGGGATACTCTTGCATAGAAGAGTATCAAGTTAATAAGATGGTATCCCTTAGGTTTTCCCACCTTGGCTTAGTAGAGCCTAAAGTGAAGTGAGTCCTGATGACTCTATTAATTGGTCCAGAACTAAGATGTAGCCTTGTTGAACATAGGATTTAGCTCATCCTTAGGCTTGTCCATGGTCTTTGTTTCTTGGTATCAGGTTTAAATCTACCTGATATGTTCTTTAGAAGAAAGAACTCCAACAAAATGGTGACTTTGCTGGGGAATTACATTTAGTGTTGCCATAAATAGTGAATTATTAGAGATTTGTGTCCCCTTGGGTAGAGTTGCAAATATTTCATGAGAAGATTCTTGTGGGTCTGAAAGTTGTTTACATTTTGCTTGAAACTATTAAGTGGATTAATTGTGATTATCCACTCCGCAAATTTATTCCAATTTTGATATGGTGGGTGGTGAATCAAACGGTTAACCAGTGTCAGTTTCTTGAAAATTGTTGTCCCAAATTATGGAAAATAAAAGAAATACATGGGCAAATGTGAGGAAAAACCCAGGAATCAAATTACAAACTGATCTCCCTCCTAGAGGAAGACAAAATTGGGTTGTGAAGGGAAATCAGATGCAGAAAGGAAGCTATTCACAGGAGCAACTAGTAGGGAAAGATAATGCTCACCATTATGTTGTTGAAAGGGTGCCTTTCTCCAAAGGTATGAGATCTCACCCAATTTTGTCTGATGATGATTTATATAATACCCCTAAGATGATATGTCAGGAAAAGGTTGTGCAACCACATGCATTTAGTTTGGAGGATAGGACTAGTAACAATCTTTTCTAGCGTAGCACAAATCCTTTAATGTTAGATTATTCCCTTGAAAAGGTAATACCTAGACACTTAGAGCCTGAAAGTTTCAATGATGAGAAAACATCTAGATCTAAGTTCACTATCCTTGATCCTAATGAGAATGAAATTCTAAGAGCACAACTTGTTGAGCAAGAAGCTATTAATAGGAGATTTAGGAAAGAAAGGGAAGAAAAGGTCATAAAGGCTTATGAAGAAAAACAAGAATTACTTAGGCGAATTGCTGCCCTAAAGAAGGAAAATGTGATAGTAGCTAATTCTGGGCAGCATGAGATGGTGGACCAAGTTGAACAGTTTAAGAGACGAGAGCAAAAATTGCTTTGGAAAATCAAACTACACACCTAAACCTCCATATAGGGCTACAAGGAGAAATCTTGGATTTGTGCAGGAAAACTTCTTGGAAATCCACCAAAGAAATCGTTAACCACCTTGAAACACTTTAATCCATTAATTAACAACCCTCACCAAGTTAGGACCCCTAACTAATCCCCTAACTCAAGTTGCTTACAATTCTTTCCTACACCTAATAGCGCTAATTAGGTCAATTTTACAAAGCAAGTATAAGGAATTCAATTCATCTTCCAAAAAAACCTATTGGAAAACTTTAGGGACATGAAAAATTATCTAAATCCAAGATCTTAGACTTCTATTCCACCCCTGGGCCAAGTTGTGCCTCAAAAACCCAAAACTGGATAGTCACATGTAGATGCCTGTTTAGAGGGTTTAGTATTTTCTCCCCACATCTTCTGCCTCCTCGTCTGAGACTCAAAAATTATTAAATTAAATCCTTCCCCCTTACTTTCCACCATGGATTAGATTTTTCCCATGGTGGAATCTATGGGAAAGAGAGATTTTCTCTCAAAACCCTAGTTAGGGCCTTCCCAACCAACAAGCACATAAAAATGAATTTCTCTTAACCGATCTAACTTGAAGACTTAAAACCACTTGAAAATCCTTCATGTGAAATTCATTCAACTTTTCCAATTCTTCAAAGTTTCATGTGAAACTATACAATTATGTACAAACAGGTTTTCAGACACTTTTAATAGGAAACAACAGATTTTTATTGATTCAAAACCCAAAAATACATTAGATTCTTCTCTTATGTGTTGAGAAAGGTTTCTCAACCTTATTTATCATATTCTCAATTAGTTACAACCAATAAAGGTGGTTGTGAACATTGGGATTTAGATCTTGCATTTTTGCACAAAAGTTGCATTATGCAACATTGACAACTTTGACAATTTTTTCAAAAAGTTGTCAAATGTCTTCAAACTCTTCCTAAATTTAATCCTAGACTCTACCTAGGAAATTAGAAAGTATATGATCATAATATAATAATTATTCAACCTTCTAAACTACTTTTTCCTATTTCTACCTAGAAATTGCCCATAAAATGATTAAGGTAGATAATTAGGTTTATAACACACCTAATGTCTCCTTGGCTTACAACTTGGACACTATTTCTAATATTGGATTCTAGATCCAACTACTACCCTAACCTTTCAACTTTGATCCTTTATATGCTCTTTCAATGGATGTAATTGAAGGTGCTCCTACACCAGAATGGAAGATACGTATTGTCAATTAGAGGTCCAAGGAGGTCAAAGGGATCCTTAATGATGAAAATAATATCAATTATGATGTATTGGCCCCTATAATGGTTTAATACCGTGAAATGACATTTGGATGGATTTATATCCTTGAAAAGATAAAATTACTGTATCTTGGAGTATTAGTGTCCCAATGTCTCTAGTAGGTTGTAGGAGGTTAGGTGGGTTTTAAATAAGTCTTCTAAGTGTTGGAAACACCTTAGTGAGAAAATTTAATAAGTTTTAGTTCATTTTCATAGTTTAAAACTTCAAATGTTCACTTGGTAATTACTAGTAGCCATTTAGGAGGGAAATGGAGTTTTGGTTGTTAAAACACTTAACTAATCCCTCAAACCAGTTGCAAGAGGTTGGGGAAGTTAAGTTTGTTTCATATTTGTACTTGGGACTGCATTGTATGGGCAAGGAAGCCTAGAGTGTACAGACAACACTGAGATTCAATGAAATACATGTTTTGATCAACAAATCTATTATTTTTGGCATTGATAATCATTTTTTTAATTGAGATCTAACATAGAATAGGTTTGGAAGGTTTTAGTAGGATATTGGATGGATTTATTACATGCTTTAGAGGGTTTGAAAGTCTTTTTGCATTATTGTACCTTTAGTTCCAGCAAACTAGACTAATTTTTGGAGTTTTCTTTCCTTGTTTTGAAGTTTATTTGGTAACTACTAACCAGTCTATGGACTCAAAGGCCTAGAATCCATGGAATGATGATTAATAACCATGTATCATATGAATCTAACCTAGTACTTGTAGAAAATTGATTGAGAAGTGTGATCATAGGCTGGGGTAGAGAATGTTCCATTGAAAGTAGAAGTATAGTAGCAGGAGTTTGGGCTGAATAACATAGCTATTTTATGATTGGAATAGTCTTTTATGGTGGAGTGAATGGTGAATTAACCACCAATTTATCTTGGAAAGGCTTGGAAGGGTGAGATTGGAGAAATCCTCAAATCAAGGGTTTGAAGCAACCAAATTGGGGTTTTAGGGTTCCTGATGTCTTGGGTTTGATTCCTCTTAGGATTAGAGGTTTTGGGACATTTTATGAGACACTCCAAGAGTTGAGACATTGGATATGCATCTAAGTAGTAGTTGCTTTGTTAAATCACCAATTTATAGTGTATTTGTAGGGGTACAAGCATAATACTACTATTTGGTCAAAAAGACCAATACCTGATTTTAAGATATGTTATTCAATGACCAAAAGGGTATCTGAATGTGGATTTAGTTTTTCTTGTGTTTTGGGAAAATTTTGTGTTTGAAGACCAAAAAGATCATTGTAGGGCTAATTGTTGATTACTAGGCCTCTAGGTCAGTTTGTAGTCTTCTTGCTATTGTGAATAGGAGATAGGTCTAGAAACCTTGAAACCACTTTAATCTATCCTCATTTACCTCAAATATATCAAATCTATCATGGGTTTGCATTAGAGAAACCTTGGTTGAGTTAAGCCTTTTAAAGCCATTTGAGCACTTTGGGAGGTAGTGGGTTTGTAAGCCAAACTTGAGTAACTCATCTTGTGTAAGAGGTCCATCACCATTTCCCTTGCACCAGATCACCAATAGCCATTATAGCTAACTTCACACATCCTAAAAGCTCCTAAATACTAGATATGATTTTTAATGGTTGTTTGTTAATATGACTTAACTTTTTATAGTTATTGTTATAACTTCTGGTTAGTCAAGAGGAATGTTGTTGTAATATCCTCCCCTGATTTGAACTTTGACTTGTAGAAATTTAACTTAAGGAATATTGTCAAACACTTTGTATGCAAACTCATAAAGCTGATTTCCTCAATAAATTTCTTTCCAATGAGTAGATTTACGAACAACTATGAAGTGACATTTAATGCATAATACACATCATAACATTTTCACAAACACTTGGCACACATTCAACAATATATGAAAAATCTGCAAACTCTTTCAATCTGGTGATAAAGGTTGATTTTTAAATGTAGATGTGCACTTACAGCTGCCTTAAAGGCTGCAACAACTATTCAAACTTGTATTCAACAATTAATATGCAAAGTATCAAAATTTGACAGAAGAAACCTGGAATTAGTTGCCGTAGTATTTTGCAGATGTAGTCGGCAGCCTTCCAAACTTCTAATCAGCCAGAAAAACAAGTAAACTTGATACCAACACTGTTCACACCATACTGTAGCAAAATACTGTTCATGCTGACTGTAGAAAAATACTGTTCATGTGGCACTATAGCAATAACTAACTTCAGATCTGCACCTCAAACCCTTGTAAATTTCTTTATGTGAATGCCCCAAATGAAACCTAGTGTGTTTCCTGAAGTGAAAACACCATTGATCCTCCTGACTGTGTCTTCCAATAGTGAAGAGAATGCTAGCAAAGAGGGATTCCGTCCTCCAAGCCCGATAATCAGATATCCAACAACGTAACATTAATCTTCATCCAAGCATACAAAAAAAAAGCTCTTCCATTTCTTTTATAGTGTTCTCACAAGAGCTCAATCCTTCATTTTCTCAATGTGGGATAAAACATAACTCCCTTTATGTACCTTATGTCTCCAATGTGTTATAAAAATAAAGGGAACTCTTTTAATTTAAATATTTCCCACAAACTATAGTCTATGCATTAATAAAGTTAAATATTTAAATTTAACTTTATAAAATGGCTTTATCAATGCATAACAAATCTTATCAATGATAAATAAGTTTTCCTGTCGATTTTAAACAATTACCATCGACATACCACTATGATTGAATGTTTGGCCATGTCCAAGATGACTTACTATAAATAGTAAGTATGCCCAAAGTTTCCTTAGAATCCCTCAGAAAGACCTGCAACTGAAACTGTCTAGGCCAAATGGCCTCTAAGCCCCTTTAATGTCCTAGTTAGCCTACGAGACTGTGGGGAAATAGGCTAAAGACAACATCATGCTATGAATGATAGAAAGTGGAAATTACAGTCCGCCCTTCCCAAAATTGCTTGTCCTCAAGCAATTTCAGCTCTGGATGCTGCAATATCTGCTCATTTTCCCAAGTAGCATCCTCGACAGGTAGGTTCCTCCACTTCACTAGATACTCCCTGACAGTCCTCCTGTGAAGCACCCTCTCCCTGGAGTCAAGTATGGCCTCGGGAACCAAGATAAGCTTTCCCTCATCATCAAGAGGTGGCAATACTACTGAAAGCACCACATTGTGACCCAATGCCTTCTTAAGGTGTGACACATGGAACACATTATGCACTTTACTGTTTGCAGGCAACTCCAACTCATAAGCTACTTCGCCCACTCTCCTCATTACTTTGAACAGTCCATAGTAGCATGGTTTCAATTTCTCTGCTCCACTCTTCTTGAGAGAGGACTGTCTATACGGCTGTAACATGAGGTACACCATATCTCCCACCTCAAAAGACCTCTCAACCCTGTGCTGATTAGCATATTGCTTCTACTGATTTTGTGCTTTTTGCAAATTTTCCTTCAAGGATCGCATAATGTCCTGACACTCCTGCAAAGTATCCTTGGCCTTAGGCAACCTGTTGTCCCCAAATAACAAATCCAAAAAATTAGGAGCATCATACCCGTATAGTGCCATAAAAGGGGACATTTGAATTGACATATGGAAAGAGGTATTATAGCAGTACTCCCCTAGATGTAGCCACTTCAACCAAGCCTTCTGCTCTCCTGCAATGTAGTTTCGAAAGTACCCCTCAACCCATTTGTTCACTATCTCTGTCTGCCCATCAGTTTGGGGGTGGTAGCTGGTACTCGGAGTGAGCTCTGTTCCACATAACCTGAACAACTCCTGCCAAAAGTGGCTCATAAATTTGCTGTCTCTGTCACTGACTATGCTTTGTGGTATCCCATGTAGTCTGAATACCTCTCGAAAAAATAGTTCTGCTGTTTGTGCTGCTGAATATGTAGACAAAATTGCAAAGAAATGTGCAAATTTTGTCAATTTGTCTACCACAAAAAAGATACAATCCTGACCCTATGCCTCGGGGAGGCCTGTGATAAAATCCATGGAAATGCTATCCCACTTCTTCTCTAGTATGGGTAGGGGCTATAGTAAACCATCCGGAAAAGAATGTTCCTGTTTGTTCTGCTGACACATAGGGCATTCCCTAACAAATTGAAGCACCTCTGATTTGAGTCCTTTCCAAGTGAAGCGCTCTCTCACCTGCCGATATGTCTCAAATAATCTGGGATGTCCTGCCATTGGTGAATCATGAAATTCCCTCAAAATCTTCTGCTTCATAGCAGACCCGGGTACTAAATAAATCCTTTCCTTGTAGATGATCAGATCATTTACGATAGTGTATCGACTATCTTGAATAGCTCCCTCAATAATGCTAGATGCCCAACTATCCTTAGCATATTCTGCTAAGATCATCTATATCCAATCATCCATGACTATCCCAACAACAATCAAATGAGGCCTTCTAGATAAAGCATCTGCAACAATATTTTTCTTCCCTTTGACATAGGCTATGTCAAAATCATAGGCCTGTAATTTACTCACCCATTTTTGTTGCCTGTCATTAAGGTCCTTCTGTCCAAGGAAATGTTTCAAGCTATTATGATCTATTTTTACTGTGAACCGGCTTCCCACTAAGTACTGCCTGAACTTAGCTAGCGCGTGCATGATTGCTAGCATCTCTTTGTTGTAGATGTTGTAGGTTCTCTCCATACCTCATAATTTTCTACTCTCATATGCGATGGGATGTTTGTCTTGCATGAGAACAGCTCCTATGCCCTCTCCCCAGGCATCACACTGCAGCTCAAAGGGCCTGGTGAAATCTGGAATGGCTAAAACAGGACATGTACTCATTAGCTCCTTAAACCTGTCAAAACAATCCTGAGCCCTCTCTGACCACTTGAAACTATCTTTCCGTGTCAAATCTGTAAGTGGTGCTGCTATCTATGAAAATCCCTTCACAAATTTGCGGTAGAACCCACAAAGCTCGAGAAATCCCTTGAGTTGTGAAGTGTTCCTCGATGGTGGCCAATCCAGAATGGCCCTGATCTTGTCTGGGTCAACCCGAACACTTCCTACACTAATAATATGCCCTAGATAGAGCAACTCTGTCATCCCAAACTCACATTTACTCATCTTGGCATATAATGACTCCCTCTCTAGAATATTGAGCACTGTATCAATATGCTTCAAATGTTCCTCCCAAGTACGACTGTATATCAGTATATCATCAAAAAATATTAACACAAACTTCCTCAACTGATCTCTGAACACTCTATTCATACAGGACTGGAAAGTGGCAGGGGCAGTTGTCAACCCAAAGGGCATGACTAAGAACTCAAAATGTCCATAGTGGCATCTAAAAGTTGTCTTCTCAACATCCACCTCTCTAACCCGTATCTGATGGTAGTCGAATCTCAAATCAATCTTGGAGAAGTAGCATGCACCATGAAATTCATCAATAAGCTCATCGATGCACGAGATAGGGTATCGGTTCTTAATTGTCTTCTTGTTTAGCTCCCTATAATCAATGCACATCCTCATTGTACCATCCTTCTTCTTCACCAATAGTACTGAAGAAGCGAAAGGAATTTTGCTTGGCCGTATGTGCCCCATGTCAATCAACTCCTTAATTGCCTTTTCTATTTCATCCTTACATCTCTTCGGATGGCAGTAAGGTGTGATGATAACTGGCTTAGCCCCTTCCTCTAATTCAATAACATGCTCGATTCCCCTATCCGGGGGTCTCCCTGGAGGTATCTCACCAAACACCTTAGTATGTTTGGTTATTATTTTTTGTACATCAGGTGGATACTCTTGTTTATGCTGCTCTGTCATCTCAGGCATTACTCTAAACTTTGCTACCCACTGCACCTGATCATGTCTAAAGAAACTCTGCATCCGCTTGAGTGACACCACTCAAAGTCTCCCATCTGACAAACCTCCGAGCACTATCTTCTTACCATTTGCCTCAAACCTCATTTTCATTTTCTCAAGGTTAAATGTAAACTCTACCAGAGACTTCATCTAGTTCATCCCAAGCACCATATCCTGATCACCAATGTTGACCACAAAGAAATCTCCTGTCATCTCATAATCTCCCAAACGAAGCTGCAAGTTGGAGATTTTCTTGGTACATTCAATTTTGAAGCCATTAGCAACCATCACCTTAAATCCCCTATGCTCCTCTGTATGTAGCCCTCTGCGTGTCACAAACTTCTCATCAATGAAGTTATGTGTCGCCCCTGTATCAATGAGTGCCACAACTCTCTGTCCATCCAAGGTTCCCCTAACTCTGAAAGTGATGGCCTCCTGTATACTTGACAACTGAGCTATCATGCTATCACCGCGTGCTTCCTCCTATGAAGAACTATCATCATCTCCATCTGATTCGGATGACTGCTCTGAATCTCCATCTACTGACTCTTCGGCTGAAAAGTACTCCATCTGCTTAGCTTTTGCTTTCAATGGACACTTATGTGACAAATCCCAAGGCTCCCTGCAATGAAAACAAAGCTTCTTCTTCCTGAGATCATTAAGTGTCTCATTGTCCAACCTCTTACTTTCCTCCTTAGCTGGCTAAACCTCTTTATGAAAAGTTTTCCTGTCCTTATCTTTCCTTGAAGGGAAACTCTTTGCCTGGAATTTATTTTTTGAAGATGAAGAGGAATCCATGTCACGAGCTTTCTTAATTGCTTCCTGCAAAGTGGGAGGGTTGAGAGCTTTAATCCACCCTCTCAACGGATCAGCTAACCCATCCATAAATAGAACTAGTATCCTCTGTTCACATACATCTGTTACTAACACTGCAAGTTTCTGAAACTCTGAAATGTATGTTTCCAATGATCCCCACTGTTTAAGCTGAGCTAACTCCTTGAAATGGAGTTCTGGATCCTTCCTATCAAAACATTCAATCAGCCTCCCTGTAAACTCCACATATGAGGTAATGTGTGCATGTCCCATAGTGACCATACCATGATGCCACCACTCGTGTGCTAACCCATCCAGATGAATTGCTGCGTACTTAATAGCTTCTTCCTCGGGCATAGGGTTCAATTGAAAGTATGTGTCAAGCTTTTGAACCCAAGCTCTTGCTGTAGACTTTCCTGAGCCATCATAATATGGTAACTCAAGTCTCCCTACTTTCTTCTGTAGCTCATAGCTCTGGTTCCTATCATGTCCATGTGGCATATGTTTCATCCGCACATCCATATACTCCCTAAAGGTAATTGCAGCAGTAAAATTTGGCCCTCCGGCTTCCCAATCTCTCCTCAACTGGTCCTGTATATCAGTAATCTGGGGCTCTGGTACGAGCTGCTCTGGAGCTCTAGGAGGAAATGTAGGAATCATGGGCCTTGAACTCACTGTCCTAGCTCGCTGGGGTGCATGACCGAAATTGTTCCCAACTTGTTCATCTCCATTATGTGTCCCATCCTGACCATTTCCATTCTGATTATTTCCTCCACCCATGTTAGCATTCAACCCCATTTGACGAGCCATCATCTGCATCATAAGATCCAATCTCTGATTCTGTTCCTGTGCCCTTTGTTCTGCTACTCGTTGACCCTGTACCAAGGTCTCTAATAACTGTAAGAATCTTTCCTCTCCAGGTTCTGGACCAGAATTCTTGCCTCCACCTAATCTTGTATTCCTGTCATCTCGGTCACCCATATTGCTGTCTTGATCAAAGAATACCTCCGCTGTGTCTGTATGACTGGATTCTATACCCCCCTGTACGGATGAACTAGACTGTTTGCTTTGCAGGTCTGAACTCCTATTTTTTCTTGCTCTGGTATTGCGGAAATTATAAGGCCCCTGTCGCATGCTCAAACATAAATGCTCTGATTTTAGTGTTTTGACATTTCATGAAACACTTTCCCCTCTATCCGCTAGTTCCAAATTTCCTATAAGACCTCCATAGGATGGCAGGACTTATAGCTCTGATACCACTGTAATATCCTCCCCTGATTTGAACTTTGACTTGTAGAAATTTAACTTAAGGAATATCGTCAAACACTTTGTATGCAAACTCATAAAGCTGATTTCCTCAATAAATTGCTTTCCAATGAGTAGATTTACGAACAACTATGAAGTGACATTAAATGCATAATACACATCATAACATTTTCACAAACACTTGGCACACATTCAACAATATATGAAAAATCTGGAAACTCTTTCAATTTGGTGATAAAGGGTGATTTTTAAATGTAGATGTGCACTTACAGCTGCCTTAAAGGCTGCAACAACTATTCAGACTTGTATTCAACAATTATTATGCAAAGTATCAAAATTTGACAGAAGAAACCTGGAATTAGTTGCCGTAGTATTTTGCAGATGTAGTCGGCAGCCTTCCAAACTTCTAATCAGCCGAAAAAACAATTAAACTTAATACCAACACTGTTCATGCCGTATTGTAGCAAAATACTGTTCATGCCGACTTTAGCAAAATACTGTTCATGCGGCACTATAGCAATAACTAACTTCAGATCTGCACCTCAAACCCTTGTAAATTTCTTTATGCGAACGCCCCAAATGAAAACCAGTGTGTTTCCTGAAGTGAAAACACCATTGATCCTCCTGATTGTGTCTTCCAACAGCGAAGAGAATGCTAGCAAAGAGGGATTCCATCCTCCAAGCCCGATAATCAGATATCCAGCAACGTAACATTAATCTTCATCCAAGCATACAAAAAAAAAGCTCGTCCATTTCTTTTATAGTGTTCTCACAAGAGCTCAATCCTTCGTTTTCTCAATGTGGGATAAAACATAACTCCCTTTATGTACCTTATGTCTCCAATGTGTTATAAAAATAAAGGGAACTCTTTTAATTTAAATATTTCCCACAAACTATAGTCTATGCATTAATAAAGTTAAATATTTAAATTTAACTTTATAAAATGGCTTTATCAACGCATAACAAATCTTATCAATGATAAATAAGTTTTCTTGTCGATTTTAGACAATTACCATCGACATACCACTGTGACTGAATGTCCGGCCATGTCTAAGATGACTTACTATAAATAGTAAGTATGCCCAAAGTTGCCTCAGAACCCCTCAGAAAGACCTGCAACTGAAACTATCTAGGCCAAATGGCCTCTAAGCCCCTTTAATGTCCTAGTTAGCCTACGGGACTGTGGGGCAATAGGCTAACGAAAACATCATGCTATGAATGCTAGAAAGGGGACATTACAGTTGTGTGATTTGTTATGCACACAAGCATAAAAAATGTTCATTTCAAGGTATTGCTAAAAAAAAAATCCCCTATTGTCTTATTACCTGTTTGTTTTGACAACAAAAATGAAATACACAATTGACCCAATACTCATGTAGAAATACTTCAATAATTGTGCACCATTAATACCAACAAAAGTACACATTTAATTTAATTGTACTACATTTTTTTTTCCTTGAGAAAATGGTTGTCTATTAGTCTACTAGACTATTTTTAGCGGGTTTTTTGTTTTTTTGGCAAAATCTAATGAATGATAATTTGAGCATGGGTAGTAAATGTCACTCTTCCCCTGTAGCAAATTTTAATCACAATTTTCTAGGTTTTTATGTTGCAATTGTTTTTGAAACTTCGATTTTTTTCCCTATATAATTCAATGAATGTCAGATTTTGAATTTGTAATTTGTTTATATCATTATTGGTGAGACATTGTGTATGGTTTGCTTGAATAGGTTTGTTATGGAAAATTTAAAATTAATCATGCACATGAGTTTTGCCCTTCAAATATAAAACCATCTTACACTTCAATAGAATAATGGGTTCAACAAGTATTTCACATAAGCTAGAAATGCAAATTTGTTTGAAATTTTGTATACTTCCATGCGATGAAATTATTGTGCACATCTTAGGATATATTTCCTTGGCTAAACTTGTCGCCGACGCTAAGCGTAGTGTGTACTCAACTCAACTTCTACCCCAAGCCAAGTTGACTGCATATAAGTACGTTGGCTCTCCTGCCATATTAAGCGAAGGCTGAGTAATTTGACAGGAGTGACCAAGGTTCGAGTCGCAGGAGTTCATTAGGAGTTGGTGAAGAAAATGAAGAAACAGAGTTCGTCGGATGCAGAGGAAGGGGGCGTTGAGGAGAGGGAGTGTGAGACTCCCAAGCATAAAAAAACCACAAGCTCTTCTTGTCCACCGCCTCCCAGTAAGAAGAAGGCAGAGCTCAAACATGGAGGCCCTCCTCCACGCGGCTTCTTCAACTCCCCTGAACTGGAAAAGTTCTTTGCAGATGCAGGGGCTTGATGCTCATCGGTCTCCCAAGCATTTACACCAGATCTGCCTGTACTATTTTTTGAGTATTGCTCTGCTTGTACAATGCACTTCGTTTCTTGTTTTCAATTAAGAAACGGGAAAAATGTTGGAATTTCCATCAAGCCTCTGTTTTTAAAATTCTTTGAATATGTGATTTTCCTCTGAACATTGCTGAATTGCAGAGGTAATGAAACCTTTCAATTTGATGTCATTTTACTATACATGTTATAAATAAGCCTTGAGCTGGACTGAGTACGTGTGAAAATGAATGAGATTGAGTAGCGTGGATTGCATTTTAATTTATTTTTGCATTTGTGCAAATGATCTTCGTGCTCATGGATACACAGTCTCTGTAGAGTTGAGTTGGTAATTTGTAATCCTTTTGTACTTATATTTCAAGATTTCCTTCATCTAATGGGAGCTTGCACGGTGTGGATTTTCTTTGGACAGTCTCTTCTATCCAATTTAAGATTTTTGATAGCATAAGAGCGTACCAAACAATCACCGTACAATAATCATATGTCCTTTTACAGAACATTTTAACACAACATTTGAATTTTATGAATTCAATGACTAGTTTGAGTTGAGAAACATCAAACCCATTTGGACGTTTGAATTTCGGAAGTTCCAAGCATTTGTTGAAGGAGGGCAGAAAACAAAAGTTATTTAAGCAAGGACATAGATGTAAAATTGAATTAAATTTCAAATCTTACGGCTGCCTTTGATTGAGCTAAAATATATTTTTTAAAAGGCTATGCAAACGTAGAATGATAGATGTATTTGATTTGGGTTGCTCATGTAAGCCCTCAATGTGGCAACATATATTTATTTTAATGGGTTATTTTTAGATGATTTTGTTGAGAAATGATTTTAATGATGCAAGGAGTGGAGGTTGAGGTTTTCCAAATTTGAAGTTGAGAGGGAGGTAAAAGAGGGTTGAGGTTGATTAATTGTGGAAATGGTTAATATTTAAAGATTTTAAATTTGATAGAAAATAATTGAAAAAAATATGAATATTTGATTGTTTAATTTGACGATCAAGATAAAAGGTTAGTTTAGTTTTAGAATTGGATTATTTGAATTGAAAATTGTTGTTAAATTGGTTAGTTATTGGAAATAGATGGTTCAGATTGATTTGATGAATTTGATGGCTAGGATTAGAGATAAATTCATTTGGGATTTTAGACATTTAAAGTAGTTAAATAGATTAAATACATGTTTATTTGGTTATGAAGAAGGATAATGTATTGATTAGTTAGATTATACTAAGATATAGGATATTTAGATAAACTAATCAAACAATAAGATTATTGAATTTGTTAGTTCAAGGGATGTAGGCAATTACTATAATTAAAAATATATATTTTATTTAAACAATTTGATGATGGAGAGAAATTTTAGAGATTAATTTTGATTAATTAATTAATTATAGCTTATCTAATTAATTAGTGGAGAGGAATGCAAGTGCAATTATGATTAATAGATTAAGAAATCTAATTAACCCATACTTGTCACTAGCTTGGTAAGTGAAGATACCAAGAAATGAGAAGGACCCCATGGTGTAGTGGATGATACAATATCATTCCTTTTCTATTAGAATGTACTAGAATAGGATATCAATGATTTACACTCTTCTTGTATATATACTATGCTTGCACTTAACCCTCTCATGACAAGTACAAACCTCTTATGTAGTATGGGGTGCATTAAGTCCTGTTCATAGTTGACCTTTGATCAAACCAATTTTTTGAATATCATATGACCAGGTCATTACAAAAATATCCTAGAATAGCTTGTTGGACTCATCTGCTTGGAGTAGACAAGGCAATGGTTTCACTTGATTTTTTTGCACCCCCTTGAGAATGCTAAAAGGAAACTCCAGGCAATAGGGATGTTAATGGTGACTAATTAAGACCACTTCCACCTTCAAGTATCCAAAATTATAATCTTTCATTGGATTCTTTTCTTTGATTTCATCTAATATGGTGATAGTTCAATTTTTAAATTTTTATATGGTTTTCTTAATATGGTTTTTGTATCCATATAGATGCTAGTTTTATATAAATTTTTTTTTTGCTCTCATGACTAAGAGTAAGTTTTACAAAGAACTGAATACATCTCATGATATAAAAAAAATTCAATTCATACAATAAAGAGAAATATAAAAAATTTCATCAAATATATTCACATTAGATATAATATAATTTGTTTTACAATCAATGTTATATTCACAACTAGAATCATGCTTGTTCAAAAAATATTGTATCATAAACTTTGTGTTTGAAGAATTTAAAAATTGAATTCTAATATTTAATAATGTTTTTGATATTAACAACAATCAAAATAAGAGGGTTGACCCTTAGTACATCATAATGGATAAAGCATTCAAATATAACACACTAACAAAAAACCATTACCAAGACATTAACAATCCCACCCTTAATATAAAAAACACAAAACCCAACCTAGTAATATCCAACCAAATATAAGCTAATAGAGTATCCCATCTACTAGTAATTAAGACAAAATTACTCGTAGACCACATATTGTCTTTCCATTTAAAAAATATTTAAGCATAACATCTAAAGCTATAACCATGGCATCAACTATAAAGTCCTTAAACAAAATATAAAAGTCTGAATGCCGAGCCACCAACGACAAGATGAAATAAGTAATAGCCATCTAAGCATAAGATAAATTCACATAACATAAATAATTATTTTATAGATGAACATACCTTTAAGTCATCAACATGATGAGAGTGATGGTATTTATGAGGCATAGATATTGCAAAACATATCTTATAAGATCTCCTAATTCTATTTGGTGCCTATCCCAACCACCTTTAAACATCACACAATAAGGAAGAAATTAAGCTTAGAACGGAGAAATTAAGATTAGAAAAATAAGTCAACTTTGACTATTTGGCTATTTAAGACTTTTAATCTAAGAATCAAACCTAAAACCTATCCCTATACCTGTCTTATGAACAATGAACAATGAAGATATACAAAGGTGAAACTGATGCAGAATGGGGAACATCACCTTAGGCACACATATTATCATTATCACTATCTACATAATCCCACCTTTTTTTTTTGTGATTCAGAACTCAGAGAGGTTGTCTGATATGCTTTCTTCCGTGTAGTGAAATGAAAACCCACGCTGAGACAAAGGACGAGTCGAGAGCTGTTCCTCATTCGTTTCGAGCGACCGGCCCTTCGTTTCCGGTATTAGAAATGTGAACAAGAAGCCCAAGCAGGCTGCCAGTCCAAGAAGAAGGAGTGCTCTATCCATACCAATTCCGTTGGGCTGGGCGGCGTAAATGAAGGCAAACACGCCAATCATGGCGCCTGCCTTTCCAGCCGCTGCAGAAATACCATGGCAAGTCGAACGGAGGCGAGCAGGAAACAACTCGGCGGGCACAATGAAAGTAGTAGTGTTGGGCCCAAAGTTGGCAAAGAAAAAAGTGAGAGAGTAAATAACCAAAAACCCATACATGTGCTTTGCGTCACACCAGTATTTGTCATAATGAATGGCGAGGACGAACATGAAAACCGACATGAAGAAAAACCCAGCGAGCTGGATCCGAAACCTACCAATCCGATCGACGAGCAAAATGGTGAACAAGTAGCCGGGAATCGTTGCAAACAAGGCGGTCAGCGCCTGTGCTCTTGCTATCTGGAAGACTTCATCCACGGGGTTCCCGTAATTCGTCTTCAACCATCCCACCGATTTTTATATATCCTTCTGAAACAGATTGTTGCTGTAGAAGGCAATATCCACGAAAAACCAGGTGGATGCGGTGCCTACCAACTGTTGACCGTGCAGTCTCAGAAAATCCCTGGAAAACAATCCGAAGGGCTGTTTTTGTTCGCGGGTCTCAAAGACGTCCGCGTCATCTTCTTCGATATTGAGGAGGAGAACTGTGGTCATATCAGCGACGGCTCGCTTGGGGTCCTTGGCCACCAGGGCCGTGTAACGGGCAGTCTCGGGCATTTTCATTCGCCAGTAGTATGTCAGTCCCGCGGGAATGGCCCCAAACATTACAATCATCCTCCACACCATGTCCTGCTGCGCCCAACTCGGATGAGAGAATTCTGATTTGAAGGGAGCCGAGACGATTACAGCCAATGCAGATGCTGCAAGTATTCCGACGCCCTGCATGGCGAAAACAGAGGCAATGAAAGCTCCTCTGGTCTTCGTGTTTGCGTATTCCGCCATGATCGTTGCAGAGAGTGGATAGTCCCCGCCAATGCCGAATCCCAGCCAGAACCTGAAGAAGCAAAGGCAGGTCACTACAGTCTTGCGGGTGCTGCCAAGAGAGAAGCCCGACAAGATCGAACTCGCGACCATCAAGGCGAGAGTGATCCCGTAGACCTTCTTTCGGCCCATCCTGTCTCCCAGCCAGCCGAAGAAGAGCTGCCCTGCAAATGCTCCAAACAGAGCGACTCCGTTCACTGCAGAGTTTATAAGCGGCGGCAGCGTCGATTTGTCGTAGTAGAGTCTCCCCAGAAGATTGGAAATGGGGGGAATGCAGAAGAGGTCGTAGGCGTCTGTGAAGAAGCCCATGCCTGCGATTAGTATTGCTTGGAAATGGTAGCACTGCGTCTGAGCCTTGTCCAGTGCAGACAGCACCTTCACTCCCATTGTCAAATCCTGTTGTTTCTCCAGATGGGTAATGATTCCCACAAGGAATGACATTATGTCTAATATGTCAACGAAGCTTCCTTCTTATCAAATGCACGTACTAAGAATACTCAGCATATCCTGAAACATATGCGATTGCAATGCTCGCTTGAATTTTGTCTTCTCCCAAAGATATTCTTAGTAAGAATTGTCCCGCTCCGTGGATAGTACGCCTTGTGGACACTAGCGCTTGGAAACGATAAATTAAAAACTACGTTTGAGCCCCGCCAACAAAGTACCATTTTGAAATCTTTTTCTTAACGGACGATGTGTTTGAGGAGTGGAGTATTTAATTGTTTTTTTTCTTGTGTATGTCCTACAAAACAAGTCTCATTTTGAAATCTTCCTCTTAATGGGCGATGAGGTTGAGGAGTGAAGTATTTAATTGCTTTAGTGTTGTATAAGTTCTATCAAACAAGCCTCATTTTGAAATCTTCTTCTTAATGGGCGATGCATTTAAGGATCTTATGTTCTATCAAACAAAGTTTTGTCCATCATGATATGCATGATTCTACAATTATAGTTTGCAAGAATATTTAGAATATTTTAATATTTATCATTTAGAATGGCAATGCTTATTTGGAATTTTCATTACTCTTAAAGATATTTTAAAGAGTTGGCAAGCCTTCAAAAAAACTATGGGATCCAAACATTTTCTTGAATAATTCAATTCAAAACAACTAGGGAAGCTGACCAATTCCATAACCCTACTGTCTATCCAGACATTAATCAATCAAATTTTTCTAGTTTATACTTTAGACCATTATCTTTTGAGGTCCATGATAAGAGATATCTATAATGGCTATTGACATCACATTTCTTTCTAAATAATAATTAAATTTAAAATTAGATTACAATTTGAGAAGACATTAGATATCTTGTTTTTGGAGTAGGAATTGGCAATGTATTGTTTTAATAAATATTGACAAGACATTTCCTTGTAAATATTCTTGAATATTTAATTTAATAATCTTTTGTAAAGAAATGTCTTGTCATCACTTATGTGTTGGCATGCATATCCTATGCTTCCAAAGTTTTAAGCTTTAAGAGAGGTTCGAGCCTTGCCATGTCACTATAGTATTCAATAAAGTCCAAAAACTATAGCATAATACATTAAACATACAACCACATTTAGAAAGGACAAAAATAGCCATGGAGGAGGATGGATCTAACAAATCACATTTAATTATATTTATTGACTACCTTGTGTGTGTGTGTGTGTGTGTGTGTGTGTATTGTCAAGTTGTAAATGTGCTAGCTCGACCTATTGATGGTAAGGGGAAGATCTCATCTTCCCTTTCTCGATTGATCGAATCTCCAGCTCCAGGTATTATTTCACGACGTTCTGTGTATGAAACTCTTCAAACAGGTCTTATTGCTATTGATTCTATGATCCCTATAGGAAGGACGCAAAAGAGATATATAACTGCTTCAAAGCATATTAACAAACCTGGTCTAAGAATCTATTCTAATTACTGAGAAATCCCTAAAGTTGTAGGTGGAATGGGGATTGCAATCCTCTCTACTTCGCAAGGAATAATGACTAATCGAGAAGCTCGATAAAAAAAAATAGGAGGAGAATTATTATGTAGTTTTTGGTAACTCCAAAACAAAAATTAAATGCCTAAATTGCATTTTTGCCTACAATATTGCAATGCTATAAAAAAAAAAGTAATTTACTAATGGCTGAATGGTCAAAGCACCCAACTCATAATTGGGAAGTCACGGGTTCAATTCCTGCTAGATGCATAATAAATAGTTATTGCACTCTATTTTTTAGATGAAAGAATTGCAACAAGGTTATATAAAGAATATAGATCAAAATTGAGATGGAGAAGTATTATGTGGATTACTCCTTCTTTTTATACACCGTGATTAGATTTAATAATCTAAAAACTGTATATAACAAGAATTAACCGAATTTACCTGATGTAGAGGTGACTAAGAAAGCTACATAGGTGAATATATAGCCTATAGAAAAGTGAGCTAATCCAACTAATCGTGCTTGAACAATTATATATATGTGTGTTTGTGTGTGTGTGTGTACAGAGTTGTGGTGTTTTTGTTTTTGTTTTTTTTTTACATTTTCGAATAGCGCATACGCGCTTTAAAAAAAGAAATTTTTTAGAAATGGGCTACATACGCGCAACCCATTTATTTTATCTCAATTTTTAACCTTCCTCCAATAGCAGTGCGTACGCAAATTGGAGAAAACAAAGCTTTTCACCACTTGCCTTGCCAATATGCCTCCTCGCCAAAAAAATTCAAGATCACGAGCACGCCCATGTTATATGTGATCTAAATTTCATTTTGCATTGTTTGATATGTTTTTTATATTGTTTTGTAGGTTTTTTATATTGTTTTGTAGGGATTTTACAATTTTTATTTAGATTTCAATTGATTTTTTATCAGGAAATGTTAATAATTAATTGGAAAATTCCCAAGAAGCTCAAAACCCTCAAGAAAATCAAAACCAAAACCCTCCCCAAGAAGAACAATAAATTCTGCAACCTGAACCAATTGCAAGGCCTCTACCTGGCACACAAGAAAATATAATAAATGAAATAGAAAGAGGCAAAATTGAATTAGAAGGACTCATTGGTCGGTTGAAAGAATTTGGACAAACCAATCCAATGAGGGCTCAATTGGCATCGTCCCTCAAATCCATTAAGACCCAGATAGCTTCAGTTAGTGGTCAGTTAGATGTTTGGTGGGTTAAGAGGGATGAACAAAAAAGATTTTATGCAAATAAATTGTTATATCAAGATGTTAAAAAAAAAGATATACCAAAAGGTAGAATATGTGCATTATTTAGATAACCCGATGAACAAAATACTATTAGAGAGGGTACTAAACAGTTCCCCATCCATTGGTGCATTCATGATTCTATTAGAAATAATTTTTAGGATAGATGGTGGATGGTTTTTGATGCCCCCTTCTTGCAACAATCACAAGGTCCCAATGTATTTTTTAAAGAAATTGTATTGTGAGTTTGTCCTTGGGGAGATCCCCAATTATTTTGATATATTAGACTCCCAGGGTAGAGGTGGGGGGTCATCATTTGAGAGACTAGGGGCAGATTGTGGCGCTAATGTAGTTAGGGCACCTATGGTCAAGCCATAGGGTGAGCATATGACTATTCCTTCAGTTGTGAAGGAACATGTAGAGGCCAGCACTCTAGGGACCATTAATGCTTTGTAGATGCTCATCCATTGCATGAGTCGATTAGTTGAGGGGAGCCTTCAATGTGTCAGGGTCACATGTGCACATCATGCAGATCCTTATGCACATTTGGCACTCATGTTGGAGATGGTGCAGATGATGGGCTCGTCATTGATCAGTTGCTGAGTGACACATTTGGCATTAACACAGGTAAATTACAATTATAATTTACTAATTTGATCATGTTTCATATGTATAGTAAATGATTAATTAATTCACATCTATTAACATTGTTCAAAATTCAGGGTCAAAGTGTTGGCGGGCCTAGTAGCAATCCCCCGACCCCATTTTTTGCCTCGTCCACGAGTCTAGAGGTATGTATCGATTTAATCATTTAAATTAATACATATATTTATTAAGTAATCATATTAAGGATTGACAAAAAAAAGTATACATGTGCATCAATTCTCTACAGGACCGTCGACATTTACTACAGGCTTAGAGCATAGACATCATATGAGCTAGGTAGAGGTACATTTGTTTCATGTTAATTTAATTCATTTGATTATATTTGTTTCATGTTTCATGTTACATGTAAGGTGTATTGTATGAAATGCAACTCAGGACATCGTACACTCCTCATCTCCGAAAGTCCATCAATTGTGGAGTGGCCGCAGCTATGGCTAGCTCACAGCCATTGACTGAGGTACGAAATAATTTTCTTGGTTTTAGTTATTTTTTATAATAGTTAGTATAGAAATTTCTAATTTTATTTATAAGTGATTATATTGATTGAATTGTTGTAGGGTCTCATTATGCCTGATCGCCCACAAGCCTTCGAGGTGGACTTGCAAAGCGAATATTTGATTGCAGTAAGAAAATAATTAATTTTGTGTGTACATATATTTGATTTCAATGTATAATAATTATTGATTCATATCTACTTTGTTTGTATTAGCTCGAGTTAGAGAAGAGCCTCAATAAGAGGACAAGTGAGTGTGTTAGGAGGATCCCATCATCTCCACCGTCTCCCTCCACATGACAACAAAAGATTTCAAGAGATTTGTTTCCTTCCCCTTGTGGGAAGGACAAGATATAGTTGATAGACATGTGTATATATATAGACATCAATAGACATATTCGATATACATTTGATGTATATATGACATTTTATATTTGATGTATGACATTTATTTGATGTATGACATTATTTGACTTATGACATTATTGGTTAATATATGATATGTTTGTTCATGTATGAAATTATTGGTTATCATAATATATTATGTGTTTGTTAATGTACATGAAATTATTGGTTATCATTTTATATTATATGTTTGTTCATGTATGACATTAAATTAGATATGTTTGTGTATGACATTAAATTAGATATGTGCATGTATGACATTAAATTAGATATGTTCATGTATAACATTAAATTGAATACCTAATCAGTTCAAAACTTTGATAAAATATTGGTTAACAATAAACTTTATCACTGTTTAAGCATAAGTTAATCATTTCCAATATGTGATCGTCATATGATTTATGATCTTGTTCATGTTTAAAGTTTTCCTTCTCTGTCATTTGTTTATCAAGTTTAATTCGATACCTAATTAGTTTGATACAATATTGATCAGCAATAAAATTTATTAGTCAAGATTGATCTCACAAAGTTTAAGAGGTGTTGCTTGATAGCTTGACTTGTTTCCGAGGCAGTCACAAAAGGATCAAATGCCCTGGAAAGAAATCCATTACTATAATATACATAACACTTCCCTTAACAAAAATAATATCTACTGCCAGTTTATTCCAAATCGAAGCAATCAAATTCAAAATACATTGAGCATTAGATAAAATAGCTGATAATATAATGCAGGCCCCAATAAGCACAGTAAGAATGCAAGATCTATAATGGTATTACCTACAAATCAACATTACATCAATCCTACCCTTTATAGTATTAACCCAATGCACAAAGTGATATTATAACTATGCTCCTACCTTCTATTTCACCCATATATTTTATGTCTTAAGTTTTCTGTGAGGATTAGTGGCATGGAAAATACCCTGGGAGGGATCACTAGATTGCAAGAGTTGTGTTATCTAAGGTCAAATTCTTCAACTACACCATCTTTGTATTCATACAAACAATAATCAACCATGCAGGTGTCCTAGAGTAATGTGTAGATTAGATTCATTTAGTACAATGCAATGGCCATAAATGATTTTTTCTATGTAATTTTTTTGTAAATTTAATTATTTAGGTTAATCTTAAATAGTATCAAATTAATATATTGTATTACCAACATATAACAAATTATTGCATAAACATGCATTGAGTCAACTTTGAAATTGCTATGAGAGAAGAGTGTTAATCAATAATTTAAATATTAAAAAAAGTTAGAATTGGACTATGTAAGATTTCCCTTAAATGTCATAGAAATGACTCAAGATGGGGGATGATGTAGAGTATGCACAAGGAAGCACCAAACAAATCAACCTACTACCCAAATTCTCCTAACTCCACAAGGACTAAACAAGGGTTATGACTCACTTCCAAATGAATACAACATAGATAATATAACTTTCCAATAGGTTAAAAAATCCAATCACCCAAGGGAGACAAGAATCTGACTTCCCCTTATTGGATCAGTAGTGACCTTCTTCCCACAAGGTAACAAAGTGGGTTTTGATGTTCTAAGACCTCCCAACACCAAAAGTGGTTTGGGGAAACTTCAATACAACCAAAATAAGGTAAATCACTGATTGGAACCCCTGTTAACAACCTACAATGCAAATTGTTGTAACAGACCTAGTAGGTTATTAGGTCTCTTATCACTACTTTCCACCAATAACACAAAACTATTTCAAAGGACTTGGAAAACCAAAGACAATTTTAGATACCCTTTTTGAAGTATTAAAGGAATCCAAAGTTACAAGACCCTAATCCATTCCAGCATGTCTTAATCCCAACCATGCACTCAAGCCTAATTAGTAAGTTTAGGCGTGGTCTACAAGGCAATGATCAAGAAATGGGTTCATGGGATCAGTCTTCCAACTCCAAAGTGTTCTCCCAACCCAAATTAAGGTGTTTCACTATTTCACGAAGTCCTTAACTCCTATTCTTCATATTTCTCCATCAAATTGGACAAACAAGGTCTAATACATGGGCAATATTAGACCTAGGGCTTGCCTTCATAAACCTCTGCTGCAACCTCCTATCTCTAGGCCATTGAAATATGATAATACACTACCCTATCCCGCTCCATTCAAAATAGGAAGAATTTCCAATGGTGGAGTTTCAAACTAGGGCCATTTCTTTGGTCAAACCCTTGTTTTGAGGGTTTCTCAAGCAGTGACCAAAAAAATTCTATAACTTGAACTCCTAGATTGATGGAACCTTGAAACCAACTCCAAAACTCCACAAATAAATAGTACTATCTAACCAATACAAAAAATTTCATCCTCCAGTCCTTTCAGGCCATATTCTATGAAAAAACCAGTCAGAATAACTCAGAAACAACATATTTTATTAATTCAAAAGGTAATTAAAATGTTATATCTCATCCATCAAATGCTTAGAGCCTTTATAGGCCTTTACTAGGCAGGTAGAACCACCCCATGGTAGTTTTAGCCATTGGGAGTGGTTTTTGAAAAAGTTGTCAACTTGTTGCAAAAAGTTGCTAATGCAACTTTTGCAATTTTTGCACTTTTTGACATTTAAACTAATTTCAATCCTAAACTAAACCAGATTATTCTTACATATGTATAAACTTACAGTATTATTGACCAAATTATAATTAGCAAAATGATTGTACATAATCTCCATGACAACAACACAGAAGCTTTGCAATTTTAATAGTTATATTCTTTAGTCCCACTAAGGGACATTACAAATATTGCTCACTAACCCTTTACAACAGAAAATGTTTACAAAAAATGGCATGTACTTGCATGAGGACATTATATATTACAAAAATCATGTCGAAGCTGCTGGCTAGCCACTCAAAAAAAGGTAACTAAAAGCAAGTGGGATCATAAAGATACATTAATAAACTAGTATCCCCTTTACTCAAGCAACATCTGGGTCATTTACTTGACTGGGATATGTTTGGAAACTGACAATCTCCATTTAAACTCAAGTCTTTGGAAGCAATTATATTTGTCAGTGAAGGAGATACACCCATTTGATCTGCAATAACTTTATATTCATTAGGATCTCTATTTCTCTTTGATTGGTATATGTTTTCCAAAATTGCATCTACCCTTTTTCCAATTTGGGAAATCAGCTTGTCTATTCATGGACCTCTTGGCAATTGGTCACCTAAATGAGAACCTTGAGATTTATTAGGAACTCCATGAAAGAAATCAGTAGCTTGAGAAGCTCTCCATTTGTTAGCTTAAT
Organism: Cupressus sempervirens; assembly: GCA_028749045.1. Classification (NCBI taxonomy): domain Eukaryota; kingdom Viridiplantae; phylum Streptophyta; class Pinopsida; order Cupressales; family Cupressaceae; genus Cupressus; species Cupressus sempervirens. The sequence continues at coordinate 719,979,819 of CM053790.1, read as the reverse complement.
TAAAACCTTGGATTGTAGACAACTGGCCTTCATTGTAAAATGAGTGAGAGTACCTCAGCAAAGGTGGCAATGAACTTTTTTTTGTTCTATTAAGATCATTAATATATTTTTATAAAAACTTTGAGGGACCATGCCCATCTTGAGTATCCTAGCTTCCCAAGTCTTGTAAATGCAAGGGCATTGATGAATAGACATTTCTAATTGGAACATATGCGGTGCTGGAATGAAGTGCATAACTAGATTCTTTGCCTACTAATGATCCAATCTGAGGCTTCACTTCACATTGCTCAGTGGATAATTCTATAGCACTTGTTACTTCTCTGTCTAAATTTTTTGTGTTTGTGTACATGTGCATTGAAGAGCTTCTGTCACTACTTGAGCTACTAGCAGATGGTGAGTATTCATCATCGTCATCTAACACAGGCTCACATGCATGTTACTTCTTTCCTTTTTCGCTTTCCCCTTCCTAGCTCTTCCTCATTATTTATAACTTCTTTCATGTATCCAAGAAGGTCTTCCCACTCTTTCCCATTAACTGTAGGTTTTGTCTCTTCATCTTGAGTAATTGACATACCCTGGATGGCACCAAGATAACCATTTTATTTTGAAATGTCCTTTTCTTTCAGATTAATCTCTCTATTAAGTAGGTTTTTTATATCTTCCTCTTTGTATTTAATAGATGTAGTAGCAATTCCATTCTCATTAAGAATATTCCTTGCACCATGGATTAATATATCATGCAATTCCTTAATAGTTCCATTCTTATAAGGATTCATAACCAGATTCTCCATGGCCAATTTCCTTCTTGATCGCTACAATATTTTTTCCTCAACTAAACATTTTGTAATAAATTGATATACAATCACAGTTTTCTCTTGGCCAATCCTATGGGCTCGTGATTGAGCTTGTAGATCCACAAAAGGATTGAAATATGGATCTGATAGAAGAATAGTATTAGCAAGAATTCATTCACTAACATTTGCATCTTTATAACAACTAAATTTGGATGAATGATAAGCATTAGTTCTTGAAAATAATTAGATAGTACAACATACCATATATGATAACTGAGTTGGCACTCAGCTACATCATATAATAAGTTGAAATTAGATAACCATTAAACACTTTGTAAAGTACTGCCTACATATCATTACAACCACATCGACTGAGTTCAAATTACTATTTAGAATCTAGGAACACATGAAGAAAGACATACCAAATTGATCCCAAGGCCACCAGCCCTAGTTGAAATAAGAAAAGAAAATATGGTGTTGCCTGCACTATTAAAGTTCTTGATCCTTAACTAATTAATAACAATAGTAAATACTTTGTATTGGGCAAAACTATAAGTTTCAACATCACCCGAGATGGCGTCGCAAAATAAAAATGGATCAAGATCTCCAAAAAGAAAGAGAGGCTATTGTAGGTCTCCACAACATGCTCCTATAGGAACTAGAATCACATCCATACCTCGCACAAGCTTTGAGATATTCCCTGTCAAAAATCATAGCCCTATGGCATTTAGTGACCCTTATGGATGTTCCAGTTTGGCATGCTCGAGAATGTTCGAGCACTAAAGGGAATAGGATGAGGTTGGGGATAGGGTTTACCCAGCCACCTAGAGCTAATGGAGCAGAAATTTTGATCCCACGATGAAAGGTGAGAGAGATTTGGTAGTTGGCAACTTTGCATTGGCCAACACTGCAAGTTTTAGCATCACCTGAGATGGCATCATAAAATTAAAATAGAGTGTGATATCCAAAAAGAGAGAGAGGTTATTGTAGGTCTCCACAACATGGTCCTATAGGAACTAGAATTGCATCCATACCTCATACAAGCTCTGAGATATGCCCCATCAAAGATCGTAGCCCTATGGCATTTAATGACCCTTAGGGACATTCTGATTCGACGTGCCTGAGAATGTTCGAGCGCTAAAGGGGATAGGATGACATTGGATATAGGGTTTACCTAGCCACTCAATGCTAACAGAGTAGACGGTTTGATCCCATAATGAAAGGTGAGAGAGATTTGGAAGTTGGCAACATTGTACTGGCCAACACTACAAGTTTTAGCATTGCCCGAGATGGCATCATAAAATTAAAATAGAGTATGATATCCAAAAAGAGAGAGAGGTTATTGTAGCTCTCCACTACATGGTTCTATAGGAACTAGAATCACATCCATATCTCACATGAGCTCTAAGATATGCCCTGTGAAAGATTGCAACCTTATGGAATTTAGTGACCCTTAGGGACATTCTAATTCAGCATGCCCGAGAATGTTCAAGAATTGAAGGGGATAGGATGAGGTTCAGGATAGGGTTTACCTAGCCACTTGGAGCTAACAGAGTAGATAGTTTGATCCCACGATGAAAGGTGAGAGAGATTTGGTAGTTGGCAACTTTTTACTAGCCAACACTGCAAGTTTCAGCATCACCTGAGACGATGTCGTAAAATTAAAATGGAGTGTGATCTCCAAAAAGTGAGAGAGGTTATTGTAGGTCTCCACAACATAGTCTTATAAAAACTAGAATCATATCCATACCTTGCACGAGCTCTGAGATATGCCTCATCAAAGATTGCAGCCCTATGGCATTAAGTGACCCTTAGGGACGTTCCAGTTCAACATGCCTGAGAACGTTCGAGCGCTGAAGGGGATAGGATGAGGTTGGGGATAGAGTTTAAATGACCACTTAGAGCTAACAGAGTAGACAGTTCGATCCCACGATGAAAGGTGAGAGAGATTTGGCAGTTGGTAACTTTGTACTAGCCAACACTGCAAGTTTTAGCATCACCCAAGATGGCATCGTAAAATTAAAATGGAGTGTGATCTCCAAAAAGTGAGAGGGGTTATTGTAGGTCTCCACACCATGATCCTATAGGAACTAAAATTGCATCCATACCTTGCACGAGCTCTGAGATATGCCATGTCAAAGATCACAACCCTATGGCATTTAGCGACCCTTAGGGACATTCTGGTTTGGCATGCCCAAGAACGTTCGAGCATTGAAGGGGAGATGATGAGGTTGGGGATAAGGTTTACTTGTCTACCCAGGGCTAACAGAGAAAATAGTTTGATCTGACGACCCCTTTTCCAGTAAGTCACAAATTTGTGCAACTTTTACAACTTTCAACAATGCAACTTTGCACAAAAAGTGCAATTTTTACATTTTTCACTTGATTCCAATTCTATGACTTGGAAAAGGTTTGACAAAAGTAAAATAACTTATTTCCAAATGCTCAACCCTTCACCAATTCCCAAACTCCTGCAAAGTTGTCAGCATTTTTGTAATTTTGCTTTGACAACTTTTGCAATTTTTTTGCAATTTTTGACATCTTAACTCCTAGACGTCTAAACTTAACCTAATGACCCTAAGGATCTTTATAACCTTCTAACAAACATAAAATTCTTTTTTTCCTTGAAAAATCACCTATATTGCCCATTTTTATGCCTAAAAAGTGGCCCATAGGCATATTGGACACAAAACTCCACAAATACGAATAATGAACAAGGGTGACTTCCAAGAATGAAAAGGGTCTATTTAGGTCCAAACTAACATGAATCCAACATTATATTTAAACTATGCAACTTTCATTAGCTAGTTGCTTAACAAACTTAAGACTAGGCTTGTAGCCTTGAACATGGAAAATCACAAACATCTCCTCACGATCCAAAGAAAAGAATCATTGATTTGGATACCCTTTTGGGTTTTATACAACATACTAAACACTTGGTATCTCAAGAGAAGTATACAACAATTGAGTTTTTTAAGGCTCACTTAGGAATGTAGGCAATTTGACATCCATTAAAAAAGGAAGTACCCTACCCCTAGAGAAAAAAATCAATCTAGAAATTGGAACATGAGGAGGATCATGTAAGATGATCACATACCAATTTTCAAGCCTCAAAACCTTCTCTATAGCGAGTTATGGAAGATGTTTCTACAAATTTCTAGCATGCACATGGATCTTGCATGCCTAGGGCATCAAGTGCTGGAAATAGAGATGGAGTAACTGAGAGGGGAGGGGTGAATCAATTACTACAAAAATAAATCCACAGATCCTTAGATGTCTTAAAATATAGTTGCTGACAATCTCAAAAATAAATCTGAAACTTGATAGATGTTCTGATAATTTATTTAGCATTTAAAGTGATAACATGCATGCATAAAGAAATAACATGAACACAAGAGACACCAGATTTAACATGGAAACCCAATTTGGGAAAAACCACCAAGTAACTAGTTACCAATTTTCACTCTTCTGAAGTGAGCCCTGTTAGGAGCCAACCCTGTTAAAGGTTACAAAACACACTGTTAGGTGTGACCCTATTAGAGGATTTGATCACCTTGTTAGAAGTGGCCTTGTCAGAGGTCTTTAAAACAATTCAACTAAATTGTCACCTTGTTAGAGGATTTACAAAATGGCTGTCAAACCAACTCTGTTAAGAGATTTTGAATCACTGTTACAATGATTAGAAATCAACAATGAAGTGATCTGAAATATATGCAACTTATCTTTTCTGAATACAGATCTCTGTTTTGCTTCACTAAATCCTCACTGATCGAATGCAACTTTGCAGCTTCATAGGGATGTCAAATTCTTCCTCAACATTCGCTCATATATTTGCTTATTCATACATTCACACTTTTATGCATCCACACACTTCTACATCATTTGAATTCACAACTTGACCTTTCATATATACCTTATAGATTGTCAAGTCGGCTCAATTACAAGTTACAACAACTGAAAAACATAAAATTAGTCGGCTATACAAAATAGTTAAACTTAATTCTTTAGAAAAATCCTTCACTGCTCGACCCAACTCGGTGACCACTGCTTCAGAATGGTTTCCTCAGTGTTAGCCAAGTGAGGCTTGGTAAACACTGCGAACTTTGCAACTTCCTTCAGAGAACAAGTTAACTCGGTAAATACTGTCCTTCCTCCGTTTACCAAGTGAGCTTAGTAAAAGCTAACTTTCCTTCGCTTACCAAGTGAGCTCGGTAAAAGCTAAATTTCCTTCGCTTACCGAGTGAGCTTGGTAAAAGCTAACTTTCTTTCGCTTATCGAGTGAGCTCGGTAGACATTGACTTTCCCTTTGTTAACCTTGGGAGCTCAGTTAACATTAAATTTCTGCTACAAAATTCTTTGATGCCCGAGTGAGCTTGGTAAGAGCTAACTTTCTGTGTAACGTTCAAGAACGCTCGATAGTCACTATAAATTGCTTTGCTGACCATTTGAGCTCGGTAAACTCTGTCTGATGGCTGATATGACATTTGTGTAACATCAAAAGACAATACACAATTAACAATTGTATCCAACATCAATTTTTTCTCTCCAGCCTCATTCTTTTGACCTAAAACCAAAAGGAACATAAAAAAAATTGTCCTAACTCAGATTCCACCAAGGGTTGTTAATTTCCCATGGTGGAATTTCAAGATATGAGGGAAAATAGATGAAACCCTAGGTAATGGTACAAAATGGGGACAACAGTTAGTAAAATAGGAATATCTTGAGTTGTAGAGTGAATTAGAACCTCATTCCAAGTGCAATAGAAAGAAGATTCACAAATCTATCTAACCATACTAGATATCCATACTTATATGTGATCAACTTGACCATGTTAGAATTATATTGTATTTTTCATTAGTGACAACACTTATTCGATTCTGAATGATTAACCAAGTTCATCACTCAGTCTACAGTGTATACTGAGCATTCAGTGGTTACCTTGTAGGTTCATCGAAGCATTACTAAAGCCACCAAATGAATGTGAAATCTAGTAGTATCTACCGAGTCTATAGTATTCACTAAGCTTCACAGTGTCTACCGAGTCATCACTTTGTATGATGGAAGCCAGTGTTTACCGAGTGATGGAAGTATAGTGTTTACTAAGTGAAATCAAGGTAAACAAAAGATTTAGTTTTTACCGAGAGATACTATATCTACCGAGTCTTGAATGGTTACCGAGTTCCAAGCTACGTTGTGTGGTTAGTATGGACCGAGCTTCTACTTCTACCGAGTGCATGACAATGCCGAGTAATGTAGTGGATGCTAAGTATTAGAAGACCACCAAGTTAGCTTGAAGAACTCGAGTTTTCTACTGTTTGGCCGACTCGGTAATATTTTTTTCACCTGACCTTGTAATTTTAATTATTGGAATGGTATATATGTAATGTATCATATCATTTGCAAAAAAAAAGGAATATATTTTTATGGACCTGAACATGCAATAAAAGCGAATCAGCAGTAGAGCAGAGTATTCAACAAGGTCTACAAGGAGCAGTAAAGATTCATCAGCCACAAGTGGTGATCTGTACTTCAAGGATCTAATCAGAAATCAAGTTGTAAGTAGATCCATTATTTCATCCTAATAGGTGAATCAATTTTGGAAATCCTTTAACAGGGTAGACTTAATAGTCTTTGTATAAATCTCCTAATAGAGTGCATACTTCATTGTATGTTTGTAAATCCTCTAACAAGGTGGATCTAGCAATCCAAATTGCTCTTAACAAGGCAGATCATCAGAAGTGATCAATGTAAGCTCTAACAGGCTAACTTCATACTACAATAATGAATTTTTGTGGGTATCATCCCCACCCTACTTTTACTTTCTATTTGGAAGGTTTTTGGGTCACCAAATCACTGTGCACATGTGTTATGAATGTTTGATCTCTCATACATGTAGTAGATTAGATGAATGAAAGGTGAATAATATATATGGTTAAAGTGCTAAATTTCTTTAAAGATTTCAAGTTACCAATTCACCCCTCCCCTCTCAGTAACTTGTCATATCTTGAATATTTCCAATAATTGGTATCAGAGCTCTGTAGTTCTTAAGACAAAGTTTGACAGCTTGAGCAAATATCTAAAGGACAAATGGAGATATTCAAACTTGATAAAGCAATTGAAAATGAAAAGCTAGATTTGGAAATGGCCATGGCTCAACTTAAAGAAGAAAAGGAGCATCTTTCTCAATCCCTGAAGAGAAGGAATGAACTTGCAAGACAAATAAATGACCATCAATATGTTGAAGAAAAGATTGAAGACCTTTTACCATCAAGCAGTTCAGATGAAGCGAAAGAATGGCTCTCTGCAGGAAGAAGTAAGAAATCTTAAAAGAGAACAAGAAATCCAATCAATTAGGCTATGTGAAGTTTTGGAATAGAGAAACAAGGCAAATGAAGACTTGGAGGCATGAAATAATCAATCCCTTCAGCATGAAGACCTCGTGGATCAACTATCTAATGCAAATGAAAAAATTATGAATATGAGATCTGAAAATGAAAGCCCGAGGAATGATTTAATCACTGAAAGACAAATCAATGAAAGATTACAAAGTGACTTGAGATCTGAAAGACAAATCAATGAAAGTTTGGAAAATGACTTAATCATTGAAAAGCAAGTCTATGAAAGGATAATGAAATCTCAAGCAGACATGGCTCAATTAAATCAACAAAGTGAGCATAATCTTCATAGACAAAAGGGTAAAGCAAGACTTGGTTATAAGGAAGAAGGTGAAACCTTCAAACAAGGTGCCCAAAGGAATCAAAGACCTACTTGCAATCACTGTGGTAAGTTAGGTCACACATCAAACAAATGTTGGAGCAATAAAAAAGGTAAATTCAATGGTAAATGCTACAATTGCAATCAACATGGTCATAAAGCTAATGAATGCAAGGAGAAACCAAAATTTGAAGGAAATTGTCACAAATGCAAGAAGCATGGTCACAAGGCATTCCAATGCAGATCCAAATCATTCAATCCAGCTAAACAACTTGTTAAAGCAATATTTGGATGGGACTACAATACCTAGTGCAGATATCATTATTATGGAGAATATGAACATATTGTTATAAACTTTGCAAGACATCACCTAAGGAAGAAGGACACTACTGTAAGGTGCTATACATGCATAGAGCTCGGTCATATAGCTAAAAACTGCATGAACATAGGAAGAGTTGAAGATGAAAAGAAAGCTAAAGCAAATAACATTTGGAAGTAGATGAGGCAACAATGGATTCCTAAATCTACCAAGCAAGATAGTTCAAATGATGGAAATGTCACTCAAGAAGTGGGTGACTCCACCATTTCCAATTAGATTCATAAAGGAGGATCTAGAACTGTATCATCAAGCTATATCTAGAGTAGTTCTAATTGCAATAAAGCAAAAGATCAAATCAGTATTTCAGATACAAAGGGTCACAAGAAATCGGGTCATACTGAGAAAAGTCAGTCTTAGACTCAACTGAGCTAGGTCAGGAGTAACTAAAATTTTGTTCAATCATCGAGTTGTAAGCTTCTACCGAGCAAGTGAATGAATGATAGCCTGTCAAGCACTATATCATCTCATCTACCTTTGTACCAAGCATTAATGGCAAAAAAAATTCATCAAAAGGGCAGAATTTGATTTCATTCTTCACCGCGATTACAAAGCTAAGAAATTTTTGGCAATTCCAAGTGATTTCAAGCGATTTCCTAGCGAAGGACTTGTTTGAAAATTTCTATCTTTTATCGAGCATCGATGGTATCCAGGAGTAGTAGCAACACCAATGCAAAAAGAGGTTCAAAAATGCTAGTCAAAGGTGTGGAGTGGAAGGTGCCAAATTTCAAGCTAGTTCCAACAATCACATAATCACTCGACCCCAATAGAGCTCAATTGCAAACTCCACCAAAGGTACTTCTTATCAATGATATTCATACTCATTTAAGATGTTCTATTCAAGAGATTGGAAACCTAGAAATGGACAATGCCCTAGGAGAAATGAGTGTTGATGACTCTTTGAAACTCGAGAATAAGCATCTAGAGACCAAAGGGTTAACCCATGTCTCACATATGCCAAGAAGTTTCCAAACTAAGTGGATCAGGTACATACTTAGTTGTGTTCACAATGGGCAACTATGGTTAGAGCAGCCTGTGTTAATCACCAAAAATATGATTCATAAGATTATTGGTCTTCCCATACTTAGCAAAGCCAAAACCATCAAAACCCTAGGTCAGGAGGAGTTATAGAAGAAAACCCTAGCTAAGTGGGACAGTAGAGGTTTGAAGGTTAGCACTGTATCTAATGTTGAATTAAGGTTTGGCATTCACGTCATTGCCCATAAAATTTATAGCTCTAGTCGCTTGAACAGTGTGCCCTATGAGGCTGTGGATTTGGCTTTCAAAATTGTAAAGAAAAACTTGAATTTGACCTGTCAGAATTATTGTTGAGACAATTGAACAAAAACATGGATAGCATAAGGACTTCAAAGAATAATCCCCGCAAATTCAATTCTCTATTGACTTGCTTATTTTTCTATGTTCAAAAATTGTTTCCATCAAAGGGATCAATTGTATAGAGAAAAGATATTCCAATTCTATATCAGATTAATCAGTTTATTGCTGAAATGGGTGAAAACTTTGATAGCATCATGGATAATTATTTTGAAAATTTCAAGGAAAGGATGAATAACAAGTTTCGAATTCCACCAAAATTGGTTGAAGATTACAAAGATGATGTATATTTTATGGTTGATTGTGATAAAGTATACATTCAAGCAATCAAGCCCCGAGTTGCATGGGTGAAACCTCTTCCTTATGAGGTTAATATTGATGAAGCCAGGGACATTATTGAAGCACTGGTAAATGAGCCTGTAGATCCTAAGCTTCCTGCCTTTGGCACATATGATGAAACCAAGACTAGAACTGAGCTTGAAATCAAGCTACCCCAGGCTATAAGCAAAGGAAAGAGGAAGATAGCCAAATTGAAAATCGAAACTGGTCCTCTTATGCTTACTAAAAGAAAAGGCGAGGATGAAGAAGAGTAGGAACTAGAAGATATAGAGGAAGAATCAGAGAAGGAGCTAGAGCTAGTCAAAAAGAAGGGCAAGGTAATCATTACCAAGCCACCCAAAACCTCCACATATTATTTCACAAGGAGAGAAAAAGATAAGAACAAAGGTGAAGTAGTGTTCAACAAGCCCCAACTGACCTTCCAAGAAAGATTGAAACAATTGGAAGATGGAGCTAGCATCACAAATTTCAAAACATTGCAATTTGAAACAAGGACTGATGTAGAGAAAATGCAAATTGAGGAATTGGTACTTAATGAAATGGGAAAATGGAAATACTCCCTAGACTAGCTTGCCCCTCAAATCTCCAAAGAGCTCTTGGAGTGATTGCAACCAAGGTGGGAGTCAGCCACCCAAACGGCCAAAGACATATATGAGAAATCCTTGAAGAATCTTCTACCGAGTCTTATTGAAGAAGAAATAAGGGCAACAATGAAGAGCAATGAAGGTAAAATGATGATTAGATTTCACACATGTTTGATTTTAATTAAGGACATTGAGCATGTTGTAAGAGATGCAACAAACATGTGGAAGACCATCTATCATCTGTACAAGCCCAGTAATGATCCTATTGAAATCAAGGATGATGATAGTAGTGATAGTGATGATTTTGATAACACTCCATCTATCACAATAACACCAAGAGAGCTACATGCACTAACGGAAGAAAAAGAGGAAGAAGACAAGGAGGAAGAAGTACTTGAGGAAGAAAAAGATGAAGAAGATCTAGTAAAAATTGCAGCAGAATTTATTGCATCCCTTCCTCACTCTCTACCAAAGACTATTACATCTACTATGGAGATAGCTTCTGCAAGTGAGACTATGAGCACAATTGCCACATCAATAGCTCAATCTTCACTAGCCTCCCTCCAGCTCTAGGTATCTGAAATAGATGTGCCAAGCACTTCATCTATTGAGTTGTCTGTCACCTCTTCAGCTATTGAGTTAGCCTCCTTAGCTTTATCATCAATGAGTGTACCAGTAAGTTCCACAATTTTGTTTTCGTCAATTCTAGAAAGTTCTACAATTTTTTTCTCATCAGCATTATTTGTATCCACTTCAACTCTAATCAGTTCAGATACTGCTATGAGTGTACCATCATTTTTGGGAAGTGTTTCAGTTTTTGATCTGGTTAGTACTTCTGTTGATATTCAATCCTTGAGTCCTATCCCATTTTTCACTGCTAGCCCTTCTATCTCTACTATTGTGTCTATTCCTAAGGTCAAACTAGTCATCACAGAAGTCAAACAAAAGCATCCATTAAAACTTCTGATCACTGGAAAGGAAATTGGAGAAGACATTGGCTTAGACACAGAAATAGTAATTCCAAAGTTTGACTATGACACTGCTACCATTGAAGAGATGAGGTTAGCCAGTCAACTCATAGAGATGAAAGCTATGTAGAAATAGTTAAGATCAGAAAGGGATAAGGAATACAAAATAATTGAGAATGCTGAAAATATAATTACAGATGCTATAGGTGTTGAAGTAGATTCTACTCAACACATTTTGATTTAGTTAGAAGAGGCTGTACAAAAATTTAATGAAGATTCTTCCAGACAAGAGAAACTAATTGAGAAAGCTGAAAGGAAATTTGATAATAAGATGCTAGAGCACATTGCTCAAAAGATAGCAATCAAGCAAGTTGATTTGTCAACATTTTTGGGTAATTTTGGAAATTCTTTTAATAATGCAGCATCACTTTTTGCCAAACTTTGTGATGTTTTTGCTTTCACTAAAGAAATAAAGGATAAGCTCAATAAGATTGACATTGATATGCAATCAAGTGCATCCAATTTAAAGGTGGACTCCTCCACAATCTCCCATCACACCAAGATTAAATATTTGGCAAATGTACAACAGAACTATTGAGAGAGGAAGCAAGGATCCGGTCTACACCCATAGACATCCAGAACATGATCCTTCCTATCATGGAAACAGTGCAACAACATATTGCTCATTGCAAAATATTGGTCCAAGATCAGAACATCTCAGTGGCTGATTAGATGATCCAATTATCAGTAGAAGTTCAAATTGCTCTCTCCACCTGTCAAATTTTGCAGCAGATTTGGGATAATAATTTTTCCACCATACTTAAGGTACATCAAGATTTTCTATCTCACTTTGGTGTTACCATATAAACTGTATATATGTAGTCCTTTGGCATTGTTGTAAAAAAGGGAGAGAGATTCAACATAATAAATGGTAAATTTATCATTATAAGTGATAGGGGGAGTTAACACTCATTAGAGTTAGCATGTGTACATAAGTGTCTTTGTATATACATCATCAAGAAGATATATGTAGAAAGGTATACGTAGCAGTTCTACAAAGATGTACATATGTTTTGGCTTATAAGTGTTTTGTCACTAATGTCAAAGGGGGAGATTGTTGGCATTATATTGTATTTTTCATTAGTGACAACACTTATTCAATTCTGAATGATTAACCGAGTTCATCACTCAGTCTACAGCATATACCGAGCATTCAGTGGTTACCTTGTACATTCATCACTTAAGCAGTCCACACCGAGCATTCCTGAAGCCACCGAATGAATGTGCAATCCAGTAGTATCTAACGAGCCTATAGTATTCATCGAGCTTCATAGTGTCTACCAAGTCATCACTTTGTATGATGGAAGCCAGTGTTTACCGAGTGATGAAAGTATAGTGTTTGCCGAGTGAAATCAAGGTAAACAAAGGATTCAATTTTTACCGAGTGATACTATATCTACCGAGTCTCCAATGGTTACTGAGTTCCAAGCTATGTTGTGTGGTTAGTATGGACTGAGCTTCTACTTCTACCAAGTGTATGACGATGTCGAGTAATGCAGTGGATTTCGAGTATCAAAAGGCCACCAAGTCAGCTTGAAGAACCCGAGTTTTCTACTGTTTGGCCGACTCAGTAATATTTTGTTCACTTGTGTTTTGGTCGACCTTGTAATTGTAATTATTGGAATGGTAGGTATGTAATGAATCATATCATTTGCAAAAAAAAAAGAATATGTTTTTATGGACATGAACATGCAATAAAAGTGAATCAATAGCAGAGCATAGTATCTAGCAAGGTCTACAAGGAGCAGTAAAGATTCATCAGTCACAAGTGGTGATCTATACTTCAAGGATCTAATCAGCAATCAAGTTGTAAGTAGATCCACTATTTCATCCTAACAGGTGAATTAGTTTTGTAAATCCTTTAACAAGGTAGACTTAACAGTCTTTGTATAAATCTCCTAACAAAGTGCATACTTCATTGTATGTTTGTAAATCCTCTAACAAGGTGGATCTAGCAATCCAAATGGCTCTTCACAGGGAAAATCATCAGAAGTGATCAATGTAAGCTCTAATAGGCTAACTTCATACTGCAGTAACAAAGTTTTGTGGGTATCATCTCCACCCTAGTTTTACTTTCTATTTGGAAGGTTTTTGGGTCACCAAATCATTGTGTACATGTGTTATGAATGCTTGATCTCTCATACATGCAGTAGATTAGATGAATGAAAGGTGAATAATATATATGGTTAAAGTGCTAAATTTCTTTAAATATTTCAAGTTACTGATTTGCCCCTCCCCTCTTAGTAAATTGTCATATCTTGAATATTTCCAACAGACCAATGAGCAGCAAACACTGAATACAACTTAGAATTTCTACCTTTTTCTTTTTTGTTTCAATTTTGTATGGCTTGTATGGATTGGTAGTAGTGAAATTTTGGTATGGTTGGATAGAGGATTGAGTTAGTGTTCCATTGCATTTGGTTTGAAGTCTTTATCTTATCTACAAAAAAAGTTACATCAGTTTTTGTAGAGGTTGGTCAGATTTACCCTAAATTTGAGGGTTTCTTCAAGATGGCCTCCTAACTTGCAATTCCAATGTGGTATTTAAATGCCACTTTGGGGAATTAAAGTTACAAGAGGGTAATTCAATATTGTAGAGATTCAGAACTATAGGTGTAGGTTACCTATTTTTACCAGCAAGCCCTAAACTGAACATTGCATTATGTCTAGTCTAGATTTGAAGAAGAAAGAAGGTTTAGACTTCCAAAATGATTGATTTGACCTAGGTGAAGGGTGTAGGAGGATTAATTGGATTTAAAGAAGATTTCCAAGGGGTGGAGTAAGGTATTTGAACCCATTTCCTCATACTTCTTTTGTAACCCAGCTTAATCTGGCGAATTAGGTATGTGACTCAAAGTGGGTGTTAGTTGGTGCTAGAACAGAGTCAGAGTTTGATCTTTTGGAATCTCTAATAGGTGGTTAAAGGGTGTATAAAGAGGTGAAAATATAGTATGGCCCTTTGCAAATTTTGGGAGTTTGACCAAGGAAGCTAGGATTAGCCCTATTAGAAATGTCGATAACAATTATGCAAATCAATTGTTGGGGGTTTGAGAACTTTAAAGTTGGGTGTTTTTGAGAGATTAGGTCCATAGAAATATTTTCTATCAAGAAAGTTGAGTTCTAAACCCATCTAGGGAGAGTTTTCCTTTTTAGGCCTATTGGAGAAGGGGTTTCCCTAAGAAGTTGTGATCGATCTAAGTTAGTTGAGAACCCTAGTGGTGCAGGGCACCTAAGGCTCTTAGGCATGAATTCAAGGTTTTTATTAGGTTAGAATCATTAGAAAATAATTTTGATCTATACTTGTAATAAAAGACTCAATTGTAAGGTACAATGGCACATTGGTGTGGTTATAAGCCAAGTGACCATTTGTAACCAAGGAGTCATAATAGGTTTGATTTTGAGTGTTTTGATGTTTTTAGGATGTTTTAGGTGGATTTGAGTCATTAAGACACCTTTGGATTAAAGGTTTGCAAAAAAGTGCAAAAGTGCAAGAAAGTTGCAAAATGCAAAAAGTTGCTAAAGAGCAATTTTTGCAATCTTTGTTGTCAAACTAAAAAAAGGAAGTTGTACGGTCTTCCAACCATCCAAATGGAAGCTGTAACCATTGGAAGGGACTTATTATAACCCTTTCTTGATGAATATTGAAAAATTCTCCCATTGTATCCTTGCTTTTGCCAGTTTGAAGTTTCTTGTTACATGCACACAATCATGACGTTACATCACAAAGTATTCACATTCTAACAATTTTCATGTTCTTTCAGTACATTTTTATTTAAACAAAAAATTCTAAACTTTCACTTATTCAAATGACTAATCTAAAAATGGGTCCAAAGAATCTAATATAAATTCAAATAATGTATCTAGATCCTAAACAAATTAATACATAAAATCTGTGATTTAAACTTATCTCATCACTTACACATAATAACAATACCCACCTTGTCATGTGGATAGTCTTGGGGGAGAGGTTTGAACATTGTATTTGGATCTTGGAGTTGATCACACACACACACACACACTCTCTCTCTCTCTCCCTTTCTCCTTATTCAATCTAATGAGCCAACTAGATCTACTCTACATTTTAATGTCTTAAGTATTGCCTCATGGTCTGACTCGCAAAATTTCTAAAGAATCTTATTATGTGATTTTCCACCATATTTTATCAAGTGTACATTTGATGTGACAACAAGGTTTGAATAATGAAAAATCTTCCTCTCTATTTGCCAATCCTTGAATAACCACAAGTTAGGGTTCTTCATAAAATATCGTCTAAGCCATGTGCCGTTTACAACCATCGCACTGACATGGTACTCTAAACCTTCACCATCTATAATCGAGTGTCAAATTTTTGTTTGGCTTGGGCACACTGACACAAATAATAATCTATCCCTTCTTCATTTTCTTCAGGTGCAATAACAACAAAAACATGGCCTATAGTGACAAATGTACAAAATGTGGTCATTAATTCAAAAAATACTTAGGTAAAAGTTATAAAGTTACATATTGAAATTACAAAGATATATAAATATATATATATTACCAGGTTGCACTAGATCTGACAAGTGGTGAAAGTCAATAGACGAATCCATCTCTACCATTTCCAGTGCTTGTGGGGGACGATAAGTGTCATTTGGGTCCAAAACTTATATATCCCATTTGTCCACCCATTCTGTCGACTCACAATCATCGCAATTTTCCTCTACACATGATGGACAATAGCATGCCATTTTTCATGTGTGGATACTCCATGAACCTACATCAGATCTTCTAAGAGAATGTAACTCACTAGATCCTATTAGTGTGCAACAATCCTGATATGGTGCAATGTTAGTATTATCTATCAACCAAAAAAATCTACAAACTGTAGACTCACCTTCCTTATCTGGACCCATTATAGCGTTACACCACTGGATGATGAATTTTGCATCTATCAATATTGCTCCATCTTTGTACTTTTGTTCTTCATGAGCTAAGGCTCTTTTGATGCATGCACCTAGACCATCGTGCTCTCCCTTTTCATAACCAACCTCTGCGAAATTCCACATATATTTAATTCTACACAACTTGTGCATCCTGCTTAACCAATAGAACATTTGTGCATTCTTGAATTGAGATGCACAATTGTCTAACCAAATAATGTGTTGATGATATGTGATGCCCCTATTAGCCAAATCTCCATAAAATAGTTGAAAATAACCCTATACAAACTCTGTAGAATGTGATCGATAATTGCTGATGTAAAAATGGTACTCCCTCAAAATCTTTCTGTCATCCTTTGTACTTGTAGGTGAATGCATGAATGTTATGTGAACAAATATGGAAACCTATTGAGAAGTATAATACTTTTCTTGTACCTCATTTTGTGGTTGTAGTGTGTAGTTCTTTGTGAAGTTTACAACAAAAACAATGGTATCTAGTGGAAACATATCCTTGCACAACTTGAATTGCAAATCTAGCAATCGAGCTTTATGTGTATGCCTTGCATACTCATAAATAATCTTTTCACAAAAAATTTTCATGAACTCATACACTAGAATCTTTTCAATGACTAAATCACATCTTTTTCCATGTTTCTCATCTTTTAGAGCATATGTCACTGTTTTAAATTTTTCATAATCTACTATTTCATTTCCAATTGCATGTGTACTATCCATATGTTGACAAGTTGATAAAAGTTGCAAAGAACCACAAAATAAGCATGTACCATCCAAGCATGATGTCTTGTAAAATTGTTGGCCATCCCCTATTTCACATAAAATGTTGGATATGAATTCCTTTGAAGATCTTGGTGGCTTATTCATGTCACAATCCTACAAAACAAACTGAAATAACCCTGACTGGTTATTGCTTTTTCCTGCACCACAAAAACTCTTAATCCTTCGGCTCTGATACCACTGAAATATCCCCAACAGGATATTTGCCTCTTAAACACCAAAATACTAAAACTTCAATTATTAGGCATTTTGTTAATCAGTTAGCAAACAGGCTCTGATACCACTGTAATGAGCCCTAGCTGGCCCAATCCTCAGAGAAGAAGTGGCAATCTTATATTGCTGGACCGTATATAGAAATCGCTCTGAACACAGATGCCCGCTTCATTAAGCATGCGAATTTTCTTACAGGAACTGAAAATTTAAGAATCCCACTCTTGTTGTTGCAGCAACAGATTCGATGAACACTTCGTCTTTGTTATGCCCCAAACTGTATCTTGTTGCAGCACCCCCCCCCAACCCCAAGTTGTGCTGCAAATTGTTTGATAATCATTCGTCCCGTTCTCGCAATGTTTTCTCAATGACTCGCCACTACCGATGCCTATTCTCGGACCCTCTTTTCACAATTCGCCTCCACCAAACTCAACATGTCTGAGGCTGACATCACTCGCATTTTCAAATATAACCCCGACTTGCAAAGGCTTCAAACCCTACAAAACGTCGAGCAGGTTATTCATTTGTTGAAACAATACGGCTGCTCTGAAGTCCATATTGCTAGAATAATGAGGGCTTGGCCCAAGATTTTCTCATATAGTGTCGAAAGAATTTTGGAACCCAAGATCAACTGCTGGAAGATTTTGGTATTGAGGGCCTAAATCTGAAGGATCTCTTGATGGTGAATCCACACTTGTTAACCTGCAGCCTTGAAGACGAACTTCTTCCCAAGCTGAAGTTTCTAAAGAATTTGTATCAGTCCCAGGATGCGCTCGTTAAAGCCCTGCTACGAGCACCAATGCTTCTCACTCGCAGCCTGGAGAGGACGCTGAAACCCTCGTTGGCATTCTGGGAGGGATGGGGTCTTTGTGAGACAGAATTCTACAGATTCTTGCTGATATGTCCGTCCGCTCTGTTACACACTTCTTTCACGCCCGCCCAAGCTGATCTCATTCACAAGATTGGTGCGGACAAAGGAAGCAAATCATTCAAATATATTTTGAGTTTGGTAGCAAAGAGTTGCATTGAGACCTGGAAGAGGCCAAGATTCAGAATCTCCAAAATAGTGCCCAAAATTATTATGGGTTATGCGGCCCGTTTCAACACATGATCTGCCTGTAAACAACACGTGGTGAATGTTTTCAATCTAGCCCGTGTTTTGCCTTTGATCTCTGCATGAAAACGAAAACAGTCACCTGCAACTCTTCCAATCTTGCTTGAGAATGGATCGCCCAATGGAGAAGGTTTTTCCGTGTGGAAGGTCGCCCAAGCCGGATGACAAGGTTCTTACTTGCTGGGGAAGTCCTGCGGCATGAATCAGATTCTAGACTATTAATGTCCTCCTCCTTGACTTATTAAATTGATGAAACTCATCTCCAATACAAGAACTCTACAATTCCTCAACTCTACCCTTGAACCTTCAATTCTGCTATAAACCTGGTAATCTGAATCAAATCCTGCAAGAACCACAAATTTGGCCTTAAGCCACAGATTAACGCCCTGATGAAATGACTGAATGTCACCTCCAATCTGCAATAATTCAGATGATATTTCACACCCTCAAAATTGCGTACCAATTGAGAGTTATCGTTCTCAATGGCCAACTGTGACAATTGTAGAAACCCTAGGTTCCACAATGCACCTGTGATTGAATCACAATCTGAAAACAAGAGAGATAACACAACTGCTTGATTCGAATGGAGCCCCGGGGTGCCTATTTATTCCTCTTCTCCATCCTCTCCAGAGACTTCTAGAATCTTTTTGATCTTATCCCTCAAGTGACTTTATTAAATACTCCAAGTAACTTTATTAAATACTAAAGTCACTTTATTAAATACAAGGTCATCTTTTAATACTTATTTATTTAATTAAAATAACTAATTAGTCGTCCTTGGACAACCATTAATTAAATTAATTAAATTGAACTGTCACCAAAAAATTGGGGACATGACAGTCCGCCCTTCCTGAAATTGCTTGTCCCCAAGCAATGGCTGAACCATGAACCCATCAGTCTGCCTGGATCCCAAATGTAAATCTGTGTATCATCCCAATCCTCATCATACTCTCGTGGAGAAATCGTCAATACCAGTAACTGAGAAACTGTTCTCAACATCCAAACAACTGACACTTCTGATGAGATCATCTGAAAACCAACTGTAGATGTCAGTAGAAGAAACCATTCTGCGGAACTCAAGCCAACTGAAACATCAACTCTATCAAAACTCAAGCCCCCGTCAAAAAGACACCTACACCCAACTGCATTGTAGATATGACAACAGCCATAGGTACCTGAAACACTGCCATCAAATCCAATCTCTGAAAAACTGCTCCGGGCGTGTCGATGCTGCAAGCCGAGTAACTTGCTACTACCAGTTTTATTTTCAAAAGATGGTGCCAATCTATCACCTAATGGATGATAATAAACTGGAGCCAATCTACATCTGCGTGAAATAAAATCTTCTATCTCTGTGTCAAAAGAAAAATGATGAGCGTACCCTACCGTATAATGCTGGTAAGAACCTCCAAATTCTGGTGCTGGCTCATCATCACTGAACTGGGAATCAACAGATGGCCCCTTTTTCTGACTCCGAGTGACTGTAGGCTGGATAGGATCCCGTGCATTTTGCTCAACAAACCCCTCCTAAAGATCCCTGTGAGGTAGCATAGTAGAAAGGACCCCTATAATCTTCTCAACCAATCTGCAAATAACACTAGTATCTTGGATGAGAACACCTTCTGTCACCTTATGCGAGTCTAACTGAACACATGCACTATCCAAAAAATACTTCATGAACGGTTCAGTGCAGTAAAAATTATATGAGGAAACATCAACATACTCTCCTTTACACCACAACTGGTCCTCCTGAAAGGGTGGCATACTCAGCTGTACCACACTATCAACTATCTGAGAAGAATCAATCTGGGAACTTGACTCTACCGGTATCCCAAACTCATTAAGACCAACTTCTTCCAAACCCTGAACATGTGTGTCAGTCTCAACAATAAGCTCCTCAAAAGCAACTGTAGGAGTGTACTTATCGTCATCTACCTCAGTAGTCAAATGAACTGGGTCTGGGGCTGGTTTCGACCGCAAATGCTCCAACTCCACGGTCACCTCCTTCAACTGAAACTGCGACTTCTGTAGATCTCGCTGTGTGTCCTCTAATACCTCAGTAGTCGCTATGAGCTCTTGGGAAAGCTCACTCACCTCCTCTTCACGATCCAAGAGTGCCTCATATGCTGTACTCCCCCACTCAACCAAGTGATCACGGTCGGCTACCAATCGTAAATAATCCTGCTTCAAAATCCGAACAGCTTCACGCAAGGCATGAATCTCTGCCAAAGAAAAGTAACCACCGCTTGGCTCATCCATCATAGAAGTACCCCAACCAGTGACAGCCAACAACTGACGAATAGTATCAAAATGCTCACAAGCGATAGCAATGTCTCGCTCACTAACTTTCAACTGGCTAACCACATGATGGCTCTGGCTAGACTGTCTTCTATAAACCCCTTCTGACACATTGTCTGGAGGAATGTCTTCAAAGATACTAGTCTCTGGATTATTACCATCTATATTTTTCGAATCAACTTCAAAACTTATATCAACATCCAGAGTGTCAAAATCTGTAGTTCTGCTGTCAAGCTCTTCTGTACCCCAAGAAACCGTCAAAGAAGCTGTGTCTTCAAAACTGTCCATTTCATCCTCTTGGATGTCATCAAGGCCAAAACGATCCTGGGACTCATCCGTACATGCTTCCAAATATGAAAAACCTTCAACACCTTTCAGCAAGGATGGTCGTCTGCATATATGAACCAAACCTAACACTGGCATATAAAAACTAATACCAACATCGGATGTTCTGCTGGCACAAGGAAAGATAACACCGTATATTCTGCTAATCAAATCCATGATAGTACTCAAACAATCATGGCTATCATAAAGTGCTAAAGATCTTCAGTTGACTGAATCCCAAATGCTGCTGAAACATTCTCGAATCCATATGCAAGAAACAATTGGTAACTCAAGCAAACTACTTACCTGAGTAATGTGACCAATACCAATTAACTTCACATACCTGTCTGCCATTGTCCTTGTATTCTGGATGTGAATGCAAGATGAACTCGTAGCATTATCAGCAACCTCACATGATCCCTCTTCTGTCAAAGACTGAGTGCAAGATGAACTTAAGCTCAGCTCCATGTCGTGCTCTTGCCCTTTTTTCTCCCAGTCCTGTAATGCCAAAATTGCTCGAGTGTCCTCAAGCTCACAAGAAAGCTTGATAACTTCTTCTTCCTTCCTCCTCAAGGCATCTGAATAATCTTTGGCAAGGCTTAGAAGATGGTCACGATCTGATAGAAGATGTAAATAGCTTAACTTCGTCGTTCCCATTCCTTCATCAATTGCATGTAAGTCACAGCTAGAAGAATTCGCCTGAACTCCCTTATATCTTCCTTGTAACTGAATCACTTGGATGTGCTCTTCTAACATCTCCCGCATCCTGTCATGATGAGATAAAGAAGCCACAATACTATCTTTGCTTACCTTCAGCTGGCTGGACAAATCATGTGAAGTACTACCATTCTCATCCTCATGTGATGAAGCATCTAACTGAGCCTGGTACTCTCTGTCAGCAAAATCATGAATGCTCGATGTCTGCTCATTTTCTCCAGGTATCTCATCACCATGCACAATGACATCTTCATCGTCATCTAAACTCACTTCACCGAAATCATTGCTTGTCGAAACCAAACTACCTTGAGCTAAGACATCACCCTGGGAAAGCTCGTATTCAATTGTCTCAACTTGAGTGTTAAGTTGACAGTTACTATCCGTCAGCGTAATGTCCTTCACCGCTTCTTCCTGTGGCTGAACTGAAACCTCTAGCTGATTGCACACTTGTTCCTCGAACTCCTCATTAAGGTTCCTAGTAGCATCTCTCATTGTATCTGTCAACGCTTCGTGAGAAGATTTGCCAAAACGAAATCCAGTTGATTTACTCACCTTAGCTGGGACGGACAACCTATCAAGCATACGGTGCTGTTTAACCAACAGTTCAGACATGTTATGTTTGATCTTTCTGAGCTCGTCCTGAATACCTGAATAGTCCTCCTTTCCACATTTCCGACTCTGAATACTCTGTCTATTACTTGTCCGAGATTGTGTCCTTGGTGACTTTGTGTTGTACCTGTCCATCTTGTTTGAAGTAAAGCGCTGATCACCCATGTAATTCGGTTCTCACCCCACAGGATGGCAAGAAAACCGCTCTGATACCACTGAAATAACCTTGACTGGTTATTGCTTTTTCCTGCACCACAAAAACTCTTAATCGTTCGGCTCTGATACCACTGAAATATCCCCAACAGGATATTTGCCTCTTAAACACCAAAATACTAAAACTTTAATGATTAGGCATTTTGTTAATCAGTTAGCAAACAGGCTCTGATACCACTGTAATGAGCCCTAGCTGGCCCAATCCTCAGAGAAGAAGTGGCAATCTTATATTGCTGGACCGTATATAGAAATCGCTCTGAACACAGATGCCCGCTTCATTAAGCATGCAAATTTTCTTACAGGAACTGAAAATTTAAGAATCCCACTCTTGTTGTTGCAGCAGCAGATTCGATGAACACTTCATCTTTGTTATGCCCCAAACTGTATCTTGTTGCAGCACCCCCCCCCCCCCCCCCAACCCCAAGTTGTGCTGCAAATTGTTTGATAATCATTCGTTCCGTTCTCGCAATGTTTTCTCAACGACTCGCCACTACCGATGCCTATTCCCGGACCCTCTTTTCACAATTCGCCTCCACCAAACTCAACATGTCCGAGGCTGACATCACTCGCATTTTCAAATATAACCCCGACTTGCAAAGGCTTCAAACCCTACAAAACGTCGAGCAGGTTATTCATTTGTTGAAACAATACGGCTGCTCTGAAGTCCATATTGCCAGAATAATGAGGGCTTGGCCCAAGATTTTCTCATATAGTGTCGAAAGAATTTTGGAACCCAAGATCAACTGCTGGAAGATTTTGGTATTGAGGGCCTAAATCTGAAGGATCTCTTGATGGTGAATCCACACTTGTTAACCTGCAGCCTCGAAGATGAACTTCTTCCCAAGCTGAAGTTTCTAAAGAATTTGTATCAGTCCCAGGATGCGCTCGTTAAAGCCCTGCTACGAGCACCAATGCTTCTCACTCGCAGCCTGGAGAGGACGCTGAAACCCTCGTTGGCATTCTGGGAGGGATGGGGTCTTTGTGAGACAGAATTCTACAGATTCTTGCTGATATGTCCGTCCGCTCTGTTACGCACTTCTTTCACGCCCGCCCAAGCTGATCTCATTCACAAGATTGGCGCGGACAAAGGAAGCAAATCATTCAAATATATTTTGAGTTTGGTAGCAAAGAGTTGCATTGAGACCTGGAAGAGGCCAAGATTCAGAATCTCCAAAATAGTGCCCAAAATTATTATGGGTTATGCGGCCCATTTCAACAAATGATCTGCCTGTAAACAACACGTGGTGAATGTTTTCAATCTAGCCCGTGTTTTGCCTTTGATCTCTGCGCGGAAACGAAAAAAGTCACCCGCAACTCTTCCAATCTTGCTTGAGAATGGATCGCCCAATGGAGAAGGTTTTTCCGTGTGGAAGGTCGCCCAAGCTGGATGACAAGGTTCTTACTTGCTGGGGAAGTCCTGCGGCATGAATCAGATTCTAGACTATTAATGTCCTCCTCCTTGACTTATTAAATTGATGAAACTCATCTCCAATACAAGAACTCTACAATTCCTCAACTCTACCCTTGAACCTTCAATTCTGCTATAAACCTGGTAATCTGAATCAAATCCTGCAAGAACCACAAATTTGGCCTTAAGCCACAGATTAACGCCCTGATGAAATGACTGAATGTCACCTCCAATCTGCAATAATTCAGATGATATTTCACACCCTCAAAATTGCGTACCAATTGAGAGTTATCGTTCTCAATGGCCAACTGTG
This sequence comes from Cupressus sempervirens, assembly GCA_028749045.1. Classification (NCBI taxonomy): domain Eukaryota; kingdom Viridiplantae; phylum Streptophyta; class Pinopsida; order Cupressales; family Cupressaceae; genus Cupressus; species Cupressus sempervirens. Next base: position 719,955,729 of record CM053790.1, on the reverse strand, counting down.
ACAATTGTAGAAACCCTAGGTTCCACAATGCACCTGTGATTGAATCACAATCTGAAAACAAGAGAGATAACACAACTGCTTGATTCGAATGGAGCCCCGGGGTGCCTATTTATTCCTCTTCTCCATCCTCTCCAGAGACTTCTAGAATCTTTTTGATCTTATCCCTCAAGTGACTTTATTAAATACTCCAAGTAACTTTATTAAATACTAAAGTCACTTTATTAAATACAAGGTCATCTTTTAATACTTATTTATTTAATTAAAATAACTAATTAGTCGTCCTTGGACAACCATTAATTAAATTAATTAAATTGAACTGTCACCAAAAAATTGGGGACATGACACAAACTTAGAATGAAAAAACACACATATATGCCTAAAAATATCCAAATGGTTAGAAAATTCAATATGTATCTTAGAACAAGTTGTGCATGTGTGATTTATCTTGACATAAAAAGGTTTACCCATCTCAAAAAATCTTTGACTTATTCGAATTTGAAGATACATACCAATAAATTTTGTAAAAAATTGTGTCTAAGTTGAGTCCAAAAAATGTTCCGCATGTGGCTTAGGATTTTGGCTACCAATCCTCCATCTTACAACATCTCTTTGATTAGGGGAAACATGTGTGTTATTTTTCTAAAAATCTTCGATCAATGATTTCAATGCTTCACTAATTTCTTTATCCTTTCGTGGTAGTCTATCGCTAAATGTCCATAACTCATTTTTTGTTGGATCTTCCAATCTCTCACGCCTTAGCATGGCTCTCCTTAAAGTACCTCTACAAATTTTTAATTTCTATCAAAATAACAAAAAGCACAATAGACCAAAAGTACAGAATGGATGAAATGGGCCCCAAAGTTTCTTTTTGACCTTTTTTGGGTGATTTCACATAGTGTGTACACACTATAGTGTGTATGCACCATAGTGCATATGCACTATGTCAAAACACATCACTCTCTATCCTCCCTACTCTCTATCTCCCTACTCTCTCTCTCCTCTTCCATCCCCTACTCTCTGTCAGTTTCTCTCTCCTTTCCTATCCCCTACTCTCTCTCACACTCTCCCTCTCCCATCGCCTACTCTCTCCCATCCCCTACTCTCTCTTTCTCCCTACTCTCTCTCGCTCTCTCTCTCTCATCACCTACTCTCTCTCACTCTCCTTCTTCTACTCCCTCTCCCATCCCCTACTCTCTCTCTCCCCTCTCCCATCCCCTACTCTCTCACTCTCCCTCTCCCACCGCCTACTCTCTCTCTCTCTCTCTCTCTCTCTCTCTCTCTCTCTCTCTCTCTCTCTCACCCTTTCTCCTCTCCCATCCCCTACTCTTTAGATCTCTCACACACACTCCCATCCTCACTCTCCCAGTTCCTACTATCTCTCTCTCTCCCCCATCCCCCTACTCTCTCTCACACTCTCTCCCATCCCCTACTCTCACTTTCTCTCTCCCATCCTGTTCTCTCTCTCTGCCACCTCCTACTCTCTCTCACACTCTGTCCCATTCCCTACTCTCTCTTACACACACTCCCATCCTCCCATCTCTCTCTCCCTCTCCCACCACCTAGTCTCTCTTTCCCATCTACTACTCTCTCTCTCTCTCTTCCATCCCCTAAACGCTCTCTTTTACAAATACACACTCCCACCCCCTCTCTCTCTCCTCTCCCGTCCCCTACTCTCTAGATCTCTCTCACACACTCCCATCCCCCCTCTCTCTCCCCCTCTCCCACTCCCTCTCCCACCGCCTACTACCTCTCTCTCAAGTTCTCTCTCTCCCTCTCTACTCTCTCTCTCTCCCATCCCCTACTCTTACTCTCTCTCCCCCATCCCCAACTCTCTCTCACACTCTCTCCCATACCATACTCTCTCTCTACCATCCCCTACTCTCTCTCACATTCCCTCCCATCCTTTCACTTTGTCTCTCCCATCCCATACTCTCTCTTTGCCACCCCCTACTGTCTCTCACACTCTCACACCCTCTCCCATCCCTTACTCTCTCTCTTTCATAGACACACACACACACACACACACACACACACACACACACACACACACACACACTCCCATCCCCTCTCTCTCTTCTCTCCCATCCCCTACTCTCTAGATCTATCACACACACTCCAATCCCCCTCTCTCTATCTCCCTCTCCCTACTCTCTCTCAAACTCTCTCCCATCCCCTACTCTCTCTCACACTCTCTCCCATCCTCTACTCTCTCACTCTCTCTCTCTCCCATCCTGTTCTCTCTCTCTCTGCCACCTCCTACTATCTCTCACACTCTCTCCCATCCCCTACTCTCTCTTACACACACTCCCATCCCCCCTCTTTCTCCCTATCCCACTCCCTCTCCCACCACCTAGTCTCTCTCTCCCATCCGCTACTCTCTCTCTCTCTCAAGCTACTCTCTCCCCCTTCTCCTATCCCCTAAACTCTATCTTTTATAGATACACACTCCCATTCCCCTCTCTCTCTCATCTCCCATCCCCTACTCTCTAGATCTCTCACACATAGTCCCATCCCCCCTCTGTCTCCTCCTCTCCCTCTCCCTCTCCCACCACCTACTATCTCTCTCTCTCCCATCCCCTAATCTTACTCTCTCTCTCTCCCATCCCCTACTCTCTCTCACACTCTCTCCCATCCTTTCACTTTGTCTCTCCCATATCATACTCTTTCTCTCTACCACCCCCTAATCTCTCTCTCTCTCACTCTCTCTCATCCTTTCACTTTGTCTCTCCCATCCCATACTCTCTCTCTCTCTACCACCCCCTACTCTCTCTCTCACTCTCTCCCATCCTTTCACTCTATCTCTCCAATCTTGTACTCTCTCTCTCGCACCCCCTACTCTCTCTCACACTCTCTCCCATCCCCTACTATCTCTCTTTAATAGACACACACACTCCCATCCCCCCTCTCTCTCTTCTCTCCCATCCCTTACTCTCTAGATCTATCACACACACTCCTATCCCCCTCTCTCTATCTCCATCTCCCTACTCTCTCTCACACTCTCTCCCATCCCCTACTCTCTCTTGTACTCTCTTCCATCCTTTACTCTCACTCTCTCCCTCTCCCACTACCTACTCTCTATCCTCCATCCCCTACTCTCTCTCTCCCCTCTCCTATCCCCTACTCTCTCTCTTTCATAGAAACACACACCCTTATCCCCCCACTCTCTTCTCTCCCATCCCCTACTCTCTAGATCTATCACACACACTCTCACCCCCCCTATCTCTCTCCCTCTCCCTTTCCCACTCCCTCTCCTATCGCCTACTATCTCTCTCTCTCTCTCTCTCTCTCTCTCTCTCTCTCTCTCTCTCTCTCTCGTTCTCTCTTTCCCTCTCTACTCTCTCTCTCCCATCCCTTACTCTCACTCTCTCTCTCCCATCCCCTACTCTCTCTCACTCTCCCATCCCCTACTCTCACTCTCTCTCTCCCATCCCGTACGAGCTCTCTCTGCCACCACCTACTCTCTCTCACACTCTCACACTCTCTCCCATCCCCTACTCTGTCTCTCTTACACACATTCTCATTCCCCCTCTCTCTCTCCCTCTCCCACTCCCTCTCCCACCGCCTACTCTCTCTCCCCCATCCCCTACTCTCTCTCTTCCCTCTCCCATTGCCTACTCTCTCTCTTTCACAAACACACACACTCCCATCCCCCCTCTCTCTCTCCTCTCCCATCCCCTACTCTTTAGATTTGTCACACACACTCCCATCTCCCCCCTCTCTCCCTCTCCCACTCCCTCTTGCACCACCTACTATCTCTCTCTCTCTCTCTCAAGTACTCTCTCTCCCTCTCTAATTTGTCTCTCCCATCCCCTACTCTCACTCTCTCTCTTCCATCCCCTAATCTCTCTCACACTCTCTCCCATCCCCTACTCTCTCTCTCTCTCTCTCTCTTTTCCATCCCGCATGAGCTCTCTCTGCCACCCGCTACTCTCTCTCAAACTCTCACACTCTCTCCCATCCCTTACTCTATCTCTCTTACACACATTCCCATTCCCCCTCTCTCTCTCTCGCACTCCCTCTCCAAATGCCTACTCTCTCCCATCCCCTACTTTGTCTCTCTTACGCACTCCCATTCCCCCTCTCTCTCCCTCCCATTCCCTCTCCCACTACCTACTATCTCTCTCTCTCACTCTCTCCCTCTCTACTCTCTCTCTCCCATCCCCTACTATCACTCTCTCTCTGCCACCCCTACTCTCTCTCACACTCCCACACTCTCTCCCATCCCATTCTCTCTCTCTTACACACACTCCCATCCTCCCTCTCTCTCCCTCTCCCATTGCCTACTCTCTTTCTCTCCCATTCCCTACTCTCTCTATCTCTTTATTCCCTCTCCTATTCCCTACTGTCTCTCTTTCACACACACACACCCATCCCCCCCCTCTCTTCTCCCATCCCCTACTTTGTCTCTCACTTGCTCTCCCTCTCCCACTCCCTCTCCCACTGCCTACTCTCTCTCTCACTCTCACTCTCACTCTCTCTCTCTCTCTCTCTCTCTCTCTCTCTCTCACTCTCACTCTCACTCTCACTCTCTCTCACTCTCATGCTCTCCCTCTCTACTCTCTCTCTACTACCCCCTACTCTCTCACACATTTTCACACTTTCTCCTATCCCCTACTCTCCCTCTCTCTCTCTCTCACACACACAGACACACACACATTTCCATCCCCCCTCTCTCTCCTTCTCCCACTCCCTCTCCCATTGCCTACTCTCTCTGCCATCCCCTACTCTCTCTTGAGCTACTCTCTCTCTCTCTCTCTCTCTCTCTCTCTCGCTACTCTATCTCCCCCCTCTCCCATTCCCTACTCTCTCTCTTTCACACATATGCACTCTCATCCTCCTCTCTCTCACTCTCCCTCTGCCACTCTATCTCCCACTACCTACTCTCTCTCTCTCTCTCCCCCATATCCCCTACTCTCAATCTCTCTCCCCATCCCCTACTCTCAATCTCTCTCTCCCACCCTATACTCTCTCTCTGCCACCCCTACTCTCTCTCACACTTCCTATCTTTCTCATCCCCTATTTTCAATCTCTCTCCCCCATCCCATACTCTCTCTTTTCCACCCCTACTCTTTCTCAAACTTCCTCTCTCTCCCATCCCGTACTCTCTCTACCACCCCTACTCTCTCTCACGCTTCCTCTCTCTCTCCCATCCCATACTCTCTCTACCACACCTACTCTTTCTCACTTCCTCTCTCACATCCTGTACTCTCTCTGCCACCCGTACTCTTTCTCACTTCCTTTCTCCTATCCTGTACTCTCTCTGCCACCCCTACTCTTTCTCACATCCTCTCTCTGCCATCTTGTACTCTCTCCCCTCTCCCATTCCCTACTTTCTCCCTATCTCTCTCTCTCTCACACACATAGCCATTCCTGCCCCTACCCTCCCTCCCCACTCTCTCTTGCTCTTTCTTTTCATCTCTTCTATGCACTATTTAAGTCTCAATAGTGCATGCACCTTATAGCACACACATGCTATTCATGAGACCAAAATTCAAATGCTTTAAACAGTGCATGCCCACTATAGGGTGTATGCACTATTGAAAGCTTTGAATTAAAACCAAGCCTAAGTCTTGGTTTTTCCTTGGAGATCTAACCCAAAGGTTTGAAGTTTATAAATAGGTCTGAGACATGTTTTCCAACAAACATACAAAAAATGATTGATTTTTTTTTATGTGCTCTCCTTCAAGATTCCTTGTGGTTGGGCATCGATAAGATCAGGTTACATGTCATTGTAGGTCTCTGTGTTAGCTATATAACCATATAATTTATTTTTAATTTGAACTATTTCAAGTCTTTCATCTATAATTTCTTTTGAATGTATGTTTATTTTTTGTCAAAAACCACCATATACTAATTGAGCTATAGATTTTAGCTCATTCATCAAATTTTGCAACAACTTAGTTTTTTAGAAACTAGACTCCATTCTACACACTTTGAATTTTTTTTTTTTTGATTTTAGATTAGTTTTCAATTATTTCTAAGGGGAGCACACATATATTTCATGTTTTTGGGATGTGTCTAGTTTAAAAATTCATTAAAAAAAAAAATTACACATCATAAAATTACCTTAAAAATTTGGGATAAACTACATAGTGTAAAGTAACTTTTGACCAGAGCGATTAAATAATTTCAAAAAAAAAGTTAAAATTTTAGGGGGGCCACACTTTGTACCATGTTATGTTTTTTTGGAATAAACAATACCACTTTTTGTGGCCCCCTTTTTTGAGAACCTAAAACTAAACCATTTTGAAATAAAAATAGTAGTTTAGAAACTAAATTCAAAGGACTACAATTTTGTTTTTGTCATATCTTAAAATTTTGAGCGTAACTATCTTCAAATTCTTGTTGAAGTTCATAAATTTCTGATTTCAGGAAAAAGGTGTCCACTTATACCCCCCTTATGGCACCACAACTTGGTGCACTTACCCATATACATACATACATACATACATACATACATACATACATACATATATATATGTATATGTATATATATATATGTATGTATATATATATATGTATGTATATATATATGTATATATATGTATGTATATATATATGTATATATATATATATATGTATGTATATATATATGTATGTATGTATATATATATGTATATATATATATATGTATATACATATATGTATATATGTGTATATATTATACACATACATATATATGTGTATGTATATACATATATGTACATACATATATACATACATACATATATATATATATATATACACATGCACACACACATGTAATGTCAAGAGTAATTATTATAGATGCACCTATTTTCATTAAAATCTCAAGCTGTTTTTCAATTGAAATTGATGAAAGTAAGTGCCTAAAAAAATATTATAGTTGTATAAAGTTAGTACAAAATTATTCTTCAACATTTTTATTTTTAATTTTCTATATATGGTGTTGAATTTGTATAACTTCAATTTATTTTAAGGATATTGTAACTATAATGTCTCCTTTTTGGGTCTATTAAGATTCATGATTTTAAATGAAATGACGTATACTCATTTTAGTCATTTCTCTCTCTCTCTCTCTCTCTCTCTCTCTCTCTCTCTCTCTCTCTCTCTCTCCCACCTCTCTCTCCCTCCCCCCCCCCTCTCTCTTTCTCACACACATACCCTATCCCACCCTCTCCCATCCCCTACTCTCTCTCCCTGCCCCTCCCTCTCTCTCTATCTTATCCTCTCTCCCTATACCATCCTCTCCCATCCTCTCCCATCCCCTACTCTCTCTCTCTCTCTCTCACACACACACACACACACACACACACACACACACACACATCCCATCCCACCCTCTCCCATCCCATAGTCTCTCTCTCTCTCCCTCCTTCCGTCCGTTCGTCCGTTCGTCCCTCTCTCTCCCTCTCTCCCTCTCCCTCTCCCTCTCCCCATCCTCTACTCTCTCTCACTCTCTACCCTCTCTCCCTCTCTCCCTATCCATCCTCCCTATTGAAATACAAGGCTTACAAAGTGTGTGCAGTATAGTGTGATCACGCTATGTAAGCCTTGAATTTAAAAATTCTTTAAACAATGTGTATGCACTATGGTGTGCATATACTATTTGAAGCTTTGGATTCTACCAAGCCTAAGGCTTGGATTTTCCTTGGGGATCCAACCTAAAGTTTCGGAGTCTCTAAACTAGTCTAAGACATTTTTTGTAGCAAACATACAAAAATGATCTTGTGAGATCTCTTTCAAGTTTCCAAATGGTTGAGCATCGATAAAATCAGGTTACATGATATTGGAGATCTCTGTGTTAGCTATATAACCATATCATTTATTTCAAATTCATACTATTTGAAGCCTTTCAATTATAATTTTTAAAAAATTTATACCCATTTTCTCTCAAAAGCTAACATGTGCCAATTGGGGTGTAGATTTTGGCCTATTCATTGAATTTGCAACATCTTAGTTTTTTAGAAAGTAGACTCAATTCTACACATTTGAAAAAATGAAGTTTTGATTTTAGATTAGTTTTCAATCATTTCTAGGGGGGCACACAAATATTTTACGTCTTTGGGATGTGTCCAATTAAAAAATTCATAAAAAAAAATACACATTATAAAATTACTCAAATATGGGATAAACTACATGGTGTTAGGTAGCTTTTGACTAGAGTGATTAAAAAATTAAAAAAACAAGTTGAAATTTTAGAGGGGACACACTTTGCACTATGCTAAGTTTTTTATGAAAAAAAAGTACCACTTTCTATGGCCCCCCTTTTTTGGACCCAAAACTAAACCATTTTGAAAAAAATAATTGTAGTTTAGAAACTAGATTCAAAAGACCACTACTTTTATTTTTGTCATATCTTAAAATATTGAGCGTAACTATCTTGAAATTCTTGTCAAAGTTCAAAAATTGTTGATTTTAGAAAAGAAGTGGCTACTTATATGTAATGGGCACCCTAGAAATGTCCAAAACTGAACCAATTGCTGAAATAGACTTTTTAATGCAAACTGAAGATGGAACCGATGTTGAAATTATATTAATTCTTAATATGATGAAATTAAGTACAAGAAATGTATTCCAAAGGCCAAATCCCAAGGGAATGACGTCTACAATGTTACAAGAGAGGATGAACATCCTCTATTGCCAAGAAAGATATGCGACTCACACATCCAAGCTCTTATCAAGTGTCATTCACAAAAATACAATGCTCAACAATGAGACTTTCACCCCTATTTATCCTTTTCCTTCACCCTTCTAGAAGGAACTAAAACATTAATTAATTGCAAGTACTAGAAGCTTCCCCTTTCCAATAATTAATGCACTTTCTAGAAACTCTGCCCTTGCAATACACTAATTAATTATGCATCTAGAAAATTAAATTACTAGAGGCTTCCCCCTTTCCAATAATTAATACACACTCTAGGAGCTTCTCCCTTGTAATACAATAATTAACTTAATTAATTAAATATAAAGTCACCTTTTATTTTTAATTCATTTAATGAATTTATAAGAAATTAATTTAATTTCCTCTTATGCCCCACTTAGACTTTGGAGAATGTGAAAGCTAAAAGATGGGGTCATTACAGTCTGCCCTCCTTGAAATTGCTTTTCCTCAAGCAATCTTAGTCATGTTTGCTGTAACACTTGCTCACTCTCCCAAGTAGCATCTTCCTTTGGCAGATATCTCCATTTGACTAAATATTCTTTAATCAACCTGCTTCGTAGAATCCTTTCCCTAGTATCGAGAATAGCCTTAGGAATTAATATGAGCTTTCACTCCTTATCTAATGGTGGTAATTTTGTTGAAGGTACAACTCTTTATCTAATGGCTTTCTTAAGCCTTGACACATGAAACACATTATGCACCTGATTACCCTTTGGATGCTCACTCTCGTAAGCAACCTCACTCACCTTGTGAGTCACTCTATAGGGACCATAAAACCTATGCTTCAACTTCTTTGCTCTACTTTTCTTGAGTGATGACTGTTTGTATGGTTGTAGCCATAAGTAAACCATATCCCCAACCTCAATACTACACTCTATCCAGTGCTGTTTGCATATAATTTTTGTTGATTTTAGGCTTGCTGCATATTCTCCTTGAGCACCCTCAAAATATCCTAACTATCATGCAAGAAGTGTTTTGCTTTGGGCACTAGATACTATCCCCCAAAACCATATCCATGAAACTAGGTGCTTCATAACCGTATAGTGCCATGAATGGAGTCATCTTATGGACATATGATAAGTGGTGTTATAACAGTTGTGATGTCCCCAGAGTGGGCCCCTAACGGAAGGTGACGTAGGTCTGTCCGTGCGGTTTGTCGCTACCACGTGTCCGGGGTCCTCGCCAGCGAGGCTATCCTGGGGTTGCCCCCTTAACGCAGGGAGGTGCCGTTTACTAACAGTCCGGGCTTTTGGTACAATGGTTACTAACTTGGTATCAGAGCCGGAGGTCTCGAGGTCGAGACCCGCAGAGCGTGGTGGGCTGTGATGTCCCCAGAGTGGGCCCCTAACGGAAGGTGACGTAGGTCTGTCCGTGCGGTTTGTCGCTACCACGTGTCCGGGGTCCTCGCCAGCAAGGCTATCCTGGGGTTGCCCCCTTAACGCAGGGAGGTGCCGTTTACTAACAGTCCGGGCTTTTGGTACAACGGTTACTAACTTGGTTGAAACTAGGTGCTTCATAACCGTATAGTGCCATGAATGGAGTCATCTTATGGACATATGATAAGTGGTGTTATAAAAGTACTCTCCCATATGTAGTCATTTGACCCAAGCCCTTTGTTGTGCAGTCACATAGTTCCTCATATATGCTTCCACCCATTTATTCACAATTTTTGTCTGCCCATCCGTCTGTGGATGATAGCAAGTGCTAGGTGTAAGATCTATACCACACAACCTAAATAGTTCCTGCCAAAAAGTATTCATGAGTTTACTATACTAATCACTGACAATGAAACTAGGTAGCCCATGTAACTTGAATATCTCTCTGAAGAAAAGATTAGCCACCTGTGCTATTGTGTAAGTGGATGGGATAGCAAAGAAGTGAGAAAACTTTGTTAGCCGGTCAACTATCACATAGATGCAATCTTTCCCTTGTATTCATAGTAACTTGATGATGAAGTCCATAAAAATACTTTCTAATTTCATATCTGAAATGGGAAAAGGTTGTAACAACCCTGTAGGATATGTGTGCTCTCCCTTATTCTGCTGGCAAATTGCACACTCCCTGACATGCTTCTGAACATCATCCTTGAGCCCTTTCCATGTGAACCGCTCACGAATCTTCCTATAGGTCTTAAAGACACCTAGATGTCCAGCTATAGGTGCATCATGAAATGCCTTCAGTATTACCTCCCTAAACTATGATGAAGGAATCAAATATATCCTGCCTTGAAACTTTATCAATTTGTCCATCACCATGTAACAATCATCATGTATGGTGCCTGCAATTACTCCACAAGCCCAAGTATCCATCGCATACTCTTCTATGATCTTATTTCTCCAATCTCTTGTAATCTCAGCTAGAGCACAAATATGAGGTCTCTTGGATAAAGTATCTGCCACCACATTCTTCTTACCTTTGACAAACTCAATGTCAACGTCATAGGCCTATAACTTCGTAATCCACTTTTGTTGTCTATCATTCAAATCATGTTGGCTCATTAAGTATTTGATGCTGTTGTGATTGGTTTTGATAACAAACTTTCCCCCAACTATTTAGAACTGAAACTTAGCCAATGCATGCATTATAGCCAACATGTCCCAATCATAGATGGAATAACTCCTCTCCACTCCATGGAGCTTCTTGCTCTCAAAAATAATAGGATGCTTCTCCTACATCAATACTACCCCAATCCCATCTCCTGATGCATCACAATGAAGCTCAAATGGCTTTGTGAAATCTCTTAGAGCTAGTACTAGACATGATGACATCACCTTCTTGAAATGATTGAAGCTTCTCTGAGCTGGCTTTGCCCATGTGAAGGCCCCTTTCCTGGTAAGGTCTATCAAGGGTGCAACAATCTATGAAAATATTTTAACAAATCTCATGTAAAATCTGCAGAGACCAAGGAATCCCTTAAGCTGTATAATATTTGTAGGAGTAGGCCAATCAACAATAGCCCTAATTTTTTAGGATCTACCCGAACTCCATCTGTGCTAATGATATGCCCAAGGTATAGTAGCTTAGTCATCCCAAACTCACACTTAGATTCATTGGCATACAGTGACTCTTTCTCCAAAGTGGACAACACCATCTCAAGATGTTGTAAATGCTCCTCTCAAGTCTTACTAAAGACTAAAATGTCATCAAAGAAAATCAAGAAAAATCTCCTAAGCTGCTCTTTGAATACTTGATTCATGCAACTTTGGAATGTAGTAGGGGCATTGGTTAGCCCAAATGGCATAACCAAAAAATTGAAGTGGTCGTAGTGACACTGAAAAGTTGTCTTCTCAATGTCCTTCTCCCTCATCCTGATCTAATGATACCCTGACTGTAGATCAATCTTTGTAAAAAAACCTTGCACCATGTAACTCATCAATCAGCTCATCTATTCGTGGGATGGGATATCTCTTCTTAATGGTCTTCTTGTTTAATGCCCTATGATCAATGCACATGCACATTTTCCCATCCTTCTTCTTTACCAACACTACTGCTGAAGAAAAGGGGCTCTTACTAGGCCTGATATGCCCTATTTCCAACAACTCCTTAATTGCCTTCTCTATCTCATCCTTATGTTTCTTAGGATGATGATAGGGAGTACTCATGATTGGTTTGGCTCCCTCCTTGAGCTCAATAACATGCTCTATCCCTCTGTCAAGAGGAACCCCATGTAGAATCTTTCCAAATACCTTAGTGTGCCTATCAAGTATCTCTTGGATATTTGGTGGATGACTCTTCACCTGTGGCTCTTGTGAAGTTGGCATAGTGAAACATTCTATTGCCCACTCTATGTTATTATGTCAAAAAAAGTCTCTACATTCTCCTCAGTGAAACTACTCTGCAACTCCCATCTAAAAATCCTCTAAGTACAACAGTTCTTCCCTCATGCTAAAACTTCATCTCCAATTTTGCTAGGTTAAGTGTGAACTCTACTAGTGAGGCCATCCATACCATGCCAAGGATGACATCATAATCTCCTATGTCTACCACATAGAACTCATTTTCCAACTCATAGCCATCTCTAGACCTAATGTAGAGATTATATATCTTTCGAGTGCATAATAGTTTGTCACCATTAGCTACCATAACTCTAAATCCAGCGTGCTCTTTAGTCTATAGAAGTCTCTTGGCTACCAATTGTGCATCTATAAAATTATGTGTAGCCCTAGTGTCAATGAGTGAGATCGCTTTCTGCCCTTGGATAGTACCTCTGACCTTAAATGTGATTTCCTTCTAAGCCCCCATTAATCATGCTAATGACTTCTCATCCTTAGGAATGTTGCTCTCCTATGTAGTGCTATCCTCATCTAAATCAGAGTACTAATCCTCCCTCTTTTACTGTGATTCTTCTGTTGATAAATACTCTATTTGATTTGCCTTAGCCTTGAGAGGATACTTATGAGATAAATCCCAAGGCTCTCTGTAATGAAAACATGATAACTTCTTCTTTCTTAAATCATTCAAGGTGTCATTATCCAACTTATCTCTTTTGGGTTGAGCATCCTTGTGAAAAGGTTTTTTGTCCTTCTCCTTGTCCTTTTTCATATAAGAATCCTTGTGCTGAAATTTTCTCCTAAATGAAGAAGGTGCTAAGTCACGAGCCTTTTTAGTGGCCTGTTGCAATGTAGCTAGGTCATGCCCCTTGATCTATCCTCGCAATGGTTCTGAGAGTCCATCCATAAACAACACTACTAACCTCCTCTCTAAAATATCTCTGACCAACACAACTAACCTCTAAAACTCACTGATATACATCTCAACTGATCTCCACTGCTTGAGTTGTGCAAACTCTTTAAACTATAATTCGAGATCCCTAGTATCAAATCTCTCTATGAGCTTCTCAATGAACTCCTCATAAGATGTGATCTGATTATGTCCCAAGGTTACCATGCCATGGTGCCACCACTCATGTGCCAGTCCATCCAAGTGAATAGCTGCATACTTTATAGCCTCTTCTTTAGGCATATGATTCAACTGCAAATATGTATCCATCTTTTGCACCCAAGCTTGAGAAGTAATCTTCCTTGAAGCATCATAATAAGGTAAAGAAAGTTTCCCAACTTTCTTTCTCAGCTCAAGGTTTTGACTTCTTCCTCTTGATCTGGGCATGTGTCTCATCCTCAAGTCTAAGTAATCTCTGAGAGAAATGTCTACCTAAAACTCTAGTCTGCTAGCCTCCCAATCCCTCCTGAACTGATCCTGTAACTCTGTAATTTGTAGTTCATTAATTAGCTGAACTGGATCTCTGGGTGGGAAGGTGGGTAGAAGAGGTCTTGAGCTGATTGTTCGAGTTGGGTGTGCAACATGTCTAAAGTTATCAGCCTCATTGGCATTGTTTTCATGTCCATTGTTACCATTAATGTTGTCTCGGCCTCCATTATCATTGCCCCTATTATTGTTGTTTCCATTGTTGGCATCACTTGGATTAATATTGTTGCCCATCTAGCTAGCCATTAGTTGCAACATCATATCCATTTTCCTATTCTACTCTTGTTGCATCATATCCATACGCCTATTCTGCTCCTGTTGCATCATATCCATTCGCCTATTCTGCTCCTATTGCATCTGTTGCCCCTCCTCTAATGTACCCAATAACTTGAACATTACATTTTCTTGATCTAGACTGGTATTCCTATCATCTTCGTCAGCCATACTATTGTCTTGTTCAAAGAATGTCTCCTCTGTGTCTGTATGATTGGATTGCATGTCCCTCTACATGGATGAACTACCCTATTCATTCTACAAGTCTGAACTCCTACTTTGTCTTGCTTTGGTATTGTAAAAATTATAAAGCCCTTGTCGTGTGCTCAAACATAGATGCTGAAGATCTCCACAAGATGGCAGGACTTATAGCTCTAATACCACTATAATGGGCACCCTAGAAATGCCCAAAAACTAAACCAATTGCTAAAATAGATTTTTTAATGCAAACCAAAGATGGAACCGATGCTGAAATTATATTAATTCTCAAAATTGTCACGTGCTCAAACATAGATGTTGAAGATATCCATAGGATGGCAAGACTTATAGCTCTGATACCACTATAATGGGCACCCTAGAAATGCCTAAAAACTGAACCAATTGCTGAAATAGATTTTTTAATGCAAACCAAAGATGGAACCGATGCTCAAATTATATTAATTCTCAAAATGATGAAATCAAGTACAAGAAATGTATTCCAAAGGCCAAACCCCAAGGGAATGACATCTAGAATGTTACAAGAGAGGATGAACATCCTCTATTGCCAAGAAAGATATGTGACTCACACATCCAAGCTCTTATCAAATGTCATTCACAAAAATACAATGCTCAACAATGAGACTCTCACTGCTATTTATCCTTTTCCTTCACCCTTCTAGAAGGAACTAAAAAATTAATTAATTGCAAGTACTAGAAGCTTCCCCCTTCCAATAATTAATGCACTTTCTAGAAACTCCACCCTTGCGATATAATAATTAATTATGCTTCTAAAAAATTAAATTACTAGAGGCTTCCCTCTTTTCAATAATTAATACACACTCTAGAAGCTTCTCCATTTTAATACAATAATTAATTAAATATAAAGTCACCTTTTAATTTTAATTCATTTAATGACTTTCTAAGAAACTAATTTAATTTCCTCTTATGCCCCACTTAGACTTTGGAGAACATGAAAGCTAAAAGATGGGGTTATTACATTATACCCCCCTTTTGGCACCACAATTTGATGTACTTACCCATGTAGGTTCCATGAACTATATCAACATACAATATTTTGGCCTTCGGGTCATGGAGCTTCAAGACTATGTATTTAGCTTTAGGCTCAGGTTTAAGTTTAACCTTTTTATCACCAATCATAGTCAAAGCATGAGACATGTCCATCTTAATCTCACCTTTGAGATCTGTGTGAAAAATCCTACTCAATAGCATCCCATAAGTGGCCAGATTATCAACAACCAAAATATTCAATTTTAACTTCTTTTATGGATGTGTTGCAAGAGCCATTGGAGCATCTTTTAAAAT
This sequence comes from Cupressus sempervirens, assembly GCA_028749045.1. Taxonomy (NCBI): domain Eukaryota; kingdom Viridiplantae; phylum Streptophyta; class Pinopsida; order Cupressales; family Cupressaceae; genus Cupressus; species Cupressus sempervirens. Next base: position 719,940,086 of record CM053790.1, on the reverse strand, counting down.
ACTAACTAATGAGACTTATTTTTCTTCCATTGAATACATTCTTCTTGATAGTTTATTTAGAGAGAGACCTAGGGCATGGGCTACCTTTTAAGGAATAATATTATCAGATGCACTTGAATTAATAATACAATTTCTTAACTTATAGCCAGCTATATAGAGAGAAATATAGAATGGATCTAGTTTATCTAATCAAAAGGCTACAACAAATGACTCTTCTTCACTCATGAGGCCTTCTAAATTTTCCTCTTGTAGACCAGTCTTCGATTCATGGTTGATAGTAACATTAGGTGTGCCTTTCCTTTTCCAACACATCGAGTCAATCTATCTAATTGATGCAGATTGAACTTTAAGTATTCCAACTAAGAAATATGCACTTTAGTCTTCTTGCAATGATCAATAAAATCAAAGTAGTCTTCAGCAATGAGGGAAGACTTGACCTTATTTATTTCCTCTAATTGTGAAGGACCTTATAAAGTGTGTTTGTGAGATAAGAAACACTTAGGAATTTCATTAGTGGCTTTCTCCTTTTCTCCTTTTCTCCATTTCTCTTCTAGTCTTTGCCTCCAATTTGGGGTGGATGCATTGCAAGAATAATTATTAATATATTCGCCTTTCTCACCATATGATTCATACTGTAGAAAATTTATCAAAGAGGTTCCAAAGATCGGCCTTGCTGTATCTTTAAGGGATACATACTCTTTAATCTTTTCTCTTGTCAAATGCATTTGCATATATGAACATATTAGGGCATCTTGCACCATCATGATCAGTCATTAGATGAAAACCACACATAACTATTTGATGACTGGATGAACTAGTATGCTCAATATCTATCCTTTGTGTTGTCAGAGGTAACCATTTTGATTGCTTGTTCTATTGCTAAGGCATATAATTCCTTCTTGGAATATCTTGATATAGAGGTAGTGCATTTTGAGGCATCTACTTCTTAATTTGTAGTAAACCATTAATGTAGAAAGCCAATTTGGGAAAGACCACTAGTAACATGCTACCAAATTTTCACTCTTCTAAAGTGAGCTCTGTGAGGAGCCAATCCCATTAAAGGTTACAAAACACATTGTTAAATGTGACCTTTTTAAAGGATTTAATCACCCTATTAGGAGTGGCCTTGTTAGAGGGCTTTAGAATATTCCATTAGAATTCACCTTGATTAAAGAATTTACAAATGACTATTAGTTCAACCTTGATTAAAGGATTTCAACATTGATACAATGGTTAGAAAGTAACAATAGGTTGATTTGATAAATACAACTCACTTTGCAAATACAGATCATAATGTATCTCATATGTTGATGCACTGACTGATCTCCATTATCATCTATGTCTCTGATCTTCTTGAAAATCCTTCAAGTGATCACACATCTCAGTGTCCTACTTAAATTTTCCAGCCAATAGTATCAACAACTACTCTAACCTTTTTAGGTTAGCCCTTGTACCTTCTTAAATAGGGAGTTCTAATATTTGTTTTCTTAAACATCATTGTGGATCTTAGTGTTTGGTCATATTCATTGAATCCTTCCATCTTTTCATTTCCTCTTTTCTCTTCTAGAAACTTCTCAAAACTTCTCAGTGAATCCATGCTGTAGAAATGCTCAAACATGATTTCCCTTGAATTAAATGCTCCAAGTCATCCATCCTTATCTTCAACACATTTTACATATTCCAAGAATTAAATTATGTTTATTGGAAATCAAGGTTTCCTCAAAAAAATTGAAATACTGTCACTCAACCAACACAATTTCCTCATAAACTTCTCTTTGAATCCATGCCTAGAAATGCTCAAACAAGATTTCCCTTGAATTAAATGCTCCAAGTCATCCATCCTTATCTTCAACACATTTTACATATTCCAAGAATTCAATTATGTCTATTGGAAATCAAGATTTCCCTATAAACTATCAAATGCTGTCACTCAACCAACACTATCTTTTGACACTCGGTTGTCAATGAATTACTTGATCAATAATAAATTATATGTTTGACATACTTTTTGATACTCATTCAATACTAATGCTCAGTTGACACTATATTCTACTTGGCTTATACTATCACTCAGTCAACACTAGCACCACTTGACATATACTTCTAGTTCCTTAATCTTCTTTTTTATTGGACAAGCCTATGCATTTGGTCTTCTATTGATATTCCTTCTAGGCTTCAATATAACTCTTCTTCACTTGTATAATGATTAAACAATCATATTATCTTATCAAGTTCGAATTGATCAAGTGCCCATTGTAGTTTCTCACAACTCAACCTTTCCTCTAGGTCCCTTTGTTATCTCATCTCCTCAAATCCTCTTCATCAATCATCTTGATATAGCATTCTACTTAGATAGAAACTGTGTTAGCAATAAGGTTTGACATCAATGACAAGATAACAATTATTCCAATTGTAGTTTCTAATAGGAACCGATGGTTATGCTAGTTGATGTGCCATGACTGGAAGGATGATAGTCAAAGGTTGCAAATTGACATCTATGGGGACAAGTGTTCCTAGTAGGTTTAGAGCTTGAAAAGTTATGGGGGTAACAATAACCTTTGGTGGTGAAGACTATTTGCTGACTGACTTAGTCTTTCTTTTCTTTTTAGGAGCTATAGGCTTGAAATCTAGCTTTTAGAGAGCCTTGAAATCTTTGTCCAATAGGCCTTTATGTATGTCCACTTATGTGTACGGTTTTTCAGCTAGCTTGCTTATTAGTGTTTTTCTAACCTTGAGCATGACTAGGATTTTGTATGTTCATTCTAGGGACTTAAACAATTATTTCTACAATGGTTGCTTCTTTCCCAATGGGTATTCCTCTCAATAATTCATTAAACTCTTCTTCTTCTTCTAAGAATGAACTCACTTGTTGATATTGTTGAACACTTCTTCTACACTTTCAGGCAAGTGTACTCAAATCTTAAATAATGTCTTCCTAGGTGTGTTGAAAGCCAATATTTGGTTGGAGATCTGGAAACAAATTCTCATGTAGTAGTACCATCTTGCTTCATCATAGGTGACAACTAATTTTTCTTGTTTAGATCCCCAACAAAGTTGCAAAAATATGTTGGTAAACAAATTTGTCACTTGAAAATGCATGATTTTTCCCAATGGAATGTGTGTGGAAAATCAATTTCTCCAACAATTGGATAAGCCCTTGAAATGTAGCCTTCCTTTGAGTTTTGAGGGTCATCTCCCTCATTATATATATATATATATATATATATATATATATATATATATATATATATATATATATATATATATATATATATATATATATATATATATATATATATTGGGTTTTTCAATAAACATGTATTCAAACTTGAAGGAAAAGCTACTGGCGACGAATGCACCAAACAACTTCAAAGCTTTCTTAGATTAACGTAAAATACTAATAAAAATAATCAAGAGCTATGCTTCAAGATGATCATTAACACAACACTAATTCAAGATCCATGAACATTTGTACAATACCATGAAAACACTTACTGCAAAGAGAATCAACACTTTCACGATTCAACAACTCAAATTTTAGAAAAAAAAAAACTCAAAATGTGTTTTCCTTTATTTTCTTGCACCAAGAACATAAGAGGGATTTTATATTACAAAGACAAAAATTTTACACACTTTCCAAAAATTATCTTATCGTCAAAATTCTAACATAAGTGTTTCCTAATTCCAAAGTCCAAAATTCCCCTTATAAAGCAAAATGATCCCTTATTTAGACCCAAGGTTAAGAATGACTCCTCTGTGGTTAATAACTACCTCCCAATTACGTGATTTTAGTTAGATTAATTAACCTCTAGAAGGAAAAAAATATACAAACATGACTCAAGCTAAAATTCACTAAAAAGACCATGAAATATACATCTGATCACTAAAGTTTCTAGCTATTGGATTCTATCTATCAAGATGTGATATATTTATTCTTGAAAGCCATGTAGGCATCAAGTATTTTCCATCGAATCATAATTTGGAATTAACACATTTTCCATCATGAGTTTGGTTGGGAAGTACTTATCCTAGATCACTTCCAACTCTTGTTGATATGTTGAAATGTTGCAATCCTCCAAAGTGACAGAAACCAGATGAAGGTTCATCATAGTTTCAACACCCAACTCTCAATTTTCTATCTCTAAATGAATCCAAACACTGAAGGAATCTAGAACAAGCTGACAAGTGACATGTTTAAGGTCACCCATTTTTTCTCCATGTGTAATTATTGTGACCACTTCATCCAAGACTTTCTCTTTTGTCTATTCACACACATATATCAACTTTTCAAATTCGGTGACCTCTCTACTGATGTTTATTACTTTCCAATTGATACTCTTAATCCATATGTGCACTTGATTATTATTAGGATCAGAAATAACCTTTTCAAGGATTAGAATGTTCACATCAACTTTTGAGATCTCCTACAATTTATCGGCCACTCCTTGCTAGGAGGTCTTTTATTCCTTGCTGATTTCAAGTTCTTTAGACATCTCTTGTGCCTGTACAATGATCTTTTTGCATATTTCATTCTCTCCATTTATGAACTCTGAAACATCTTCTATCATCATACTATGAGACTTTTGTTTATTTATAGTTTCCACCATAGTATGATTGAGAACACCTCCAAGACCTATTAAAGCTGGTGAGGTAATTATCGCGTGAACATTATAAGACTTGCTAACTATGTTAATGTACAACACTAACATTTTCACCTACTCTTTGAGTTGCTCCTTTGATCTCTTTTCTTTCTTCACTCCTTGTAATATTTGCACTGTGTACAACTCAAAATTCTGAAAATATCCTTCTGTAGTTGATGGGCCGAGATCAACTTTTCTTAGAGTGAAATCCAATTTGGAGGCTTCTTTAACTTTTCTCACTATATATAAACATAAATTACTTGATTTTTTATCAATGGTCAACCTAGACATCACCTTGGTTCTCTTCACTTTGGGAGGTCTTTGGAGAAAGCTAGAAATCGCATCAAATGGAAGTGGGACCACTTGGACTACTTTCTTCTTCTTTTGTAGAGTCACTTGCAGCCATGAAGATGTAGGAGCTCAAGATGATACCCACGTATTATTTTCTTGATTCTCATCAATTACCATTAAATATTTCATGTTAGATAATTGGTTATCTATTTGTGTGATGTCTACCAATGATATCTCGGGAGGAGGAAAGTCTTGAGGAGAAGCTACTATTGGGGGCAAAGAAGCAATGAAAATGGTTTGTTTTATATATCTAGGATATTTTTGAATATTCTTAGAGATCTATTTTCCTCCTGATTCACCTTGCAAACTTTATCTCTTGGTTTTGACCTCTTTTTTCAACCACAAACTCAACCTCACATGCTCTAGGTAAAACACTTAACTAGTTTGGATCTTTGTCACCACCATCATTACCTAAATTAAATTTCTATATTTTTTTACTTGAGGTCACTTTGGGTGCCATATGAGATGATTCTCCTTGATAATTGTTCCTTTTAGTGGGATTACCTCCTTTACTTCCAGGTCTAGTAGTTGTATTCTTTATCCTCATCTTGTTTACCCATTCTTCTGTCCTCTTCATGACATATGTCATCACTTTTTTTAGATTTCTTAATTCTTGAACATACTAATCAATTAGTGGGAGTTATAACAACTCAATCTTCTCATGATAGTAGGGATCAACCAATGAACATTCATCATCCTTTATGTCTATCACATCAATATCTACTTTGAAATCTATAACCTACCTAACGGTAAGCCTCATCTAGTCTCATTTGTAGACTTTGAAATCATCCTCACAATCTTCCAAAAAGTCTTGTAGAAATGGAAAATGACAAAGGATAGTAGTTAGCTTTAATTCATTGATTACATAACCTTTATTTTCATAAGGAAACCACATAGTGTAGGGGTATAAATTGATCTTGGCAGTGGAAGTCACTATGTTCCTTGCATCTGTTGCGGTATCACACCTGTAATGTTTGATGCCAATAGGAAAAGATATCTCATCTACCCTCTTGTTCCTACAAAGTTTATTAATTTGATTGATTTGTGTGCACATCTCAATCAACACTACCTTATCATCAACAAACCTAGGTATCATAAGGGGATATCCATCATAAGCCGCCAATCGAATATAAGTGAACTTCAGGAACTATATGAAATAACTTATGTACTTTCAAACTACCACTCCTACTTCTAATAAAATTATGAGCCCTATGTTTCCTTGAAGTTCCCTTGTTATCAACATCATGAATGCATCATTCACTCTCCTAAAATGGTGTAGGCTACTTTCATATTGCAACTAAGGGTGTCGATTGTAAATGATAGTGGCATCATCATATATACCTTTTTTGTTAAGCCCATGCCAACTTTTTGTACTTTCCATAGAATAGAAGAGGTAAGAAGTCATATAGAAGTAATCATTATCTTGGAGTTCTATGAGTTTTTTATGTAGGGTATCACTAATAAGCTCTTCCCAATCAATGTGTTGCTTCTCTTCATAAATCATGTTGATAAACATAAGCACGCATCCTTTAATCTCGTGCGAGTCCTGAGTTCCACTATTCTAATTGGAAGGATTACCATATTTGCCACATCTTACTTTAATGGTCATGGATGGACTTTTTTAACCAAGACTTACCTTTCCTTGGCTATGAGAACCTTGAGCTGGCAACAATGTTAAAGCATTGAGTTTGATTTGTAACATAATACTCCCTTTCCATCCTTATATAATTCTATGTTGGCATATTGTTCTCTAATAGGAAATCAAAAAGCTATGGCAAATATAGGATCCAATCAAACTAAAACCTTATTATTTGATACACTGATTTCTCTAGTATTTGGGTGGTACACATTCAAACATTCCAACACTAGATCAGGACATTGTGCCAAAATGGGATGACCTCTGGCTTGATCTATGTCTCTTTCAAATATCTTTCTTGGCAAGGGGGTCATGTCGCCACTTTCAAGAGATGATAAAAAATAGTGTAGGGTAACACTTCCTAAGATAGTGTCACCAATGCTAGGAAGAGTATTTTTTATAATAGGAGCATAATCAGGCCTTTGATATTTATATCTCATCTTTCAAAACTTTTACTTTGATCTCTTTTTTCAATGAAAAAAACCACACACCCTTTGACACACATTAATCATTCTTACATCCTATATGTGTAATCACAGTTGTATGCATTGGACATGTTTATTTGCAAAATAATAATCCAAGTGGATGCCAAATATTTTTGCTAACCTCGAGAAACTCCTTCAAATGATTGTCAAAATGTTGTGACTTCTCTCACTTCCAATCCTTTGAATATGCACCAGTGTTTCCTGTTTTCTCTCTTTAGTGGAACTAATGCAAATATAAGCATGCCACTAAGTATGTTGCATCATGCCGGATGGGCACCTTCATTGTCTAGGGATTTTGTCAAATAATTCATGAGCATCTTGTCAATAGAGGTATTAAACTGCTTAGCACATATCACACAGGTCTCCTTGAGAAGATGTCTGAAACAATGATTTTTCCAAACGACAATCATGTATCTTATCACCACTTTATATTTCCATCACAATTATCTTTTATGGAATTTATTCCCATGGATATGCTGATAATTCAAATCAATTGAAATTGATCTTCCAACCTCATCCGATGTGCCATGAGTTGCGTATAAAATAAACTCATTTGTTATACACTATAATTTTCCTCTAAGAAGATTTCTATGTCAGCATTCACACGAGCCTTATATATTTAAAAAAAAAACTCATTGTAGGCATGATTTTCCAACTTTCTAACACCATGTTATGTCATTGTAGATAGGGTTGAGTATTTTATCAGAGAAAATGCATGATATTTCCTTCATATTATAGGCTAGAGATTGGTGCATTGTGTCAAATACTTCATGTGCATTCTTCAATTGCTATTGACCACCCACGACCATAAGGAACCTAGTTTGATCGAGCTTACATCATTTGGTTTACTTTTTCTGTTGAAATCTGTTGGTTGCCCCTTGAGCCAACTACCCACCTATCTATCAGAAACATTAAACTTGGTAGGTGAGTTTGAATTTCAAAAAGAGAGGGAAAGTTTTTGAGAAAAGGAAAAAGGGTAGAATGCTCATTCATTCCATAATCAAGAAGGATAGAGACCAAAAAAAGAGATTAGAGCATTCAGAGAGTAGAAGGAAGGTTCAGGAAGTCAGGAAGAAGATCAAAGGTTGCAACAACACAAGTCTTGATCTCTTTGTTCTCTATATGTTCATTTTGTTTGTCCTGTTGAAGCAATGATTGCTCCAGGCGTCATTGTATGCAACCATCATGTGTTGTAAGTTTATATTGCAAATAGAAGTTGGAGATTAAAGTATTTTGATTTTGATTGAAGCCATATGCTCTCAGATATGTAATGGTTGAATCAGTTTTTGAATAGAAAGAACACAAGTAGGCATATTAGTCGATCTCCAATTTTTTGGCTTATTGTTGTTTCTATTCATATCTATTTTGCATTGTGTTTAGCATTTGAGAAGAAAAGTGTTGCAAGGTCTTGTTCTTATCTCTATGTTTTAATGGTGGAAGAAACTAGATTGTAAGCCAATCACTAAGTAACTCGGTATCCTAGTAAACCAAGTTCTCTAATCTAACTCGATTCTAGTGTTGACTGAGATCTTCTCATTTTTACCAAATATTTTGGTCTTAGTGTTGATTGATCTCACTCGGTCCCCTCCCTAACCAAGTTAACCATGCTCACTCGATTTTGTTTTCAAATGAGTTCACTCAATGTAGTGTTATCAGAGCCCATTGTTGTCGAGCTCTTCCTTTGGAGACCGAGTCACTTGGGTCCCATTGCTACCAGGCAACTTGACATTGCTTGTCACTTGACTACTTAAGGTTCCGAGCAACTCAGAACTCACTGTGTGTTTTGATTGCCAAGAAATTTTTTTGTGAAGTTTTCTCACATGGTATCAGAGCTTTGAGGCCCCACATTCTCATGAGTTTGGGCATTTATTTTCTGAGTATTTGACATGGTAGGAGATGAAGGAAAGACATGGCAACAACCACTATCCTTTAATGGACATAATTATGACACTTGTGTAAAGACAATGAGAACCATCATGGTCGAAAATGATTTGTGGAAGTTTGTGATGAATGGGTTTAAAATTATATAACTAACCCAACATAGTATGTTTCCCTCACCAACCCTCAAAAGATTTAGCTAAAGGAGTCAGGAAGAAGGGATGCAAAAGCCCTAAGTCTAATTTTTCCGAAGATAGCAGTAACTAACTATTCAAAAGAAGCATAGGATATTCTTGATACAAACTCCAAAGGAATTGATAAAGTTCATGTAGTAAAGCTATAGATGATCAAAAGGGAGTTTGAGAATCTTCAAATGAAGGATAATGAACATATTGTAGATTTCAGCTCAAGAATCTATATTTTGATAAACCAACTCAAATCAAATGGAGAAGAGTATGAAGAGAAAAGGATAGTGGAGAATGTATTGAGGAGTTTACCTAAAAAATATGACAATCTTGTGATGACCATTGAGGAGGCAAAGGATCTCACCACATTGATAATGGATGAGTTGATGGGAACTCTTCAAACCCATTAGCACTAGATTAACAGGTCAAAAACAACTTTCCAAGAGCAAGCTTTCAAGGCTCAATAAAATTCAAGAGGCAGGGGGAGAGGAAGAAATGGCTCCAGTAGAGGCTCAAGAAGTAGAGGTCATGGTAGAAATGGTTGAGGAATGCTGGTGTGGAAAGCTCAGGATGAGCAGGAAATCAAGAGGGAGCAATCAACTCTCAAAACAACTCTAGAGGAGGTAAGAAGAACTATAACTCCAATAAGAGCAATGTTGAATGCTACTACTATCATAAATTTGAAAACTTTGAAAGTGAATGATGGAAGAAGCAAGGTGATCAATCAAGATAGAATGCAAATGTGACTGATGTGAATATGGGAAATGCAAACAATCCCATAGCCTTCATCATGTGTGACATTGGCGAAGTAGAAATCCCTAAGGTATGGTACTTGGACATCGGTTGCAACAACCACATGAGTGGTAAAGAAAGCTTATTTTCTTTCATTAATAGAAATTTCAAGTTTGAAATTAAAATGGGAAACAATGGAACCATTCCCATTGTGGGAAAAGGTTCTATCGTGGTTCGCACCAAGCAAGGTGAGAAGAAAGAAATACAAAATATATGTTTTTCCCCAGGTATGAAACATAATTTTATGAGTGTTGGACAACTCATTCAAAATGGTTACAAAGTGTTGATGGAAAATGACAAGTGTGTCATTCATGAAAAGGATGGGAGTAAAAGGATACTTGCAACAGTCCAAATGATGAAGGATTGGATGTTCCCTTTGAAGATAGAGACATGTTTATCTTCTCAAGTCAACGCTGCAACTCCCAAGCATGTATGTACAACAATGCATCAACAATCAGCTCTTAGGAGCATGATTGAAGACCCCTCCAAGCTATTGCATCTCATGTATGAACATCTTGACTTTGTTGGTTTAAATTTGTTGTCCAAAAAAGGAATGATAGATGGTTTGCCAAGCATTGTAGATTCACGTGAAAAGGGTGAGGCTTTTATTTTGGGTAAGCAACATAAGCTTCCCTTTAATTTTGGTAATTCTAGAAGGGCAAGGACACCATTAGAATTGGTGCATTCTGATTTAGTTGGCCCTATACAAGGAGTACTAATTTCATGACATTCATAGATGATTTCAGTCATAGGACATGAGGTGTATTTTTTGAAAATCAAATATGAGGCATTTGATAAATTTGTAGAATCTAAAGCCCTTGTTGAAAAAGAATGTGGACACTATGTAAAAGTCCTTAGGTCGGATAGAGGAGGGGAGTATATCTCCAATTTGTTTTTAAATTTTTGTAGGAAGAATGGAATCAAGAAGGATCTTACAACCAATTATACTCCGCAGCAAAATGGAGTGGTTGAGAGGAAGAATAGGACCATTGTTGAAATGGCAAGAAGCATAATGAAAGAAAAGGGACTAACAACTAAATATTGGGGAGAGCCTATAGCAACAATAGTATACCTAATAAACATGTGTTCTATAAAGGCAGTTTGTAACAAGATTCCTCTTGAGGCACGGTATAGATATAGATGGAAATTTGAGCACTTGAGGGTGTTCAGATGTGTAGCATATGCACATGTGCTAATGGAATAAAGGTTAAAGCTTCATTACAAAGGTGTGAAGTGCATCTTCATAGGTTACAACTCGAAATCAAAGGGCTATATGCTGTATGATTCAATCACCAAGAAGATCATCATTTCAAGAGATGTGGAATTTCTTGAAAATCAATCATGGGATGACTCAGTGGATAAATCTTCAAGCACTTCAAGTAAAGTGTCGACTATGGATGAAGAAGATGAAATTGGTGATCAACAAGATGATGGAGCAACAAACACAGATAGTTGCAAACAAAGGCAAAAAGGCAAGCAACCTCAAACATGTACAGTTTCATCTCCTAGTAGCTCAAGATAGCTCTGAGTTGGTGTGAATAATAGTAGCAACATCAATACTATAAATTCAGATCCCACTCTTTCTTCCCTATTGCTAAGAAATACTAAGAGTCTAAAGGAGATATACCAAGATGAAAGGTATGATGAAGACTATGATGAGAGTATTAATTTTGCATTATTTTCTCATAGGGATTCAATCTATTTTGAAGAATCTATGAAAGAGGGGAAATGGTGTAATGCCATGGATGAGGAAATCGATGCTATTGAGAGAAATGAAACATGGGAGTTAAATATGTTGCCTCCCAAGAAACAAGTAATTGGAGTTAAATAGGTTTACAAGATCAAGTGCAATGTTGAAGGAAAAATAGATAGGCATAAGGCACGATTAGTGGTCAAGGGGTACAAGTAGCACTATGGCAGAGATTATGATGAGACATATGCCCTGGTTGCAAGAATGGAAACCGTGGGTGTTGTTATAGCAATTGCAGCCCAACACAAATGGAAGGTATACCAAATTAATGTGAAGTATGCCTTCTTGAATGATGTATTGAAAGAGGAAGTATATGTGGAGCAACCACCTGGTTATGAAGTTGCAAGTAAAGAACAAAATGTATATAGATTGAAGAGAGCTCTATATGGGCTCAAGCAAGCTCTATGGGCATGGTATAGTAGGATTGACTCATACATGATGAGCAATGGCTTTAGCAAAAGTGATGGTAAGCCCACTCTCTATATCAAGGTAGAAAATGGTAAAGTTTTGATTGTTGTCTTGTATATAGATGACTTAATCTTCATTGGAAATGATAATTTCCTAATTGGTGAGTTCAAAGAGGCCATGAAGAATGAATTTGAAATGACAGACCTAGGTCTCTTGAAGTATTTTATAGGCATAGAAGTAAAACAAATGCATGATGAAATCTTTATCTCTCAAGAAAAGTATACAAATTAGATCTTGGAGGGATCCAAAATGTAGAATAGTAAGGAAGCCCCAACACCAACAACAATAGGTCTGAACTTGAGAAAGGAAGATCACAACAAAAGTGTGAATCCAACATTATACAAAAGTATGTTTGGAATTTTGATGTATTTAACAACAATTTGGCCTAACATGATGCATGCAATAAATTTGATTTCCAGATTTATGGAAATACCCAAGGATTCTCATTGGCAAGCGGGAAAGAGGATCTTAAGGTATGTGAATAGTACCAAGGGATTTGACATTTTGTACATTATTGATAATGATTTTAAGTTGGTTGGGTATATTGATAGTGATTGGGTTGGAAGCCTCGATGATAGGAAGGACACTTCTGATTATATGTTTTATATGGGCTCGGGTGCAATTGCATAGGCATCTAGGATGCAACCTATTGTTGCTCAATCTACAATAGAGGTTGAATACATAGTAGTGAATTAGCAACATGTCAAGCTATTTGGTTTAGAAGAATTTTAGCATATTGAATGAAAAGCAAGAGGATGGAACCATAATCTTTTGTGACAACATTTCCTCAATTGCATTGTCAAGGAATCTAGTCTGCCATGTGAGAAGAAAACACATTGAGATTAGATATCACTTCATTAGAGAGATAGTGGAGAATGGAGAAATCAAGATGAAATTTTGCAAGTCTGAGCAACAGCTAGTAGACAGTCACTAAGTTATTGGGCATAGCAACTTATGTGTGCCTAGGATGCAATCTTGGTTTAGTTGATTTGGATCAGGAGTTATCCTTACTTGTTGGCTTGGGACAGGGGGGAGTGTTGAAATCTGTCAGTTGCCCCTTGAGCCAGCTGCCCACATACCTGTTAGAAACATTAAACTTGATGGGTGAGTTTAAATTTCGAAAAGAGAAAAGTTTTGAGACAAGTAAAAGGGGTAGAATGCTCATTCATTTAATAAGTAGGAAGGACATAGACCAGGAAAAGAGAGGAGATCTTTTAGAGAGCAAAAGGAAGGTTCAAGAAGTCAGGATGAAGATCAAAGGTTTCAACAACACAATTCTTGATCTCTTGATTTTCTGTATGTTCATTTTGTTTATATTGTTGAAGTAGTGATTGTTCTAGGTGCCGTTGTATGCATCCATCTTGTGCTATAAGTTATATTGCAAATAGAAGTTGTAAGTTAAAGTATTCTGATTCTGGTTGAAGCCATATGCTCCCATATCTATAATGGTTCACTCAATTTTTGAATAAAAAGCAAGCAAGAAAGCATATTAGCCAACCTCTAATTGTTTGGTTTGCTGCCATTTCTATTCATATCTATTATGCATTGTGTTTAGCATTTGAGAAGAACAAAGTTGCAAGTTCTTATTCTTATCTCTGTGTTTCAATGGTGGAAGAAACCAGACTATAAGTCGGTCACCAAGTAACTCAGTATCCTAGTAAATCAAGTTCTCTACTCTAATTCAGTTCTAGTATTGATTGAGCTATTCCTGTGTTTACCAAATCTTTTGGTCTTAGTGTTGACCGAACTCACTCGATCATTGTATTATCCAAGCTCACTCAGTCCCCTCCTTGACCGAGTTCATTGAGCTCACTCGTTTCCTTTGTCAATCGAGTTCACTCGGTGTAGTGTTGTCAGAGCCCATTGTTGCTGAGCTCTTTCCTTTGAAGACTGAGTCACTCGAGTCCCATTGCTGCTGAGAAACTCAACATTGCTTGTCACTCGACTACTTAAGGTGCTGAGCAACTTGGCACTCACTATGTCTTTTGATTGTTGAGCAAATTTTTTTGTGAAGTTTTTTCACATTTTCAGATGACAATTACATTATGTCAAGTGGTTCTTGTGCTAAACTCATTGCAAATATGGATTACCGGTTTTCAAATCACTATGTCATGTCGCAAGCTAGGAAATGACCATTATCAACATAGTTGCTTGTGTGCTTGAATCACATCATGATGATATATTGGGCTTCATCAATTCTACAATGTGAATGTTGTGGACTAGTAGTGGATGTATCTTGTCAAAAAATTCACATACTTGTCTATGCCTCTAGATTTTTATTTTATATCTCTACTATCTTAAGAGTCAAGGACAACTCTCAAATGCTTGAATCATCACTGGTCTTTCTCAAAACTTCAAAGTCTTGATCATATTGCCAGCTTTCAATGGAGGAGCAAACATAGTCTTAGAAGTCATCATTGCATTCCAACATCATCTATGTGTAATCGCTGAATAAGACAAACTATGCTCAAGCATAATCCTTTATTGACAGACATATTGACTAAAGTTACAAGCCTAAGGCCACATTGATTTGAGATGGTCTATCTTTCTATTTTTAACTTTTATCAACTTGGTTAGAGAGGTTAATAATCGGACACAAAACACGTGTTTGAGTAATTTATCTTAATTCATTTTCTTGGTTGAGAGGTTAAGATTTTAGATCAAAGTGTGCATTTTGTACTCCAAACCTTAATCTCTAAAAGGTTAAGGTTAATGTTGTGGATGGAAAACCTGTATTTTAACACCTTTTAGTAATATGTGATATCTTGAGACTCGAGCACTAGAATTCAAAAATTTGAAGTGCTAGGCGAAGCTGGGAATGAGCCGGTAGCATTAAAGTTACAAAATAATTCAAAAGGTCATCAATCACAAGATATTTTAAATCTCAAAATCAACCCATTACCTCTAAAAGGCTAAGGTTAATGTTGTGGATGGAAAACCTGTATTTTAACACCTTTTAGTAATATGTGATATCTTGAGACTCGGGCACTAGAATTCAAAAATTTGAAGTGCTAGGCGAAGTTGGGAATGAGCCGGTAGCATTAAAATTACAAAATAATTCAAAAGGTCATCAATCACAAGATATTTTAAATCTCAAAATCAACCCATTTGGATTACATGCAAAGTTAATAAAACAACAAAAATGAAAACAAGGCAACATACTGATAACAAATGATCAATGGTCTTGATAAACATCTAAAGGGAGTTTGCATAGTGTGGATTTTATTTGGTCAATCTCTTTGTATCGAATTTAAGAATTTTGTTAACATAACGTGTCAAACAATTGTCATATGTCCTATTGCACAACATAATAACACAATATTTGAATTTTATGGATTCAAGCAATAGTTAATTACTAGTTTGAAAGGAAAAACATCAGACCCATTTGGAAATAATTATTAACCACACATTATTGGTGCACATTTGGTAGTGAACAATAAATCAAGTTTATTCTAACTATCAATCGAGTGATAGATGCCAAATGTGACTCTCAATTTGAATAAAATAGGGATATTGACTATCCAACAAGAATTAATAGAGTAATTAATAAGCCAAATAGTGATATCAATCATAAATTATATTAGGGCCCATTTGTTTGTTGGCATAGGACTATAAGATTAGAATGGAAAATTAGAATAGGAATGCAAATAGGGAATGATAATGGAAAAAAGCAATCCCATTCTTGTTTGATTGGCCTGATATTTGATTGATCTCTTGAATTATGAATTTGTACTGTGTAGAGAATAGATAAAAGACCACCGTCCAAGCCTCATCAAATGAACAAAATGCAAATAAAGGAAAGAAAGTACTGTTGAGAACCACTGAAATAGATCAAGGAAAGATATAATGGCCCTAAACATAACAAAGAAACAAGCACCGCTACCATGGAACTTCTATGAAGATTTCTGTCATTATTATGAAATTAGTCCCTATCTCGTGAGTAAAGAAAGAATCAAGTTGTATTGCCCATACACACACATTTATATAAATATATTCCCTGAACAAATGAATCAGTAGAAGATATGGCTATATCGGTTGGAGTTATGCGTATTTTCATGAAGACTCTACGAGATCATGCAGTCATTAATCATGCCAAAACACACTTGTCTAATAAGCAGAGTAGTTACAGTTTGCAGATTTCATATTGGAAGGGAGCGATGGAGGAATCGTTAAGGCACATAAAGCCATTCTGGTATGTTATATACCCTCGCTGTTTAAAAGCCCTAATAATTTTTCTCTGTTAAACCCTCGCTGTTTAAAAAGATGCCTTCCAACACCAGCCGCTCAGCCCACGCACCTCGTCAAATGCAGAGTCCAGAACAAACCTTCGACAGAGAAAACAATGCCTTCCAAGACGACCACCAAAATGAAATAGGTCTTTGTCCAATAATGGACTCCAAATAAATATGTCATTTAAAAAAGTATTATAAAGAATAAGAATGCTCTATTTCAATAACAACTATTTTTTGGAATAGACATATGTTGGTTTTTGGAGTAAAATTGATATATGTATTCCATTCTGTATTCTAATTTGACACACCAAACAGAAGGTAACAAACCAATTCCTAATTTCCTATTCCTATACTAAAAACCAAACGGAGCCTTAAGGAAAATTCATATTTATCTTTTCATCGATGAAAGTATCGCTGGCATAAGAAAATATTCTCATCTATATATACCAGCAGTAGGATCTTAGCTATTCAGCGTCACTATAATGAGAATTTATGGTAATTGCCATCTTAAATAAGATGCAATATTATTACTCTTGTTGCCTGCTGAAATTAGAGATTTAATATTGAGATAGTAATAACTAAGTTCATATTTGTATTGCTTGAAGTCCACTGGGGAAGGCTATTGTGCGCTAACTGAATTGTGGAGAGAGCTAATGAGACCCAAGTCTCTTCAACTAAAAGACATTTAACTGGCCACTACCTATATAATGAGAATGACTTTCATTCTCAGAGGGCGAAAAAGGAAGGACGATAAAATTAGATTATAAATTATATCATGCTTCATTGGATGAAAGAATGAGAAATCATAAATATATTTAATGTAGCCTTCAAAAAAGAGTAAAAGGGAATGCAAAGAATAAGAAAGAAATTCAAAAGGAAGAGAATATGATAATCTTAGATTATCAAATAAAGGAGAATCATTATGGATATTCTTTTAGAAGAAATATATACAAGAGATTGAATTTCTTATACTGCCCTCTGTAACACACAGTAATGCTGTAGCGGTTCTGAATTGGATATGTATATATTCTATTAAGAATAAAGGACTATTATGTGGTCATAGATATATATAAGTAATATAGATATAATAAATATATATGTAACAATTATATATATATATATATAGAATCTTGAAAGGATTAAATCATTATCATTTTTAAGGGAACATTATGCTCATTCAAGGGACTGTCTCTTTTTAAAAATATTGATTTTTCATAGAAATCATTTTTTGAAGGAGAAAGAAAAATGGATACAAATCAATTTCAATTTTTAAAAAATATATATTTTGAAACTAGAAACAAAATGCTAAAAGATACTAGTTTAAATTATCTTAAACTCTTAATATTTTTGTATCAATAGATGTTTGAAAGTGAAGTTTTTCCAGAATGTTGATCTTAGTGTCAAAGTTGGCCAAAAAGTGGAACACACTATTGTGGCCAAAACTGACATAGTTAGCATGGAAAGCATTCCCTGTTCATTATTTGATGTAGGAACTTTGGATAACTTTGTCATTTTAGGAGATGAGGGAATAATGGAAGAAGCGGAGGCTACAAGAGAATCATTACTAGACATGGTTCCATGATTTAGATCAAGCTTGAGAGAGGTATCTTTCTCTTGATTAAATGATTCATTAGAATTTTTAATTTTGATTATGTCATCTGTATGAGATTTTTTGATTTTATGCTTCAACTCTGTACAATATGAAGTTTAATGCTCATTATGTTTATGATACACGAAATAGTTGTTGCAGAACCACATAATGTGATTTGAAACAACATGATGAGATTGTCTTCAAGGAGTTCTTGCAAAGTTGATTCATAAGATTGTCCCAAAGGAGTAAATGATTCATCCAAAGGACATTTAGATTTTCTCAATTTGACCAAAGAGATTTGAGAATCAAGACATATGATAATATGATTATCCACAATCATAAGTTTAAGATTGTTGAGATAAGATTAATTCCTCTTGATTTTCTTGATCAAAGATTTGGATTCTCTTCAGATTGTGCAATAAGTTCATGATCAAAGATTGAGTTTCAGATTGATAATTGTGGTGTTCTTCTTGATTGAAGATGAAATTATTTTGAGAGTGTGAAGTAGTTTTATTGTTTGAAGAAATGAATATATGAATGACTCATAATCATAGAGAAAATGAAAGATTGAATTTAATGAGGATTTATTATATGATGTATCTTTTTCTCTTTTCATGTTTCGGATTGATAATTGTGGAGATTGAATTTTTTTTGTGAAGACCTTTATAAGAATCTCATCTTCTTCCTTGTCATGATTATGATTTGAAATAAAGGAGGGGTGAAAATTTATTCAAGCTGAAAAAGAAACAAGAACAAACAATAGATAGACCATTCAATTTCAACTATTGTAGATGACAACCACAAATGTAAGAACTAAAGATTTTTAAATGCTTTTTGAAACCAAGTTGGTATGATGCAATTTTCTTGAAAATTCGAGATGTTGATGAATTTGTACTGGGTCTTTGTTGGAGACGGTAGATCTTGGAAAAGGGTATCCAAAACTATCTTCTAGTTGTTCTAACAAGGCCGAGAAGTGCTACATGTTCATGATATTCATATTGTATTGTGTTGAATTTATTTGCAGTTGATGCTATTTTTACTGTGCCTTCCTTCGTTGAATCTTTTTTTTCTCGTTGTGTGTTGTTACTTAAATGCAAGCATTTGAAATCAATAGGTGCCTTGTGTTTATCTGTATTCGAAGTCACTTATTGCATTTGTGCAATAATAATGCAAGTCCAAACTGGAACACTTGTCTCTTTGATATTGTAAGGCTTGTATTAGAAGTACTTTGTATTGCACTGTTGTTCAGGCATTTCCATCGACACTACATTTGGATATTGAATCTCCAGCCAGCCGCCTAGGTCGAAAGAATTCATTCTTTCTCTCACAGTATTCCCATCGTTTGGAGAAGTCTCCAAATTTAGTTTTATTAGTCGAAGGCCGCAATTGTTGCTCTACATATGTTTATGGCAGGAATCAATCTTAGCTTAGTTCAACAAGGTTTGTAATCTGGCTCACATCTTTCTAACTGTACATGAGCCACCTCTGGGTCAGTTCATTCCCTTTTGTATGATCTTAATTTCTCCTCGTATGGTGTGGATCTTGATGTCAGACTTATTCTCTTAATATTATGCCTATCATTTCTCCTCTGTATGATCTTGAATGAGGGAATCAGTTTGAAATATCCACATTCTCCTCCAGTGGTTATTTGCATTTTACTCTTCTGAGATTGGTAGTTGTTTATGTTATCTTTGCTACTTGATGTCTCAGCCTACGTTTCTAAATAGGTTGCCGTTAGTATTTTTTTTTCCATTTTGGGAGGTCGTATGATTCCTCAACCTACCAATGTGAGTTGAAATAAATACTTATTATATATTATGTCATGGAAATACTGCCCTTTCCCAAAAGTTGATGTTGGATATGAAGCTTTGTGGAATTGTATAATACTTTAATTTAACCAAATCCTTATTTTGAGAATGTCTGTTGCAGTTTCATGTGTGACAACTTACCTTTGAATGGTTTCCATATATTATGGTTTACATTTATTTGTTTAAATCAATGATACTTGCAAATATTGATTTCATCTACATTAGAAAAAGTATGATTGCAGTATGGTATCTTCTTGTTGCAAATATCAATAGTTTATGTTCAGATGTTAAAGAGAATTTGATTCTATGATATGTTTTCTAATTGAAAGAATGATATTTATTGTTGCTTTGGAATACATCTTTTGTGTACAATGTCTTATGTGAGGAGTTCATGATATGCTTGTCTTTTGGAATGCTTTCAATCGAGAGAACGTTCATTTTATGGAATGATATCATTACATTGCTTGAGAATAGATTTATTTGTCTGGTACACAATTCCATTACTCCTCTTAGTTTTGCTTGGTTAGTCTTCTTCGATATCAGGCTGGGTATATTCACGTAAGAGAAGATTCTGGGAAGCTTAATAGCTTTGTGGTAGGGTGTAAAAACACTCCTACAATATTCTTGCTCTTTGTGTATGTTTGAACATGTGCTAAGAGCTCCTATCAAGAAGGGTCATCACGTTCAGAACATTATGATATATTTGTAACCAACATATGGTCTGTTTGGGCTCATATTTATCTTTGTTAGTTGTTGATTTTCAAAAGAAATATCATTCATAAATGAAGATCTTGTCGGTTTATCTTCTTTTATTATGCTTGTTTATTTCATTAAATTTAATGGAATTGTATTTTAGTGACTTGTCAATGTGCATATCGACCTTGATTGTTGTAGACTTTATTATTTCTTATGAAAATTGCTAATGTGACACTTGTTGTGTGGGTCTTAGACCTTACATAAATGTGGTTACAACTTCATCAAATTTCAATTTACTTTGGCAATCACTAAAGTGATAATTGCCATTACCACTCCCTCCCTACTATTCGGTAAAGAAATGTTGAAAGGATAGCTTTGATGTCATCATTTAAGGTTATGCGTACTCAAATCAATTAACCAAAGAATTGAACTCGTCGAGATGATTTGACATAGCCCTCTCCCCCCTCTTTAATTTTCAAATTGTATAACATGTCCATGATATATACTTTGTTCGCTGCTGAAGCTATCTGATATAACGAAGACAACTCGTCACAAAGATCTTGTGTTGTCTTCTCACTGGAAACATTAAATGGAGCATTGTTGGACAGCAACGTAAATATTGTTGCCCTTGCCTTTTGATCGAGTTTCTCCCATTCTTTGTCCGATAACTTATCTCATCCTTTGCTTTTCCCTTCCAACGAGGATGAAAGATCTTGCTTGATTAGCAATGACTCCATTTACACTTTCCATAATCTGAAATTCTGACAGTGAACTTCTCCATTTCATTTATCTGTTCTCGATTTCATTTATCTGTTTCGTCCATTCTTCTGGAAATTCTTCACGATTCCCAACCAACTTCAATACTGACCTGCTTTACCCACCAAAGCTCCGATACCAATTGTAGATAATTATGAGCAGATCAAATTTAAGAAATTGCAGAAAGATAAAAAGAATGGAAGACCAAAAAACAAAGAACAAGATGACACAGGATTGTATAGTGGTTCGCCCAATATGGCTACGTCCACTTTCAGCAGGGGGTTTTATTAATAAATTAATTCTGCTATCTACGTCCAGTACATCACAGCCAGTCTTGGCTACAGTAATACACGACAATACCATTACACCTATCCATAAACCGTTTGAAGAAGAAAGCACCTTCAAGAAGGTAGGCCAAAAGACAGAGGGGAAACGGCCAAAACCCAACATTCCATCTTGAGAATACTTTTTCAATGTTGCTTCGTTGTATGGAGTTTTTACTGGGTAAAGCTTAAACGGCCAATACATTGTTTGTCATTGTGGAACTTTGCTCTCAAATAACAAACAATGTGTAGTTTTTTACTGCTAGGATTTGTCTTGAGCCAAATAAAACCATAAGGAATGGCCAGTCCTATTGCGTACTTATCAGAATGCATAGCTGTTGAGAAACTTGGTTGCATAGATCATAGCAGGTTTGTACACTAGATCTTAGTACCCTAAGTAAATTGAATTAGACATGCACCACAAAACCACATTGATAGTGGGATGGAAGGTAATCTTGTCTTTATGAATTGTGGTTAAAAGTTATAGGATGTAGCCAGCTTGCACAAGCAGCATCAAGGATTGATCCAACACATACCTAAGTCATCTGAAAGCCAGTTTGCTTGAATTCCCAACTCACTCCCATTATTTTTTCTCTTCTCCTTATAAAAGAATACTTTGCCCACGCTATTATACATCATCTTCAGATTAAATGATGTCTCGTAAGATTCCTTCAATTCTGCAGAATTTTCAGTAATCTGTTTCCTGCAACAAAAGTGTGCATCTCTGTATCAATCTCAATCCAACTGCATCCAGGTGTTTTCTTAACACCTTGCTCTTTCATCAATTTTCTCACCTTTTCAATTTCATACCATCTGCCAGCTACAGCATAAATATTTGAGAGCAGCACGTAAGGTGCTGTGTTTTTAGGATTCAATTCAAAAAGATGTTTTGCCACAGATTCTCCTAGATCTACATTGCTGTGCATTCTACAAGCACCAAGCAAACAATTCCACACAGCAATATCAGGTCTTATTGGCATTATGTTGATAAAGTCTTTTGCTTTGGCTAGATGCCCAGCACGGCCAAGGAGATCAACCATGCATATATAGTGTTCCATTGCAGGTTTGATGTTATAATATTCATACATAGAATGGAAAAGTTGATAACCTTCGTCCACTAAACCTGCATGGCTGCATGCAGACAAAACATTAAGGAAGGTAACATGATTTGGGTGCACCCCATAGAGTTTCAACTGTTCAAAAAGATCAATGGACTCCTTGCCACAGCCATACATGGCATATCCTCCAATCATTATGTTCCATGAGACCAGATCTCTACGATGAAGTCCGTCAAAAAGCTTTCGGGCTTTTTGTATATTTCCACACTTTGCATACATGTCTATAACCGCATTCATGACCATGACATCGATCGAAAATCTACTTCGGATTATTTCTTGGTGAATTTTTGTACCCTGTTCCACAGATGCTATATTTGCACACACAGGAAGTACTGTGGTGAATGTTCTTGGATCTGGCCTGATTCCCTCTGATTGCATTTGCCAGAAAAGTTTTAAGGCCTTCTCATAGAGCCCATTATGTGCAAGCCCTGCAATCATTACATTCCATGAATCGGTGTTTCGCAGAGGCATTTCATTAAATAGTTTTAGGGCCACATCAAGAAGTCCATTCTCAGCATTTGCTGTAATCATTGCATTCCAAGAGATTGGATCTTTCTGATGAATTCTTTTAAATAGTTTCCATGAGTGCTCGATGCACCCGCATTGAGCATACATATCTAAAAGAGCGGTTGTTACAAAGATGTTAGAATGAAATCCATTTGCAATAGCTTTTTCATGGATCTCCATACCCAGATCCAAAGCTGCCAACTTTGCACAAGCTGGAAGAATACTGGCGAAGGTTTTTGAGTCTGGCTTTACACCTTGTAAATGCATTTGTTGGAAACATTTCAGGGCTTCCTCACCCAGTTTATTCTGTGCAAGCCCTGAAATTATTGTGTTCCAGGAGATTAAATTTCGTTGAGACATTTGGATAAATAGGTGAAGAGCCTTACCAACAAGACCATTTTGTGAATATCCAGCAATCATTACATTCCAGGAGATTACATCTCTGCAATCCATTTTGTCAAATATATCACATGCTTTTTTTAAGTTGCCGCATTTTGCGTACATGTCCATAAGCGAATTCAGCAGCATGATGTCGTAGTGAAACCCATCCATAATTAGTTTTCCATGGATCTCTAAAGCCTGTTCCAAAGCCGCCAATTGAGCACAAGCCGAAAGAGTACTGGCAAATGTTCTGGAGTCTGGTACAGCACTTGCCAATTGCATCTGTTGAAACAACTTCAATACCTCCTCATTATAACCGTATTGTCCTAATCCTGCGATCATTGCATTCCATGAGACAACGGTTTTATAACTCATTTCGTTAAAGAGTTTCAGAGCCTCGTCAATGAATCCACTTTGCACAAAGCCTGAAATCATTGTATTCCACGAGACTGCATCTCTTTGAGGCGTTTTATTAAACATCGCCAAGGTTTCATTTACAAGTCCTTTCTGTGCATACCCAGCGATCATTACATTCCATGACACCATATCAAGATGAGGACTTCTCTCAAACAATTTACAAGCCTGGTGGATAATCCCACATTTTGCATACATGTCTATAAGGGCATTCACCAGAAAAACATTACACTCAAACCCACTGGCAATTATATTCCCATGGATCTCTATACCCTTTTCCAAATCCACCAAGATAGCGCACGCAGAGAGAATACTGGCAAAGGTTTTGCAGCCAGGGCTCGCACCTGCTAATTGCATTTGCCGAAAAATCTCTAGCGCTTCTTCGCCAAAACCATTCTGCGAAAACCCCGCAATCATAGCATTCCAAGCAACCATGTTTCGACAAGGCATTTGTTTAAAAATTCCCAAGGCCTCATCAACAAGACCGTTAAGCGAATACCCTGCAACCATCGTTGTCCAGGAGACGACATCTCGTTGAGGCATTTTGTCAAACAAATCGCTGGCAATCCATGCCCTCCCACATTTTGCATACATATCAATGAGCGCATTCACGACAACAATATCAGAAAGAAATCCATTTACAATGACTTTCTGGTGGATCTCCATAACCTGTTTTAAGGATTCACATGCTGGAAGAACACTAGAAAAGGTGAAGTGATTGGGTTCCACACCACTTACTTGCATTTTCTGAAACAGCGTGAATGCCTCCTTCAATGCTCCCTGTTTTACGCACGCCGAAATCATCGGAGTCCACGAATGCACATCCCGATCAGTCATACGGTCGAAAGCTCTGTGAGCCTCCAGCAGAGTTCCACTGTTGGCATACATGTTGACAAGCGTGTTTTGAAGGATTAAGGGTATATAGCCTCCCATCTTACATATATGGGCATGAATGAGTTTGCCATCTGCCAGGGCTTTCTTAGCAATGCAGCTCTGCAAAAGATGGAAATAGGCAGAAAATGAGGCTACGCGATTTTGCATAGTTACAACCTGACTGTAACCGCACTTACCCACAGAGCCCTGATATTTATGGCTAACATTGCGTTTCCCAGGAATATTTCAGGGTAAAAGCCGAACAGGGGACGCATGAATGGAATTGGCGAAGCTGAGGCTGGGGTAGTGTGGAAGGCAGCTTTCCCAGAAAGGGAGCTGGACTGCACACGTTAATGTTTTTTTTTAAATATATTTTAAGATAAATATTGATTATTAATTTTTATTAAATAATTTGTTATTTAATCATATAAATTAACAAGTGGCACAAGTGCCATAGTTCCTGTCTTTCAAGTTAATCTCAGCTCCAGGATATACTATGCATTACAAAAATGCTTAAGAAAGAGTACAATCTTAAATGGTAGTTTATAACCAATCATATAGTTGTATGAAATACTGAAAGTGTCATGAATGCAACAAAGTATACATTATTAACCTCTCTGGAAGAGAGGTAGAGAGCAGGCTTTATTATGCGCAAATAGGACATTGGGTACCGCCAGAAGTTAAGACTGTTGTTTTGCAGTTGTAGCTATCAAACCTGGCATTGGCTACCTAGGCGGATCGATTGCCTCAGGTATGCCCTCGCCATGCCCCCATCCTCATAGCCATATGCCTCCTCCACATGCCATCATGCCACCCTGCGTCCCTGTCGTACTCACCTCTGACGGTGACATAGCGAAGTACCTGCCCTTGGAATAGACGCGTTCAAGAAGGTGGGGAATTTATGCCGAGATGGGATCGTCGACTGCAAACAAGATTTGCATGCCAACATGGCGATATCAATGTCATCAACGACACACCAACTTAATAAATTAATTTAATATGGGGCTATGCAAGTGATATAACCTTGGAGTATAGCATATAGCGTTAAGTGGAGAAACCTGTGGATTGGATGGGACTGATAGGTGTGTAAAGGAGAGTGGTTTTTTGAAGTTTTGCAAGGTTAGAGGTTAGGATAGCTAAGGTAGTTAGAAGTTAATATAGTGTTGTCATGGGTTAGTGCAAAGTGTAGATGGTGTAATTTGGATTTAGGTTACTTTAGCAAATTAGTTAGAGGGTCAATGGACAATGTTAGTGGTTAGTAAGTTATTAGTAGTAGACTTTATTTTTTAATTAGTAAAAGTCAATTCTATTGTTACTAGGTAAAAGTATTGTAGACTAACTTGAATACTAAGGGTGATATTTTATTAGTTGTCATAATTAATTATTGAAGAATACTAATGGTATAGTAGCCTTGTTAATGTGGTATAAATTAATAGTGTTGAAACTATTATATAAATAAAATTAATATGTATATGGAAATGTGTTAGTGTGTTACATACTTTTATGCCATATTGAATAGTTATTGTTGCATATAAGATCCAGGTGGGCAACGGCTACCTAGGCAAGAGGATCGACTGCCTCGGTACCCCCCCCGGGCATGCCTCCTCATGTCGATTGCCCATGTCATCCGCCTCCTACGTCCATGCCATCTTCCTGTCCTACAGTCGTACTCATCTCTGACGGTGACAAACAGAACAGACGTGTTGAGGAAGGTGGAGAATTTAATTCATCCAAGATCACTGGCTGCAAACAAACATATTTCAATTTTTATTTTGAACTCTTTAAAACTCTGTACTAGTGCTCTAAGCATTTACTCAACAGTCTAATGAAGAATATAAAACTTTAAAAACTATATACAAAAATTCTTATCTTCCACACAACCAATTAATCTCAAATACTTCACTCATAAATATCATTATTTTACTTCACCCGTTTTCATACGCCCTGAAACTTATTACTAAAACTAATATTATTTACCATGTTCTTCTTATTCATTTGTATAATATTTCCTTGAAAGTTTCAATTCATTTTTATAAAGTTATACTCCAAAACTCGTCAAACATAATCATAAGGCCTGATCTATTCACATTATTTTTTTCTATTAGAAAACAATCTATAGAATTACAATAAAATCCACCTTCTTAGAGAAAGTTTGTATTATTTCTTAGATTGAATATTGAGATCTTAAATTCTAGTTTTAATTTACTTAAACTAAATTAATTTATTTTTTATATAATTTAAATATAAAAGATTAATGTATTAAAGATATCTATTTTCATCATTCTTGTAATGAATTTATAAATATTTTTAGAAATGTATATTTTATTTAATTAATTAATAATTCGTTATAAAATTATATATATTTTATTTAATTAATAAATAATTCATTATAAAATTATATATATTTTATTTTCTAAAATTTGTTTACATATTTAGAATTAATGTTCAATGTTTTATTCATTATATTTAAACACTTGCGATAGTTGTGTTTCTTTTTTCAATTATTTTTCATTTTTTTATTAGTTTGATAGTTTCATAATGAATAAATTCAAACCTACAAGTGGCATTTATGTTTTGTTACTTGGGTTCAATTAGAATCTCTAAGCCCAATTTTTGAATGGTTCTCAATTGTTTAATCATGTCTTACCAATTCTATGTCAAACTCTAATTGTTTAAATACATCCTTCGTGTTTATTGTTTTAATATTTGTGATATAAAAAACTTCATCATGTTGCTGTTAATGTTGAATTTCCCCAAAACTTTCAAATAGAGAGTAAAAATGTAACTCATAGATATACACTCTTATAACTTTGTATTGCTTGTAGACTCATGAGCTACCTTCAATTTGTTATGATCTGATTATTACTTGATTTCAGATACATTCTCTATCTAACATCCAAATTCTATATATTTCTTCAGTATGTAATTTGTGGTCCTCATCCATAATTTTGGATAATGTATCTGGCCAACTATTTTACACTACTTATTGAATATTGAATGGATCCAATTTTACACTACTTATTGAATATCATAAAATATTATAATAAATAAATTGGTTCAAAGAAAGCTCCCGAGGGAAAGAAACATAAAGAAAACT
Organism: Cupressus sempervirens; assembly: GCA_028749045.1. Taxonomy (NCBI): domain Eukaryota; kingdom Viridiplantae; phylum Streptophyta; class Pinopsida; order Cupressales; family Cupressaceae; genus Cupressus; species Cupressus sempervirens. The sequence continues at coordinate 719,912,105 of CM053790.1, read as the reverse complement.
CTCATTCATTACTCATAATATACAAGATGTGCAAAGTGTAATCGCTAAACTAAAATTGTCGATGAAACCAAAAGGCTTGCCTTATATCCTCTAGATACTCAAACTCTCACCACATATTGGAACACTAATGAGGCTTTACAAAACAACCATATAAAGTGTCGATACAAATATAATCAGGAATTCATTTATATAAAGTTTGATAAACTATAATGATTATCTCAAGATTAATTAATTAATTAATTTAGAGAGAGAGAGAGAGAGAGAGAGAGAGAGAGAGAGAGAGAGAGAGAGAGAGAGTAATATGACTTATTAAAAGTAATTGACTAGTTATCAAAAATAAGAGGTGGAATTTCCATGTACATACTAGTGGTCTAATTTCAATGAGTGTTATTATTTTTCTTAACAAGAGTAGAATATCACCATATATTATAATAAATAAATTGGTTCAAAAAGAGCTCCTGAGGGAAAGAACCAAAAAGAAAACCCTCATTCGTTACTCATAATATTCAAGATGTGTAAAGTGTAATCCCTAAACTAAAATTGTTAAGAAACCCAAAAGGCTTCCCTTATATCTTCTAGCTATTCAAACTCTAACCACATATTGGAACACTAATGAGGCTTTATAAAATAGCCATATAAAGTGCCCGTACAAATATACTCATGAATACATTTATATAAAGTTTTATAGACTTTAATGATTGTCGCAAAATTTATTGGCCATAATCCTCCATATAGATATCATCAATACCTACAAAATGAATGAATTAGTTATAAAATTCATTTAAAAATAAGGTCTTAGAAAATTGAATATCATTTCATAATTTCCTTACCATCTCCACTTGTTGTGTTTTGGTTAAGATCAATAGAAAAGGGCAACCCATATTGTTGATTAGTTTGTTGATCATCTAATACAACAATGCACATTTAACACATCCATTTAGATAAAATTAAATTATAAACTAAAAACTCAAATATAATTTCAAAATTTTATTTTTTCTATCATAACAAATTCTAAATCAGAATATTGTTCTCGTAATCTATATCACATTATGTAACAATAAGAAAAATCAAAATTCCATTACCTCCACAAGTTTGTTGAAATGTTTGAGGATGAACAACCTTTGGCATTGATGGTTGATCTCCACAAACTACATCTTGGTTATTTGATAAAGCATTAAATGCAATTAGAAATTTGAACTAAGTAATCAATTTTAATAAAAATAGTTAATAGTGAGTAAATTACCATCTAGTACTTGTGTGTCATCTGTTATTGTTTGGTTCAAATCAATAGAGAAAGGCAATCGACGTCATGGAGATTCTCCTTGATCAACCAACCCTATATTGACACATGTTCAACATATGAAATAAAAATAACAAGTATTGAGCTATATGTTGAAAGTAATAAAGTACTTTTAAATAAATGTACTCACCTTGTTGTGATAGAATAACTCTTTCTCCTTGTATTGCTATGCCTGAATGATTAATGGCTTTTTTCCCCTTTTTCTTTTTAGAGCGTATAGAGGGGAATTGAAAATTTTCATGCTCATCAACTCTTTCACTTAAGTTTTGAGTCAAAGGTTTTTTTTTTTAATGAATAAATCGACGTTTACACATTTTGCTTGGACTAAACCATGGTTTCTTTCGCCTCATAGGCATGTTCTCTGAGCTAGGAATTGATTCAAAATTGGAACTTGAAGCAAGAGATGCATGTATCTCATTTCTAAATCTCCCAACATGTTGAATGAATTTTTTTTTTTCATATTCTTCTCTAGTTGACAAATTTTGGATAAATGAATTTACATAATCAATGCAATTTTGAAATTCATCATGAGAAGTATCAAATGATCTCACACAATCTGTAGTAAAAATAAATAAGTTGTAAAGTCAAAATACTATTTTAAAATACTATACATTTCTTAAGAAAAAATTTGGTATTAAAATTCACCAGTTCTCTCATCTTCACCAATGTTGACTCCAAGCACATCTTGATCTTCTAAAGGTATAGAATCATCTGCAATTGGAAAAAAATCACTTAACTTTTTGATCCATAAAATAATTTAATATTTACTTGTAAACACACATTCTTATTACCAATGTTATAGTTTTTATGACCAAAATTCCCTCCAACTTTGTCGTAATCCTCAACCAATGCAGTAACATTATCTGTATTTAAGATCAGTTTAAGTAGGTCTTAACAATATAATAATTGATTGTATAATGTAAATAATTAAAATTAACTCTCAAATGATACTTACAAACCACTTGACCTTGCTGGTTTATATTGGTTCTCTTTAGTAGATCTAAAATCTTCAGCACATGTTTGCATGTGTTACTTCTTTTTTCCCACTCACAATCACACACTTGCAAATTTGGTCCAAAATTTCTTACAAGATACCATTTGGTTGAAATGGTTTGACTTCTAACTTTAAATATATCAGGAAGGTCATATAGGTAGCAATCTGTATTTGCTATTCTTTTTTATCTCTATAAAGAAGTTAGGTAGTATCTTTCCTTTTTGAAGTTGGTTAGAAACCTAGATAACTGCAAGTATCTCTTATTTTTATAGTATGGCTCTACCTTATGAAGAAGAACATGAATGAGCCAATCCATTTTCCTTGTGCATTTTCTAGAACAGTTGGTCAAGTAGTGACTCTTGATGTGCATGTGATATGATTCTATGGAAGCATTAGTATCTTGTTTGCATGAGAGAAACCTCTAAAGTTTTTTGCCCACGTTTTTATGACAAAAATATGATAATGTCTTAGCATATATATAATAAAAGAACCAAGCAATAAAAATAAAAATATAATGTAATGAATAATGTATATGATCTTACCAATGCGTCTCTCATAATGACACCAATTCTTTCTAAAGTAATCAATAAACTCTTTTTGTTCTTTGAATCCGTCCATAAATTTTTTATTAGATGAGTAGTGACATCTCCATCATCACTTATGGCATACATTATCTCACCTAGTCTAGTGAACATATTTGTTGCAACATCCTTATTGCTTACAAACCTATAATAAAAAATATAATATCAAGCTATGATGTTAACAAATATAACTTTACATGTATTTTAAGTAGAAATGACTCACTTGTAGACATTCCTCAACCATGCCCTACGTATGTGCCAGATACATAAAAGTACTCGACAATTGAAGGATGATCTACAAGTTACATTATAAGCATTAATAAGTAGCATTCAAACACAATCAGTTATTAAACTAAAATTATATGTTTAAATAATGAAATGTATAGTTTTAAAACCTATATATCAAATATAATTGGAGGATAATCAAACTTAATTGCTTCAATCTCAGCACTAGTGTCATCGGTCATGAATGCATTGACTTGCCAATCATCTTTACATTGCTTGCCTCTTTTGTTAACTTCTGCTAGCCACCCATGTATATCATCAATTTTATTTCTTGAAGATATGGCCCATGCAATAGGTACATCGACTTCTTGTTCATCAAATACAAGTAATAAATATAACTCATACTGCACATGAAGAAATCAATAAATTAAGATTTTAGATAAATTTTAGATGAACTAAACTAAAATATATTAATATAGTTGACATTGTTAAACTCACAACATATTTGTTTGTTGAAAAAGTGGAATCCATTGCTATAATAGAGTTATGTGAATATCTCACCATCATCTCTCGCATCCATGGTGTTTGAATACCTATAATAAATGGAATGTTTTCTCCACCATTGGGTGTTTTATAGTAGAAGAAGTTGTCTTTCTCCTTTGGATGCCATAAAATTACACTTTTGGCATCATTTTCATTTTTTGTGATCGAAGGGAACACACCCTATTGCATGCATTCATTACATCTTTTCTTATCAGAAATGTGTCCCTCTTATTCATTAACTTCGTAAGACTAGGATCCAAATAATGTTTCTCACATATTGTGGAAACCACCACACCCATCAATAACAATGACTCAATATAAGATTTATATTCATTTGACAATCTCGGTGCAACCATACTCCTTGGATCACCAGAAGGGTCATCCTTTCCATGACAAAATTCACCATTAGCATCTTGATGACTAAACTCATTATAAGTAATGATGGCAATATCTGGTCTTCCATACATAACTCTAACACAAAAGTGCATTTTACAATCCCTTTTCTTTGCAAACCTTGGTAACCTTTGCATATTTGTTTGGGGTTTTCTTCTATTATCATCAGGTCCAAATGCACATTGATATCTGTATATACATGTATAAATATATTTATACCAATTTATAATCAATAAATTTTTAAAAATTAAAATATTGCATGCTTAATTATTATACTAAATCTAAACAAACCTTGAATACATCTTGGAAGCATGGTTATTAGGGTTTGTCAAGTTCATCTCATTATGTTATTTCCGTATGAATGTTGTTTCTATACCATCCAATAGACCTTCTCCCTTGAAAAAGTGAGATAGTCTCTCAAGAGGGATAGCAACACATAAAGCCATAAATACATTATGATGTCCAATAGGTTTCCACTCTAGTTGTGCACTTGAAAAATCATTTCCTTCATTGGGGACATCTTGCATAGGTAGTTTGATGAGTGATTGCCATTTAAACTTTGTATCCATTCTGAGAAATATTAATATGGTTAGTGATCCTTAACTTGTTGAAACATGTTAAAAAAAATGAATACGAATTATTACATATATCCTCAATAAAATGATTAGTATATTGAAATCACAATAAATACAATTATATCCTTGATATGAAATAATTTCACTATACCATCAATGAAATAATTTCACTATACCATCAATGAAATGATTTCTCAAAATTATATTAGAAGTTGATATTATATATTTTATTCTATATTTTTCTAATCTTGTGATCTAGTAATGAGATGCATGTTACTGCAAGCCTAGGACACATGATTCATATTGCCCTAATAAGCGAATTCCTCTTAAATAGAAAATAAATTTCTATAATTTCAAAACCTTTACTAGGAAATCATGTTGTCACTTATAAATCTATAGTTATAAAATCTAATATGATTAGTCCACTAGTCATATATTCTAATTCATCATTATTAATCACTAACTAATTCATTTATCGTGTCACTAAATATGATCACCTAATTTACTTTTTAATACTAGGCTTCGTGTTATGTATGTACATTAATTTAAGTTTATAATAATTTTGAATGAACTTGAGTACAACTAACATGGGATGTAATTCTCCTACCTTCCTTGCAATCAAGATCTGAGTCATTTTGTTATCAAGGTCCATAGTGTTCATTGTATCAAGGTCTGGGTCATTTTCACATAGAGAAGTTATGAAGTTTTCCATGACTTAAGTCCATTTCATTGTATCAAGGTCTATAGATCATTTTCACATAGTGAAGTGTTCATCATTGCATCAAGGTCTAGGTTCTTTTCACATAGTGAAGTTATGGAGTCTTAGGTCATTTTCACATAGTGAAGTTATGGAGTTTTAGGTCATTTTTACATAGTAAAGTTATGGAGTTTTTCATGGATAAGTACATTTAGTTATCAAGCTTTAATTCATTTAGTTATCAAGCTCCATAGTGTTTAAGGTCCTTAGTGTTCATTGTATTAAAGTCTAGGTCATTTTCAAATAGTGAAGTTATAGAGTTTTCCATTATTTGAGGTAATTTCATTGTATCAAGGTCTAGATCATTTTCACATAGTGAAGTTATGGAAATTTCCATGATTAAGTCTATTTAGTTATCAATGTCTAGGCCATTTGAGGTCATTTGCACATAATGAAGTTATGTAGTTTTCCATGATTTTGTCATTTTCATGTAGTGAAGTTATGGAGTTTTCCCATCATTAAGTCCATGGAGATTCCACAATTAAGTCTGTTCAATTATCAAGGTCTAATGAAGTTATATAGTTTTCTATGATTTTGTCAGTCATTTAGTTAAGTTATGGAGTTTTCCCATCACTTTGTCAATCATTTTCACATGGTGAAGTTATGGAATTTTCTCACCATTAAGTCCATTTAGTTTGTCACTGTAGTGAAGTTATGGAGCTTTTCCTTATGGATTTTATTTCATGATTCAATCCACTTAATTTTAGCCCATTTAGTGTTTAGCCCACTTAGTGTTCATCTCATGAAGGTAAAGAAATTGTTTTCTAGTTGAACATGAAAAATTAAATCAATAGATAAAACTATCATATTATCCATCATTTATTAATCTAATTTAGGAGAAATCTTTATGGAACTCTAGTCTTATTGACACTAGGTCATAACTCATAGCATAACATCTAGGCTATATGTTCACAAGGTGAAATTATAGAGTTTCTTCTATGATTAAAGCCTTCTTAGTTTAAGTTATGGAGTTTCTTTTACGATTTAGTCCACTTAATTTCAACCCATTTAGTGTTAACCCCACTTATTATTCAGCCCACTGAGTGTTCATTGCATCAAGGTCTAGGTCATTTCACTATGGTCATTTTCACATAGTGAACTTATGGAGTTTCTTCATGATTAAGTCCATTTAATTATCAAGGTCTAGGTATAGGTCATGTAGTTTTTCCATGATTAAGTCCGTTTAGCTTTCTACTATAGTGAAGTTATGGAGTTTTTCCTTATGGAGTTTCTTTTATGATTAAGCCCACTTAGCCTTCATTGGATCAAGGTCTAGGTCATTTTCACGTTGTGAGGTTATGGAGTTTTTCCACGATTAAGTCCATTTAGTATCTCGTAATCAAAAGTATCTCGTGAAAGATATTGACCCTATTAGGAATCTATTACAACTATATAGTTTATTTGTTATTGTTAGGGAACTAGACCTTATTAGAAGCCTCAACCCTATTAGGAGTTGTTATTATAATACAAAAGGTACAAGATGAGCCCACTTCTCAAGCATGCATATACAACTGTGCAATACTTATCTATTGGGATAGATACAAAACCTTTCATTATGTTGATATCTTCTATATTTGACTAGTCTTTGTGGTTCTTCTTTAAAATTGTACATACAACTACTCTTCTTTGCTCTTGTATAAAATTCACATCTTTACAAAAACATGGTTACCCTAGAGTCCAAATGATGAATGATGAGTTTTCCTTTTTTAACCAGCTAAGATCAATTTCATATTTATAAATAATAATCAGGCACATAGAACAACAATCAAGGATTTCAAGAAAATTTTTACAAGCAATGGGCAAGGGACAAAGCAACCTTGCACATGAACAAAAATAGTGTCGTAGTATGAATCTAATCCCTAGAACCACTATTGTGTATGTTCTCAAAATATTTTTCAATCATGCACATAATCCTAGAAATTTTTTTTTGGCAACACTAAGGTTCTTAGTAATGGTCAACTCTGCAGCTTTTGCAATCTAGAGTGGGTGAAATCCAATCCTGGTGTACTAGGGTCTTGACATATTTCGAGAATTTAATCAATCAGAGATACTGAAGAGATCTGACAACCCAACAAAAGACTACACCTGTGGGGATTTCCCCCACAAGGACATTTATATAGTAGTTGCTACTACCACATCAAAAATGGCTATTACCGCTTGAGGTACCATCCATGTGGTTGACCCAATAAAGGGAATGTCCACTACGGTTTAACCCTCTCTAATTAAAGAAGACTCACAAAGTTGTACCACATGAGGACTTGGTTTGGATTTAAGGGTTTCAAATTTCTGATGTGCCCAAAAAGGAACTGAGCATACTCCTCTAGCCTCTTCACCTTACCCAAACATAGCAAACAAGATTCTTTGACACACTAATTTGAAATCACCTTACCAATTTTTTGGAAAATCCAACAACAAACACCACCAGTCTCAAAAGAGAAAGTACTAGTAGATGTTGAGAACAAACTCAAGTGGAATAGTGAGACAATAACAAATATCCTTCCCTACCTACATGGGGATCCATCGTCAAGAGGAGCTTCGCATGTAAAGCAAGAAAATGAAGCTCAGTCTCTCAAGATCTCCCAAATAGTTTTGATAGGGCCTAATTACTATGTGAAACATATATGCGTGAAAGTAAATCTAGATCCAATTTTAGAGCACCAAATGAAGTGTGAATCTATGAAAGCATGTAAAAGCACTTAAGCCAAACACATGAGATATTCATTTTAGTTCCAAATCCAAGTGTTATAGAGATCGAACAAAATACCTAGTAATCCTTGCAACACATTTTTCTCTGTTGTACCTTTCGTTTATGCTTGAACGGTCACTCGCAGTGAACAAAGCAACAAGCAAACACAAGATATGCAATAATATAACAAAGCCAAGAGATATTCCTAGATTAGAGGGAAAATGAAAATTAAATGAAAAGGTTTGACCCACATAAGAGAATGTGCAATTAACATTTAATTAAGAGATGTGGAGTGTAAAACTCCATAAAAATTATAAGATGAGGGGTGTTTTATTTAATTTAAATGTAAAATAATCCTTTTTCTCATAAAATAAAGTGTGTGACATTTATTTAATTATTTCTTTTAAAATAATAATTGTTGCACATAACATTAATAGGGTATACCAACTTCAAAAGACTTCCATAAATATAGGAAAAATAAATGCCATGATTGATCCCTTTTAGACAAGGGTAAAACCTTTGGAGACCAAAATTATGCAACTCTTATCATTCGTATAGAAAGAGAACACAAAATTTACATGGAAATTACATGTGAAGACCTATATAAATGCAGCTATAGAAGAAGTAGGAAGGAAAATAATAAACACCTAAAAAATATGTAGGAGAAATAGTCTAATATTTCTCAGCTTAGACAAGCCTGTCTGATATAAAAACCGTAGGATAAATTACAAGTACTAACAATGGAAAAAAAAATACTTGGAAAAGGAGCTATGTATATCTTAGGTCCTTCTTACTTGGGATCAAAGAGAATTTGAAAGAAAAATACCAATGTTTGACAAGAAAGACAATAATTACATTTTATCTTGTCTTATATACTTTACTTATTTCATTTCAAGGTTAATTCCTTAATGGGGGCTTACCTTTAGCAATTTTTTTCCTTTTTTGTGTTTAGATGTAGATTTAGCAAATTCAAAATTATAGATCTAAAGGCACAATTGTAGTTGTAGTCCCAAAACCCTAAATTCATCCCTTTAAGGTATAGTTCACCTCAAGTTCAACCTATGATAGTATAGGTCACCCTATGTCCAACTTGTTCCTCTATTTTTTTTATTTTCTTGATAAAAAGGTTCAACTCTTAGATTACAAGATGTTAATCTATTTTCAGTTTTAGTAGAGGCTGAAAGGGTTTCTATAGATCTAAAGTGACTTCCTCTACTAACTCTCAAGGTGAGTGCATCTTCTTTTTTTTTCTTTCATATCACTTACTTTGATACACTAGATATGTTATCTTATTATTTATCATTGCATTATTGTGTACTTAACTATCCTTGCATATTTATCACATTTCTTTCTATGCACTTATATATTAATAGAAAGCCCCTCACCCAAAAGGGATCCTAGAATCAACATCTTAAAAGGACCTAGATCTTGTGTTGGCACCCCTTTATGTATTTGGGTTTTTTTAATTAGATTTAAATATTTTAGGGGGTAATAATTTAGGATCCCCCTTTCCAATGTATGGCCTGACGAAGTGAAAATCTATCATTATTAACAATTTACATTATACATTTTGGTGAGCCCAACCTTTTACATTTCCCCTTTTCATCATGGTGTTTGATGTCCTTTACATACTATTAGGTTCTCCTCCATATACATTTTGATGAACCCGAAACTTTCATCCTTCATACTTTCTAATTTTCTAGTTAGTCATTGTACACATTGGTTCACCATATACATTTGGTGAAGTTGACGCTTTCATGCTTCATACTTTCTAATTTTGTAGTCAGATATTCATTATATGCATGGGTTCACCATATCCATTTGGTGAACTTGATCCATCATATTTCCCCTTTTGATCTTGGTACATTAGATAACCTTTATATACTTGTAAGGTATTCAACGAGGGGGAGAATGTTGAGAAATATGAATCTCAACCTTGCAATTTTTCTAGATGGTTCCAAAAATATAGTTGGCAGTTTCCTACATGTTAGTTCCTTAAAAAGGTAAAGTTAGTTGTCAAAATATTCCTATATCCATAGTACAATATGGGAGGGACATTTTCAAAGATTAGACCACACATGACAGGACAATTTTATTGAGAGATAAAAATACACCTTGAAATGTGTGCCAAATTCCTAAAAGATTTAAAATTTAATAATCAATCCCAAGTTTTGAAACTACAAAAATTTGGGACAATAGGTTTGTCATCTTTTTATAGAAATCATTTTTTATATTAGTAATGTATTATCAACATCTAATATAATAAAATTGTTTTATAATCTTTCATTTCCCAAAAATACAATAAAGGATGGGAAATAAAAACCTTTCTCACCTTATCATCCTCTTATACTTTATATTCACAAAAAATATTAGTTCTTCATAGGGGATGGAGAATACTTGGGGACCCTAGTCTTATCACCTTTTGATCATTGAGCTCTTCTCACCTGTTGTCTCCCATTAATGTCCCTCTTTTGTAGTTTTTTTTTCTTATTTTAAGCCTTTGAAACTTTTATAATTAGGCACATCTTATGCTTTCTATGTACTATTTTTTAATTCAAGAGAAATTAAATATGTGGGAAATTTTATTAAGTAAAGGTGAAGAGAAACAATAGATAGTAGATTGTACCCATAACCCATTGACCTATTAGATTATAATTTATTTCTTATGACTACTTACTTAGCTAATTATAAATATAAATTGTGATATAATGTGAAAGTTTCACAAGTTTACAAATCTGTAAAGTTTAAATTTGATTTATGAGTATAATTTTAATACAAATACATAGATAAATGACATAATTATGTGTGAAGCTATAATCATTTCACTACACATTACATAGCCCCATAAGTGCTTGTTCGAATACATTTACTATAACCTTCATAGGTGTTGATAAAACTCCCTTATAATACTTAATGCAAATAGTGTATAACTCATGGATAGTGGTATAAAAGAAATGCCCCAAGGAGCCCAAACTTACAATCATGTATTTTATACTAGATGATGTAGATGCATACTTAATTTAAAAACTAGAATTTTTTAATATGATCTAATGTAAATTACTTGACCTAATTTAATTATACTATTTTAAATGTAGAATAATAGATATTATTTTAATTATATGTGTATACTATTTATTTTATTATTAAAACAATCATATTCAACTCATGTTTAATTATGGTTAAAATTGTATCATTTATTTAATTTTCAGAATCATTAGATTAGTTATTATCTTATAATTTTGTTTTCAACATCAAAATTTGTCTGTTATATTTCTTTGGATTTCCTTTTTTTGAAATTCAACCTTCTTTCCTAGTTTTCTCTAGATCTTATATATCATTTCCAATCATCTCATTTCCATTTCATTAAGTGAAAATTAATTGCACTTGTTCAACATTTGAATTTTTTTTAGTTGTTTGGGTCTTCTCCCTTTTGAATGTGGTAAAAGAAATAAGATCAACACTCTTTTTTCTTCACTTGTGGTGATCCCCATTGTCTTGTATGACAAGAAAAAATAATTTTGGGACATTATTGTTTGAAAATAAGAGGATTCTTTAGTATGTCACAAATGTGCATGCTATGATTTAGGTTCAGTAAGATCCCCATGAATATGTGAACAAGAGTATATGATTTAAAAAAGTGTAGGTTGAATTAACACTCAAAAAATTAGTCCATTATCAAAGTGGTACCCTAGACGTATGATTTCATCTTTGAGAGAGTATTGATCCAATATAGAATCTAAGGAAAATGTCATGTTATCATTATCTATTTTATTTCCAATATGTCTTAGTTTTTGTGCCAATCCAATTTTAAATACATTTTTCTAGTATAGATTTAATTATTCTTATCTTCAATCTTATTTCGCAAAGTAGCAAGTTAAGTTTTCTAAATTATCTATTTCTAATTATTTCTCATTTATGTAAGCTAGTTTGTGCGTACTTGTATATTAATATGAATAACATAGGTTAGTCCTAAAGAGATTATATTTTTTATTTCAAATAGATATTAAGAAACCTAAAATAGGAATAACGTAGTTAAAAAACCTTAAGACATTACTTTTCATTAAAAATATTATAACTTAAATATTGCTAGAATTTTTTTTGATTTATACAATGAATCATTTTGTATATTTGAAAATTTAATATTATACATACAAACCTTTTCATTTCATTTATTTCATATAAATCTATATATAATTGTATAGAATGTAATGAGTGATAACATATAGAAAGAGGCATTGATCGTATTCTTTACAACTATTCATATAATTGTACCAAATGAAAAACAAAAAATATTAAAAAAAATTTATAACTAATTTTCATAATGAGATATTATTACAATTCTTAAATAACAGCCACTCTGAAGAAACATAATAAATTAAAAAAATATAATTATACAACATTTTTCAACAAAATAATATTACGTCTTTTATATATCTATTAGCACTACTCCATATTAATAATAGATTAAAAATATAATTCTAAATATTAATAGAGAAACTAACACATAATTTAATCCAAAAGCTATTATCTTGATTCTTTTAAGAATCAAGATTTAAGTGGATTATTAGTCATTATCGACTAGAATTCCATGATTACAAAAACTGAGTATTAGATTTATATTCATAAATATGGTGGACAGAGCATTGTCGTGATCATCTGTACAAATGAGGTAAAAATAAATATCTGGAGTTTGATCTACCTTTCATCGCTGAATGAATAAGTTTTCAAGAAGAGGTTTAAACATATACTGATTGGTAAAGAAATGTAACTTGAAAAACAATACAAATCGCATGATGAATTTATGTACAATACGGAAACAAAGAAGTCCCGAACGATAACATTGAAAGAGAAAAACTATCCACAGTTACTGTGACCAGAAGATAGCATACAATATGCATGTTTGAATTCAACAATGGCTGAAATGCACTACAATGAATAATAATAATCAAAGCAAAACTATACGAACATGGAAAAATCAAAGCAAAACATGTTGTGCACATACCTTTTACCAGCGCAACAGTAGTAAGATTTTTGGACGGTTGAGAAGGTTCAACAGAAGCAGTGATGCAAAACACAATATGCTCCAAACAATATGTAGAACACAATATGCTCCAAACCAGAACAAGGATGCATAGAAAGAACAAGAAAGGCAACATAGAAACGAGCAGGCTTCTTGCTTCTTTTTATTAAGGAAGTTGGTGTGTCATTGATGACATTGATATCACCATGTTGGCGTGCAAATCTTGTTTGTAGCCGACGATCCCATCTCGGCATAAATTCCCTACCTTCCTGAACATGTCTGTTCCAGGGGTAGGTACTTCATTGCATCACCGTTAGAGGCGAGTACGACAGGGACATAGGGTGGCATGATGGCATGCGGAGGAGGCATATGGCTATGAGGGTGGGGGCATGGCGGGGGCATACCCGAGGCAGTCGATCCTCCTGCCTAGGTAGCCGATGCCATTAAACCCAAGCTTAATTCACCAGGATTATTGTCGTATTAATACAAATAACTAATTCAATATTTAGCATCTAAACGTTAAAGGGAAAGTTGAAGAATGAAATGATCTCTAGCATCTTAAATTAGCCCCTGAAAAAATTTGAGATGGATCTAGTAATTGCTTACATAAATACTAGTCAACTGTGCTTTGCCAAATTGTAACATATTGTCTTCTCAAATCATTTGTATGTTTTATTTTGTTTAGGACAAATAGGTGGAATTAAATATCAAAATGCAAGTTGACTTTTGTTATTTATTTAAGTTGTGAAGATAGTACAATAGATTTTTTTTTATAAGAGTATGTCAGAGTGCATCTTAGAAAGGAAGAAGTTAATTTATTAGCCATGAATATGACCCAACTAGGTCAACCAGACTCCAAAAGCATAGCCAATTACAATAACAAAGGAATGCTTAAGTTTCATAGATATCTAATTGTTAAAATTGATGTACAAATGAGCCATATCTAAACCACAATAATGAGCCAATTTTCAGTATAAAATTAGCAGTGTCCGATGGAAAACAAAAATCAAAAACCAAAAGTATGAATAAATAAATGAAAATCGTAAACTCTTAGAGAAAGATGAAATTATGTTATGGTATATACATGTTTAGTAGCAAGGGGAAGAGTACTGTTGTTGAATTACAGATGGTCTTTTTAATGCTGGAGGAAGGAGCTTTTTTCTTAGCTATGAACTAAGAAGAATATTAGTCTATTGTCTTTGATACAAATAACCAAAATATAGATGGATCAAGAAAAAAAATGAGGAAACTTACTTCTCTATTTCTAATTGTAGCCAACACATTGCCAAACCCATGCAATAAGGCTATAACAGTTAAAAATCTTTGGGCGGAAACTTGTGGAAACAATATCTCTGAAATGGAGGCCTTAATTAAATGTAATTTAAGAATCTTAAATTGATCACAAGTACCTGTAATATTGATACTTTTACCTATGTTTTCACCAGTGGAGTGATATTTTAAATTTCCATGAAACAGTTAAATTTAAAGAAAAATGTACAACCCCTTGAAATATGAGATTAGTGAATTTTTTTATATGACTGGATAAGTCTAATAACATGGTTAAAATTTCAAATTATAAATAAAGTAATATTTATTATTATTTTTTATTTAATTGTGTCGTATATGAATAATACAAATGATGATGTATGAACTAAATTTCTACCAATTAAATTCATATGAGTTCTTTTTCATAAACTATCTTAAATAATAAATGTGCTTAAAATAAGAAATATATTTAACTCTATATATTGAATAACATTTTACAAATTACAGAAATAAACATCAATGTAAAATTAGTAATAAATATATTTAAAATAAGAAATATAAAACATTGAAGCCTATTTTAGAACTTAGTAAGGAAAATAGATAGGAATAATTAATATTGATTAGACATATTTGTGAGATGGAAGATAGAAATGATTGTTTTTTTTTTAAAGTTTATCTATTTGTCACAAATATGGAAAAGATAAAATTGCAATTAATGCATTCATTAATAGAGGTGTTAGAAAAATGATTGTTCTTTTAAAAAAAGTTTATCCACTTGTCACAAATGTGGAAAAGATAAAGTTGCAATTAATACATTCAGTAATAGAGGTGTTAGAAAAAAATATTTGTATTTTTGTTAAAGAAAATTGAATTTTTTTCATTGCCTTTTTCATCATGAGCCCTTACAATTTTTAAAAAATTGTATTTCTCAATTCCAAAAAAAATGCAAATTAATATAGCTTTTGCAAACATTGGTGTATCTTGAAATTTTTAGATTATGTAACTAATATGGAACCTCATGATTCCATTATTTGCTGCCAAAGGCAGGAACTAATAATGCTTAATGTTTATAAATTAGTAATGGAAACTTTTTTTTAAAATTATGTTTATATTTTAATACAAATATTTTAAATTGGTTACACACACACACACACACACACACACACACACACACACACACATAATGTTCTTAAAAGTTTGAAATTAAATGTTTAATATGCAACAAAAAATATTTTAAGTTGTGGGGTGTTCTTTTTTTTAAACCTTTTAATCTTCACCTACTTAAATCTGTGAGACAACCTAAAACCCCTCATCCTTTATGATGTCAGAGCCTTGCATTCAACAAGACTTGATCCTTGGTGGGTTCTTTGTGAGCTATTCAACTTCACTAGTAGACTAAGGGCCCATTGACAAAGGTTCATATTTTCAAGAAGAAGATTCAAATGATTTTTATAGCCAAATATAATTTTGTTCATGAGACTATTGTCTTCGAAAAAAATAAAGTGTAAGCCTTGGTGCTCTAATGATGCCATTTCCTTTTGTCATGACCCAAATTTGAGAGACATTTATGTTAATGCGACTTTTTTCAACCTTAAGTTATGAGTTTGGAATTTGATTTGTACACTAATATGTAGTGTGGGTTTAATTGTATACTAAATCATATCAAGGAAACACTTAGTTTTTTAAGAAGTCCTTACACTTCATTTTTTAAAGTTTTAAATTTGTTTTGAAAACTCTTGTCGAATATTCTATATATATGAGTGCATAGTCCCATGTATTGTCAAGATGGCATGGAGTATTCTTTAATTAGGAATTAAGTTTCAAATTATTAAGTCAATTTTAATTATTTGACCATGAAACATTTTTTTTACTTAATGATGATAACTGTGATTTACAAATGAGGTTGAAAATGGTTTGAGTTAAATGTATTATTAAAAGATTATGTTCTTTTTAGTAATATAGGCTTTGCATTTGATTTGTAGTAAGACATGTAGAGTAACACTAGAACACAAACTTCTGAAATAATATTGGAAATAAGATCTCAAGTAAAACTATTAGATAAATAAAATAGGAGAATTTTGACATCTAAAATAATATTGTGTTTATTAATCATATTTAATTTTTAAATTTTTGAATAGCAATCACAATTCTTGCTTATTCCTAATTCTAATTCTAATTAAATTATAACATTTTAAAGATTATAGGGATATTGTTGTGAACCAAAAAATGGCTCTGTCCTTGTTGACTCTCATGGCTATGGTTTCAATTTCTTCGTGAAACCAAGGCAATGCTTACAGTATCTGATCGGATTCCCCGCTCATAGCAGGTGGTAGCGTACAAGGCTTTGGCGTTAATAGGAATGAAACTACTCATTCATATGTTATGTGCTCTCATAGGCTAAATAGAGTGGTAGGGAGCTCCAACTTCGCTTGTATGGATGATTTACTAGTAAATCACATGTTGAGGGGGTTTTATGGTTTGAGAAGGCTAAGGCCTCTAAAGTCCCTAATAATGGATCAATAAGAAATACAGAAGAACCAAAGAGATGCAATATTTCAAGGGTGTGAAGGGTAATGCATGGATGATTGGGTCATGTGTGTGCAGTAGAAGCTAAGGAATAGTATAGATGAAGGTAAGAAATTGTATGGACAATGTGCAATGTCATTCAATTATCTATCAGATTTTGACAATCAGATCAAAGGCCCATTGAGTGAGATTTAAACATTCACTATTAGATTGCAAAAACTAGAGACAAACATTTAAGATATTGGAGTAGAGATGGAGAAATCTCACAATGCTATCAAAGGCATTGAATCTGGCAAGGAGAAGGTAATAAAGAGATTCTTTGTCCTTAGAGAATATTTATCTCCTATAGTTGTTATTTTGTAGAGGCAATTGCAGGAGTATCTTGTAGATAAAGCATCCTATGATAAATTTGTGTATATTGACCTGAGCATAGTGGAAGCAACATCCTATGCACTTTGCGCACTCATTAGTCTATCTGACATAGTCAAGGAAAATTGGAAGGAGGACTTTGACAAGCTAAAACATGACTTTACAGATTGAATAGTTAGAATGTCAAGTTGATTAGAGGAAAGCAACACAATGATAAGGAATAATGTAATGATCCATCAAAACATGAATACACTTTTCTATTTTGAAGGCAATTTTGTGTAATCACTTTTTATATGACATCATTTTGGGACTTAGTCAATTTTCTCAAATGTTGCCATTAATGCCAAAGGGGGAGATTGTTGGAAATACGGATAGGTAGATGTATGTGTGTTGTCATTTATGGCAACATATACTTTTGATATCTCATGATGTTATTAGAGTTAGGAAATTGTCTAAGTGTTAGACAATTTGCAACAGTATAGAGACATATATGGTATGTACAGATGACAGACTTTGAGTGAGTTCATGCATAGTTGAGGATCAATAGTTGACATGGTCACAATGATGTATATCAGTACACAAACTTGTATAGACAATATAGTGCAAGTTATAGTTAAATTACTAGTTTAGGTAATCTGTAAAGCAAAACATAGCACAAAAGCTAATTGAAGTTTATGACTTAAGACATTATTTTGGAAACAAAATAATTACTTGATCACGTTGGGCTGACATCCTAGATGTTTACCCAAAGTTACTTTATATTTGGTCAAGCGTGTGAAATCATCAAGGCCGACTAAGTAGAGATTTATTAATTTACGAGATATAAGTAAAGATCATATCTTTCATAGTTAATGTGAAGTGTGAATGTGATGCAAACTATAGTAAAGAAAGATTAAGTGATATGAAAGTTGTGTGTAATGCGAAGTTTGATGTATGATCAGAGCAAGTATGAGATACAATAGTACGACAGTATTGTATTTATATCTACTCTTGTGAAGAAACTTAATTTTATATTGCATGTTAGGGTAGTGGGCTCTTCTTGCATACATTGTATTTGATCTACCAACTCCTAACAGGGTTGAAGACACTTCTAACAAGGTTGAGGCTTTTAATAGAGCTGAGTCCTCTAACAAGGAATCAAGACAATATATGTATTTCATAGACTCCTAATAGGGTCAATATCCTTAACATGATTCTTTTGTTTAGTGGATCATCTTGTGGGTATCATCCCCAACAAGGTCTTCCCTTGGCCAAGGTTTCCCTAGTTAAAAAATAATGGTGTTATGAGTTCTCTATGTGTATGGTTATATTTACTATTCAACATTGTTGGTTTACTTTCATATGCAAGTTATAAAGTAATTAGCAATATTCAATTGTGGGTATAAGTTTGTAGAATATTGATTCAACCCCCTCTCAGTATTATATATTTCTAACAAAAAAAGGGTTTGGATCTTTCCTTTTAAAGACATCCATAGAGTCTTCTAGATGTTTTCATTTTTGCCTCTTCATCTAATTGGTTGTCCACTCTTCATAGGGATATGTGATCCACATCAAAATGTGTAACAACATTTGTAACAAAATCTACAATCATTAAATGTGATTTTTATGCTGACTTGAAATGGTGTACCTCAAAGTTTGTACCATCTAAAAAAATTTGTTCACTCTATGTTACTCAGCACATATTGTCTCTCATGTGTAGTCACAAATGTTATTTCTCAGTTTTAACTGACTCGGCTCCTGTATGACTCGACATCTATGTTCTCTATTTTCTCAACATTAACTATACTTGGCTTATACAAAAAGTACTTAGTGACCAAAGACTTGCTTGTCTCCTATAGAGCTCAACATATACATGATCATTTACAAGTCTTTACATGATTTTTCCTATATAGAGTAACTCAGTCATGGTGATGATTGACTGACTTTGCCTTATTGATGACTAAGTGTTCGAGACTAATAGACAACAAAACTTAGAAAGATCATCAATCTCCCCATTTGGCATTAGTGGAAAAAAACACTTTGTCATGATTACATCTTTACATTACAAAATAATAATACTCCCCCTAAGCCTATGACTCAGTTCTTATAAAACTTCAAAACTTTTCTTTACAATACAATAACAATACATAGTTTACATAACTCAAAGATAATCTGATGTAGCTTGTCATACCTTGTCTAAATTCTGATATTTTAAGATCTTCTTATCATTCCCCCTTGTTTTTATTTTCTTTCCCCCTTGTAACTCATTTCATCTCATTCCCTCTCTTTTTTTTTCACTTATGTCTACTGCTAGGACATCTGCTGATGGGGTTGAGTAGATGGAATAACACCATATTTATCAATGAATGGTTTATGGGTTTCAATAAGCATGGAAAAACATGATCCCATGTGGTTCTTACTAATTCCAAAACTTGAATCTTTATCTCCAAGTTGACAGCTAAATCAATTAAGCTATTAGCAATAGAAAGATTGTGAAGCTACATCTCATTGCATAACCTTCAAGTTAGGTATCAACATTGATTGGATGGAGATAATAAGTTTGGTTTTCATTTTAATATCTATTGTATGTAGCTTAGCCAATCATCCTTATGCAAACAATAATATGTTATAATACATTGAACTTGATCCAACTAACTGAGAGATAGAACTCCTTGATAACTTCATGTTAGCTTGAATCTTTTGAGTTTTTTCTTGAAATTTATTAGTAAATCTTGACACATCACAAATAATATTATATAGATCTTATATCTTCTTTACAAGTTCTTCTAGATTCTATACTAGTGCCTACAACTCTACTTTTCTTACTACAGTTACATTAGAAACTTTCTCCAATACTTTTTTTTCAAACTACTTCTCAAACCAAGCCAAAAGTTTTTCATTTACCTCAATATCCTCAGTGTTGACTTTTTCAACTATTTACACTAACTGAGATATAATGGAATCTTGTTCATCAATGTTCTCAATATCAAAGGTGTCAACAAATATGTCCTTGATATCATGCAACACTTGTTTTTGTTCTTCTTGTGCAGTAATAAATATCAAAGGTGTCAACAAATATTTCCTTGATATCATGCAAAAAAATTTCTTCTTGTGTAGTAGTCACCTTCAATTCTTTAGTCTTATCATCTTTATTCTCTTTCTGTTGTGTTTCACCTTGTGCATGTGGAGTAGGTGCGTGACTTGTTTCCTGACCTGTGTGAACTTCAATTCAATCTTCCTCAACAATTAATATAGTTGACATACCTGAACTATTTAGGTTGGGAAATGATGTATCTGTCTATTGTGCCTTAGCCTCTTTTATCTACAATGTAACTATAGGCATTATAGATTGTGTCTTAGTTGTAACAATTGTTTGTTCGAGATTTGTGCTTTGATATGTCTGTAGATCCTTTTTTTTGTCTCCTTTGCTTCTGTGGAATGAGGGGGCACATTAGATGTGTCTTTTGGTTGCTTCCCTGCTGATGCAACTTTTGTAATCTGGATCTCATCAACTCTCACCAATATGGGTTTTGAGCATAGTTGTGTTGCTATGGTGGAGTTCTTCAATATCTTTTTCAAATCTTCTTCATTCAAGGGATTGATGTTCTAAGCTAAATTATTAGGAACATCCTCTATTTATACTGTCATGTTTACTCACTTGGTCTCTATGTGGAGGTATGACACTCGAGACTTGTTCATCTTGAACATTTTGCTGCTCTTCATCAGTTGTGGCCACTTCTGTTGCTATCTCCTTAATGCCTTCCACATTACCATCCTTGACTTAGACCTCTTTTGCAATATCTTCTACCTCCTGTTCACCTTTCTCAGGTTCCTTTATCTCTTTGTCTGCTTTCTTTGCTATGGCCTTGGTGGATAAACTATAAATGTCTTTCCAAAGCAATGTTCTTTGAGTTACCACCTCTTTTATCTTATTCCTCAAAATCTTGAAAACTCTATATTTGGGGGCAAATCTCCCCTTGTATTTTTCCATGGCTTTAGCCATCATCTACTTTTCCAAAGTAGGCATAATTTAGGCTAATTGAGCTTCTCTAATTTGCCTCTCAGTGGTCAAACTATATTACCACTTTTGCTCAACTCGGTCATATAGACTTTTAGGTAAAGAGTTAGTAATCTCTAGTGGAGTAGATTTAAGTGTAGCCATCATCTCATAAATGGCTTCTTCAACCTTATTTTTATCTACACTCCCTAGCTTATCAAAATCAACATGTGTGAACCCTGAAAAATCTACATTTGTAATAATATTTTCACACAAATTATCTATGTTAGAAGAGGGATTGTGGATTACCACCTTGTATTGAGTCAAGTCACCTGACTTAGTATTCTCCTCATCTAAATTTTGTTGAGGCACTAACTTCTTCTTCAATCTTTTGTATGTCTTCTTAATAGGCTCACTCAGCTCTCTTGTGTCAAGTGTCCTCTTGCCTTTAGGCTTCACAGCTTCTTTTTCTTGTGTGGTGGCTACCCTTGTGCTAGACCTAGTAGTTGGTACTGTTGGCTTATGTTGTGGTTGAATCACAAGCTTCTTCATAGGTTTCTCCACTTCCGACTCCTTTTCCTTTATCTTCTTCTTAGCTAGTTGAGGTGCTTCCTCGACTTCTTCTTCCTTGGCACCTACCGCTTCTTCTCTTTGATCTTCTCCTAGGCCTTGAGTTAATGTTAATGGGGCTTGGCCTTGTTCTTCCTCTTCATCATATTCTTCTTCTTCAAATATCTCCTTCATCTTTTACACCAGTTTGTTCTTCTTTCTAATAAATGTATCCATTTTTAGATATATTGTGATCCTTGATTTAGCTTCCTCATAATTACCAAATGAGGTGGCACTCTTGTCAATATCTTCTTCTAGTAGAGTTGTAATAGTTGTAGAGGCCTCATCTACATTTATCTCATATGGAAAGGGTTACATCCATCTGAATCCTGGTATTTCTGCTTGCACATATGTGTGGTATGCATCCACTAGGAAAAAAAATCATCATAATGTTTTTCCACTAAGGATACATGGATCCTCAACCTCTTTTTCATGGATTTCTTAAAATCCTCAAAGTAGCTAGTCATTATTGACTCAAAGTTATCTCCAAGCTATTCTATGAATTTTTTGAAACAAAAAAAGGAACAACCATTATATTTGTGGGTCGGTCTATAGGAGGTGTAGTTGCAACCCTGGCTACGATTTGCTTTCTAGATAGGAGACTGAGAAACATCTATCCATTATGCATTCATTTGTCTCTCTTTTAGTGGGAAATGATGCTCTTCAAGAATCAATTAGTTACCAAGATTGGTCTACAAGATTTTGTCATGTTGTTTCAAAGCATGATGTTGTCATTGCATGTTGCTCGCCCCATGTGAATCAATTGCACTGCATTTGATTTCATTTTTTTCTTGAGAGAGGTAGTGCAGTAGGTAATGATTCTAATCCTGTAGAAGCTTGCAATAATCTTCTTGAAAGTGTTAAGTGCCTTGGAGATTCTAGCCCATATGAACCCTTTGGTTTTTATATTTTGTTCAACCAAGGGAATAACTTGCATTGAAGACAGTCAAGTTGTCTTGGAGATGTCGATTTTAACTTTACAAAATATAGAATAAAATGGTATTGTCAATGCATTATTTTTAGAGCACACAAGTTATGGTGATAAGTTAAAAGATATTATTGAAAGTGGGTACATAATAAGAACTTTATACATCTTCTCAGAATCCTCCATGGAGATAGTAAGGTGCACTACACTGGGGCCCAACTAGCTAGAGTGGCAGTAGAGTGGGCTAGTTGACTAATGTATGCAGCTATATGGTGCCTTGCGTAAAAGGTTACATGGTCAAAATTTTCCAAGCTACTCATCGTTTGATACATTCTGGATTTTGATGTGGGGAGGATCTATGTCTCATTCCTTAATGAGCAATAGGAGAGGGAAAGCATGAGCATAAAACATTTGATCTCTAGTGTGATTTTCCTTTTTCCCAAATCTTCATCACAAAAAGGGGGGAACACATGAGATTAGTTTTGACTTTGTTTAAACTCCTTGTTCCTTGAAGACATAGCTTGTCAAGGCCTCAATTTTGAATGTAGCTTTGAGTGAGAATGTATGGGAGTCATGCATTTCATCTCACTACTTTTAGTTTTGTCGAGTGATAAATCTTAGGTGTCTTCCACAATTCCAAAGGCGAGATTCATATTGCCTAGAGACACTATTTCTGTTGAACATTTTTTTTGGCAATCTGGGAAAGGAATTATTTGTTGGAGGTAGAGATGTCTATGTCTCTGCAGGTAGATTTTTAATTACTTAGATGTGCATATAAGGTGGAGAAGAATCTCAATGCAGATTTATTGCCTTCAGCGGAGTGTGAAAACTTCATCAACTATGTAAGAGTTTTCGTTGTTGCAGGGAAAGTGGTGTTCACCACCAAAGAAGAAATCAAGTTTCTTTTGAGCAAGGGCACGTCAGCTGTAAAATAGGGATTTAGTCCCACATCACCCATGTGTGGCTCTCCTTTAATGTTTTTATTGCCAAACACTCACTTGTATTGTGTCTTAAAGGCACCGCTACTTTTGGAAGAAACAAGTGCCCGCATGCGGGACATGGTCGATTTTCCATATTTGGGGTTTGTGTTTGCATAGGAAGCCATCTATTTGAGTTATTCAAGGTTTTGTACCAGGTGCCTATTTTCCAACCTCATTCAATTAGGATAGTTTAGATTTGATTTTTGATGAAATAGTGAACTGGGTGAATGCCAAAGGTAGTAGAAAGGCAATTAGCATTTCAGATGCATATATGATGGTTTTATCAGAGTAGGGTTTTTCATCATTAAGAAAGAGTTATTTCAAGTTTGTTACACAACAATGATGAGAATCGTATCAGATTTCAGTTGTAGAAAGATGAGAGATGTTTTGCAACAATAGGGAATGAAGATTCAAGTGGACACATGTCACTTCCAAATCAGATCACTTCCTTCCTATATCATTCTCTTTCTCTTTCATTGTAAGAGTTCCAATTTCTTGGATGTTTTTTCACTGTTATGATACCACAAGGATGATTCCAATTGTTGAAATTTATGTCATGATTGTGATACCATTCTCTTCAGCATATTTCTCTATTATGAACAACAATAGTTATGCTAATATAGATAGTTCATATCTATTTGGTTGTTTTAGGAGTTAATTACATGCATCTTGAATGTATAGTTTCAAAGAAATGAATACTATAAGAAATAATATTCTTAGTTTCATTCTAATTCTTGTCTCCTATCTTTGTAATCTGAAATGTTGTATGGTTTAGGGACAAATAACTTAGACCCGCTTGCATCCCCTTAAGCTTGTATGTCTTCTATGTTTTGTTGTTGGAACAAAGAGCCAAGTAAATTCTTGATGTATCTGACAGGGTTGCTAGTTATTTGAGAATGATATTTCATGATAATGAGGTCTTTATGAACATCGATGTTTGATTCACAAAGTGATAGGATAGATCAGATATCCTGATGTATGGAACATATCACTGGTATCATAAATGTATGTGTGATTTGTGGAATTATCCAATAGATAAGGCATTGATCAGCTACAAGATAAACTTGTTCTTATTGTTGCATATTTGAGGATTTGCTAAAACCAAATTTATAATCGTTCATTTCTCTTTCCATTTAAGAGATGAAAGGATGCCCTCACTTAGCTTGTCAATGTCTTAAGTCATGTTATTAGCTATTTCATGTCTATGATCTTTGCATAAGTACAGAAGATATAAGGGTTTTATTTTCTTTGTTTATATTTAGTGTATGCTTTTGAACAACTGGTACCATATGAAGAATCTATAGATATACCCACCTAGGTTTTGTAGAGCTTGAAGTAGAAGAAGGGTCTAGCCTTATAGTTGCCCCAGTGCCTGAAAGGATATGTTATAGATGGGAAATAGCTGCCCCTAGATGTATTCTGTTCTCATTGGGATAATTTGAAGTGTAATGTTTTAAAACACCAATAGAGGGGCAACACCCCTAAAGCCAAAAATGACCCTACTAATGTAAACGGCATCGGAAATTATTTTTTCTATTGGACAACTTATTCTAGCCCTAATTTTGTAAGCGACAAAAACTTGTATATAATGGCTTAGGGTTAGGGATTTCATGATGTATGACAGGATTGTAGTTTCTTGTGGTGGTATTGAGTTGTAAGGGATTGTGAATTGTAATCACTAGATTATAATAATATTGGACTTGTTGGTGGACATAGCCCAAAGATTGGGTGAACCACATTAAATCCTTGTGTCTTATGTTCTCTTCTATGCAATTTATTATTTTTTGATATTGGTTATATTTGCATGAAACTGTTATTTCTATCTATGCTTAATTCTAACAGTTTACATCCATGTACCTAAAGAAAAAAGGACAAAATTAGAGCCTACTGAAAGGAAAGGAATCCTTATTGGTTATAGAAAAACTATAAAGGGTTACAGAGTATACATACCTAGACAAAAAGAAATAAAACTTAGTACAAATGTCATATTTGAAGAAGACATTGCCTTCAAAAGAGCAAAAGGTTCAAATGAAATGGAGATTTATGACAAACCTAAAACCATAGAAGAGGTTCTCACTCCTAAGATTCAGAGGGAGCACCCAAAAGAGACTACAAATGAATATGAGACCCTTCCTAAGACTCAAGAAGAGAATCTTGACCATAATCCCTAAGAGGCCACTTTGGGCAAGCAAGATAATAGAAGGGGATCAATTCACAACACCTAAAGGAACATTCAAAGCAAGAAAAAGACCTTGCAAATTGACATATAATGGTTTAATGTGTGAGATTCCTAACTCTGAGCCTTCTAATTCTTTTGAAGCTATCAAGCATCAAGTTTGGAAAGATGCTATGATAGAAGAATATAAATCAATACTAAAGAATGATGTTTGGGATACAGTCCCTAGAGCAAAAGGGAAATCTATTGTTTCATCCAAATGGCTCTTCAAAGTTAAACATGTTGTTAATGGCAGCATTGAAAAATATAAAGTACGATTTGTAGCTAGAGGATTCTCTTAAAAGGAAGGAATTGATTATGAAGAAACCTTTACACCAGTTGCTAGATATACCTTAGTTAGAGTAGTAATGACCATTGCAGCTACCAAAGTTTGGAAAATCCATCAAACGGATATGAAAATGACCTTTCCAAATGGAATCATTGAGGAAGAAGTATATTTAGAGGAGCTTGAAGACTTTGTGATTCATGATGCAACCTTTTATGTTTGTAAATTGAAGAAAGGTCTATATTGACTCAAATAGGTCTCTGAGCTTGGTGTGAAAGGATTGACATATATCTAATGAGTCTTGGATTCTCCAAGAATGATGTTGATCCAAATATTTATTTTAAAGTAACTAATGGTGATATGTTGATATTAATCTTTTATGTTGACGACCTTCTGATTATAGGAGAAGAACACTTCTTTAATCAATGTAAGAAAGAATTGGCTTTTGAATTTGACATGGATAGGGATTCTTCATTACTTCCTTGGAATGGAAGTACGACAAAAGTCATGGAACATCTTTCTAAATTGAGAGAAGTACACTATTGATATCTTGGAAATATTTGGAATGTGGAACTATTGACCTATGTCAACACCTACAGAAACCAATTTACACAAACTAAAAGAAGAAAATGTTGAAACCAGACTTATAGATCCTGCTCTATATAGACTAATAATTAAATCTCCTATGTATCTTGTGAATATTCAACTGGATATCTGCTATGTCGTGAATGCATTAAGCTAGTTCATGTGTGAACCTTGAGAAGTACATCTTGTTGTGAAGCATATATTGAGGTACTTTTAGGGTACCATTGAGTATGGACTTAAATATAAGAATACCAATTTGGAACAACATGGATATACTGATTTTGATTGGCCCAAACGAGTGATAGGCTAGAAAAGCACATCAAGATGTTGTTTTAGTTTGGGATTAGCTATGATCTCATGGATTTGCAGAAAGAAATCTTCAATTTCTCAAAGTTCAACCAAAAAAAAATACATTGCAACTGCAATGGGAGCAAGAGAAACAGCGTGGCTTCAAAAACTGCTTGTGGGACTATTTAGTAAGCCTATGAAGCCTACCATCATTCATTGTGATAATCAAAGTTGCATCAAATCATTGGTGAATCCAATATTTCATGATAATTCAAAGCATATAGAGATTTCTTACCCTTACGTAAGAGACATGTTGGAAAGGAGAGCTATCCAGTAGGAGTATATTAATACTAGTGATCACACAACTGACATTCTCACCACACCTCTTCCAAAAGTGAAAGTTGATCACTTCAAAAAGAAACTTGGTATGGCTGAAATATAAGTTTCTAAGATTAAGTCTCAAAATTGTATTAATATTTATATAAAGATGTTTAAAGTGTATAACTCTTTTATCATATGTTTTATAGGCATATCATTTATACAGTATTGAAAGGTGATGATCTTTTAATAATAAATTGTTGACTCTAACATTATAAGGTGGCAACTTTAGAATGATTAGACTACTATCACAATGAATATTACGAGACTTGATATTTATGGACAAGTCATGATAGTTAAATGAACATATTGATTGATATCATGAAACTTGATATCAGTTGAAGATCATTATGTTTTCTTATCATGGTGGATATTATGAGACATAATATCTATGGATATACCATGATCTATTATGGTAGACATCGCAAGAATTGTTGTCAATGCACATATCATAACTGAGAAGAATATCATGTGACTTCAATAAGGTGAATATCTTAAGCATATCCTTTAATATTGCAAGCTAGGTGATATCATTTTTCGAATAAGGTGAATGTGTTGTGTCTGTGTGTGTGCACGCGTGTTGTCTTCCCTAGCTAAGAGGGAGTGTTATACTATGTAGCTTTGGTTAGCCAATATCTGTGATCTGAGAATGTGTGTGTGTGTGTGTGTGTATTAACACACACACACACACACACACACACACACACACACACACACACACACACACACAAATAATCCAAAATGAATCATATTCTGCATACAATGATCATTACATCAAAATCGATGTTCATATATGTAATGCCCCGCCAAGGGATCCAAAAGAATCAACGTAAAGTTTTACTAAGTTTGACAAACATTATTTTTTTTAAAGTAAGAAAGTATAACATGCACATCAAACACATAGTAGCGGAAGTATTAACATGTAATCATCAACAAACATACATAACAGGTTACATTCCTTAAGGATCCCAAGATGTTGAGTCACATTTAAATTTAATTAATTCTAAGTCTATCAACTACCATATCCACATGAAAGAATAAATAGAAAGTCCAAAGTCCATTTAATATACATTTGTTCTGAATGCCTCTTGGCAAATTAATTTGGAATGCTCATACATCCACTGTACATGTCACAGGGTATGAAAGGCTTATAAGAATATGTACATATGTAGAAATAAAGATACATCATCCTCAAATCCATGATACAAAGTATAGTAAAATAAATGAAATCATTCACCATACATGATACATCCATACATCCATAATGATAAAACATCCATCATAAAATCTAACCATCCATCATAATAATCCATGAACAGAATGAAGGTAAATGCCCACCAGAAAAGCTCTAGCCATAGTGACCACGAATGGATCTCAATGGTAAGAGTAAAAAGCACTACCACCTAACCACATGGAACTTAAATGGTCCACTCCCACCGCGCTAAGGAGATAGTCTCAAGTCCCAAACAGGATATCAAAACACGAAACACAAACACTCTCTAAGTCTAGGAAATCCTAAAAGTACACTAACTCAAAGGTTCCAACATAGATAGACATCTAGACCCAGAGGCATACAAAGACACGTAGGAAACCTACTAGTAAGCGGGAAAGTGTCATCGCAAAAGTCACATTGGAAGTTACTCGAGAAATCCCTTAGGAATCTTGGGTCCCCTATGATCCTGCGGCCACTAGTATCCTCTCGTACTGACAAGGCATACTACGGAATGCAAGGTTGCAACCAAGCGTTCTCTCTACCCCATCCTAGTCTATACTAGCACTCAAGGCATGGGAGAGAACATATAGTTATCTTATTAGGTTCATTTAAGTCAGTATTTAGGTAAGATGTTTTCACTTATTAAAACAACTTGCAATGGGTTTCTCCAGGCAGCCTCTTAGGGCCCCGACCCCCATTGCAAGCCACTTCCTGCCACTACACATAGATAACCTACCCTAGGCTCATGAAATCACCAATCCAAGAATCATAATAAAATCACCTCAGTCCTATACAAGCGACTGAAAGCATCATAAATATAATCCACAATAATCACATCAGTTCTCCACGAGCAACTGAAAAGCATCCAATCATAATCATATTGATCATGAAAATTCTTTATAAGCAATTGAAGGCATCAGTGATAAATCACAATATCCAATGGTTCTCCAATGAGCCACCAACAAGTATCCCAATAATAGATCACAATACTGATCGAAGACTCCAAAATGGTCAAGTCAAAATATGTCACAACATGACATCATCAAGAACAAATCACTTAAAACACCTCAGCTTTACACAAGGAAATTGGAAAGCAATAACAACCAGTAAAAACATCCATCATAGAGCATATCAATACATCACCATTGTTGGGTTTTAAAAAGATCGAGACCAAGATATCATAATATCACATTCGCATAACTCCCAAGCCTCTAGTAAACGTCTTAAACTGGTCAACATTAGGACAAAGCCCAAAACCCCAAATCATATACAGTACAATAGAACAATACAGTTTCATAGTTTGGGTTTGATTTGAAATACACAATAGGGTTAAAAGTAAAGTTTCCATTTGCGTTCCAATGTACATTTCAAGTGTATAGGATTTTCAGTATTACCCTTATAATTTATACAACCCATAAATATAAAGTTACTCTCATGTTTAAAAGTCAAATTTCCTAACAAAATAATCTAGGATAACCTTTTATTTTATTAAGTTATAAAAATAATCCTTAACAATTTTAAATAATATAATTACAATTTTTTTTAATAAATCAGTAATTAATGTCTTAATAATATCTAAATATCATTAATAAATCTTATTTAAATATATATTACATTCATTATGATTGTATTAAATTATAAAACATTAATATAATTCAATAATTTAATTATTAATAAATACTAACATAAATTTAATTTAATTAAAATTTATTTAAAAAAAATGCAAATCATATTTAACAAAATCGACTTTAACTATTTAAAGGAGGGCATATAGTAAAGTTTTTAATACAAAATAAATTTTAAAAAAATTATAAACTGTGCGATTTATAATCACAGGCTGCATACACTGTAGCGCAGAGACTGTTGTACATGTATATAGCAAGGGGGTAGGGGGTGGTTTAACCACCCCTCCCTAAATCATATTATTATTATTATTTTAAAATATAAACTTTGCAATAGTTTTAATTAATTTTTCCTCTTTTAAAAATTTATTTAGTTTATTAATTTATAAATAAATAAATTTGTTAATCAATATTTTTTTTACATATGTATATTTTTTTTAAAAATAAATAAATTTGATTTCATCTATACTCTGATGGAGAAAACATTATTAACCATCCAAATTTAGAATTTCATCTTTAGATTCGACTCCTTCCTATTAAATCTTGTGTTCTTTGATTTAGAAAACAAGGGTTATTCGAATTCTTTTCTAATCCCTACATATACTGAAGTTAATTAACAAGCATCTAATAATTTTCAATATTGAAATATTTAAACTTTCATCACAGAGAAATTGGATTTGCACTCCACAGACACGAAGAAGATAGGAAAGGAAAATTGCGTAGCTAATTAGCGATCAAAACAAAAGACCCTACTTGATCCTGTGCTAATATGCAATCCACGAAAACCTGTGAAAGAATTCACTCTTCAAGAACCTTTCTCTGAAAATCTTTCCTAGAATTCTCCTTCTGAATTATGCTTCCAAAATTCATGTCTCCAAAATTCGTGGTCCCTCAAAAATGAACCCCCAAAGTTGTGACAAGGAGTTTTCTCCTCAAATCGGGGCACTAATTGTGTGTTCACCCGAGATGACTCCTTGCTCACAATACTCAAACTCTAAATTAACTTTTATTAATTTTTTCTTTTATCTTTTCATGCACGTTAATTGAATTATTAAATAACTTTATTTAATTTTCCACTTGACTTCTATTTTTAATATTTATTACTTTTAATCCCATGCGCACTTTATGAAATTAAAATAACATTATTATTTTCACTTATTTTATCTTTTAATTAATTTCTTTTATTTTCAACTCATGCTCGCATCGTGCGATCTGGAATCTTTTAATAATTTAATATCTTTTCCACTTTTAATTTTATTTTAGAAACTTAATTAATAAAATATTTATTAACTTAAATAACAATAATATTTAGCATTTATTTAAAAATAAACTCTAAATATATTATTATTAAATTAAATAAATATTATCACGTTCTAAATTTATGCTTAAACTTTTATCTCCAAAGTCAATTCTTTTTACTTAATTAATTTTTCAATTAATTAAATATAATTAAATATTAAAATGTCATAATAATTTTTCATTAAATTAAATCATTAATTAATCTTTTAATTAGACTTAATTAATAGAAAATATACCAAGGACTCATAAACAACGTACAAAAACCCATCATAGAAGAACACATACAAAATCAAACTAAAGGGTTATAATCATGAATTAACGTCATTCAACACATTCAAAGGGTACTCAACTCAGATACTTGTCATAATTATCAATTAGGACAATTGGCTAAAGGGTTTAGGATTTGGACTTAAGATTTATCTCCCCTCTCTTACCATTGAGATAATGCGATAGGGTATGCTCATCCTAGCAATTCAGGGAAGTCGATACCCGGTACCTGCAACCTGCATAAAATCCACGCATGTACATACACAATATTCTAAGCTAAACAAGCAATGACAGGATGTGGTGCATCATGTAGTTCCCGACTAGCAGGTGACTACGACTCCCTTCCTTAACCACATCAGAAACACCATACATAAAGAAAACAAACACGCACACCATACACATGCAGTATGGGGTAAGTATCCATAAGAAAACACATGTGATTATAAACCATCTAACTAATCATCATCGATAATTGAAAACACTAAATAATCATCATACATACGTGAAATATAGAGTACCAAGTAATCTCACTATATAATAAACTAAATGTAAAACAATATCTGATAATCTTAAAACAATACTACTAATCATCAAACATAAAACTGGCCTATAAGAGTTTGGCAATGATAACTGAAATGCAACTTAGCGATAGGCACTACAATATATGTATATTCATCTCAGATTGTATCTCAGTGATGATTGAGATATATTATGATCCTTATTTGTTTAGATCAATATCGATCTACATAATTATCATTATCGGGTTGTGATTGAATCGACATCATTATGGTCTTTGATAGATGATTAGACTTTTGTTATGTTTAAATAAACATTGAACAGGTATAAAAACTCAACACTAAATGGATATGACATTGATTGGTCATTCGGAAACATGCCCATTCACTCTCACACCCTTCCTTGACATATATATGTTCGATCTGCCCAATCTTGCTAGGCATTGAAATCTATTAATTCAAAGCATATCTGAAAGAACATAAGCATCACAATTTTGAAGAATATCTCTATTATATTATAGTGGAGTAAATACATAGATTCTGAAGTAAATCAGATCTATTGCCACTAAAGTTTGAACCTACAAATAAAATCGTTCATCAGTCAGCATTATACTTAAATTGCAAACAATTCTGAAATCTGATATAAACTTAGTACAACTTTACAGTTAGCCAATCAAATAGGGTTGGGTGGCGGAGATAGATGGAATAGATGAGATTCAAAACAATGAAAGTTGCATGTCAATATATATGGCAATGATGCAAGCCCAAATAACTTGTAAGTAATGATTAATCCGTATTGTTTGGATCTAGTTTGTTTTCCCATGTAGA
This sequence comes from Cupressus sempervirens, assembly GCA_028749045.1. NCBI lineage: Eukaryota > Viridiplantae > Streptophyta > Pinopsida > Cupressales > Cupressaceae > Cupressus > Cupressus sempervirens. The sequence goes on along the minus strand of CM053790.1, from coordinate 719,878,884 downwards.
GATGAGTGATTTGCCATTTGTTTGCTGCACTAATTGTCACTATACAATGTTGATGGCCCACTCTTGGTTTCTATCATTTTTTCCCTCAATATTGATTTAATGGTATCTAATATATAGTTCAGCTCAACATTTATAAGTAGATTCCTAAATTATCAGTACTAATGAACAAAAATTACAAGTGAGCTATGCGCCAACTTGTATTGAGATTACAAACAATGGGAAAATACTAAAATTTAAAAATGCCTCCAATGTTGGAAAATCCTAACATTTGAAAAGACCTTAATATGGGCTGTTAAAACCCCTATTGAGATCTTGGATCTGTTCTTCTTTGTTATGTTGGGCTTTCATGGAATATCTTTTCTAATTCTCTTGTAAAGAGTTTCGGATCTCTTCAAATCATGTTTTTGCTGAAAATGCTTCCAACCAGTCTGCCCGCCCAAACGGCTCATTTCTGTGTTAAGGCAAATTTCACCATCCGTGTTACATGCTTCAGTGGGGCATGGACCCTCTGCCCTGCCTGAATAGTCTTTGCAGGTGCTTCTCCACTGCCTGGATGTACATTAGAGATAGCTTGTAATTGTAAAAGTTCACTGAAAAACAAAAGCAATTACATTAACATATAGGAATTTATGTGATTTACTTGCAAATTTCCTGTACTTGTAGAAATTAATTTGCACCATTATTTGTTGCAGTTTGTAACCCATATAAGGTGCTTGATTACAGGCAGAAGTTGGACTGTAATATGACCAACATAAATGGCATCTACACGCGATGATTTTTCTCATCATGAAGCAGTTTAATGTATAAAGAAGATACTTGAAATTTTGATCTATCTAGCTATTCTTTTATTTTTTCAAGTGTTTACAAAAGACTAACAATCTGTTGACAAGAAGTTGGTTTTGTAGTCCCATAAGGGAATGCTTCATATTCGAAAAGGCTGCCAAAAATATTATTGTGTATTTAAAATATGAGGAGATTGATGTCTGTAAAAAGCTATACGATCCTCACAACTTATGTGTTGATTCATGTCCTTTATTGACTCGCAAATTTATATTAATGCATCTCTCTACATGAGGATTTCTTGATTCAGAATGATGTTTCTGCTTACTCATATTTTTGAAGGTTTTTTCAGTATATATTTCATAAAAGGTCCAGAGAAATGTGTTTCGACTTTGATACCACAGTTTTGATTGAAGTTGCAGTCATTTATTGGACTTTTCCCATTAATATAGTCTTTTCTCTCATTGAAATCTAATCTTATTATTAATTATAAATAAATTACTATGTCTTATCTTATTTTCTTTTATTGAGATAAATAACCCAATCATATCATGCCACTTATCTGTAGTTGCCAGTTCAGGTTTCGGGTCAGATTCGAATTTTCATAAAAAAAAAATTTCCATTATGATTTGTAAGGATTTGTGAAAGTTTTGTGTCAGATTCTCCCGGTCCGCATGGATTCATGCCGGGTCTGGACTGACCATGTGGATTCATCCGGACTCATGGTCCACAAATCCGATCGAATCCATGAGGTCAAATCCAGACCCTGCGCAAATTCGGCACAAACTGCCTCACAAATCCAGAGCCAATACAGACCTGGATCCGATTCGGGGTCTGGATGCACGAATCCGATAACTAAATGACTTTATATTTCGCAGTGCAATTATAATTATTCTAAAGAAAAGACCTCCACATTATATCTTAGATAAGACTTGACAAACATTAAATTATATTCAAGTGGATGTCCTTTTCTTTATACACTCTATCCCATTAAACGGCATCTCCTACATAGTTAACTCAATATTGATTGATAGAAGCACACGGGATTGAACAAATCTGATCAATCCTACTTAATCCAGCACAGGCAATTCCAAGCTGTGCATGTCTTGGAATGTCCTTCACAAGGTCACTTGGTCGCTAGGCCCTTTTTTGGCAAACAGAGACTAACTGAATAAGGGTTAGGTCTGGCTCAGACATGATAAATAAGGAGATGGAATATGGGATCTGGGTGGATCATACATCACAGATGATGGGTCATGCAAAAGTCATCATTCTGGTAGGATAGAATGTGTGATCTAGTTTAGTGGTGTCAATTATTAAAAGATGGAGATGATATATTTATGGGATGGCTGAACCTGTGTTGTAACAAAGAATCTGCAACCTGTTGCTTGTTAAGCCTTACAAGATGACAAAAACAATTTACCGAGTTAATGTGTGATCACAGAAGCTTATAGAAAATGCTTGAGAAAAAGTAGTAGCCGAATCTATATCCAAATGGTTTGTAAAGGAAAGAAACAGATTAAATACAGATATTTTGATAAGTTGAAAACGAGTTTGCAGCATTCATGTGGTGCACTTTGCAGCCCAGATATCCTACTCTGCTAGAAAATGCTTGTTTGTTGGTTATATGTTTTGAGTTCATTTAAGGGTAATTGACATCTAAGAGTCATTACTATTCTCGTCACGGAGATGGGAAAAACCTCTATCCACATGCTTTGTTACATGTGCAAGTGGCATGATGTTGCTTAACGTGTCATCTGACACTAAAAGCTCAAAGTATCCTTTTCCATCAGTGATTTAATACTCACTTTTACTCACTTTTATAATTATTGAAATATTATTATTTTATAATGAACTCATATTCCAGTAAAATACTATTTCATTATCATGTATTCAAATTACAAATCTTGGACCAATACTAATTAGATGTTTAAAATGTTTAACAACTTAGGCAAGAGTTGGAAAATAAAAGTCATCAACATGAACATTAATAACACCAAGTCAATTTTCTTTTGTTTCAAACATAGGAAAGCCAGAATTCGTTTCATCAAATTGTTAGATAATATATATAGACTATTCTTCTTTAACAAGGATGAATATGTAATCAGAATAGAAGTTGAGAAAATCAGTAAGTGAACAAATAAAAGAAAAGATCATCATGGGATCCCTGAAAACACAACCATAGGTCATAACACATAGGAAAACCTTTAAATATATATAGTTATATTTCATCGAGAAGAACTATTACATTAAAAACAAGAGCTATGTTCGACGTTGAGTCCTTGCCTTCTGTGGAGAGTTTGAAATAAGGTTATTGTGTGTTAGTCATGAAATGTTTAATTGAATAGTATAAGGTAATAAAGAATCAAGATGTTCTTTAGCTAGTTAATTTGTAGGTTGTTGTTGAATGGATAATAGATCTAAATGATTTGATTTGAATGTCTTTAATGATTTAGTAGTAAGCTTTGCATATAAATTCAGCATAACATTTAATTTGCCAATTTTTTAAGTTAGTAACATGTGTTAGTTAACATGTATGATGTGAGAGGCAAAAACAATTGTATAAAGCTAATGGTAAAAGTGCAACAAAGAAGCAATAATGGTAAATATTTCTATACAGAGCAATAGTAAGTGATAAAGAAAATCAATTACATAACATATCTCATATTGTAGATCATTTGGACTAATTTATTCAATTATATCTTATATTCTAAACCTCTTAATAAATCGTGGGACCCTTATAATAGTAAGGCTAGTGAATGTCTGAATTTTGGATCATCTCCTTTGATATTACTCAAAACCTAAATAAATTATTTCATCAAATCGACACTTGATATCTGTCTATTTAAGCATTGCCTATTTGAATCCTTCTAATAAAATGAAGTTTTGAATTAAAACATTATAACACATTCTATAAATATAAAAAGTATTAATAAAATATAACAATAATAAGTAAATTGATGAAAAGTTGAATCAGAATATAGTCTGAAGGTATTTACTAAATATCAACGTCAAACAACCAATAAAAAATTCTACAAGTACACATTTAGTTGGTCATTTCCTCAATCTCAATTGGCCTATCTTCTTCTTCACTAGCAACTGTGACATCCTCTCCATGTTGGTTCTCCGAGAGAGGAGAGTATTCGGTGTTGCCACTGTAACCACTTGATTCTTAATTAGAGTTCACCTCTACCGCGGCCCCTTGTCCACTTGTATTGTCTGCTTGGCTTCTTGCCTCAATTATGCTCTCCCTTGATTGTGATGCATTCTGTTTCTTTGCTACTGGCTATTGCCCTCACCTTTCTGTCCAATTGACTCTGTTGGACCTTCCTTTGGTTTCATCTTCTCATAAGTAAGGCGTATCTTCTAACTTTGTAATTGCCTCAACTTCTCATTGTACCACGACTCAGTGTCCATATCAACTATCCTTCTAATTGCCTCCAAGGAAGGATCTTGATGATCATTCCAATCCACTGGATTCAACTCCATTCCATCCAGAGTACTATAATCTTCTCTTAGCACATTTTCATCATCTTCCAATTGATAGGGAATATCAAGGCCTCTCCATCTGATTACCCTCAACATGTTCATTGACAATCTTGTGAAAACTAGCTTTCTCATGTGAAAGTCATCGTGTGCATTGGCCCATAAATCTTCTATAGTAGGAACATGTTTGAATGTATTTCTATGAGATGCCTTGATAAGACCATTAGGATCAAATCCTTGCCTTGCTCTATACCATGCTAGATGATACCACTCTAATTCTTTCTCCGCAACTGCAATTGCGACAGGATTGGGGCAACTATCATTGCCAATTCCAAATAAGAAGGTAATCCTTGTCTCGCCTTTAAGTTTCATCATTTTGTCATAATGTTCAAGTTGCCTAGCCAACTCCATCAAAACTACCTTGTCGGGTGGGTACCTTGGAAGTCTCTTGGGACAAAGTATACTTCCTGCTACTCTACTATATGTGAATTGCGGAAATTGGATGAACCAACTTCCATACTTCTTAACTTTTTCTTTTGCTCCCAATGAGAGCCTCTTAGCAGGTGTCCCTTGTAATATCCTTACTGTTTTCATGGTATAGGCATCACAAAACATCTTATAATCCTTGGTGTTGTGCAAGTAAAGTTGTGGATAGCACTCGTGCACCAAACATTGTCTGGCCCATTGCTAATTACTCCTAAGGCCTTAAGTCTAGGATACAATCTTGCAATCAAATAGAATAGATAGGACCCCATGTAGAATTATTTTTGATTTTGCACGGTCCTAAGTTGCAACTCTAGATTTTTGCTTATGATCCGAGCCCAATCAAATCTTATTTTTCCTTTTTCAATTTCATCAATAAATAAGTACATCCAATTTTTGAATTGCATACCTTAAGCTAAGCCCATGATCTCGACCGTAATTTGATTTGAAATCTAACATGGTGAGCCTTGATGATCTGATAACCCCTTTCTTGCCCTCTTGTAGCCAATCCTGCTTTAGATGAATGAAATAAGCCTCCTAGTTATCCTGAAATGACTTGGTCGCCTGATCCATCATTACCATTATCATGCCTTTCCACTGGGGGATATTAAATGCTTCTTCGACCACTTGTACGCCAATGTTGGCTAACACTCTCTTCCCTTTATCAAAAATGATAGACTTACTAACCAAGTCAAACTGAGATGCACATACCATTACCAATTCTGGGCAAGGCAAGGTAGGAGGGAAGGTTGTCGTGTATACAATTCCGCTTTTGTAGATTTTCTTTGGCATGGGGGATTTCCCTTCCTTCAATCTATCTTTTAACTACACCATGTTCACTATACCGATATTGGTGTCATTTATTCGCCTCACTTTTGAGAAGAAGGTGATCTTAGGCATCATGTCTTCCTTGTCTTTTTTGGTGTTCATTCGTTTTGGATTCTTGCTTGCACTAACATCTACCATCCTAAACACTTATTTATACTCCTTCATTTTAAGTAATATGGACTACCCTTATCGATCTCCAACCTTCTTTCTATCGATTGAATCTAGCTTATTTCTACCTCGCCAAGTCATATCTCTACAGTTATCAATCTCCAAACTTCAACCTAGGGGTGGGACTACCACTTATTTCTGCCTCTTCGTTACCTTAGGATAGACTACACTTATATCTCCTAACTTCAACCTAGGGTGGTCTGGCTTATTTTTGCTTCGCCAAGTGTCATATCATAAAATCTACACTTATCTCTCCAAACTCCAACCTATCAAGGGGATGATGAAGTGATGGATGATGAATGCAAGAACATATAAGGGAAAAACCAAGCAAGAACAAGGAGTGGAATCTATCGTTAAACCAATCTTCGCCTCTAAAATGAGTAGAATTTTACCTTAATTTTGTTTTTTACCAATAACTGGGTCTTCTTCAAGTTCAGTAGAAAATTCAAGATCTCTTTGAAACTACCCAACTTTGCCCAAAAATCAGACCTCCAATCATGTATCCTCTACCAAAAGAAATTGCCCAGATCTGAAATTGAAATCACAACCTTAGCAAGAAAATCAAACTTCTTAAAATTGCCAAGCAAAAGGAAAGTATTTAGATTTGCTACTTGACTTGTCTACGGCACAAATTTGTCCAAATCAAAGTAAGGAGAATGGCGCTAAGCAATACAAATCTACTCCAATAGAAATCACCGAGTCTGAGATTTTCCTGCAACAGAATAATCGCCAAGTGTAGAAGTTGCTCCTTGCAAGACAAATCGCCAAACAAAGAAGAAAGTTGCTCCTTGCAAAATCGCCAAACATAGAAGAAGGTTGTGATGGAATGAAGAAATGAGAGTGGGAGAAGCCCTCTTATACCACACTCCATACACTCCCTCAAGCTGGCTGACTAGCCCTGGAGTAGAAAAAAATTAAATTAGATCTTTATTGGTGGTCCAAATTTAAATGCCAAGCCAAAATTTATTTTGCCTATAGTGAAATTTACACATTTAATTGTTGGTTAGGACCACAAATTGCAAAATAAAATTAAGAAAGCCTTGGAGATGTTAAAAAAATTTCATTTAATAATGTTTTGGTAATTAAGATATCATTAAAATTGGATTGAGATCGATTTTCAATTTTAATTTACCAACCTCTTTAAATATTTTTAAAATCTTCAAGGCAAATTTAACCAATTTAATGCAAAATTTTGCAATTTAATTTTGTTTCAATTTTGCAATGCAATTTAAAAAAAAAAAAAAAAAAACTGAAATAAACCATTTTTCTAGCATTCAAAATCAATTTTTCCAATTTAATTTCACTATCACAATTTTATTTTTTTTGCACCAAGACAAACCAAGATTTTCCAAAACAATTAAATCTAAAAAATATCATTTTGAAAACACTCAAGACTATACAATTACATCCAATTTTCAAAATTCATGTAAGTTCAAAAATTTGCCATTTCCTGTGCAATATGGTTCTAACCATCAAAAATTTTGTCTTTGAAATTTGCTTACTCTAAGGATAAAATTACAAGTTTCGGAAAATCAAGCTAAGACCATGTGAAAAAAAACAAATCTAACCACATCTCTCCTGGCCCATAGGCGTCCAAAGTGTAAAATTTCCAAATTAAACCTTTGGACAACTCCGAAAAAATTCACTAAGGCGATAAAAAAAAAGGGGGGGTCCCCAAAATTTTGGGGCGATAGTGCGAAAACCTCACAACACTTAACCACCTCCTGTGGTTCTATAATACTATTTGTTGTATTGGGATTTGATAGTCGATCTTTTGGTGCAACAATAACCCTACCCTGTAGTAACACAGGGATGTGTCCCCCCTTTTTCCTCGGCATCTCTGGGACAAGGATGCATCCTGTACGAGGGGCCAAAATTCTCACGTCCCTAGTGGTGCCACCATTGGGTTGTCATCTCGTTGGGGATGGGTGGAAATACCTGTGTCTCCAATGGGGACAAGGGGGTAGGGAAACCCCTCAACCCCTCCAAGGGATAGACAAATGTCTTGTGTCCTTGGCAACATAAAAGGTGGAAAAAAAATAAAAATGCAAGGTTTAATATTATTTTTTATTATGCTTTTTAGCCCTAGGGTATGTGGGGTTGTTTAGAGGTTGAAATCCCATAAAACCTATATTGTTTCTCATTTCTATTCATTCCATAGTTTTCCACTTTTTGCAACAGCAACAGGGAGAGTGACAACATCAATGAGATAGTGATACTCATACTTTTGATAAATTGATATCTATGACTTTGGAATTTGAATCTTTGATTATTTAATATTAAATTATAACTTTATTTGATATTAGTTAGAACTTAATTTCTTTTATTTTTCAATGTTAAATGCAATGTAGAGCTAAAACTAAACTAGCAATAGCAGTCATGATGAACTTATACTATATCTTTATGACTTATATTGTTAAAAATCTTTTCATAATTAGCATTTTAAGTACCATACGTATAGTATACACTATATACACCTCCCAATCGTCGTCCCCAAATTGAAGCCCCTCCATCTCCCCGTCTTGGAAACTTGTACCCTTGTCTCCTCTGTTAGGAATAAGGTGTCTCAACCTTGTATAATTCCTATTCTTATTATTATTTGTTTTGTAAAATGTATTTTTGCAAATAATATGTAAATGTGAGTGTACATGTCTAGTTGGCATGTTAATCACTTACATGTGTCGGCATCTTGAAGTGTGTGAAGGAGATCATGGCTAAAATGGTGTAAGAGCATCTTATGACAGGTGTAAGAGCATCTTATGACATGGGGCCTATTTGGGCGCCCAAGAATGAGTGGTTGGTGTGTTTAAGAGAATATGCCAAAAATAGGTTGGAATGACGGATTCCCTTACACTTCTCTTGGGACCGCTATTTTTGGCAGATTCTATGACAAGCTTTCATTGCCTATTTAAGGGATGGATGCCCTTTTCTTGGTATTGGATGTACATGTGGCATTGTGCATGTTTCTTGGTGGTTGAGCCATGAAAAATACCCTACTCCTTTGTGGGCATTTTGTTGGGTCTTAAGATGTTCATAAAATGAGTATTGCATGTTGTAATGCAATAGTGTGATAGATGAAAGTTTGCAGGTACTGAGGTGTTGCTAGAGTCTTCTATTGTTGATGTTGAACTTGCATTGCAAGTGTATTGTAATCTTGTGTTGAAGATAATACATTATGCAGGTTCTGGAGGGGTGGGGTTGTTTTACCGAAAGGTTTTTTCCCCACTGGCAAATATTTGTGTTATGTGTTTCTTTCTCTATCTATTTTCTGTATGTATGGTTGGCTACAATATTTTTGTTTACATGGTATTGAATCTATAAGTGTAGAAGATTTTAAAAGGATTTGCACCATACTTTCCTTATGAGATTAGTGTAGGAAGTTGTTTCCGCACCTGAGTTTCCTTACAAGTGGTATCAGAGCTTGATCAACTTTTGATCCTAGTTGTTGTGTAGGGTTTTTTGAGCTAATCTCAAGTTGAGTGGGAGTCTTGTGCAAAGTATCCTAAATCTTATTTGTAGATTGAGATGGCGAGTTCATCATATGGAAGAATGGAGGTGGAGAAATTTAATAGCACTAATTTTGAGTTGTGGAAACTCAAGATGGAAGACATGTTGGAAGATCGTGACCTATGGGAAGCGACTACAAGCACTACAAGACCAACAACTATAACTCAAGAAGATTGGGATATCAAAGACCGTAAAGCTAAGGGTTTCATAAGACTCTGTTTAACCGATGCAGTCCTTCTGAATGTTCTAGATGAGAAAACCACATATAGTTTGTGGGAAAGACTTGGGGCCGTGTATCAGGCCAAATCTCTGGTGAACAAGTTGTTCCTGAGGAAGAAGTTGCATTCTCTGTGAATGGAGGAAGGTGGATCCTTAACGGATCATTTAAATGCATTTAATTTGTTGGCTGCACAGTTGACATTTGCTGGTGTCAAGTTAGAGGAGGAGGATCGTTGCTACACACTTTTGTGTTCTTTACCGAATTCATGGGACCATCTTGTGATGGCTCTCGGAAGCACATTAGTCACCTTCAAAATGGATGATGTGGTTTCTTCGCTGCTATTAGAGGAGATGCAGAGAAAGGCTTTCATTTCAGAAAAAGAAGCCCTTGCTGTTCGTGGGAGATCCATAGAAAGAGGAAAGAAAAATGACAATAAGTCTGACAATAAGGGTAGATCCAAATCCCGTGGGAAGTCAAAGACTTCCAATAAGTCCAAGGCAAAATGTTGGAACTGTGATAAGACTGGGCACCTCCGTAAAGACTGTAAAGAGCCTAAGAAGAAGAAGAAAGCCTTAGATTCTGGTTCTGAAAAATCTCAAGAAGATGGCGATGCATTCATCGTAGCTTTGGCAGCCCATGCATCTGATGATGTGTGGTTGGTTGACTCAGGTGCATCTTTTCACATGACCTCTCACCGAAACTGGTTCTCAAGATATGAAGAGTTCGATGGTGGAAAGGTGTACTTGGGTGATGATTCTCACCTGAAGATAGTTGGACGCGGAAGGGTCACTATCAAATTTCCTGATGGACGAGTAAAGGGAATCAATGGAGTTATACACATTCCAAGTCTAGCACAAAACCTATCATCTGTAAGTATGCTAAACGATGTAGGTGTGCAAGTTGTTTTTTTGAAAGAAGGATGTAAGATGATTAGAGGATCGATGGTGCTTGCTAAGGGTACTAGGAGGTACTTTGTTTCAGCTAGATGTATGTATTCTTCTATGTAACAATTCTTCATCCTCACCATCTAAATGAGCAGTGAAGAATTCTGTGGTTATAGGTTCCGATGGCAATGCAAACACTTTGGAAGGAAAGCTTCCTGCAGAAAAGACAATGTTGTGGCATATGAGACTTGGCCACATTGGTGAGAAGGGTCTCAGAACCCTAAAAAACAAAAATCTCGTTGAGGGGTTAAATGATTGCAATCTCGAGTTCAACTTCTGTGAACACTGTGTATATGGTAAAAAAAATCGTGTTCAGTTTTACTCTAGTTCTCACAAATCTTCTGATGTTTTGGATCTTATTCATTCTGATGTATTTGGTCTTGTAAAAGTTCCTTCGATCTCCAAGTCTTTATTTTTTGTATCTTTCATAGATGATTATAGTAGAAGGACATGGATTTATTTCCTTAAAAGTAAGACACAAGTCTTTAGTCGATTCAAGGAATTTAAAGCCCTTGTAGAGAATCAGACTAGTAAGAAGATTAAGTGTGCGAGAACTAACAATGGTCGTGAGTTTTTCTCAGCAGAGTTTGAATAGTTCTATAAAGAACAAGGTATCGAGAGGCATAAGACAACTCCTTATACTCCGGAGCAAAATGGAGTTGCAGAGAGAATGAACAGGACACTGATGGAGAAGGCTAGGAGTATGCTTAGTGGAGTTGGTTTAGAACAAAGATTTTGGGCCGAAGCTGTGGCCACTGCTTGCTATCTGGTTAACAGATCTCCTACATCAGCTCTTGTTGGTAAGACACCTATGGAGGTGTGGTTTGGTAAGAAGCCTTCAATTAGACACCTTCATGTTTTTGGTTGTGAAGCTTATGCATATGTTCCAAAGGAGAAAAGATCTAAGTTGGAAAACAAAGTTGTTAAATGTATTTTCATCGGGTATAGTGCTGGTGTGAAAGGATACAAGCTTTGGGATCCTGTGACTAGTAAGGTGTTGTATAGCAGAAATATTATTTTTAGAGAGCTAACATCTTCTCCTATTGTGCTACAACCAGATGAAAAAGAAAAGAAAAAAGATGTTGTTTAGTTGCCTCCTACCCCTGAGAAGACTAAACAGAGAGACCATGTTGGGTCTAATGATGAGGAGAGCTCTAGCAGCTCTGACAGTTCAGAAGAAGAGGAAGAAAAACCTCAACCTCAGCCCTTGAGGAGATCCACAAGAGAAAGAAAGCAACCAGAAAGGTTTGGTTATTCTATGTTAGATTCTAGCTATGCTTTTGCTTTGATTACTAACACAGATGAGCCTAGATCTGTGAAAGAGGCTTTGGGCATGGAAGATGCAGGTTCTTGGATTGAGGCTATGGATGATGAGATGGCTTCATTAGAGAAAAACAAAACTTGGGACCTTGTACCTTTGCCTAAAGGGAGAAAATCTGTTGGCTGTAAATGGGTGTTCAAGAAGAAATTCTGTGCAAATGGTAGTGTTGAAAGGTACAAAGCTAGATTGGTTGCAAAGGGGTATTCACAGGTAAAAGGAATAGATTATGGTGAAATATTCTCTCCTGTTGCAAAGTTGACATCCATTAGATTTCTGTTATCTCTTGCTGCATCATATGATTTAGAGATAGAACAGATGGATGTGAAGACAACTTTCCTTTATGGTGATTTGGAGGAAGAGATTTATATGTCACAGCCTGAGCACTACATTGTTAAAGGTAAAGAATCCTTTGTTTGCAGATTGAAGAAATCTCTATATGGTTTGAAGTAATCTCCTAGGATGTGGTACCTTAAGTTTGATGCCTTTGTGTTGTCAATTGGATTTGTACGACTGAAATTAGATCATTGTGTTTATTTCAGAGTTGAAAATGATTGCCTTCTTATTGTTGCATTATATGTTGATGATATGTTGCTGTTTGGGAAGGGTAAGGGTATGATTTCTGATTTTAAATCTTAGTTGTCAGCACAGTTTGAGATGAAAGATCTTGGGGCAGCTAGGTACATCTTGGGTATGGAAATCAGTAGAGACAGGTCTAACAGAAAACTTTGGTTGAGTCAGAGTAAGTATGTGAAGTCTATGTTGGACAGGTTCAGCATGGCAGATTGTAGACCACTATGTGTTCCTATTTCTGTGGGAACAAAGTTATCTGTAGATGATTGTCCAAAATCTCCTAGTGAGGTGGAGGACATGAGTAGAGTACCTTATGCTAGTGCAATTGGCAATCTTATGTATGCTATGGTCTGTACTAGACCAGACATTGCCCAAGCAGTGGGAGTCCTGAGTCGATTTATGGCTAATCCTGGACGGATACATTGGGATGCAGTTAAGCGAGTATTCAGATATTTGAGGGGTACATCAGATTACTCCATATGTTGTCATGGTAACTCTTTTGGATCTCCGCATTCAGTTTGTATTCATGGGTTTGTGGATTCAGATTGGGCAGGTGATATTGATCGCAGGAGATCCACCAGTGGTTATCTGTTCACTATGTTTGGTGGTGCCATCAGTTGGATGAGTAAGCGACAACCTGTGGTTGCTTTGTCCACTACAAAAGCTGAGTACATGGCTGCTACTCATGCTTGTAAGGAAGCCATTTGGCTTAAGAGATTGTGTTCTGATGTTGGTGTTGATGTAAAACATATTACTATTTGGTGTGATAGTCAGAGTGCTATTTGCCTTGCGAAGAATCCAATTTTCCATGCCAGAACGAAGCACATTGATTTGCAGTTTCATTTCGTGAGAGATATGGTGGAAGATGGAAAGGTAAATTTGGAGAAGGTAGATACTGTGAAGAATGTTGTAGATGCATTAACGAAATCAGTGGGCACTGAAAAGCTCAAATGGTGTTCGGAGTCTATGGGCCTTTCGGCCTATAGCGGTTAGTTCTTGTTATGTTCTTGTTGCTCTTACAAGGTGTTCGACAAGTGGGAGAATGTTAGGAATAAGGTGTCTCAACCTTGTATAATTCCTATTCTTATTATTATTTGTTTTGTAAAATGTATTTTTGCAAATAATATGTAAATGTGAGTGTACATGTCTAGTTGGCATGTTGATCACTTACATGTGTTGGCATCTTGAAGTGTGTGAAGGAGATCATGGCTGAAATGGTTATGATGGATTCCTATGATGCGTAAGAGCTATTTAAGGAATAAGCTATGACAGGTGTAAGAGCATCTTATGATATGAGGCCTATTTGGGTGCCCAAGAATGAGTGGTTGGTGTGTTTAAGAGAATATGCAAAAAATAGGTTGGTATGACGGATTCCCTTACACTTCTCTTGTGACTGCTATTTTTGGCAGATTCTATGACAAGTTGTCATTGCCTATTCAAGGGATGGACACCCTTTTCTTGGTATTGGATGTACATGTGGCATTGTGCATGTTTCTTGGTGGTTGAGCCATGAAAAATGCCCAACTCCTTTGTGGGCATTTTGTTGGGTCTTAAGATGTTCATAAAATGAGTATTGCATGTTGTAATGCAATAGTGTGTGTCATGTCCCCAATTTTTGGTGACAGTTCGATTTAATTAATTTAATTAATACTGGTTGTCCAAGGACGACTAATTAATTATTTTAATTAAATAAATAAATAACTTTATATTTAATAAAGTGACTTGGATTATAAAAGTATTTAATAAAGTCACTTGAGGGATAAGATCAAAAATGTTCTAGAAGTCTCTGGTGAGGATGGAGGGAAAAGAATAAATAGGCACCCCGGGGCTCCATTCGAATCGGGCAGTTGATTATCTCTCTTTGATTTTCAGATTGTGATTCAATCACAGGTGCATTGTGGAACCTAGGGTTTCTGCAATTGTCACAGTTGGCCATTGAGAACGATAACTCTCAATTGGTACGCAATTTTGAGGGTGTGAAATATCATCCGAATTATTGCAGATTGGAGGTGACATTCAGTCATTTCATCAGGGCAGAATTTGTGGCCTGAGGCCAAGTTTGGTGGATCATTTCTAAGAATTGATATTCGTAGATTTAAGCTTTCGCAAGGTTTATTATTTCAGGTGGTGAAAGGAGTAGGGCGACATCTTCAGCATTCAATATAGGAAGTCACAGTGTGAGCAAATTGGAGGCAAAGAACGAGTTTCCAAGTTTTTCCTTCTAGCCAGCATTTTCATATATCATTAGAGGCCGAACCTAGACCATAGGCAAGTTGCAAAGATCAGTTATGGTGGGGTACCTATGAACAACGATTGTATTAACCTGCAGATCACAGCCAGGAACGTTCATTGCATAAACAGTGGTCGGGTGTATTACTACTCTAAGTCTGCTACTCTAGGGCATCTTCGTCACTGAAGGCAAAATCAAAAGGTGAAATCGCAAGAACCGGCAATCACCATCTGGACCATTACGAAGGGCATTCATGCGTGCGGATTGTACACATCATTGATAGTATTGCATTTGGGAATCAGACTATAATCGACCGTTGTCTCATCGGTACAAATTCCTGCCTTCGATTACGGGTTTCACATAGGTTTCACACCGCTGGCGACATCAGTCCAAGACGGATATCCTAGAGTTTGGTTGCGGGTAGAGTCTCGCTGATTTCAAGACGGCATTACTCACGAATTTGACCTTGCATATCTTCCGACAGCACACGCAATGGCAGTCTGAAGGAACTCTGTAATCGCACAGCACCGGCCTTGCTCACGACCATACAAACTGCACATCTTCGCGGATTCGCATTGCAACACGACTGTCAGTTAAAGAGAACGCAAGAAAACGACGTGGGTTAGGAGATTAGCCGCAGACCTTTTTGGGAACTCAGCAAAGTCGTGATTCAATATTGGGCGAACCCACAGACAGCATTCAACTCTGCCAACTAGTCATCGTTAAAGAGGGCGTCCAGCACGATTTGGTGAACCGCTAGCCGGACACGGAGAAACCTCAGATATCCGCGAGCTCCATATTGGTAAATGCATGTGCAGCCTGCGATTTGTCCACAAGGAATAATATTATATAATCTGTCGTTGACATGGATAAGGGATAACCGCATAACCATCAAGCGGCCAGTTTTCGGAGGTATCAGTCCAGCCCCAAACCAATTGTTGCAGATCCAACATTTGAAAGTAGACGGTTTTTGGATCAAGCTCTGCATTATCCAATTATCAGTACAGTTACTTGATATTGCAATAAGGATATTGGTTGACATCGGATTCGAGGATTCAGTCTAATAGAGACTGATAGCAGCAATGAAACATTTGATTATAATAGGAACTTCTCCCTGAACATTGAAGGTATGATCACATTTTGCATGTCTTGGTGAATTATGTATTCATGACAAATCTCATAGGGTATTGTACAATTCTGATTATGAGAATAGAATTTGACATTAGTTTATAACTAGTTTTTTAAATAACCTTTGTTGGCTAACTGTTTGACAAAATGTCAAACCCATGAAGTTTAGTATTTTGGTCAGGGTTATTCCAGTATTTGATAAACCCCCTCAGTACAATATTGGGATTTAGTGACCTTTATAGCTAGGGTCACTACAGTGGTATCAGAGCTGAAGTATAAAGAGTTTTTTTGGTGCTGGAGTAAGCAATAACCTGTCAGGGTTATTTCAGTGGTATCAGAGCGGTTTTCTTGCCATCCTGTGGGGTGAGAACCAACTTACATGAGTAATCAACACTCTACTTCAACCAAGATGGACAGGTACAACACAAAGTCTCCAAGGACACAATCTCGGACAAGTAATAGACACAGTATTCAGAGTCGGAATTGTGGAAAGGAGGACTATTCAGGTATTCAGGATGAGCTCAGAAAAATCAAACATAACATGTCTAAACTGTTGGTTAAACACCACCGTATGCTTGACAGGCTGTCCGTCTCAGCTAAGGTGAATAAATCAACTGGATTTCGTTTTGACAAATCTTCTCACAAAGCGTTGACTGATACAATGAGAGATGCTACTAGGAACCTTAATGAGGAGTTCGAGAAACAAGTGTGCAACCAGTCAGAGGCTTCAGTTCGGTCACAGGAAGAAGTGGTGAAGGATATTACGCTGATGGGTAGTAACTATCGAATTGAGACAGTTGAATACGAGTTTCCCAAAGGTGATGTCTCATGTACTCAGGGTAGTTTGGTTCCGACAAGCAATGATTACAGTAAAGTGAGTTCAGATGATGATGAAGATGTCATTGTGCATGGTGATGAGATACCTGGTGAAAATGAGCAGACATCGAGCATTTATGATTTTGCTGACAGAGAGTACCAGGCTCAGTTAGATGCTTCGTCACATGAGGATGGAATTGGCGGTACTTCACATGATTTGTCCAGCCAGCTGAAGGTAAGCAAAGATAGTATTGTGGCTTCTTTATCTCATCATGACAGGATGCGGGAGATGTTAGAAGAACACATCCAGATGATTCAGTTACAAGGAAGACATAAGGGAGTTCAGGCAAAAACTTCTTGTTGTGACTTACATGCAATTGGTGAAGGAATGGGAACGACGAAGTTGAGCTATTTGCATCTTCTATCAGACCGTGATCATCTTCTAAGCCTTGCCAAAGACTATTCAGATGCCTTGAGGAGGAAGGAGGAGGAAGTTGTCAAGCTTTCTTGTGAGCTTGAGGACACTCGAGCAACTTTGGCATTACAGGACTGGGAGAGGCATGAGCATGGCATGGAGCTGGGCTTAGTTTCATCTTACATACCTGACATTCAGCTCCCTACAGCAGAAGGATCATATATGGTTGCTGATAATGCTACGAGTTCATCTTGCATTCACATCCAGGATACAAGGACAATGGCAGACAGGTATGTGAAGTTAGTTGGTATGGGTCACATTACTCAGGTAAGGAGTTTGCTTGAGTTACCAGCTGCTCCTTGTTTACGAATATGGACTCAAGAATGTTTTAGCAGCGTTTGGGATTCAATTGACTGGAGAGCACTTAATAGTAGCAATGTTTGTTTGAATGCTATCATGAATTTGATTAGCAGAATATACGGTGTTGTCTTCCCTTGTGCCAGCAGAACATCCGAAGTTGGTATTAGTTTTTATACACCGGTATTGGGCTTGGTTCATATATGCAGACGACCATTCTTGCTGAAGGGTGTTGAAGATTTTTCATATTTGGAAGCATGTACAGATGAGTCCCAGGATCGTTTTGACCTTGATGACATTCGGGAGAATGAAGTGAACAGTTTTGAAGATTCAGCTTCCTTGACAGTTTCTTTAGGTACAGAAGAGCTTGACAGTAGAACTACAGATTTTGACACTCTGGATGTTGATATGAGTTTTGAAGTTGATTCGCAAAATATGGATGGTAATAATCCAGAGACCAGTATCTTTGAAGACAATGCGTCAGAGGGAGTTTATAGAAGACAGTCTAGCCAGAGCCATCATGTGATTAGCCAATTGAAAGTTAGTGAGCGAGACATTGCTATCGCTTGTGAGCATTTTGATACTGCTCGTCAGTTGTTAGCTGTTACTGGTTGGGGTACTTCTATGAAAGATGAGTCCAGCGGCGGTTACTTTTCCTTGGCAGAGACTCATGCCTTGCGTGAAGCTGTTCAGATTTTGAAGCAGGATTATTTACGATTGGTAGCCGACCGTGATCACTTGGTTGAGTGGGGAAGTACAGCATATGAGGCACTTTTGGATCGTGAAGAGGAGGTGAGTGAACTTTCCCAGGAGCTCATAGCGACTACTGAGGCATTAGAGGACACACAACGAGATCTACAAAAGTCGCAACTTCAGTTAAAAGAGGTGACTGTGGAGTTGGAACATTTGCGGTCAAAACCAACCCCAGACCCAGTTCATTTGTCTGTTGAGATGGTTGATGGTAAGTACACTCCTACAGTTGCTACTGAGGAGCATGTTGTTAGGGTTGTCACACATGTACAGGATTTGGAAGTCGCTGGTCCTAATGAGTTTGGGATACCAGTAGAGTCAAGTCTCCAGATTGATTCTTCTCTGATAAATGACAGTGTGGTATAGTTGGGTATGCCACCTTCACAGGAAGATCAGTTGTGGTGTGCAGGGAAGTATATTGATGCTTCCTCGTATAATTTTTACTGCACTGAACCGTTCATGGAGTATTTGCTGGATAGTGCATGTGTTCATTTGGACACGCATAAGGTGACAGAAGGTGTTCTCATCCAAGATACTAGTGTTATTTGCAGATTGGTTGAGAAGATTATAGGGGTCCTTTCTACTATGCTACCTCACGGGGGTCTCGAGGAGGGGTTTGTTGAGCAGAATGCATAGGGACCTATACGACCTACAGTCACTCGGAGTCAGAGATTGGAGCCATATGTTGATTACCAGTTCAGTGATGATGAGCTAGCAGCAGAATTTGGAGGTTCTTACCAGCATTATACGGTAGGGTACGCCCATCATTTCTCTTTTGACACAGAGATAGAAGATTTTATTTCACGCAGATGTAGATTGGCTCCAGTTTCTTATCATCCATTAGGGGATAGATTGGCACTATCTTTTGAAAATAAAATTGGTAGTAGCAAGTTACTCAGCCTGCAGCATCGACACACCCGGAGCAGTTTTTCAGAGATTGAATTTGCTGGCAGTAATTCAGGTACCTATAGCTGTTGTCATATCTACAGTGCAGTTGGGTGCAAGAGTCATTTTGACAGGGGCTTGAGTTTTGATAGAGTTGATGTTTCAGTTGGCTTGAGTTCCGCAGAATGGTTTCTTCTACTGACATCTACAGTTGGTTTTCAGATGATTTCATCAGAATTGTCAGTTGTTTGGATATTGAGTACAGTTTCTCAGATATTGGTATTGATGATTTCTCCACGGGAGTATGGTGAGGATTGGGATGATACACAGATTTACATTTGGGATCTAGGAAGACTGATTGGTTCAGCCATTGCTTGGGGACAAGCAATTTCAGGAAGGGCGGACTGTCATGTCCCCAATTTTTGGTGACAGTTCGATTTAATTAATTTAATTAATACTGGTTGTCCAAGGACGACTAATTAATTATTTTAATTAAATAAATAAATAACTTTATATTTAATAAAGTGACTTGGATTATAAAAGTATTTAATAAAGTCACTTGAGGGATAAGATCAAAAATGTTCTAGAAGTCTCTGGTGAGGATGGAGGGAAAAGAATAAATAGGCACCCCGGGGCTCCATTCGAATCGGGCAGTTGATTATCTCTCTTTGATTTTCAGATTGTGATTCAATCACAGGTGCATTGTGGAACCTAGGGTTTTTGCAATTGTCATAGTTGGCCATTGAGAATGATAACTCTCAATTGGTACGCAATTTTGAGGTGTGAAATATCATCCGAATTATTGTAGATTGGAGGTGACATTCAGTCATTTCATCAGGGAAGAATTTGTGGCCTGAGGCCAAGTTTGGTGGATCATTTCTAAGAATTGATATTCGTAGATTTAAGCTTTCGCAAGGTTTATTATTTCAAGTGGCGAAAGGAGTAGGGCGACATCTTCAACATTCAATATAGGAAGTCGCAGTGTGAGCAAATTGGAGGCAAAGAACGAGTTTCCAAGTTTTTCCTTCCAACCAGCATTTTCATATATCATTAGAGGCCGAACCTGGACCGTAGGCAAGTTGCAAAGATCAGTTATGGTGGGGTACCTATGAACAACGATTGTATTAACCTGCGGATCACAGCCAGGAACGTTCATTGCATAAACAGTGGTCGGGTGTATTACTGCTCTAAGTCTGCTACTCTAGGGCATCTTCGTCACTGAAGGCAAAATCAAAAGGTGAAATCGCAAGAACCGGCAATCACCATTTGGACCATTATGAAGGGCATTCATGCGTGCGGATTTTACACATCATTGATAGTATTGCGTTTGGGAATCAGACTATAATCGACCGTTGTCTCATCGGTACAAATTCCTGCCTTCGATTACGGGTTTCACATAGGTTTCACACCGCTGGCGACATCAGTCCAAGATGGATATCCTAGAGTTTGGTTGCGGGTAGAGTCTCGCTGATTTCAAGACGACATTACTCACGAATTTGACCTCGCATATCTTCTGACAGCACACGCAATGGCAGTCTGAAGGAACTCTGTAATCGCACAGCACCGGCCTTGCTCACGACCATACAAACTGCACATCTTCGCGGATTCGCATTGCAACACGACTGTCAGTTAAAGAGAACGCAGGAAAACGACGTGGGTTAGGAGATTAGTCGCAGACCTTTTTGGGAACTCAGCAAAGTCGTGATTCAATATTGGGCGAACCCACAGACAGCATCCAACTCCGCCAACTAGTCATCGTTAAAGAGGGCGTCCAGCACGATTTGGTGAACCGCCAGCCAGACACAGAGAAACCTCAGATATCCGCGAGCTCCATATTGGTAAATGCATGTGCAGCCTGCGATTTGTCCACAAGGAATAATATTATATAATCTGTCGTTGACATGGATAAGGGATAACCGCATAACCATCAAGCAGCTAGTTTTCGGAGGTATCAGTCCAGCCCCAAACCAATTGTTGCAGATCCAGCATTTGAAAGTAGACGGTTTTTGGATCAAGCTCTGCATTATCCAATTATCAGTACAGTTACTTGATATTGCAATAAGGATATTGGTTGACATCGGATTCAAGGATTCAGTCTAATAGAGACTGATAACAGCAATGAAACATTTGATTATAATAGGAACTTCTCCCTGAACATTGAAGGTATGATCACATTTTGCATGTCTTGGTGAATTATGTATTCATGACAAATCTCATAGGGTATTGTACAATTCTGATTATGAGAATAGAATTTGACATCAGTTTATAACTAGTTCGTTAAATAACCTTTGTTGGCTAACTGTTTGACAAAATGTCAAACCCATGAAGTTTAGTATTTTGGTCGGGGTTATTCCAGTATTCGATAAACCCCCTCAGTACAATATTGGGATTTAGTGACCTTTATAGCTAGGGTCACTACAGTGGTATCAGAGCTGAAGTATAAAGAGTTTTTTTGGTGCTGGAGTAAGCAATAACCTGTCAGGGTTATTTCAGTGTGATAGATGAAAGTTTGCAGGTACTGAGGTGCTGCTGGAGTCTTCTATTGTGGATGTTGAACTTGCATTGCAAGTGTATTGTAATCTTGTGTTGAAGATAATACATTGTGCAGGTGCTGGAGGGGTGGGGTTGTTTAACCAAAAGGTTTTTTCCCCACCGGCAAATCTTTGTGTTATGTGTTTCTTTCTCTATCTATTTTCTATATGTATGGTTGGCTACACTATTGTTGTTTACATGGTATTGAATATGTAAGTTTAAAAGATTTTAAAAGGATTTGCACCATACTTTCCTTATGAGATTAGTGTAGGAAGTTGTTTCCGCACCTGAGTTTCCTTACATCCTCGACCCTTGGGTGGTGCAAATATGCCCTAACCATTCCAATAGTAATATGTATCTTAGAGGCATCTATTTAAAGGCCTCTAAGATGCATCTATGTATCTTCGAGGCATCTATTTAAAGGCCTCTAATATGCCCTAACCATTCCAATAGTAATAGTAATATGTACCATGACACATTCTAGATGCATCTTAGAGGCCTTTAAATAGAGGCTCTCCTAGTGTGTTTGGACAAGAGGAGTTGCATTCGAGAAGCTCTTATGCTTCAACACGCTCATATGCTTCTACAAGCACTCTTAGTCACGCAGGGCGGTTGGTTCAGATCTTGGAAGAATTGCGAATGTTGGAGAAGGAAGGGATTCTCTATGGACTTCTGAGGGATGGCAAATTAGCATTAGTGTCTAGGTGCACTCGTGATTTTCGCATATTCCATTTGCACTCTTTCTCTTCTTGTCTTCATCGTATCTATTATATGTGTCTGAATATACTCCATGAATGAATCTTTAATCTTGAAATTGGAATCTAGATATGTATGAGAATTTTTATTTGGTTGAGAAGAAAACAATAGAAAACCCTAGTTCCAATTAAGAAGAAATTAGTTCTAAATTGGGTTTAGGTACGAATTAGAATTGAATTGAGAAATAGATTTAAAAAGGGTTTTTTAATTGATAGCCAAATCCATTAGAGAATTTATTTAGTAATTTTGGAGAACAAATATTTTATGAAATTTCTTAAAATTGAAAGCCTTTAAAATTGTGTAGATAAAGACATGTTTATTCAGATCTGCATATATATATATATATATATATATATATATATATATATATCCGCATGTTAAAATCGCTGTGAAAATATACATTTGAAAAAATTCGAATTGCAGTGATGACAAACGTTTTTAAAACGTTATAATAAAAAAAAATTATTTCATATTGCATAAGTTTTGGGGAGGGACGGAACTTACACCCTCGTACTCGCTGACGCCGCAGGTACCTGCTGTCACAGGTACTGCAATGATAGAGGGTACGCAGTACCGCTATCGCCGCAAGCCCTGCGACTACAGGGTACCGCGTGCCGACGATGGTGCTTCATGTGTGTGTGTGTGTGTGTGTGTGTGTGTGTGTGTGTGCTATGTGTATGCGATTTGATGGGAATGAAATCAAATTTCTCCATTTTGAATTTCTTAAAAAATTTAAAAATATTTATCATTAATATTAATAATTATATATATATATATATATATATATATATATATATATATATATATATATATATATATATATATATATATATAAGTATGTATATATGTTATTAGTAATTAATAATTATCATAATTTGATAAATGATTTGAATTAAAGGACCATCTTTTATAATAATGAATTATTTTGTAATATTACAGTCTAACTATATAGATTTAATTAATTGATTTGGATTATGAAGAAAAGATGTTTATGAAATTAATTGGTAAATTCTTATGTCAAAATTTACTATTTAAATTTAATGGGGGACGTTTGCAAATAACGTTTATATAAACAAAATATTATTAGAACAATTAGAAAATTGAGTCTAATGGTTGACTTTTAATATTAATTATTTAATGTATATTAAATAGTATTTAATATATGTATTAAATAGTATTTAATATATGTATTAAATAATTAAGAGATGATAATTTATATTATGTTGATTTAAATTAAGAGACTTTAATGATATTGGATTAAGATTTAATTGACAAGGAGTCATTGTTATAACATTGCTACGATTTGAGTTATTATGTTATTAATAATACGTTTTGTATTATTAAATAGATTATTGATACACCTTAATTGTGCTAAAAGTTAGTTAAATATTAACCAATGAAGTTTTGTAATGTTTCTTTAAGATCGATTATCTATAGTTTTGATGAGTTTATTATTTATTAATGTTTGTTGGGTCTAAGAAATTATTAATAAATAATAGTATAATGGTCTAAATGATTATCAATAATACAGGTTTGTTAAAGAAACGTTAGTATTCTTTGAAAGAATGACGAATGTGGTCATTATAGATCTATTAATAAGATTCCCAATATAACTTGTTATTAAATATTAACAGGTCATTATTAATATTAGAGAATTGGATTATGGTTGGCCTTTAACTTGCAAATTATGGCTAGTTATTAATTGGGTCGTTGAGATGGATATGTAATTATTAATTAAATTAATTAATTAGAGTTGATTAAATTTAATTAATAATTAAGTTATGTAATAGAGTTTTAGTTGATATTGATTCTTTTAACGATGATGTAAAGTAATTACATCGAAGTTGATAAAGTCTTAATCTAATGACTTCAATAATGACTTTAGATATTTTAATGGTTGTTAGTGATGATTTAATCAAAAGACTTAAGTTTTAGTAATATTTAATTAAGTATTACTGGAATGATAAAAGTCACGGATTATGTACCTATGTTAATTGATTGATTTAATTGATCATTTATATAAAGTTATAATCTTCTTATTCAAAGATTGATAACTAACTTTCTTATATTTAAACGAATAATGATCCTTTGTTTATGCTAAAAAGTTGAAGTAACATTAAAGAAGAGTTATTTAGTTAGTAACATGGATCTTAGCTAATGAAGAGAATAATTTAATTAAGGGTCAAAGAAGATTAGTGTAATGAGTAAATATTTACCCTTAAGTTATTCTTAGAATGTAATTTTAAATAATGGAAGGATAATGTTATCGAGGGAATAAACGAGTTGACTTGTAGGTCAAATGATCAATCATATACACTTGAAGTATACTTGCAAACAGAAAACAGAAAACCTCTACACTTAATTCAGTAATGAAATTTTAGCAAACCAAAAACATGTGTTGCATTGTGTCTTCTCTATGCTTCTTGTTTTGGGTTTGAGTTGACTAGATTGTTGACTAGTCTTAGGTTGTTACCAAAAGCTTGAGGGTTATGATTGTGATGTCATGATGGTGTCTTGAATTCGATCTTTATAAACCCAACCATGGTTATGTGATGGTATGCTCTATGAGATGTTTGTATTTACTGATTGTTATTGCTCATCAATCTTCTTGAGTGAAGTTGAGTTATATGTATTTGAGACACTTGACCTAATCATTTTTGAGTCATCGATCAGTTATCCTTGGATTACTTTCCAGTCACCATGAGGGGACTAAAATGTTGATTTTTTTTTGATGATGTCATGTTGTGACATGTTTGACTCAACCATATTGGAGTTTTCGATCAGTATGATTTTGAGATATATTTTGGTTATTGAGAACCAATGGATACTTTTGATTATCAGTGATATCTTCAGTTGCCAATAGAGAACTATTGTGGTCATGATTATTTATGAATGCTTTTTCTTTTCTCATGGAGATTTGATGCTCTTTTTATGGATTATCTTTTGGTATTTCCTTCCAGTCGCTTGTATAGGACTGTGGTGATTTTGGTGATTTATGATTCCATGAGCGTAGGGTAGGTTATCTACTTGTAGTGTCAAGAAGTGGCTTGCAATGGGGGCCGAGGCCCTAAGTGGCTGCCAGGGTAACTCATTGTAAGTTGTTTTAATAAGTGAAAACATTTACACTAAATGGAGATCAAATGAACCTAAAAAGATAATTGTTTTGTTCTCGCCCATGCCTCGAGTGCTAGTACAAACTAGGATGGGAGTAGAGAGAATGCGTGGTTGCGACCTTGCATTCCATAGTATGCCTTGTCAGTATGAGAGAATACTAGTGGCCGCATAAGGATCGGTAGGGACCCATGGAGTCCTAAGCTAACTGCCAGGATAACTTCTACATGATATATGCGATGACACTTGCCCGCTTACAGAGTAAGTTTCCTACATGTCATTGTGTGCCTCTGGGATTAGATGTCGGTTTGTGATTGGAACCTTGAGGTAGCATACTTTTAAGATTCATGGACTTAGAGAGTATTTTTGATATGTGATTTTGATAACCTATTTGAGACTTGAGATTATCTCCTCAACGCAGTGGGAATAGACCATTTAAGTTCCACGCGGTCGGGTGGTAGTGCTTATCACTCTTATCATTTGAGATCCATCTGAGACACCGTGGCTGATGTATTCTTTGTTGGCATCTATCTTCATGGATTATGATGGTGGACATGTATCCTCACATTGATGATTTGCATATGTTAGATGATATTATCTTATGCTTTACTTTGCATATTAGATTACTTTCTGCATATGATCTAGTATAATTTAAGTGCGACATTCCTACTATGTTAATACCGATGATCTCTTCGATGATTTGGAATGTTACACACAGAGGGATGGCTATGATCCATGATGGTCTAATGATGCTATTTACGGTTGAGAGGAACCGTGCACTTAGTTAATTATGTTTGATGATTTATGGTTATGATGATATATCATGTATGATATGTGGTTTCATTTATGTTATTGCATTATGGATTAGAGTTAATATGATGATGTACTTTATTTTCACATTTTTATATATTCTTTTAAGCCTTTCATACCCTGTGACATGTGCAATGGATGATTGAGCAATTGGAAATGTAATTTAAGAACATTGGACTTTTCAATATTATATCATGTGGATGTAGTTTTAGATGGAATCATTAATACTAGTTGAATTAGATGTGATTCAACATTAAAGGATCCTTAAAGAATGTAACCTGTTATGTATGTCATGTTTACTTTCATTTGAATTGTTGCTATTGCTTCCGTTACTGTGTATAAGTTGTAAATGGTTTTACTTTCATGTTTTAAAAAAAAATGCTACCAAACTTAGTGAAACTTTAACTTAATTCTTTGGATCTCATGGCGGGGCATTACAATTTGGCCGTATATTTAAATGTAATAAACTGACTACAGACAAAGATTTGGCACTATGGTAGTGTCATTTTATCCACTCCTAAATGTCAGTGGTGTTTTAGGTATGTGCCTTTTTGACATATATTGTAGGCTTTTTGACCATAGTTACCAAGAGTTGCATCTCCAATATTTCAAATGTGCCAAATGCCACCATCTCAAAGACCCGTATTCCAATGTCTGTAGACATTACTTCGGATAAATTTTTTTACAATCTATACACATCTCCTAGAAACATCCCTTGAAAACCAGGAAACTTCCTATTGAGGTTTCTAAGATATATCATTTTAATCACATTGAGCTAACTTAAAATGCTAAATCACATTGAGCTAACTTAAAATGCTACACTACAGTTAACAAAAACTTAAAAACTTAAAAACTACACTACTAGCCTTTATCTACTGAACAACAAATTGCAAGTATTGTTGTAGAATAAGTTTTACTTATCAAATTCTACAGAGGTAATAGTACAATGAGAGGCAACAATAGGACTTGAAGTGTGTACATGAATATAATATTTATCAATTGATTGAAGATATTATCTTTTCCAAGCAATTACATCTCATGTCTTTAATTATGGCATTTCGTACTCAATCTTCTTGTCTGTCATCTCTAGGTGCTTATGGTTTACTATTTAATTCTGTTTTATCGTAACGGTTATATATAAATATCAGTGTAAAAAATCTCTACTTTTGTAGCCATCTATGTCAATAATTAAAATGTTAAGTTTACTTTTTAATTTCCAAGGATTTTAGTAATTAACATTCTATATAATTAGATATCCATTGCATGATAACTTTTCTCGATTCAGATTATACACATTAATATTTGTTATTTTTTCCCATTTCCAAACACTTATCTCCAACTTTTTTTTGAAAAAGGCATTAGTACCCATTCCCATTTCCTGGCAACCATAGGCTTACTTTCTTTGAGTTTTTTTTGAGTTTGATGGATTTTGGATTCTCCTTTAATTTAAAAAAAGGAAAAGAAAGGGGAACAATAATATACGCTTCAGATTTAAGGTCTAATTCTATCAACATGTATAACTGAATATTTGTCATTTAGAGTTCAATCCAAACTTGAAAATGAATAACCAATCAAAGCCCAATGCCTGATCAACCCTGATGCACTAAAACAGATAATACTCTTAAAGTAAATGAAAATAGCTTGCTAAGAAGTTTATTGGAGCTAGTTTTACTTTGTACTTTGGAATTACAATTAATAAAAATAAAGATTTACAAACTAAATGAATACCAAAGTACTCGGCACCAAGGAAGTTACAAATTTGTGACAAGCTTGCATCAAAGTTTGCTTGTCTGATGACCGTATAATGCATGCCGACCTTCAGCTATGACTTCACCTGTTGCTTTGTTTCTCAAGTTCACATATGTCATAGAAAACCCCCCTTTGTGTCCCAATATTTTTGCATCAACCTCAATTTCATCCTGAAGCCCAGGCAGCATGTCAAATTCTCAAAGCTCATGTTGCAAGCTAATCCAAAATAAACAAAAGTAAATTCATCTTACATTAACCTGAGTAGAAAATGTTATCAAAATGCAGATAAATCTGGAAAAAATCAAAGGGGTAATTTATCTACGCGCGTTACATACAACAGAGACAATACGAAGATGCTAATCTGTCCTTAACATTTAAAGGGAATTGGCAAAGTTGTCAATCAAGAAGCAGAGTTCGTTCCTTGGCCTAGAATAGGGTCTTCGGATTTTATCTTCCTAAATCTCTGGGCAATAGTTATTACAGAGATTCATTATAAATTTACAACAGGAAACAACTGAACTTTTCCTAAATAGGAAAAGATACCATTAAAATTAGTCCTAAATTACTTAAGTTAGCATGTCAAAGATTGAAACTTTCTTCACTCATACAAAACATTTAGTTTCTGATATCAAATTGAGAATATAAAAATCAAAGTGAGTTGTAATGTGACAACAAAGAGAGATATAGAGGAGAAATACATTTGACTTTGTTACCTTTATTGATGCATAATCCACTCTAGTAAGGTGGCATAGATAAAGGCAAGCAATACACAGGCATATTTAAAAAACCAGTACAGAGGAAGATAAGTCCTGAATAATTTTGAATGGCATGATGAGGGTGATCTGGGCTGTATAGATGCAAGAGATAATTTGGTACAGAAAGTCCCATCCTTGCTTCTGTTGCTGTATTGTTTAAAAATCTGATTTCAAAAACATGGAAAAAGGCTAAGAATTATTTGCAGACATGCAACGAAGCTATTATAATTAGGATCAAATTACATGACTTTTTGTATATAATACTAATATATAAAGGCATAACAAGAAGCAAATACCTTTTACTGGGATTTGTCTCAACTTTGTATGAACAGAGCCTCATTGATCAAGAGAGTGATAATAATTAAGTACATTTATTGGCGAAGGACCAAAGTTAAACTCAATATGCACCTTTCAAACATGTACTGAATCATGGCAGATTGTGTCAAAGATAGATGACTGAAAGATTGAAGATGATGGGATCTGACCATATAAATATCCATCCCTTCTGCTTGTCACTGTCGAGTGAGACAACTGAGATTGCAACGGAGGAAGAACAGGAAAATTGAGCAAGGGCAATATATCATTCAGCTTGCAGCTGTAGGGGAGTAAAGCTTAGCAAGCCAGGTAATATCAACATATTTCTCTGAAAATTTTCTCAAATACAATCTTACAACAGAAATGTAACAATCCAAGACCTGCAACTTAAAAAGAAAATCCAAATTGGCAAGAGATCGAAGAGAAGATGTGAGGAAATTCCACACAACACAGATGAAAATATCCCCACCATATGTACCACAGTAGTGGATTTGATCTGCAATTAGGTAAGAGTTGATTTTAACTTTTTAGAAGGCATCAGAAAAGTGCTCCAAGAGATGATGGGCAAACGAATTGAAAGGAAAGACCAACACTCTACCCAAGCTTATGATCCAGAGCCCATGGATTCCCAGAGTATTAACAGACAAAACTAGTTTAAAAGATTATGAATTATGTACAAAGCCAAATAATGGAAATGATTGAGTTCAATATTTTATTCAGAGTGCTTAAAAGATAAGAGGCACAAGAGAAGATGTGACTGAGTTAGACCTGAATATTGCAAGAATGCATCATGTAGAAGTTTTATACAAGATTCAAGAGGTCAGATAAGTTCCAAGATGTTTACCTAAAATCTACTTCAATCTATTTTTATCAACCTCTGCAGAATAATCATAGCACATTAATATACAAGTGTGGAAGACAACAAATATCTTGTCAGATACAAGACACAGACCCATTTGTAACAGTCTATTCACTTTCAATGTTTTGTTGTATTCTAGAAACACTACTATATAGCTGTAGCCTGTGCAGAACAGGGTCAACATGATCAGAGCTGTGTGGCATGAATACGAAGGCACTAGACCAACAGAACGTACTCCCTTGTTCTAGCCTCTAGGAGTTGTCCTCACATTGATGGTGAAAAATGAAGTGAAGTATGGCCAGTGCACTGCAACTCAAACACAGTCTACTAGTTAAAAACTTAAATGTTACTGAAATAAAACAAAACCAAACAGGTTGGAGTAGATAGTAAGAACCCCTGCTAATTCTGCCCTGTCTTTCAAATTAGAGATGTTTGAAATGATTCTGAATATTATCATCTATATGATTTGTTTAATGCTTTCATAATATTTTCCCCTTCATAAAACTCATCTTGGCTTTCATACAATCACGAGGACATTGTGACAAACAGTTTGCAATCGTATCATATGACTGGCTATCTAAAATTTAATCACTGCACTTTTGTTTACGACTCAGAAATTCAGGATGATGCACGTATAATGCTTTGAACTTAGTGAACAGCAGAAACAAAGGTCTTGGAAATTGTCATAGCTGAAACAATGAATTCAAGTATATATACCTTCTTGATAATTAAGGACTGTGATGCAATAATCGGACTATTCAGATACAACAGAAAATAGACTTCATTAATGTTAGGATTAAGGTGTCTCAACCTTAGTCTAAACATGCTAATTTTATATATTTATTTATTTTCACCCGCTTAAGAAGTCTTAATGTTAAGGATCTAGTGTCATAGGTGCTATGTTGAATCTATGCAATTAATATGGCAGTTACTAGTCTGGTGGAAGAGTCATGGAGAGTTAATGTTTGGTAATTTATATTTATGGTGGAGTTCACTATTGGCAAGTGGTGTGAGGTAGGTGTTGCATATGGAATGGTGATTGTTATAATTGAGTTATGCTTTGTTGCATTGGAAGTTTCTATATGCAATACGTCATTGCTTTAGCCATGTTGACACCACAAACCTCTTTGCTATTAGAGATGGTTTTGGAGACCATGGGCTCTTTCCACTTGTGTTGAGCTCTATAAATGTGTAGCTACTTAGTGCATTGGATGATGTTAGGTTGGATATCTTCTAAGGAGCGTTTATGTGGCTGATATTTTCTAGATTTCCCTGCTGCTTTATTTACTCTTGATGAGCATTGGCTCAAAGCATTGTATTGTAGCTGTTGTTGCTGATAATAAAATTAAGTCTGGCTTTTGTAGTGTGGATTTTTTTCCTGAAAGGATTTTCCCACATATATATCTAGTGTTGTAAGTTTTTTTCTTTAATCTGAATTTTTATACATCTATCTAATTTGCAATAGCTTAAAGGTTTGTAAGAAACTGTTGCATCATCTCTCCTGTTAGGTTTAGCATTTGGAAGCATTATTCCACACTTGACTTCCTTTCAATTAACAGTTCATTTAGCATGGAACTCCAAATAACTATAACACACCAAAACTGGTGTCTCAATATTTTCCTAGCAATTGCAAAACAAATTCAAGCACCACTTTAGGCAAGAGCCTACAACACAATGGTAAATTATGAGACTATAGTTCCAACTCGCCTATCACTTTGAAGTTCAACAATTTTTGCATGAGATTGCCCTAGTTTGAATCAAGTCTCTTGTGCACAAATTCACTGGAAGAAAGCATAGGGTGTTTGACCAATTCCAGACCTATAGAGATTTTGTCCTTAAGTGAACCATAGTTCCATGCCCAAGGGGTAGAGATCAATAATAAAATATTTTGCCAATGATGATACCTCCCCTTGCTTGGTCTCTCTAAAATACCTTTTCTGTCTAACCCTCAATACTATTAAAAAAATTATTGCTTATAACTTAGCATTCATTAATCCTTTCTTGACTGAAAATTGCATTCTCTCCTTGTATGGAGGTCCTGCTAGGTATAAATCATTTTCTCCAAAGTATTGCATGTACTCCCTCAAGGTCATAAGAGCTCCACTATTATCCTTAGCTGCATATGTAATGTCCCACTGATTCATATGTTTGAACTTAATATCCATGCAAACCGTAGATGTTATTATAATTAGCAAACTGGTATACATCCTGTGTAGACAGGGTTAAGGTCCAAAGAGGAGATATTACAGCCTGTATCTCTGTTCCATTCCTTTTCAACTGTCCATGAGTCCTACAGCAAGGGACTGTTTGGTTGTTGGAATAAGAATATGTGAATAGGAATACGTATTCTAGATTTCTTATTCTAGAAAATGAGAATACATATTCCTATTCTCTATTTGGTTAGACAAAATTGAAATTTTTTAACCAAGAAATTCGACAGCACTCCCGACTGGCATCAATTTCTACGACTGTGGGGCTCTCACGAAGAAATACAAGGATGAATTTTGGCCGTGCAAAGAAATACTTTGTCCTCTTAGTGAATTCATAGGTGTTTTAAAGCATATTTTGGAAATCTGTGATTTTTATTTGGCAGGATGCGGTTGCAGGATCGAGTCTCACATCATCATGGAAATGCAGGCCGATTATGGATGAATATCACTATGACGAGCTGCAGAAAAGGGTCGGCATGGCTCAGAGAAAAAGCCCACGGAAAATTCCTTGGCTTGATGCAAAAGAAAATGACAAAGACCAAAACAACGCATGAAAACTTGCGCAGACTCAAAAATATTATGTTTTCTGAAAAAGTAAAATTGGAATAGGAATGCATATTTTAATTCCACCTATTTAGGTGGAATAGCAATTGCTTGTTTTTTGGCCAAAATTGGAATATGTATTCCCATTCCCAATTCCGATTTGGTGCACCCAAACAGAGAATTTGAAATTTCAAGAATTTACATATGCCTATTCCACTCGTATTCCCTTTGCCAAAAACTGTTGTTGTTTCCTCTTAATTTAAAGTTTATATGTTTACAAAGACCATTTAATTTTTATCTGTTCAATAAAAGTTATTTGTATAGCTGCAAACTGATAAAATTAAATGAGAAATTATAGGGTTCTCGAATAGCCTCAAGCTACCTCTTTCTCATGCCATCCTAGCGTTTTTGGTAAAAATCTGCCAAATGTTTTCCCCTAAAAGGATCATTTGCAGCAGAAATCTGAAAAATATTTTCTAACAAAGGGATCTTTTGCAGCAAAAATCTGTAAAATATTTTCTAACAAAGGGATCTTTTGCAGCAAAAATCTGTAAAATATTCATATCCATTTTTCAGGATCAGCCAAAGTGCTACTAGCTTTTTGGTAGAAACCTACAATATATTTTCTACGAAAAAGGACCATTTGCAGAAGAAATCTGCAAATATGTTCCAACAAAAGGATCTTTTGCAGCAGAAATCTATAATATATTGTAATCGATCGTTTGGGATGACGCATCCTGCTATTAGTATTTTGTTAGAAATCTACAATAAAATTTCCACCAAAAGGATCATTTGCAGCAGAAATATGCAAAATATTTTTTAACAAGAGGATCTTTTTGCAGCAGAAATCTACAAGATATTCATATCCATGTAAGTAGCAAATAGACCATACAAATAAGACGTCATATTTAAATTCACCTTCTTTTATAGAAGTTCATATAGCGGCATATAAAAAGATAATCTTCTTACATTAACCTTCGCAGTCGAGACGTAAGAAATATTCATATCAACAGAAACTTTTTGAGGCTGATTATCAGCTAGAGCAGCAACACATCCTATATCATCAACAATAGTTGCAATGACCCCAGCATACAATGTTCCAGATGCATCCTGCAAAATAAAATGCATATTTCATTTCAATGAGTTAAAATTGCATTCTTCAAAAAACACCATTGTTAAGGACAAAACAACGGACTCTGAAGATTGCTACAGATTAGCATCAAATTTCAGAAAATGGGATAAAGAACGAATGGAACCAAACTCTTAGCAGCAGGGGAAAGGTTTGTTTTGCTGAAAAATATAACATAATAAAATGTCACACCAAATATCATCATTGAACAACTCAATATACACTTAAACAATTAAGGAAACACATTATAGGTAACTGTGCGATCAATTGAATCATTATTTGAATCTCCTAAGAGAGATAAACTCCTAGCCAAGTCCCTATGCATGCATCAGTAATCTTTGCTCAGGCTCCTTCAGCCTGTGCTTGATCCTATGCTTTCAAACCAGCCAACAAAAATGCCTAACATAGGTTTTGTCCCCGTCTGTAAAACACCAATGAAGCCATCTGCAGTTCCACACTGCCTTGGTATGTAAGTGAACACACTGTAAGTCCAATCAGATGGTGGTGTTTTCAACTCTGTGGCGAAAGTTGCTGTACAAAAGTCTACTGGAAGAACGCTTGTTCCTCTCTATAAAGTTAAGGTAGCTAATGGTAATCAAGTGTATTGCTTAGGCTGAAAAGTTGGTTCTGTAAACTGGATTGAAGAAGCAGTTAAGAGTTACAGAACTGATGGAATGAGTTCTAAGTTGAACATTCACAATCAGGAAAGAGGGGCTATTCTGACCTTATATTACAAACGAGTCAATGCCATGAAAATTTATGAGTTTATGATTATCTATTAGGGTCGTTGTGAGCATAAAGCCATGGCTGCAGACTAAAGCAAATGAACACACAGCAGTAAGATCTGATTTGCTGGGATGCAGCTTCTTCTTCGGGGGGTGTATCTCGTGGTTAATTCAAAACAAAGCTACCACATAGGGACGTTATCATGTTGTGTATTATTTATCTTTTCAGTCCAACTTATACATATATGAATAAATAATTCAGAAGTTATTAAGATTGAAAGAGTCCTTAATTTACAAAATGTCAACAAAAACCCTAAGAGCAAAGGGAACAATTATATAACATTTTTTCTTAAGATATAAAAATAATAATGAAATAATCTCAGACTTGGGCAGCAACTCAGGAGAGTGTCTAATATCTGCATAAGATGTTGGGGCCGAGGCCTCTTCAAGAACATCTTCTGCGACTATTTTTGACTAGAATTTCCACATATTTCCACCAGCCGATGGAACATTTTAGCGACCCTCAACTTAAATATTACATGGTAAATTTTCGAGCAAGAAAGACACTATTGATGATGTTTCAAAATTTGCAATGGTAAAGACTAGACTTGATTCCCAATAAGAGGCATCGTGTAAAAAGGCACTTGCTTCGGACCAAACGCATAATAATTTTGGTATATCTGAGCATTTATAAGGTATCCTCGATGCTTGCTATTATTATAATTCAATTGTCTATATTCATAATGGGGCGAAGGGTTTTTCAGTACCTATATAAGAATTCGAATGATTCACCAGTCATATTATGCCATACTTCCACAAATTTCTGCAGAAAGAATAAGTGCAACAAAAATACCAAAAAACTAGACTTACAGTCAATCGGGCAGGTACCGTCCAAGAGCATACAACGTGACCGCGCTGGAGCTTACGAATTTGGAAGCCGTGAATTGTGAAACATTCGTAAAAACTAGGAGATCCTGATGGATGAGGGTTTATCTGCAGATTGTTTACTTTGTCTTCGAATTGTGATGTTAAATGTTTTTTTGTATTCTCCATAATTTCGTATCACTGGAAAATTGCCAGGCAAACAATTTAATATTTACTCATATGTTAACAATTTCTCCAACATCTCAAAGATGATTAAAAAAGAATAAATAAATTATTGTTTTGCGACAGCCGTGGATCCTTAAAAAATTGTAGTGTTATATGGTACGCATGGTTTATTCTAATTAATCATATTAAGGGGGGTTATAGAGTTCACGGCACTTTTTTTTTTTTTTTTTTTTGAGGTGTGAGGTAGATTGTAGATTACACATATATATATATATAGGATTTTAGAGTTCACATATATATTGTAGAGTTCACACATCTATATATACTAGTTTTGTTTTTTTCTTATTAATTAAATTTTTTCTATTTTTCTATAAGTATGTCACTATTTAAAAAAAGGGTCTAAAGGCGAGGTGACAGGAGAGTAACTACACCACCTCGGTCAGCTTCGTGCTAGGAAAAGAGATGGATTCAATGGTGGAATGATGTCATTACCAGAACTGTCTGGTTCCTATGCATTTATGGGTGTCAATTGGCTATGTTCAGAAAACGGTAATATGAAGCCAACAGGCTTGCCCTCAAAAAAGCCTCTAAAGCCCTAACCCTCAATCCCTTTGATGTGGACTTACAGATTCAGCTTGCCAAGCTTCTCCATGACAAATAAATTGCTACTAATTTTGCTACTCGGGGAGCCCAAATCAAAGCCCATCTCCACTGGTTGGAGGTTGGCGACAAAACCTCGAAGGAGTTTTTCAGGCTCTTCGTGCCCGTCATACCAATGTTGGGATTAAAAAGATCAAACAAGGAAATGTTATTCTGTCTAGTCTCCTTGCCATCCTGCAAGCATTTGTTCATCACTATGAGAACGTGTTTGCTTCGTAGGGAAATGTGGTTTCTCAGGATGAAGCTCTCAAAAAGTGTATTTCTATTACTCCAAACCGCCTAGCAGTTGAGCAATGTGCTTTCTGTGAGTAACTTCTTTCCCTCGAAGACCTTAAAGAGGCATATAGGTCCTGATCTACAAACACCTCTGGGAGCATGGGATGGGTTTCCTTGTGAATTCTACAAACACCTCTAGGAGCATATAGGTCCTGATCTGCACAAAGTTTATCTTGAAGCCTATCATTCTAAAAGCTTAGGAGCCATTATAAACAAAGGAAATATCAATTTCATACCTAAAGCCGGTGATCTAGAGGACATATGCAATTGGAGACCCATTACCCTTCTCAATGTGTCTTATAAGATTATTGCCAAGGCACTCTCTCTCAAAATCAAGCACATGTTGCCCTTAATTGTGCGGCCAGAGCAAACTGGATTCATCAAGTCTAGATATATTCTTGACAACATCATTGTTGTCTGGGAGGGAATGGAATGGGCTCGCAAGTCCAATCAAAAGGCTATCTTTTTAAAGATAGATTTTGCTAAAGCCTATGATCGCATTGAATAGCCCTTCATCTTGGCTATGCTCTAGGCTCTAGGTTTTGGCCCCAATTTCCTTCAGTCCGTGGAGATGCTCTTTGGTGATGCTAATGCTTGCATTACCATCAACAATTCGCAATCTAAGGCTTTTGGGCTTTTTCGTTCCATTAGGCAAGGTTGTCCGCTAGCTCCTGCGCTTTATGTCCTTGCTGCGGAAGGTTTTGGCTATTTACTTGCACATTCTGTGTCCTCAGAACTAGTTCACGACATTTCCTTGTCTAAATCATCCTCCCAATTAGTTAATGGACATTTTGTTGATGATTCTTTTCTTACTCTTTTAGAGGATGAAGAAAACATCAATAATGCTTTAAGTTGCCTAGACACCTTTGGTCAAGCCTCTAGTTCTGCCATTCAATGTCATAAAATACTCTACTTCCATCAATCATTTTTGCCAATTCCACCTTGGCTCAGTCAATTTGAGTGGAAATGGGTTGCTCATGGAGAAATCTTCTTCTTTCTTGGCATTCCTTTTGCGTTCCAGGCACCGCCTGTGGTACTTTGGAATGCTGTGCTAGCCAAGATTAGAAAAAAGCTCGACTACTGGATCATAAAGCCGCTCTCCCTCGTTGGTAAATTCCAGATTTGCTCCAAGATTCTGGTGGCCACTCATGTGTATTACTCCTCCTGTCGGGCTCCATCCAAAGCTTCTTACATGAAGTTGGAAAGATTGCTCGGGGATTTTCTCTGAGCCTTCAGTTCTGACCAGCATGGCTTTCACAAAGTAGCTTGGGATTTTTGTTGTCTCCCAAAAGAGTTTGGTGGTCTTGGCCTACTTTCCACTCAGAAACAAGGCCTTGCTCTTTGTGCAAAATGGATTATTAGGGCTATTTCAGGAAATGAAGCTTGGAAGATTTTGGTTCGACACTACAATTCTTCTGTCTTTCCTGTCAATAGGCTTGCTTGGAAGGGAACTGGTTTCCAAACCCTTCTCATCATGCATGAGCCCATGGTCATTCGGGGCTCATTCGTCACCAAGAGCATTTGGAAAGCCTAGGAGGTTATTAAGCCCTAGCTTCGATGGGCTGGAGATGAATTCTGCAATGGCCTCTCCTTGAATCAACAAAATATTTGGTGGTCTCCCCCATTTTTCATTCAAGGTACTCCCCTTGCCAAGACTCAAGGGGCCAATGCTCTTTATTTTTTTAAACGTGGCATCAAAACTCCTAAGGACCTCTTTTCAAGGGTCACCATGAGTTTTAGGACCTGGGAAGATATGCAAATACAGTACCACCTTATCCATTCAGACAAGCA
Organism: Cupressus sempervirens; assembly: GCA_028749045.1. Classification (NCBI taxonomy): domain Eukaryota; kingdom Viridiplantae; phylum Streptophyta; class Pinopsida; order Cupressales; family Cupressaceae; genus Cupressus; species Cupressus sempervirens. The sequence goes on along the minus strand of CM053790.1, from coordinate 719,840,725 downwards.
AACTTTTACCTTTTGCTTTCCTCCATCCCTGTTCACTTAGTTCATAAAGTGGGGATTTAGTTTGTTCACCCTTGGTGGCTTGATTGGAAGTGGTATCCTACCACTCCTTTTTCCAATTACAAGCAAATTTTGAGCTATAGATGGCTTTCACCTCATCTTCTGATGGTGGATATGCTAAATCACAGATGGCATTTGCAATCTTCTCTTTCTTAATGGAGAAAATGCTTTGATACCATATGGAATGCTATAACTAAACCCAAGATTGTGCATTTTTCTTGGTGCCTAGCCTTCCAAGGTCTTCCCCTAGCTCCTCGGCTCAAACACATTGGGGTTCCTAATCCTAGATGCCCCTTCTGTGGACAACCAGAGTCTTTCTTGCATATTTTTTGACTTTGTAAGCATGCTCAAAATTATTGGCACTGGATTCATGATTTTTTTAAGCCATTCAAACCTGAGTCTTTTTCTTGGCACATGATTTTACTGGGTGACTCTCCCAAATTTCCTTGGAAGTTTGCCCAAATTTGGCATAGCTTTAGGCTAGAGATTTTGTTTTCTCTATGGAAAGATAGGAATGCTATTCTATTCACACATGGTTTTTTGGATGTCAACATTGCTATGTACACTAAGGCATGCATTTGTAATTATGTAATTATGCAGATTCAGGTGCAAGTTAACAAAGTTGCACTTGAGGTAGCTCACCTGTAGGAGCTATTGAATCACTGGGGCAATGCTCCATGCACTGTTGTCTGAGTTCCTCCTGATGCCTTAGTGGAGACCTCGATGCCTCGTGGCCATTGTCCTTGACGCCACTCCTCTGACCGCCACCCACACACCTTGCACTCCTAGGCTTCCCGCCATCACTCTCCCAGTGGTGGTGATGGTGGATGGAGGCACTGCTTAGCCTCCCCACCTTGTGGTGGTTCTAGTTAGTCCTCGGCTCCTCCTAATTCTCATCGTGCGCATTTTGGGAAGTGGCCTCACCTAGACCTAGCAATCTCTCCTCCATGGCCAAAGGTTAAAGATGTGGAGGCTGCCTCTATTACTACTACGGTTGATGATGGCTAGATTGCTCCCAACCCACCCCCCAATCCTAAAGATGATTGGAGTTTTCAAGACAAAGATGATCCACCACCCTCGGTTGGCATTGCTTTGGCCACTTGAGGTTGCCTTATATTGTTTTTTTTGATGAATAGTTTTTGTTTCTAGCTGTGGCCATGTTTTTAGTCTGGCTTCAGCCATATGAACTCACTTGCAGGGTGATCTTGTATCCCTCAACCCTTTTTGTGAATTGTAATTTGGTATATTTTATTAATAGAAAAGGACACTATTCATTTAAAAAAAAGGGTCTAAGCATCAAACTTCATGTTATAGATGTGCATAATATGAACATACACATTAAAATTTCAAATTGAGTTTTAAAAAGCAGTGAAGAAAAATCTCAAGAATTAATATGATAAAACTTATCTCCTACTTATCAATTGATGAGCTTAAGGGGCTTTCTATTGAATGGTTCATAAGGCACAACACTTGGTGAAGGTTTTGCAAATGGGGTTGCAAGCAGAGTGGGTTTAACCATGGAGTAAACTTCGTAGTTAAGCATGCTCAAGCTGGAGTAGTATTGGGATGGGTGACCTCCCAAGAAGTCCCACTGCTTCACCTCTATGAGTATCACCTAGATACAATGAGTACTAAGTGTTCCATTTATTTTCATGATAGATGGATTAGTGTTGAAACACTACTTATGAAATATGTGTCAATGAGTTTGACTCAAAAACTATGGGTCCATGGGTGCTTATGTGATGGTTTTTGGCTTTGAAGGACAAAGAGTATGAGAATTTTGTCACTTTTACATGCACACACGCAACCTCGGTAGGGTGAGTGGGGGTTTGTTGGCATGTCAACAACTCCACAACATTCTAGGATGATTGTGAGTGGTCATTTTCCACATTTTCTCATCTAACTAGATGCAACATCCCTCCTCAGGTTGAGTGTCTTGCATCATTCACAACAAGTTTATTGGTATTTGAATTTAAATGGTTGTCACATAAAAATTACCTAACATTTATCAATCTCATGCTTTACGTGAGTGAATGTTGAATAGTGGTCTTGTCAATCATGCAAGGACAACTTAGCATCATAAGCGACGTTGCCAGAAGTCTTGTATGGGTGATGTATTTTTGGGTTTCCAATAGAGAGCAAGTGATGTGGTGGTAAGTCTAAAACTATTTATCTTTGTACTCATTAGGTTTGAAATTGGAGTTTCTTGAGATTCAAGGATTTTCCCCCCCACTACTAGTGAGAAATAGTTTTCATACTTCTAAGGTATGGTTTCTGCTTACCATTCTTTTACTTTTTGTTAGAAGTTGATGTACTTGCTAAGAATTTCAGGTTTTATGTCCTTTCTTCATATGGCACAAATTTCCTTGATAAGGATTGGAAGATGTAAGACCTCAAAATCCCTAAAATCTTGAATCTGATAAAAGAAGAATTTTTGAAAAGTAGATCATAGTATTGATGTGTGTCTGATCTTTGTAGGTGCTAATGAGTTTTGGCTTTTGAGGACCAATAGAATTGTTTAGGTATCATGGCTAGAAAAATACTGATGTAAATTTCATAAGATGGAGGTTACCTGATAAAAAAGGCATCTCCAAGAAAACATTAGAAGATGATTAGTTCTAGATCAAATCGATTCCTATATCTGAACCACAAAAGGATCAATTGCCAACATAAGAGATGAGATTTCCCAAGAAGGGATGTTCTTGAAGTAGCAAGTTTACAAACATAATGATGCTTGCATGATCAACACTCCACAAAAGAAGGTCCAAATGTTTATTTTCTTGGCTCGATGAGGCCTCCCCTTTTACATCTGACACTTCTAAGTGTAGAACAGGGTCTGAGATTCTCTCTCCATTGTGATTTGTTCGGGTGAGCTTGCATTATCTGGTGGTCGACATTCAACATTCCATATTTGGGAATCTTGGAACTCAATTCCTTCTGATATATAGGTGGGTGTGTTGGGTTCCTCTCGAATTTGACCTTTCACCACTATTGTTGGTTGAGAGACTTATTTATGATGTGACAGATAGATAATGATGGTAGATTTAGAGTTACTTTTTGTCAACTATGCATTTCCCCTAATACCTTATGCATTTAAGACTATAAAAGAACTAGAGTTCTCTTATCAATCCATAGGCATCTCGAGGAAATAACTGATAGAGATTTGATGGAAAAAGTGTGCAAAGGTTAGCATTTATGAATCAAATTTTCTTTGATAAAATCCCCTTCCTCATTCCCCACTTCTTTCCATCATCCTTTCATGACTTTTCAAGAGTAAATTCCTCTTCTGCAACTATTTTGCATGAAGATGGCAATAGAATTTTGTAGATCTTGGAAATAAAGGTGGTAGGTGGGTTAGTTAGGTTAAGAAGTTAGTTTTGCCTAAATCTATAGATAGTTGCCTATATATAAGAAGAATCTTGACTATTCTAGGGTTGGTAAAATTGATGATTTTTCATTCATTTCATTATAACACCATCATTATGAATGAAAGTAGTACCACCTTTTCTTTTTTTCAAAATTTGGCTTCCCTGAAGCATTGTTTCACCCAATGCATGCTGGTATTTATAAGTTGTTATTAGAGTAGAAGAATCCTAGAGGGATTTCTATGGGATTCATTTATCTTTGAAAGCATTGAGATCTTTCTATTTTGTTACTTTTATCATCCTTGGCTTGGATAAATCTTAATGATCTTGTTTACTTTTGTACTATTTCATTTGCAACACTTATTAATTTTAGATTGATTGATCAATTATCTATTTAAGTTATCCTATCATCCAAACATGTATTGTTGATAATAACGGTGCAAAAGTAGACTATAGGTAGATTAAATCTCTAAACCTATGGGCTCTTTATTTTATGTTATTTTCTTTCTATGATCCTATGGTTCCATCCTATGACAATCATCCAACCTAGTTCAAGTGATCCATTGCCAAAACCAATATGTGTGAAGAATTATTGAAGTCTCTTCCCACCTTATTATAAATACAATCAACTCCTTATCCAAATTTTCCTATTCTTTGCATGATTGAGAAGTGATCCATAGGGGCTTGGGAGTCGAGAGTTCATCTATCTTCTCTTTTAGGCGATATTGGCCAAACATTCTAGTCCGGTGACAATTGTTACTCTATTGGTAATTCCCAAAACAAAGTTCCATCAACATGAGTCAATGAAATAAAATCAATACATATGAGTCTTTATTAGGAGCCTTTGGATCCCTTTTAGGAGATTTCAACCTTTTTAGGAGTTGTGCTAACCCTATTATGAGTTGAAAGGAAGACTACTGAACCCACTATCTAAATACAATGTGCAATAATAATTGTCCAACCAAAAAATTGTCTTGCCAAATATAGTTCTTTTTTAATCTAACCATTCCTCAACCGCACCAAAATCTACTTTGATCTTTACAACTTTGCATACCAAGCTAGCACAATAGATATTAGAGCGATATGACTACACACCATACCATACATCTAATAAAAACATCTTTCCTTTATACCAAGTCCTAAAATAAGTTATTGAGTTGTCTTTAGGCTTTCTCAATTTACAATAATGATATAGGACCATCTTAAGATATTATAATACACATTATATTACAATTTTATACTTTATCCATGATTATACACAAACTGTCAGCTCACAGTCTTCATAACTTTTTACTTGATGATCTTTAGATTATACCCTCTAAACCAAGGAATCTCTAACATGTCTTAAACCTATATCTTAGTTCACATAATCCAATTCCATCTCTGTGAGAAGATATAATAAATAAAAAAAGTACCTGTGTTAGAGTAAATGGTTATTATTCATTTGACTCTTCCTATAAGTTTACTTAGGTGAACTCATAAATTAGGAGGAATTATTGATTTTGAATATTATTATAAGTGTTAGAGTAATTAGTTGTTCGCACTTATTAATTAAATCACTTTGGTTTAATTAATTAAGTTGCCTATTACTCTTGTTTTCTTAAGCTATCTTGTAGGTGCATATAATTAATATTTTATTAATTATATTGTGCAACCTAGCTTTTTTAGGATTTAGTTTCCCTTTTCGGATTTCGTGATTCCTTTATAAGGATTCACCTCTTTGTATTTTCTCATTCACTTATTGGATTATACGAGATATTGCGCTTTGCATGTCCATAAGATGGATCTGGCTTTTTGGCCTCCATAATTTTTTCTTGCTTCTGTTCTTTGCTTCATCCATGTGACAGGGTTATGCATGCAGGTGTTCTTGGCAGATTAGTTTTTCACCTAATCTAACATGGTATCAGAGCAGTCTTGCTGCTCCTTGTTCGTGTTTTATTGAAGTGTTTCAGAAGCAAGCATTTTTCAAGGGTTTTAAAAGCTTTTTATGTGGATTTAGGGGAGACCTTTGTTTCTAGTCACTTTGGGCTCAAACAGACATCACTGTTGCGCTCAGAGCGCCCAAAAACCCCAGAATCAATATTAAATTTGTCCATTTTGGACATCGTTGGTCTGGGAGGCAAAAAATTTGTCTGACAGGGCCGTACGAACCCCTGCATGCGTTTCGAGGCGACAAAAATTGAAAAAAAAATAAAAAAACCTGTCGCTGTTTAAGAAAACCATCGACGATCACTGAAATCGCTTGCGGTTAGCAATAACCACCTGTAGGAAACCGCTGGCGGTGTCTGTCGCGGCTCCGCCCCGCAGCAGCGTCAGACCTCTCGCCACCCCGGCCGCTGCTTCACCAGCAGTGCGAGGGTGGTGGAGTTTTTTTGTTTTTATTATTATTTTTTTATTAAAAAAATAATAATTTTTTCTTGCATTCGGAGGCCCTAGAGTTTTTTCTCCGTAACTTGAGCATACTGACGTATTTTTTCAATCCGAAAAATGTGCCAAAAATCTGGTTCCGAGACGGAGATGATGGTATAGTTATTTTTAGTTTTTGGTGCAATTTGGTTGCCTATTTTGGCAGTCAAAGCTAGATGTTCTATTTTTCCTTCCAGGAGCCATATCTCGCTCATTCAGACTCTTATCTGGGCTTGCCAGATATCGTTGGAAAGCTAGTTCTGTGAGTTATTCAATTGCAGAGGTCTTTTATCTAGATTCTAGTCTAGGTTCTTTCTCCTTTGAGTTTTTCACTTTTGCACTCTGGCGGATTACTTGGATTCTACAGGTCCTAGAATCTCTTCCTCTGTTCTTTTGGTTCACTCTTCTTTCTGACTTCTGAGCATTGTATGCTTCTATTCTGTTGCATTCTTTTTTCTGTAAACACATTGAGATAAAGTGCCTGCTTTTGCATATCTGGGATCTTGTACACCTTGTGTTTGTTTGTACTCGCACTCAGTTATAAAGTGCCATGGGGGGTCATGATGTTTTGCCATTTCGTGCTCATCCACCTTTGTCAAGTGAATTTTTCTTCCATGAAATTAGCCCATCCAGTGTGTCGGTGACATTGCCCTTTATCCTGTGCTTGTACTTCTATTGCACTGTTGGTGTTCCTGATTCTTCTTCTTGCAGATGTTTTTGACATTGCATTTCAGTGTTCCTGTCACCCCTCTCCCTGTTCAGCATTATGGGGGGGTTCACTTGTTGGCTCTATTGCTTCCTTGGTTTGGTTGAGTGATCTACGTATTCAATTTTTGTTCCTATGTACTAGGCGGATGTAGTGGCTAGGCACCTATGCATTTTGGTGAGATGGTTCATCTACTATATAGACACTCATTCATTCCTACTTTTGGAGGTCACCTCTTTGATTGATTAGCTCTTCAGACTTTGTCTTCTCTACTTGGTCATGCACTATTTCAGTGGGGGTTCCAGCAGTTTCTTCTGACAGTGTTTGTAGCTTCATGCTTCAGAGATGATTCTTGCTCTTTCTTGTTCCTTTCTTTGGGACATTTCCTAGATTGGAGGCTTAGTTTCCTTCATCTAGTTCCCATCTTTTCCTGCTTTCTTAGTTGGGCTAGGTTAGCTTACCTCCTGAGCTTCGATTAAGGGGGGGTGTTAGAGTAATTAGTTGTTCGCACTTATTAATTAAATCACTCTGGTTTAATTAATTAAGTTGCCTATTACTCTTGTTTTCTTAAGCTATCTTGTAGGTGCATATAATTAATATTTTATTAATTATATTGTGCAACCTAGCTTTTTTAGAATTTAGTTTCCCTTTTCGGGTTTCGTGATTCCTTTATAAGGATTCACCTCTTTGTATTTTCTCATTCACTTATTGGATTATATGAGATATTGCTCTTTGCATGTCCATAAGATGGATCTAGCTTTTTGGCCTCCATAATTTTTTCTTGCTTCTGTTCTTTGCTTCATCCATGCGACAGGGTTATGCATGCAGGTGTTCTTGGGAGATTAGTTTTTCACCTAATCTAACAATAAGGAGGATTTTGTTGATGTTGGAATAATTTAGAATAAATAAGAGGGCGGGGGGATGAATTAGTTATCCAAGGTCGACATGTACAAATAAATTTTTTTAGTACTTAACAAATACATGTGCATGTATTGATTAGATCATCCAATATCTCAAACCTTAGTATATTATAATCCTAACTCAAATGAACTTTGTAGAAATGTAAACCTGAAATACCAAAAATTCAATCACATTATTTGACACAAGGATTTAATGTGGAAACCCAATTTGGGAAAAACCACTAGTAACATGCTACCAATTTTCACTCTTCTGAAGTGAGCCCTGTGAGGAGCCAACCTTGTTAAAGGTTACAATGCACATTGTTAAATGTGACCTTGATCAAAGGACTTCAATCACCATGTTAGGAGTGAGCCTTGTTAGAGGACTTTAGAACATTTCATTAGAATGTCACCCTGTTAAAGGATTTACTCATGACTGTTAGGTCAACCTTAATTCAAAGGATTTATTCAGACTGATACAATTGCTAGAAAGTAATAGTAGGATTTGATCTAATGACAAATCTCTTATTCATCTCTACATTATGCTTAGCATTCATTCCCCTTCATCTCTAGCAAAATTTTCACCCTTCAAGCCTTCACCTCCTTAAGCCTTCATTCTTAGTATGCCAACTACAAGTTCATTCCTTCGACCCCCATATGAAGCAACACCTCCAGACTTCCTTTTCTATATCTAGTTTAGACTCTAACATTTTTCTTTTGGCCTATTATCTCCTTATATAGAGAGTTTTGATCTTTTATCGCTTCATTACAATCGTCCATTGTAGGGGTAAGTTAGATTCATCGAATCTACCCTCTTTTCCATTTTGTTACCTTCTAGAAACTTTTGTTACAATCCTCTTCAAATTCATCTCAAAATGGTTTATCTTGAATTCTATGCTAAGAAGCTCATCATACTTATCTTCAACAGGCTTCACATAATTCAAGAAATCAACTTTGTCAGCTCAGATTCATCAAATTTTGATCAAACTCACTTTATTGTCACTTGGCAATAACATGTTGTTTGCTCGGCAATAACTATCTTCTGATGCTCAATCAACACTAGGTTGCTCAGCATACACTAAGTCTTATTGGTGCTCGACACTTCCTAAACTTCCTTCACACGACACATACTAAATTTCTCTTTGGTCGACACATTAAATTTCACTTTGCTCAACCACAACTGCCTTTCTGCTTGGCCTGAACTAAATTGCTCAGCTTCTACTATTTACTTGGTTAGGCTTGGTAGACACATTTCCTTTCTTAGTCTTCTTCTTGTCTTTTCTCAAGTATCCTTTCATTGTAGCCTTACGTAGATAAAAAATACACTATATCATCAAAGTCTTACTTGGTCTTATTGCTCCTTTTATACATCATATAACTCAACCTTTCTCTAGGTACTCTTGTTATCATTTCTTTTCAAATCCTCTTCATCAATCAATCAAATGATAGCATTCAAACCAAAAAAGAAATTGTCTCACTAGCAAGTAGTTGGTCTGACATCAATGACAAAATAATGATTGTTTCATGATAGGTTTCAATGATCTCCCTCATTTCTATACGTCAACAATCTCCCTCTTTGGCATTGATGGAAAACCAATACCAATAACAATACTAAAAAGAAACTTAATACCTTGTATTGAAATCTCTCCCTCTATCAATATTTGTCCAAGTTCTTCTTTATAGGCTACAATCTCTCTTGTTCTTCAGATATTCAATGTAAACTTTTCTTCTTTCTCTTTCACCTTGACAACAATATTTCTCTCTTTCTAATCTTCTCTCTTTTTTGGTACTAATCTCCCTCGTTCTTGGTAATGCTATATTTCTCCCTATATATTCTTCCTCTTTGAAAACAATGCCAAAGACTTGTCATCTTCTCATGTAGATATCGACAATTCAGGTTCTCCCTATATCACCTTACATGTGACTATAAATCTTACGTTTCAGCTCCTTCCTTACTCTAGGAAGATCCTAAAGTAAGATCCATTGTATCAAGTTGTAAATTATGTCACTCAACTTAGTTGATGCAGGGCACTACTCTTGCTTCTTAAGTAGCTTTAGATATGGGTATCATGCCTCGCTTACCTCTAAGATATTCATCTGCATCTTTAGGTAAAGCCTTTGTGAATATATCAACTATCTATTCATTTGTATTCACATATTCCATTCTCACTTCTTTGTCTTGAACCAACTCTCTCAAATAATGATATTTGATTGCAATGTGCTTTGTCTTTGTATGAATCATAGGGTTTTTAGATATGTTTATGGCACTTGTATTGTCACAATAGATTACCATAGGTTCAGTGATTTCTTCCTCCATTCCTTTGAGTAACTATTTGATCCATACCACATTTGTACAATTCATTGTAGCAACCACATATTTAGCTTCAACAGTAGATTGTGAAATATAGTTTTATTTTTTGCTAGTCCAGGTAATCATTTTCCTAAGAAAAATGTTGCACCACTTGTACTTTTCCTATCATCAATTTTTCTAGCCCAATCAACATCCGTATAGGCTCTCAATTCAAACTTGTCATTCCTCTTGTAGTATAGACCATATTCTTATGTACCTTTTAAGTATCTCATAAACCTTTTAATAGCCATTAAGTGATTCTCCTGAGGATTTGTAGAAAATCTTGCAACAATCACAATAGCTACTGCAATATTAGGTCTACTATAAACTACATATTGTAGTTTTCCAATCATAGAGTTGTACAATGTTTGATTTACCTCAGCAGAATCATCAGTTATGGATAGTTTATGTCTTGCCACTATGGGAGTACTAACTAGTCTTGAATCTTCCATACCAAAAGTCTTCAAGATTTCCTTTACATACCTGGACTGAGTAATGTAAATACCATATTTCATCTGATATACTTGTAATCCAACAAAAACCTTTATTTCTCCAAACATATAGATCTCAAATTCTTTCATCATTTCATTTGCAAATGTCTTACACAATGCATTTTGTCCTTCAAATATGATATCATCAACAAATATTTCAGCTAGTAAAGTTCCTTTACCTCCTTCTGTCTTCAAGTATAGATTGGTGTTGTCACCAGTTTTCTCATTGAAGTCAATCTTCACAAGATAATTGTGCAATCTTGCATACCATGCTCTGGGAGATTGCTTTAAACCATATAAAGCTTTGTGCAATCTACACACCATGTTTTTATTGTTTGGATCGACAAATCCTTTAGGTTGTTCAATGCAAACATCCTCTTCTAGTGTAGCATTCAAAAATGTTGACTTAACATCCATTTGATAAAGTTTGAATCCTTTATAAGCAGAATAAGCAAGCAGAGATCTTACTCCTTCCAATATTGCAACTGGGGCAAATTTCTCTCCATAGTCAATTCCTCTTCTTATGTATAACCTTTGTAGACTAACCTTGCCTTATTCCTTATTACTTCACCATTCACATCTAGTTTTTTTATGTATACCCACTTTGTTCCAATAACATTCTTGCCCTCTGGTCTTGGTACAAGTGTTTGGGTTTTGTTCTTCTCAATCTAAAAAATTTCTTCTTTAATGGCTTGATTCTAGTCTTCATTTTCTAATGCATCCTTTATTGATTTAGGTTCATGTATGCTTAACAAACATGTTTCATTCCTTAATCTATTCCTTTTCATTGGTCCATCCTCTTTTTCGTCAATGATTTGTTCAGTAGGATGATGTCTTCTAACATATTTTGATAATCTTGGCTCTATTATTCTTTCTTCAACAATAGGTCATTCATGAAGTTCAATCTTAGTTTCACTGTGTACTTCTATGTTAGGTAACTCAACATTCCTTTCCTGTAAATTGATCTCAACATTAGAATGTACCTCAACTTCTAATTGTAACTTAGCTCTTGAATGCAACTCAACATCCATTATATGTGACCTGACAATCATTGATTCTTGTTGATTAGTAGCTTGGTTCATAGTATCATAAGCATTAGCAAACATGCCTTTATAGTAGGACATAAAGGTTTTGTAATTTTTAGGTTCCTTCTTTTGTTCATCTTCATGTATTTTTGTATATTCATCAAGTTTTACATTTGCACTTTCCACAATTTTGTTAGTGTTAGTATTTAAACACTTATAAGATTTACTTCTTGTGGAATATCCTAGGAATATACCTTCTTCACTTTTTGCATCAAGTTTACCATTTATGTTGTCCTTAAGAATGTAACACTTGCTTCCAAATACCATAAAATATTTGATATTGGGTGAGTATCCATACTATAATTCAAAAGGTGTGGAATTTGTACCTTTCTTGACTTGTACTCGGTTCAAGGTATAGACAACTGTACTGAAAACTTCTCTCTAGTATTTCAAAGAAGCATTCTTCTCCATCATTAGTGTTATAGAACAATCTATTACATATATGTTCCTCCTTTCAGCTATCCCATTTTGTGGAGGGGTCCTAGGTGCAGATTCCTCTATCATTGTAGAAGTTGTTGAATTCATTCGATGTAAATTCTCTACCTCTATCAAATCTTAGACATTTCAAGCTCTTACTAGTTTCCTTTTCAACTTTTGCCAGATACCACTAAAACATTTGAAAAGCATTAGATATTTCTCTCATAAACATCATTGCCATCATTCTAGAGTAATCATCAACAACTAGAATAAAATACTTGTAACCTTTGTAGCTTTGCACATCAATTGGTCTACATAGATCAGTATGAACTAATTTCAAAATTTCTTTTGAAGAATGATTCTTATGCTTAAAAATAGACTTTGTCATCTTGCCTAACTAACATTGTTTGCAAATCACATTATCAAGTTTCTTTAGTTTTGGCAAACCTTTGACTCTTTTCATCTTATTGATACTACCCAAGTTGTCAAAACTTACATGACATAATCTTTTGTGCCATAGCCACACATCATCAAATTGTACAACAAGATAAGTTGCTTCATTCATGTCAAGATAAAACATATTACCTCTAGTCTGATCTCCAATTCCAATGAGTTCTCTATCGGTATTATAGATCTTAGCCTTCTTGTGTTCAAATTCAACTTTGCATCCTAAACTATTCAATTGTGAAACACTAAATAGATTATAGTTAAGTCCTTCCACATAGTAAGAATTGTGACACATGATCTTGATTGTAAATCATATTGATCCTTTACCTTTCACTAGACAAGGTGTATCATTACCAAATATAATACTATTTCCATTTTAATGCTCAAGGGTAATGAACTTACATTTGTCACTAGTCATGTGATGAGAACATCCACTGTCAATGATCCACCTATCACTTTTGGTTACATAAGATACTAATGCAGTTGCCCCATTTTCATTTGAATCATTTTTCATAGCAACATAAACAACTTCATCATCATGATCATCTGATTCATTATTAGATTCTTCTCCAGTAATGTAACAAGGTTTCTTTCCCTTGTCTTTATAGCCTTTGTTGTAGCTCTCATCTTTTCTACCTCTAAATTTATCTTCATTTCTATTGATTTTCTTCTCAAAAAACCTTCCTACAATATGACCAACTTAATTATAATTTAAACACATGATGGGTAACTTACATTTGTATTTTCCTTTGCCTCTGTGAAATTTTGAGCCAACAATGCTTCTAGTTCTTCTAGATATTCATCATCTATTTCACTGTCACTAGCAACATGCTTGACCTTTTTCTTTCCTTAAGGTTCTTTTAGTGTCAGTTTAGCTTTGAAAGAAGAATCAATATTCTTAGATTTGAAGTTATAAAAATTTGAAAGTTCAAAAGAAATGAGTCTACCAACCAATCCTTCAAGGGTCAAATCACTACTAGGAGTACACCTTAGTTCTTGTATAGTAGAGACTCTAATAGCATAGATAGGTAGCAGGGTTCTTAACACTTTTTTTGATCATAGTCTCATCTTCAATAATCCCATTTTCTCCTCTGATTGCATTTACAAAATATTTGATTCTTGCACAATACTGGACTATAATCTCACCTTCTTGCATTCTCATTTTATCAAATTTTCCTCTTAGACTTTATGCTTTGGCTCTTAGAACATTCTTGTCTCCTCGATAGATTTTCTGTAGGGCATCCCACATTCCTTTAGAAGTAGTACATGTTTTGATATTTTCAAACTCTAAATAGCTTAGGGTAGATGCAATCTCCAACATTGCCTGATTGTGTTCTTTCTTCTATTTTAGCTATTTAATAATCAGGGCTCCAACTATTTCAACATGTTCAGTGGTGATAGTTGTATGTGCATAATCTCCAAGTCCTCCTAGATGTAGCTTCATCAAACTTTTCCATGCATGAATTTTTTCCTTGTTTAACTTGGACACCTCCTTTCTGTACATCTTGATCTTTGGCTTCAAGTACCTTCAAACTTTTCCTTCACAAGCACCAAACACTCTAATATCAATTGCTGGATAATTTAGAATAACTGAGAATGGGTCAGGCGGGGGGCGGGGGGAGGTGAATTATTTATCTAAGGTCCAAATATATTGATAAAAAATTTTAGTGCTTAACAAATACATGTGCATTTATTGATTAGATCATCCAATATATCAAACCTTAGTATATTATTGTCCTAGGTTAAATGAACTTTGCAGAAATGTAAACATAAAATACTACAAATTCAATCACTTAATTTGACACAAGGATGTAATGTAGAAACCCAATTTGGGAAAAACCACTAGCAACATGCTACCAATTTTCACTCTTTTGAAGTGAGCCATGTGAGGAGCCAACCCTGTTAAAGGTTACAATGCACATTGTTAAATGTGACCTTGATTGAAGGATTTCAATCACCCTGTTAGGAGTGAGCCTTGTCAGAGTACTTTAGAAAAATCCATTAGAATGTCACCCTACTAAAGGATTTACTCATGACTGTTAGGTCAACCTTAATCCAAAGGATTCATTCAAACTAATACAATTGCTAGAAAGTAATAGTAGGACTTGATATGATAGCAAAAAAATTCACTTAAAGATTACAGATTACAGATCTCTTATTGAGCCTGCTATTCTGCTTGGCATTCATTCCCCTTCATCTCTGACAGATTGTTCACCCTTCAAGCCTTCACCTTCTTAAGCCTTCATACTTAGTATGCCAATTGTAGATTCATTCCTTCGGCCCCCATATGAAGCAACACCTCTAGACCTCCTTGTCCGTTTTTGGTTCACACTCTAACATTTTTCTCCTGGCCTGTTATCTCCTTATATAGAGAATTTTGATCTTTTACCGCTTCATCACAATCTTCCATTTTAGGATTAGGCTAATTAGATTCATCAAATCTACCCACTTTCCCAAATTGTTCCCTTCTAGAAACTTCTCTTACAATCCTCTTCAAATTCATCTCAAAATGGTTTATCTTGAATTTTGTGCCTCTAGCTCATCATACTTATCTTCAATATGCCTCACAAAATTCAAGAAATCAACTTTTTGGAGTCAGATTCATCAAATCTTTGATCAAACATATTTTAGTTTCATTTTCTCGGTACTAACTATCTTCTGATGCTCAGTCAACACTAGGTTGCTTGGCATACACTATATCTTGTTGGTGCTTGGCACTTACTAAACTTTCTTCGCTTGACACATATTGAATTTTGGTTTTCTCGACACATACTGAATTTAGCTTTTCTTGGCCACAACTAACTTTCTACTTGGCCTAAACTAAATTTCTCAGCTTCTTTTGTTTACTTAGTCAGGCTTGATAGACACATTTCTTTGCTTAGTCTTATTCTTGTCTTTGCTCAAGTATTTGTTCATTGTAACCTTAAGTAGATAAACAATACACTATATCATCAAAGTCTTACTTGGTCTTATTGCTCCTTTTATACACCATATAACTCAACCTTTCTCTAGGTAATCTTGTTATCCTTTCTTTTCAAATCCTCTTCATCAATCAATCAAATGATAACATTTAGACCAAATTAGTAGTTGCCTCACTAGCAAGTAGCTAGTTTGACGTCAGTGATAAAATATTGGTGTAATCTCATACAAATTGGTCCCTCATTCATTGAAGCAACTACCACTCTATATATTTCTATTCATATATATCTTTAGGAAAGTATGCTTCTCTTAAATGAATTCCATAAATTCTCCCCAATTGGGCTTGCTATCAGAGAGTATTCCCAACCCTTCTCTAGATAGCTTCGCTTTCTTTATTCAATATTTTTGTTTCCCATGGTAGTTTCACATGAGTTCCATCTTTGAAGAGGGAAAATGTTATTTTTTTAGCATCAGAGAAATGATTCACAAAGAAGTATCGATCCAACTTCGATAACCAATTATCAACATCATCATCAACTTTTCCTTCAAATTTTGGGATATCAAAATTCACTTGTACTTTAAAAGGGGTGTTTCCATGGAACGATGGTACTAAACTAGGTGATTTTTGGTTCTTCAAAATTTGTGAAAGCTGATTCATCATCCCTCCTTGTTGCCTAACCAATCAGATGAATTGTCTTACATCTTTGGTTTTGTGCATCGCAAGGAGTGTATTTAGACAAATCTTGTATTGCCAATCTGAACATTTGATAGGAGGTTCTTGTGTTAGTTGGCATATAGAAGCATTCCCACTCTGATACAATTGATCCAATTTAAGAAATGAGCTAAAACACAATATCTGATGTGAATCAAGAATCCTGCAATATCAATGTTCAATTTCTGAAAAAACTTGCAAAAACTTGAAAGAGTTGTATGCAAACTAGAAGCCATCATATTATTAAAAAAAATAAGAATATATACAATGATGAAACATCAAAATTCACCATAGCCATAAATTCAAAAAGTATATGTGGTTATAATAAAAATAATAATATTTAACTAAAACTATTCAAAAGTAGGTGTTTATTTACCCCAATTTGTCAGGGTCATAACTTTTGACCTAGAGCTCAAAATTCAAAATTGTTTACACTATTGGAAAGAAGAACTAAAATTCTAATTTCAGTCCCTAAAATAGGGAGCCTTTAACTTTCTAGTTTTAGGGACTGATGAAAGTTTCAACTTAAAATCTTGAGTAGAGGACCTCCAAAAATGCCAATTAAAAAGGTCCAATTTTTTTTCAAAAAAAAAATGAAAAAGTTTCAAATATTTGATCATTCTAGATAATCTAGATCATTCCTGCTCCATTAAGAGGTAATGGGCCCCATTATATCAATCTTTTGCAATAGATGAGGTAATTGTGCTCCAATATATTCCTTGGTTAACCACTTGCCTTGATGAGAGAATTGACCAGCTCAAACCACCCTATATAGAGGAATTTTCTAATTTCTCAACAATTTTAGCATGATTTCAATGACATGATCACACTGTAATAGAGTAGTAGTAGATGGATTCAATTCTGTAGCATGAATATGTTTAAAAACTTGAGAGATGTCCAATAATGGAGGAAAATAAGGTCATAACAATTCCATAATAGAAATTGGATGTAACCCAAAAATTGTGCCAAATCAAGTTCAAAAGAATTCTCACCAACTTGTTTCTTAATGGTATATGGGCCATACCAAATATGTCAAAGCTTTATATTAGGTCCTTTGAGGCACTCCTTCTGAAGATGTAGCCATACCTTATCACCAATATGGAAATGATGGGGAGTTCTATGATGATCATGTCTTTCCTTAGTTTTCTTATTGCTCTACTCTAAAATATAATGAACTTGTTGTTGTAATTATTTGATCTTTTCAATAACTTTTTCTTCTTTATATGCCTCCTTTTCAGTAATTAGTGGCTGAGTAAATTGTAAGATAGGTAGTGCTACATCTATAGGTGCCAATGGTTGATACCCAAGACAAACCTCAAATGGAATGTGTCCTATAGTAGTGTGGAGTGCACAATTGTAGCTATGTTTCACATAAGGCCAACTCTCATCCCATGTACATGGGTGTTTGGAATGATACATCTGAAGGATATGGATAATCATTCTATCGACCACCTCTATTTGGCCATCCATTTGAGAATGGAATATTGTAGACTTCATCAACTTTGTGTCCATTCTATCCCATAGTGAAGACCAAAAATTACCGAGGAGCCTATTATCCCTATCAAAAATAATAATTTTTGGCAACTCAAAATGAACCCAAACATGATAAAAAAGTATCTTGGCAGTCTCCTCTACTGAAATCATTTTTTTACAAGCCACCATGATAGCCATTTTAGAAAATTTTTCTACCACCACATATATAAAATCATTTCCCCTTCTGCTAGTTGAAAACCCAGGCATAAAATCCATTGAAATAGAATGCCATAGTTTATTAGGGATAAGCAATGGTACATAGAGGCCCAATTTATGATTTGAAGGCTTCGCAATTCCACATGTTACAGATAATTTTAAATATAAAATGATATCTTGTATCATTTTTGGCCAATAGAAATATTTTTGGAGAATTGTAGTAGTCTTACCAATACAAAAATTTCATGACACTCGGCTATAGTGTCCTTCCCATATTAGTTTCTTTCTTTCTTTCTTCACTAGGGACACATATGTGATCAATATGACAAAGTAACCCTTCATGCATATAAAATTCAAAAACATGCTTCCCTTAGAGGACTGCATTGTAAATGTCACAAAAATCAAGATCACCACCATATATTTGAGCCCAAGTTTTTTTTGATGGCCGCAGGAATACAATACCATAGTCAAGCCTATGATTGAAGGCCTACTCAAATAGTCTGCTACTTTATTACTGATTCCCTTTTTATTATGAATGTTGAGGTGAAATTGTTGCAAATATGTTGACCACCTCTGATGCTTATCATTCTACAACTCCCCTTGTGTTTGCAAGAATTGAAGAGGTTTAAGATCAATATGTATCACCATTTCCTTTCCCAAGATAAAGTTCTTTCACTATTTATAGGCCTAAACAATGGCATATAGTTTCTTGTCATAGGTGGGGTACCTTCATATTGTATAAGAAAATGTCTCTCTATGATATGCAACAAGGTGCCCATGTTGCATGAGTACATTGCCAAGAGCATAATATGATGCATCTATTTCTATCTCAAATGATTTTTGCAAGTCTAGAAGGACCAATACTAGAGTTGAACATAATCTTAGTTTTAACTCCTCAAATTCTTTTTGTTTTTGTGCTCCACCCTTGAGTGACTAATGATTCTGGATAATCTAGATCAATCATACAATACATTAGAAAATATTAATGTTGTTATGTCTTTGAGAATTTACATAAGAAATTCATCTCATATTATTATGATGTCAATTTCATTTCCTGTTGTTTAATCTATTTCTTTCAATAGATTTTCAATTTATATTTGTTTTCATATATTTTAATATGGTATCCGAGCATTTATTAAAATATTATATTATTTTTAGTGGTCTTTGAAAATATCATATGCTCTTCTCTTGCATTTCTATATGAATTGGAGAATCCAAAAGGATTTATAAATGTTGAGTAACATGGACCATTTTATGCAAATATACTAACATTTCCAATGTAATTGATGTCTTCCAAATATAGATTTGAAGACTCCTAAATATGAGAGGAGGAGACATGTCTTTATGGTTAATCATCATTAGTTAAAGTTACATAATGATAAAGAATTTCTAGACTAAAATGAAACAAAGGTACATGATACCTCCCTCCATGGTGGAGAAGTATAAAGATGATATATGCTTTATGGTGGAAACTAATAACACTTGCATGGAAGTTGTGGAACCAAGGGTAAAGTTTATAGAACCAATGGGATATGAGATGAGCACAAAACTTATTGAAGGGTATGCATAGATCATACTCCAATCTGAAAAGGACACTAAGTGCCCTAGATGGGGAACCTATGAAGAGAATATGAGAAAAGTTCATTTTGAAATTCATAGTAAAGAAATAAAGAAGATTGTGGAAAAGAAGATTGATTCCATCCTTAAGGAATTAGGTATGACTTATGAGGAGTTTGATGAAGTTAAAGACATTACACTAGAAATGAAGGCAAGTGGGCAATCTGAAGTAATAGCAGCAACTTCTATTGTCATTTTAACACCTTTTGAAGGTGTAACCATTGCCAAATAGAGTGTACAAGTACCATATGCAACATCTACACAAGTGTAACTAGTAAGACAAGAAGTGATCAACCAAGGAGGTAGTTAGAGGTAGAAACACATGTTGCATAGAGAAATTAAAAAAGACTGGTGAAAATTAAGCAAGAACCAATACCATCCACCAAGAAAAGGGTCAAGCAGACCACTAGTAGACTAGGAAAGAGAAGGAAGACACTGCGAGAAAGTGATTCTAAGGGTTCTAAGGATGAAGCCTAGGATAGACTAGTAGAGAAAGTCATACGAGAAGGAAGGACACTAGGAAGAAAGAAAACATGGAAGAAAAAGGTAGAAAACCTTAACATGCAAATCATTAATGATGACAATTTTGTACAATTAAATAAGTATTATAGTTTGTACAATATTATGGATAGAAGGCAACTAAAAAATGCCATAATGAGGAATATGATTTTGTGGAATAAGAGATTTAATAGCATTCAGAATAAGATTCCAGAGGACCTATATAACAAGTTATTGAATAGAAAGGAAAGAGTGACTAGAGAGGACACTAAGTTAAAAGAGACTATGATCAATAAGTTATGTAAAGTTAACTCTAAGGAGGACTTAGAAATGATTTTGAAGGGTATTGAGCCCTTGATGAGGAACAAAATAAGATAAATTATTTTGATGGGAGGAAACTATGAGGATGTGAAAAAGAAAACATAGTAGGCCATTGTGAAATACATGACCTCAGTGCCTATAGTAGCAGAGGTGAGTGTACAGTCCAAACCTAAGAGACCAGCTTATGTACAAGAAAGTACATCTTCCAGTGATGAGGATGAAGTACTAGAGACACAACATGCACTCTCACCATTGCACATTGTTATGGGTACTGAATCCATACAAGTGGACAATACACACATAATTGTAGATGAAAAGGAGAATACTTTTGCAAAATTTGTCCAATCCATTGTTGGAAATATCAAAACATACTCTAGCTTTGATGATGATGATGAAGAAGAGGAAAAGAAGAAACAAGCTTAGGAGAAGAGAAAAGAAGAGGTAAAGATGAGAGAACAAGAAAAGATAAAGGAAGAGAAGTAGGAAGAAGAGAAGAAGAAAGAAATAGAGAGGTTAGTAGAGGAAAAGAGGAAAAGAAAAAGAAAGAAGAAGAAGAAAAGAAAAAGAAAGAAGAAGAAGAAAAGAAAAAGAAAGAAGAATAAGAAAAGAAAAATAAGAAGAAGAGGATAGAAATAAGAAACAAGAGGAAGAGGAAAGGGAAAAAACATAAGTAAAGTCAAAGAAAGAAGCTAAGAGACTGGAAGAAGAGAGGAAGAAGGTTGAGGAAGAGAGAAGAATACTAAACTAAAACTAGTTACATTCATTCCATCAATAACTTCATTAGCAATAGCAACAATAGTAGCAGTATCATCTGATGATGATGATGATCGAAAGGGACTAATGAGTCCTCTGAGCAAGTTGCTCCAAAAGAAAAAAATTGTTAAGTCTTTGGAGAAGACTCTAGCTCAAGTCTCGGAATGGGTGCAGAAGGACTTCAACTATAGCTAATCCACACTTGCAGTCAAAAGCAAAGGAATTGGTGAAGACCTTTGATGAAGAATTCACAACATTATCTGAGGTAGCTTCAATGCAAGCACATGCCAAGAATGATGCACCACTTTTTGATATAGTGTGCACATATGTGAGAAATGACTTGAAGGCATTTGATGTAAGCATCAAGGAGTTAAGGAAACACATTGATGAAGATAAGAAGTTTTATGGACAATGTGAACTTCCATACAAATAGTTGGTAGAATTTGAGAGTTAGATAAAGGGTAAGTTGAGTGATCTTGACACACTCACTACAAAATTATAGCTCCCTAAGACTAGTATTAAGGACTATGGAATAGAAGTGGAGAAGATCCACAATGTGATCAGAGGTTTGGATTCTAATAAGGAAAAGACAACAAAAAGGTTCTCCACTCTTAGAGAAATCTTGTCACCAAATATCAACATTTTGAGGAAGCAACTAGAGGAATGTCTTGCAGCAAAGGCTTCCTATGATAAGTTTTCTTATACTAACTTGGGCACAATTGAAGAGGCATCTTATGCACTATGTGTACTAATTAGTATATCTGATATAGTAAAGGAGAACTAGAAGAAGGAAGTGGAAATATTAGAACTTGTATATGTAGATTACTTTTCTAGGATATCAAGTTGAACAACAACACACCACAAAGTTTTTGTATACAGTTTTTGACACCTTTGTCATTGATGTCAAAGGGGGAGTAATATGTAAGGAAAATTGTATGTATGGGAAATAAGTTTTAATATGTAAATTGTATGAGTGTATATGTCAAGGGGGAGTACACTTATGTATCAATGTAAGGAGTGATAAGGAATGTAATGATCCATCAAAACATGAATACAATTGTTATGTTTTGAAGGCAATTTTGTGTAGTTACTTTATGTATGACATCATTTTGGGACTTAGCCAATTTTCCAAAAATTTTCCATCAATGCAAAAGAGGGAGATTGTTGTAAATATGGTTAATAAGATGTCTTGAGTTTTTTCATTTATGGCAACATATATTCAACATTTCATTTATGCATTTAGAGCTAGAAAATTGTCTAAGTGTTAGACAATTTGCAACAATACATAGAAAGATATGATGTGTACGGACGACACACTTTAAATTAGCTATGCATGGTTGAGGATAGATTTATGATAGTATCATGATGATGTATGCTAGTTTCTATATGTATACAAACAATATGATGAAAGTTATAGTTGAAATACTAGTATGGGTATTTGACAAAGCAAAATAGAGCATAATAGAGAATTGAGTTGTATGACTTAAGGAACTATTTTGGCGACAAAATAATTACTAAGTAATGATGAGCCAACTTTTTGGATATTAATCCATAATTTATTTTATATTATATCAAGTGTGTGAAGACATGAAGGCCGACCGAGTAGAGAATTACTAATTTGTGAAGTATAAGTAAAGATCTTATCTTGCGCAGATAAGTGTGCTATATGTGGAAGTTGTATCATATGCAAACTATTTTACAAAAAACTTGAAAGATATATGAGCCTTATGTGATGTGAGATTTGATGTATGATTAGAGAAAGTGTGAATTACAATAGTTAGAATGTATTGTGTGTATATCTATTCTTGTGAAGAAATTTATTGTATAAATGCATGTTAGGGTAGTGAGCTCTTCTTGCATACATTGTATTTGATCTACCAACTCCTAACATGATTGATGATTCTAACAAAGCCTAGTCCTCTAGAACAAGGACTTGAGAGACTATATGTACTTCATAGATTCCTAACAGTGTCAATATCCTTAACAAGATCCTTTTGTTTAGTGAATCATCTTGTGGGTATCACCCCCACTGGGGTTTTCCCTTGGCCATGGTTTCCCTAGTTAACAAATAGTGGTGTTATGAGTTCTCTATGTGTATGGTTATATTTATTGTTCATCATTTTTGATTTACTTTTATATGCAATTTATAAAGTAATAACAATATTCGATTGTGGGAAAAAAAATTTAGAATACTAATTCACCCCCCATCTCAGTATTATCTATTTCTAACAATTAAATCCTTGATACATACCAAAAGAATATGTAATATCCTAGAAGGATATGAATTATATATAATTTTGGGAAATTTGGGACACTAATTTAATATAATCTATTAGATAACAAGAAATCACAATATCATGGTCTCTATCATGATAAGTATCATGATCTCTGACACTTTGGGACAAAACTTAATGAAGTATGATAATGATAGGTTCATTATCATGACTTCCAAAACTTTGGGACACCAACTCAATGAAGTATTTTATGATAACAAGTCTTCTATTTATAAGATCATCACCTTACAATGGTTACTTTTATCTGATCATGATACGTTGTTATCACAACTTCCAACACTTTGGGACAACAACTTAATTAAGTCTATTATAATAATGGGTGTACCATTTATAAGATCACAACCTTACAATGGTTACCTTCTATTTGATCATGATACATTCATTATCATGACTTCCAACACTTTGGGACAACAACTTATTGAAGTTTGTCATGATAAACTGTCTAACATTTATAAGATCATCACCTTACAATAGTTACCTTCTATCTATATATGTCAATGAATGATAATAACCTTTCATTACATATCATATGTGAAATATTAACCACCACAAACCAAGTCAAAGGGTGGTACGTAGGCTTTCACCTCAAGTATCTCTCATAAAGAAGAATGCATTGCAAGGAATTTCACTTAGAACTTCTCATAGAGAAGATATCATTCACAAAGGATTGCACCTCAAAATTCTCCCTCTAAACAATGATCTTGGGAAGTTAGGTCTAGTAGTTACTCCATTAGAGGTTCTCTTCTCCCAAGGATTATTGTCAGGCTCACTTTAAATATGATATCAATCTAATGATTTTCTAGTGAAAAGTCATTCTAGTGATAAGTCAATACTTCCTCGTGATGCACTTAAGAGTAGGCCCATCAAAATCATGCAATCACACACATATTTCTAGACTCCTATTGATTATTAATCTTCTAAGCTCTTGCATTTCCTTTGAGGAAGTGTCATACTCCCTATTAATGTAGAAGGATACTCATAATCTCAATCATCAAAGATATTTGCTTCAAGAGCCTCACTTTATCCAACTTGATCACAACTTCTTTTAAGCTACTATCATAAGTTGCCTAATGTGTCATTCCTCTTTTCCTATAAGATCGACTTCGTATACAAAAGGAAAAGATCAAGGAAAATAACTCTTATAGTATGTGTAGAATTAAAAATTAGAGTGAGACTACAATATCTTGTAAATATAACACTCAAGGATAATAAATACTAATCTAGACATTAATGTTCTTGATACAAGTTGCTCCAATGAAGGTCCATATGTATTAAATAAGATTTTGTCTCTGTATAAACATTTGTCAACCAATGGGAAAGAACCATTGGTTATTATTCCTCCTCCCCCAAAGTGTAAAATTTTCACTCATTCCATCAATATTGTTGGGTGATAGTATCTATTTAGTGATACTCAGTTATCATGAGAAAAAATTTCATTCTATGCAATTCATATCTTGAGAAATGTATTGAAGTTCTTCCATGAATGATCCTTGTAGTTTCCTTGTAGAACATTTCTCACCTTTCACTTTGATACGTAGTAGGGCATGCCTTGGTTTTAAGGAGATTGTATATATTTTACTCTTTGGAATACATGTTTCCTCTATTTGCTCTTCTTCTTTCAAGGTTGCCTCTAATGAAATGTCTGGCTCCCTCAAAATCTCAAACAACCTCACATGCAATAACATTCTAGGTTTATGACCAATGCTTATGATCTTGTTGTGGTAAAATCATGTGTGACCATTTACAATGCTCAATCTGTACCTTATCCAATGTCATGGACCCTATTGATGTTTTAAAACAATAGGTCTAAAACAACACCAAGATGCAGAACAAAAGTGGATTCTTAGGGGTTAGCTATTTACTATATTCAACAAAGAATTACTTAGATCTAGACCAACTTAACAAAGCACAAGGGCTTTCTACACTTTAGACTCTATAGGGCCAAGCTGGGTACACCTAGGGACTTTATCACTTATTTACTTGTCTTCCTTACTTAGTATTCATCCCTTATAGCAAAAAGTGGTCTAATATCTTTTTGAAATTGTAATCAACTATTGATTTATAGTAGTCAACCATAAACTCAAAGAAAGTTATTACAATAAGTGAATGGCCAACATGTATATAATTGATTTTGATTTAAGTGTGAGTTATGCAACTAAAAGACCACTTCAATTTGTATCTCAATTAATGACTAGTGCTTTATCCATTGTTACACAAAGTTATACCAATAAATCTTGATCCATTTGATTGACTTACAATTAAATTTATCAGATGTTAACCTTAAATACCATTCTTATGATATCCCTCCCATATATCTTTAAATCATATCAATTCATAGAAGTATTTACTTAATTGCTTGAATTAAAAGCAACAATGAATTGACATACAACCTTTCCTAGCTGCAATAAATTGTAATGAACTTTTCTCACTCAATCTCAAAGTGAAAAACATATGAAAAAGGAGACAAAATTCAAAGACACAGATATTTAGAACTTCCTCTTGTATTCATCTTCTTGAGAATAATACATATCTAATACAAAATACATAATAACTTAGAATTTGACAAATTTTTCATTCAATATCCATTATATTCTTAGAGTACAAAAATTGAGACAACACATAATAGAGATAAGAATTAGACCGACTATAAATAGCATAAACACTAAAGTAAAACATGACTTAGACCTTCAACTCCCATCTTGGGAATTGTTTTAAAGAGAAGGATTACAACAAGCTTTCGATGGGAGAACACTTGTCAAAATTCGATTCAAAAAAAAAGGTACATAGATAATTTAGATATTCTATTCTTACAAACATTCTTTACACTTGGACAAAAGTGGGGAAGTACTTTCAACTGGTAGGTGGAAACTTTTCTTTAGTATCTCCAAGATGAGCATGTGTGTACTTTAACAACCTGTCATACTCATTGTGTTTCTTTATTTTGTCCCTTCTGCCTTGTAGTTATGACTTTAACTATTTAATCACTATCTCTAGATGGTTGGGTCTTTATGCCTACTATGACCTCCTAGATGGCAATATTCATTTCAACATCTAACCAGGTGGCATCCCTTATTCCATTTGGCATCTATGATGGCCTTGACCTCTACAGTTACCTTGCCTGTCTCTAATTCCAACTTATACAAAACATCAATCAAATCATATACTACCATAACATTTGCTTCACTGTTACGATATGAAATAAAACTAGCATGTTTTAGAATGTCATCAAAGGAAGATGACCATTCCTGCCAGTCTCTTACATTTCCATTTTAGCAGAAATACTAAGCACAAAATTGGGAGTCCCTATTGTAATAATTTTCTTTGAGTTTATGGTTGGTTGGTATAAATCAATAGTCGATGATAATTTCATGAACATATTGGACCATTTTCTACTATAAGGGATAAATACTGAGTAAGGAAGACCAATAAATAAGTGATAAGTCCCTAGGTGTACCCATCTTGGCCCTGCAGAGCTTAAAGTGCAGAAAGCGCTTATGTTTTGTTAAGTTGGTCAAGACCTAAATATATTTTTGTTGAATATGAGAAATAGCTAACCCCTATGCATCCAATTTTATTCTGCATCTTGGTGTTGTTTTAGACCTATTGTTTTAAAACACCAATAGGCCCTTTGTAGTTGACCACCCATTTTCCAAACCTCTTACTCAGTAATGTGGGCCCTTCTTTGGTATCTGCACACTTTCTTTTCAAATCCTATTCACAATTTTCTCAAGTATCCCAACTTCTTTAATAGAAGGAAACTAATGTGATATTCTTGTTTTATAAACCCCACTATTCACATTGATGCCATCTTTTACTAGGAAATTAGTGTTTTATGTCTACAATGAGTGGCTATATAATACATATTACTATTTCTTGTTCCTCTTGACTACTGTATTTTATCGATCACTCAAGAATCCATCTCAACATATTTTACTCCCTCTGAATCAATATAATCAAGATCATCAAAGGTTGACTGAATCATATCCTCTATCTTCTCCTTCAGATGGATGTGTTAGACTACCTCTTTTCCTATGAACACATTCTCAGAGGAAAAAAAATCAAGGCACATAGATCTTATAGTGCATATAGAAATATAAATAAGAGATTGACTACAAGAAGTAAATAAATGTACTTTGGGTGACTTTTCATTTGAATCCTCTGCTTTCTTGCATAAAATTTTTTCCTCACTTGAGGACGAGGAGAATATGCAAGCTAGTTTATGAAGAATTTTCTCTCATGGAATGTGTGGGGGCTAACAAACCTCCATAGAAACTATTCTATTCATGATACCAAGTGTACAGTTGGCAATATTGATGTTCTGTGTTTGCAAGAAGTCAAAGTTTCTAGGTTCCTTCTCAACTTAGCTTGCCGTGTGATATGGATGGATGGTGTTAGTTTTGCTTCTCAGCATGGCTGGTCGAGGTGGTTTAGTCACTATCTTGTCCCCTCAACTTTTTCATTTTGTTGTTTCCCATGGTTTTGACCCCATGCAAAGAGTAGTTTGGATTTTATTGTCTTTTCAAAATCATTCTTTTGGCATCATCAATATCTATGCCCCTAATGATGTGATTGAGCACTCACACTTGTGGAGGTGGCTAGTTTATTCTTTGCCACTTGCCACCTAGTTATTTTGTGAGGATTTTAATATGGTTGAGTTGGCTGTTGATAAAGCAGGCCTGCTACCTTTTTGATGGTTAAATGGTGAGCGAGAAGCCTGGTTTTACATGCAGAACAAGTTGGGTCTTTTTGATACCAATGTTTAGCACTGCCGGACTGATGGCATCTAGTACACATGGTCCAAATTTTGAGAGGGAGCTGACAAGGTCCTTAAAAGGTTGGACCATGCTATGATTTTTTCTCAGTCCTTTTTTCCTTTTTCTCACATGAGTCTACTACCTGTCACTCTGCTCCTTGATGTGACTCTTTTAGATCATTTTCCCATCTACTTCTCCATTACCTGGCATTCTACCCTTCCTCATAATTGTAAAACTCAGCTTTACCTTATTAATTCCATGTTGTCCCATCTTCCCACTACCACTCATATTTTACAAACTTGGAACTTTTAACCTAGGCCCCACTCATCCTTTGGGTGGATTCAGTGGTGGAATGACTTCATCACCTATATTGTGAGGTTTCTTTGCATTTATGGGAGGCAATTGGCCACATACTACAAGAGATACTATGAGGCCACTATCAAAGATTTCCATATGGCCACTGAAGCTCTTGCCACGAATCCATTTGACACGGATCTTCAAGTTTGGCTTGCCAACCTTTTCCATTAGAAAAAAGTTGCAGACAATTATACTACTTAGGGATTTCAACTCAAAGCCCGCCTTCACTGGCTGGAGGTTGGTGATCAAGCTTCCAAGGAATTATTTAATGCATTGAGGGCATACCACTCTATGGTGGGGATCAAATGCATTTGAGAGGGTTAGCATACCCTCTGTGAGCTTCCTAATATTCTTCAAGCTTTTATTCACCACTATGAAAAAGTTTTCATAGTGTAGGGTCCTTCGGTGGCCAGGGACCAAGCGTTGCAAGCTTGTTTGGCTATCATGCCTAAAAGACTCACTCCAGAATAATATGTGTTCCATGAGTAGAATCTCACTCTAGAGGACCTCAAGGGAGCTATTTTCTCCATGGTGGATGATAAGGCCCTTGGTTGTGATGGCTTCCCTTGTGAATTTTACAAAGCATTTTGGGATGAGATTGGTCTAGATCTGCATAAGGTTTATATTGAGGCATACAATTCTCATTCTCTAAGTAAGCTTATTAACAAAGGGAATATTAAGTTCATACCTAAGGTGGGCAACCCTAAAGACATCTACAATTGGAGACCTATCACATTGTTGAACATCTCTTATAAGATCATCGCCAAGGTTGTCTTGCTAAAAATTTGTCATCTTCTTCCTCAGATCATTTGCCCTGAACAAATAGGTTTTATCAAGTCATTTCATATCTTGGAAAATATAATTGCTATGTGGGAAGGGATGGAATGGGTTCATCAATCTAAGCAACAGGACATATTTCTCAAAATTGATTTTGCCAAAGCTTATGATAGGATTGAGCGGCCTTTCATTCTAGCCATGCTTCAAGCTCTTAGGTTTGACCCTACCTTTTTGTAGTTAGTCCAAATGCTCTTTGGAGATGCCTCTGCTTGCACCTCCATTAATGCCCATCAATCTCAAGCATTTGGGATTTATCGATCAATTCGCAAAGGCTGCCCACTAGCACCCTCTTTATATGCATTGGTAGTAGAAGGTTTTAGGTATTTTCTCACAAATTCCATCTTCCAAAGAAGGGTCTAAGGTATTTCCCTCTCAAATTCCCTTAATCAACTTGTGAATGGTCATTTTGTAGATGATTCTTTCCTCACTCTCATTGAGGATGAAGAGAATATTACCTTCACTTTGCAATGTCTTGACACATTCTGTCTTGCTTCAGGGTCTACCATTCAGTGACGCAAAACCCTTTGTTACAGGAAATCTTACCTTCCTATTCTTGCCTAGCTTGAGCAATATTAATGGAAATGGTTTCAACATGGAGAAGTTTTTCATTTTTTGGGTATCCCCTTGGGCTTCCAAGCCTCAATTGTTGAGCTCTGGAATGTAGTTCTTGCCAGAATAGAGAAGAAGCTGAAGTATTGGATCACCAAACCTCTTTCCCTAGTGAGAAAATTCAAGATTTGTTTCAAAGTGTTGGCCACCACCGATGTTTATTATTCTTCTTGTTGGGCTCCTTCAAAGGCCTCGTACCTCAAACTTGAGCACCTTATACATGACTTCGTCTGGGCATCAAATGCTTCTCACCAGGGCTTTCATAGAGCTTCCTGGGACTTCCGCTATCTTCCCAAGGAGTTTGGTGGCTTAGGATTGTTGTCCACTAGAAGCAAGGTACTACTTTATGTGCCAAATGGGTGATTCAAGATCTTTCTGGTAATGAAGCCTAGAAGATTTTGTTAAGACATTGCATTTCCTTAGGCTTTTCAATTCACTGGCCAGCCTGGACGGGGATTGTATTTCAAACCCTTCTGGTTACCCTTGAACCTATCCAAATTTAGGGTAATTTTGTTGCCAAGAGTATTTGGAAAACCTAGGAAGCAATTAAGTCCTGGCTTCGCTGGGTTGGCAATGGATTCTGAGATGGGCTCTTCTTGAACCAACATAATATCTAGCGATCACCTTTATTTGCTATTCAAGGTGTTCCCCTGGCTAAGGTGCATCAGGCTAGTGCTCTAAATTTTCTTAAACATGGCATAAGGACCCTTAAAGATCTTTTCTCTAGAGTTACTATGAGCTTGCAGTCATGGGAAGAATTGAGAGTGCATTTCTAGCTCACTCGTCTAGATCAACAAACTTTTGATCTTCTAGTTTCTATGGTGCCTTCACATTTATTACAAAAAGTGGGCATTTAGTCTTCTTGCCCTTGGTGGAAATATTGGAAGTGGTATCCAGACACTCTGATAACTAGCTATAAACCTAGGCTGGGTTATCGATGTCTAGTTCCTCACCTGTCCATGGTTGATGTACTCAACCAATGTTGGCATTTGCAATCCTCACATCACACTTGGAGTCATAGGTTCTCCACTATGTGACATGCCATTACTAAACCCAAAATTGTGCATTTCACCTTGTGTATTCTTTTCTAGGGCTTGCCTTTGGGCTCCTAACTATGGCATCTAGGATTTCCTGACCTCCATTGCCCTTTCTGTGGTCTACCATAGTCCTTTTGCACATTTTTTGATTATGTAGATGGGCTTAGTGTTACTGGCAATGGATCCATGATATCTTTGCCCCCTTCCACCCAAAACCTTTTTCTTGGCATATGGTTCTTCTAGGTGATAATACTTTGATACCCTTCAAATACACCTAGATATGGCATGCTTTCATATTGGAGATCTTATTTACCATTTTGAAAGATCACAATGCAATCATTTATGCTCACAACACACTGGACTTTAATGTGTCTATGTATGTTAAAGCATGTATTTATAGCAATGTCATGTTGCAGATTCAAATACAGACAAATAAGGTCGCTTACTTATAGGAGCTTTTGGCTCATTAGGGGAATGCCCCCTGTATGGTTGCTCATGTTTTGTCAGATTTAGCCTCTGGCAACCATACCCCTCCTTGCGGTCATCATCAAAATGTAGTTGTTCTACTCGCCGCTTGCACACACCTCGCTCTCACCATCACCGCTCTCCTAGTGGTGGTGCTTTTGGTTGGCACTGCACTTTTGGAGATTTTGGTGGTCGACAACACTCGGCCTTGCCTCCCCAAAGGTCTAGTTTAGGGTGGTCCCTAATGGATCCTCTTGCTTCTCCTTCTTCTAGTTGGCCCTCTACTCACTCAGACCCCAAGTGGGTGTTTCCCTGGCTGGACTTAGCCATTTCTCATCCTAGGCCTGAGGGAGAGAAAGATGAAGATAATGCTACTCCTACTAATGACGGTTGGGCTCCCCCTGAGCCATCTACTCACCCCACTTTTGGGTGGGGCTCTGATGATAAGGATCCTCAAGACTTCCTTCGTTGACACTATGCTAGAAACATGAGGATTTCTTTATTTTCTAAAGGTTTTTTAATGAATAGCTGATTTTTGGCTAGTGGCTATATGAACTCATAGTGTGATCCTATTTCCCTTGGCCCCTTTTTTTGTGAATATGTAACTTAATTGTATTTTTTTAATATAAGGAAGGGACTATTCATCAAAAAAAATACTTATCTCATTATTTCAAAGAAAATGTCCAATGAAATCCTTCATGATGTGAGTCTTTTCCCTTCAGATTATTATAACTTTTCCCTAGTGAATTTTCCTTATTGTGAATAGTCATAACAATTAGACTTGATCGATGTTTCTACAGACATGTAGAATTATGTGGCATCTCCATCTTTCTTTTAAAGTTAACTATATTCAATGCTTATTGATTCCCAATAATTAATCTTCAATTTGTATAAAAAAATATATCTAATATAATGGTCTTTACACATAGACTAAGTCCTCCCTTAAAACTTCATACTTTAGTGGTTTTATCTCCTGATGTGTAATCTCACACATTAAATTCATCAAGCAATGTCAATTGAACCCCACATGCTATGTCTTTTGTATGGTATTTTGATTCTCCTTTGCTTGCCATGTTCCTTTTATTAGTCCCTTAAGGAGATAACAACTTAAAAAATTATTTCTTTATTTATTTATTTATTCTAGATTTTTCCCTTGGAAAATGACTAGGAGGGATGTCGAGATCCCACGAATTTCTTAATGATGATGATTTTGTTGAAATTTCATATGTGTGTGATTGTGCCTTGAGCTAAACACCCACCTACCACCCTGACAAACTAAACAATAGTTAGAAACATTAAATGAGTGTAGGTACTAAGTTCAAATTCAAAATGAGAGGGAAAACATTTTTTCCAAGAGGCAAAAGGAATAAATCTGATTCATTCGAGTATGCAAATGTAAGAAGAAGAGTTAGATTAGTTGCCGAGCAGAGAGAGAATACAAGTGTAGAGGAAAAAGAAGTAGATCAACAGATTAGAGTAGAGGAAGAAAGTGTAGAAATTTTAGAAGATAGAAGGAAGCTTCAACACATGTTGGACTCTTTTTTTATTCTGCATGTTCATATTGATTTAACTTGTGAAGTAATGATTACTCTAGGCATTGTTGTATGCAGCCATTAGAGCTGTAAGTTTGAAGTTTAAGTTTTATCAGTTTGAAGTTTAAGGATTTTTTTTGGTTGAAGTCAAATGCTCCTAGATCTTGTAATAATTTTGATGAATAGAAAATAAGCAAGCAAGCAAGCAGGCATACTTGACAATATATTGTCTTCCTTCTACTCTACATTACATGTTTTGCCTTTAAGATTTCCATACTTGCAATTTTTGAAGTTTTTCCATCTGATTTTTAATAGTGGAAATGTCTAGACTATAAGTCTATTGAAGAACTCAACTCTTTGCTATTATTGCCGAGCTCACTCGACATCCTCTATTGCTGAACATCATCTTGCAATGATGACTGGGCTCACTTGACATCTTCACTACTGAGTTCACTTGGCATACACTATGCTGAGTTGCCCTTAGTGCTGAGTCACTCAACTCCTTCTTGTGAGGAGTTTACTTGGCACCATCTTCCTGTCACTTAGCACCCTCTTGTGTCAAGCAAGTTTGTCACTCAACATTGGTTGCTGCCAAGTGAAATTTTAATAGTTTGTGATTTATTTTTCACATGGTATTAGAGCTTTGAGGCCCCACATCCATAGTGAGTTAGGGCATTTATTTTTTGGGATATTTAACATGGCAGGAGATGCAGGAAAGATATGGTAGCAACCACCATCCTTTAATGGACAGAATTATGACACATGGGCAAAGAAGATGAAAACCATAATGGTTGTGAATGATTTTTGGAAGTTTGTGATAAATGGATTCAATGATGTTACAGTCCCAGTAGTGCATGCTACCCTCACAAACCCACAAAAGACTTAGTTGAAAGAGTCAGGGAGAAAAGATGCAAAGGCATTAAGTCTGATTGAGGTAGCAATGATAGTGACAATTTCCCCCAAGATTGCAGTAGAAAATTATGCAAAGGAAGCATGGGATATCCTTGAGACAAACTTCAAGGGGACTGATAAGGTCATAGAAGTAAAGCTACAAATGATCAAAAGAGAGTTTTAAAACCTTCAGATGAAGGATAATGAACCTATTGTAGAGTTCAACTCAGGAATCTCCAATTTGATAAACCAGCTCAAATCAAATGGAGAAGATTATGAAGAGTAGAGGATTGTGTAAAAGATATTGAGAAGCTTATGTTAGAAATATGACAACCTTGTGATGACCATAGAGGAAGCAAAGGAACTTTCCACATTGACCATGGATGAGTTGATGGGAACTCTTCAAAACCATGAGCACCAAATAAATAGATCAGCAACAACTTCCCAATATCAATCTTTCAAAGCTCAAGAGAATTCAAGAGGTAGTGGGAGAGGAAGAAATAGCTCGGGTAGAGGCTTAAGAAGTAGAGGTCATGGAAGGAATGGTCAAAGGAATGCTAGTGCAAAAAGCTCATGATGAACAACCAACGAAGAGCAAGCAAGCACCTCTCAAAACAACTCTAGAGGAGGTAAGAAGAATTACAACTCCAATAAGAGCAATGTTGAATGCTACTACTATCATAAGTATGGGCATAATGAAAGTGAATGCTAGAAGAAGTAGGGTGATTAGTCAAAGAAGAATTCTAATGTGGCTGATGTGAACATGGGAAATGCAAAAAATCTCACAACCTTCATCATTTGTAACATTGGTGAAGAAGGCAGCCCTGAGATATGGTACCTGGACAATGGTTGTAGCAACCACATGAGTGGTAATAAAATTTTATTTTCATTCATTGATAAGACTTTTAATTCTAAAATTAAGATGGGAGATAATGGAATCATTCCCATAGTGGAAAAAGGATCTATCATGGTCTGCACCAAGCAAGGTGAGAAGAAGGAGATACAAAATATGTATTTTTCCCTCGGTATGAAGCAAAAATTGATGAGTGTTGGACAACTTATTCAAAATGGATACAAGGTGTTGATGGAAAATGAAAAGTGTGTCATTCATGAGAAGGATGAGAGTAATAGATTACTCGCAGTAGCCCAAATGACAAAGAACTAGATATTCCCATTGAAGATAGAGACATGTTTCTCTTCTCAAGTCAGTGCTACACCTCCCAAGCATGCATGTACAATAGTATATCAGCAATCAACTCTTAGGAGCATAACTAAAGACCCCTCTAAGCTTTGGCATATTAGGTATCGACATCTTGGCTTTGCTGGTTTAAATTTGTTGTCCAAGAAAAGAATGGTAGATGGTTTACCAAGCATAGTAGATTCTTATGACAAGGGTGAGGCTTGCATTTTGGGTAAACAACATAGGTTTCCTTTTAATTTTAGAAATTCAAGAAGGGCTAGAGCACCATTAGAATTGGTGCATTCTAATCTGGTAGGCCCTATACAAACTACTTCTAGTGGGGGGAGTACTTATTTTATGACATTCATAGATGATTTTAGTCATAGGACATGTGTGTATTTTTTAAAGAACAAATTTGAAGAATTTGAAGAATTTGTTGAATTCAAAGCCTTGGCTGAAAAAAAATGTGGATACTATGTAAAGGTCCTTAGATCAGATAGATGAGGGGAGTATACCTCCAATATGTTTGTAAATTTCTGCAGGAAAAATGGTATAAGAAAAGAGCTTACAACCAATTATACTTTGCAGAAAAATGGAGTGGTTGAGAGGAAAAACATGACCATTGTTGAAATGGCTAGAATCATGATGAAAGAAAAAGGGCTCCCAATTGAATACTGGGGAGAGGTTGTAGCAACAACAATATATTTGATCAATAGGTGTCCTACAAAATCAGTTTGTGACAAGATACCCCTTAAGGCTTGGTCAAGGAACAAATGGATAGTTGAACACTTGAGAGTGTTCAGATGTGTAGCATATGCACATGTTCCTAAGGAACACAGGAAAAAGCTAGATGACAAAGGTGTGAAGTGCATCTTCACATGGTACAAATCAGAATCAAAGGCTTATAGGCTATATGATCCAATTGACAAGAAGATCATCATCTAAAGAGATGTGGAGTTTCTTGAGAATTAGTCATGGGATGGCTCGATAGATGAATCCTCAAGCACTTCAAGTAAAGTGCCAACCATTGAAGAGGAAGAAGATGACATTGGTGATCAACAAGATTATGGTGCAAAAAAAAAAGATTACAGACAAAAGAAAAAAGGCAAGCAACCCTTAACATCCTGAGCAAAAACTCCAAGCACATCAAGAAAGCCCTGAGCTAGTATAGAAAATAGTAGTAGTAGCAATACTTAAAATTTAGATCCCACTCTTGTCTCCCTATTGCCAAGAAAGACTAAAAGTCTAAGGGAGATATACCAAGAAGAAAGGTATGATGAAGATTATGATGAGAGTGTACATTTTGCATTAGTTTCTCATAGTGATCCAATTTATTTTGAGGAAGTTGTGAATGAAGAGAAATGGTGTAATTCCATGGATGAGGAAATAGATGCTACTGAAAGAAATGGGACATGAGAGTTAACTACTTTGCCTCCCAAGAAACAAGTCATTGGAGTCAAATGGGTTTACAAGACCTAGTGCAATGTTGAAGGGAAAATAGATAGACATAAGGCATGATTAGTGGCCAAGGGGTACAAATAGTAGTATGATAGAGATTATGATGAGACATATGCCTTGGTTTCAAGAATGGAAACTGTGCATGCTATCATAGCAATTGTAACCCAACACAAATGGAAGGTATATCAAATACATGTGAAGTTCACCTTCTTAAATGGTGTATTGAAGGAAGAAGTATATGTGGAGCAACCACCTAGTTATGAAGTCCTAGGTGAAGAACACAAAGTGTATAAATTGAAGAGAGCTCTATATGGACTCAAGCAAGCTCAATGGGCATGGAACAATTTGATCAACTCACATTTGATGAGAAATGACTTTAGAAAAATTGATGGTGAGCCCACATTGTACATCAGGGTAGCAAATGGTAATGTGTTGATTGTTGTCTTGTATGTTGATGACTTGATCTTCATTGGAAATGACAATTTACTAATTGGTGAGTTCAAGGAGGCCATGAAGAATGAATTTGAAATGATAGACCTAGGTCTCTTGAAGTATTTTCTAGGCATAAAAATAAAAAAAATCCATGATGGCATCTTCATCTCTCAAGAAAAATATGCAAGGCAAATCTTGGAGAGATTCAAAATGCAGAACAACAAAGTAGCCCGAACACCAACAACAACAGGTCTGAAGTTGGGCAAGGAAGATTACAAAAGAAGTATGAATCCAACACTATACAACAGTATGGTTGGAAGTTTGATGTATTTGACTGCAACTCGACCAGACATGATGCATGAAGTAAGTTTCATTTCCAGATTTATGGAAACACCAAAGGATTCCCATTGGGAAGCGAGAAAGAGGATCCTAAGGTATGTGAATGGTACCAAGGGATTTGGGATTATGTATACTATAGATAATGATTTCAAGTTGGTTGGTTACACAAATAGTAATTGGGCTGGAAGTTAAGATGATAGGAAGAACACTTTCGGATACATGTTCCATATGGGATTGGGTGCAATTTCATGGGCATCTAAGAAGAAACCTATTGTTTCTCAATCTATAGTAGAGGCTAAATATATAGAAGGAAATGCAAGTTAATGTCAAGCTATTTGGTTAAGGAGAATCTTGACAGATTTGAATGAAAGGCAAGAGGATGAAACTACAATATTTTGTTACAACATCTCCTCAATTGCATTGTCTAAGAATCTAGTCTTCTATGGGAGAAGCAAACATATAGAGATCAGATATCACTTCATCAGAGAG
The DNA here is from genome assembly GCA_028749045.1 of Cupressus sempervirens. Taxonomy (NCBI): domain Eukaryota; kingdom Viridiplantae; phylum Streptophyta; class Pinopsida; order Cupressales; family Cupressaceae; genus Cupressus; species Cupressus sempervirens. The sequence goes on along the minus strand of CM053790.1, from coordinate 719,803,319 downwards.
TTGGTGGAGAATGGGGATATCAAGATGGAATTTTTCATGTTTGAGAAGTAGCTAGTAGCCATCTTACTAAGCCTTTAGGCATTGGAATTTTTGTACACCTAAGAGAGTGTCTTAGTGTAGTTGATTTGGATAAGGAATGATCCTTGTTTTTTTTTGTTTGGCTTGGGATAAAGGGGGAGTGTTGAAATTTTATGCATGTGTGATTGCCCCTTAAGCCAAACGATCACCTACTACCATGACAGCCCACACAATAGTTAAAAATATTGAATGTGGATAGGTGAGTTCAAATTTGAAATGAGAGGGAAAATGTTTTTGCTAAGAGACAAAAGGAATGAATCTAATTCATTTGAGTATGAAGATGTAAGAAGAAGAGTTAGATCAGTTGCAAAGTAGAGAGATAAGAGAAGTGTAGAGGAAAATAAGTAGATTAGCAAATCAGAGTAGAGGAAGAAAGTGTAGAAAGTTCAAAAGACAGAAAGAAGCTTTAGCATGTGTTGGACTCTTTTGTTATTTTGTAAGTTCATATTGATTCAACCTATAAAGCAATGATTGCTCCAGGCATTTTTGTATGTAGCTCCATTAGAGCTGTAAGTTTGAAGTTTAAGTTTTATCAGTTTGAAGTTTTAGGGGTTTTTCTAGTTGAAGCCGAATGCTCCAGGATTTTGTAATAGTTTTGTTGAATAGAATATAAGCAAGCAAGCAAGTAGGAATACTTGGAAATCTATTGTCTTCCTTCTACTTTACATTACATGTTTCTCCTTTGAGATTTCCATACTTGCAAGTTTTGAAGTTTTTCCCTCTGAATTTTAATGGTGGAAATGTTCAAACTGTAAGTCTATTGAAGAACTCACTTAGTCTAATCTTTGGATGAGCTCACTCTTTGTTGTTATTGCTGAGCTCACTCGGCATCCTCTATTTTCGAGCTTCACCTTACAATGGTGATCAAGCTCATTTGGCATCTTCACTATTGAGTTCACTTGGCATACACTATATTGAGTTTCCCTTAGTGCTAAGTCACTCAGCTCCTTCTTGTGCCAAGTTTACTCAACATCATCTTCTTGTCACTCGACACCCTCTTGTGCCAAGCAAGTCTGTCACTTGGCTTTAGTTGTCGAGAAATTTTTTACTAGTTTGTGATTTATTTTTCACAAATTTGGACTTCTCTTATTTGGTATTCTCCTTGATATCTATTTTCTATGAATTTCATTTTTTTGCATTACTTTTTTTTTAAACATTGACTAGATTTTGGATTTGGGTTCATCACCAAACTCATCATTTCATTTGATGTCTCTAGCTCACTATGCTAAGTTGGCAACTGTCTTGAACCCTTGAGAAAATAAACAAGTCCCTTGTTGTTGTGCTATTTGAATCTCTTAATCTCCCAACTAAGTACATGCAAATTATGTAATACAATACTTCAAATTCTTTATTATATTTAAAGTGCTCAACCAAAGTTAGTTCTCTGGGATGTGTATTTTAATATATTCCCATTCTCTCTAGGGATATCATTTATTTCCTTTTATTTTTCTTAATATATAAGTTGCATTGGTACACTATTTGATTGATGCCATCTATATAGTTTGTCCAAAGAATAGATATTTAGTATGCAATTTGTGGTAGATTCCAACAACTAATTTGATCTATGATGATATCCACTCTTTATCATAGGTTGTAAATTTATGTGTTATTCCATCTCAAAGTCTTATTTTTCCTTCTATTAAATACTTTTATCTTCTTTTTCTCCCTTAGCACTTGTAATAGAATTCATCACTGTGATGATGTAGATATTATTGATGTCAACGAGTTCGTTCTTTATCCATATATATCATCCATACTCAAAATAGACATGCAGACTTTGATATAAAACAATAATTTTCCTCCATATCTCTACCTACTGAGTCAAACTTTCATTTTCAAACATCTCTCTCATGCATTCAGAACCCATCCTGATGTATTTAGAATCTAAAATCGAAGACAAACACAATAAAGAATTTGTTTTTCGATTAGAAAAGACATATTATTGGTAAAAGAAAGATTGTTTGATTACATAACACATATACAAAATCTTTCTACCAAGTCTTTGACTATTTTTCTTACATTTGCAGCCCATCTTTGATACCATGTTTAGTAACATGGGTCATTTTCTACAAATGGACTAACATTGCCAATGTAATTGATGTCTTCCAAATGCAAATTTGAAGACTCGTAAATATGAGAGGAGGAGACATGTCTCTATATGTAATCATCATTAGTTAATATATTAATTATATAAATAACCATATGTTTTATATATATGTATATATATGTCTATATATATATATAAAATATAATATAATATAATATAATATACATAAGAACATTTATCTAATGCTGATTTATCATCAACAATGTATCTCATGATTGAATCAATCTGACTACAACTACAAACTTAGCAATGAAGATCTATTAATTTGCTTTGCACATATGTTGTATTTATTAATGTAGTGATTGTGGTACTATGGAGGATTCTTAGAGTATTTTTGTCAATTCTATTGTGTTCAAAAGACTAAAAAAAGTCAAGAGTGACTTTTATTTTATCAAAATTAGAGTCTATTTACATCAGTTACCCTCATTCTTGTAACTCAAATCTAAAGGAGAGAATGCAAATCAAAGCATTTTTAGGCCAAAGAGACCCTATAACCACATCTAGAATGCTCAAAATAGTGAATTTTTATATTAAATTTCCATATTTTTTAGTTTGGAGCTCTTTGTGATAATGATTTTGCCAAGGTCTACCTTGACTTGTAGTTTAGGACAATATTCTTTAATTGGGAAAATAATATATTGGGCACCACCCACATTGAAAAGCAGCCTATCCATGCCTATATTAATGTGTTTCCTAGACTAGGCACTACCTGTGTTGAAAAGAGGATCACTCATGCCTATATTTAAATCGTCACCCATACCAATCATCCACTCTAGAAAATGTGCCACAGAGTCAACAAAGGAGGTTAGAAAACACCACCAACCTTAAGTAGCACCTCTACTAACTCATCTCTTTGTTTTAATGTATAGTTCTCTTCAATATAAAGAGGTTTAAGCCCTCTATTCCCATGAATGTGGGATAAAAAAATTACCCAAATCTACCAACTCACTATGATATATTTGATGTCCTTCTAACCATTGTAGTGAGTATTATTTCTTTTTCTATGATGTCTGTGCAACTGTCAAACTTAATCCCACTATTTTCTAATTATCCCTTATTATTTATATTCTTATTTGGTAGTCTAACTTTGAAAGACCATAACTTGGTCATCCAAACTTGAAATTGGATGTTATTTTTATTATTTGGGGTATAAATTTCCAAACTTTCTAGTGGTGGTGTTATTTTGAGTTTTGGTTATAGCTAGCAATCTTAAATTGTAGGTTTTCATAACTATACCTATGTAATCTTACATTTTGCAACTTATGAAGCATTGTATAGGCTCATACAGACACATCTTGCAGTTATATTTGTTTTAAAGTGCATCACTTTTTGAGAAGAATCCAAATATTCTATCAAAAAATTATCTTATTTGGACAAAAATTGTAGATTCAATCTTTGGCCAAAATTGACACTTGTAATAGTTTGGATTCAAAGAGATCCTTTTTCCTAATTATATTAGTCTTCATTTGCTTCAGACTAAAATTTTTAATTGCAAAAGATAAGTCCACTTTGATCTATGTTTTTAAAATTGGCTATTTTACATGCACTAAATTATAAAGTGCCAAAATTATTGCATCTTGGGGGGGTAGGGGGGTGATTTATAGATCTAGTGAAGGGGGGGGGGGGGGGGGGGGATTTTTTGATTTCGTGAAAGTGGGGAGGGGGGAACAATCTTATGTGTGCTCTCTTGTACTCTCATGCACTCTCTTGTGTTAACCTATCTTCTCTTTCATTTTGCATAAAAATCTTTATTTTTGCACTAAAATGGATCAATCAGCAATACCATTGCTCACACCCTATTTTTACTATGAGTGGAAGTCTAAAAAAACAATCTATCTAAAGAAGTTAGGATTGTATAGAGTAATAATGGGTTTTGAATTTGAACCAACATTGCTTGTAGATAAACCTAAATGGAACAATGAATGTGATTGGAAAAGGAACAATTGATAAGGGGGAGCTAACCTTTAGAGATGTGTTGTGTGTACCCCACCTAACTCATAATCTCCTTCCATATATCAACTCACTAATGGGCCAAAAAGAAGGACTATGGAATTTACTCCTGAATTAGTTCTTATCAAAGACTTAGAGAGTTGAGAGATCATTTCTACAGGAGCGGTTGATCATGGGTCCCAGGTGTACTACTTTGAAGACTTTTATTTTGATAATGATAGTGATTCTTCAACATATTTTTATCACGCTTCTACTATTGATTCACATATTGAGGAGAACTTTAGCTACTTGAACTTGGGTATTCTCAGATGTGATCAAGTTCCTGAGTCATCCATTTCTTATCCTTCTATTGATATTTTATCTACTTCTATTCTTGACAATGCTTGCTTTCATATGACCATGGTTCACACGAGTCGATACAACAATTGGTGGAGATCACTTTATCTTCATGTGAATTAGTACAACAATTGGAGGAGATCATTTCTCTTTAGAGAAGACTCTTGATTTTTTATAACATGTTCTAGATTCATCCTCACTTGATCCTGACTTGTCCTTTTTTTAGAAGAGTGCCTAATTAAACATTCTCACATGGATTAGTTACCATTGGTTCATTTGTTGTCACCTTATTCTATTGGGCTTGATCTTGATTGGTTTGTGACATTTTTTAGCCTTAACATGAGGACACTTGAGAATATTCAAGTGATTCCATACTTTCTAAGATTTTTTCCTTTAGATTGGGGAGATTTCATTGGTGCACATCTAGTTTTCTTTCTCCCTAAAGGGAGGAATGTTTTTATGCAATCATGGTGTAGTTTCTACATTGATTCTAGAGCATCTACCACTCATCTATATTCTACATTGAAGATGGGATATTATGTATCTCTTCTTCTCATACTTATTGATAATATATGCATCAACCTTAGAATGAGCACACTTGAGCACATTCAAGTGATTCCATACTTTTTGAGGTTTCTTCCTGCATATTGGGGAGGTTTCATTGGTGCACCTTTGGTTTTCTTTCTTCCAAAAGGGACAAATATTGTTATGCAGTCATGGTGCAGTTTCTACATCGATCCTAGATCATCTACCACTCGTCTATATTCTACATTGAAGAAGAGATATTATGTATCTCTTCTTCTCATGCATATTGATAATATATACATGATGTATGTAATAATGAGGGGGTATTTATTATACCTTCCATTCACACAATTTTTTTTTTAGTACTCTCTTTTTGGGGGAGGATTTTTTTCCATGTGGTTTTCCCTCTTTCTCCTCTTTCTGAGAGATTGCATATTTCTAGTTGTACATAGGTACATAACATGGCTTTGTTTTTAGGAACCATTAGCTATATATTGCATTATAGTACTCCCTAAATTTCACTTAAGGGCACTGAGTGAGGGGTGGAGGGGGGTGGGGGGGGGGGGGGGGTTTAGAGTAAATGGTTATTTTCCATTTGACTATTCTATTAAGTTTACTTGGGTGAACTCATAAATTAGGATGAATTATTTATTTTGAATATTATTATTAGGAGGATATCATTGAGTTATCCTTTTGACTCAACCACTCCTAAGATATGGTTCAATGCAATTTGGACACCACCCTTCTAGATTGTAAGTGGATGGTAGGTGGTTGATTCCATGAGAAATCTACTTCTTCTAAGTTGAGATATTTGTCTCAAATTTGTCCAAGCCTTCTACTAGCTCATGCCTATATAAATAGGCTAGCTCTTTATATATATCATAAAACACATTAGGAAATATTGATGCTATTATGTCTTTGAGAATTTGTATAAAGAATTGATCTCATATTACTATCATCTCAATTTCATTCATGTTGTTTAATCTAACTCTTTCAACAGATTCTAGATTTATATTTGTTTTCACAAATTCTAACATAATAATGTCTGAAAGCTTCCTTTAGTACAATCCACATAACTATGCCCAGTCTTCATATTTTCATATGCACTATTAACTTTAGCATCTAGACATACTATAGAACATAATCCCAAGAGGGCATAAGCTGATCTTCAATCATCAAATTGTGTCAAATGCTTCTCCCTTTGTAACAATTACACTCTTCATAGAATAATCTATATGTTGAAATCAATGATAAGTACTATCATGAATACACTGCATAAGCTCCAAATAATGTCTCCAACAATGCTAAAATACCCTCCATAAGAATATTATCAATATTCATTCTAATAGGAGACATAACTACTAGTTTGATATTCAAATTTGACAGTCTATTTTGTTGACAAATGTTTAACCTCCATCTTCCTATCTTGGAATATTCTTCTATTCCTCTCCTTCTATAGTTACCACAAATCAATGGAGGGAGAGAAGATCCATATGTAGTGGAAGATACTATCAGATCATAAGAAGGGCCAAGCCATGAGCCAACTAATAATAGAATTTGGGAGAGATGAGCTCTAACCTAAGTAGAAATACAACCATTGCCAAAAGTGGTTGGAATAAAGAAAAATAAGGAAGAGATGATCATTTTTCTCCTCCTTTAACTCACATAGAGGACATCTACTTGGTCTCTGGAAATCAATTCTTTTAAGTCTTTCTATTGCAAGGGCTCCCTTATGGAGGACAATCCAAGTAAAAACCCCAACTTTGGGTAGGAAAAACTTGTAGGTCAATATAATGTGAATGGAAGAGGGCTCTTCACATGACCCTGAGAGTACTAAAAAATTGTAAGATTCCTTGGAAATGTATTCCTCACTATTACTTCCATTCCAGTTAAGAACATTCTAAACACCCTTAAAAGAGACTTTCTTGGAACAAAGTAATTTCTATAGAAGCTCCCTAACTATTGCAAGAATATCATCTCTATCTAAATATTTTGAATTCTATATAACTATATCAAAATCAATAACCACATAAAATTTAAACTTTGATCCCCATCTTGCTTCTAAATACTTCATAGAATTGTTGAGAGAAGGGAATTTAAGTAGGGCCTTATAACCCCTAACAGCCCCTACCAACCCAAGAATCATGCCATAAGGAGGCATCCTCCCAATTTTCCAAGGTCCAAATGAGTTTATCTTGGATGATAGATCTAAATTTGAAAATAAAACTCTAGAATCTCAAACCCCTTGGGGGATTGACCTCCCTAAAGATATTAACTAGGTTAGGGGAAGACATGTATTTATGAGTTAAAGTCCTAACCCACTTTAGATGAGGGTATTTCAAAAATTCTCCAAATTAAATTGGCTCCTAAAGCCAACTCTTGAACCTTAATATTCTTGATACCTACACCCTCTAAATCCTTCGGTCTATAGATCCAATCCTAAGCTAAAAGGGGGAACTTTCTTTTCTCAACACTACCTTTCCAAAATAACATTCTGAAGTGTCCATTGATTTCATTACGTTTACAAATCATAAGGTCAATGTAAGAAATTTGATAGATAGATTGGGAAGATAGAACTAATTGAGCCAATGTCTCCCTTCTAGTTGTAGAGAGTCATTTCCCTTTCCAACTTGCAGTTTGTCTCTTCAATTTATCTATAACTAAGTCCCAAAGATTGGTAGTTCTTTGACCAACATCTAAAGGTAACCCCAAATATTTAAAAGGAAGAGAAAATTGATTGAAATAAAAAATTTCATAGATTCTCTCTTTCATGATAGGATGCATATTAAAGAAGAAGACATGTGATTTATCTTTATTGATTTCTTGACTCGAAGCCAGAGTGTTTTGTGTTATAATGTTACATAGAGCGATGGCCCCGTCAACCATACCTTATCCATAAAGCATAGTATTATCTACAAAATGATAGTGTGTAGTCGAATAAGGAGCAGTAGTGATGAAAGTTCCCTTAACAAACCCCAAGGATCTAGCTTTGGAGATAGATCTCACAAGAGCATCTACCATTCAAATAAAGAGAGAGGGTGAGATTGGATCTCCTTGTTCTAATCCTATTGAAATATTTAAAAAGCCTACTAGAGCACTATTGACTAAGAGAGATTTGGGGTTGATATACATCCAAAGATTAGATTAATCCATTGCTTTGAAAATCCATGTAGGATTCCAAACATTTATGTAAAAATCTTTAGTCTACCCTATCATAAGATTTCTTAATGTCTAATTTGAAGAGCATGCTTGGTGTCTTATTATTTTGAACTAAATGTATAGCCTCTTGAGCTATGATGATCCCATCGTATGTAAAATTCCCTAGGACAAAGCTGGTCTATTACTCACTAATAAGGTTAGGCATGATCAATTGAAGTCTAATAGCCATGATCTTGGTAAAAATCTTATGCGTGGTATAATTGTAGATATCTATAGTTCTAAAGTCATTAAAGGTTGTAGGTTTATTTATTTTAGTAATAAGAGAAATAAAAGTATTATTAACTTCCTTAAGAAGTTTACCCAAATTTCTAACACATTCTAGGGCTCATATATGTCATTTCCTATTAAATCCCAATACTTGTAAAAAAGGATAGAAGGAAAACCATCCGAGACTGGGGATTTGTCTTGATTCATTTGGAACATAGCAACTTCAGACTCCTACTTCAGATTCTTTGTAGAAATAACTTATTTTGATTAGGGAAGATTAGTTTAGGGATATCTACTAGGAGATCTTGCTGAGCCTTGAGGTTAGAATTCACTTAGTTATTGTAAATATCTACAAAGTAAGATATGACCTCTAAATCAATTTCTTCTGGGGTTTCTTTTAGAATTCCATTGACTCCTCTAATGGAAGTTATGTGATTAGTCATTTTCTTTTCTTAGAGCTATTATATAATAATCATGTATTTTTGTCACTTACTTCTAGCCATATTTCCTTTGATTTTTGTCTCTAGAAAAGTTCTTTGTTGGCAAGGATTTCTTAGTATTGCTACATTATCTTTTCTTTTTTTATGAACTGGATTTCACCCATCTCATGCGATATGTCAATTTTTCTTCTATATCTATCTTATCTTCAAAGATATTTCCAAAGAAGTGTAAGTTCCATTCTTTCAATTTTCATTTAATAATTTTCAATTTTCCTTGGAAATGTTTTGAGCCCAACACCTCAATATCCTCCCACAATTTCTTCATTAGCTTTAGGAATCTATTATATTTGAGCCAAATTTGTTCAAACTTGAAAGCATAGTTGCTAGGGCATTTATACTTCAAGATTTTAAGTTTCACTGGGAAATGATCAAACCCTGAAATAGGTCTTACTTTGGAATGGAAATATATCAAAAGGGATGATAGATCCCCATGGATGACAAATCTATCTAATTTTTCCTCTATATTAATGAATCCCTTCCTTCTATTGTTCCAAGTAAAGGAACCAAATGAGTATTCTATTTCCATAAGACCCATCTTACTGACCCAATTAATAAGTTCCTTAGAAGTAGAGGAAATGGATCTGATTCCCCAACTCTTTTCTAATGGATGAAGGATCACATTGAAATCTCCTCCTAATATGAAAATTACTTCTTCTCCTACACTAATCCTCTCTTCAAGTTCCTTCCACAACTTAGATTTCTCTTGGTTACCAATTGGACCATAAATATTAAAAAGATTTTAATGGATCTCAGATCATATTCCTTTAAGTGATTCATAGATCCAATTTTAATGATATTCTAAAGAAGAGATTGACATATTCCTAGGGTCCCATAAAAAAAACCTTTCAAAGCTCCCTTGGCTATGGATTCCCTAATTTCTCTCCATACTAAGGACCTTCTAAATTTATCCATCTCCTGTTTAGCTAATTTAGTTTCTTAAAAAAGAACAATATCCACTTTAGTGGAAGAGGTACGACACTTAAGAAGCCACTACTTGTTAGGGGCATTGAGGCCCTTAACATTCCAAGTTAGGACATTCATGATGCTGAGCGAAGGACCTTCCCCTTCCAAGCATCAAATAAATCTGTAAGCTTTGCTTGTCCTCTAGCTTATCCATCCCTATTCCTAAGGTCTTGGAAAATTTTCCATCCTCTTTTCCTAGAGGACTTAGCATAGTCTAAATATAACTTACTCAGGAGAGAGGCTTCAAGACCTAGGGATCTTGATGCATCATCCAACAATAGTTCCTTATCCAAATTGCCATTGTCTTCATTTGAAGTTGAGGGGGGATCTTCCTCTTCCTATTCTTCATCCTTAAGAATCAAATTGGTCAAGTTTGATTTATATCTTTGGACTTCTTCTTCATCACAAATTTCATCCAAAAAATGGTTCATGAGATCATCTACCACCATATTATTTAGGGCTTCCAACATAATATTAACTTCTGCCTAAACTTTGTTAGGGTAGTTGCATGTTTCTACTTGTCAATCAGCCAATTGATTCATAGTTCTTTCTAGCTATTGATATGATTCTACTGGGTTACTTATATCTAGAGGAGAAGCCTGATAGATCTATTGAGAAGGGGGATCTTCATCCCCAAGGGTTTCTGTTCTGACAATAATTGACTTCAATTGAGGAGAGAAATCACTAATTTGCCCTTCCTCCCACTCTTCCACCATTTGAACTGATAAATCTCCACCCTCTTCATTAAAGCTGATTTGAACATTAGGGAGAGATTGTGGTATATCCTGGTTACTAGGGACCTAGGAAAAAGATTTAACTGGTTTCAGTTTCTCCCTAGAGAATCTTTTTACTATTCTTGTCTCAATCAGGATGATTCTACCATTAATATTAATTTCAACCAGATTTATATTCTCGACATTCACATCTAACTTTACAATAATGATTGAATCGGAACTAGTAAACTCTCATTCAACTAAGCCCTTAAAAGACCCTAATTTATTACCTATAAGTCTAAGTGTGTCCTTGTTTAAAATTTCAATAAGAAGATTTGCGAGCATAACAACCTTCTCTACTCAAAATTTAGAGAGTTTGTAAGATAAAAAAGGGATCAAGAATCAAAAAATTAAAAGGGTAGCCATTTAAACCTAGGGCCTCCTTGGACAAAAGTTCATTCTTTAATTCTAAACTATCATATATTATATACAGGAAATCATTTTCCATGACTGCTACTAAATTGCATCCATACCTGGACCCGCCCATCAGCAAAATAATCCTAGATGCTGGCGTTGGGTATATTCAATCACATGTCTTGTTAAATCCAAGGTCAACCGCTCTTATTTGACAATTTCTCCACTTAATCTTCCAAGCACTGAGCTAGAATTTTCAACAGCCTCCTTCACTTTAGTCGTCAGAAGAGGGGCGAAGGAGTGTGTAAATGAGTTTGTCCCCTCTTAGATCTTCGAGATCGGACTTCGATCCAACCATTCCCTAATTCCTTCTCTGCTAGTTGTAAATCCATAGATTGGTAGAAGGGCATTGCATATAGGATTCGCCAGAAATGCAAATATTGCCAAATTATCTTTTGAGCGTAATTTTGGCAGTTTGTATAGTTCACATTATTCACGAAGGATAGAAAATAGTTGAGGCCGAGGAGAGAAAAAATGTCAAAAAAATCAACTGAAAATTCAATTGAAATAATGAGACTCTAATTCAAAAAAGACACGCTATTTTCCACAAAAATAATTCACCAGAGTTCTGAAATTTGAGCTTTACTAGTTCTTAATTTGAATTCAATTTGTCACCAACAATTCGACACACTATTGGACAAAAAGAGTTCGTGAACTCTGACGGGTGGGTGAATATGTAACTTTATATTTAAATTAAAAAAAAAACAAAGAGTGCAAATGAGAAGTTTCCCCCTACCTGAGAATTGCGCAATCAAAATATATTGGCAGCTTTTGTTGCTTTGTGAATTCAGAAACTAATGTCACTATTGCCTGTTCCCTTGGTGACTAGGGTTTTCCTTATTTTGCTTGACAATTTGATACCTCTCTAATTTATCCATCTTGTAAAATAAAACTAATAACCTGTGCTAAACATACGAACAAAGCTCCTAATGTGCAAAAATGTTGATAAATCTGTAAAGTCAATCAGCTTGTGACGAATGTAAGGATCGTACAATCTGGAAAACCTCTTTCTCTATATGTTGCAAGTCAGATAAATTTCTAGAAAAAAATAAAAAATGATGATCCACTGTTCCAATTGTGATGGCACTCACAGGTGGTAGCTGAGGAAGTTCGATGTTTTATTAAAAATTGATATCACAATAGCTGCCCTAGTAACTCGTTATAATTCGGACTCAGTTGTATTCGTTATAGAAGATGATGATAAATATTTAAATGGATATTTTCGATCTTCCTTCGGTTTTGAATGAATCAGTTTCAAGCTTAATATTTGCTTCTGCGTGCTGTGCTGATCTTTTTGCACGGATGATTGTTGGAAGGATGTTACAATAATAGTTGCACAGCTTGAAAATATCGGTATGACTCAGAGAATTTTCTTTCTTATGTTTCTTATGCTCACTTTCAATTATGGAAATATGCACTTGTTTTCTGATTTGATTCATCTCCACTATGATTTTCGCCACTTGAATCTGACAAATTTGCCTTCCTAAGTTTGAAAAAATAGGGGACGTAGAAGAGAGCGGAGCATTGTAACTACACATTTTTTCCTATCTAATGAACGCTTTGGATTTTGATGCGGAAGTGCAGAAGGGATATTGATCGCCAATAAAAGTACCCAATATTCTTCTTTAAATTCTTATTTATTTTTCAAAATTATCTCCCAAATGAATCAAAATTTCTCTCTACTTGTGCTCTGCTCTGCTATTTTGATGTCCTTGGAAGAAATTGCTATTTTCATACAAAATGTTTCTACAATGCATACATTTGAAAACATGTCTTTGTAATCAATAACATGTCTTTAAAATTTGTAAAACAAAAATAGAAAGATTATTAAACATTGATAATAGGTGAGAAATTTTGAGAGAAATTATATAGGCTTAATAAGTGAGATGAAATATTCTTAAAAAATAAGAAAAAGGGAGATGCCAAGCTTTATTTTTATTTTTTATTTTTAAATTATTAGTTGTGCAATGTGAGGAAGATATAGATGATACATTTGTAGCTTGATTTGTTATAATTGAGTACTGTTCCTTTTTTTATTTTGGAGTACACTTCTTGAAAGAGAACATTGGTGAATTTGAAGACAGTTGAAATTGCATATGGTTGTGAATATCATCTCATGCCTCTCTATTTTGCCAAAGTTAGTTTTTGCTTTCTTTTTTAATTTTATTTTAGATTATTAGTTGTGCAATGTGAGAAATGTATAGGTGAGACATTTGTACCTTGATTTTTATAATTGAGTATGATTCATTTTTTTTTTTAAAATTCTAAATTATTAGTTGTTCAATATGAGGAAGATGTGGTTGAGATACTTGTAACTTGCTTTGTGATAATTGGATGAGCAAGAGCCTACAACACAATGGTAAATTGTGAGCTCTCATTGGGGAGGTCTTAAGTTCAAATTTACTCACATTTAACACATCATAGCAATTAATCTTAAAAAATAAAAATAATAATAGATAATCAAGAGTGAACAAGAAATTTTTGTATAATTTTGGGGTCATTTTGGTTATATGATGATCCAATGTAATTTTTGATCCTTTCTACAACATATATGGGAATATATTGTTTTATCTAGTGTTAGTCCCTAGGATTTATGTATGGTTCATTGTGGGTGGTTTTTCTCTTTGAGTGAACAAGAAATTTTTGTATAATTTTGGGGTCATTTTGATTCCATGATGATCCAATGTAATTTTTGATCCTTTCTACAACATATATGGGAACATAAAGTGGTCACTAACCAAGGCTATAAAAAATGTAAATTAATTTTCCAAGAGCTCCATTTACAATCACTACATGTGTCCATATGTTTGTTGTGAGCATAATGTGTTGAACTTTGAAAAGTAGTACCTATTTTTTAAGTTGTTCATCACTAGTTGAATTGTATATTATGCCCTAGGTGTTTGTTTTTTATATAAAAATGGAGCAAGAGGGTGTTGACCCATGGTACAAGTAACAACACTAGATACTGTTAACAATCCATTAACAACACCTAGTGCCCAACATCAAGTAAATACAACACATAATACCTACCTCTATTAAAAAAAAAAGGTATGAATGTGATGTAACCACCAACCTCATTAATATTGTCCATGAGAACCACATGGGAAAAAACCCCACAAAGTTTGTAGTCTTCAACCAAAAACAAAAATAAAGGACCCAGGTGAGCCATTTAAAAATACTAGCTAACATCCAAATAGGATGGGAAAATACTCAACTTGGGGGAGACATATTCATCCCCAAAAGTTACAATACCCATACTCAGGCTTCAACAAGCCTAGCCATCTTTCTCCATCAAATCAAAAGATCCAAAGCCATCTAGGATATCTACAACTAAAATTGAACAAATCTAGCCTTCTAGACATGCCTTTGACAGAAAGAAACTTCCTTCTAATCAACATAAATGATAGAAGATACTAAACCAACAATACACTAGCCTGACTAATAAAGAAGGGGTTAGGCCTAAAGATCAATGGTTGAATTAGCAACACACAACTACAGAAACTGACAACAACTAAGGACCTCCTTCATAATACAATACCCTCCTCAATAGGGGCAGCATAGAGAAGGGCCAAAGATAAGTATCCTTTTAGTCAAGATTCACCAGGACACTAAGAGGCCTAAAGATAGAGAAGGCTATCAACACCAACCCCACACCTCAAAAGACCAACAAAAAACCTCCTTAAAAGGTTGAGCCTCCTCCTTAATAGGAATCCACTTGGATGAGACACTTGGGAGTGATGCCATCAACTACCGATAATCCAAAAAAAGAGATATCTCTCAACAGAGATCAAAGCCACCTTGATAACTAGAGGAAAATTTCTCAAAACAACATCCCTGAATACCAACAGGGGCTAAGAGGGACCCAAAATGTAATCAACAAGAAGAAAATATGTCAACCCATAGCTTGAGCAAGCTAAAGAAATCCTCCACAGAAGAAAACCTCTCATCCTTTCCTTCCACCAGTAGTAGGGAAGGAACAAAACCCTTGTGGAACTTGTTAGTGTAAATAATTATTATTTACACTTTACTTAAGTTTACTTAGGTTAAATGCATTATTTTATTATTTATTAGGTTAGACACCTAGGAGTATGCATACTCATATGAGTTGTAATGTTGACAACACAAGAGTTAGCAACTCTATTTTAGCACGTGGTATCTTCAACATTGGAATTTCTATAATCAATCAAGTTGTCTTATTGACAACATAGTTGTTCACACTCTAATTAAGCACATGGTGTCTACAACATAATTTTACATGACACACCTATGTAAGCTAATCCTCTCATCATTGCAATAACTCCTATGCTCAATGGAGGATAATTCACTCTTTGTGGACATGTGCTTAGTTGTGAGGCTTATCATTTTGCTAACTCCTAGTCATTCTAGAAGCATTCTAGAGGCCTTTATATACAGGCACTCTTAGTGTATTTGGACATCAATCAATTATCTATCATTGAATAATCTGATATCCAAAGGTAATCAATCATTCATTTTCATATTGTTATTTTGATCATAGATTATTTGTCCATATTGTGCTAGTCTTGTGCTTCTTGATCTTGGCTTCATTTTTCCCTATGAAAAATTCTTCATGATATCATAGCTATACCAACTTCTTACGTAGTATTAGAGCCATAAGAGCATCATTTCATACCCATTGGGGACCATTTTTGCTTCACCTCTTGGAGGACCTCGATTCAAATCTAGAGTATCCACAACTATTAGGAGTGTGTAGAGCAAAAGAAAACCTCACCATTGTGTTTAGGGCATCAATTTGATGAATTTTGATTATAAATTTGCCTACCCTAGGCTATAGTCAAATCTAAGGCAATGTTTTTGCAAACCAGAACCCATAGGCCCGATTTGTGAAATTGGTATGATTTCATCAGATTTGTGTAATTAATTTTCAGATTTGCATCTCTACAATTTTTTTTGGATCTGCATATTTTCTAGAAAATTTTTAGCCATCAAACTAGTACAAGAGTTTTTTTTTGCAGGTGAAGATTGGAGCTTGGTGGTGCAAGTTAGATATTTGCATCATATTTAGAAGGTCAAGAAACCCCCAAATCAATTTTTTTTTCATCAAAATCGGACATCTAAAGTGAAATTTAGAGTCATTTGATTTTTGGAGGTGCAATAGTGGCGATTCAGGAAAAATAATTACAGAGTGATTTTCAAATAGTAATATCTCCCTCATACAGACTCCTTTTTTTGAGTAATTTTTTTTGTTTTGGGGTAGAATTTCATGATCTACACATTGATGCATGATGTTTGAGATCTCTATTCCTAAATTTTTCCACAAATCACAAATCCCAATTTTTGCAACTTCAAATGCTTAATATGGGCTCATCTAGACACATAATCAGGTTCCATTTTTTTGAAAGTGCATATTTTTTCATCTACTTTGTAGATCCATAATCAAATTATAGGCTTGTGTAGACTAAAATACCACTATTCAAAAATAGGTCCTTTCTTTGCATTGTATTGCTTATAAATTGTTGTATTTCAAAGCTACATTGTAAAGTTTCAGATTTGAACTACAAGAGGGGGTTGTAAACAAAAAAATTAGAAGTCCACTCTTGTCCATTTTGGAAAGTGGCCTATTATAAATGCATGACCTATAAAGTGCAAAATCATATAGAGGGGGTGGATTGATTATTTTTGTATTTTGGGGGGTGCATATATTTATTGATCTCATGGAGTTTTCTTTCAGATGTCAGTTTTATTTTTCTAGAAATTTTTTGGCCATCAACAAAGAGGAGATTGATGTCATCAATGATGTCTCCAACATCTTCAATGTGAGAATCCACAAACAACCCTATAATGTCTGGAAGGAAATCATCCCATGAAGCTAAAGTAGGAAGACATGGTATTTCTTGTTGCACTAAATTAGGAGCATTTGTGGCTGGCATTGGATGAGTAGAAGAAATAGAGCATTAGGATGTGTGATCTCATTTGGAGGTGAAGGCCAAAAATTGCATAATCAACTGAGTTGTCATGTTGACACACAATTTTTCACACTCTAATTAAGTACATGGTGTCTATAACATAATTTTACATGATACACCTATGTAAGCTTATCCTCTCATCACGCTAACTCCTACGCTCAATGGAGGATAATCCACTCTTGGTGGACATGTTCTTAGTTGTGAGGCTTATTATTTTGCTAACTCCTAGTCATTCTAGAAGCATTCTAAAGGCCTTTATATATAGGCACTCCTAGTTTTCTTGGACATCAATCAATTATCTATCATTGAATAATCTAATATCCAAAGATAATCAGTTATTCATTTTCATATGTTATTCTGATCATATATTATTTGGTCCATATTGTGCTAGTCTTGTGCTTCTTGATCTTGGCTTCATTTTTCCCTAAGGAAAATTCTTCATGGTATCATAGCTATACCAAATTCTTATGGAACTTACCTCAACCTCTTCCATAATACAAATCTCCACCTCAAAAGGAGATTTTCCCACCTCAATATGGGATAGAGGAGAAATTGAGAGACATCCAAAGAGCCTACTCTAGCCAAATAGACCATGGGAAATCCCCACCTCCATAGGGGAATACTCCACCTCAAAAGCAGTACAAAAAAGGGAATGGAAGACAAACAGTCACTCATCACTTCAATAGAGCCCACCAAAATAATAGATGCAAAAGATTGGGAACCCATCTAAAGAAAAATCTTACCTCTTCTCCTGCAAAAAACAAAGGAGCACCTAGAAGAATTGAGAGTCGAGAAAAACACCAAAAGGGAACTCCCACTTATAATCTCAAACCCTAGATAAGAAAATAAGAGGGATCTATCAAAGGCGACACCCCCTTCCCCAAGGACACACTAACCATGCAAGCTAGGGGGTGCACAACCCAAAACCAAGCTAGACATAGACCCCTCATAACTAGGAAATGTTGTTGTAGAACAACCACATACAAAAAACCACAAAATCCAATGGTAACCATCCTCCATTTCTGTTTAAACATACCACCTAACATATTCATGGAAAATACATCAGTACCAGGGCACAAGAGCTCAAATTAGGAAGAGTGAGAGGATGACCATTATTGCTGAAACATTGCCACTCTTTTGTCAGTCTCATTATCATTGAGTCCCTGTCATCATCACCATAATCATCCATGAGAAAAACCTTAGCAATATTCTTCCTGCCTCCAGTCGCTAGAGCCATCCTTGCTCTAGGTGTTTGTTGCAATACTTATAAAACTAGAATATTTTTCAATTTTAGAATTCTTTTAAATGTGTAGCTTGAGTAAATTATTGGCACAAAATAGGTTCATTAAGTGTCAAAATTATCCTTTCTATTATAAAATGTTTCTATAGGCTTTTCCATCATGGGTGGTAACTTGTATGAAGTCACTGATAAGTACTATGGAGACTCTACTAAAGTACAATTGCTAATTTTGTGGATATATTTAACACAATTTAATGTCTACTTTTACCTTTTGTTCTATGACACTAATTTCATCAATAAGAATGTATCTTATTTCCTTCAATTCCCTTTATAATATTGTCAATTCTTGTCCTTTCAATTGTTGTAATTTCTTAACAGAAATCATGAGTATTAAATGTATAGTTGATGCATATATGTTGGAATTCAACTTTGGTGAGATATGGTGTGAGAATTTATCTTTTTTTTTAAATTTTTTAATTTTTTTAAAATTGTAATGTCTTACTCTTGAGCACATTTCTTATTTAAATTATTAAGTAGTATTTTCATGTACTAGTCATTCCTTGAATGATCACGTGTAATGGCTTAGTAAAGGGACATTTTTTTAAGTTTTTAATTACTATGTGTGCTAGCTCTTACTTTTCCAACAACGTCTAGCTTGGAATGTCAAAGCTAGACATCATGTTCTCATCCCATCCACATGTTTTATTTGCATTTATAAATGACATAGCGATTTCATGTAAATGTTAGGGTATCACAATCTAGTCCCATCTATATTTCTCAAACTCATTCCTATAGACACCTAGAATCATCCCTTATCATTAATTAAATAATGTTCTTCAATAAAATTATAGTTAATTTATATAATTATTTTAATATCAATAAATGCCACTGAACCTATGATAATTTTATTAATTGAGATTAATTTACATTCTAGGTCCTTCATTTAGAGTGAGCATCAGAGGAAAAGAACCAAGGCCTAACACACATTCATATGGTTACATTAGGGTCTTTATGGGTCATTCCCTATGCTACACAGATACATTACTCAGTTTCATTAAATTTTATGGGGTATTCCCTTTATTACATAGTTACATATATGAGATCCATTCTATTATGAGGCATTCCTCATGCATTACACATACATTCTAATGTGCCATTTGATTAGCCCTTAAGCTAATCCCTCACATGAGTTTTGCCATAATTTTGAGATACTCTGTTACATCACATATGAAATTTGTATCTTTGATTTGGATACCTATATCTTCTTTGGGTCTTCCCTACTAATATTTCCTTTATCCTTTCATCTTGTTTAAGATTTTTGCAAAATCCTTCTTCTTGACCAAAATCAGGTTTAGTAATATAGATAAATTGAACTTGATATTACTTTGTAGATTATTAGCTATAGATAACACAAAAAAGAAATATTTTACAAATATGTACTTCAAAACCCAAACAACTGTATCCTAAAATTAAGACAAATGATACCAATATAACATGTGTTCCCTTGACTATAGAACCAAGATAATATAAATCTTTACTTCTAATAAACAATATTCTTAATGCAAAAAGTATACGATGTAAATGGATTAAGGTCTATAGTACCTAAATTGTGTGATTATAATAAAATCCTTATATCAATCATTCCATAGTATGATGTTCATGAGTCCATATATTGGCTAGCTTATCTGCTGATCCATTCCATTATCTATAAATATGGCCTATTTTAACATCTCTAAAGAATTTTAAAAGTTCAAGAGAGATTTCAAGGTTTGAAATTAGAATCCAATTTGGAGTTTCCCTTGATCTTATTACATTAATAAAAATGTATTAATCACCTTCTATTTCTAGATTAGGAAACCCTTTATTACTTTAAATCCCAATACCTTCTATAAGAGCTTGAGTCTTAGCTATGTTGTTCCTATAGGTTTGGAGAATTTTACTAACATATTTCCTTGATTATCATTTATAATGCCTCCACGCCTAGATATAACTAAAATTTCCTCTTGATGCCCCATCAAAGTTTAATTTAATTCAACCTTCTTGAGGGGGAGTCCATTTACAAATTTCTCTAGAAATCTTGCTTTCTATACTCCCTTTGCCTACCACGTTTAAGAATTTAAACCCAAACAATTTTTTCCTCATTAAAAAAATCATCCTTTAAATTTGTGTTTATTAATTACCCCATTTTTCATTACTCTACTATGGTTTCTTCTATTTTATTGATCAGATTGGAAGTTTTCATCCTTCTTCCCTTTAAATAATCTTCTATTTTTTCTTTCCATAATTCCTAGGCCACTAATGAGGGAGCTAGTGTCCAAATCATATTATACAAAGACTAACTATATGAAGTAGGCCATGTTATAAAGAAGTTAACAATTTTGTTGATTTTCTAATTTTAATCCTAATTTTTCTCTAAAGCCACTGACAACATTTTTTGGAGATGAAACTAGTTAGATAATTAATTATTATTGTTATGTTTTTCTATTTATTTAATTAAATTCATTTTCTAAAGTAGTCAAATATAATTTAAATTCTTGCCACTAATGTATTAAATTGAATTGAATGAATCTCTATCCATAGCCCTCTTTTTAAATAAATTGAATATTTATTTATTTCTTCACATCCTATTATTCTTCTAAACCTTGATTATATTTAAATTAATACTAATCTAAGCCTAGATCCTAACCTACCCATATTAGTCTCATCCTAATAGCCCCACTCACTAATTAACTAAGGTTCCTTATCTTAATTTTTGGATTCCTACATCTATTAGCACTAATTTTTTTCTTACACTTGTATGAGTCAATTTTAAAATTGTATATTTTAAAATACTTCCTATATTACCTAAATACTTGATTGTCTTACAAATTTGATGACACAATTTTATACTTTATAAAATTGTTTTATTGGACAAATTTTATGACACATTTTACAAATGTATGGAAAATTTACTTTAGAGTACCCATTTACCCAAGGGTTAATCTATTTAGAAATATCTATGCTTAAGTTCCACTCCTTGAGGTATTTTATCAATTAACACATTCTTCTTCATTTGTGGGTGCCTAGGTATTCACCATATGCCCTTAGTTCTTTGAACCTTATTGCTCAAGGCCATCTTAAGGAGATACTAATGTTAAAGACATGAAATAATCTTATCAACATCCATGAAAAATGGGTGGATATAAGAAGGCTCAAAATATTAGCATCAACCACATGGTCAACCACTATGTATTAAACCTTCTTGATTAAGTCTACCATAGAAGGTCAACAATTGACAATAGCCTTCCCCCTTAACACAACTCATAATTTTCATTGTACTATGCTCTCAAAAGAGCAACACCTTCCTTAAGCAATAATTTGTTGAGCCTAGGAGTTCTTCAATTTCTAAAGAATTGGAAATCTGGAAGAACCAAGAACAAAAAACTCTTATTTTTCCCATTGAATCTTTGTTCCTTCCCAATTAGAAGGGACATCTTATGCATTCCACTTCTTAAATTGGGGTTTGTGGCTTCCACGTGGATGATGAAAGCATCCTTGGAGCAATCTCATAGTTCTTATGGGGTGGAGTTTATGGGATGGTCCATGGCATGAATTTTCCATTTGACCCCCTTTTTTTATGCTAAAAAGGGTTTAAGGGAGATAACACATCAAGTTGATTGCAAGGGCCAACTTGATCCTCTTCAGATCCTATAAGAAAGATCCCTAGGAGAGCTTATAACTCCTATTAAAGGCCATGTAGAATCTATACTAGGTCTAACCAATTACCCACTCTACCTTCTCTACATTTTTGATGATCTATCTTTGTCTCAATAGAGGTTTTAGTGGCATGTTACTGTCCTTTCTCCCATTACTGATAAATAGTGCGCCATTGGTTTACGTAATCAATACTATCATCACCACTTAAACAATGAGACATCTAACCCATGCTCACACTCAGATTGCAAGAGCAAAGCTCTACCAACTAAGCTATAGCCCCTAGATATGAAATGAAGTAAGCGGTCCTATTACATAGCGTATAATGGGTGGGGTATCTTGGGCTTGAACTAGAGACCTCACTCATGAATTTAATCATCACACCTATGATTTGATGAGAATAAGTTCTCATCATTCAAGAGTGACTCATCCTTCTCAAACACAATATACAATTTTCCACTATACTGTGCTCTCCAAGTGTACTTTCTCTCCTCCCTTTTTCTTTGCCAACAATCAAAATGTGGATGAGAAGAGAAAATGAGGTATTAATGAGATCTTTCTAACTCAATCCCACACACTCCAAGATCCTTTTTGGATCCTTCTTTTATCATCATTTATTAGGAGATGGATAATGATTTGTAATCTACCAATCCACTTAACTATCTACTAGTTTATGTTTAGAAAGAAGATAGTATGGTTTGAAATTGAAAAGTGCAATATTTGTGTGTATACAAAAAAATCTATTATGTCATCTATCTCTAAATGTTTAATTAACTAAAAGAATGCTTGTGCTGGAAATCATTTTCTAGATCAATAATTAATAAACTTATTACTTGGAAAAACAATAAAATCTTGTAAATCATACACATACTAATAATAAAAACTCAACAATAAAGCAACCACTATAACAAAAACTAATAAGTCAATAGAAAAGAAATATATTTTTTATGAGATAATAAAATAATATTTTAATATTTTAGGGATGTATTAAAGCCCATAGATAATTTAAATTTTTTCAAATGTTTTGTACACTTACTTTATCTGACTTACACATACTAGAAATTACTCTCAATCTCTGTGATGGCTAGGGACATTTATTCCTATCCATGTTCATCTTGGATAGTCAATATTTTTTAAAAAATATGTTAATAGCTAGGGGCATTTATTCCTATCCTCGTTCATCTTGGATAGTCAATAATTTTTTAAAATTATGTTATGGAAATTTTTAATTCCATCTCTAGCTCACGAAGACTATTTTTGGTGGTACTTGGACATTTATGATAGAAACATAAATATGGGTAACGCTAGTGGCAGACTTTCCTCTCGTTGCTTTAGAATGAATATGTAAGCATGATACTAGTTTTTTTAAAATGTATTTTTCCTTCCTCTTTGTGTAGAATTTCTATACTAATTTGATCTCTTGTTCTACTAAATTAAAATCTAGTCTTTTAATGTATTTAGAATGATGATATCCATAATTGATTCAGCATTGGTTCATGTGCTAAGAGTTATCTCATTAACTCATCTATTAATTATTTAGCGTCATCTTTGAATTCTTTAGTAGTTCCAAGAAATAGAAGCATCTAAGTATTTTCTACATATCTTGATTATTGCCAACGTTCTCTTTGTTGGAATAAATCAACAAAGAGATAGAGTCATAGTTTGAGTCCTAATAGGAGTCTATGAAGAATTGGTGATCTATTCACAATTCTAGTTTGCTGTCAATAATTGTAGTTTACTGTCAATAAGGCTTAATTTGTTGTCAATTAGTCAAAGCCAAACGTTGAGTTTATTTCTAGTTTTATAGAAGAGTAGTTGGTTGTAGTTTGTGTGTAAATATGTATTGCTTATGTTGTTTTCAATAGATGAAATTACTAAGCTCTTCATTTCCTTTGTTTTATGCTTAGTATTCTTTCTATTCTATTTTCTAATTTGGTAGCAGAGCTGAGGAATGTTGTAATGCCCTGTTGTGTTGTCTCCTACCTAGTATAGCCTTTGTTGATAGTGTTGTAAAAGTATTTCATAAAGAAAGAGGTCTAATCTAGCCTTCTAGAAGTGGAGCAGGCATGAAGATGCCATGTTTGAGTTGATTTTCTGAAATTTGCTAATGGTATATGCTTATCAATCTAATTTGAGTTCAAGAATTGGTAAATTTTCATCATTTGTTGTTCTTTGGTTACTTCAAAAATGACAAGTCTATTTGATTCCTATCTAACTGAGTCAAATATGTTAGATGGTTCCAATTATGTTAATTTGAAGTTTAAGATGCATATTGTAATGGAGGGATATAATGTGTGGAGCATTGTAATGGTTCTCAGGCTAAGCCTACTACACCTCCAAATGATGTTCAAGATTGGGAGAAAAGAGAAACCAAAGCCAACACTCTTTTACAAATGTCTATAAAAGAATCTATCATCCCTCATATAAGGGATATCACTACTACTACTGGTACTTGGAATGCCTTAAAAGGTATGTATGAGATTACAAATTCAAACAGAATTTTGTTTTTAAAGAGCACGTTACTTTCAATTAACATGGAAGCAAATGAAAATGTTAGTAGTTATTTATCTAGAATCAAGGATTTAAGGGATAAATTAGCTAACATTAGTGAATCAGTTTCAAGTAGTGATTTAGTTATTGTTACTTTGAATGAAATGATGCATGATTATCAAATATTTATTACTAGTTTGGTTGCAAGAGAAAAAACTCCTTTTGAGAATTTGGCAGGTATCCTTCTACAAGAAGAAGAAAGGAAGAAGCATGTGGAAAATATATCTCAGAGTATGAATTCAACTTTGATGGCAAAAAAAAGAATCCATTGAAAGGAAAACAATGGCCAAAGAATAACGAAGGCAACAAATTTCACAATCAAGGGTACAACAATGAAAAGAGGTGTCATGAAGGGGTATCATCTAATCCAAATATGAAGAAAAATGGTAATTGTAATTACTATGGAAAGTTTGGACATTATTTCTATGAATGTAGAAAAAAGAAGTATAATGAGTCCAAAAATAACAAATATGAAGGTAATTTTCTGAATGGTGATCCAAATACAATAAGTGACAACCTTCATGATTTAAATTTTTTTGTTTTTGATTTTTCTCTTTCAGTTGAATCAAGTGATTGTAATGATTGGTTTATAGATTTAGGAGCATCAATTTACATGTCATGCAATAAAAATTGGTTAAAAATTTTTCAAGAGAAGGATGATCGTAGAAAGATCTGTTTAGGAGATAATAGGTCACATGATGTAAAAGGATGTGGTGATATAAGTGTGCAATTGCCTAATGGCCATGTAAAGTAACTTTCTAATGTTATGTATGTCCCACAAATTAAAAATAATTTGATTTCAGTTTCAGCTATTATTGAACAAGGTCTAAAAGTTGAGTTCTTAAAGGGAGGTTGACAAGTTAAAGATATGAAAAATCAAAATAATGTGATTGCTAAAGCAATCATGATAGGAGGTTTGAATAAACCTAATATCAATATGGAAAATCATCATGCAATGACTTCTACAAGTGTGTCTACTAAAGAGATATGGCATAAGAGGTATGGTCATCTAAATCTAAAAGATTTGATTTCTTTACAAAGAAAAGAGATGGTGCAAGGTCTTCCAACATTTAAAGATGAAAAAATTAGTTGTGATGGATGTGCATTAGGCAAACAACATAGAAATGAATTTCCAATAAGAACCAATGTAAAGGAAATAACTATTCTTGAACTAGTGCATTCAGATGTGTGTGGTCCTATGCAAACTCAATCACTTAGGGGAGCATCTTACTTTCTTATATTTTTTGATGATTGCACTAGATACACTTGAGTGTATTTCTTAAGGAATAAGAGTGAAGTTTTTGAATATTTCAAAGAATTCAAAACTATGGTAGAACAAAAAACAACTCATAGTGTTAAGATTCTTAGATCAAATCAAGGGGGAGAATATACATTGGAAAATTTTGTGAAATATTATAAAGATAATGACATTCTTAAGCAATATGCAGTGGCCCATAGTCCTGAACAAAATGGTGTAGCTGAAAGGAAAAATAAAACAATTGTTGAATGTGCTATGAGTATGCTAAATCAAAAGAATATACCTAATAATGTGTGGACTAAAGAAGTTAATACAGTTGTGTATTTGCTAAATAGAAGACCTACCAAGTATCTTGCAAACAAAACTCCTTATGAAGCTTTTCTTGGAATTAAGCCAATTGTTAGTCTTTTGAGAATTTTTGGAAGTAAGGCATATTGTCATATTCCAAAAGAGAATAGAAAGAAAATTGATGCAAAGATATTCAAATGTATATTTTTTGGTTATTGTATTATATAATCCTACTACTCCTAAGGTATTTGCTAGTATAGATCTTATATTTCATGAATTTGTAGATAATGTTCAAGATGAAGAAAGGTGGACAAAACCATTTCATTAAAGCTACTTGAAGTAGACAATGAAAGTTCAAATAGTTTAGATCAGAAAAATCATGATCAAAGTGGGCATGAGACAAGTCAAGCTGAGTCCACTCCATCCAATAATGAAGCACTAGGAAGATCTATAAGGCAAATCAAGGCACCAATTAGGTATAATGATTATGGCTTAATGACTCAAATAATGAGTGTAGATGAACCTCAAAATTTTGAAGAAGCTAAGAATCACAAATAATGGATAATGCAATGAATGAAAAATATGTTTCAATTTTGAATAACAAAAATTGGGAACTAACTGAACTACCAGCAAATAAAATTCCTATTGGTTGTAAATGGTTGTTCAAAACAAAGTTTAATGTTGATGGTACTGTTGATAAATTCAAAGCTAGATTAGTTACAAAAGGGTACTCACAAAAGGAAGGAATTGATAATGAAGATACTTTTGCACCAGTAGCTAAAATGAATACTATTAGACTAATGATTTCACTTTCTACTAAATTTGATTGGGTTCTTCATCAAATGGATGTTAAATCAACATTTTTAAATGGTGATTTAAGAGAGGAAATTTATTTTGTTCAACTTGAAGGTTTTGTAAAATAGGGAAAAGAGCATTTTGTATGCAAGTTAAAAAAGGCATTATATGGTCTCAAACAAACACCAAGGTCATGGTATGATAAAATTGATAAATTCTTATTTCAACAAGGACATATCAAGAGTAAAAATGATCCAAATTTGTACATAAAGATTGATGAACATGGGAATGTTGTTTTTATTTCTTTGTATGTGGATGACTTAATCATAACAGGAAGTTCTATAGAGTTGATTGATGCAATCAAAGCCTATCTATCACAAACATTTGAAATGAAGGATCTTGGAGAAATGCATTATTTCTTAGGAATTGAGGTGTGGAAATAAAATGGTAAGACTTTGATTGCTCAAAGTAAGTATGCAAAGAAGTTAATCCAAAAGTTTAATATGCAAGATTATAAAACAACATTTATTCCATTAGAACAAAATTTCAAGTTCTCTTGTGGTAGTGACACTTTAGAAGTCAATGGGACATTGTATAGACAAATGGTGGGAAGTCTCAACTACTTGACCACTACAAGACCTAATATTTCATAGTCTGTCAGCATACTTAGCCAATTCATGGCTAATCCTCTTGACTGCCATTGGAATGCAACAAAAAGAGTTCTTTGATACCTATAAGGCACCATATCTTTTGGCATTGAATATACTAACCATTTGAATGTTGAGTTGATAGGTTACTTTGATTCTGATTGGGCAGGAGATCTAGATGATCATAAATCAACAACTAGTTATGCATTCAACATAGGATCAAGTGTTGTTTCTTAGACCAAAAAGAAGCAACTAACTATTTCTCTTTAATCTACTGAAGCTGAGTACAAAGCATTGTGTAGTGCTACCTATGAAGTAATTTGGATAAGAAGAATTCTTGAAGATATGGGACAAAAGCAAGATGAACCTACTCCAATAAATTATGACAGAATCAAAGTACAATCAAGCTGGCCAATAATCCAATTTATCATGAAAGATCAAAGCACATTGAAACTCAACATCATTTTGTAAGAGAGAAAGTTCACTCTCAAGAAATAGAGCTGCAATACTATAAGTCAAATGATAATATGGCTGATGTATTCACTAAGTCATTGGGAAAAATAAAGTTAGTAAAATATAGAGATATGTTAGGAGTGCATCTTAATTCCCTTGTTTATTAAGGGGGAGTGTTGGAAGAAATCAACAAAGAGAGAGTCATAGTTTAAGTTGTAATAGGAGTCTATAAAGAACTGGTGATCTATTCACCATTCTAGTTTGCTGTCAATAAGGCTTAGTTTGCTATCAATTAGTCACAACCAGATGTTGAGTTTGTTTCTAGTTTTATAGGAGAGTAGTTGGTTGTGGTTTTTGTATAAATATGTATTGCTTGTGTTGTTTTCAATAGAAAAAATTAGTGAGCTCTTCATTTGCTCTATTTTATGCTTAGTATTCTTGCTATTCTATTTTCTAGTTCTCTCCATAAGGTCTAATGTGATTTACTATTGTCATTGTATGAGAGAAGAATAGATCTATTAAATATCATGCAGTTGTAGGTTTTCAAATTCTCTTATGAGGATTTGTGACTTTGCTATTTTCACCTTTCTTGTACCTTAATATAGGAGGTACAAAAAAGTTTATTCCACGGTATGTAAAATAAAGTCATGTTGTAGTGGAGCCTTCTTCCATTATAGAATAATATTGGTACATTGCCAAGATGAGAAGAAAAACCTTTAATAGTAAAAAAAGATGCATTAAATTTTTTGTCTAACCAACCCACTCCTTGCCATTTAGCTTTTACTAAGGAAAAGATCAATTATGTTTTGAATAAGGATTTTCCAAGGCTTGTAACCTTGACAACTCTAATGATAGACTTAGTTGCTAGATAGATCCTTTATGTTTTTGGGTTGTTTAACCCCAATGCTCCTTTACATTTGGGTTGGATGTAATGAGACCATGAATAGCAATAAGTCCACTATTCCCATCCTATTTAGACCACAAAAACTATTTAATAATTTTAACTATGTCCTCTTAACCTTTATTAGAAGACATCAAAAAAGAAGAGTAGTATGCATGAGTAGCAATGAGTATTTTATCAGCAACTTGGAGTTCACTAGCTAGAGAGAGATTTATTTCCTTAGTTAGGTTTTTCAACAACTATGTTTATTCTCTTCCAATCCCTAAGAATCTAGTGAGAAATAGGCATGTCCTATACCATTAAGAATTAAGTTTTATTATGAAAAAGACTGGAACTAGAGAAAACACAATAAAATTGTAGTATGTCTATTATATTGGAGATATCCTTTCCATAAGTTTGTAAAAACAACAAACTTTTATTAGAATAATTGGAGTTGATAACAAGAACATTTTGGGGCATGGATACTCTTGAAATGAGTTTCATTTGGTATGCATAATGCAACATATAACCAAGTGTACATGTTGTAAGAACATATAAATATGGAGCTAAAGGACATCTTTGATGATTAGATCTTTGTAAAGGAAAGGCGTTTGTTATCATGTCATTGATAATAATTCATGCATTAGCATCCATGATCAACATTTGGAAATGAGCCCCAAATTTAGGACCAACCTTAGCAATTAAATCATATTAAGGATGAGCATTCATTAGATCCTATCATATGCCTTATAAAATTCTATCTTGATAAGCATTTCATTTTGAAAAGTTTTTTACATCCATTCACAAGTTTTCCAAACTAAAATTATAGTGTCAATAATATGGATTCCAATAGTTAAACTCATTTGTGTTAAGTTTGTAGTTACAGTTAGATTGATATGATCATGAGTTTCATTATTGATGATGATATAAATATATATTATATATATAATATATATAATATATATATTATATATAATATATATAATATATATATTACATATATTATATTATATTAATTATATATATAATAATGTATATATTATACATATGGCTAGTTATATTATTTTATACTAACTAATGATGTTTAAACCTTGGAGACATGTATCTTTAAAGGACATGTCTCCTTCTCTCATACTTATATGAGATCCAAATTTGCATTTGAAACATATCTATAACAATGGAAATATTATTACATTTGTAGACACGATCCATGTTACTTAACATGGTATCAGAGCCAACTGCAAATATATTAAAGATCAATTGTAATACAAAATTTTACATATTGAATGTGTATATCATTGGCCATGTTTATACCTTAGTCAATGCTTCAACAATTACTATATTGTTGAAGATTCAATGATGTTGGTCATAGAAACAATAAAATTCATTTATACAAAAGTTTTCCAAGTCAACAGTAATAAGACAGAAGTGATGCCCTGAATGTACACAAATGACATTAAAGATGCCAAATACACATAACACTAGAGCATAACACAATTCAGATTTCTTGTACACATCATAGTGGTTAGTTTTCTATATTTACAATAAGGCATCATTGATATCCATGTCAGCATGAAAATAAACCAAAAGATGATGAGTTGGAATTTTAAAGTTTTTGGAGTCAAGAAATGAAGATATAACAGCAAGAGTAGGTACCATTGGGAATAACTAGTTACTAAAAGCCTACATCAATTGATAATATATTAATTGTTTGAAACAACGATTGAGATATTGGGCAAGTTTGAAAGTAAAAACCTAGTCAACAAATATTTTTTCAGAACAGTGATAAAGTAATAGTTTGAGTCCACAACTATAAAAGTGACATTTCAGATTTTGGTCTTTGTACAGTAAGAAATGATGCATTGAATGATTACTAGAGACAAACAATAGTGCTGTCAAAAGACAAGTAATTCTTGTTAATAAAATATTGTGTGTGTGCTAAAGAAGGAAATTTTAGTCTACATCATAGAAAGAACAATGGAGTTACAGTGGAAGTTTAAAAGAAGTGACATTAACTCCTCCACATTTACACTATACCAAGTGAAAGGAAAGACATATAATGGAGAATTAGTTGCTAAGGTCTGAGAAGATTATGTGCTACAAAAGTAGAGGATCATTGCCAAGAGATAAAAGACACATTGGGCATCCAAATCGAGTGACATAGGAGAGAAGAGTTGATGCAATGTAAACATGATAACATTCAGAAGGAATAGTGTGCAACAGCTCTATGATTGTCATGGGTTCTTCATGGGCCTTAATAGTTGTTGGTGAAAATGTCAAAGGTAGAGAACAAACTCAACAATCAACTAGTTTTAAGTTAGTAGAAAGTATGGAGAAATCAATAAACTAGGAAGAATTGAAATAGTAACATCATAAATAAGGAGTAATCAATATTTTTGAAAGGGATAATTAGAACATCTGACTATTAATATCACAGATGAGAGTACAAGTTGATTTGATTATCCTATAGTGAAATTGGCACTTCAAAATCATCAAAGGGGTTGAGACAAGATTTTGATGACTATATTCTACTATGATTACACTTAGAGGATATAGCAATAATAAAAGATGGAGACATGTAAGGAAATTTTACACAAAGTTGTACAATTTTATTTTGACAGATTTGAGAATAGAGGGATTTATTCTTAAAATCAAAAGCAATTCAAAATGAGGTAATAAGAAAAAAGGAATGAGGATGGGGTAAAATTGAAAAACATATGGAGGAGTCACATAATTGCATGTGCTAACATGATGTCAGGATGAATAGACTGTCTCCTTGATTGGGAAATAGGAGGCATTTAAACAAGGATGATTATAGTTTGTTAGTGCATGGTCAATATATGTGACACATAAAATGAATCATGGACACCTGTACCACCTTGCTAGCAAGAGTGGGTCTGAATAGTATCATAAGGAAGGATCAAGAACCTACTTTAGAAATATATGAAATTCCATTGGCCAAGTTATGCATGAATGACACCATTTCTTTAAAACATATACTTTTATTACATTTGGAAGAGGTTCAAGAAGTGATGGCTTGAGTATTCTTGAATTAAACATTGAAATCTGCAAAACCTTTGTGCATGAAACTTTTATACATGAAACCTTTGTGTGTGAAACTAGTGAACAAACAAAGTTGGTAGACATATTCATCAAGCGATATTTAGCAATTTTAGCCTGAAGCTCAGTACTATGAATTATGGGATTTGGAGAAGTATTGTTGTGTAATCTCAAAAACTAATACATTTAAAGACATCAAGAACCAAAGTTAAATATTTTGTGATTAGAGTTCTTGCATGAGCTTTAAATCTCTCAATTTTTTTTGTAAGAGAAGAGGAAACTCATGCAATTATTTATAGCCATCAAGAAAAGTACATGCATTTCCTTACATTCATAGAAACAACTTATATTTGGAAGGATGTTAATAAGTGGTTGCTCCTAAATAATGAGATAAGTATTTTATGTTTATTATATCTTGAATATAACCCAAGTATTTTTTTAGTCAACCTCTTATTTGTATTTCTATATGCACTATAAGAGTTACATGCTTGATCTTTTCCTCCAAGAATGTTATTGTAGTAGAGGGAGATTAAGATTCAAAGGGAGCCTAGAATTTCATTAGAGGAAACTTTGAAAGAGAGGGAGAAAATAGAGGATCTGATCTAGTCAACCTCCAGTGATCTTGATCATATTGATTCAGAGGGAGTAAACCATGTTGTAATGGAATCTTCAATAATCAATAAATTGTAACAGTCAAGAGGACTGTAATTCATGCAACTATGTGATTTTAATGGGCTTACCTCTTGTGTATATCATGAGAAATTGGTGACTTAAATTGAACCATCTACGAGTCTCTCTTTTTGATAAATAAAACTTGATGTATGAGTTGTACAGCCATTCAAGTGGCACAATCATACTCAAACAAGATATTGACATATCGTCGATCAGTTTGTGTTTGCTTCTACTACTAAGCTAAATGACTGTTTGGAATTTCAACGGATAAAAAGAGCAAGTTAGAAATTAGAAAGAAGTTATCATATTTGATATAGGGGAGATGTTCCATTCTCAAATAATCTAAGAAGAAAAATTTGAATCTTCATGTATAGATAAACATTCTTATTTATGACATTTATCTCTCTCTTATTTGTAATTTCTATATATACTATAAAGTTTATTTTCCTTGAACTTTTCCTTTATGGCTGAGGATGTTCTTTTAGGAAAAGAAAGTTGGTACTTTAAACATGCTACCGTATATTGTGCAGAATCAACCTAATGATAGTAGCTCCAGAGACCCTGATGATCAAGATGGATAAAATGAGGATCTCATCTTTGATGATTAAGATTATGAGAGTCTTCTACATTAAGAGGGAGTATGACACTTCTTCGAAGGCAACACAAAAGCTTAGAAGATTGATACTCATAGTGAGTCTAGAAATACACTTGGGTGATTGCATGTTGATGGACCTACTCCTATGTATATTATGAGGAAGTATTGACTTATGACTATAAAATCTAAAGATTGATATCAAATTTAGAGTTAGTTCGACAGGTATCCTTGGGTAAAGAGAGTGTTTTTGAGGAACTAAATAAAGGACTTCATTTCTCAAGATCAATATTTAGAGGGAGAAAGTTTGAGATGCAATCCTTCGTAGATGATATTTTTGTTATGACATGAAGTTCTAAGGGAGATCCTTTGTAATGTTCTCTTCTCTATGAGAGAGAAGTATGAGGTGATTCAAACCTTTTGTTCCACCCTCTAGTAGCAGCTATGGTGGGTCCACCCCCTGACTTGGTTCATGGTGGCTATCATGTGAGTTACTACATGATGCTGTTATAGTTATGTCATGAAAGATGATGATCTTTCATTAATGTATATATTTAGAGGGGAGTTATTGAAAAGCGGCAATCTTATCAATACTTGGACCTATTATCATAACAAGCTACATTAAGTTGTTGTCTTGGTGTGCCAGAAGCTATGATAAAGAATAGAAGGTAGCTATTGTAAGGTGACAATCTTATCAATAGATGACCAACCTTCTAACACCAAGAGTGTTGAAGGTTATTTGTGTCATTGTTATTAGGCCATATTTTGTTGGACACATTGATATCCATCATGGTTATTAGGTCGGATCTTTTCAGAGACCATGAAAATTATTGGTGTCATTGTTATTAGGCCAAATTTTGCTAGATGCATTGATATCCATCATGGTTATTAGGCCAGATCTTGTTAGAAACCATAAAAATTATTGGCGTCATTGTTATGGTTCTTTGAGCTGCATATTACGAAACACCATAACTTAAATCTATTATAGACCACACTTAAAGTGGTAGTCAAACTTATATTAAAGTTATAGTATTTTCTTAATTTCCCTCCTTGCTAAAAGGAAAAACGTGTTGAGAAATTTATTCTCATTATGAATTGTAGCAAATTCCATATATAATATATGTGTGTGTTGATGGATTTATGTTGGTATCCTTAAATATACCATTCTAGGAATATCATACTGAGATGATATCTCTTCGTATACTCAAGAACATAATATGTTTTGTATCAATCCTTCCTAACTAAGAGGGAGTGTTAAGTTTGTAGTTATAGTTAAATTGATATGATATGAGTTTCATTATTGATGATAATATAAATATTCCTTTATAGATAGATAGATAGATAGATAGATAGATAGATAGATAATGTATATATTATACATATGGTTAGTTATATTATTTTATTCTAACTAATGATATTTAAACTTTGGAGACACGTCTCTTCAAAGGATATGTCTCATTCTCTCATACTTATATGAGATCCAAATTTGCTTTTGAAACATATCTATAACAATGGCAATATTATTACATTTGCAGACACGATCCATGTTACTTAACAATTTGTTCTATGCAAATATTTTTTTCTACAACTAGTCTAATTCAAATAGCTTAGCTTTTTTCTATAATTAAGGGGCTTTCAAAAGTGTTATAGGACACCAACCAAAAATAGTATCCCCCTAGTTTCTTTTGGGAAGAAACTTAACTATACCTCCATTAATGGTTGAGCCTAAAGGTCCGTTTTGGATTTTTTTTAGATAAACACAACCAAAGTTTTCCTAAATGTGAGGCCACATGGGCATTTTCCAACCATCTTTATAGGCTCCAACCATCTTCTCAAGGGCATTTTGTATATCTTTCCATTGGGCATCTTTTAAGAATTTTTCATAAAAATGTTTTAATAGTTAATTTTTTTCAACTCCATCTAAATAAAAAAGACTCAACATCATCTTTGATAGCAAGAATCCTTTCTTATATTTATAGTTAAGCTAGTTAAGGAAATATTAACTACCAGATTTTTGCCCTTTATCATGTCCACTATTTTTCAACCCAAATGATTTAATTTAAAAGTGTAATTACATTTGATAGTACAACAATTTTACATAATTATTTATAAGATAAAACATGATGAGAAGAGAAATTGAAACTTAAAAATGAATAAAAATACTGCAACAATGACATGAATATTTCAACCTAGATAATTGAAAATTTTAAGAAAGTAAAATTAAATAATAATATTTTAATAATTAATTTCATGAACTTAATCAGCATAATTAACTTTCTACATATTAAATGGAAAGAAAAATAAAACTAAATGCTGCAATAAACTCTACATACAAAAAGAAAAAGAAAAATAGAACTAAATGCTACAAACAGAATCAAAAGCCATCTTTTTTCTATCTACAAGAAACTCCAATTTAATAATCATTGCTATAACTAATATCATCCAAAAACTTCAAAATATTAACTCTTA
This sequence comes from Cupressus sempervirens, assembly GCA_028749045.1. NCBI lineage: Eukaryota > Viridiplantae > Streptophyta > Pinopsida > Cupressales > Cupressaceae > Cupressus > Cupressus sempervirens. The sequence continues at coordinate 719,767,705 of CM053790.1, read as the reverse complement.
TCATATTCTTATCGTTTTAATCTTCTTGAGGTGGCTCAAGTTTTTAATTGTTCTTGAGAAAGTATATAGTCAAGGTAAAAAAGTTATTATTTCAACTCCCCTATGACCAAGCTCAAGAATCAGACTGTCGTCATCAAAATGTAATGTAAAAGGAATTGATTAAAAAGATTTGTAGTTGTCGTCGAAAGTATCATAGCACAAATTAAAATAACACTCTAGTCTAGAAGTGAGACAGCTATATTCCTATTCGATAAAACTAAGATTTTCACATTCTTAAATCACTCCAGACATTGAACATAACATAAGGTTGACGTGCTGATCCTGCACCAGGTTCACTTTCTGAATCCTGAAGAGGTGGTGTTTTCCCGCTGCCATCGGGAATTGTGCCTTCCACATTAATGGGTACTGAAGCAATCTGTTGCAAGCCAAGTAGATTAGATGGAAAAGAATCTCTGGTGCCATTTATTTCCTTCTCTTCTACTTGAACCGGCTTAGTTCGCTTTGTTTTCCTTCCTAAAGATACTGTGCTGTCCATGATAGCTTTCACATTATATCTGCTTCTCTCGAAGTTTGTAATTGCATTTTCTCCTCTGAACTTTATGACAGCATTGTCATAAGCCTCGGTTGCCTCTTCCTCAGTGTCTGTCAGTTCAAACATGAATCAACAATCTTTTCATGTGGTTTGATTTTAGTTCAGTGCGCTATACAATAATTAATTTCAAATATTGTACTATAAAATGCCAAAGACGTGCTTACTGAATCGCCCCAGATACACATGTTTCTTCCCATCAATCATTCTAATCCGAGCCGTCCACTTTCCATCTTTCTGACTGCAAAGCCATACCATGATTCGTAGAACTACATTAGGCCAATGCTGCAGTCTTTTATGTTATTAAACTTATCTTAATGAAGTTTAAACTAATTCCATCTTTTTATAGCAATGTGTAAGACTAGAATATCCATGTAAGCTTTTAAATCCAAACCCTGATACTCCGCGGTAGGCTGATCTCCCCCGTGAAAACCCAGTGCTACTCCTACAAAATTTGACAATTGGAAAGGGTTTAGGTGAAAGAAGCACTCATTCAAACCGGAAATCCAAATAAACAATATGACAGATCCCTGTGAAGCTTTTGTTACCTACTGAAGAATTTGCTCCAATCTTTAGTACTCATGAAATCAATTATGATATTAAGATCTTTTACCAGATCTGCTTCTCTCTACATAGCCGCCCAACCCCTTCAGATACGTAGATGTGATATATTTTAATTACCTACTTATATACGCAATGCATTCTTCCTTTGACATGTTTTCCATCTCCTTCAATTCTCTTTCATAGTTTTCTATCTGCTTTTGATACAAAAGGTTTAAAATATTAATCGAAAAGCATAAACAGCTTATATCACATTGAGATTTTTTACTGGAAAGCTGATTTTTTACAGACCAACCAAACAACACATCACACTCAGCTATATCTTACTGGTCATAATACATCTAACTCTCATCTGAGAAGAAAATGTATTTATTATGTATTTACATCATATATTGCAGCTAACTCTCCTCTACTTTCTCTTCTGCATTGTTCTTTTTTATTTGGTGTTCAAGATGACTAAGTGCTCTCCAATTTGCAAATAGCAGCGTGTTGATTTCTTTCTCAGTTCTTGTTGGTTAGTGTCTGATGTGATATGTCTTTGTCAGATTTGTGCTTTGTGTGTTTGTCAAAAGAGTTTAAGCTTTGTGTGTTTGTGACATTGGAGATAGTTGGAGATTCTTAGAAAAATGTAGAATGATGGTGTGAAGCTGGACTATTCTCACAATAACCAGTCTTTTGTCTGCATGTGCACAATTAGATGAACATGGAGAAGTGTCCTGCCCTTACTAGAAGAATGTGAAGTTATCTACTTCTGAGAAAAGAGTTCAACGGTGTAGAAAGCTATCTTTCAAAGAGGTTGCAAAAATAAGAAAAAAAGTTGATGAAGCATGCACAACTGACAGAAAATAATCGCTTGGCTTAGAAATGTGCGTTGGAGTTCGGTGAAAAGGAAAGTATAAGGGACTGAATGCCTGCTGTCAAAAATTCTATTATGTGCTTGTGTTTAAAGTGTTTTGTAAAATGGACTACTTATGTTTTAAGACATTGTATCTATGTGTTAAATATGAGATAGGCTTTGTGTGTCAATGAAGTGTGTGAGTGTACTCTTGATTTCTTTACCCTGGATTGCTTTAAGTGGAAAAACGTTTGAGTAAAAGGTGAGATAGTGCATTAATGATTGTTTTCATGTTGGAAAGGTCTATTTGAAATGTGTGCACTGATTTGGGCTAAAAGAATCTTTGTTGGCACTAAGAGTTGGTATCAAAAGTGGCCATGTTAATGAGGATTGTTAGACAATTTGTGCTTCTAGTTGAAGAGCATGCTTGTGTTGTCTAGGTGGTAGAATGTACTTCTGTCATTACAATATTTGATAAGACTAATTGAAAGATGTTCCCCAAAGATTGATCTTTTAGTCTTGTCAAATTATTGATAGTCTTTGGGTGGTTGTTGAGAATGTTAGATTAGGTGAAAAACTAATCTCCCAAGAACACTTGCATGCATAAACCTGTCACATGGATGAAGCAAAGAACAGAGGCAAGGAAAAATCAAGGAGACCAAAAAGCCAGATCCATCTTATGGACATGCAAAGAGCAATCTCACATATAATTCAATAAGTGAATGAATAAAATACAAAGAGGTGAATCCTTATAAAGGAATCACGAAACCCGAAAAGGGAAACTAAAGCCTAAGAAAGCTAGGGTTGCACAATATAATTAATAAAATATTAATTATATGCACCTACAAGATAGCTTAAGAAAACTAGAGTAATAGGCAACTTAATTAATTAAATCAAAGTGATTTAATTAATAAGTTAGAACAAATAATTACTCTAACACCCCCCCTTAAGCGAAGCTTGGGAGGAAGCTAACCTAGCATAGCTATGAAAGAGAATTGGGTCCCAGCAACAAGGCCAGATCAGGTACCCAATCACAACAAAATCTCTATAAAGAGGAGAAATAGAAAAAACCACATGGGAAAAACCCTACTCCAAAAAGAGATAGCAAAGAATGTTCCAGAAGAAGGAACAAAGAGATCAGAAGAGAATCATTGAAGCATGAAGAACCGCAAAACTCTGTCAAAATGCTGATCTGTAGAACCTCCATGGAAATAGAAGGCACGAACCATCAACCAAAGAATCATAGAACAACAATATAACCTCCCCTTAAGGCAGGTGAGGTGACAGGCAGCTGAAAAGATGGGCCAAAAATCTCCTACAACACAGGAGCCAAACACATTGAGAGTGAGGTACAAACACAAATAAAGGCACGTGTCATCGACACTACATGAGGAATTAGAGAAAGAGGGCTTATAAGCGGCAAACAACTATCCCCCCCATGGCACTTTATATAATAGTGCGAGTACAACGAATCACAATGATGAAAAGGATCCCGAAACGCAAGAGTGGCACTTTATCTCAGTGCGTTGCATAAAGATGCTTACAATGAATATCAACAATGATCAAAAAAAATATAAGGCTGAAACAACAGAAGGTAAAGCCCGAAATGAAGCAACTGAAGCAACAAAATCGATCTCCGGACCTGAAACAAACAGAATATCCACCAGAATGCTAAAATGCAAAAGACTGAATAAGATGTGTCTAGAATAGAATCTGGAACAACAACCAGCATCACTGGAAAGAGCACAGAAAGAGCTTTCCAACAATATAAAGAAGTCCAAAATCGGAGATCAGATGCTCAAGATACGCCTCCCGGAGTGCAAAATAGAACATCTGGCTTTGACTACCAAAATAGGCAACCAAACTGCATCAAAACCCAAAAAAACTTGTACAAGCATCTCCGTCTTGGAACCAGCTTTTCGGCGTATTTTTCGGATTAAAAAAATACGTCCGTATGCTCAAGTTACGGAGAAAAAACCTCCAGGGTCTTTGAAAATGCAAAAAATTATTTTTTTTTAATAAAAAAAATAATAAAAAAACAAAAAAACTCCACCACCACCGCACCGCCGGCGGAGCGGAGGCCGGGTGGTGGGAGGGAGGAGCGGAGGCCACCACGGACGGGGCTGCGGCGGGAACCGCTGGCGGAGCCGCTGCGAACCGCTGGCGGACCGCCAGCGGTGACCGCTAGCGGCTCCGCTGCGGTTTCTTAACCGCGGTGGCTTAAAACAGCCGCAAAATAAAAATTTTGCAATTTTTTTTTGATTTTTGCCTCGTACTGCGTGCAAGGGGCCGTACGGCCCTGTCAGACAAAAAAATTTGCCTCCCAGACCAATGGTGTCCAAAATGGACAAATTTTATATGGATTTTGACTGCAAATGGCCTTCCGAATCCAATGGAAGTGTCCGTTTGAGCCCAAAGTGCTCCAAATTTTTTTTTTTTTGCAATAAGTGCAAAAAAGTTGTCCGTACAGCCTCCCACTACTCCGAAAAAAGCAGCTTCTGAAACGCTTCAACAAACCACGAACAACAAGCAACAAGCTAGCTCTGATACCATGTTAGATTAGGTGAAAAACTAATCTCCCAAGAACACTTGCATGCATAAACCTGTCACATGGATGAAGCAAAGAACAGAGGCAAGGAAAAATCAAGGAGGCCAAAAAGCCAGATCCATCTTATGGACATGCAAAGAGCAATCTCACATATAATCCAATAAGTGAATGAATAAAATACAAAGAGGTGAATCCTTATAAAGGAATCACGAAACTCGAAAAGGGAAACTAAAGCCTAAGAAAGCTAGGGTTGCACAATATAATTAATAAAATATTAATTATATGCACCTACAAGATAGCTTAAGAAAACTAGAGTAATAGGCAACTTAATTAATTAAATCAAAGTGATTTAATTAATAAGTTAGAACAAATAATTACTCTAACAGAGAAGAGGCTAGTCTCAAACAATGCACAATTGTGAACTACCAAAAAAGTCAGAATTTTAATAGACTATATATTTTGGATTAACTTTTTTGAGAGCATGTCACCTTTGTTAAAAGGAATATCTAGAGAATGTATTGCATGGGTGCTATTGTAAGGGGTGTAATATCTATTGTCCCCAACAACCCAAAGACTTTTGGTTTAGCATATTGATGAATCATGTATTTGAAAATGATTCTTATACAATTGGCAAGTACAACTGTTGGATACCCATGTACCTTGACAAATGAATTTCTTTTTATATGCACTCAATGCCTAATTTGACAGGTTAATAAGGACTAAAGTCCAAAAATCTATGATGGTTTGTGCATAATAAGTGCTTGATTTGTAATAATCCAAAACCACTTGAGTGCAAAGCTTATGATTATCTTTTAATCATTTGCAGGTAACCTTTGTGGTGGGCCACAATTAGTTCAGTACAAGCTTTGTGTTGATCGTGAAACCACTTTTAGGATGTTTGTGGCATTTTTGATGAGCTTTTCAAACCACTTCAAAATTACATGTGATTATGATGAAGAGAAACAATATAGTGATTGTAAAATGGGTAGCTAACAAGACTTTAGATTATGACCCATCATTTTTAGATTATGAAGGATATTTGAGACATTTTGAAAATTAATCAATGAAGGATGTCAACAAGGTTAAATTAATTATCTCAATCAAGCACTTAGAGTCAATTCTATTTCACCATCCATCTCAATTACCCATCATAAATATATTGTGGCTAACACTCATCTACACAAAAGAATCACTTATATATATAATATATATATATATATATATATATATATATATATATATATATATATATATATATATATATATATATATATATATATATATATATATATATATATATATATATATATATATATAACATACAATAAGTTTGATAAGAGCCTATATTTGAGTTTCTCCTCTAGATTCATGTATGTTTTATGACATTGTATTTATGTGTTAAATACGACATAAGCTTTGTATGTTAATGAAGAGTGTTAAATAAGTGTCTAGTGTTATATATAAGCTATGGGTGTTACCTTTGATTTCTTTACCTTAGATTTCTTCAGGTGCCAGAATGTTTGAATAAAAGGTGAGATAGAGTGTTAATGATTGTTGTCATGTTGGAAAAGTCTATTTGGTTGAAATGTGTGTGCTGATTTGGGCTAAAATAATCTTATCAAAAGTGGTCACAGTAATGAAGATTGCTAACAATTTGTGCTCCTTTGAAGAGCATGCTTGGTGTTGCTTAGGTGATAGAATGTATTTGTACCATTAAAATACTTGACAAGATTAATTTTAAGATGTTCTCCAATGAGAATGCTAATTGAAATATGTTCTCCAAAGATTGATCTTTGAGTCTTGTCAAATTATTGATAGTCTTTGGGTGGTTGCTGAGAAGAGGCCAGTCCCAAACAATGTGTAATTGTGAAGTACAAAAAAAGTAGAGTTTTTAATGTGCTATATAGTTTGGATTAACTTTTCAGAGAGCATATCATGTTTGTTAAAAGGTATATCTAGAGAATGTATTGCATGCCAGCTATTGTAAGGGGTGCATTATGTTGTCCCCAACAACCTAAAGGTTTTCTATTTAACATATTGATGAACCATGTATTTGAAAATTATTCTTATACAACTGACAAGTACAGCTATTGGGTAACTATGTACCTTAGTAGATGGATTTCTTTTTATATGTACTCAATATCCAGTTCGATGCAAGTTAAGAAGGATTGAAGCCCAAAATGCTATGATGGTTTGTATACAATAGGTGCTTGGTCTGTGGTAATCCAAAACCACTCAAGTGCAATACAGTTATCCTTTAATCATTTGCAAGCAAGGTTTGTGGTGAGCCACAATCACTTGAGTACAAACTTTGTGGTTATTTTGAAACCACTTTTATGATGTTTGTGGAGTTTTTGATGAGCTTGAAACTACTTCAAGACTTCTTGTATATGATTATGATGAAGGGAAACAATATATTGATAAGTGATTATAAATGAGTAGAGTACTTTAGACTATGACCTATCATTTCTAGATTATGAAAAATATGCAATACATTTTGAAAATAAATAAATGAAAATGTCATGAAGATTAAATTAATTATCTCAATCAACCATATATATAATTATACAATTAGTACAGATCAACATCCAACACATGAGAGTCAGTTGTCTTTCACCATCTATCTTACTTGCCCAAAATAAATATTGTAAGTAACCCTCATCTACCGTAGAGAATCAGTTTATCATATATATTTTTATAAGTGTGATCAGCAGAGCCTATATTTGAGGTTCTCCTTTGCCTTGTTTATTCAACTTGATGTAGGAACCCACAAAAGTAAAATACTAGCGAATAGAATAGATTTTGAAGTTGTAGAAAACTTATACCGGAAAGTTTGTTGAAGCTGTGGGACCCCAATACTTCAGAGCTGCCAGATCGCGAGCTCTAGCTGCATTCTGCTCATTTTGAAATCCACCTGCATTACATCTATGGGAAGTTAAATTACATATCTGGAGCTTCACAAAGGCCATGGATTCAAAACATTTGAAAGCATTTCTTACCGAGATAGACTGAAGAATTGAACCATTACCCCGGATTGAGCGAATCATGGTAAGACAGTTAATATAGTCAAATTAGTATACAAGTATGAAAAAAAAAAAAGGAACACAACGCTTCTTTTTTTCAAAACATAATCCATTCAATAGATGGGATTCCATGGCATCTCAAATCCAAGAGAAGCCCATAAAATAAACCTCCACGATTTTTCTTCAAAGCATTGAATGATAGTTGATTTTGATATTCACATGAACCAATCCAGGACTGTAAGGAAAAAGACTTGATAGATAGCTTATCAGAATAAAACTAACCGTCTTTACCAGTACGCTTGTCCCACAGACGGGCTTCATACTTCCGTCCCAATTTATTCCTACATTGACTTCCAAAATTTATTACATCAAACTAACACTTTATTTTATTATGTCATAATATCTCCATACGCATAAAAGTAAATGTAAACACACCTGTAAACTCCGCGGTAGAATGAATTTTTACTATGAGACGAAATAATGGTCGTGTTTTTGGGATCCATCAAGTTTCCACTTTTGGGCTAACTGATTTTCAATAGTACATCTAAAAACGCTGAGATCCGACCTAATATTCAAAGTTCATTCGAAGAATAATAGAAAAAGGTGCAAAATTGCAATCATATCCTCCAATTTCACTGCTATTATTATTATAATTGAACGGAGCCAAATCCAAATACACCATATTGAAGAAACTGTACGGTGAAGAAAAAACACAAGCTGAACAAAGACAATTGCTTAGCTATCATAATATGATTCAAGACTACATAATCTCTTTCATTGGTTTAGAATAAAAATTAAGGTTTTGATTGACAGGTTGACTAAACAATATAGAAAATAAAATTAATCCAAACGGTTATACAAATGACGGAAAATACAAACAAAATAATATAGAGATCAAGAACAACATCCAAATGTGAAAAAAGAATAAAGAGAAGAACAGAGAATATTAATTGACAAAAAATCAATCAAATCATTAATTAAACTTGGAATTTAGTAGAAGAAGCAATAAAATTATGGTAAAATTATTCATATCAATGGTTAATGGAATCTTATATCTTCCGTTTAATACTAAGCTGTTGGAAGATAATCTTTGGACTACAAAGATTCACAGTCTGACTTCTTGTATAAGTTGCATCATCCAAAATATTGACAGGAAAATATATTTTTTGAAAAATTCATCCATTCTGATAGTACAAACCATACATAGTTCTTAAAACATAGCTAAACCTGGTTGAAATGGTACATAATAAAAAATCATGACATAAATAAGTCAATATTAAAAGAACAAAGTAGAAAATCTAATACTCTTTAAATGCCCTCTAAATAGTAATGTTTCCTGTAGCTCTTTTGGGAATTCTAAACAATGTACCTGTTGGAGTTTTGGCCTAGCTTCTCTATCTCTTATAAAATCCCTTTCCACCACCACTATATGATTTTTGTGTGCAAAGCACAACATATTGTGCCTTTGCTTTACCCTATCTGGTGCCTCTGCGAGAACCAAAAAAAGGCTGCCTTCTCTCAAAAGCTATTGGAATCAATTTCGTCTTCAATTAGAGAGTAGATCGACACAATGTTTGTTTATAAAAACGATATGACACTTGGTAGGACTAAACCTAGCTACAAACCCTAGATTTAGGCGGCGAGATCTCTTTCCACCACCACTATATGGTTTTTGTGTGCGAAAAATAACAAATAGCGCCCTCGCGATCTTCAATTAGAGAATAGATGGACACAATGTCTATTTATAAAGATGATATGACTCTTCATAGGACGAAACCTAGCCACAAACCCTAGATTTAAATTCCTACCCAATAAGACAATTCAAAGTATAAAAGTCAATATGTCTAATATATTTAAAATTTTATATTATCAATAATAAACATATTTTTATTTCTTATGATTTAAAGTTTTAAATTTATAATATACACATTCTTTATTCATTAATAAAAAATAATTTTCTAAATAATTAAAATAACCATTTTCAATGCTATAAATACAACAAATAATGTTAATGTGTTAAAATAAATTTGATTATATATCATTTGTAGTATTTACTAATTCTATATTATACTTCATTGAAGAAAGTTACAATTACTTTTAAAAATTAATTGGGAGAGCTACTTTTAAGAATTAATTAGGAGAGCTTAAAAATTAATTGTCATTTGTATTAACTTTCTAGCTATGTTAGATGTTTCCTTTTTTTTTTTTGTATAATGTTGCTAATGGCCTTCCCCTCTATATTGTTGGCAACATGGGTTGAATGGACGCTCCCTTTTCTTAGAAGCAACTAAATCAATGCTATTGAATAGATACAATGCATTCTTATAAAGATGATAGATAAGTACACATTTTTAGGGTGCACTTAACATTTATGAATTTTTTCATTGTCATATTTCACTCTCTTACGCTCTTAGCTATCTTACCTAAAATATGCTCGGAAAATTTTGAGGTGGTCACCAAAACGAAGTATCAACAGCAACATCATAAGATACCCTGGGAAGAAAATGTCGCTCGCAACGAAGAAGTAGATCAAAACACCGCACATGTCACTTGTAAAAAAACATAGTCTAGGCCTCGAATGTGCAGAACTAACAAAGCATAAGGAGCAGCGTTTGAGACCTGGAATCATCGAGATATCCATAATGCCATATGCCGATGGGTAAAAACTTCGGGAAAAACAAAAAGAGTGTTATGCCTTAGAAAGTCAATTCACCAAGATTAAATCTTAAAAGGCCCAGCTATAGCGAAAACCACAACCACAATAATAAAAGTTTCATCAATGGCGGATCTAAGAGGGAGAAATAAAGAAGAAATTTCGCCTGCAAAAGAAAAGAGTAGTACTTCACATGTGACTCAGATTGGATTAAATGTAGATGGAAAAGATAATCAGACTACTCCGGAGATTAGACAAATAAGAAAGCCCTCAGAAAGAAACAATAGAAAGAAACCCCCAAGTGTTTCCTGGTAACAACCAATTCAGCAGCGATAACATAATAATCATTAGCAACAATTACATTTGAGAATCACTGGTTCAAATGTAATTACTCAGGGTCTCTTTACCTATTGGAGCAACCCAATATCAAAGATTCAACCAATATTGATATATGGGCTAAACATAGGCTGCGGGACCACGCAAGTCTCTCTTCGCTCTCTTTGTTTGGTGTACATACATTGTAAAAATAGGGAAATTAGGAATAAACTGCTTAATGAACCTCTATGCTTCCTAAAAGGGTTTAGTGCTAATTTTCTTTTGATCAGAACCTAATTTCACTGAAACTAATGTTAATCACTTATTTATTTCAATTTGGGTAGAATAAAAAACTTTCTAGTAGAATTAGCTCATACTCAAATACTCAAGTGAACATGAAATGTGATAGGTGAATATTTAGGAATTGAGACTTATTGTAGAAAATATAAGGAAGTTAAAATATTAGTTAATTTGACTGAAGAAGTCTAGAAAATATATCCCATCAAAGTCATCACTAATATATGTATTGGTGTAAATAAGTATTTACTATTTTCACTTTCCTTAAGTTTACTTAGGATAATGTATATTCATATTAGTTGTCATGTAGGCATCTAGGAGTTTGCAGTCATAGGAATTGTCATATAGACAACATAGTAGTTTGTACTTTGAAAATTGAGCACATGTTGTTTACTACATCTCTTTATGAGATACACCTTTATATTCTTATCCTCTCATTGTTGCACGTACAATCATGCACAATGGAAGATAATCCACTCTTGGTGGACATGTGCTTAGTTGTTATGCTTATCACTTGCATAACTTTTACTCATCTTGATTTCCTTTATATACAAGACACTTCTATGATGTATTCATCCAATTATCTAATTAATCCATTCTCCTTTGATCACATCTTGTTTCTCTTGTGCTATCTCTTCAACTTCTAGATCTTGGCATTTTATTTTTGCCTTAGACAAATTCTTACATGGTATGCAAGTTTGAGGAAGATTCTTACATAGTATCAAAGTTATACAAAATTCTTACATGGTATTAGAGTCAAATGAGCATTCATTACATAGCCATTATAAAGAATTTTATTGTGGGTGAAGATTAGAGCTTGTTGGAGTAAATCAAATGTTGGCATCACATTCGAAAGGTTAAAAAACCCCTAAATTGACTTTTATTTCATAAAAAATGAACGTCTAAGAAAATCTAGAGTCATTTGATCATTTAAGAATCTGTCTCAAGCTTTCATACTATGTAAGAATTTATATAAGGCAAGAATAAAATGCCAAGATGTAGAAGCTCAAGAGGTGGCACAAGAGAGAATAGATATGATCAAAGGAGAATAAATTAATCAGATAATTGGATGAATATATCTTAGAAGTGCCTTGTATATAAAGACAATCAAGATGACTAGGATTCATGCAAGTCATAAGCATAACAAGTAAGCACATGTCCACCAAGAGTGGATTATTCTTCATTGTACATAAATGTACATGAAATAGTGAGAGGATAAGAATACAAAGGTGTATCTCATAAATAGATGTAGTTGATAGCATGTGCTCAATTAGAGTACAAACTACAATGTTATCTATATGATAATTCATATGAATATGAAAACTCCTAGGTGTCTACATGACGAATAAATATGAATATGCAAATTATCCTAAGTAAACTTAAGTAAAGTGTAAATAGTAAATACTTATTTACCAACAATTTTGATCTACAATACATGCCTTTCCCGATTTCAAGGTCACACTCAAAAAATAAATCTATATGATCCAAAATCAAGATGTACACCAATATGACGAAACCTAATTATAAAAACATAGGGGGAGAAGAATTAAAGAACAAGATAGAAATTATGGAGGAAGACACAACTCTAAATACTAAAATAAAACTTCTTCAATTGAGACATGAGGAAGATGGACATGAACAAGATCAACCATAAAAATTAAAAATATGTACAAGGTAAAATGTGAGGGAATAGGAATAAATCTAAACTACTTACATTTCAGGGGTTGGACAACTTTGTACCTCATAAGCTTTTCAAGGAGATTAATCCCTTCGATTCCAACTCTAATGTAACTAGATCTAAGGAGATTAGCGTCAACCAAGAAATGTAGAGGAACTAATGCAAATAAAGATCTAATAGTTATAAAGTTAAAGAAAGAATGCAAATGTCCTTAAAACCCTAATGCAGTAGAAATAGCTATAAAAGTAGATGTGTAATATAGCGCTGAAATATAAATAAATGATAAAGTGTATTGAAATGAAAAAGGATAAGATGATATACCTTACAAGATACCAACATCTAAAAGGTTTTTCAAATGATGTCCAAAGCTATTGATTCTTGCAATTTAGGCTAGAAATTATGAGATCTATAAAACCTTGAAATTGTCCAGCAATCTAGCAAGGTTGACTTTCTCAAGTAAGGTTGATTTTCTCATTTACCAAGGTCATTTTTTATGAGGTCAAATTTCTCCTAAAGTAGGGGTGTAGTGAGTCCTTGATCAATTGTGTCTCATTCTGATTCTAATTTCATAATTCCCAAGAAAAAGTATTTGAATCTATAATATGTTTGTTGTTATGAGATTCACAGCCTACAATAAAAAATGATTTTTGATTTTTGATGGGGGGTTTGACTTAGTCAAGCACTATTTTAAGAATTAATCTTGAATTAAAATAATTGAATTATAGAATATATAAATTAAATATATGAATTTATGTTACAATAGTCGAATCCTTTGATTTGTATGCAATAAGATCTCTTTACCAAGTGAATTGGATAAAGATTGTGAATGAATAAATGTAGAAGATGCAACAAAGGACCTTGAATAGATTGAGGGAAATCTTGAATATAAATTCCTTCAATTTCTTGAATCCTTGATCTTCAATGGAGACATTTCCTTGAAGAATGCTTGAAGACATGGATACTTGAGAACTTGAATCCTTGAATTCTTGTACATGCTTATACTTGTGTGTACATAAGAAAATGGATATGATATGATGAAAAATGGAGCAAATGGATGTGTTTATAAAGGTCTTATAATTAACTCTCACCCACAAAATGACCTTCATCAAATTTTGCACTATGTGTGTACCCAAATTCAAGATTTGAGAAGGGGACCTAAGATAGGACCTAGATAGAGACATAGTATGTCCTTGATGAGCCTATTAGGGATAAACTATGCCCTTGATAGGGCAAGGATGCACTATATCACTTCTAGCTAGGGCCTAGAAACTTAAGAATGCCTTTGGGGTTAGAAAATAGGTCTCAAATCCTAGAAATCAAGTATAATTTACAAGATATGATTGCTATAGTGCAAAAAATAGTTTTTGAGTGATTGGATGAAGGAAATGGAGGACCTAATTGGTTACATTCTACCTTGATCTTTACGCCATGAAAATATGCATATCAAAGATGATCTATTAAGTTGTACCCTAATTTCTATTAAGAAAAATGAGAAGAAATGAGGAAGAAAAGAGGATATATGCAAATAGATGATGATCCTAAACCATCATTAAATCGCAGTGTTTCCAAATTAAGACAATACAAATAGTAATCAAGAAGAACTAACATATGATTTAACACATGAAATAAAGAATGTGAAGAATTCTCAATCAAAGTTCCATGATGACTAAATTTATGAGAAAAGGGTATATAAAATGGACCAATGATAAAAATACAAGCAACAAAATTTGTAGATTGAAGATATCAAAAACAATATTATAACATATTGCAAAATGATTAAGGATATTGTTTTAGTCCATAATGATATATGTGATCAATTAATATTATGGGAAGATGCCAAAAAAACACAAAATATTATAGGAATTTTAAGGAAAAGATCTATTAGAAATTTTGAAAGACTCTGGGGCTGAATTGCTCAATCAGATACATGATAACTATATAGGGGAATTTAACAATGGAAAAAATTTGCTAGATATACAAACAAGAGTCATAGGGAGTAGGATAGAGAAAACCATTGCAAAACTTTAGAGGAACAAGAAATCCAAGAAAGTGATACAATTACAACATGACTATAGAAAAGAGAATGAGCAAAAAGAAGAAACGCTTCCAGTCCCAAAAATTATTGAGAATGACATTATTATCTTTAACAATATTATAGGAAAATAATTCAAGGTGGAGATAAAAGAAGAGGAAGATTAAGAATTAGTATAACTAGATAACTTATGGCTAAACACCTCAGTGATGGAGAGACCAATAGTATAAAAAAGACAAAAAAAGTAAAGTAGGAAATCATTTTTGGAATTTCAGCAAGTGATAAATAAGAATAAAAAAAGTCCAAAAATTTCAATTATTGATAGAAGTCTAAATAAGGAATTTATTTCATTAGGTGAAGAAGCAATTAATACAGATATTGATTCACTATTAAGGATAAAAGGAACCCTAGGTACATATGAGCTAGAAGAAGATTATGTGAAGAAACTACAAAGAAATCCAATAATGGATAGTAGTAGTAGGACAAAAAGATATGTAGTGTTCTATAAGGAAGTGGAGGTATGATGAGCCACAAAAATTATGAATAGTAAATATTATACAAGGTTAGAAGATTTTATCAATGGTAATAACAAAAACTATAGTCCAATAGTTGATATAAATCAAATAAAGGATTCTACCATCATGAAGAATTGACTAAAAAATAGAAAAGAGAGGTGGAAAATCATGTACAAAGCTTAGATGAAAGGTTGAAGAGGAAGACAGGTAATCTCAACTAACATAATTATTTCATACAGGGAAGGGGGAGTATCTTGCCAAGGGACAATGAAAATCACAACATGGAATGTTTTGGGGCATGAATGTCCCTAACAAACAAAGATTAATTAAATATATTCAAGGTTATTTCATTCATATTCAATATTATTAAAAGAAAATAAATTAAGTACATTAGAAAAAAAATAAAAATAAACAAAAGGATTTGTATATGGAAGATAGAATGGGTGGAATCAATAGGTGCATCTAGGGGCCTAACAATAAAATGAGGTCCTAGGAAAATTCCTTATGAGCCACTAATTCAGAGAAACCATTTAATTTTGGGTAGAGTCAGAAGCACCAACTACATGTTCATAAATTTTATAGTAACAAATATTTATGTCCAATTTGAATACTTAGAAATTAATAGTATGGAAAAAATTAAGCAAATACCTAAATTCATACAATTTAAAGAATTACATTTTAGGAGGAGACTTGAACACAATTCTTCATGTAAATAAAAAATATGAAGGATTCACTTTTATATCACAGTCACAAAAAGACTTCAATCAATGGGTAATCAACAACAACCTACTTGATATTAAGAATATTAACATAAAATTTACCTCAAACAAAAGGAGGAAAGGCTTTAGTCATATAACAGAAAAATTAGATAGATTTTTACTCAAAGGGGATCTAGGGTTATCGAATTACTCTCTCAAATCAAAAACATAATTTTTTTTTTTTTTGTCTTAGATCATTTTCCAGTTAGATTAGAAATCATGGGAGTCTACTAAAGGCACAAGTAATCCTTTTAGCTTCAAAAATATGTGGCTCTAGAACAACAAAATTCTAGAATTATTAGGAAAATTGAGGAATGAAGAAAAAATTGAAGGCTCAAAGATGCTATTCTTTGTGGAAAAATTAAACTACTGATATGGAACAAAGAAAAATTAAATAACATTTTTGAAGAAATCATAACATAAAATATATAATGTAAGACCTAAATAATGAAATCATCAAAAAAGGAATGAATAAGAAATATAGAGAATAAAATACTAATATGGAACATAGAAAAATTTAATAATAAGTACAAAAGAAGAGATATTCTAGAAACAGAAATCGAGAAATAAATTTGGTTGGCAGAAGGTGACATAAACATGATTTTTTTTATAATAGTAGAAAACATAGGAGAACCATCAATAGAATTACCAAAATTAAAGGTGCAAACAATAATATAATATGCTCATATTTTTTGCGAGGGAAACAAAGCCATTGACTGGACAATGAATCAAGTGGTCTATAGGGAAACAAAGTTAAGATGAAAAGATGAACTAAGAAAGGAAGTTGAGCTAATGGCAATTGTTAATTATGAAAAGGCACATGCTATCAAAGGAAAGATCACTCAAGATTGAGGAATTTATGAGGGGAAGTGATGGGTTTATGGTAGATTATCTATGTATCCCAAGGAGGTACCTTTGTGCAATTATGGATTATACTTGGCACACATGTAGGGTTAAAGGTTTCTTAGAAATCATATACACTTTACTTTTCTTGTTGATTTTCACTTCTTAGAGTAGTTGCAAGTGCAAAGCCGAATACAAGATGGGAGGGGAACCAAGAAACCAAGAGCCAAATAATTGTGAGGAATTGAAGGAAAATTTGGCTATGTAGGATATACTAGAAAAAGGGAAAGTTAAGGCATATATTGAGAAACTTCATGGGTATAAGCCCCATATTACAAAGTATTTTTTCAAAAATTGGATATAAGATAGGGTTACGCTGCATGGGATTACTGGGAAACTATCTAAGGAATTTATTGTTGAGATTATAGCTCTTCTAATGAAGGGTCTTAAATTCAACAAGGAGACTAGAATTCCAAATGTTGTGTTGAAAAAATTCCCAAAAAGTGATGAAGAGGAGAAAAGGTTGGAGAAGAGAGGCAAATTCTATGACTTGAACTAGATTAAGGTTATTTGGAGGGATTTTTTATCGTGCATTCATGAGTATTTCATCCTTGATGGTAGATCTAAGAGGGTCCACAAGTTTCATTTTGTGTTCTTAAATCATTTAGGTAAAAATATAGAGCCACTTTCCCATTTTATTTCAAATACTCATTGATTCAAAGTCTCCAAACCCATAGGAAGAATGCATCATGTCTTGTGCTCCATGAGGGTTTAATTTTACTTATTGAAAATTACTACAAAAACAATATTAAACCCTCTCTATTTGTGGAGAAAAAGTGGGAAGTGACTGGTAATGAACCTCACTCAAAGAAATTTAAAAGTGTGGAAGGTATTAGTGAAAATAAGAGTACCAAAAAGGGCAATAAAAGAGAGACTAAAAAGAAAAATTTGGAGGAAGCTATGGATTCTGAATACTTTGCTGAAGATGATGCCAAAAAGGAAATGGGGGAACTCATTTCAAACTTGGACAGTTACTCTAGGAGTAGAGGCATGTCTACTAGCAAGGATAATGTTGAGGATAGTAAAGATAGGAAGACTGAGTCTAATATAGGGTCAAAAGCTTTAGGGGATCAAGAGGGGAAACATAGTGATCACCCTTCACCTTCTAAAATGAATTCTAGTGAGGAGAAAATGGACATGGATATCAAAAAGAACAATGAGGGTGTTGAAAATAATCAAGACTAGCTAGGTTACTGAGAGGGGAGGGGTGAATTAGTAACCACAAAAAATTTAAATTAACTCATCACTTAATCCATTAATCATTCATTCATCTAATCTACTGCATGCATGAGAAAAGATAAAAATTCATAACACATGAACATAATATTTTGGTGACCCAAAAACCTTCCAAATAGAAAGTAAAATTGGGGTGGGAATGATACCCACAAAACTTCACTATTATAGTATAAAGTTGGCCTATTAGGGCTTACATTGGCCACTTCTGATGATCTACCCTATTAAGAGCAATCTGGATTGCTAGATCCACCTTGTTAGAGGTTTTACAAACATATAATGAAGTATGCACTCTATTAAGAGATTCAAACAAAAAGTATTAAGTCTACCCTGTTAAAGGATTTAGAAACCAATTCACCTATTAGGATGACACAATGGATCTAACTTACAACTTGATTTCTAAATAGATCCTTGAAGTATAGATCACCTCTTGTGATTGATATATCTTTACTGCTCCTTTTAGACCTTTCTCAATACTCTACTCTACTACTGAATCACATTCACTCTTCTCAAAGCATTACATATCCATCCCTTGATATTCTCATGCATATATTGCAAATGATACAATACATTACATATATATCATTCCAATATTTACAAATACAAGGTCGGCTAAGACACAAGTAAACAAAATATTATTGAGTCGGCCAAACAGTAGAAACTCAGGTACTGTAAGCTGACTTGGTGAACTTTTGATACTCGACATCCACTACATTACTCAACATCATCATGCACTTGGTAGAAGTAGAAGCTTGGTCCATACTAATCACACAATGTAGCTTTGACCTTGGTAACCATTGGAGACTTAGTGGATATAGTGTCACTTGGTAGATACTGACTCCTTCATTTACCTTGCTTTCACTTGGTAAACACTACACATCCATTACTCGATAGACACTGGCTTCACATCACACAAATTGATGACTCAATAAACACTATGAAGCTTTATGACCACTATCTACTCGATGATAACTATCTACTTAGTAAACACTGCTAGACTACACACTCACTCAGTAGCTTCAAGAATGCTTGGCATGAACTATTTAACTAATGAACTTATTTGGAAACCATTGAATGCTCTTTTACAAACTATAGATTGAGTAGTGAGCTCAATAAACATATAGAATTGAATGAGTGTTGTCACTAATGACAAATACAATGTAATGCCAAAAATCTCCCCGTTTGGAATTATTGACAAAAATACTTATAAGCCAAGACTTATGTACACTGAAATGTTGATTTTGATTTTTCAAAATTGATCTTTGTAAAGCTATTGTATATACAATTTCACATATCTCCCCCATACATATAGAATAATATATACATAGCCTTTCTCTATACATATGTCAATCTATTTTCTCCCTTATTGTCTCCACAAGTCTCTTATCATCTCTTACTTCCATGTCTCTTACTATCTCTTACTCTCCCTTTTTGACAATAATGCCAAAGAGTTATACAATAGATTCAACTAGAGACACCAAAATGTGAGAGAAATTCAGAGTGTACCTTGAGAATAAGAGCCAATGTCTTATCCTAGTTGTCTTGCAAAATTTTGCAGGCGGAGAGTGCCACTTGAACTTCTATAGAAAGTTCAATCATATGATTTGCTATGGAAAAATTATTATCCTCGACCAATGACTTTGAGTATGCAATATGTTTCTACATTGTGTCCATAACTAGAAGGATCATATTTTGGATATCTATCAATGTTAACCTCATATGGAAGAAGTTTCACCTATGCAATTCTAGGCCTGATTGCCTAAATATACACTCTATCACAACCAACCATAAAACATATGTCATCTTTGTAGTCTTCAACAAGTTTAGGAGGAATCCTGAACCTTGAACCTTGAAAAATTCAAAGTAATTATCCATAATGCTTTGAAAGTTTTCACCCAAATCTATAATGAATTCATTAATCTGATACAAAATTGAAGTGTCTTTCCTCCATATGATTGAACCTTTTGATGGGAAAAACTTTTGAACATAAAAGAAAAGAAATGTTAACAAAGAACCAAATTTGTAGGGGTTGATCTTTGATGTCCTGATACTATCCATATTCTTGTTTAGTTGCTTCAACAATAACTCTGACAAATCAAATTCCAAATTTTCCTTCACAACCTTATATACTAAATCAATTGCCTCACATGACATACTATTCAAATGACTAGAGCTATAAATCTTGTGAGAAATGATGTGAATACCAAACCTTAGTTCAATGTTAGAAACAATGCTAATCTTCAGACCTCTACCATCCCTCTCGGTTAGGGTTTTCTTTTAAAGTTCATCCCGAACTAGGGTTTTGGTAGATTTGGCTTTGCTCGGCATAGGGAGACTTGTAATCTTATGAATCATTTTGTTGGTGATCAACATAGGCTATTCTAACCACAATTGACCATTATACACACAACTGAGAATATACCTAATCCACTTAATTTGAAAGCTCCTTGGCATATGCGAGATATGGGTTAATCCTTTGGCTTCTAAATGCTTATGTTTTGGTTTCAAAGAGCCATTGACACACATTTCTCCTAGGGCACTATCCATCTCTAGGGTTCCAATCTCTTGAACAGAACACTTAAAATGAGTGTGAATGTCATTAATGAAGAGTACCTTGGGAGGAATTTGTGATTGAGCTCCATTAGGGTCTAGTGACTCTACAACTACTGGTACTAACTTGAAGTTTGGAACTTTCCATTCCACACCTTTTACCAACATCTCAAATCATCTTCTTGCCTTGCTACTACTACTATTTTTGGATGCCATGGCTACTGAGTAAATAAGAGAAAATTTTCAAACAAATTCTTCACTATAAATTCACTCAAAATCGCTTGGATGCACCTGGAATCACTCTGCTCTATGTATTCTGAAGTCATGGTGAAAAATGAAGTCAATTTTTTCCCTTTTGATGAAGATTTCTCCATTAATGCTTGGTACCATAATGACATAGTGCATGACAGACCGTCATCCACTCACTATGCTTGGTAGAACCTTGTGACTTGGCGTTTGAACAAAAATTTCATTACTCTTGACCTAGCTCGGTTGAGTCTATGACCAACCTTGCTCAGTATGACCAAATTTCATGTGATCCCTTTCTATCTAAAATATTGATTTGAATCTTCTCCTTTCTTTCATTTGGAACTGCTTGAGATATGACTTGAAGATACAGTTCTAGTTCCTCCATTAAGAATCTAATTGGAAATGGTGGAGTCACCCACTTCTTGAGTGACATGACCATTATTTGAACTAGCTTGCTCTGTAGATTTGGGAATCCACTATTGTCTCATTTGCTTACTGATGTTACCAACTTTAGCTTTCTTCTCATCTTCAACTCTTCCTATATTCATGCAATTCTTAGCTATATGACCATGTTCAGTACATGCATAACATCTTACTCTTGTGTCCTTCTTTCTCAAGTGATGCCTTGCACAATTTATGCCAATGTGTCCATATTATCCACAATAGTGAAATCTACACCAAGTATTATAGTCCCAACCAAATATTGCCTCTACAAATTGTTCAGTTGGATTGAATGGTTTAGATCTACATTCAAATGCCTTGTGACCTTGTTTCTTGCATTTATGACATTTACCTTCAAATTTTTGCTTCTCCTTGCATTCATTAGCTCTATGACCATGTTGACGATTATTGTAGCATTTCCATTGAATTTTGCATTTCTATTGCTGCAACATTTGTTTGATGTATGACTAACTTATCATAGTGATTGCAAGTAGGTCTTTGATTCCTTTGGAAACCTTTCTTGAAAGATTCACCTTCTTCTTTATATCCAAGTCCTACTTTACCTTTTTTCCTATAGAGATTCTACTCACTTTGTTGATTCAATTGATCCATGTCTACTTGAGATTTCATCATCCTTTTGTTGAGTTATTTATCAAAAATTAGATCAGCTTTCAATCTTTCATTGACTTTTCTTTTAGTGATTAAATCATTCCTTAAACTTTCATTTTTAGATCTCAAATTCATGATTTCCTCATTTGCATTGGAGAGCTGATTGATAAGACTTTCTTGCTGAAGGGATTGAATTTGATTTGCATTGTTCCTTGTTTCCAAGTCTTCATTTGCCTTATTCCTTTGTTCCAAGATTTCACACATTCTTATTGACTGAATTTCCTATTCTCTTTTCAATTTTCTTACCTCTTCTTGTAGGGAGCCATTCTCTTCTAGGAGTTCTTTGATTGCCTCATTTACTTCATCTAGATTGATTGAGGGGAAAAAGTCTTCAATCTTTTCTTCAACATATTGATGGTCATTCATTTTTTTTGCAAGTTCCTTCCTTCTTTTTAGGGATTGGAAAAGATGCTCTTTTGCTTCCTTGACTTGAGCTATGGCCATATCTAGATCTAGCTTGTCATTATCAATAGCTTTGTCAAGTTTGAATATCTCCATTGTCCTTGATATTTTCTCAAGCTGTCAAACTTTATCTTGAGAACCACAATGCTCTAATACCAATTATTGGAAATAATCAAGACTAGCTAGGTTACTGAGAGGGGAGGGGTGAATCAGTAACCACAAAAACTTTAAATTAATTTAGCACTTAATCCATTCACCATTCATTCATCTAATATACCACATGCATGACAACAGATAAAAATTCATAACACATAAACACAATAATTTGGTGACCCAAAACCCTTCTAAATAGAAAGTAAAACTAGGGTGGGGATGATACCCACAAAACTTTACTACTGTAGTATAAAGTTAGCCTATTAGGGCTTACATTGACCACTTCTGATGATCTGCCCTATTAAGAGCAATTTGGATTGCTCGATCCACCTTGTTAGATGTTTTACAAACATAAAATGAAGTATGCAATCTATTAAGAGATTTAAACAAAGACTATTAAGTCTAGTACCCTATTAAAGGATTTAGAAAATTGATTCACATGTCAGGATAAAATAGTGGATTTGACTTATAACTTAATTGCTAAATAGATCCTTGAAGTATAGATCACCTCTTGTGATTGATATATCTTTACTACTCCTTTTAGACCTTGCTCAATACTCTGCTCTACTGTTGATTCACATTCACTCTTCTCAAAACATTACATATCCATCCCTTGATATTCTCATGCATATATTATAATTGATACAATACATTTCATATATACCATTCCAATATTTACAAATACAAGGTTGGCTAAAACACAAGTAAACAAAATATTACTGAGTCAGCCAAATAGTAGAAACTTGGGTTTTGTAAGCTAACTTGGTGAACTTCTAATACTCAGCATCCACTGCATTACTTAGCATCATCATGCACTTGGTAAAATTAGAAGCCCAATCCATAATAATCACACAATGTAGCTTTGAACTTAGTAACCATTGGAGACTTGGTAGATATAGTGTCACTTGGTAGATACTAAATCCTTCATTTACCTTGCTTTCACTCGATAAACACTACACATCCATTACTTAGTAGACAATGGCTTCACATCACACAAAATAATGACTCAGTAAACACTATGAATCTCGATGACCACTATCTGCTTGGTGATAACTGTCTACTTAGTAAACATTGCTAGACTGCACACTCACTTGGTAGCTTCAAGAATGCTCGGTGTGAATTGTTTAACTGATGAACTTACTTGGCAACCACTGAATGCTCAGTATAAACTATAGATTGAGTGATGAGCTTGGTATCCATACAAAATTGAATAAGTGTTGTCACTAATGACAAATACAACATAATGCCAAACTGATGAACTTACTTGGCAACCATTGAATGCTCGGTATAAACTATAGACTAAGTGATGAGCTTGGTATCCATATAGAATTGAATAAGTGTTGTCACTAATCAAAAATAGAAGATAATGCCAATAGAGGGTAAAGTCCTTGTCATGAAAGAGTGCATCCTAACCAAGGATAATAAATAAAAGCCAAATCATAAGTAGAACACAAACACTGAGCTCTAGGTCAATATAAGAGAGAATAAGGATACCACTATTGACTCTATGAATAGGGTAGATGATGGGTGCAAAGACAAGTCTTATTAGAAAAAATTATCTTTCCTTCACATTGTCAAGCTCAAAGTTGAGGCTTCTCTTTAAGGTGATTCTTGGCTATACAATGAGATAATAGTGCTTAAGAAAAAAGTTGAGGATATCCATAAAGAGTTGGATCACGAACATGCCATGAGAGCCCATTTTGAAAACCAAGTTTTTAATATTCCTAAAAAACTTAAGGAGTATGAGTTAGAACTCCATTAATTAATTAAGGATAGTAGGCAAAGGATGGAGCTAGTTACTTCTAGTTTATGTGTTGCAGTGACTAGTTTGGGAAAGAAAAGCAATGAGGAGATTATGTGTCTAGATATTGTTGGTGTGAAGATTCTAGGAGGACCAAGTGAGAGAACTAGGCAGAGTATGAGGAAAAATATTACTAAGGTGCCTAAGGTTCCTAACTCTACCATGATTAATATTATCCATAGTACTATAGAGGTAGCTAAGAAGGTTGAGAAGATCATAGGTGTTGGTTGTGGTTGTTGATGTTCTAGTTGTTGGTCCATTTTGTTTTTCTGGTTCTATTTTTATTTCCAACTTTTTAAAAAAACTTTAGGTTCTAGGTCCTTTTAAAACCTGGGTGTGTTTTCTATTTGGATCACTCTTGTGGTTTTAGGTCCCTATAAAACCTAGTTTTTTGTATTTTCTTGGTAAACATTAGGTTTTAGGTCCTTGTAAAACCTGGTGGTGCATAATGCTAATCTTTATCTTTTGTTAAAGGGTTTTAGGCCCCTTCAATTTTTTTTTTTTTACTTAATCTAGAATAATAATATAATACAAGAACCAAAAGAGATTGAGATAGAATTTGTAAATCATTTCAAAAATATTTAGAGCAATCTTAATGGTTCTAATCTTATTTATAAACAAACAATGACATCAAACAAATCCCAAAGCTTATATTAGATAGAGAAAAGAAGTAGCTAAATAGAAAATTCACATTCAAGGAAATAGAAGATGTAGTTTTTCAAATACATCTAGGTAAAGCACAAGACCTAGATGGCTTCAAGGTTAAAAAAAAATAGAAATGATGGAATATTATAGGAGAGGAATTATAGAAGGCATTATGAGCTACATAAAATTCAAGATCATTATTAACAAAAATGTATTAAACTTTTATCACCTTAATACCTTAAAAATAAAACTATTCAAAAATTGAAGGAGTCTTAGCTACTCTAGAATCCTCAGTGGCAGAAGTAGTTTTAGTCTATGTTAGAAAAACAACAAAAAACCTAGTTGTTACTGGTTGGGATATTTTGTTGTCAAATAGATGGTTTAATTTAACTTTCCTGAATTATAATTTCATTGCCTCGGGCCCATGCGTAAAATCAAATAGATAGGATGTGAAATGGATTCCTTTGAGTGTGGGAGTCTTAAAGCTGAACTTTGATGGATGGTCAAGAGGTAATCCTAGGGCTTTAGATGTTGGGGTGTGTATAAGAGATCATAGGGGAAATATGGTAGAAATATTGGCGGAAAAGATTTAGCTATGTACAAATAATAATATAGAGGCTTTGTCACTTTATTTGGGGTAAAAATGGCAAGATGATTACAGAAAGAAAATATACATATTGAGGGAAATTCTACATTGGTGATTAATGCATGTTTATAGAGAAAATTAGGGAATTGGAAGCTTGGATATATTTTGAAGAAAGCTCGGAACATCATAGATTCATTTAAAGTTACATTATTTTCACACACCTTGAGAGAAGGAAACCATGTAGAAGACATGCTATCTAATCTAGGTTGTGATTTAGAGGGAGAAGGAATAGGTATATAGAGTTTTAATTTGGGGAGTTTTCCCAATTTATTTAGGTAAATTGTTTAGGAAAAATAGAGTATCTAATTTGTTGTGGTAAATTAGTTAAGGAAATGGTGATCTTTAAAAATTAGTTGAAGGTGGGTTGATAGTTGTAAAAATTTGGTTTACACTAGATTCAGGATATGTAAACTTTTGGGTTGTGAAATTGTGTTTCCACACATTAAGCATGCATTACTAATTTGCATGCTTCTTCAATTAGTTGATTTTATATTACAACTTGTGATCTTTTGGGTCACTTTTTAAAATTTAAGCCAAGTTTTAATGCTTTGATAAAATACAAAAGTGGTATTTTTAGACATGATTAGTTAGAATAGTTAGTGTATTTGGTTA
Organism: Cupressus sempervirens; assembly: GCA_028749045.1. Taxonomy (NCBI): domain Eukaryota; kingdom Viridiplantae; phylum Streptophyta; class Pinopsida; order Cupressales; family Cupressaceae; genus Cupressus; species Cupressus sempervirens. Next base: position 719,741,597 of record CM053790.1, on the reverse strand, counting down.
TAATGATGAATTAGTATGGAGGCACCAGAAGTGCAATATGTTTGATGACTTCAAGGGATGCAATATTTTCACAATAGATGAAAGAATTTCCTTTGCTATGGTACTCGATCATACTAGGGATAGGTGGATGTATAATGTGATTGTAATTCATTTTGCATGTGCGATAGAATTATGTAAGATCATGGTGTTGTAGTTTAATTAATCTTTCTAGTCAAGTGTCTTGAGTAGTCAGAGTTTGTGTTAAGAGAGTGCTTGAAAGAGGGTGAAATATGGAGAATGCGAGTAGAAAATTTAGAGGCCAAATACAGGGTAGAGCTTGGGAAATTTTGTTGCAAGGTTGGTTGTCACAACAAGCTCTACAAAAGGTTTTTAATATGGACTATGATATTTACTAGAGGAGTATTATGTGTGTTCTGGGGTTGGAGGTGCGTTATAACCCATCCCTATAGTGGACCATCCTTCCTTCATATGTTTTATCCTATTTTCTAACTTACATTGTCAACCTTCTTCAAGACACAAAAAAATTTGAGACCATTGGAGATAAGGTAATTCAAAGCAATATTGCTAGGAAGGAAGAGATTACGGAAGCCATTCAAAACTATGACCTTGTTGTGGGTTTTGTTCTAATTGGGGGAGTGTTTGTCAGTTAGGAGATGAGGGTGAAGCATAGTTTGTTCAATTCCTATCATTTTTTAGGAAAGTATTGGGTGAGGGAAACATAGCTTTGGTTGAACACATTTTATGGAGTTACAGAGATGTTATTCCTCCACAAGATGTAGAAAATTTGAGAGTTAAGATGCAGGCTATAGATGAGTTAATTAAGCATAATCATGAGGATTTTGTAGGAAGAGAGTCATCGAGGGTTTCAAAGAGGAGCAGTGTAAATATAATGTAAATCAATAATCTGTTGGAGTATTTGGAGCTATCAGAAGGAGGGGAGCCTTCACCAATGGAGTGCGAGACAGTTTAAAGTGCCTTGTAGGGTTAACAATTATGTGTTTAGATAGGTCTGTTAAATGGTTTGGCAGATTGGTAGTGGAATAAATTCAACTATATTTTTGAGTGGGATGCTATGTTTGGTGTTTTAAGGTTTCCTTCAAGAAGTATTTCCACCATGGGCCATTATTTGCTTAATTCTTGTGCAATGTGCAAAATCTTGTGTAGGTTAAAAAATTTTGCGTAATAAACTATTTTTGTAAGTGATAGCAGTAAGGAGGTTGGTTTAGTTTTTTGAGTAATATAATAGGAAAACATGGGCTTTGATCATTATGTCAACCCATGTTTATAACAGTTCTAGACCATGCTACTTCTACCATTTTACTTACTTTCTCTTTTGTAATTTATAATGATTGAAGGATTTCTTGTTGTGTTCTTCCCTTCACAAGCCATTGACGCCAATAATCTAGGAATTTTTTTCTTTAATTCCAATTCAAAATTATAAATAGAAATATGCAACACACTGGTGTTTAAATAAGGTAACTTCCCATGTAAATACCTAGGGTTCCAAATTGATAAATGTAGAAAGTGCAACAACCTATGGGAAATAGTGGTGACTAAGATTCATAACAAAATAGATCTAGTTGGAAAGGAAAGTGGTTCTCTAATTCTAGCATAACTATTGTGAGAAAATCAATGTTAGCTTCAATACAAATATATCAAATGTCCATTCTTCCCCTACCTACAAGTGTTTGCAAGAAAAAAACTTAGGAACTTCTATTGGAAAGTTACCTAAGAGAATAAGAAAATTCTAATGATAAAATGGGAAACCACCTGTAAACCTAAATAGAAAGAGGATTTTGGGCATAAAAATTTTGACCTAACAAAATTTTCTCTAGGAGCCAAACTACATTGCAATCTATTAACAAAACCTCATAGAAAATGGGCCACTATTCTTCTAGATAAAAAATTTCTACATGTAGACCTCATAAACATGTTTAGGTGCATAAATCACCATAATGGATCAAGAATTTGAATAGGTCAAAGGGTTTCATATGGTACCTCGTGACCCTCTTTTACCCATTGAAACTATATTATGGAGGGAGTGAGAGAGTAATGGAGAGAGAGGTAAGGAGAGGGGGAGATAGATAGATAGATAGATAGATAGATAGAGAGAGAGAGAGAGAGAGAGAGAGAGAGAGAGAGAGAGAGAGAGAGAGAGAGAGAGAGAGAGAGAGAGAGAGAGAGAGAGAGATCTGAAATCAAAGAACTTTTCCATATCAAAGATCTAATCCAACACAATATTGTTATCCAATCTTCTATCATACGGAACAACTCCAACAATAGGATTTGAATGTGCCCTAGACAAAACTCTCAACAAAATTTACTTGTCTTGATCTTCCTTGGCCTAGGGATTAGGGTATTGTCCCATTGCTGCACCATCAAGATGTACTCCTCTCCTTTGGGTTTCCATCACAACATCCAATCTAGCTAAAATTTGTCTCAACATGTCCATTATGTCATTCTTATCATATCCTCTTCTACGAATCATTTTTATGAACAAGGTCCTACAAGATCATAAGCCTCTACAAGTTATAGGTCAAATCCTTAGACTTGTCATCCTATGTCTAATATTTAGGGTTCCACATGATCCAATCGCATAGATGACCTTGCTCTAATACCACCTGACATAGGGATGGGTGAAGAATTAGGCCAAAGGGACACCTAACTCCTTAACTACCTTGATGAGTTAAAAAATTGAAAGAATACATAGTGAACAACACCAAGGAGAGAGAAATAACAAATGTCTTATTGATTCATCAAATAATCCACAAACATTCTCAATAGTAAGGACTTTTGAGTTATGAACAATACAATGATCATATATAAATTAAAATGCATCCAATGTGATATATTTGTGATTAGATATCTTGACTCTATCTTGCTAACTTCTAGAATTATTCTACTTGATCTCATTACATCCAAACCTAAACTAGACTAGCTACTTATACTTGCCAAAATGACTTATAGAAGATTCAAGATCTTTACATAATAGAAGGCTAAGCTTATAATAGTCATCACACATCCCAATGCATGATATTGCATTGAATGCATGACTTAAATTAAATGAACAAGTCAGCTCTTACTAAGAACCAACATAGAAAAACTTGGCCAAAGAAGGAACCAAGCATCAACAAATACATGAGCTCACTTGAAGGAACTTGACAATGGCAAAACTTGAAAAAAGTAGGAACTCAACCATCATAAGGAGCTTGGCCATTACTAAATTTAGAAATCACTGCACTTAGCCAATAATTGAATTGGTAATAATTGAAACTTGACAATAATTGACAAAATGAACAAAGCTAAGCAGGATCTCAAGACAACCTAGGATGCTCCTGCATCACACACACACACACACATAAATAAAACACTAGATGATACTTGTTTTATTTTCTAAATTTTTTGTCTATGATGATTTATTTTTTGAGTTGTCAACCCTCCTTAATAGTTTCTCGAGGATGTCATAAACTAGAGGACTAGGGACATGGGGCATGTTTTCCTTTGATTTTTGTCTATGGGTGTACTTTGTTAGCTCTTAGGTGTCTTGAGAATTTTTATTGAACAATTTGACACTTAGTGTCTTCAATGTTACATCCATTTCTATTTTTCAACAAGTTTTTGTCTCAATGAAAGCATAATCCTACTTTACTAAACCTAGGGAGTCTAACTGCACTATCATCTTGACCTTCATGTCTTTGATGCATAGGTTGGGTGTCTTTGATGCATAGGTTGGGTTCCCACATACCTATCTGATATATAGATCATATTCATATCCTCACATTATACTAGTGACTATTGTATGATCTTCCAATGTCCCTAATAAGGATTGATGATAAAAACTAGTACCTACTTATATAACCCTTGCATTTTCACCTTGCATACTAGCTTGCATTCTAAGGTTCATTCTAATTTAGTTTGCATTTGAGGGTCAAGAGAGTTTTTCTTTATCTTTCATCAGTGTGTTAGTCAACTAAATTCATCTTCTTGATTATTACTAATCATGTCTTCATCTATTTTTACTTTTTCATCTCGTCATTTTCTCCTTTCTTGTCATCACAAAGGGTTAGTCTTATCATCAGATCTATATACTCTTTTGGATCATTTTGACCTATTTTTAACCTTATTTTTAAACTCTTCAAATTTCCATGAAAATTGCACCCATACTTAATTTTGGTGTTCTAGATCCATTTTTGGGATTGAAATCAAAAATTGAGTTCAACTTGCTAGTCAAAATTGCTGTTTAAATTTTTTCTATCTTTTGCATAGTTGGTTGAGCTTTTGAGGCTTAATCCTTAATATTTCTTAGGTATTCATAATTTCTTCATTTCTTCATCATTTATACTCTCTTCCACTCTTCTTATTCATTCTATTTCATTTAACTCCACCTTTCTTCTTTTATGACCTAATTTTGATGCTTAATCTTTCTTGGTCAAGCTTAGTCTTGCTAGAGCATATCTTCATTGCTTGGTGGTCAATTTTTGGTCTTCAACTCTTATCTATCATCATGGAATTTGGCTTATCTTGACTTGAAAAAATCTATCTTATTTCTATATCTCCTCTTCCTCATTTCAGTTTTGATCTTGGGGGGACAAGAATACTCTATCATGTCTTTTTCATTGCAAATTTATTCTATCATATCTATTTCTCAAGAGCATATGCTTGGCCTTTCCATTTTCTCTTGATCTGGATATTTCATAGTAGAATATGCTTGACCTTCAATTTTCTCTTGATCTATCTACCTCTCTAGGGAATATTCTTGACTTTTCCATTTTCTCTAGATCTATTTGCCTCCTAATGTTTTGTCTCATTGCTTATCAATTGTGCATTAGGGATCAACTATCTCTCTGTGCTTCATTCTTTAGAGTCAAATTTCTCTATTAGTTTGGCTTCTTCATTTTTTAACTTAGTGTGTTCCCATATCAATCACAAATTGGTCAAAGAGTTACAAATGTAATCACTCAAAATTGGTCATCTAGATTATGAGCCCCCCTTCTAGCATTTTTGCTTAATTTATCTATTGTTTATTCTTGATTGAATCATTACTTTAATATTTATTCAATTATGACCTATGGTTTGACCACTTTATCCTAATATTTTATTTAATTGAAAGAATATGTCCCCTTTTAATTAAATAAAATCCCCAAATCCCACTTATCCTAAGTGTGCACATGAAAAGCATTATTTCTTTTCCTTTTTAGAGATATTTTGGTCTTACATATGAGGGGAACAGTTTTCTATGTGAGAGGAATATTTATTTAAAAAATAACTTTAATTCTCCTTGACATATATTTTTCCTCTTAACCACCATTAATGATCTTTCTTAGGTGAGATTCTTGTTTAATTTAATGTGTTCCCAGATCAATCACATATTAGTCAAAGAGTGAAAAATGTAATCACTTGAAATCGGTCATCTAGATTAGGAGCCCCATTTCTAGCATTTTTTCTTAATTTATCTATTCATTATTCTTTATCAAATAATTAATTTAATATTTATTCAATTATGACCTATGTTTTGACCACTTTATTCTAGGTATTTTATTTAACTGAAAGAACATGTCCCCTTTTAATTAAATAAAATTCTGAAATCCCACTTATCCTAAGTGTGCACATGAAAAACATTATTCCTTTTTTTAAAAGATATTTTTGTCTCATGTTTGAGGGGAACACTTTTCTATGTGAGAGGAATCTTTAGTTTAAAAATAACTTTAATTCTCCTCCACACATTTTTTCCTCTTAACCACCATTAATTATCTTTCTTAGGTGAGATTCTTGTGCACATGGATCACTCATGGCTTATTCTCCACCCGTGATTTTGCCTCAAAAATCTCTACTATCTATTTCTCTTTAAAAGGAGGCTCTCTCCTTACTCTCTCATAATCATTATAATTTATTCTATCATTATGCTACATATTTTCTTATACCTTTTGAAGCACTTGGAGCACTTGGATTATTCTTGCATTCTTAGCTAATCTTAAATCTACTTACATTATGGCATACTCTTTAGCTTAGTTTCCTTTTCACTTTAGCTTAGCTCACATAGCTTAACTAGGAGGATATTGTAACTCTCTTTTTTATCTCTTTAATTTAGTTTTGAATATCTTGCATTTTTATTACATCGACCATCAATTCTTGGATATAGGGATTCTTGTAGTTATTCTTTGGATCTTTCAATCTATGGTGCTCCTTGCAAGGGTCACATAGTTTGATTAAGTTGAGAGCTACATGAATCTCATAGCTCTTGCACATTGTAGATATGAAGCTATAAGGTGGATCTTGAGATGCTATTTATCATGAAATTCTCAAGTATAATGGTTTATAGAAGTTTATCCTATTTTTGGTATACAACACTCTCCATAAAAGTGTATAAGGTCCTTGTTCCTTATGGTTTTCCCCCTACCTTCTTTGAGAACTTTGTGGAAGTTATAAAAAGGCATCTCACTAGGGATTCTAGGGTCCTCTTTAAGATAGGAAAGTTTCTTAGGAGGCCCAATAATACATGTATTTCTCTAGTTCCCAAGATTTCAAATCTAAAGACTCTACCAAATTATAGGCTAATTAGTTTATGCAACATAGTTTATAAAATTTTCTCCAAGATTCTTAAAAATAGAATCAAACCTCTCCTAGAAAGGTTCATAGGTATGCCTCAAAAAGCTTTTGTTCATGGATGACAAATTTTGGATGTAGTGATAACCACTGATGAAAATCCATTGAGTAGGAATTTGATCAAGTTGAATACATCTAAAGCCTATGATAAAGTTAACTAGGAGATTCTATATGATATTTTAGATAGAATTGGATTTAGGAATGGTATTATCAACTTGATAAGAACCATGAGAGAGAATTTTATTTTTTTGTTTCTTTTCAATGACACCCCTTAAGGATCTTTTGAAGTGAGGAGATGATTAAGTGGTGTAGGGCACTCACATAATTTTGATTTTTTGTGTTATTAGAGGTTATTAAAGTATGTGAGTGTGTTTAATAAGTTTTAAGTGTCCTTGGAATGCAACTAATCCAATTGTAAGAGCTAAGATGCTCATAAGGTCTCAGTTGCTCAAAAGTTGCTCATTGAGCCAAAATTGCTCAATATGAAAAATTTGAGTAGGGGTGGGAAACTAAGTTTTTTTTTTTTTTTTTTGGTCTAAATAGGTCCTATTAATCTTATCTATGGACCTAAGAAGGTTCTAGGTGAACCCATTTGGCCAAAAGGCCTAAGGAACACAATTTGTTGAAAAGTTGCTTAAGCAATTTTTGCAATTTTTGTAAGCTTTTGCAAAATGGAATTTGTGGAGGTTTTAACTACCCAAGCTCAAGTATATGATCATGGATGATAATATTTTGAATGTTGGAATGTTTACCATTGAAATTTCATGCATGTGTGTGGTTTCTATATGGATAGTTTGGAGGGTTTTCCATTGTTTTCATGTGTTGTATGACTATGTACAGATTGGTTCAGGAGATTAGGTTCATGTGTTTTTTTGAGTTTAATATATCCTAGTTCTTTTCCATATTCAAGTTTGTGTTGCAGTTGTGAGGGTTCCAAGTTAGAAGATTTTCTTGCTGACTAGTTTGAACTTTACCTTCATAGGGCTAACTTTGTAAAAATGGCTCTAACCTAGTCTCCCATGGTGGAAAATGCATGAAACCAAGTGGGGAGATAGGTTAGATAGTTTAAATATCTTTTTATTTTTGTTTTTAATTTTTGTGATGGGTTTCCAAGCCAAAAAGTGATGCACTAGGCTAACTACTAGGAGTATGTGAGCCTAGACAGTTTTACAAAAGATGTTGCAGAGCAAACACATATTCATACATGAGCTAATAAATGGATTTTCTTAGAGCCCTAGGATTCTATTTTGAATGTTCAAGTGTAATGGAGGCTTGATGTGAGGTTTGCAAATTTTGGGAGAATTTTCTTTGCTGACAGGTTTGGAGGCCTAAAACCAAGGCTAGAAACTGGGGCGTAAGAGAAAATAGGGTTGTGTGTGTCTTGGAGCTCTAAAAGTCTTGAATCTTGGTGTACTAGGAGATAGATACTAGATTCCTAATTTTTTTTAGTGGTTTATTAGAAGAATTTGGAGAATGGGAGAAGAAAAAGGTTACTAGACCAAGTAGCCTTTAGGTCTAATTAGGCCTATGTAAAGAAATTGAGTTTCTTTGGTTTTGTTGTGACCAAAAGTGTTGAATGAGGTCAGGTAGGCTATGGAGGGTATTTGAATTACCAGTATACTTCAGGGTAGTGGAAGTACAAGATACTAAGAGAGGGTTAGGGTTTTAGGAGAAAGAAGGACTAATAGGACTAGTTCCTTAGAAGGGAGTTTTAGTTTGGTTTGCGTTAGATGAGGAAGGAAGACAAGAAGCTAATAGTATGCCACCCAGGGAAATGAGCAAGGGTGCCATAGTGGATTTGGTCAAAGATGTATTTGAAAAATCCAATCAAATAGATACAAAGAGTAGTAAGAAAATCACAAAATGGGGATATGAGAGTGATGAGAAAGATGGAAGCTTCACAGGGTAAACATCTAAAGGTAAGGACCATAAGGTGGATCAGGATAAAATGGTGTTCTTGGATGCCTTTAAGTATCGTAACAAAGATAGTATGGAACACATCCCTTACTATAGTGGTAGGTTTAATGGGGATGAATTTCTAGATTGGTTGGAATCCATTGACAACCAATTCGATTACATGGAGGTACAAGAGGAGAGGAGGGTCAAATATGCTAAGACTAGGCTCAAGGGATTGTTAACCAAAAATTCCTTCTTGCCAAAACTAAGATATTTGAATTTAAACAAGAAACATTCACATATTTCAAATATTCAAAAAATGAGACATGAAAATACTTTATATTAAAACCTTATGTTATATTGTTTGACTGCACTTTTATATCTTGTGAGCCTATATTTTATCCATCATCGAATCTTCCCAGATCAATAATTGATGCTTCCTCACATTCCAAGAATTGTTAGAATATTGTATGATATGAGAAAGTGACTTTCTACTAAGTAGCATCATGGGCCCCCCTTTTCTTTTAGTTAGTGTAGCCATCAACACGTTTCTATTTACCATTTGATCTCAGAGGATCTATAGTTGTCATTATGTCACTATGCAGAGATGCAAGGGAGTTATTTTATGTGACAAAGTGATGCTTGACATGTGTATTTTGTGATTTCATCTCCCTTAATGGCCAATTCCTTAACATATTTCACCCACAATTAGATCTAAAATAATCTATGTTTGTCACTTTGTCGCTATGCAAATTTATGAGGTCTTTATCATTGGTGAAAAAGCGAGAGGTTGATGCATGGCATGTGGGTCCTATCTTTCTTGTGGACTATTGGTGAGGTGGATTAGTGTTAGAAATGTTGGAAAAGAGTGGTGTTCTCATTGGTTGGAGGTACTAGTAGGGTCACGATATTGTAGTTTTATCTGGATCATCTAATCTCAAAGGATCAATGTGTCTCATTATGTTGCTATGGGAAAATGAATGACCTTTAGTTATAGCGACATAGTAAGGTATTTCCATGTGTACTTGTGGGTCTAATTCTTAGTGTGAGCCATCAAGGTTTAAAAGGGAGTGTCATATGGGCTGCCAAGTAGTGCTGAGTTAGAAAATATGTGTCAGTTGCCTTATGATGATTTGTTGGGGGTCTACATGTTCAGTGAGATGGATGCTGAGTGTTTTGCAAGCTTGAAAATGTTAAGGGAAAATTTAGTAATAAATTGGGTCTTTCATGATTGTTGATAATCTATTGATTGACAATTAGTGCTTTCCTACTTTGTGAAGTTGTGATAATTTTAAGAAAAGTAGGAAAATGCCTTGTAGACATGTGTCCTTGCGGGCTTATATAGAAGTTAAGAAGTAGCAACACTAGTTAAAGACATCGGTTAAGTTGGTAGTTTCATAAGAAATCATAGTGAAGTTTTAAAAAAGGTTGTGAGGGTTATGTAGTGAAATGGTTAAGCACATGAAGAATTTGCAAGGTGGCAAAAAGAAATAACATGGTTGGTCTACGTGAAGATTTCTAGTTGCTTGACTAGGTTGACCTACTGACTTTGCTAATTCATGAGCCAGAAATAGAGAAATTGGATTTTCTTACACTATCTAATCTTCTTGATTGATCCCAACCACTACCAAATGAATTCAAGGCCAAATATGACACAAAGGACACTTCTCCCACTATTTGAATGCCCATTTTGGATTTTTTTGCATTGAATGCCACCATTTTTATCATTTTTGATGTCCTTCTAGCTAGGGTTTTAATGATTATGCTATGTCTAGGGTTGTTTCATGATCAAATTTTTCTTCTGGATTTTCAATAATGGGTAAGTGTAGTGGTTGACTTTGGCTTAAGGAAGAAAATATTTTAGTTATGCTTGAACTATAAAGGCAGATTTTGTAAATTTTGTAAAGGTTGGTTCTTCTCTATTTTCCTTAGCATGCTTTGGCTTGCACATTGTAAATTCCCTTTGCCTCTAAACTATTCATGATATTCTACCTTATCTCTTTTAGCCATTGATGTACTATGCAAGATCTATTTGCCTCTCCTCAATATTTTGTGGCTATCTATAATTTGCATGATTGTATCTCTTTTGACCTATGAATAATATATAAGTGAATCTTCTTCCTTGTGTCATCTATTTGGTTATGTGATCTGCATGTGATTTTTGGGTTTAAACAAGTCTAAATCTATATATCTTTCATGTCATAATATTTTAAGTGTGCATATATAGGCAAAGATAGGAAAAAACATTCTATTTTGGTGCATCACCCCTTAGGTTAGAATAGGTAGATTTTCTTTCATGCACTCCTCCTCTCTTTTTCTCTCCAAGTGTAGTTAGGTGCACCCTAATAGTAAAGGAAGATGGCCTTCTCCATAGACTCAACCTCACAAGTTAAGTCCCATAGCTTGGAGGTTGTTTCCATGTTACACAAGACTGTCTAAGATGCATTCCCTCAGGCTAGGGTGAAAGCTTTTGTGTCAACAAGGATCAACACTAGTATGGTGGAATATGATGCAAGATGATAGGGTAGCAACAAGGAAGAAGAAGATAGCATCTTAGGAGATGATAAAAACTAGGATTAAAGCCCAATTCTTTCCCACTGATTACAAGATCTAGATGTATTAAAAGGTGCCAAATCTAAGACAAAGAGACCTAATAGTAAGTGTCTATACTAAAGAGTTTAACAAATTGAGCCTAAAAGATAAAAGGAAAGAAGAAGAGGTGGAAAGGGTAGCAAGGTATGTTAATGGCCTAATACAAGGGATCCAAGATGAGATCACTATGATGGATCCTAATAGTATGGAAAAATTCTTTCAAATGGCATTGAGGGTAGAGGATAAAGCTAAAATGAAAAGTGAGTCCTATCAAAGAGGAAGAGACAATAGCAAGGGATTTAGAGGTAGAGGTAAATTTGGAAGAGGACAAAGTACTAATAGGAATGATGAAGCTCATTTTTCTGAAAGTAGTGGGAACAACCAGTATAGGGGGTCATCACAAAGAGGAGGATTTAGAGGAAGGGGACTACCTAGATCACAAGGCAGGGTTAGAACTATTTGTACTAGCAAATGTTATAATTGTAACCAAGTGGGCCATACCATGGGTAGATGTCCACAGAAGGCTTCCTCTTCATCTATGGGAGAAAGAAGAAGATAGTTAGTGCAAGAAGATGATACTCAAAGTGTCACATCACCCATTTCTAAGGTAGGAACAGTAGTAGATGGTAAAAATTTGATGTTAAGAACCTTGCTAAAGGTACCTAATGTGGTTGAAGCACCAAAGAGGAAAAGTTTATCTAGGACTACTTGTGGGTCGCATGGCAAAATTTGTACTAGGATTAAACCTCAAATAGAAATAACAATTACATGTAAATACAAACAATATCAAAAAATAATAAATCACACAGAAAAAAGAACACAAGGCACAAAGATTTAACGTGGTACACCCAAACCCTAGGCTACATTTATCAAAGAACAAGTCCAATATTACTACGATCTAGTGACTACAACCTAATTACAATCTATAATCCCTTATAGCTCAATATCACTATAAGAACCAATTTTTGCATCACATCTTATCGAAAAGCCCCTAATCCTAAGCTCTTTTATACAACTATTTTTGTCACTTTAGGGTTAAACCTAGTTACAACATGTCAGTATGAAGTATGTATAGAACTTCCTTGATTAGTCACCACAAACTAATAATATCCCACTTGAGGATTGATCAAACTCCACACTAGACAACAATCTCCCACTTGGAGACTAATCCTATAGAATTACCACTACCACATGGGTCTCCTATTGGATCAAACCACACTAGAATTTGTTGTTCTTTTATTCCTATTCAGTCTAGAAGACCAACCAAAGCTGAAGAGGAATTCAACTTCTCCCTTGTCACTACCTTTATAAACATATCTACTGGATTGTCATCTATATATATCTTATCTAGCTTTAACCATCCATCATCTAAAATTGATTGAATGAAATGGTACCACAATTGTATCTATTTTGTCTTTGAATACAGAGGTGAATTCTTTGCAAGATGAATAGTACTCTGTCTATTAGTAAACAAATAATTATCCCTCTGAGGGTGTCTAAATTCTTCCAAAAAGAATTGAAGCCATAACATCTCCTTGGCTACCTCTATAGCAGCAACCTACTATACCTTTGTAGTGGATAAAACATTAACCTTTTGTAACCTAGACACCCAGCTTACAGTTGTCCCACCAACAATAAATACATAACTTATAGTACTCTGCCTAGTATCAATATCCCCTACCAAATCTAAGTCAACATAGCTCTCTAAATCAGTAGTAGAGGCCCCAAAGTGTAAACACTTACTAGATGTATCCCTCAAATATCTAAGAATCCATTTAACCACATTCCAATGCTTAATTCCTAGATGACTCATATACCTACTAACAACTCCCATTGCATGTTCAATATCTAGCCTTGTACACACTATAACATACATCAACCTTCCTACAGCTGAAGCATAGGGAACATTAGACATCTCATCCTCTTCTTCTTGTGTCTTGGGACACATCTACTTAATCAACTTCAAATGACCAAGTAAAGGTGTGTAGATATCTTTAGCATTCTCCATATTGAAACATTGCAACACCTTCTCAACATAATTAGATAGAGATAGTGTCAATTTCCTATTCTTCCTATCTCTACAAATCCTCATACCAAAGATTTTTTTGCTACCCCCAAATCCTTCATAGCAAATGCATGTGGTAACTATCATTTCAACCACTTAATATGATCCATGTTAGACCCAGCTACAAGCATATCATCAACATATAAACATAAAATAATGTACTTGTCATCATCCAACCTCTTAAAATAAACACAATGCTTTGAATGACACCTACTATACCCATGCTCATGCATAAAACTATCAAATCTCAGATACCATTGTTGAGGTGCTTACTTCAAGCCATATAAACTTTTTTTCAATTTGCACACTAGGTTATCCTTACCTTTGACCTCAACTCCCTATGGCTATGCCATATATATCTCTTCATCAAAATTATGATGAAGGAAGGATATTTTAAATCAAGCTACATCAAATGTAAATCTTTAGTAGTCACAATGCTTAAAATAGTGGAAATAGAAGTTATTTTAACAACAAGAGAGAATATCTCATCGAAATCAATGCCTTCTTTTTGTGCAAATCATTTTACAACTATCCTAGCTTTAAATATTTTCTTACCTCCATCCACTTCTTTCAACTTATAAACCCATGTATTATGTAAATCCCTTTTACCTATAGGCAACTTGCATAAATCCCATGTCTATTTTTTAAGAAAAGAGTTCATTTTGTCTTCCATTGTAGACTCCCACTAAATCTTAGTATGCACCTACATAGCTTCATCACAACATTTAGGTTCACTAGCATCGGTTAGGAAAATAGAATACAAAGAAGGAGACAATCTTTTTAGAGGTCTAATGAGCCTTTTTGACCATCTAACATTACCTAAGGTGTGTGGTATTTTTTGTTATGGTTGTTGCACATCATGAGGAATGGCTAGAACATCATCTTTTGGAGTATCATCTAACACTACATAATCATCTTCTTTCTTCTCATGTTACTACAACAAATCCTTGTATAGCACTTTCTCATTGAATATGACATCCCTGCTTCTTATGATTTTATGATTTCCAAAATTCCAAAGCCTATAACTAAATTCATTAACACCACATCCAACAAATACATGATTCTTTGACTTAGCTTCCAACTTGGTTCTATTTTTAGAATCTATATGAGAAAATGCTTCACAATCAAAGGTTTTGAGAAAAGAATAACTCACCTTCTTACCAGTCAATGCTTCCTCTAGAATACCACAACCCAAAGGAGTACAGGGACATCTATTAATCAAATATAAAATAGTATTGACAGCCTCTACCCACATGTGTAAGGGAAACCCAACATGCAACCTCATGCTCCTTGCATGCTCCATTATAGTCCTATTCATGTGTTCAACCACTCCATTTTCCTATGGATTCCTTGAAACAAGTTTTTATCTATGAATAACATTAGTGGAGAAATAATCTTTAAATTTATTACTACAATAATCACCACCATTATTAGATCTAAGACATTTAATTTCTTATCAGTCTCATTTTCAACCAAGCATTTCTATTTCTTAAAAGTTTGAAATACACCATATTTTTGTCTAAGGAAATAAACCCATACTTTTATAGTTGCATCATCAATAAATGTAACATAATAATGACAATCACCAAGGGAAGATACCTTATTTGGTCCCCATACATCTATATGCACAAGCTCCAATTTCTTCATTTTATTTTCCTTCCTAGTCTTCACAAAATTCACTCTCTTTTATTTTCCATACACACTACTTTCACTGAAATCCATATTAACACATTTTAGACCTGGTAAAACTTTGTTTGAATGAACTACTTTCATACCTTTCTCACTCATGTGCCCAAGTCTATTGTGCCACAACATTATATCGGAATCTATAGTAGCTATTTTTTCTCCCTACTCAACTACAACAATTATTCCTGAATATTCATTTTTCTTTGAAATAATTAAAGTAGAAGGAACAATATGACCTATACAAAGATATAAGGTGCCTACTTTGACACCTTTTTCTACTACAAGGGAACATTTTGAAACCTTCCAATTTTTATCATTAAAAGTAACTACACAACCCTCATCACCGAGTTGCCCTACTAAAATTAAATTCCTAATCAGCCTTGGAACATTTCTTACCTCATGTAGTATCCAATGATTCCCATTCTACAACTTAATCTTAACTTTTCCCTTTCCAACAATCTAACATGGTTCATTATCCCCCAAATAAACAAGCCCAAAATCCCCTTAGACATAATCAATGAAATAACCTCTATGAGGTGTAACATCATGTAACATGAAATGAAGCACCAAAATATAAAACCCATGAATCATCAACACTTTCTAAAGATAGAATCAAAGCATCCACTTTAGATTTGTTATCACATTTTCCTCCTTGTCTCCATCTAGTTTATCTCCTTCATTTTTCTTTCAAGTCTAGCAATGTTTCTTTTTATGCCTTGGTTTCCCACAATATTGGTTGTTATTCAATCCTCTCAATTGAGACCTCCTCCCTTTTGACTCTCCTCTTGATTTCCCATAATTTTTGAAATTATTTCCTATCTTAGTCATTCTACCTCTTCTTTGTGTGTTCAAAGCACTTCTTAATGTAGATCCACCTAAGGATTTCCTAAGAGTTTTCTCACTCAAAATAACACTGATCACATCATCATATTTTAGAGTATTAGATCTAGAAATAGAATTACTCACAACCATTACCAAGCCATTCTAGCTTTTAGGAAAAGAACACAAAATCAAGAGAGCCCTAATTTCTTCATCAAAATTAATATCCACAGAAGATAACTGACTAGTAACAGTGTTAAACTCATTAAATGATCTACAATAGATCCACCTTCTGCCATCTTCATAATGCTTCATGACAAATACCTTGTTTGAAGTAGAGGGCTTTTCATATATTTTTGCTAGGGTTTCCATCAAATCTTTTTTTGTCTTCACTTTTGTAATATTAAATGCCACCAATGGTGCTAGGCATAATCCAATGCTTCCAAGTGCCTTTCTGTCTAAAAGATCCCAGTCATCATTTGACATAGATCCCTGATTCTTGGTTTTTCCTTTCAACAACTTCCATAAATCCTTCCGATAAAGATAGTCTTCCATTTGCATCTTCCATGACTAAATATTCTGCACATTAAACTTGTCAACCCTTAGCTTACACTTGTCTACCATTGCTCCCACTCAATTATGATTCTCCCACTCAACTATGAGACTTTTCTGTAAAGGATAACTAAAAAAAACTTGACTCTAATACCACTTGTTAGGAGTAAACCTCATATAGAAATAACAATTACATGCACATATAAACAATATCAGAATATGATAGATCACATAAAAGAATACAAGGCACCAAGATTTAACATGGTTCAACTAATCCCTGGGCTATGTCCACAAAAAAAAATTCCAATATTATTACGATCCAATGGTTACAACTTGATTATAATTTGTAATCCCTTATAGCTCAATACTTCCACAAGAACCAACTTTTGCATCACACCTTATCAAATAATCCCTAACCCTAAGCCATTTTGTACAAGTATTTTTGCTACTTTAGAGTTAAAACTAGTTACAACATGTTAGCCATAAATTGGTGAATATAAGCAATAGCCAATTGGAAAATAGTAGCCCAAAAAACTAAGAATTTATGAATTATGTACAATACTTCCCTAATCAATCACCACAAACTAACAATCTCCCACTTTAGGATTTATTAGACTACACACTAGACAACAATTTGTAAAGTGATAGTGGATTTTGGTCCCACTAAAAGCATAGTGTTAGTTGAAATGGTGGACAAGTTGAAGCTTAGGAGAATGCCCCACACCACACCATACAAGGTGTCATGGTTGAGAAAGGGTCAATGGGTCTTGGTGGATAAACAATCTCTAGTGGAGTTTGAGATTGGGGAATATAATGACATGGTCCTATGTGACATAATGTCTATGGATACATGCCATCTCTTATTGGGGCATCCATGTCAATATGATGTAAAGGCCATACATGATGGTGAGTAGAATAGCTATGCAATAACCAAGCAAGGTAAGAAGTAACAAATGGACCCTTTGGTAGAACCTAATGGAGAGAAACAAGTAGGAAACAATGTTATGCTATTGAGTGGCAAATAATTCTTAAAGGTCATAAAGAAGGAGAAAGAGGTATGTTGTGTAGTAGTTGTGAGGTCAAGAGAAGAGACCAGATAGAAGATTCAAATGCCACAAGAAGTGCAATCATTATTGGAGAAATACCATGAGATAGTGGATAGTGGGTTGCCTAGTGCACTTCCTCCTATGAGGGAAGTCATCAAATGGACCTAATACTAGGGAGAAGCCTACCCAATAAGGAAACCTACAATATGACATCAAGCCAAAATGTAGAGATCGCAAGGTAGATTCAAGATTTGTTGGAAAAAGGGCCCATAAGGAAAATTTTGAGTCCTTTTGCAGTTCCTACAATCCTTACACCTAAGAAAGATGGAAAATGGAGGATGTGTACATACTCTAGGGAAATCAATAAGATCACCATCAGATATAGATTTTCTATGCCAAGGATTGAAGATTTGCTAAATAATTTGGGAGGCTCTTGCTACTTCTCCAAGGTGGATCTAAGGTTAGGGTATATCATCAGATAAGAGTGAGGCCTAGTGATGGATGGAAGACAACCTTCAAGACAAATGAAGGGCTATATGAATGGCTAGTAACACCCTTTGGCTTAACAAATGCTCCAAGTACCTTAATGAGACTAATGAATGAGGTGCTAGTAGATTTCATAGGTGAGTTTGTTATTGTGTATTAGGATGACATTTTGATCTTTAGTAGGTCCAAAGAGGAGCATATGAAGCACTCAGAGATGTTATTAATAAGGCTACATTAGGAGAAGCTACTAATTAATCAAGAAAATGTGAGTTCCTAAAAAAAAACTAGTGTACCTTGGTTTTGTTTTTGGCAATGGATGTATTAAGATGGATCTAGATAAGGTTAGATCCATATTAGAATGGAAAACTTCCAAATGTATGGGGGATGTATTTAGCTTTTATGGATTGGAATCCTATTATATGAATTTTGTAAGGGGTTTCAATCATATATGTGCATCCATACTAAACACCATCAAAGGAGGGATGAAATATTAGTTCAAGTTGACAAATGTAGGAAATGAGGCATTTAAAATGTTGAAGAAGAGGATAGAAAATTTTCCTACCCTTAGGTTTCTTTATTTTAATTAGTTATTTGTGATGGAGTGTGATGATACTAAGCTAGATATTGGAGTAGTCCTAAGCCAAGAAGATCATCCCATGGAATTCTTTTTAGAGAAGTTAAATATGGCCAAAAAGGAGTACTCAAACTATGATTTGGAATTGTATGTAATGGTGCAAGCCTTGAAGAAATGGAGGCATTACCTATTTCCAAAAGAATTTGTGGTTTATAAAAATAACCATGCCCTTAGTTTTCTAAATGGTAGGAGAATCTAAATCAAGGACACCTCAAGTGGGTGGAATATTTGCAAGAATTCACCTTTGTGATCAAGCACAAGAAAGGTGTGAGCAACAAGGTTGTTGATGCTATCAATAGGAGAGTCCTAGCCATCCAAGAGACTCAGTTACAAAGTGTGGTAATCAAGGATAGAAGAGACCTCTACAAGGAGGAAAAGGACTTTAAAGAAGCCATTGAGGTATGTGTGAAATTTCAACAAGGTTTTTAGATTGATATACTAAGTATATGCTATAGGAGGGTTTGGTTTTTAAGGGACACCTATTGTGCATTCCCCAATGTTTTATGAGGGAGAACATCATCAAGGAAAAACATCAAGGCATCTTGGGAGGATATTTTAGGATAGATAAAATACATGAGAAAGTTTCTAGGTGCTATCATTGACCTAGATTGCAGATTGATATAAGGAAGTTTGTGGAGCAATGCCATGTATTTCAGAGGGCTAAGAGACATAGTAGTAATGCAAGATTACTAACCACTCACTATACCACAAAGGAAATGGGAGTGCTTGAGTATGGACTTTGTTTTAGGACTCCCTAAAACACCTAGAGGGCATGATTATGTGTTTGTGGTTGTAGACCATTTCAGCAAGATGACACACTTCATCCCATGCAAAGAAACAAATGATGCTTCACATATATTTGTTCTATTCTTTAGGGATAAAGTGAGGATTCATGGATTATTACTCAACATTGTGAGTGATATGGACACTAAATCCATAGGAAACTTTTGGAGAACCATTTGGAAGATGTTGGGAACCACTTTGTCCTTTTCTTTAGCTTATGATCCTCAATCTAATGGAAAAATAGAGGTAGTGAACAGATATTTGGGTAACCCATTGAGGTGTTTGACCAAGCAACATGGTCAATCATGGGATCATATTATAAGGTAGGAAGAGTTTTCTTATAATGACTCCATCAATAGCCCATTTTAAGTTGTGTATGGGACTCACCCTAGCAGCATCTTGGAGTTGAGGGATCTTAGCCTACATGACAAAAGGAGTGCACAAGGAGAATCATTTGTAGAGAAGATGAAGAAGTTGGATGAGTAAGTGAGGAAGACATTGTATAGTGAAGTAGAAAAGTATAAGACAAAGGTAGATAAGTCAAGGAGAGACTCGTAGTTCAAGGTGGGAGATTTAGTATTTTCCTATCTCAAGAAGGAGAGAATAACAAAAGGACATCCCATAAAGTTTCTGATGAAGAAGATAAGACCTCTAAAAATACTACACAAATATAAAAACAATTCCTATGAATTTGAGCTACCTCCTGACTTGTGCATATCACCTATTTTCAATGTGTGTGACTTGTTTCCCTAGAAGGGAACTAATGTTGATGTTGATCACCACACTCTTGTAGATTTGGAAAGGGCTAATTAGGTACAAGACTTGCTAGTGCCCAATGTTTACAACTAGATTCCATTATGGATTCTAAGGTGATCAAGAAGACTAGTAAGGCTACCTACAAGAACTACTTGGTGAAATAGAAGGGACTAGCAGATGCCAAGGCCAGTTGGATGACTGAAGCAAACATATTGAAGCATGGGGTCACCATTGAAGACCTCCTAACTCAAGGGACTTGAGTTCTTTGTCCTAGGGTAGTATGGTGCAAGGCACCTCCCTAATTTTTATTTTTTGTATAATTAGAGGTTAGTAAGGTCTATGAGTGTGTTTAAAAAGTTTCAAGTGTCCTTGGAATGCAACTAATCCAATTGTAAGAGTTAAGATGTTCATTAGGTCTTAGTTTCTCAAAAGTTTCTCATTGAGCCAAAATTACTCAATAGGTCAAATTTGAGTAGGAGTGGGAAACTCATTTTTTTTTGTCTAAATAGGTCCTAGGTATCTTATCTAGGGTTCTAAGAAGGTTCTAGGTGAACCCATTTGACCAAAAAGGCCTAATGAGAAAAAATTACTCAAAAGTGAAAAATTGCTCAAAAGTTGCTTGAGCAACTTTTGCAAGTTTTTGCAAAATGGAAGTTATGGAGGTTGTAACTACCCATACTCAAGTATATGAGCATGGACAATCATATTTTGAAGGTTGGTGTAGAGTTTCTATACAGACAGTTTGCAGGGCTTTCCATTATTTTAATGTTGCACTACTATGTATAGATTGGTACAATATATCAAGCTCATGTTTTGTTGAGTTTAGACTCTCCTAGTTCTTTTCCATATTCAAGATTGCATTGAAGTTTTGAGGGTTCCAAGTTACAACATTTTCTTGATGACTGGGCTGACTGTGTAAAAATGGCTCTAACCTAATCTCCATGGTGGAAAATGCATGAAACCAAGTGGGGAGATAGGTGAGATGGTTTAAATAGACTTTTTTGTTTTTCATTTTAGTGATGGGTTTCCAAGCCAAAAAGTGATCCGTTAGGCTGACTTCTAGGAGTAGGTGATCCTAGATAGTTTTACAAAAGATGTTGGAGAGAACATTCATAATCATACACGAGCTAATAAATAGATTTTCTCAAACACCTAGTATACTATTTTGAATATTCAAGTGGAATGGAGACTTTAAGATTTTGGGAGAATTTTTTTTATTGATGGGACTAGAGACCTAAAACCAAGGCTAGAACAAAGGCATAAGAGCAAATAAAGTTATGGGTATCTTGGAGCTCTAAAAATATGGATTCTTGGTGTGCTAGGAGATAAGTACTATATTACTAAGTTTATTTTAGGAGTTACTTAGAAAAATTTGGAAAAATAGGAGCAAAATAGGGTTAGTAGACCTAGTAGCCTTTAGGTCTAATTAGGCCTATGTGAAGAAGTTAAATTTCTTTGAATTTTGCTTTGAATAGAAGTCTTTAATAAGGTTAGGAAGGCTATGGATGGTATCTATATTACCAATAGACTCTAGGGTAGTAGAAGTAAAATATCCTAAGTGAGGGTTAGGGCTCTATGGGAAAGAAGGACTATTAGGACTAGTGCCTTAGAAGGGAGTTTCTATACAGTGGACCAACTACACCTAGGAGGAAAGTTGGTGGAAAAGCCTTGGAGGCTTGGATTGGAGAGAAGGACCAAGAAAAATAATCATTAGATGATTCAAGATTAGATCCTTAACAAAAAAAATTATTTGGATAGAACCCTAATCCCTCTGCATCATTAATGAAAGGGACTTGATTTCCCCCTATCTTTTCATTATGGTTGGAGAGGTTATGGGTAGGTCCTTCAACAATTTGGCCAACTCCAAGAGTTTTTCTAGCATTAATCTAGCCACTTTTCTAGCCACTAAAGTGATACAGTAGTTTGTTGATGATACCTTCTTGTATTGGTTATCCTTGGTGATTGAAGCTAGGGCTTAGAGAAACCTCCTTAATGATTATGCAGAGAATTTAAGGAAACAAATAAATTTTAGTAAGAGTACGATCTATTTTTTCCATACTAATTAAACCAAAAAAAAATTATAACTAATATCCTAGGTTTCCAATCTTCTCATCTTCCTTACACCTACCTTGGTCTTCCACTGATGATTAAAGAAGTCACTAGAAATTTTTTAAACTCAAATCCTTGAAAAGATGCAAAAGAAACTAGCACGTTGGAAAGGAAAATTGTTGAGTAGTGTTGGAAAGCTCCAATTACTAGCTGTGCTTACAAGGGATTCCTATTTTACTTTTTCTATTTATATTTTATTAGAGTGTGGATAAGAAGCTACAAGGTATTTTCTATGGTATAAGAATGGAGAAAGGAAGAGAATAAGCCTTGTTAATTGGGATACAATTTGCAAGATAAATGACATGGGAGGGCTGAGATTCAGGAAGATTTCATACCCTAACAAAGTTCTTCTCACTAAGATTGTG
This sequence comes from Cupressus sempervirens, assembly GCA_028749045.1. Classification (NCBI taxonomy): domain Eukaryota; kingdom Viridiplantae; phylum Streptophyta; class Pinopsida; order Cupressales; family Cupressaceae; genus Cupressus; species Cupressus sempervirens. The sequence continues at coordinate 719,719,205 of CM053790.1, read as the reverse complement.
TGGTAATTAGATGAGAATCAAGTAGGATTATGTAGGATAATGAAAGCCAAATATCTCAATAACAATCCTTTTATTTATTGTCTTAAAGTTAATGACTTTCCTTTGGGTTTTAAAATATGGAACAAGTTAATCAAAAGCATAAACATCCTTAGGGATTTGCTAAAATGGTTGGTTTAACATGGGGAGAGGATTAGGTTTTGGTATGATAACTAGCTTGGTGGCTAGCTCCTAGCTTTTAGAAAATTTAGCTTCTTGGAAGAAGCTTTGATGGGGGTTTTTGGGGGAAAAGGTTAGTGACTATAACTAGAAAAAGGAGATGGAAAACCATCACTGAGCTTGTTGGTTTGGTTCATCTCAAACCTTTAAAAATGGAATTGATAGAGTGCCTTAACTCTAATAGAAGCTTACGGTATGCTTAGGAGGATAAATTTATCTAGGATATAACTTCTAATGGTTTTTTTTTTCTGTTAAATCGACCTAGCTTATGCTATTTAGTAAAGACCAAACTCCTCCATATTAGAAGAAGGTTTGGATCATCTAGATAATTCTTAAAGTAAACTTCTTCTAGTGGATTGCACCACATAGTAAAATCCTTACTCTTAAAAACCTTAGGAAGAGAGGATTTCAGATATCTAATAGGTGTTCCTTCTATAATGATGATGAGGAAAGTATGCAATAATATCTTTCTTCATTGTCTTGATGCTTTAAAATGCTAGTATATAATTTTCCACATATTCCTCCTGAACTATGTTTTTCAATTTGACTTGTAGTAGTTATCTTTAACAATAGATAACTCTTTTTTCCATCCTTTATTTAGGCTTCTCTAGATCCCTTCATATCAGATGGAGAATCTAGGAGAAATAATCATATTTTTAGGAAAGAAGAAAGACTCAAGGAGGTGGTGAGTAACATGGTGCATAAGATCCTAATGGAATCTATTCAGTACAATAAATAGAAGAAATCCTTGGTCCCCCTATGTTTTGGGGAACAAAAGATGGCTTTGAACTGGAAACTCCTAGGTTCCTTTAATGATTTAAAAACACCAATATCAATTATGAGAAAGAAGACCAAATGGCTTCCCCCTAGGTAGCCAACATTGAAACTCATTTTTGATGTAGCTTCAAGAGGAGGATGAGTTTTGGGTGGTGGGGTGGTTACAAAATCTAAAGGAAACTAGCTAATGGTTTATATAGGAAACCTTACAATTGTTTTAAATAATATTGTGGAGGCTATAATGACTCTCTACTAGGTATTACATCTAGGTTTTAGCCTTGGATGGAAGTGCCTATGTGTGGAATGAGAATTGAATGTGATTGTAGACTTGGTTAAGGGATATACAAGCCCTAACTAGGGCATTGCTATCATAATGGGTGACATTTGACACCTCTTAGAAAATTTAGATATTTATGACCTGCAACACACTTATAGAGAAGGCAATGTGGTGGAAGACTCTAAAGTATGCTAGGGGTTGCATGTCCAAGGTTTGAGGTGATGGAAAATTGTGGCAAGCCTTTAGGTAATATCCTCACCCTTATGGAAAGAGAAAAAATTGATTCTTGTAGGGAAGAATGAAGTTTCCCTTTTGGTGGCTTACCTATTGGTTAGATATGATGATAGGACATTTAAAGTTTAGAGTTATAATATTTTAACATTAATATGTACCTCTTTGGGAAAATTATGGATACTCAATGCTAGAACATATATTTCAAATAAGTTACTAAAAAGAGGAATGATGTGAGTAATAATTGGGAGTGGAAAGGGCTAGTAGTTATAATACCCTCTAGCAATCTTAGATAAAATATTAAGCAAGATCTTGTCAAAATTAATTTAATTGATTTAAGGGGATTTAAAATGAGTCAAATTTTGTACAATTTTCAATAGAAGCTTATATTTATGATTGATTGGAGAGGTGGTCATTCATATGTCATTACCTTGTAGAGAAGGGACATAACTTTTAAGACTACACATTGTTATAGTTATAATAACTAATACCTTTTTAGGAACAAAGGATACATAAATTTCTTTCATGTTTTTGAAGATTTAATTTTATATATTTTCTTTTGGCATAATAATTTTAAGTCTACAAATTTGGTAGAAATGTTGAAATTGCAAAAATAAATATTGATGTTGATCTTGGAGATTCAAAAGAGGAATCTAGTGGGGGTCGTAGGAGGTCTGGTAGATAAGACACAATTAAGGCTAAACAAAATTAAAAGGTAAATAGGTATCTAGACATGGAGGAGGAGGTGTTAGACTCTAGAGAAAGTAGGAAGAAAAATCCTAGAATAAAAGATAAATCTAGAAGGAATTTAGAGAGGAGACCTCAGATTCTAGAGAGGAGACCTCAGATTCTATGGAGGGGAATTTAGAAAAGAAGGAATAAATAAGTAATAACCCTTCCTGTGCCTCTGCCATCTTCTCCATGAAGCCTTATAATTTTAGCCATGATACCTACCTAGATACCCAGGAATCTAAAGATGCTTTTCTTATGACTTCCTCCTCTCTTGGGAGGAGTTAGAAAAAGAAAAGGAGAAGCTTTTTTTATAGTCCCCTTGTATTTCAAGTTAAGGAGAAAGATCCCCCTCTCTCCCCACCTTCCCCCATGGGGAATTTCATTATTTTTCTTACTTTAGTTGAGAATGTGGCAGATACTAGTAGTGAGCTAAATGAGCTCAAAGTGAGGTTCTTGGCTTTGGATGGGAGATTTAGAACCCTTTCAAGGTTTTTTTGTGAAATTGACTCATACTGCACCCACTAATCTTCAACTTCTAATGTAGGAGATAGAGGAGGATAACCTTGGGAAGGAAGACTCTAAGATTTTCTATGGGTTACTTGTTAAAGACTAGGCTAATGTGTTGTTGGTAGGAAAGGGAAAAGAGAAGGCTAAGATTTATCTTTTCTATTCTTTTTTGTGTTTTATTTTTGGTTTACTCGATTATGCTAGGGTATTAAAACGTCGATACTTTTAACTAGCCTTGTATGACCTTCAAATTTATGTTTTTAAGAATTTATATGTTAAGTAGGTTTAAATGGTATAGATACAACTATATTTGTGTTGTTTAGAAACTATAATATGGATATTAGTAGTATTATTTTTATGGTTTTGAAGAAACCTATGATGGGGGAAACTTGGGGGGTTATTTTTTTTTATATATATTAAGGTTATAGGGTGGTATGGTAATATGTTTTTATATGTTGATAGTCTATTGTTTGGACTACCATTATTTTGTAGAAGGGTTAGTTCCCTACTTTTGGTTTCTTTGATATAAAAATAAAATAAAATTTATGCATGTAATTGATGTTGTGTTATTCAAGGATGATAAAATAAGTAAAGAAAAAGAATATACAAAAAGAAATGGTAGGTTTGAAAAAAAAAATTACTTTTTTCTTGTAGATAGTATCAAAATGCACAAGGACATTACCCTTAAAGGAAATAATATGAATATAGAAGAAAATATTTTAGAGCATAGAGACTACTTACTAAAATGAGAAGACCATGTCAAACTATAGTCATGGCTTGGATAAAATTCAAGGATGCACTTTTCTTAAGAATTTAAGCCACAACTCTCCAAAGAAGGATGAAAGTATTGTGGAACTTAAAGGATTTAACAAGGTTTTATGAGTTGAGATTACTAGATATGATTAAAAATAAGAAAACTCGGGTGATTCTCCAACTCCTAGGAATACATGAGGATGATGGATGATGTTAGGAGAATACAAAAAATATAATTAGCACTATAGAATATTTGAAGAAAGTATGGGTCAAGTATATAGATGACATGAAAGAGAAATTAGAATGATCTATAAAATTGGGAGGGTAGGAAAACTTGAACAAATAATGGATTAAGTTTGGATAGATAAAATAGATAAATTTTTCTTTACACAAAGATAGTGATGATTGAATTTGAATACATAAATACAAATTTAAACTTGCAATATAAGAAAATAGGTACAGAGTAAATTTAGAATGTTTTTCTATGGATTAATATGAAAATAGAGAATGAATACTTAGTTTTCAATCTACCAATGTCGATATTCAATCTACTAATGTCGATATGCATGAGAATAGATCATAAAATTAGATTTTTTTTTTAATAAGAACTTGGTGAATGGATTAGAAATTATAGAAATCTCTAACCTTACATTTTCACAACTAGGATTAGGCTTGAACAAGAAAGATAAAATAGAACCACTCTCAAGAAATAATATTTCCAAAGAGGATTATAAAAGAAAAAATAAAAACCTACAACACAGTGAGTTAACAAAATGAATTGCAAACCTCTATTCTAAATGTGTCTCCAACTAGGTAATATTTACAAAATTTTATGTGGAATTTGTAAAAATATAGTCAAACAAGGATTATTAATGCAAATTTGATACCATGAAATGAAAATAAATGAGAAAGGAAATAAATAAAATATGAGAGATTTAGATGATGAATAAAATATTTCCATGAGAATTGTAATAACTTGGAGAAGTCACCCAAAGATCCTACAAAGAGACACACAAAAAAATTGAAAGGGGATAAGATAATATAACTCCCTTGTGAATTGAGAGAGAGAGAGAGAGAGAGAGAGAGAGAGAGAGAGAGAGAGAGAGAGAGAGAGAGAGAGAGAGAGAGAGAGAGAGAGAGAGTCAAATTTACAATAACATCTATGAGAAGAATGAAAGGGGATCATATCTTAAGTAGAAATAAGGTGGGGCATTATAAAACCAACTCAAAAATCATGAATGCCACCATTCATAATAGGTGGGTGAAAAGTATCAAAATTCTATTAATAAGAGTTATCTGATTTCCTTAATAAAGGAATTACAAAAATATATGACATTTCCTTATGAAACTTGTACTAGAGGAGAGGATAATTATTGCATAGGGATTCCTTGCAAAATCTCATATTCAATACAACTAAGGAAAGATTGAGTTATTCTACCTAAGATTTTTTGTCTCAGTCAATGGTCTTAAAATAGACCTAGAGAAGGGGAACTGTATCCTTGAGTGGCCTACTCCAAGGAGTGCTAGTGGCATAATATCTTCTCACATTTTTTCTATTGGAAATAATTATTTAATTGTAGACTACCATTGATGTTTACACAAATATCAATATTAATTGATAAATATAGAGTATGTAGTATTAACCTTGTATAGCTTTGTATTAATTGATTAGTTGGGTAATGAAGACTTTCTAGTATTAACCAAGAAGTTGGTTAATGAAAAGATTCATGGTTGCAATGTTGATCGAGTGGTCATGGATTGAAGGTTTGCAATGTTGATTAAATGGTCAAGCAATGAGAAGTCACAATGTCAATCAAGTGTTTAGTCCTAGTGTTGACTGAGTGATAACAACATGCAATTGTCAAATAATTTATTAATTTAGCTTGACTATTTGGATGTTTATTGATATTTTGGAAGTTTATTCAAGAAAAATTTTCCTAGTTTATGATATATAAGAAAATTCAAGTTGTGAGAATAAAGTGTAACAAGAAGAATATGGAAAATATGGAAATGTGAGTGAATGCAAAAGAAAAAGTAGGATAGTGTGAAAGATAAGTGGCAAAGAACCATCTAATTAGGAAGGATCCAAAGGCCAAGCTAGAATAGAGATCTTAATCTGCAAAGGAATTTTCTTTACAAATCAGGTCAAATTGTTGTTTCTTTCTAGCCATTGTAATAGTAAAGGAATCTCTTAATCGAATTGACTTAATAAAAATTTGTAAATTTTCTAACAAGGTGAAATTTCATGATTGAAGTGTTTGAAGACCTCTAACCAGGCCACTCTTAATAGAGTGATCTAAATCTTCTAGTAGGTTCATACTTAACAGTATCTTTTATAACCCTTAATAGGGTTGGTTCGAACCATGGCTCACTTTAGAAGAGTGAAATTCATTGTGACTAGTTGCAAGGTTGTTTTTCACAAATTGGGTTTCCACATTAATTCTTGGTGTCATTTGTGCTCATTTTCATTTTATTATGCTTTATGTTACTAAAAAAAGTTACTAGAGGTTAAAGTAGATTAATAATCTTAAGATTAGAGCTATCAGATTTCCACAATCCATCAGTGTTGTGCATTTGATTTCTAGATTAGATTGTGTGAACAGATTTTTTACATCAACGTTTTGGATCACACTTCATGATCCATCATTAGGATGCATGCAAGAGAAGAGAAGGAGAAGAAAGACGATGGATCACGTAGTGTGATCCAAAACATTGATGTAAAAAATCTGTTCACATAATCTAATCCAAAAATCAAATCCACAACACAATCTTAAGATTGCTTTGTTAATCAGGTGATAGTAAAATTCTAATGTTAACTCAACTAGTCAGTATTGCATGAATAGTGGAATTTTGTATTGATATCTAAGGGACATTTTTTTTTGTGTGGTAATTGATTCACCCCTCTTGTCTTAGTTACTCTCTTAAATTTCCAAAAAATAAATTATATTTTAAAGATATTTTAAAGAAATTTTAATAGTAAATGTGAACACTTGACTATGAGAGTGGTTATAAAAGAGTTTAAGTGGAATATAGGAGAAACAAAGAATTTTGATTTATTAAAGGAAAAAGATATATAGTAGCCTATTTTTGCACTTATAGATTTAATAAGGTATTTGGAGTAGATTATGATGCTAGTGGAAATACCACTAGAGATTTTTTGAGTTCAGAAGGTAAATGCATGGTGATATTGTTATCAAGATTTAACCATGTAGTTTTTGAGTCAAATTCATTGACTCATGTTGCATGAGTAGTAATTTAAACATAGACCCATATCTCATGATAATAAATGGAACATTTATCACTCATTGGATCTATTTGATGCCCATAGACTCATGAGTGCTTCACCTTTGTGAGTATCACCTAGATCTAATTAGTGCTAAGTGATCCATTTATTATCATGAGAGATGGATTCATGCATATGAATCACTACTCATGAAACATGTGTTAGTTAATTTGACTCAAATACTACACAGTTAAATCCTAATAGCAATATCACAATTTGACTTGTGGAAATATCTCCTACTTATTAGATAAACACATTCTTTATTTTATTGACAAGTTGAATGATGTCAAAATAAATATTTTTGTATATATTAGAATGTCTATAGCTTGGGAATTGGGATAGAGAAGAAATTTTTTAGAAGTCTTAATGGGAAAATAAGATACTAGGAGGGGGAGAATCAGGGTCTATAAACCTTTTAAATCCTTGAAATAAAATACATACATTCACCACTTTCCCATCTCATATCTAGATCATATACCATATAACCATAAATTTTAAAATTGAAATAGATCTAAGTATGCATCACATTCATCAACATGAAAATAAATGTAAACACATAACAAAAAATATTTAGGTTACCTAGAAACCCTCCAAGGAGAAGGTAAAAATGGGGTGTGGATGACACCTATAAATATTCACTATTGTAGCAATAGAGTGTGCATGTTAAGGCTATAATTTTTAATCACTTTTAGTAATCTACCCTATGAGAGTTTTTCCCTATTAAGAGCTTACAAGCCTTATTCAATCTACTTTGATTAAATGATTTAATCTTATAAATAAGTAAGAACTCTATTAGGAGATTTTGAATAGGTTTGTTAAAACCACTATTAAGAGATTTACTTTGATCCACTTGTTACAATGTCTAAATCACTAATCCTTTAGTTATCACTTTATGCTAGATTATAGATCTTCTATTTCCTTGACTAATTTGATCTCCTACTCTGATATACTCTATATTTCCCTTTGCTACTAGGTTTTTCTTTCTTATATCTTCTTGTGATAATTAAACATAGACTTCCTTCTCTCTTAAATTGACCTTATCATACATGCATGATCATCCTATCTAATTGAGGGCTTGGATCCTTCTTAAATAGATAACTAGAGAAGATTCTAGATCATAATCAATGATCCAGAGTTCTCCCTTTTGCTTCTTAGTCCTAATTTTATGACTAGGTACTCTACCTTCCTAGGGATTGATGACCTTTTTCAAAATGTGGAATCACCTCCTTAGCTGTCTCCACAATCCAAAACTACAACATAGAAGGTGGCCAAAAATGGTTTACATAAGTATTTGTGCCATCACAACATATATGAAAACATTGGTTTACTCGACATTTGAACAACCTGATACTTAGTCATAATTAGCATTCATGTTGTCCCTTAGCTTCTATATAGTTGGTAGTAACTAACTCACTGGGCATATACTATCTTTTCTTTTCTCAATATTCACTAGCTTTACTAGACATATACTATGAATTAGTCTACACTAGGGTTTTGGGCAACCTTACACTTTCTTAGCTTATACTAAGTATAATCAAGTCCATAAGTTCTAATCCTTCATTAAGTGGTTTGGTCATAGTGATGATCGAAAATGCTACCTAGAAAATGACTAAGTGTTGGACACTAAAAGGAACAAGGCTCAGAGATCAAAAATCTTCCCCTTTGACATTAGTGACAAAAACACTTTTTCATGACTTAGCATTTCATTCAAACTTATAAAAAATAGCACTCCCCCTTAGACTGGGATTTGGTCTTCATAAAGACTTCACTATAGACATCATACGCACATATCTCTCCAAAATTTAATATTCTTACCTTTGATCTTTGATTTGTGCCAATATCTAATCTGTCAGCCTATGCTCATATTCCCACCCTTGTGTTTGCTAAATTTTCACTTTATAGTATGTGGCATGATTATTAGTCCCCCCCTTTTTTGACAATTATGGTGTTGAGGTGGTAGGGGTTAACTTGTACTTATCCAAAAATGATTTATGACTCTATAAATTCACCTCTAATGCATGATTTCAATTTGATCATATAGATTCCATAACTTGAATCTTGATTTCTAGCTAAGCTACAAGTGTTGACATTAAGGTCAATTTTTTTATTATTGACTTAACACTTAGTCAGTTAGTTTCAGTTGCTACTAAGATAGTCAGACAAATTATAGTTTAGGCCAAGCTTCATAGTATCTACCAAGCATCTAAGATAGTTTATAGTATTTCTTGAGTGTAGTAGAGTCTACCAAGCTTTCTAGTACAAGTGATGAAAATCTTAGTGATAAGAGAGATTTTTAGTGTTAACCTAGTATATTAGTGTCTATTGATTTAGTAGTTTTGACAAAGTGAATTCAATGTTGACCGAGTCATGCAGTATCAATTGAGTGATTCACTATCTATTGAGTTTCTTAGTATCCACCAAGTTATACAGTGTTGATTGAGTTCCTACTACTTAAAGTGATCAATATGGGCTAAGCTTCAACATCAATTAAGTGCCAAAGTCTACTGAGTGTTGACAATATTTGCCGAGTGTCAAAACATAACCAAGTTGTCTTCAAAAGCCAAGTTATAGTAGTGGGCCAACTTTGTGAATTATGATGAATTTTCTATTGTAGCATAATCCAAAAGGAAATTAAGTGGATATATATATATATATATATATATATATATATATATATATATATATATATATATATATATATATATATATATATAAACAAGTGAGAAATGAGTGCAAATTGAAGAAGGATACACACAATATATAGAATAGCAAAGACTTGTCTATCACAATTAGGTAATCATTGTAATTTAAGGAATCTCATTCAACAAATCAAAGTTGCAGATCAGAGATCAATTAGTTGTTCATCCTAACAGGTCTATTAGTCAAATCCTTTCACAAGGTGGACTTAATAGTCTTATTCCAAATCTCTTAATAGAGTGCATACTTAATTATAAGTTTGTAAATCATTTAACAAGGTGGACCTAATAGTCCTTATTGCTCCTAACAGGGAAGGTCACCAAAAGTGGTCAATTATAAGCCTTAATAGGCCAACTCTATACTATAGTCATAAAGCTTGTGGGTATCGTCCTCACCCTAGTTTTACTTTTTCTTCAAAAGGTTTCTAGGTTACCAATATTGTGTCAAAGTGTTATGAACATTTTATTTCTTTCATTATTTTATGCATAGAACTAGATCAAATTGCATGGTGAGTATTTAATTGGTGAATTAAGTTTAAAGTTTTATTGGTTCCTAATTCACCCCTCCCCTCTTAGTCACCTAGTCAATATTACATTTCCAATAATTGGTATCAAAGAATTTGGTTCTCAAATCATAAGTTTAGTAGCTTGAGAAAAGATCAAAGGCGATGGAAGTCTATAGATTGGAGAAAGCTATTGAAAATGAAAAGTTGGATCTAAAATTGGCCATGGATCAATTCAAGAAGGAAAAGGAGCAAGTCTCTCAATCTCTAAAAAGAAGAAAAGATCTTGTAGCACAGATGAATGATAATATCTATACTAAAGAAAGAATTGAAGACATTTGTCAAGAAAGAAGCTCAGATGAAGCTAATTTAACAATCATAGATCTACTTGAAAAGAAACTTACTCTTCATGAAGAAGTCAAAAATTGGAAAAGAGAACAAGAAAATCAATCATTCAAATTATGTGAAGTGATGGAACAAAAGGACAAAGCCAATGAAGAAGTAGAAGAAAAGGACAATGAAATTAATCAACTATCTCTTCAACAATCACATCTAATTGACCAACTCAATGATACAAATCAAGATCTTATCAAATTGAGTATAGAAAATGAAATATTGAAGAATGATCTCAGCATAGAGAAGTAGAACAATGAGAGGATAATGAATTCACAAGAAAGAATGAATCATTTGGATAAGAAAACTCAATTCAGACACAAAGGTAAAGTTGGATTAGGATATATAGAAGAAGGTGAATCTTCTCAACAAGGTTATCAAAAGAAAAAAAGGCCTACATGTAGTCATTATGAAAAAATAGTTCATACATCAAATAAGTGTTCAAGCAATAGTAAAACAAAGTTTAGTAGAAAATGTTACAGTTGTAACAAACTAGGACATAAAGCAAGTGAATGCATAGAGAAACCTAAGTTTAAAGGAAAGTGTCACAATTGCAATAAACAAGGGCACAAATCTTTACAATGCAAGACCAAGAAAAGGAACCTAGTAGAACAAATTATCAAAGCTATATTTGTTTGGGATTACAATATGTAGTGCAAATGTCACTATTCTGGTGAGTTTGGGCACATTGTAGAAAATTGCATAAAACATCACACAAGGAAGAGAGATGTTTTGTATGTACAAAACTTGGAGACCTTCCCAAGAACTGTATGAATAGAGGAAGAGTTGAAGATGAAAAGAAATCAAAGGTTGCCAATATCAAAATAAAAATAAGGCATCAATGGGTATAGAAATCTCTAGAGAATGCAAGCCAAAGTCTTGAAATTGTTGATACCAAAGTTAATGTGTTGGGTGACTCAACCATTTCAACTTAGTCATCCATGGAGATTACTAGAACTAAGATTAAAAAGAAGACATCACATACCAATTCTAATTAGAAAGTAGAAGATCCATATCAGCATTCAAGATGCACAAGGATCACTAAGCAATGATGATAGCTGAAAACTTTACCAAGCAAGGTTGGGTTGCATATCCTTACCAAGTTTTAGGTGTAGATGCCAAGTTGGTAACTCTATCAATTACCAACTTCTCTCTGAGTTGATAGTGCCTACTAACTCAATAGACCTTACCAAGTTGAGGGTGTCTTTTGAGCAATGAAAATCAAACCAACCAGACAACAACCTATCACTAAGAGAAAATTTGTACGAAGCATTAATGGCAATCGTAAAGACATAATTTTTAAAAAAAAGAGGAAATTGAATGTATTTTTTCACCACAAATTTTTAGATCTTAGAGCAAAGACCGATTTCACAACTCGTGAGTGATTCAAGTAGTTATTGTTGAATATTCCTCCCATGTTGAAAAGTTTAACCAAGAAGAATGGTGTCTACTAGTAGTAAGGTGAAAAATGGCTGATAGATGTTGGTTTGTAGATTTTATTACAAGGCTCCTGCATTCAAGTTGACTCCAGTAGTTGTAGAGGCACTTGACCCTATTAGAGTGCAATCTCAAATTCCACCAAAGGTACTTCTTATTCATGACATTAGGTCATTTTATCACTGCTTGATTCAAGAACTAGGAACCCTAGAGATGAACTAGGCATATAGTGAGTTATGTGAATGATTTTTTGAAAACCAAGCATAAACATTTGGATACGAAGGGTTTGAAGCATATTCTACATATGGCATGGGATCCTCAAGGAAAATGGATCAAATTCATCCTGAGATGAATTCATGAAATGAATTTATGGTTGGATCATCCTATCTATATTGTAAAGAATATGATCCATAGGATAATGGGCTTTCCAATGTTGAACAAGGAAAAGACCATGAAAACCCTAGGTTGGGTTGAAATGGCCAAGAGAACTCTTCTCAAGTGGGATAGAAGAGGCATGAAGCTAAGAAGCGTCACAAACATGGAGTTGAAGTTTTGACTCCATGTGATAGAACATAAGATATACAGTTCAAGCCATCTAAACAACATATCATGTGAAGCTGTTGACCTAGCACGAAAGGTGGTGAAGAATAACCTATCATTTGACCTTTCCAAGCTAATGCTAAACCAATTCAGCAAGAACATGGAGAGCATCTGAGTCTAAAAGAAAAACCCATGCAAGTTTGGTTCTTTGTTTACTTGTTTATTCATCTATGTACAATTTTTTTTCCTTTAAAAAGGTACTATAGTGTGGAAGAAAGATACACCAATATGATATAAAATCAATGAGCTTATAAAAAAGATGGGTGAAAATTTCAAAAGTATAATGGATAATTACTTTGAGACCATCAAAGAGAAAATAAAAAACATATTCAAAATACCAAGGAAGTTGGTAGAAGACTATGAGCAAGACATTTGTTTTCTAGTTGATTGTGACAAGGTCTATATCTAGTTAGTAAGGGCTTGAGTGGCATGGGTTAAACCTTTTGGATATGAGGTTAACATAGATGATACCAAGGACATCATTGAGGCTCTCTTGAATGAGCTAGTAGACCCCAAGGCACCTTATTTTGGTACCTATTAGGAAGCTAAGGTTAGAATTAAACTTGAAATCAATTTACCCTAGGTAATGAAGAGAGGAAGGAAGAAGGTACATAAAATACTAAAGAAAACCAAATCGTCAAGTTCCCCTCTCATGCTAACTAAAGAAAAAGCTGATGACCTTAAAGAAGAAGAAGAGGAAGGAGATACAAAGGAAGAGGAATCTAAAGAGGAAGAACCTCCCAAGAAGAGAGGTAAGGTAATTATAAAAAAAATGGAAAAATCATCCCCAATAGTATTCACCAAAATAGCAACAAAATCAAGAATGAAACTTAAGCTTGGAGAAGATGAAGATGAAGTAAAATAGATTATATTTTAGAATATTTCTCCTACCTTTGTAGAAAGATTGAAAAGATTAGAAGAATGAGATAAAATGGTATAATTCAAGTCTCTTAGGTATGACTCCAAAAGTGTAGATGATGAGAAATAGATTGAGAATGCCCTAGTGGAAAAAATGGCAAAATGGAAATACTCTCTGGATGAGTTGAAAGATCAAGTTCCTGATGTAATTTTCAAGGCAGTTGCACCATTATGGGAAAATGTAGTAAAATTTGCAAGAGACATAAAAGAACAAACCTTGAGACAACCCATGTTGAGTATCAATTATAAAGAGGTAAATAAATCATTGAATGAGAATGAAATCAAGAAAATTCCAAAATTAAATGCATTGCTAATCCTATTAAATGATATTGAGTTAGTTGTGAAGTCCAACACCATAGCATGGAAGAACATCATGGGCTACACAAACCTAGTGATAAAGTTGTGCAAATTGATGACAAGGATGATGATGAAGAATATGTAGCAAAAGAAAATGAAGAAATTGATGACATTGATAATGTTGATGCTAAAAATGAAAAAGAAGCTATAGGAGGAGATCTTCCTGAGATTAACAACATTCAAGAATCTAATGTAACTTAAAGATAGTAGTAGAGGTTATGGCCTCCTTTCCTCATTCTCCAAGAAAAGCCTTAGTGCAACCAAGATTAGAGAAGGCTTCTACCAAGGTTTTTGTGGTAAAAACTACATCACCAAGAACCCAAAAAATATTTGGAGAAACATTACTAGGTGTTACAATGAGTGAAGTTATTGTCACTTCATCTACTAAGTAGAAAACTCTATTCTTTCTAGCATTAGGCATTGTCAAGCAATAACAATGTTTTCCTGGTGTTAGCATTATGTCTTCTACTTTTGTTATTATCTCTATTGATTCTACTATTGTTTCTATACCAAGTGTATCCATAATAAGTGAAATGATAGTTGAGGTTAATCCTCAACCAAGCATAGATGTTTCGAGAAAAGGAAAAGAGATTGTTCCTTCTACTATCCAAAAGGAAAATGGAAAAGAAGTAGAAGCATCTACTGAATAAATTGATCTACAGACGGATATTATGATACCAAATTAGGATCTTTCCAATCTAATTGATGATCAGATGGATAACCTTGGTGAGCTTTGGAAAAAGAGAGCTAAATAGTAGAAGCTCAAAGAAGAGAAGAAGAAGAAGAAAAATCAAGTACTTGAAGACATCAAAATCATATTTATGGATGTTTTGAACATTGAGGTTGATTATAAACAACCTATTTTGGATCAATTGGTTGAATTTGTTCACAAGTACAATGAGGACATCAATGGACTAGATAAACTTCTATAGAGGGAAGAGAGAAATTTTGAAAAAAAAGTTTTGGAGAAAGTAGCACAAAAGATAGCTATTGATCAAGTAGAATTATCTACTATTCTTTCTACACTTGAAACTTATGTAAATAATGTTGTTTCTTTATTTTTTAAGTTAAGTGATGCATCTATCTTAACTAAGGAAATTAAGGATAAACTATCCAAGATATATGTGGACTTGAAGGAAAGTGCTCAACAATTGCCACTTGATCCCAATTGTGGCTCTGCACATTTGGTGAAGATTATGTACCCGATAGATCTTTAGGAAAAATTATTAAGAGAAGAAGCTATTATTAGGGCCACACTTGTAGATATTCAAGGAATGATCCTTCCCAACATGGATGCACCTCAAAAGAATATTGCACATGCAAAGAAATTGATCCATGACAATAATTTCTCCATAGCTGACCAAATGATTTAACTTGTAGCAGAAGTACAAATAATCTTGCATGCATCTAAGGTATTGTAAGAGAATTGGGACAAGACCAATGCAATCATTTTGAAGGTACACAATGATTTCTTGTCACATTCTGGTATTAACTTGTAAATATTTTGCATCTTTTCCATTTGTGTCAAAAAGGGGGAGAAGATTATTTGTATATTATCATATTCCAAATATATGTATGAGGGAGTAGTAATATGAAAGGAAAGACATGTATAGATAGCAACAAACATGTTTATAAAAGAAATTTTGAAAAATGAATTTTTTTTTTGTAAAAATAGAGTAAGAGGTTACCAAGATACAACAATAGACAATAGTTAAATATAAATTGAAGACCTAAATTGTTGACAAGGGGAGTTTTGACTTGTAATTTTGAGGATTCAAATTTTTGGTATGATAAGTGTTTTTTTCACTAATTCCAATGGGGGAGATTTTTGACATTGAGGTCAATTTGTCTATTAGTGACCTAACACTTCTTTAGTTGGTTTTAGTTGCTATTGAACCAGTCAGATAGGTTACAGTTCAGGTCAAGCTTCATAGTATCTACCAAGCATCTAAGACAATTTATAGTATTTCTTGAGCATAGAAGAGTCTACTGAGATTTCTAGTACAAGTGATGAAGATCATAGTGTTAACTGAGCTCTATAATGTTAACCAAGTATATCAGTGTCTACCAAGCTCATACTATTAATAAAATGATTTCAGTGTTGATTCAGCCATACAGTGTCAACTGAGTGATTTAGTATCTGCTAAGTTTCTAAGTATTCATTGAGTCATATTGTGTTGATCAAGTTCCTAATACTCAAAGTGACCAATATGGATTGAGCTTCAACTTCAACTAAGTGCCAGAGTTTATCGACTGTTGACAATTTTTT
The DNA here is from genome assembly GCA_028749045.1 of Cupressus sempervirens. NCBI lineage: Eukaryota > Viridiplantae > Streptophyta > Pinopsida > Cupressales > Cupressaceae > Cupressus > Cupressus sempervirens. The sequence goes on along the minus strand of CM053790.1, from coordinate 719,703,256 downwards.
TTGATTATCAGAACATCATTGAGTTGTCTTTAGAACATGACTTACAATAGTGGGCCGACTTTGTGAATTATGATGAATTTGGTATTGTATTTGACTCCATAAGGTAATTAAGTGGATTGATACATATTTAATGTATTATATCATATCCAAGATGAGAATGTAGAATGTATGTGAAAAAGTAAGAAGTATATGAATGCAAATTGAAGAAGGCTACAAGTAGTATAAGGAATATCCAAGATTTATCTATCAAAATCAGGTGATTTTTGTAATTTAAGGAATCTCATTTAGCAAATCAAAATTGTAGATTAGAGATCTATCACTAGTTCATCCTAATAGGTGCATCAGTCAAATCCTTTCACAAGGTGGACTTAATAGTCTAATTCTAAATCTCCTAATAGAGTGCATAGTTTATTGTATTTTTGTAAATTATTTAACAAGGTGGACCTAATAGTCCTTATTATTCCTAACAAGGAAGAACACCAGAAGTAGTCAATTGTAAGCCTTAATAGGCCAACTTTATATTGTAGTCATAAAACTTGTGGGTATCATCCCCACCCCAATTTTACTCTCTATTTGGAAGGTTTTTGGGTTACCAATATTGTGTCAAAGTGTTATGAATGTTTTATTCCTTTCATTTTTTCATGCATACAACTAGATCAAATTACATGGTGAATGTTTAATTGGTGAATTAAGTTTAAAGTTTTTTCAATTACTATTTCATCCCTCCCCTCTTAGTCACCTAGACTATATTACATTTCCAACAATTAGATCCACTAGACTATCTACAATAGAGAGACATAGATCATCCTTACTAAATCCTTCACAACTAGAAATTACTTCTTCATTACTTCCAAATGAGGTAGAAATGTAGTTTGAATAGAAATCAATTTGGTTCTTATATTTCAATCTTTAGCTGCCAGCTTGACTAACCTTCATTGAAGAAAAGTCAATTTATTGAATTGAATAGAGTTTGAATTTGCATCCATGCTCAAAGAATGTCGAGATGCCTTCAAATCTACTTGCAATTTATCAATTAATTATTGATTCTCCATGGTGAAGAACTCAACATCACAAATGTTTTTATAAAACTAATAAATATTATACAAAATTATTTCTAAAATATTTACAAGATTTGAAATTTAAACCTATTTGAATGCAATTTTTGTTGAAAGTTTCTACAAAACTTTGTGTACAAACTTCTTCTCAGACCATTTAATCAATTTCTCATTGGTCTCAGTATCCTCATTATTGACTTTATCAACAATGTAAACTATTTTTTTCTAAAATTGGTGTCCACTTATTTAAATTATGAATCTAATGCATCTATAAAAATGTCCTTTGTGTCATGTGATACCTATTTTTTCTTAAACTCTCTTCTAAGTTGTTCTTGCTCAATCTTTCTTCTCAACAACTCTTTTAAAATCTACATTTTCTCAAATGTAATTGTATTAGGGTCATACTTAGGAAGTATAATGACCTTTCCTAAAGTCACTAGAGTCTCAGGTGACTTAATCTTATTCTCTATTATTTGTTACCTCAGTGTGCTAACACTTGACAACATGATCTGTATTTGTGTTCCTTCAGCATTTGGTCTTGGTGTATGTTTTTCTATGTAAATACTATCCTTCTAAGTAGATATGATCTATTGTGTTGATATCTCTAAGTCTTGTTGTCTATTAGTGTCAAATACTAAGTTATATATAAGGTAGAGTCAGTCAGCCATCACTACAATTGAGCTACTCTATATAGGCCAAGTCATTTAAAGACTTATAAATAATCATGTGTATGTCAAGCTCTATAGAACCAAGAAATTATTTGTTCATTGAGTATTTTCATATAAGTCAAGCCTAGTCAATGCTAAGAAGAAAAAACACATAGATGTAGATTTATATAGAAGGAGTCAAGTATAGCTAAGGCTGCACAACAACACAAAGAATAGTTATGACTGAACATCAAAGATAGTGAGTGTTGACTAGCACAAAGAGAACATAAAATTCTCAAATGCTAAAAACTTTGGGGTAAAATATTTCAAGCTCAAATGGACATATGACATCTAATTATTATAGAGTTTGTTCAGAAGTTGTTATAGGTTTTGATGTGGATCATCAATCCCTGTGAGGGATGAATAACTAATTAGCTCAAGTGGCAAAAAGGGAAGCATCTAGAAGACTCTATAGATACCATAAATAGGAAGATCCAAACCCTATTTTAATATACAAGTGTGGATGATATATGAAGTGAAATATCATCGAAGAGAGTGTGAATTGTGTGAAAGAAGTGAAGGAATTAAGTTTTGGATGTTGCAAGAGAAATTTATGAAGGAAATAGAGTTAGTGACCTTATGAACCAGTCAAGGAAAAAGTAAAGCTATATCAGATAAGAGATCATAGATTGGAAGGAGGAGATCCATAATCAACAATTGTAAGTGTAGATCGAAGGATTAGGTACTAAATAATTTTTGACAAATTGAATTAGGGTAAATCTCTTAGTAGAGGAGTTTTAACAGACCTTTATAAATCTCTTAAAATATTCCTTACATCATCGTAAGTGTTAAATCCTTTAATCAAGGTATGACCTAATAGTCTTAAGAGATTTTAACAAAGCAGACCCCTCATAGGGTAGATCATCAAAAGTTATCAAAATTGTAACCCTGATAGGTTAGATTTGTTACTTGGTAGTGAAGATTTGTGGGTATCATCCCCACCCCAATTTTATCTTCATCATGGAGAGTTTTTGGGCTACCAAATATTTTGTGTTGTGTGTTTATATTTCATGGATGCGATACTTAGATTTATTTCAGAATTTTATTTTTCAAGTTATGTTATGCATAAACTAGATATAAGATGGTAAATATGTTGAATGTAGTAAAGTTATTTTGAAGAATAAAAGTCTTATAGATCATAATTCACACCCCCCACCCCTTAGTATCTTAGTTTACCAATTAAAATTCCAACAATTGGCATCAAAGAATTAGTTCTCTTGAAGGAAGTCTAACATCTTGAGAGTTTATATCTTAGAGAGGGAGGTTTCCAAATTGGGAAAGGTTATTGACAATCAAGTAATTAACATCCATCTAATACTGCAACAACTTGAAGTAGCAAGAGAGGAATTGAGGAAATCCCTAAGAAAGAGAAAACATATGACTATTCAATAGAATGGCACACTTCATGAATAATTTAACACACAAGGATTATTTAACATTGGAAATTCTAATGAAAGTGATTCAACCATTGTAGATCTACTTGAGAAGAACTATATGTTGAGTGAAGAAGTTAGAGGATTGAAAAGAGAACATGAAATCTAGTTAGTAAATCAATGTGAAGTGATCAAACAAAAAAATAAAGTTGAAGAAGACAAAGTTGTAGCTGAGGAAGATAAAAGACAAATGGCTATTACACTTGAAGAAAGGTCACTTAGGTGCAAAATATTAAAAAGACTCATCTAGACATGATGAATCAACTGATGCTTAAAAATCAAGAATTGAATAAGAAAGGCATGGAGATATAAAATCTAAGATCATAGAGTGACCTACTGAGGAATAAGTTAATATCTAAGAATTAACTTGTGGTAGGGATGAACAAGCCTAGTGAAGCATTACGATACTTTGAAGAACTAATGAGATCACCTAGGTCATTTGGCAACACTTCTAGACTAGGACGTATAAGGAAAATTCCCTTTGCTAAAAAAGGAGAACAATCTAAGAGTGGAGAGATGAGGAATGAAAAATCAAAGGAAATACTACATGCTATCATTGTGGTAAAATTGGACACACTGCAAATATTTGCAAAGATAGGAATGATATGCAAAACACTAAACCTATGTTTATTGGTTATTATTTTTATTGTAAGAAGCAAGGACATCAAATACATGAGTATCAAGGATGAATAGTACACCTATTGCACCTAGATTTGAGAGATATTGTTACAATTGTCAAAAGTTTGGACATAGAGCATATAAATGTAGATCATAGAAAAAACCTAATTGGACAAACATGAATAGACCAAAGAAATTTTGTTCTAATTACACAATATTAGACATGTGAGCAAGAAATATAGGACCCAAGAACTAGTACAAAATAATGAACATAAAATGGGTAAATGAAAGTGGATTTTGAACAAAAAAAGGAGACGGATCAAACCTAGAAGAAAACTATGGAAGCTAAAAGAAATGGAAAAAATAAAGGTAAGATCACCCAAGCCAATGGAAAAGGTGATCACACAACGTCAAACTAATAAAGGTTTAGGTATGTAAGAAATTATATAATCAATGATTTGTCTTACATCATATCCTAACGTAAAATGTGCAAAAGTTCATATCTGCATGAGAAAAGATGCATTAAGAAAAAATCTATGGAAAGATAGTGTAAAATAATCATTTACACATTGGGTGTCTAGCATGAGTCAAAAATTTCTATATTGACCAAGCATTGTAATATGGACTGAGTACCCCAAATGTCAAACTAATATATAGGCCAAGTTAGATGGAATTCACAAAATTGAATAATGGAGATCAAGTTGAGAAGTTCAATAATGATTGAGACTGTTGGACCCTACTTAATAGAGATGAAAAAATTAATGGAGACCCTAACTTGAATGAATGTTGGATTTATTGATAATTTGAAGGTATTTTATACACTTTCATTTCATATTTTGAGAGAACAAAGTGATTTGATCAATTAGCAAAGTGATTTCAGAGGTGATTGGAAGTGAATTGGCAATGTAAGAGTGCTTGTTAAGAAAGAAAAGTTTCAAAACCCTAACACAAGAAAATGGCATCTTCATCATCTATAGTGAAGAATCAAAGTGAAGAGGTAAGAAATATTCAATTGGTGAAGAGTGACACTTGTCCTCCACCTAAGTTTCATGTTATACCTTAAATTTCCATAAAGGAGATTCAATGGGTGTGTTATCATCGATACCACCTAAAGTCATTATGATTCACAATGTGGGAAGTCATTACATGTACAAAATTGGAAAAGTTGGAGACTATGAGATTCATGTGGCATATGAGAAATTGTGTGATGAAGGAATATTAAAGGACAAGTTCAAAATCATTGAGAGGAAAGGGTTAACTCATGCCCTAGATTTTCCAAGATAGTTCAAGATTGAATGAATTAAAGTTGTGCTAAGAAGAATTCATGATACAAAGTTATGGTTATAAAATGGACTAGTAAAGATTAAAAAGAAGGGAATTGATGGTTTTACTAGTTACCCTACATGGGTAAAAGCATAGATCTATGTCACTATTTATGATACCAAAACTTATTTTGGTCAAATCTCATTTCTCTATTAAAACTCATTTTTTTTCAAAAACTAAAAATACCCTTTTATAGATCTCAAATTCAATATCATCATTATATAATTTTTTTAGTGTTTTGATTAGTTATAATATGTTATAATCTCAAACTATTATAAGTAGATATTTCAACATTTTAGAAGATGCTCCCTCAAAAAAGAGAAAAAAAAGTAAATCATATCAAAAAATTATATTTATATCTAGATGAGAGAATCATCTTCACGAATATGCAATTTTTTTTCAAGAAGGTATAGATTAGATAGGGAAGTTTTGATGGGAGGAAAAAATTGTTGGATTCTAATAAGGTCAAACTTGAGTACTTATAACAAAAATAAATATGCATAAAAAATAATTATTCCTTTTTTTGTTCATGAGCTATAGATGTCATCTATAAGATATTTTCAAATCATAACAAAAAAAGATGTTTTCCATATACTTGTTTGATGGGAACTACACCCTATATTTTTTATAGTTAACTAGGGACTTCAAAATAAAATAAAATGAATAAATTCTTACTCAAAAAAATTATAAAAATTATAGGCATAAAATTCATCCAATTCTACACATTTCATTAGTTTACATCATCTTCATATTTTAAACACAAATACCATTTTTTTTTCATTAATGTTGAACTATCACATTCTGATATCCCATTTCTTTATAATAGGTGACACAGGTTTGTGCTTTTACCCACATTTGACAAAATAAAGACAATTTGGTGCCAAACTAAAGAAGCTATTGAGGCAAATACCAAAGTTGAGTGGAATGGACATGGGTTGTCTATTTCCAACATCACTAATCCATTAATTAAATTTTTAATGAGAGTGACCTTTCATAATTTTTATCAATTGAGCTAACTAAATAGTGTGTCATGTATGGAAGTTGATTAGGTGGGGAACATCATGATGAGGAATCAAGAATATTATCTTGCTAAGTTGCAAAAATTGCAACAAGCAGAGAACTAGTCATTAATTAGAAAAGTGAAGAATTCAATGTGTAAGTTTTGATCATTGATTATGTGTATTTTATTTCACACTAAGAATTATTTTCCAGCTATTGGGAATATTGTATGGGAACAAGACAAACCTCTTACAAGGTAGATTATTGAATATATATCATAGTTGGGAGAAAATTTTGAAGACATTTTAGATGGATATTTTGAAGAATTCAAATAGAAAATGTGAAAGAGATTGAGGATCCCAGCATCATTAGTTATGAAGCATTACAATGATATATGTTTTCTAGTTGATACAGATAATACATTTGTACTGGTAGTTAAGCCAAGGAAATCCTAGCTTAAACCTTTTGGCTATAAAATTGGAGTTGATGGTGTAAGTGCAAGTATTGTTGCATTGTCAAAGGAAGAAACTAATGCAAAAGTTGAGCTCCTTGGCAAGTATGAAGAATCAAAGGCTAGAATAGTAGTAGATACCAAGATTGATTCTACTAATAAGAAGATAAAGAAGATGATTGAAGACATAGAAGGTAAGCTAGGTACATAGTTCAAAAGAAAACAACCTTTGATGATTACTCAAAGTCTTGGGGAAGGAAGAAAATGGAAGTGGTGTAGCGTAAGATGAAGAAAGTAAAGAGAAATAGGGAAAAGCCCTAGCACTGGCCACCCCACCTATAAAGTTATAGAAGGCTAAAATAGTGAAATCCACTAAGCTTATGGTGAGGAAGGTTACAAAGAAGGTGACATCCAAGACCCTCTCTCCACTTGCACCTCAAAGACCAAGGACTAGGGTAGCAACCACAATAAGTATCAAGACACCAATCAAGAAGGGAGTGTTTAATATCACAAAACCTAGTGGCACAAGTTCAGTGAAGATGAAAGTGCTAGCTACTATGGGCCAAAGGATAGTGAAGACAAAAGATATTGAAGAGGAAGATGTAGAGAGGACTAATTTTGATGAACCTAGACATCACCAAGTCATTGTATCTATAAGTCCAAAACTATTGATGAGGTATTTCCCAACATCAGGAGCTCTGTAGGCCTATCAAGATTTAGATATGTAAAGTATGATACATTGGATAATGCTAATAAATCTAAGGTAGGGGAGGCCATGATAGATATGATGGATAATAATAAGTTTGACCCTATACAATTTGAAAATAAGATTCCAATTGATTTGTATAATAGACTTAACAACAAATGGCAATAGGAAATAGAAGTTGAGAAGAAAATTAGAGAAGGCACATTAGCCGAGATTATTCCTGAGTTGAAAAATAAACATAAGACAACATTTATGGAGAAGTGTAGGAACCAGTTTGTTCCTAAACATAATATTTATGATTTTATAGAATAAGATTGAGGGTTTTGTACATCAAAATGAATTGTTATGTAAAAGCATTTTTGGATTAACTAAAAAAGGAGATGAATAGGAGAAACAAGTGGACATAGTGACCATTGAAGATGATCAATGCAATGAAGAAAGTTTAGGTATGTTGAGCCCATAGGGAAATGTATTACCCATTCATGATACTACACTTGAAACTCTTGTATTACAACAAATAAGGGACTATTCCAAGGAAGGAGAAGTACAAGTTCAAAATATTGATCAACAAATGAAGACCTCAAAGGAAAAGGAACTAGAAACAAATGTCCACATAATAGTGGTCAACAATTGACTAGTGAATACTCAATCTATTATTGATCTTTCCTTTAAATTATTCAAAATAACTATCCATAATTTTTTCATAATTTTTTGTTCAATAAAAACATTTATTTGCTTAGTCATAGGTCTGGTCCTATCCCACAATATAGTTCCAAATGATAGAAAAAAATTGCACATAGACAAATATACAACTCAATAGTGACCCAAACTTACATGATGTGTTCTTGGATTTTATGATTTCTCCAAGATTATCTTCTATTTATGTCAACTATAGCTCAAAAAGGTCATAGCTGTGTTCTTTCTTCACAATCTTAAAACCTAAGTCCATTGTTATGCATAGAACACTATTCAGTTGGCTTGATTAATAGAGCCTTTGTTTAATCACATGTAAATTTCTTTTAACAAGAGGATCTTTAATGCCATCTATCAACATTCTTTAGTCATTCCACTTGGCCTTTTTTTGATCTTCAATAACATTTTTTTCTATACACCTTATTGTCTTCACCCAGTCTAGGGTTGGATACCCTATCACTTGATGGATTTTTCCCTTATTAATTTTTTTCTGGTCCACCTTCTAGCCATAATTTCATGTTATACACTCTTCTTAAGACATCTTGATCAACTCCACTTTCAAGACCTTCAAAAAGGCTAAGGCACGAGTAGGCCCATTCTCAATAATGACCTTTTTAACATCTTTCAAAACATCATTTTTGCACATATGTCATAAGAATTTCTTAGCTCATAATCTCTATTTTCTCCTACCTTGTACATGTAGCATGAGATAAAATCATGTACCATAATGATTCTAGGAGGAATCAATGAAAAAGTACCTGATGTGTCTCCAATCATCATGATATCAAAGTATGCCTTAAACTTTGGTAGAGGACATTAATCATTTATTCATGATTTGTATATTGCTATCCTTTAACATTTCCTTTCTAGTCCTATATGAATATGAAATAATTTTCAAAATAGGATTTTAAAACAACTTATACAGCTTCTCAAAACAACTAAACTTGTTTATCAAGTCTTACTTACTTCACCCTGCAATTTTATGACTGCACATTGTAGATTCGCACAATCTTTTGTTCTGTTAAAGAAAACTAACCTTCCATTTAATTATCTCTTATAATTTCCTTTGAAGTGTGTACTCATGTAATTTTCTTGAATGTGACCATATTCTCCACAATAATGATAGCTATATCATGTGTTATAGTCCCAATTATGAGAATTACCTTGTTTAGGTGCATGCCCTTCCTTCTTGGATGTCTAGTTAGATTTTTCTTTAGATCTGCTGAGCTTTGTGTCCGTACTTTTAATAGTTATAAAAATATCCTTCAAACCTAGGTGAAATAGGTGTATTTACTTCCTTTGAGCTCCACTCATGTTCTTGGTGTCCTTGTTTCTTACAGTTAAAATAATGTGCATTGAATTTTGGTTTAGGATTTTTCTTACTAGTCTTTCTTCTGCAAATGTTTTATATGTGTCTCATCTTGCCACAATGATAGCACATAGGTTTCCCTTTTTATTTTTGTATTTACTTAGTCTCCACTCTTGGATTATTCTCCTTCTTTAGTGAATGAAGTGTGCTTAGTATATCCTAGTCCAAAGGTCTCACTAGGAGTTCTTGGTGATCTCATTGGTTCTTCAAAGCACATTATAGCTTCATTAGATTTTTTTATACTTGCCATTATTTCCTTCTCATATCTCAACTTATTCCTTATATGATCAATTTGTGATATCAGATTTGTAATCTCTATATCCTTTATGTTTAGCTCCTGATTTGCAAGTAGCAGTTGATTCATCATATCTAGTTGGTTGTTTATGAACCATTGCACACCAAATGTCCTTTCATCAAGTCTAGTAGCCTTTTGTCTCTTGTCTTCTTCTGACATGACTTTATCTTCTTCATATTTATTTTTCCATTTAATCACTTCACACAACCATACTAATTAGATTTCATGTTCTCTCTTTTATCCCCTCACTTCTTGATTCAGAATATTGTTTGACCACTGGAATTTCTATTGTTAAAAATTTCTTTAGTGTCCACTTATTGATAGAGTGTATCATTTTTTTGAATACCCATCTCTTTCCTTTTCTTTAAGGATTTCTTCAACTCCTATCTTGATGCAGGAGCATCCTGGGTTGTCTTGTAATTTTGTACTTTTTGTTCATTCTATCACTTATTTCCAAGTGCCAATTTCTATTGAGATCTAGTTACGGTTGAGTTCTAGTTGCTATCAAATTCTAGTTATTACTGAGTTCCAGTTGTTGTCAAGTTCTAGTTACTACTAAGTTGTCTAGTATTGGCTGGGTTGCCTAGTGTTGGTTGGGTATTCCTTCATTTGCTGAGTGATCTTGATATTTACTGATGTTTGGTTCCTTCTTCGACAAAGTTTATCATGATTGGTTCTTAGTTTGAGCTAAATTTAGTATTTAATTTGGATCATGAATTTAATTATAGGATCTTGTCTTGGGATGAGTATAGGCCATTTTAAGGTCCATCTTTATCTTGTGTAATGATATAGAATCTTCTATATGCCATTTTAGCAAGTATAATTAGAGATATTTGGTTTAGGTTAGAATAAAATTATATGGTTTAGAGAAGATGTTTCTAGAATTATGAATTTGAAGCTAGATTGTAGATCTTGAAGTTATATTTGTATCTAGCTTTAACCCAGAAGGCCTTATAGCTAGGCATGTATTTTGATAACTTGATGAATCAATAAAACTCTCTCTCTCTCTCTCTCTCTCTCTCTCTCTCTCTCTCTCTCTCTCTCTCTCTCTCCCCCCTCCCCCCCCCCCCCCCCCCCCCTTGGTGTTTTTCTCTATGTGTTTTCTTCCATTGTGTTTACTTAGCAAGGTGGTTGGATAGTTAGCTGTGTTTTTAGCCCTAATTGTTCATTCGCTCCTTATATCAGGGGGTATCAAATCTTGAGGTTCATCTCTATAAATATTAGATCATGTAGAACCTTAACTCTAATTTTTTTCCAGGGTGGTAGATATGTGGATTTGACATATAACTTGTAAAGGATTACGATCTTATAAGAACCTATTTGTAAAGATGGTTTGAGGGAGAGGAATTGTTGACACTGCTATTATGGACATGTTAAGAAAAATTACAACCTGATTAGATGTTGTGGAGATATCCTAGAGAAGAGGGGCACATCTTGATGATGCAAGTGATGATGAAAAAATGACACCAAATCCTAATCTATAACTCGAGGAAGATCAAGATGAGGAAAGATTGTTGAGAGTGTTGTCTAGGGCACATTCAAAGCCTGTTGTAGAAGTTATTCCTTATGATGGAAAATTGGACACCAATCTTGTGTTATATTGGATCTTTGATATGGTGAAGTTCTTTGATCTGGAAAATACTCTTGATAATAGGAAGGTTAAAATTGTAGTCACTAGGTTGAAAGGTCATGCCTCACTATGGTGGGAGTATTTGCAAACTGAAAGACAAAGGAGAGGAAAGGAGAAGATTAGGACTTGGCTTAAAATGGTAAAAAAGGCAAAGAAGAAGTTCCTTCCTACTGATTACCAAGTTATCTTTTTGAGGAAGATGCAAAACTTGAGACAAAAGGACATGAATATGAAGGAGTATACTAAGGAATTCTATAGATTAGACATAAGATCTAAACATGTGGATGATAAGGTTGAGAAAGTTGCAAGGTATCTAGATGGATTGAAGCATAGAATTCAACATGAGATAAATTTTGTGAAATTGGAAAGTGTGGAAGCAGAATATCAATATGCCTTGAAAACTAAGGAGATCTTGACAAAGAAGCACAAACAAAGACAAAGAGGTAGAGGTGGTAGATTCTAGAGAGGTAGAGCTAGATCTTATAGAGAAACTGGCACATCTAACAATTCTATGCAAGATAAGGTAAAATATGAATGGAAAAATGATGAAAAATGCAAGACCAAATGGAAAGGTGGTAATTATTACCAAGGAGGTACTATTTCTTATCAAGGAAGAGGTAATTCTTACTCTAGAGGTGGTTTTCATGGTAATTATTTTTGATGTGGTAAAGAAGGGCATATATCCTTTGAGTGTAGATACTTTGGTGAGAATAAATAGGGTAACAAAAATGTTGTGAATCAAGAAGACCTTGAGGGTCCACCAAGTGGACCTGAGGCTAGAAAAATGTGATGGTGAGAACTTTGTGTAATAAGGGAATTGATGAGGAACCTTTCTTAAGGAGAAGTCTTTTCAAGACCAGATGTAAGATGGCTGGAAAATGTTGAAAGGTGATCATTGATAGTAGAAGTTCAAAAAATTTGGCATCAAAGGATCACAAAGTTGTATTTGTAGATGCTAAAGCATCTTAAACCCTACCATGTTTCATGGATCAAAGATGAGCATAAGATATTGGTAGGTTAGAAATGTGTTGTGAAGTTCAAGATTGGAAATTACTTTGATGAAGTTCTCTATGATGTTATGCCTATGGATTGTTATCATATACTATCCAGTAGACCTTGGAAATATGATACATATGCTATGCATGATGTAAGATTGAATCAATATACTCTTTGGCTGAATGGAAGAAATAAAGTATTATTTCCTTTGATTGAGTCTCATGATGAGATCAATTGTACTATTGTGAGAATTTGCATGGTTAATGGAAAGAAATTTTAAAAATAAATGAAAAGGACCCAATTTTTTTTCTATAATTCCTAGAGGACCAAGTTTTGGTAGTAATGATTGAGCAATTGAAGTTCGTAGAGATCGAGTGACAATCAAAATTGGTAGAGGCCAAGCGATAATAGAAATTAGAAGTGTTAGTTGAGTACCAGTAGGAATAGACAACTTGTTGAATGAGTACAAGGAGATTGTTTCAAAAGATATACCTAATGGTTTACTGCTAGTAAGAAGCATAAGTAATTGTATGGACCTTATTCCTAGATCTAGTTTGCTAAATAAAGAAATATATAGATTGACACCTACAAAGAATGAAGAACTTAACAAACAAGTGAATTAGTTGTTGCAAAAATATTTTCTTAGATAAAGTTTGAGTCCATGTGTTGTACATATTGTATTAGCACCTAAGAAGAATGGAGAATGTGTACTGGTTCTAGAGCTATTAACAAAATCATAGTGAAATATAGGTTTCCTATGCCAAGGATGGATGATATAATGGATTTTTTGAGTGGAGAAAAGTATTTTACCAAGCTTGATTTGAAGAGTGGTTATCATCATATCAAAATCAGAGAAGGTGATAATTCGAAGAATTCTTTCTATTGGAATGTTCAAATGAGAAGAGTACTTCTGAGGGGGGGGTGGGGGGGGGTGAATAAGAAGCAACCAATTTTTCTCCTTTCAAACCCTTATTAACACATAACTAAAAGTAATGTACATGCATGTAAACATATAAGAAATCATGAAATGAAAGCATGCATCAACACATAACACAAATATTTGGTAACCCATAAACCCTCCAGGAATAAGAAGGTAAAACTGGGGTGGGGATGACACCCACAAAAATCACTGCAACAATCAATTTTCAACCACTTCTGATGGTCTACCCTATGAAAGGCCTACCATGTTAAAGGCTTTACACAATGTCAATAGTGACCTAGTTAGAGGATTTACAAACACTTACATGAATGTCACCTTGTTAAAGTATTTACAATAGGTTGTTAAACCTAGCTAATACATTGGTTTTTCATGACCTTCTCCAAAGGTTCTCCTACCTAGCTATTAAGCTAACCTATCAACATAGGATTTCAACCTCCAATACAATTGTGAGAGAGTATTAGAATATTTTGATTTGATTGAATGCAATATCAAATTGTTGGGTTCAAGTACTAAATCTACTCTTCTCATTTTGATCCTTGCTTGATCTAATCTCTATATGTGTTCCTTGTTACTTTTGTTGTTCTGATCAATTGGATATGAAATTGCTACTCTATTACTCTAAGTCTTTTTCTCTTTCACACTAAAATTTCACTATAATCTCCCCTTATACTGTTCTCTACCACACATGCAATGGTGCATTTGTCCTCCTTATAAAGAATGCAAAGACTTAAAGTTAGGTATGGATCTATGATCAATATTGAATCTCAAATTTCCACTCATACCTTGCATTTTTCTCATTTTTTGCATGCCTTCTTCATTTTTCTAATTGGTTGCATGCAAAATTCATAGGGAATGTAAATGATTCATCCTTATCCTTTTTCTCCTTTGAAATCTCTCTTAGTTGGCTCCAAAAATAGTTTACATCTTAGTTTGTGAAAGCACAAACTCTTATGTTGATCTTGAGTTACTCGACACTCATTAGATTACTGATTCTTAGCATGAACTAATTCCTAGATTGCTTAGCATCTATTACTTTCCTGGTTTTCTTAGCACCTGCTAAAGACTATATTGCTCAGCATCTAAACATTTCTGGATTACTCAGCACATGAATATTTCTTGGATTACTCAACACATACTATGTTCTGAATTTCTTGGCACCAACTATGGCTCAAAAAACATTGTGTACTCGGCATATATAGTGAAAATGGTTTAATGTGTTGATACTCAATTGTCAAGACTATTCTTTTTTACCAATAATCTTCCCCTTCGACATGAGTGTCAAAAACACTTAAGTAAGCATTTATGAACTTAACTTTATTGAGTACACCCTTTATTCACTTGACATTCATGCAAAATTTCAAAAATATTGTAAGTAACAATATACCTTATGACTCCCCTTAAGTTGATTATGCCTTGTCCATTCTTGAGACTAAAATTCTATGCTAATGTGCCTGATCCTCTTTGTCCTTTGTCCTTTTTCTACATTTTGAGCCTATGTGCTATATCTGATCTATATGAAGTTCAAAATTTTGCATCTCCCCCTTTCTTCTTTATTACTAATCTCCACCTTTTTGGCTATTTACAAACTTTCCACTTTATTCTAAAAATTGAAGGAAAGAATGTAATAAAAAATGGTTCAAAATTTGGTATTCTCCCATAGTATTTGCATATATACATATATCTCCACCTTAATTTATCTCCCCATTTTTGACACTAATGTCAAAGGGTTCTATGGAGTAATACCCTACTTAGCCAAAAATGTGCTATTTTCCTCCAGGAGTATTTTCATAGCTGCATCCCAATTTGCTAGTGCAATGTCAAATGACTTATGCTAGATGGCAACCTCTACTACTAGATATACAAGTCCATCAGAAGTAGAAAGATTTGAATATTTCTTGAGGACTGTTTCTACATACATTTTCTCCTTATGGAGTACCTCCAAGTGAGGGGTTATAGAGGACTAAATTTGCATCAACTTGGCTGATGTGTTTGCCTCCTCTACTATTAATATAGCTAACTCTCTTTGAGTGTGAAGCATTTGAGAAAAATGCTTCTCACTTTGAGCTAGATTGGTTGGGAGTTGCATACTAGAAATCTTTAGATTTCTCTCCAAGATCATTATTTTATGGCTAGTCTCATGTGTAAAGTTGGAAAAATCACACAACTTGTTGTACAAGGAGAATATATTCCCAAGTACAATTTTGACTTTATCCAATTTCTTAGCTAGCTCAACATGTGATAGTGCTATATCACTAGATATTTTCTCATTTACCTTTCCTTGGAACTTCCTTTCTGACCATTCCATAAATTTTGCATTTGCATCATGGTCTTCATTTGTCACCTGGTCAACTATCTTAGATAGTTGCTCTACTATTGGCCTTGACTCATCAGGTGCCTACAAGTTGAAGGCATCCATAAAGATGTCCTTTATCTCATTTAGTGCTAGCCTATATTTATATTATTTTCTCAATACCTCTTGTCTTCTTCTTCTATCCTATGCATTATGTATTTCATTAATTTTCTCCTCAGTGAGAGTGCTAGATTCATAGTAAGGTACTATGATTTCCTCATCAAGCTCAGGAATTCCATAATGAATTTTCCTGGATACTTTTGTTGATCTCGAGCTTGTTGTTCTAACTTGTAATGCTAATGTTTCAATGCTCATATTTTGAAGAGTTTGAGTGGGATTAGCTATTTTGGGTAGTTCAACCAAAGTTTGTATTGCAGATTACTCCTCATCTCTTGTCTCTTCCTTCTCTTCAGCACTGGCTAGGGGTGCGCTTGCTGGCTATTATGTTCTCTCTTTTTCTTCCCCTACTGCTACACTCAGCACTTGAAGTTCATCTGTGACTTCTTTTGGTGGAGATGGTGGAGGAAGGAATATGATTCTAGTAGTTTGAATAGTCAAAGGTGGTTCTTGTGTTTGCACCTTGACTTCCTTTGATTTCACTACTACTACCTTTTGCAACTCATCAACACTGACCAATATTGGACTTGAACATAATCTAGCTACTTGTGTTGATTGTTCAAGGATTTTTGCTAGATCCTTTGTAGTTAATGGATTAATGTTTTGACCAGTAGTGTCAATAACATCCTTGATCTTGATAATCTCTATAGGTGTGATGGTGGCATGAGGAGGGCTAGGAGGTGGTAGTTATGTGTCTTGCACACTTTTTTCTTTCTGCTCATCTATACCCTTTTCATCCTTTTTCTCCTCTTCTTCTACTTTCTTCTCTTCCTTAGCCTTCTTCTCTTCTTCCTTCTTTTCTTCCTCCTTCTTCCCTATGTCTTTCATTTCCTTTTTCTTGGCACTTTCTTTTTCCCTGTATTCTTCATCAAACACATCATCAATTTTCTTGTATATTATTTTCAACAATCTTATGGATTTGTTGACTACATCTTCAATTTTATTCTACAAAATATTGAATGCCCTATATTTTGGAGTAAATCTATTATTGTGCCTCTTGACTGCATTAGCTATTTGACCCTTAGTCAAATCAAGCAACAATCTTGCTAAAGTATATTCCCTTATTTCTTTTTCCATATGCAAACAAAAATACCATTTGTCTTCAATGATTTTCTATAGCTCCTTGGGCATTGAGCCATCTAGTTCTAGAGGTGTGTGCTTGTACTTTGCCATCATGGCATACATAGATTCCTCTATTTTATTTTGCTCTTCCTTTGTGGGCTTATTAAAATCTA
This sequence comes from Cupressus sempervirens, assembly GCA_028749045.1. Lineage (NCBI taxonomy): Eukaryota > Viridiplantae > Streptophyta > Pinopsida > Cupressales > Cupressaceae > Cupressus > Cupressus sempervirens. The sequence continues at coordinate 719,686,339 of CM053790.1, read as the reverse complement.
AATTCTTTAAATCCTTCAAGTCATCATTTTTAATATTTGTACACAATTTATCAATTGAAGACTTTGGTGGATGACTTACCACTTTGAATTGACTGTTATCATCCTCTTCATTTTCATTATCTTCCTCTTCTTCATCTGCTTCCTCTTCCTCTATTGTGCCCACCTCTTCAACTCCAAATTTCTTCTTGATCTTCTTGAATAATTTATCCTTCTTCTTGACTAGTATGGCTATCTTAAGTTCTATCACCACCCTTGATTTAACAATGTCATAGGTTCCAAAATGTTTTGCAGTCTTGTCAATTTCCTCTGCAAGTAGAGTTGTTATTGCTACTGAGGCTTGATCAACATCAAGTTCATAACCTAGTGGCCTGAGCCATCTTACTCTAGGTATGACTTCCTGTATGTAAGTTTAATCAATGCCCACAAGAAAGAAAATGTCCTTTTCATGTTGTTCAACTAGTGAGACTGGTATCCTCATTCTCTATTTCATGGACTTCTTGAAGTCCTCAAAATAACTAGTCATTTGGGCATCAAAATTCTCACCCATTTGATCAATGAATCCATTTATTTGGTCAACAAAGGTCTTATTTTGATCCCATTTCACCTTTCCTACTGAAGGGAATTCTTTCATGATATAGAAAAACATACAAACCAAAACTAAACCAAATTTGCATTGTGCTCCCTTAGAATTCCTTATAGCTCCCATATTCTCATTGATTTGTTGTAACATGAGCTCTGCAAGATCATATGTATGATATTTTTTCACCAATTTATAAGCCACATCCACTGCAATAAATGATACACTATTTAGTCTACTTGACTGGTAGAATTTGTGTGATATAACTCTCACAACAAAATCTAGTAGGGGTTCTATAATGTTGTCTATTTTCATTCCTCTATTATTCCATTTTGCACCTATATTCTTCTCTACAACTTCCTTCTTGTCACTTCTTAGGGTCTTTGGCCGATCTAGGGTTGGAATACTAGTAATCCTATGGATAGTTTTCTTTGTAAACTTCACTAGCCCTATCTCTAGCCAAAAGGCTCCATCATGGATTCTTGTCAACACTATGTGTATCCATTCCATTTTGAAAACAATAGGGAAAACTAGGGCTTTTATCAAACCCTTCTCAACTATGGAGAATTCATATTTAAGTTTTCCATTTTCACAAAGTTTATCAAATGCATTAAAAATATCCAAATCTCCTATGGCTCCAACTTTACAATTATAACATTTTCAAACATCTTGAACCATAACAACTTTATCAGGTATTATAGATAGGGCACTAGTGGGATCATTTTTATGAGTGACTTCAGGGATGGGTCTTGACTCTGGCTATTTGACTTCATTACTAACTAGTTGAATTTCATGACTTTCCTTTTCTTTAGTAGATTTTGAACCAGATGCCATCTTTTCTGAACTAGGGTTTAAAATTAAACAAACTTTCAAACTCTACATAGCTTGGCACTTGAATGAAATACATGTGAATTGATGAAATCAAGTTGAATCGTGGTTGAAATTATTGCAAATTGTTGTTTGATCACTATAAAATTGCCTCTTTGCTATGCTTGAGTTTTCTTGTGTTCAAATGACTCAAAAATGAACAATTTTCACCTTTATTATGTTCAAAAACCTAGTATTTATTGCACTTGTGATTACAATTGTACACTCGGTTTCCAAAGATTTTTTCAACTCAGCTTCCACTAAAGTTCATCTACTTGGCATCTACTATCTTATTTCACTAGTCGTCAACTAAACTTTTCAATTGCTCAGTAGCCACTAATATCTCTTACTCAACATCCACTAAACTGTTCAACTTAGCATATACTAGAGTTTCACTTAGCAACCAAAGGTAGCTTGGCATCATCTCCTAACTTTTAACTAAGCATCCCTTCTCATGCATATTTCTTCTTTGTATTACTTCTATGTTTTCTTGGGTGGATGTATGATACATCTTTATATGTATCAGCCCCATATATCTGTCTTGTGTTTAATTGGTTGAGCTATGATCACTTGAACTCTTGAGTAAAGTGATCTCTCCATTTGATGTGCTAGATTCACCTTTCTTCTTCCATGTCTTGTTCATTTATCCTCTTATTTGTTCAACAACAATTTTCTCTTTTCCTTTATTAAATTTAGTCTTTGGTGCTCTTGACTTTGTAAGATAGTTTCTACTAATATGACTAGTCTTCATGCAACTAAAACATGTAGTTTGGTTTAGCCACCTGCTATAACTTCTCTTGAAATGTATCCTTATGCAATTTTTAGGAATATGTATACTCTTGATAATAGTGACAACTATACCTAGTATTGTAATCCCAATTATGGTGATGTGTATTATTGATTCCTCTAGGCTTTGATCTGCATTCAAATGCTCTATATCCAAACTTTTTGCAGTTGTAGCAATGACCCTCAAATCTTGGCATCCTCATGATCTTGGTTTTGTAGTCTTATGTTAAATGTGCTTGCCTTTTGAACTTGTGACAAAAGTTTGCATTTGTAGGCCTAACATGCTGATGACTATTCTTGCTTTTGCACACATTAGAGGTATGTCCCTTTTTACCATAGAAATGACAATTCGGTTTAGTGTTCTTACCTTTTTTGGTTCTTTCTTTTGTAGCCTTGGATGATTCTCCTTGTTTAGTGTTGATGTAGCCAAGTCCTGAAGTATCATTAATAGCCCTTGGTGATTTCAACAATTGCTCAAAGTACTTGATGGCCTCATTGGGTTTTTTGTAACTTTCTACTATTTTCTTTTCTCTTTTCAATTCATTCTATAATTATTCATTCGACATGTTCAAGGTGGATATCTAAATGTCCTTCATGTTTAGCTCATGATGAGCATTTATCATCTAGCTTAAAGTGTCTGGCTGCATGTTTGAGATCTTTTCAAATTCAATTTTCTTCTCTTCTAGTGTATTGGTGAGATTTCTCTTGTCATATTCTATCATGGCCTTGTCCTCAATAGCCCTTTTCTTTTGTTTAGTCACTTCACAAAACATTATGGCTTGTGATTCTTGTTCAAGCTTGACTAATTTGATTTCTTCAGCTTGTGCTCTATTTTTCTCCATTAATCTTGCTATTGTTGTATCAAATTCCTTAGAATCTCCATTGGAAAACACTTGTGAGGTGTCAATCTCCTTGTAGTGTATGTCATTTTCATCTATGGCTATCTCCTTTCTTCTTTTCAAGGATTTTATCAGTTCCTCCCTTGCTCCCTCTACTTTGTGTAGAGCTAGTTGCACATCAATCACCTGATTGTCAATAATCTTCCCAAGTTTGAAGACTTCCATCTTCTAACCTTTTTTCAATAAGTTTTTAGACTTCTCCTTGTGAGAACTAGGGCTCTAATAGCAATTGTTGGAATGTTCAAATGGGAAGAGTACTTATGAGAGTGGGGGTGAATCAAAAGTAACCAATTTTTATCCTTTCAAAACTTTATTAACACATAATTGAAAGCAATGTACACACATGTAAACATATAAGAGATCATGAAATGAAAGCATGCATCAACACATAACACAAAGATTTGGTAACCCAGAAACCCTCCAAGAATAAGAAGGTAAAATTGGGGTGGAGATGACACCCACAAAAATCATTGCAGCAACCAATTTTCAACCACTTTTGATGGTCTGCCATGTGAAACACCTGCCATGTTAAAGGCCTTACACTATGTCAGTAGTGACCTGGTTAGAGGATTACATGAAGTGTCACCTTGTTAAAGGATTTTAAATAGGTTTTTAAACCCACCTAATACATAGGTTTTTCATGAACTTCTCCAAAGGTTCTCCCACCTAGCTATTAAGCTAACCTATCAACATAGGATTTCAACCTCTAATACAACTGTGAGAGAGTATTAGAACATTTTGACCTAATTGAATGCAATCTCAAATTGTTGGGTTCAGGTACTAAATTTTCTCTTCTCATTCTGATCCTTGCTTGATCTAATCTTTGTATGTGTTCTTTATTACTTGTGCTATTCTAATCAACTAGATATGAAGTTGCTACTCTGTTCCTCTAAGTCTTTTTCTCTTTCACATTGAAATTTTGCTATAATCTCCCCTTATACTATTCCCTTCCACACATGCAATGGTGCATTCATCCTCCTTATAAAGAATGTGAAGACTTCGGGTTAGGTATGGATCTACGATCCATATTGAATCTAAAATTCCTACTCACACCCTGCATTTTTCTCATTGGTTACATGCCTTCTTCATTTTTTTGATTGATTGCATGCAAATTGCATAGGTAATGTAAATGATTCATCCTTATCCATTTTCTCCTTCGAAATCTCTCTTAGTTGACTCCAAAAATAGTTTACATCTTAGTTTGTGAAAGCAAAAACTCTTATGTTGATCTTGAGTTACTTGGCACTCATTACATTATTGATGCTTGGCATGAACTAATTCCTAGATTGCTTAGCATCTATTACTTTCCTGGTTTGCTTAGCACTTGCTAAACATTGTATTGCTCGGCACATGTATGTTCTGTATTGCTCAACATCTGAACATTTTTGGATTACTCAGGACATCAACATTTCCTAAATTACTTGGCACATACTATCTTCTGACTTGCTCAACACCAATTGTGGCTCAACATACATTGTGTACTTGGCATATATAGTGAAAATGGTTAAATGTATTGACACTCAATTGTCAAGACTATTATTTTTTACCAACACTTTCAAGACAAAATATGGTTTTTATGAGTGGTTGGTTATGCCTTCTGGTTTGACTAATGCACCTAGTACTTTCATGAGATTAATGAATGTAGTTCTCAAGATATTCTGGGTAAGTTTGTGATTGTTTATTTGTATGATATTTTGATATTCAATAACACTAAGGAGGAACACCTTGGGAATGTTAGACAAATATTGCAGTGATTGAAAGAGGAGGAGTTGTTGATTAACTTGAAAAAGTGTTCCTTTATGCAAGATGATATTGTGTATTTGGAATTTTTTATTTCAGCTCATGGTTTGAGAATGGATCCTAATAAGGTTAAAGAAATTTTGGAATGGCCTACACCTAAGAATGTAGGTGAGGTAATATTATTTCATGGTTTGGCTAGTTTCTACATGAAGTTAAAAAAAAAAAAAAAAGTTATGTTTGTAGTTCTATAACTAAGACAATAAGAGGAGCTAAAAAGGATTTTATGTGGACACATGGGGCTGATAAGAGTGCTAAGACTTTGAAACAAAAGGGTGTTGAATTGCTTGTATTGGCTTTTCCTAATTTCAATAAGGTATTCCAAGTTGAATGTGATGCAAGTGGTAGTACAATAGGAGTTGTGTTAAGTCAAGAAGGTAAACTTGTTTCTTTCTTTAGTGAGTAGTTGAATGATGATAAAAGGAAGTATATGATCAAGGTTTTTATGCTATATTTCAATTATTGAAGAAGTGGAGACATTGTTTGATTCCTAAGGAGTTTGTGTTGTATACTAATCATAAAGCTTTATAGTATTTGGGAAGTCAACATATGTTGAATTAGAGACATATGAAGTGGATTGAGTACTTGCAAAGTTACCAACCAAGTAGTCGATGGATTGAGAAGAAGGTGTTCTTTGTTGATCGAGATGCAAGTGTTGGATATAATTTTTCAAATTGTGTGTTTTCTTTGATGTCACACAAATTTCATATAAGTTATCAAACAGTGTCTACCTAGGTCAGAAGGTCAACAAGGCAAAGGACAATGTCTACCAAGCTCAGAAGATTAGCAAGGCAAAGAATAGTGACTACCGAGCTCGAAAGGTTAGCAAAGAAAAGAAGCATTTCTTACCGAGTTCACTCGGTCATCAAAGGTAATGTGGAAGAAGCAGTTCTTACTGAGTTCACTCAATCATCAAAGGTAATTTGGAAGAAGTAGTTCTTACCGAGATCACTCAATCATCAAAGGTAATTTGGAAGAAGCAATTCTTACTGAGATCACTCAATCATCAAAGGTAATTTGGAAGAAGCAATTCTTACCAAGGGATTTAGTTCTTATTGAGGAAACTCGATAGCCAAAGGATTTTAAGGATATTGCAATATTAACTGAGTCAAGAACGTTAACTCAGGAAATTTTTGGAAATAGTATTTATCGAGCAGGGTTAGCCAGTAAATAATTTCATTATTTTATGAAATAACATTTATTTGTTTAGAGTAATATCTGTAGCCGACTTATGTATAATTTATTGGTAAATGTAACATGTAAATGGGCTGACTTGAAAATCTAAATGGTATAAGTAAGAGGTCAAGTTGAAAATTCTAAGGGTGTAAGATGAAAGTGTGGAATTAATGAGATATGAGGACTGATTATTATGGAAGAAAATTTGAAGGATGATCAGAGATCATTGAGGAGTAGCAGAGCAATATTTGATCAAGGAGGATCTAATGATGCTGAACAGAGACCTGTAACTAGCAAATTTAGTTGCATCTTATTTAGGTCAATTCATTATTGCTTTCTAACCATTGTAGCAGTGATTTCAAATCCCTTAATAGAGTTGGTTTAACAACCATTTTGTAAATCCTCTAACAAGGTGATAGTTTAGTTGAATTTTTCTAAAGACCTCTAGTAAGGCTACTCCTAATAGGGTGATTAAATCCTCTAACAGGTTCACACCTAATAGTGTGTATTGTAACCTTTAACAAGGTTGGCTCCCAATAGGGCTCACTTCAGAAAAGTGAAAAATTGGTGACTAGTTACTTGGTGGTTTTTCCCATATTGGGTTTCCACATTAAATCTAGTGTCTCTTGTGTTCATATTATATTTAGTTACATGCATGAATGCTTGAAAAGAAAGTGATTGTTTAGTTTACTGAGTTACAACATTTGTTTATCGAGTGTTAGCAATAACTAGATCTTTAAGACATCTAAGGGATCTGTGGATTAATTTTTGTTAGTAACTGATTCACCCTCCTCTCAGTTACTCTATCTTTAATCCCAACAATTGGTATCAGAGCTTTTGGTGCTTATAGGAAAAGATATCAAGAATCTAAGCTAAATATTAGGATGTCTTACAAAAGGGAAATTCCAAGACTTAACAGTGACAACTTCTCAACATGGCAAAGATTGATGAGGATTCATCTGGCTTCTATTGGTGATACAGGGTTGAAGTACCTTGATGAAAAATATGAAGAACCTTCTGGTACATTATTTGTCAATGATATTTCTGAAAAGAAGACTCAAAATAATATGATGATAGATATAGCATCTACTATAAGTTATGAAGAATTTGATGACATCAAGGATTGCAAAACTACTTTTGAAATGTGGAACAAGCTGAAAGAAATCTATGACAGAGATGATAATGTGAGAAGAGCCAAAGCAAAAAGTTTAAGAGAGAAATTTGATCAAATGAGGATGAGAGAGGATGAAAATATTGCAAAGTATGTTGAAAGAGTTAAAGCATGTGTTAAAGCAATCAAAGCATCTAGAGGAGATATCAGTGAGGAGACAGTTATAAGTAAAGTTCTTAAAACTCCACTTCCCATTTATGCAATCAGAGTCTTTGTAATTCAAGAAAGGAGATGTGAGGCAAATCATAAAATAAATTTAGAGGCCATAGTTGGAAGATTGACTGCATTTGAGCTAGACAACTATAACAACTATGTTCCAGTTGCCAAAAATGTTGAATCAGTATTTGAAGCCAAGCTTTCACTCAAAGAAAAAGGGAAAAATATGAAGGATCCATAATCAGACAGTGATGAAGAATCAAAAAAAAGTTTAGAAAGTGATCTTGAAGTGGTTGAAGCTCTACTATCAAGAAAATATTCAAGAGGGAAAGGGAAGTACAAAGGTAATGTTTCTCTAATCTATTTTTCTTGTAAAGAAATTAGACATATTGCTGCTAGGTACCCAAATAAGTAGAACAAAGATGAGAAGAAATGTAACAAGTACAATGAAAAAAAGGACTTCAAATCATTCAAGGATAAAGGTAAGAATACATGTTTTATGGCAAAAGATTCTAATGATTCTGATGATGAAGAAGAAAATGAAATTGTCTAAATTGCTATGAAAGATGAGTCTGATAATGATGAGGAAATGGCACTCATTTCTCATATGAGCAGAAATGATACATGGATCATAGATAGTGGTTGTTCTCATCACATGATTGTTGATAAAACTAAGTTTGAAGATTTTGAAGACTATCATGGTGGTAGTGTAAGATTTGGTAACAATGAACCTTGTTGTATAAGAGGAAAAGTAAGAATCTCACTAACCAAGGAACTTGTATGCGATAATGCATATTGGGTAGAAGGACCAAAGCATAATTTTTTGAGTGTGGCACCACTACTCTATAAAGGATACAAAGTAGACTTTATGCATGGAAAAGAAAGATTGATTGATGGCAGATGAAATCTGATTGGATCAGGAACTTAAACAAAAGGTAACTTATTTTATCTTGAACTTGGTGAATGTTCATGTTTCATTTCTCAAATTGAAGAAATTTGGTTATGGCATAGGAGGTTGTATCATGTAAACTTTGAAAACTTAATAAAAATCAGTAAATTTAGGAAACTAAGAGGTATTCCTTACATAAAGAAATTTGAGGTTGGTCTATGCAAGAATTGTCAAATTGGTAAAATGGGAAAGACTAGTTTTAAGAGAAAGAACTATCAGACTGAAGAAGTTCTAGAAATTGTGCATACTAATTTGTGTGGACCTATTGGCATTGAAAGTTATACGGGTGAAAAATTCTTCATTCTATTTGTTGATGATTATTCAAGAATGATGATTTTCATGTACCTAAGAGAGAAATTAGAAGCATTTGAAAAGTTCAAATGGTATTTGGCCAGAGTAGAAAAGGAAACAGGCAAAAGACTATAATGCTTAAGGTTTGACAGAGGTGTTGAAATCATTTCACATATTGAAAGGGGAATCAAAAAACATGTTTTAACACTTGGAACTCCTGAACAAAATGGAATAGTAGAAAGAAGGAATAGATCTATAATAGATTGTGCAAGAACCTTAATGATTCAGAAAGGCATTGCTATCAAATACTAGAAGGAAGCTATTAGCACTGTAGTTCATACCTTTAATTGAGTACAACTGAAAAAGGACTCATTCAAAACACCATATGAGTTGTGGTATGGCTACAAACCCAATGTAAGTTATCTAAAAGTATTTGGAAGTAAATGTTACATTTTGAAAGAATCTAGAAAAGGTAAATTTGATGTAAAAAGTGATGAAGGAATATTTTTGGGATATTCTTGCAAAATAAAATCATATAGATGTTTGAACTTATCTACTCACAAAGTCATAGAAAGTGCACATGTGAAGTTGATGAGTTTGTAGAAAGAACAGAAGAGGAAAGCAGAAAGGAACCTGAAGACTATAGAAGATTTTTTTACATTGAACTTGATACAATGCCAAGTATGCCTATTAATCAGGTATCCTCAACTCTAGATTCTTCATTAACTGAGTCAAAAGAAGTTTAAATCGAGTCAGCATCTACTAAGTTGCAAGAACCCAAGTTGTAAACAGAAGCTACCGAGTTAGCATCAACTAAGCTCGAGCAACTAGAATTAAAACTAGAAGTTGAGACACAGAAGGATAACAATGAAAGTCATTCAAAAGGAAAGGAGCCCGTGTTATCCAAGTATGTTAGAAAGAATGATACACTAGATCATATTGTTAGTGAAAAATCAGAAGGAACAATGACAAGAAGTAAGTTGAAAGGCACTTGTTTACTTCCTGATTTTGAACCTAGAAATGTCAAAGATGCACTAGACAATGAAAGTTGGATTGAAGCTATGAATGAAGAGATAGAACAAATAGAGAAAACCAAAACATGGACTCTTGTACTTAGACCCAAAGACAAGAATGTGATTGGTACAAAGTGGGTATTCAGAAACAAACTAAATGAAGTTGGTAAGGTATCAAGGAACAAAGCTAGACTGGTATGCAAAGGATATTCACAAGAAGAAGGTGTAGACTATGGAGAAACTTTTGCTCCTATTGCAAGATTGAAAGGTGTCAGAACCCTACTTGCATATGCTACATTCAAATGATTCAAAGTTTAACAGATGGATGCCAAGTCAACATTTCTCAATGGTATATTAGATGAAGAGGTTTACATTGAATAGCCTAAAGGTTTTGTTGATCCAGACAAGAAGGACATGGTCTACATATTGTATAAAGCATTATATGGTCTAAAACAAGCCCTTAGAGCATGGTATGAAAGATTGCATAACTATATTATTATAATTGGTTTTCAAAGAAATAATGACAACAATAGTTTGTACATAAAGGAAGGACAAGATAATAAGTTTTTTTTGGCAGAAATATTTGTACATGATACTTTGTTCATAGGAAATGATGATCTCTGCAAAGAATTTTCAGAATAAATGAATAAGGAATTTGAAATGTCAATGTTTGGTGAAATGAAATTCTTTGTTGGTCTTCAAATTCAATAGAATACTTATGGCATCTACATCGCTCGATCTAAATTCATTAAGGAGATATTGAAAAAGTTTGGTATGGAAGATTGCAAACTAGTCGAGACTACTATGAGTACTGGATTAAAATTGACCAAGGTTGATGAATCAAAGGAAGTGGATCAAATATTGTATAGATCTATGATAGGAAAGTTGCAATATGTAGTGCATACAAGATTAGACATTTCCCTTGCATTAGGGATTGTAGCAAGATTCTCAGCAAAACCAAAAGAAAATTACATGACGGTAATCAAAAGGATCATGAGATACTTAAAAGGAACTAAAAATTATGGATTATGTTATAAACCTGGAGGAAAACTGGATTTAAAGGTGTTCACTGATGCAGATTGGACAGGAAATATTGATGACAGAAAGATCACAAGTGGAGGAGCTTTCTTTCTTGAAAAAAGATTGGTTTTTTGGACAAGCAAAAAGTAGAATTGTACATCTCAATCCATAGAAGAGGCTGAATATGTTGTAGCAGCAGTAAATTGCTCAAACATTGTGTGGTTTAAACAATAATTGGAAGGTATGAAGCAAGAAATCAAAGAACTAGCTATTATGTTTTGTGATAACACAAGTGCAATTAACATCTCCAAGAATCCAGTGATGCATTCAAACACCAAGCATATTGCCATAAAATATCACTTTGTTAGAGAATTGGTGCAAGAAAAGGAAATAAGATTGGAATATGTGCATACAAAGGAAAAAATTGCTGACATATTCACAAAGCCTTTAACTAAAGATGCATTTGTGTATCTAAGAGGTAAGTTAGGGGTCATTCCCTTATCTGAAGCTCACTAAAATATAGTTTTAGTGATGCATCAATAGGAATAGAAATTGAAATCTATTAGTAGATGCAACAAACCAATAAAGATATTGCATATGAATCAGTACATCAGGTACAATGTTATTTAGTTGTTTTGAGTTGTCTTTGGCATGTGTTGTCAAAGGGGGAGAATATATTGTCATATCTTTTAAAAATTTTCAAAGTAATAAGAATTTGTGTAAAAGGGAGAGATTATTATGAAAGAGGGAGTTTTGTATTCTGTCATTAAAAGACTTGTTTTCAAATTTCATCCTGCTATGACATGTTGTGTTTCCATCAATTCCAAAGAGGGAGATTTTTGCATACAATTGTTCAAATTGTGTGTTGTCTTCGATGTCACAGAAATGTCATATCAGTCATCAGATAGTGTCTATCGAGCTCAAAAATTCAGCAAGGCAAAGGAAAGTGTGTACCGAGCTTAGAAGGTCAACTAGAAAAAGGACAGAGTCTGCCAAGCTGAGAAGATTAGTAAGGAGAAGAATAGTGACTACTGAGCTCAGAAGTTCAAAAAAGCAAAGAAGTAGTTCTTACTGAGTTCACTCAGTCATCAAAGGTACTGTGGAAGAAGCAGTTCTTACCGAGTTCACTTGGTGATCAAAGGTAATTTGGAAGAAGTAGTCCTTACTGAGATCACTCGGTCATCAAAGGTAATTTGGAAGAAGTAGTTTTTATCGAGATCACTCAGTCATTAAAGGTAATTTGGAAGAAGTAGTTCTTATCGAGGGATTTAGTTCTTATCAAGAAAACTTGGCAGCCAAAGGATTGTAAGGATATTGCAATATTAACTGAGTCAAGAATGTTAACTCAAAATTTTTTTGGAAACAATATTTATCGAGCAGGGTTAGTCAGTAAAGGATTTTATTATTTTATGAAATAACATTTATTTGTTTAGAGCAATATCTGTAGCTAACTTATGTATGATTTATTAGTAAATGTAACATGTAAATGGGCCGACTTAATAATCTGAATTGTATAAGTAAGGGGTCAAGTTGCCAATTCTGAGGGTGTAAGATGAAAGTGTGGAATTAATGAGATATGAGGACTGATTATTGTGGAAGCAAATTTGAAGGATGATCTGAGATCATTGAGGAGTAGTAGAGCAATATTTGATCAAGGAGGATCTAATGATGCTAAACAAAGACCTGTAACCAGCAAATTCAGTTACATCTTATTCAGGTCAATTCATTGATGCTTTCTAATCATTGTAGTAGTGATTTCAAATCTTTTAAAAGAGTTGGTTTAACAACCATTTTGTGAATCCTCTAACAAGGTGACAGTTCAGTTGAATTGTTCTAAAGACCTCTAGCAAGCTCACTCCTAATAGGGTGATTAAATCCTCTAACAAGGTCACACCTAACAGTGTGTATTGTAAACTTTAACAAGGTTGCCTCCTAACAAGGCTCACTTCAAAAGAGTGAAAAATTGGTGACTAGTTACTTGGTGGTTTTTCCCATATTGAGTTTCTACATTAAATCTAGTGTCTCTTGTGTTCATTTTATTTTTAGTTACATGCATGAATGCTTGAAAAGAAAGTGATTATTTAATTTATCAAATTACAACATTTATTTACCGAGTATCAACAAAAACTAGATCTTTAAGACATCTAAGGGATTTGTGGATTAATTTTTGTTAGTAACTAATTCACACCCCTCTCAATTACTCTATCTTTAATTCCAAAAATTGGTATTAGAGATTTTGGTGCTTAAAGGAAAAGATTTCAAGGATCTAAGCTAAAGATCAAGATGTCTTACAAAAGAGAAATTCCAAGACTTAACAGGGACAACTTCTCAGCATGGCAAGGATTGATGAGGCTTCATATAGCTTCTATTAGTGATAGAGGGTTGAAGTACCTTGATGAAAAATATGAAGAACCTTCTAGTACATTATCTATCAATGATATTGCTAAAAAGAAGACTCACAATAATATGATGATAGATATAGCATCTGCTCTGAGTTATGAAGAATTTGATGACATCAAGGATTGCAAAACTACCTTTGAAATGTGGAACAAGTTGAAAGAAATCTATGGAGGAGATGATAATCTGAGAAGAGCCAAAGCAAAAAGTTTAAGAGGGCAATTTGATCAAATGAGGATGAGAGATGATGAAAATCTTGCAAAGTATGTTAAAAGAGTTAAAACATGTTTTACTACAATCAAAACATCTAGAGGAGATATCAGTGAGGAGACTATTATAAGTAAGTTTCTTAGAACTCTAATTCCCATTTATGCAATCAGAGTCATTGCAATTCAAGAAAGGAGATGTGAGGCAAATCATAAAATAAATTTAGAGGCCATAGTTGGAAGATTGTCTGCATTTGAGCTAGACAACTATAACAACTATGTTCCAGCTCCCAAAAATGTTGAATAAACATTTGAAGCAAAGATTTCACTCAAAGAAAAAGGGAAAAAGATGAAGGATCCACAATTAGACAGTGATGAAGAATCAGAAAAAAGTTCAGACAGTGATCTTGAAGTGGTTGAAGCTCTACTAGCAAGAAAATATTCAAGAGGCAAAGGGAAATACAAAGGTAAGGTTCTTCTAATCTATTTTTCTTGTGAAAAAATTGGACATATTGTTGTTAAGTGCCCAAATAAGCAGAACAAAGATGAGAAGAAAGGTCACAAGTAAAATGGCAAGAAGGACTTCAAATTATTCAAGGATAAAGGTAAGAAAACATGTTTTATGGAAAAAGATTCTAATGATTTCGATGATGAAGAATAAAATGAAACTTTCTACATTATTATGAAAGATGAGTCTGATAATGATGAGGAAATGGAACTCATTTCTCATATGAGCATAAATGATACATGGATCATAGACAGTGGTTGTTCTCATCACATGACTGGTGATAAAACTAAGTTTGAAAATTTTGAAGACTATGATGGTGGCAGTGTAAGATTTGGTAACAATGAACCTTGTTGTATAAGAGGAAAAGGAAGAACACTAACCAAGGAACTTGTATGGGATAATGCATATTGGGTAGAAGGACTAAAGCATAATTTTTTGAGTGTGGCATAGCTACTTTATAATGGATACAAAGTAGAATTTATGCATGGAAAAGCAAGATTTCTTGATGGCAAAGGAAAGATGATTGGATCAGGCACTCAAACAAAAGGTAACTTATTTTATCTTGAACTTGGTAAATGTTCATGTTTCATTGCTCAAATTGAAGAAAGTTGGTTATGGCATAGGAGGTTGTGTCATGTAAACTTCGACAACTTAATAAAAATTATTAAATTTAGGAAACTAAGAGGTATTCCTTACATAAAGAAACTTGGGGTTGGTCTATGCAAGAATTGTCAACTTTGTAAAATAGGAAAGACTAGTTTTAAGAGCAAGAACTATTAGACTGAAGAAGTTCTAGAAATTTCGCATACTAATTTGTGTGGACCTATTGGCATTGAAAGTTATACGAATGAAAAATTGTTCATTTTGTTTGTTGATGATTATTCAAGAATGATGAATGTCATGCACCTAAGAGAGAAATTAGAAGCATTTGAAAAGTTGAAATGGTATTTGGCCAGAGTAGAAAAGGAAACAAGCAAAAGAATAAAATGCTTAAGGTCTGACAGAGGTGGTGAATTCATTTCACATGAGTTCAATAACTTTTGCATTGAAAGGGGAATCAAAAGATAGGTTTCAACACCTGAAAATCATGAACAAAATGGAATAAGAGAAAGAAGGAATTGATCTATAATGGATTGTGCAAGAACCTTAATTATTGAGAAAGTTATTGCTATCAAATATTGGAAGGAAACTATCAGTACTACAGTTCATACCTTGAACTGAGTACAACTGAAAAATGACTTATTCAAGACACCCTATGAGTTGTGGTATGGTTACAAACCCAATGTAAGTTATCTAAAAGTATTTGGAAGAAAATGTTACATTTTGAAAGAATCTAGAAAAGGTAAATTTGATGTAAAAAGTGATGAAGGAATATTTTTGGGATACTCTTGCAAAAGAAAATCATATAGATGTTTGAACTTATCTACTCACAAAGTCATAGAAAGTGCACATGTGAAAGTTGATGAGTTTGCAAAAAGAACAGTAGAGGAAAGCAAAAAGGAACCTAAAGACTACAAAAGATTTGTTTACATTAAACCTGATACAATGCCAAGTATGCCTATTAATCAGGTATCCTCAACTCTACAGTCTTCATTAATCGAGTCATAAGAAGTTCAAACCGAGTTAGCATCTATTGAGCTACAAGAACCTGAGTTGCAAACATAAGCTACCAAGTTAGCATCTACTGAGCCCAAGCAACCAAAATCAGAACTAGAATTTGAGACATAGAAGGATAACAGTGCAAGTCATTCAAAAGGAAAGGAGCCCATGTTAGCCAAGTATGTTAGAAATAATCATGCACTAGATCGGATCATTAGTGATAAATTAGAAGGAATAAGGACAAGAAGTAACTTGAAAGACATGTGTTTACTTACTAATTTTTAACCTAGAAATGTCAAAGAAGCACTAGACAATGAAAGTTGGATTGAAGCTATGAATGAAGAGATAGAATAGATAGAGAAAAATAAAACATGGACTCTTGTACTTAGACCCAAAGATAAGAATGCGATTGGTACAAAGTGGGTATTTAGAAACAAACTAAATGAAGATGGTAAAGGTATCAAAGAACAAAGCTAGACTTGTATGCAAAGGATATTCACAAGAAGATGGTGTAGACCATGGAGAAACTTTTTCTCCTATTGGAAGATTGGAAGGTGTCAGAACCCTACTTGCATATGTCGCATTCAAAGGATTCAAAGTTTATCAGATGAATGTCAAGTCAACATTTCTTAATGGCATATTAGATGAAGAGGTTTACATTGAACAACGTGAAGGTTTTGTTGATCCAGACAAGAAGGACATGATCTACAAATTTCATAAAGCATTGTATGGTCTAAAACAAGCCCCTAGAGCATGGTATGAAAGATTGCATAACTATCTTATTCTGATTGGTTTTCAAAGAACTAATGCCAACATTAGTTTGAACATAAAGGAAGGACCAGATAATAAGATTGTTTTGGAAAAAATATTTGTAGATGATACTTTTCATAGGAAATGATGATCGTTGCAAAGAATTTTCAAAAAAAATGAACAAGGAATTTGAAATGTCAATGTTTGGTAAAATTAAATTCTTTGTTGGTCTTCAAATTCAATAGAATAAGAATGACATCTACATCACTCAATCTAAATACATTAAGGAGATACTAAAAAAGTTTGGTATGGAAGATTAAAAACCAGTTGGGACTCCTATGTGTCCTGGATTAAAGATGACCAAGGATGATGAATCAAAGGAAGTGGATCAGACATTGGCCTTGTAGTAGGAATTGTAGCAAGATTCTCAACAAAACTAAAAGAAAATCACATGATGGCAATCAAAAGGATCATGAGATACTTAAAAGGAACTGAAGTTTATGGATTATGATATAAACTTGGAGGAAAATTGGATTTAAAGATGTTTACTGATGCAGATTGGGCAGGAAATATTGATGAAAGAAAGAGCACAAGTGAAGGAGATTTCTTTCTTGGAAAAAGATTGGTTTTTTGGACAAGCAAAAAGTAGAATTGTACATCTCAATCCACAGAAGAGGTTGAATATGTTGTAGCAACAGTAAATTGCTCAAACATTGTGTCGTTTAAACAATTATTGGAATGTATGAAGCAAGAAATCAAAGAACTAGCTATTATGTTTTGTGATAACACAAGTGCAATTAACATCTCCAAGAATCCAGTGATGCATTCAAAAACCAAGCATATTGCCATAACATATCACTTTGTTAGAGAATTGGTGTAAGAAAAGGAAATAAGATTGGAATATGTGCATACAAAGGAAAAAATTGCTGACATATTCACAAAGCCTTTACCTAAAGATGCATTCATGTATCTAAGAGGTAAGTTAGGGGTCATTCCCCTATCTAAAGCTCACTAAAAGATAGTTTTAGTAATGCATCAACAGGAATAGAATTCGAAATCTATCACTTGATGCAGCAAACCAATAAAGATATTGCATATAAATCAATACACTAGGTACAATGTTATTCAGTTGTTTTGAGTTGTCTTTGGCATGTGTTGTCAAAGAGGGAGAATATACTATCATATCTTTTTGAAAGTTACAAAATAATAAGAATTTTTGTAAAAGGGAAAGATTATTATGAAAGAGGGAGTTTTGTATTCTATCATTAAAAGACTTATTTTCAAATTTCATCCTGCTATGACATGTTGTGTTGCCATTAATGCCAAAGAGGGAGATTGTTGGATATAATTGCTCAAATTATTTGTTGTCTTTGATGTCACACAAATGTCATATCAGTCATCAAACAATGTCTACCGAGCTCAGAAGGTCAGCAAGGCAAAGGATAGTGTCTATCGAGCTCAGAAGGTTAGCTAGACAAAGGACAGAGTCTACAAAGCTTAGACGATCAGTAAGGCAAATAATAGTGACTACTAAGCTTAGAAGGTCAGCAAAGCAAAGAAGTAGTTCTTACTGAGTTCACTTAGTCATCGAAGGTAATGTGGAAGAAGTAGTTCTTACTGAGTTCACTTAGTCATCAAAGGTAATTTGGAAGAAGTAGTTCTTACCAAGATCACTCAGTCATCAAAGGTAATTTGGAAGAAGTAGTTCTTACGAAGATCACTCGGTCATCAAAGGTAATTTGGAAGAAGTTGTTCTTATTGAGGGATTCAGTTCTTACCGAGAAAACTTGGCAGCCAAAGGATTTTAAAGATATTGGAATATTAACCAAGTCAAGAAGGTTAACTCAAGAAATTTTTGGAAATAGTATTTACCAAGTAGGGTTAGGCAATAAAGGATTTTATTGTTTTATTAAATAACATTTATTTGTTTAGAGTAATATCTGTAGCTGACTTATGTATGATTTATTAGTAAATGTAACATGTAAATGGGCCAACTTGACAATCTAAATGGTATAAGTAAGAGATCAAGTTACAAATTCTAAGGGTGTAAGATGAAAGTGTGGAATTAATGAGATATGAGGACTGATTATTGTGGAAGCAAATTTGAAGGATGATCAGAGATCATTGAGGAGTAGTAGAGCAATATTTGATCAAGTAACTAGCGAATTTAGTTGCATCTTGTTCAGGTCATTTCATTGTTGCTTTCTAACCATTGTAGCAGTGATTTCAAATCTCTTAACAGAGTTGGTTTAACAACCATTTTTTAAATCCTCTAACAAGGTGATAGTTCGGTTGAATTGTTCTAAAGACCTCTAGAAAGGCCACTCCTAATAGGGTGATTAAATCCTCTAGCAAGGTCACACCTAATAGTGTGTATTGTAACCTTTAAGAGGGTTGGCTCCTAACAGGGCTCACTTCAAAAGAGTGAAAAATTGGTGACTAGTTACTTGGTGGTTTTTTCCATATTGGGTTTTCACATTAAATCTGGTGTCTCTTGTGTTCATTTTATTTTCAATTACATGCATGAATGCTTGAAAAGAAAGTGATTGTTTAATTTATCGAGTTACAACATTTGTTTCCCGAGTATCAATAGTAACTAGATCTTTAAGACATCTAAGGGATCTGTGGATTAATTTTTGTTAGTAACTGATTCACCCCCCTCTTAGTTACTCTATCTTTAATCCCAACAACAAGTTGAAGTTCTTGGTTTCAATAAAAATGTAGTAATTGTATGATACCAAAATTTATTTTTCTAAGGCATCGAGAGAGTGTAGAGCATCAAATCTATTAGATCAAATGAGTAAGTATGATTGGTATTTCATTCAAGAAGGTATG
Source organism: Cupressus sempervirens (assembly GCA_028749045.1). Taxonomy (NCBI): domain Eukaryota; kingdom Viridiplantae; phylum Streptophyta; class Pinopsida; order Cupressales; family Cupressaceae; genus Cupressus; species Cupressus sempervirens. The sequence continues at coordinate 719,667,342 of CM053790.1, read as the reverse complement.
TTGTTCAAAGGAATTCACTTGTGTATACCAAGAAGTTCTATGAGAGATAATTTGATTAATTAAAAATATTATGATCAATTGGCTAGACATTTTGGAATTGATAAGACATTGAGTTTGCTGAAGAATAAGTATTATTGGCCATATATGTATAAGGGTGTTTAGAATTTTATAAGGAGTTGTAGAATTTATCAAGTTACAAAAGGAGTAATTCAGAGTACTGAATTGTATACACCTATTTATGTTCCTAAGAAACCTTGGAGTGACATCAATATGGATTTTGTGTTGGAAATTCATTCACCACTCCCCTTAGGATTTGTGACAAGTGTTTAACCACCTCCTGTGTACTATAAGATGAGTGGTTGTATTAGGTATTGATAGATTGGTCTTTTTGTGCAATGACAACCACACTCTAACAAGTGGTATCAAAGCTTGGTCATAGGTTCGAACCCTCAGACCCTCAAGTAATGTTGAAGGGGAGGTTGTTAGAAATTTGTTCAGTGCTCCCATCAGGATTCATGACATGACAAGGTTTTAACTACCTCCTATATACTTATAAGTTGAGTGGTTGTATCGGGCATTGATAGATTGATCTTTTGCTGTAACGACAACCCCAATCTAACATTTTTCTCTTGTCTTACGTAAGACAATAAGAGGGCATCATTCCATATCCCTTTTTTTTGGATAGATTTTCTAAGATGGCACATTTCATACCATGTAAGAAGACATCAGATGTTATGCATGTTGTTAAGAATTTCTTCAAAAATATTGTTAGATTGTATGGATTACCAAAAAGTATTAGTTTTGATAGAGATAGTAAGTTTATTAGTTATTTTTGGAGGTCTTTATGGAAGAAGATGTGTATTGAGTTTTGATTTGGTTCTACATTCCATCCATAGATAGATGGAGAAAAATTGGTTATAAATAGAAGCTTGGGTAATTTTCTTAGTTTGCATATAATAATTTTGTGAATAGGAGTACAGGAAGAACACCTTTTGAGATTTTTATTGGCATGCAGTCTAGAGGAATATCATATTTAAGGGATGTTGTTGGTGAAGAGAAGTGTTGAAGGAGAAGAATTCACTATTTTTATAAAGTCTTTGCATTAGGAAGTTAAGTTGAAGTTGAAAAAAAGTAATTAGACATATAAGGAGAATGTTAATAGGGTAAAAGCACAAACCTATGTCACCCTTTCGTAAAGGAAAAAGCTAACAAAAGTATAACTCTTCAGCTTCAATGACATAAAACTAGTATTATTATTTAGAATTTGAAAATGAAGTAAACTATTGAAACATGTAGAAATAGATGAAGTTTATCATTATGATTTTTAATAATTATTTGGAAAAAAAATTAATATATTTTCCTAATTTTTATGGATAATTTTTTAGTTGCTGAAAATTTCTAAAAATTAGGGGTCTAGTTCCCACCACAAAACTATATGGAAATAAACTTATTTCTATTTGAAATTAGACTATGTTATAGATAACATATACAAATAGATGAATAATAAACAATAATTGACTTTAGACATATATTTTTTCTATTATAATGATTCAAATTTTAACTCACCTGAAATTGATAGTTTTCATCTCCCACCACATTTTTCAAAACAAATCTATTCCAACCAGAAGAAAAAATATACATTCTAGAAGAGGACTCTCTCCTCTAGAACTTCATATAATTTTTAATTTTTTTTTATATGATTTAATATTTTTTCCTTTCTCAAAATTGACATCTTTTTGAGTGTTAAAATGCATGTTTGTACAATTTTTCAATTACAATATACTATATCTAATTAAAACACTATAAACTCTATATGAGAATATTCTTGACTTTGAGCTCTATAAAATGGTGTTTCTATGTTACTAAAATAATAACATAAAAAATAGTAAGAGTTATTGAAACACTAGTTTTATGAAATAATTTAATTTCTTTTGTAATTGGATACAAACTAGCATAAAAAATGCATTTAATAGTCATTTTCAATTGAAAACGTGTGAGACCATATATAACTTAGCTATAATAAATTTATCTAGATCAAATGTTTAAACAAAATCATTTTTTTAATAAAAATACTCAAATTTAGTCATTTTGATAAGTCATCCTAAAAGGTGACACAAGTTTGTACTTTTACCCAATAAGTCTGGAAGACATTATGTTTTTGAAGCTGGTGATGAGATGATGGTTCCTTTGAAGAAATGAAGATTTCCTATTGGAAGATACAATAATCTACAGATGAAGAAGTTCTAAAGATGAAGAAGTTTGGACATTGTAGAATTTTGAGTAAGTTTGACAGTAGTAATGCTTATGAAGTTGACTTACCTAATGGCATGGATATTGTTGGTCTAATATTTTGCAGAATAAATTTCCTTAAAATCATGGTAAAAAAATCAGATTTGAAGTCCTTGGTTAAAATCAGGGTTTTTGAGCTTTTGTTTCGTAGATATGAAAAACTTTGAAAACCCTAAGTAAACCCTAGGTCTCCTTTGTTTATTTAAATTTGGGCACAAACATTTGAAATTTCTGAATATTCCCTTATGTACTTTAGCCTTTGCACCCTACATTGCTTTTCCTTTTTCAGGAGCATCACCCGATTGTGGCAAGATCAATGGCTATTGCTTTGTAATTATGATAAGATGTGAGTGAAATAACCATCACAACATAGCAAGTGTCGTTAAACTAAGTTTTCATGCCTAGATAGATGGAGGCGGTGATTGGAAAGGTTTTGCATTGGATTTTTAAAATCATGTGTACTTTGTTTTTGCTACATAAGCTAGAAAAGGAACCAGGGATCTCGAAAATATTTTAGGCACTAGTAGTCACATCATCACTATCAGGAAAATTAGGATTCTTGCCAATAGTGAGGTAGCAATCAAACCAAAAACCCATATCACGGAGGCTGCCAAACTTCTCGGTGGTCATTAAGAGTTCCAAGTGGCATAATAAATGATGATATCATTGCCATGTCAAAACCATGAAGTGAGTAATTATGATGTGACATGCTTTTACTTTCTAGTGCCAAGATAAAATGAGTCACTAGAGGTCACATTGTCATTGTCGAGAAATTTGTAAACTTCATTGTCAGTGACATAGTGACTTGATGGAAAGTCATTAGGTGGCGACATTCTCAAGAGATGGGTCCCAAGAACTTACTTTGTTAGATATCAACCATGGGACACATGGCATCTCATAGGACATGTGAAGGCATTAGGAAATTTGAAGGCACAGTGGAACCCAAGCAACTTGGTAGCACAACTAGGACTCAAATGTGTTTTTATATGCTAGCTATGCAGTTTTCAGGGCCTCATCAATGACCTTATCCTATTTCCATTTGTATGACAGATTCTGATCGATAAATCAAGCATGGATCAATGATATTCACTATCTCACTATGACAAGAGTTACATGAAGATTATGTATAGTGAGATAGTGAATGAGGGACCCACCATATTTCTTGTAAGAGTTGTATCAAATATTTGCTATGCAATCAAAGAAGAATCGATGGTTATTGCTATCTCACTATAGCATGATGCTTGAAAGTTATGTGTAGTGAGGTAGCAACCTATTGACACATGTACTCAGTCACTAGTGGATCCATATGAAAATGCCAACATTGAAGGAACTATACATGTGGTTAGTTCCAATTGGGTGGATTGGCCAAATTGTCAAGTCAAATGCTTGTCACCTTTCTCGCATCCCTTGATCATAAGATTTTAAAAAGATTGATGGTATAGATTTAAACACAAAAGGTGGTGCCACTCTATGTATTAATGAGATATGAAAGCTTCACATGTAAGAAAAAAGAATATAACATAGAAGATTTTCTTAGTTTCACCTTGTGTGATCAAAGATTTTGAGTTTTTTTGAGAAAAACAATTACTAAGAAGCTTGTATTGATTTTGGCAAGTGTGTGAAGCAATTTGTTCGAGGAGAAGTATTAGAATTATAGAGAGGAATAAGAAAGAATTTCAAGTAACTATACTTTAATTTCTATTGTGCTCCAGTACTACAAGATATAGTCAAAAAATGTCTCCAATAGAATCATTAAATCCTAGGTTGTGGATAGTAGAGGGATTTCTTAATGAAGGTAATTGGGTCTGGGATGCTAATATCTTGCAAACTAATTTAAATTTGTTCAAAAGGTGGTTTGCAGAGAGGAAGTTATTTGGGTCACATGCTAGTATATGGAATTTTGACCAAGGAAAACTAGTAATCCTAAATGTTTTTATGGATTATGATTTCCTTAAGATTGTGGCAAAGAGCTATTATTAACCCACTAAGGTAGTGATAAGAGAAAAGGGTGAACCTCGCAAAATTAGAACTGTGCCAGTGATAACATCATTCTCTAAAGATTTTTTCAAGAACGCATACTTCAATGCTAGGACAATAGAGATATATAGGACCTTGTGCAAAGTTTTTGGAGAGGGTTAAGAAGATTTTATACCCATGAGTTTTATGTGTATAGTTACTCTTACTTTTTGTTAATCCACGTCTTTCTTTTTAAAGGGGTGACATATTTTGGTAGAGGAATAGTTTTGAATGCAGATATGACTAGGGAAGTAGAAAATGTCAATTTTTTAATATTTGATAGCCACATTACCTCCAAGCTCAGATGCTTCACATTAAGCAATGATCCCATAACCCTAGGATATTGATACAACCAAGGAAGAGTGAAAGGTAAAAGTGACTCTTATAGTATAGTATAATGATGGTGAAACCCACGGTTGAGGTTAGTTTGCAATCATCAAAATGAATTTCATCATTGGTGGGCTTAGCAGTTGCATACATAAAGGAATTAGAGTAGTAGCCAAATTAGCATAAAGAGATTTAAACGAAAGGGACCCGAAAAAGAATTTTTGATCTACATGTCTTTCTGTTATTTACATTTTTGTCATTTTGTGATAGGTGTATGAGAATATCTCTTGTAAAGACACCTATCAATTCTCTTAGCCTAAAGCTTGTTCCATCTCACATTATATAAGTGAGATTCCAAGGCTAGAGAATGGTCTGATTTCTAATGTTTTTAGTCATATACTTAGTTTTTTTTCGGTCCAATAATTTTGAGCAAGTCTTATGATGTATTTTCTCTATATGTTTTATGAGAATACATGAATATAGAATGATCTCTATATTTCTTTCTAAGGTCATTTTGAGTTAACTACATATGTATACAATTTTCAAGGAAATGAATACAAATTATGAGCTGTCCCCATATCAATTCTTTTTGAATTTTGTCCCCTTTTTATTACTTAGTTATCTTGGGGTTGTGTGAGTAAAAGATTGTGCAATTGAATGCAATCCATTTAGGTTGTATATCTTTTCATCACTGCTATTAGTTCAATGAATTAAGCAAAAGCTTTGATGAATTTGATAAGGTTGTTGTAGTAATGGGAAGGATGTTTTGAATGATGAATTCCAGTTAGAATTGCTGATAATATTTGTTGTAAGGCAAAAAACTAGATCCATGGAATTACAGTAAAATTTGAAGCCTAATGAATTAAGCACTGGTTGAATTAATTCAGCTAGAAGAGAAATAGATCATAGATGAACATCAAATGAAAAGTTATAATCAATTTCACTTTTATTTCCTAAAGATCTTCAAAGTTGGTCAATACTTGTTTGCATGAAATTTTCTAGCCTTAGTTAGCCACTATTACAGAGAATACTTGTAGATCTACAAAAGAATTTATGACCAAATCTATTATATGGGATGTATTCCATTTAGAATTTCACAATTAGCTATATGTTTGAGGATTGAGGATGATAACCAAAATGAAACTAAGATAGTTCTCATACAACATCAGATAAATTGAGTCATCCCCTAGGTACACCCACCTTGGTTTTGTAAAGCCTAAAGAGAAGGAAACCATTCCTAGTTTTGTTAATGTTGGATCCAAATGGTTTGCATGTGTAATTGAAAATAGGAAGTGGCTAATCCTTAGGTTGCATAAGTGTTATCATTTTGGTATTGAAGCACTCTATTGCTTACTAGTTTTAAACTCCAACAAAATGGCAACTCTGCTAGGGAGTTGTCCAACATATCTATAAAAAGTACTACAATTTCTTTGGTCCTATTGTGTATGTGGGTGTCAAATTGTTTAGTTTTCTTGTGGTTATGAGAGGATTTTTTTAGTGAAAAACTTTGAGAATTTAAAAAGAAAGAGAAACCCAAATGCCACAAAAATACACTGACATATCCAGCCTTTCCAAGTGTCTTATCTAACAAAGCAAGAATTGCAGTCTTATAATAGTAGTGATTAGTCTATCTGTATCAGATATTTCTATCTCTATTTATGTTTTTCCTCAAAATCAAGAATAATTGTAATTGTGTGTTTTCCCAAGAAAAGGGTGGCAACTCAGTCAAGGTTTTGAAGCTGGTGCTTATTTAGTATATAATGAAATGGTTGACAAAAGAAAAAACACAAGAGCTTACACAAGAGCCCATCTTGACATACCAATCTATATTGATTTAACTAAAGGTGGTAGGAAGAACCTAAATAAGAAAAGGATAGATCCAAATCCCACCTAGAAACCTAGAGGTAGTATATTAGTTAATTCCTAGTATCAACCAGTGATAGGGAGGGAATCTTCTTCACTTAGCTCTAAATCAAAAACCACAAGACTCCTAGGAGGGATATTTACTACCCTAGTACAAGATGAAAGAACATATGAAGATAAGGATATGTCATTAGTAGGGAATATATCCCCTAGACCAAATCTCATAGTTGAAATGCATCATAGATTGGGACTTAAGAGTTCTTTTGGAGGTCCTTCTAATCCTAAAATAGTCCCATATTCTGAATCAAATCTTATAGATCTAGATGACCCTGTTGACTCAGAAGCTACTTATATAGATCCTATAGAGGTACAATCAAAGATAGGATTTCTAAAGAAATGGGTTGCTGAGGACGAAGCTAAGTGCATTCATCTTGAAAAAGAGAAGGAGCAAGCCACCTTGGATGCTATAATAGAAAGAGATACATTGCTAAGAAGGATGGTTTCCTTAAAAGAATACAATAAAAAGTTAGAAGAAAAAACTACAACTCTCCATACTAATGTTTTTGGAGATGTAGATAGTCTGAGAGCTAAAGTTCAAGAATAAGAAAAAATCTTGAATCAAAAGAAAGAACCAGTTATTGCTAAAGTCCAAGATTATAAACCTGTCCAAGTAAATCATGTAGAACCCACTATGAAAATTGCTGACAAAGGAAAGGGTAAAGCTATATGAGTCCAAATAAATGAACCTCAAGCTCAACCAAACAAACGCATAAAACCTTCCATGTCAAAATTAGATCTAGAATTGGAGAAGGCTAGAAAGGATAAGGAAGATCTTGCAAAAGAGCTTGAGAAGGTGGAAAATGAAGCTCAAGTTGCAGAAACTAGGAGAAAAATCCAATTCAACAAGTCTAATTCTATTTAGTCTCATGGCCAAATTTATCTTTCCCAACTTTAGTTTCTGTACCTCCTTGTGGACCAGTAGTTTTAGATCAAAGAATATCTTAGTATGCTCCTACCTCATCATCCACCACTTATACTCTAGCCCTCGTTGTCCAACCTCAACAATCCCCAAGTGTTCCTCTAAACCAAGCTAACATAACAAGTACCTCAAATGTTCTTGGTCTCCAGAAGAAACTTGTATACATGGAAAAGTATAGACAAATATCATTTGCAGGTATTCTTGGTGCTCCACATCCCATATCTTTTGATTTAAGAGATAAAGTTGTTAAATTTTCTAGAAATAATGTTGTTACCAGTGAAGAACATTTGAGAGTTTTCATAGATATGTTAAATTATAATGAAGTTGAACATGAAGATGTGGTCATGAAGTTGTTTGTTCATTCACTAACTAAGGATGCAAGGGATTAGTTTAGAAGGTTGTCTGATGAAAGTATTACCTCTTGGAGTTGTATATGAGAAATATGTTAGCAAGTAATACTAATCTATTCAAAAAAAAAAGTATTAACTAGCATAAAAACCATAACATAAATGAGAGACTAAAGAGGAAACTCCAATTGGAAATGTGAGCCAAATGAATGGACTCTCCCAATAGGATTTAGCTCCTTGCTTGGTAGATGAGTCTAAGGATTGGGATGTATGCTCAAGGTTCTCAAAAACTAGCTTCAATGGAGATGAAAAATGGAAAATTGGTAGCTTTGTGAGCTCTCAATTTGGCATCATAAGGGTATGGTTGATGGCTTTTGGCTTTCAAAAGGGCATTATAACTTTAGCTCTAAGATTGTGATAAAATGGCTTGGGAGGGGATTCAATTTATAGGCTAAGGGCTTGAGGGATGGAGGGATAAGATGCAAGGATGGAGAAAATCTTAAGGAGGGCTAGGATGCACTCAAAGGGGAGCACATGGATTGTGCTTGTTTAGCACCAATCAAGGAGTGACACATGTCACAGGGTGAGTGGATGGAGGAAAGGGGAAGGATGAGTCAACAAAGGAGGCTCAAAGGATAATATCTTCATAAAGACCTTTCATTATGGCTTGTAAGAGCTTGTAAGAGTCTTTATGGCCTTTGTAAGAGCATTCATGGCTAAGTGGTTGGGATATTTTGGAGGGAGTTGAGATTGTTGACTTTCTTTGGCTTAGGAAAGTCTTAAGCTTGTTTAGGGAATGTGACAACATTAGGAGGTGGATTAGGCTTGGGTTTAGGATTAGATTAAGCTTATTAGAGATTTGCAAGTGGATGGCATTCATGAGGGTGGGTGAGTTAGTGGCTAAGCTTGGTTAGTATGGGTGGATGGAGTGGATTAGGCTAAAAAGGGGGTTTAGAGATAAGTTAGGGGCTTTTAGATTTGAGGGCTTTATTTATCAAATAGATTTATTTGATAAATGGGGATTTTGGAATTAGATAGAAGAATAGGATTTAATTGATAAATAATAGGTTATTTGATTTATTAATTAGGACTATAGATGATTAATTAAATTAATTAGTTAGGGGATGGAAAAGGATTAGTTAAATAGGAATTTAATTAATGATGCCTTTAGAGATAACTAAACAGGATTACCAAAGCGGTGTAATCAAATTTAGGTGTCTACATTTTGCCCGTCTTTGACATAGTGTTGAGACAACATTATTTCAAAAAAGTTTGGATGAAGACGACACGAAGAAGATGTTTTAGCAACAAGGTTGCCCCAGTCTTGGATAAGAAGAGGACAGACTAGACTTAGATGCCCCCTCAAGAAGGCAACAGGGAGAGAAAAGGAGGCTCGACGGCTTCTTGAAAAATACAAGAATCCAGGAAGAGCAAGGAGACTTAGATTGGCTAAGAGAAGGAGCTAAATTAGCTCAAACTCTCACTACAAGAGAATGATAAAGGGAGGTCAGATGCACAAGAGGAAACAAGCTTAAGACTTATGGGGAGATGGAGGACGAAGGAGCAGAGCACTATAAAAAAGAATCCAGGATAGGGAGATGGATGATGGGATGATAAATCTGATGCAATAGGATTTCAAAGAGTCAGATTAGTGGAAGATGGGTTTCAGAGATCTCTAGCACTAGGATTGTGGATCTCGAAAGATGAGGCTTGGTGGATTGATTGGATTGGTGGATCCCTAAGACTATGATTGTGGATCCCTAAAGCTAAGAGTGATGATTTATTTAAAGAGATACGGTTGCACAAGCTGAGGTAGGAGAGGTAGATGCTGGATATGGATGGGGGATAATGGAGATGAAGGGATTCCATTGAAGCTTTTTGAGTGGGGGGATAATTCAAAGAGAAGTACCACCATGTAGTTGAGCACTAGATTTTCTATAGGACTATTGGTTAATTGCCAAGGTTACCAAGAACATCAAGGCCTTTTCACCAACTGTCCAGAGGATAGACGAACTGACTCAAAACAAACATGCAAGGATTGCCCCAGTATCACACATGAATCCTAGAGGAAGCAGTGTGGAAATGAGACTGGAGAACCCACAAGCAAAAAAGAAAAACAAACAAAAGACCTAATCAAGACCTTATGCTCAGATTGCCCCATTCGCAGCATACCATGATATGGAAGATCATGGCAACCTTGAGGAGGGAAGAAACAGATTGCTTTGAAAAGATACTTCAAGACTCAAAAGTGAAGATTCCAAATCAAAAGAAAGCAAAAATCCAAAAGAGAACCATTTTCCAATGAGATGGGTAGGATGAGGTACTAACAGACCAAGATTAGACATGAGGAAAGCTATATCCTACAAGAATCTATCAGAGAGAACCTAAGCGGATGGATCTGGATGATGTGTTTGGCAAGCTAAACTAAGAAGGATAACACTTTGGTGATAGGAGATCTAGCTAAAGGATGCATTGGAATAGCTAACCAAGGGTTGTGCGATGTGTGCAAGATGCTGATCAAGGAGGAACTGGCACGAAAGCTGGATAGATACAATGGTACTAAGCTAAAGAGGATGTACAAGCTGACGAACCAAGATATGTTACAAATGTACAAGGTTGTTCATGTTTGGGTTTTGTGAGATGGAAATATTTGTGAAGGGTGGGATGTCTATAACAGTTGATAGGTGGATAGGTAGATGGTTTGTGAAAAGCTTAAATGAAAATGGGGTTCTTTGTGTGCATGTGATAGGATACAAGATTATTTACAAGCTGGAATATGGTACAAGCTTTGGACAAGATTCAGATATACAAGGTATGATCCAAGGGACGATACAAGATTTACAAGCTGATGTATAAGATTTACAAGTTGAGGTACAAGATTTACAAGCTATATAGGAGGTATTTACAAGCTCCATCAAATTTTGGATATTTGGTCGAAACACCAAGGGAACAAGCAGGTGTTTTATGGGATGGTGGGTGAATGGATGAGGGATAGGATAGTGATAGATAATGGATTAGTCTTAGTACACAAGGTGCCTAAATTACCAGGTTTTCACCAAAGTACCTATCCAAGGCGCTTGAATTGCTAAGTTTTCACCATTGGATGCTTATTTCTCTTTACTATTTTTTTGTATTTTTCAAAAGCTGGGTATACCAAGGATCTTCAAGCATAGAACTTCTTGAGATGAATGATGTTAGTAGGATCATTCAAGAGTTCTCCTTCTGGTGTAGATTGCTGATAGGCTCCAGAGCCAAAGGAGGCAGTGACAACATAAGGACCAAGCCATGTAGGTTCAAACTTTCCTTTCTTTTCTTGATTTGCTTGGACTTTCATGTTTTCTTTGAGGACCATGTCACCTGGTTGAAAGTGTCATGGGAGCACCTTCTTGTTGAAATTCCTTTTGAGACAAGTTTGGTAGACTGTGAGATGATCATAGGCTTGTTGTTTCTTCTCATCTAAGAGATCTAGTTGGGTGAGCCAAGCTACTCTATATTCTTCATCTAATATTTGCCCTTGTAAAGATATGCGCAAGGAGGGAAGTTCAACCTCTATAGGTAGTACCACTTCAGCACCATAGACTAGGGAGTATGGAGTTGTGCCTGTGGATGTATGAAAGGAAGTTCGATAGGCCCATAGGGCTGGATTTATTTGTAGGTGTCAATCACGACCGAAATCATTGACAACTTTCTTTAGGATTTTGAGGAGGGTTTTGTTAGTTGCCTTTGTCTGGCTGTTACCCTGTGGGAAATATGGGCTAGAAAAGTGGTGATGGATGTGGAGGGAAGTGCATAATTCTTCCATGTGTATATGAGCAATGTTAGTATGCTAATAGAAACCAAATTTAAATAAAGCTTCTACAAACTAAACAAAATTCATAAACTTAAAGATAGACTAAGATGAACTCTCAATTGAGAATATGAGCCATTAATGGGCTCTCTCAATGAGAAGCTCTCTTGTTGAGTAGCTTTGTCTAAATAGATAGGATGTATGCTCAATATGCTTCCAAAGGCTTCAATGGATGATTGTGGATTTTTGGTGTGGATAGATGGCTTTAGTATGGAGTTGGCTCTCAAAATAGCATTATAACTTTACTTCATGGATTGTGTTAAAATGGCTTGGGAGAGGATTCCTTAAATAGGCAAAGGGCTTGAGGGATCAAGGGCTAGGATGCAAGGATGGGAAAAAGCTCATGGAGGGCTTAGATTGCATGAGAGGAGAGCACATGGATTGTGCTTCCTTACAACCAATCAAGGAGTGACACATGTCACATGGTGAGAGGATGGAGGAAAGGGGAAGGATGAGTCAACAAAGGAGGCTCAAGGGATAAAATCTTCATAAAGACCCTCATAATGACTTGTAAGAGCAATAAAAGGGCTTGTAAGAGTCATTTATGACCTAGTGGACTTCATAAAGTTTTATGGTTGAGATATTTTGAGGGTGATGAGAGCAATTTCGACTTGGACTTGATTAGGAAATTTTTAAGCTTGTTTAGGCTTGTGCAAATGATTAGAGGATGGATTAGGATGGTTTAGGATTAGCTTAGAGATAGGCAAGTGGATGACATTTAATGAGGGTGGGTGAAGGAGGAGATATTTGTTAACTTTGGCTTGGGTTAGTAAGTTTTAACCCATGTTTAGGGAATGTGACAAGGTTAGGAGGGGATTAGGATTAGGTTTAAAGACATCTTCTAGAAGAGTCTAGATTTTGGATGAGGATAAAGACTTTCTAGAATAGTCTAGAATTTCTTAGGATGAGGATGAAGACTTTCTAGAAGAGTCTAGAACTTCTTAGGATGAGGATTTTATGAAATAAATAAAGTTTTATTTATTTCAAGGGTTTGGGTTGGGGAGATATTTATTAAAATATTTTTAATAAACATGAGGATTAATATTTAATCTTAATTAAATATTTTGAGTTGGGATTAGGGGTAGGAAATGATGGGATTAGCCTTTAATTAAAATTAAAGAAGGATTAGAAGATTTTGGAAGAGGTTAGTGGTCTTAAGGAAATTGGCCAAGTTTTGGGCAAAAAATAAATTTTTTATTTATTTTGGGTTTTTTGGTCAATTTATTAATTAAATAATTAATAAATAAGAAAATAATGTTTAAATAAGATTTAAAAATTTTTGGGAGGGATTCCTTAATTAAATATTTTTAATTAAGATAAAGGGATTTAATGGCATAAAAATTAATTAATTAATTAAATAATTAATTAATTAATAAATGATGATGTCATCAGGACTTTTTCAGAAAATAAAAATACTTTATTTTCTAAAGGTTTTTAGGTGTCTACACCATGTTGAGATTTTCAAAGTTACCTCCATGGTCGGTTAAGATGGTGGATGGGATGCCGAAGCGGCAAACAATGTGGTACAAGATGAACTTGGAGACTTGAACTCCTATAGCTGAGACTAGGGGGACTTCTTCCACCCACTTAGTGAAATAGTCTATAGCTGTTATTATCCATTTATGTCCATTAGATGAGAGGGGTGTGATAGTTCCAACTAGATCAAGGCCCCAACAAGCAAAAGGCCAAGGTGGTGCAATAGGTTGTAGATCATGTGCTGGAGTGTGCACAAGATTTGCATGCTACTAACATGGGAGACACTTTCTGACAAAGTCACAGGAGTCTTCTTCAATGGTAGGCCAATAGTAGTCTACTCTAAGGATTTTTTGCGCACAATACCACTCGTGTGGGCACCACAAAGTCTAGAGCATACTTCTTTTAACACCATCATGGCCTCATTTTGGTCTAAAAATTGAGAGAGATTATCATGATAGCCTCGACGATATAGGGTATTGGCTATGATAATATAGTGGGATGATTTTTGGATTAGGTTCTGGCGTTGGGTACGTCTGAGGTGAGGGGATATGATACCATCGTTAAGGTATTCGTCAATCTCATGGTACTAAGGGGATTGGAGACCAACCAAGATACAAACATGATTTGAATCCCCATTCGCATAGGCGGGTGTGAGGAGTTTCTCGACTAAAAACTCATACTGTGTAGCTGCTTGGCGAATTTTGAAGAGCGAGCCAATAGTAGCCATAACATCTGCTGCTTTGTTCTGTATTCGAGGCACTTGTGTAAACTAAAGCTTTGTAAAATGCTGGGTTAGCTGATCAACTAGCTCTTTGTAGTGTAATAGCTTTTCATCTTTGGTTTGATATTGATATTGGACTTGCTTGATGATGAGCTAAGAATCACCAAAGATTTGTAACTCAGTGATGTTCCATTCTATAGCTATCTTTAATCCTACTATGAGAGCCTCATATTCAGCTATATTTTTGGTGCTAGGGAATTGTAGCTTGAAGGCTTTTGGAATGTAATCTCCTTGAGGTGTGACCAACAATATTCCTACCCCTGATCCACGAGATGTGTATGAACCATCAAAATAAAGCTTCCATGGGGGTTGTTCTTCAATTAGGAAGATATGCTCATCTGGAAATTCTATGATCAAAGGATATGCATCTATTAGAGGTGCATCAACTACATGATCTACTATAGCTTGCCCTTTCATTGCTTTTCTATCCACATACTGGATGTCAAATTCACTAAGGAGCATAACCCATTTGGCCAAACGGCCTGTAAGTGCTATTCTAGAGAGCATATACTTGAGAGGGTCAATCTTGGAGACTAGTTGGATGGTATGACTTAGCATGTAATGGAAATTTTTTTGAGTTGAGAAAACAACTGCCAAACAAGCTTTTTCCATAGGAGTATAATTGAGTTCATAACCAACTAGGGTCCTACTGATGTAGTAGATGGCTCTTTCTCTATTGTAGTCATCAAGCTATGCTAGAAGTGACCCTAGAGCAGTAGGCATTGCTGAGATGTACAAAATCAGGGGACGACTAGGAACTGGTGGAACCAAGATAGGGGGATTGGTGAGATACTACTTGAGCTGATCAAAGCTGCACTGACATAAAGGATCCCACTTGAAGTTCTCATCCTTCTTCAGTAAATGTGAAAATGGTGTACACTTATCTGCAAGCTAGGAGATGAAGCGTTGGACAGATTGAAGCTTTCCCTGAAGAGAGTGAAGCTATCATAGTGTCTGGGGAGGAGGCATGTCTAAGATAGCCTTGACCTTCTTGGGGTCGATCGCTATACCTCGTTTAGAGACTATAAAGCCTAGAAGCTTGCCAGATGTGACCCCAAAGACACACTTCTTGGGATTTAGCATGAGATGATATTTGGCTAACCTATCAAAGACTTTATCTAGGTTAGCAAGATGATCCATAAAGGTATGAGATTTGACCAAGATATCATCCACATAATCCTCCAAAATTCTATGGATGAGATCATGAAAAATGACTATCATAGCTCTTTGATAGGTAGCCCCAGCATTCTTTATGCCAAAAGGCATCATGTTGTAGCAAAAGGTTCCCCAAGGGGTAGTGAATGCTGTCTTATGCTGATCCTCTTCTGCAATCTTGATTTGATTATACCTAGAAAATCCATCCATGAGGGACAAAATTTCATGTCCAGCTGTAAGGTCTACAATCATATCTATGTTGGGCAAGGGAAAATCATCTTTTGGACAAGCTTTGTTAAGATCTCTGAAATCAGTACAGATTCTGATGTCACCAGAAGGCTTAGTGATGGGTACCATGTTGGAGATCCACTCTGAATAGTTGATAGGTCGGATAACCTTAGTAGCTAACATTCTTTCTAACTTAGCTTTGACTAGTAATGCCACCTTGGGGTACATTTTTCTAAGCTTTTGTCTGACGGGCTTGATCTGTGGATCGACTGCAAGATGATGAACTACAAGCTTTGGATCAAGCCCTGGCATGTCTTGATATGACCATGAAAATTGGCCAATGTTCTCTCTTAAGACCTCAAAGAGGAGATTAGCTTGGTCTTGTGATAGGGATGCAGCAATGTGAACAAGTTTTGGGATCTCTGAAGAACCAATGTTGACTTCTCTAGTGTCCTCAATTAGAATAGAAGACACCTCTGGTCAATTATCTTGAGGAGGCAATGTTAAATCCTCATTTTCTGCTTGTGGCTCTAGATTTTCTTGCTGAGGGGTTCTCTTCACTGCCTTAGCTAGTCTCAGATTCATCTTAGTTCTAGTTTTGTGTGTATCGAAACTAGGTTGGGGATTTTCTCCAAAATACCTCTTGGGATCTAGTTTATAGATATAGGCAGAATTTGGATTTGTTTTCTTTTGAGGTGTTTTAGCTCCCATGAATCTTAGAAGTGCTTCCTCTGATGTGAACTCATCAATGTGTATGACACTTGGTTGGTCCCAATCTATGAGTTGTGGATGGGTGAGTGGTAGGTCAATGAGGTGGATGGATAGTTCTTGGAGAACAAAGTCTCTGAGGGAGATTTGGTCTAAGATATCATCGTAGGCTCTCTTTTCAACTCCCTCAGGAATGTCTTCAATTTTGACAAGGTCATGGTGAATGTTCGAAAAAGCATGACCATCCGTATTGGTGCCATCAGTTGTGGGTATGATAAAGCCAAGACCTGACTTCGATTCCCACTTGTGTGCATCGATGGGGCACTACATGTCTCTTTCTTCAAGTCCTAGACCACCACCTTGATAGTTCCATTTGTCAGTGATGAGCTTATGTTCTTGGGGATACTTCTGGTTAAAGTGATCAAGGTGTTCTTGATTTCTTTGAGGTGCATCCTTATGTAACCAATTGTTGATATCCAGAGTGAGCTCCTCATGAAGAGGGATTTTTGAGGATACAAAGGTTGTTGGGCCAAACTGTTTGTATCAAGGAGGTGGAATCTCCTTAGCTTTGTGATATGTCGGTCATCCATGGGCATGTGGATCAAGTGGGAGTGCCTCGACAGCAAATGCATCTAATAGACTATACTCTCCACAACCTTTGTTATTGATCTTTAAGGTAGATAAGGTGGAGGCGAGGATGGTTTATGGGTCATTACAAGTGTGGGATGAGCTAGAGATGGTTGTACCAATATCAATTCTAGGGCAATGGTTTGTATATGAGGCTTCAACTGTATTGCAGTAAGAAAAGGGTTCTGGATCGGCATGGATGGTTACCTCATTGCCCTGATGCGAAAATTTGATGCACTGATGGTAAGTGGATGGAATGGCTTTCATGGCATGAATCCATGGGTGATTGAGGAGGATGTTAAATGGTAGGTTTAGATCAATAACATGGAAAAGTGTCTCTTAGATGACTGGCCCAACCTTGATTGGTAGCAAAATAGTTCCTTTTATGGTTCTTTCTAAGTTGTCATAAGCTTTGATGGTGATAACCTCACTGATGATAGCTGCCTCAATATACCCAGCTTGTTTTATGAATTTTAGGTTGCAAATATTCAAGGCTAATCCATTATCTATCATTACTCTTTTCACGGCAAAATTGGATACCATGATAGCTATGCAAAGCAGAAGGGTGTGATCTAGCTCGACCACGGGTATGTCAGTGGGTTTGAATGATAGGGTGCATGAGGAGGATAGGTGCCCAATGAGATTACAAAAATTAATAGCATTGATATCTAAAGGGACACAAGATTCTATGAGAGCACTATCAAGGATGTTATTGTACATAGGACTAGTGCGGAGAAGGTCTAAAATGGAGATTTGGGCTGGCATGTTCCCAAGGTGTTCCAAGATATTGTACTGGCTTTTTGATGGAGCTAATGGTGTTGGTGGAACGGGTGGGCCTGCGATGTTAAATTGCACTCTTCGAGTGGTGACTGCACACTCATTGTTCGATCCTTGGATATTGATAACATTGACAGAAGGCTCTTTCTCAGATATACAACCATAGTCTATATACGATGAAGTGTGGTCATTGTTCTTCCCATGCTGTTGGTTTGGATGGTGGTTGTTGGTGTTGTTGTTGTTGGTTTGGGTGGGTACTTTTCCACAATTTTGATTGTTGTGAGGTGGAAAAGCATTTTGATAGATCTATAGTCCTGCATTGGGAGAGGTTTGGGCACCAACAGTGATTTCCTTCCGATCAATGAGGTCCTGCACATAATCCTTCAGTTTCATGCATTTGAGGGTAGTGTGACCTTTTACCCTATGAAATTTGTAGTACTCATTATCTTTGTACCATGCAACTTTGGATTGTCTTGGGTCGATTTGCTGAGTAGGAGGAAATTTGATAAGGTTTTCTTTCACTAATTTCTCAAAAATGACATCCAATGGCTCATCAAGGGGTGTAGAATTTCTATGTGTAGGTTGGAATCTAGGCTTTTGTCTTGCAGCTACATTGATGGCATTAGCTTGATTTCTAGACTCTTGAAAGCTTGGTCTTGGATTGTGGTTTTGATAGTTGTGGTTATTTTTCTATTGGTAGTTGATAGCTTGCTAATTGTTTGGTTGATATGGTGGGTTGGACTAGTTTTGAGAAGGACCAACAATATTCACGTGTCTAGTATTAGTGACACCATCTGTTGCAATGTGCTTGTTTTTGTTCCAATACCTAGACTTATCATTGGAATGTGATTGATTTTGGTTGGATTCCTTGTAAATCTTGACCACACCATCTTTAATGAGTCCTTGGTCAAGGATCATCCTTTCTCTTTTATATCTTTGTAGGTTTGCAAATAGTTCATGGTCATGTGGTGAGCCAAGCTGGGATGGGCATTATCAATAAACATTTTCACCAAATGGCACTCTGGTAAGGTGCAAGATATGCGGGTGGTAAGGGTTTTCCATCTTTGCAGATATTTAGGAAGGCTTTCTCCACCTTTTTGCTTGGTGTGGACAAGATCAACTACTAATAGCTCTATTTCAACAAGATGGGCATATTGGGCTACAAATGCCTCAGATAATTCAGCAAAAATTTTAATTGTGCCATAAGGGATTCTATAAAACCATTCCAGAGCTGGTCCAGCCAAGCTTTTGGGAAAGAGACACAAGAGGAAGACATCATTGTATGCCACTTCTTGGTAGTGCATGTAAAATTTTTTGATGTGTGTGACAGGGTCCCCTTTTCCTCTAAATTTGTCAAATTTGGGTGTCTCAAAATGCTTGGGAAATGGTGTCATGGTAATGGCTCTGTCAAATGGGTAAGGACACACATTCTCAAACTTGAAGGTTTTTGGATCATTTCCTTCCTGAATTTTTTTCATAGCTATCTTCATGGCTTCCCATTCTAAATTAATGGGTGATGGCTGAGGTGCCCCCAATGTAGGAGTGCCCTGAGGTAGGTATGTGCTAGATGGAGCAATGGAATATGGATGTCTTTGAGGTATGGGCTAGTAGGGATTGTACATTGCTTGGGCAACTGAATGGTGGATGATGGGTTGCTGAGGTGGAGGTGGTACATATTGCTACATGTGTTGTGAGGCTTATTGTTGATATTGGATTTGAGGTTGGGATTGAGGGATGTAGGTTGGTTGTGGGATAAATGGATTGCTTTGTGGAGGTAAGGTATAAGATGGTTGTGAAGCTTGGGGAAAGGATCGAGGAGCTTGTAGAACTTGGCTGTGGATTTGAGGAGTTTGACCAATATATGTGGGTAATGCCCCCACTTGGGAAGGTTTCTGCATGGCAAAAGATGCCAAGTAATTGGTAGGTTGTGGTGGTGGATTTCCTCCTAGAAGTGGCATAGAAAAATAGTTGGTAATAGGAGGTAATGGATTAGTTGGTGGTGGAGGTGGTGGGAATTGAAAGCTTGGGAATGGAACTAATGGGGTTTGATAGCTTGGTGGCTAGATTTGAAAGCTTGGTAAAGTGGTGGTAGGAGCTTGGGTCACTTGAGAGCTTGGCAGAACATTGGTAGTAGCTTGTGGCATTTGATAGCTTTGTGGAGTGAGGGTAGTAGCTTGTGGATTTGTGGCTGATGGCACTGAGCTCCAAGGACCTAGTGCAAATGATGGAATTTTTTTCTGAGCAGAGGTAAATAGGCTAGGGGTGATAAAAGGTTGATTACTTGGCCCCATGGGTGGCATCCCAGTTGTATATTGTTGCGGTTGGCCAAAGATGCTAGCACTAATTTGGGAGATGAGTGAATTTGGAAGGCTGGGTTGGGGGGCAACAACACCAAAAGTGAAGGGAGTGAATGATGAGGTGTTTTTGGTGAAGGGGGTTTTAGATGGAGTGGTATGGACCAATGGTGGAGTGGTGGTGGTTGGATTGGCTTGTGGGAGGGAGATTTCAACTTGAGTGGAGGCTGGTATGTTTGGGTCTATTGGATCATATGGGGTGGGTTGAGACTCTTCTTTTGGCACATATTGAGGATAATTTGAATCATAAGAGCCTATGGGTGGTGGGAGTTGCTCAAACAAGGGGTGAGATGGATCTGATAAGGGAGGAGGTCTTCCAAAGTTGAAGGCTCCAATGTTGTCCCTTCGAAAGTTAGCCATGATTATTTCCTTGTTTTTGTCTATAATGTTGTTCACCAATACTGCATTTCTTGGTTGGTTCATGAAAGCTTCAATGTCAGTAGGTGATGGTATAGAATTATCTGGGCTGAAGGATGGTTGAGTGCTCAAGGGGAGTGATGCTGTTGGATCCAAATGATAGGGCTCCATTGTTTTCTTCTTCTTCTTGCCTAAGCGAGTGATGGGTGGCATGAAAATGTAGAATGTTCCTAGGGATGAGATGCAACAATGCTGATAGATGCAAAAGAGGGGAAGGATTTTATATGCAAATGATTTCCTAGGTTGAGGCAAAGCTATATGATAAAACTTAAAGAGGATTGGGTTGAGGATTCTAACTTCAAAGATATGTTGTCAAATTATGAAAGGTTTTCTTTCCTATGTGCAAGCTTGGTGGTGATTGTGTCAACTTAAGGATAGACTGATGATCCTTTAGGAAGAACACGAGATTGACCACTTGTGGATCCCAACCTTTAGCTCAAGGTGATGAGGGATAACAAGTGACAAAGCTAAATTACCCTAGACAAAGCTCTGTCAAAGGGATAACCTGGGTGAGATTGGTGGATTTGGAAGATGTTAGGAATGGAAAACTTTTGGCAAGGTGACAACAATTTTGAAGGCTTGGATGTGAAGTTTTTGGATTGCTGGCTAAATGGTTTGGTTCTAAATGAGATGGATGAGCTAAAATTCTTAAGGGGATGACTAAAGATGGCTAGCTTACCTAAAAAGATGACTCTAATGCAAAAGTGAAGCTTATGCAAGAAGATGTGGAGAAACAAGGGGGTCTAATCATAGAAATCATGCCTAGTTGGTAAGGCATAAGCATTATTAACTCCTGGATGTTGGTTAAATTGGATGGTGTGATCTAACCAGGCATCTTGAAAGGCTTCGTCAGCAGCTTTGTCCTCTACTTTGTGGAGTTTGGCAATTCAAGGGCTTAGTGTTAGTTCGTTTCTCTTGGTTGAAAGTTCTTGGTATGCCTGAGATGGCTTGAGTTTAACTTTGTGAAACTTCTTTTTGGGTTTGGGTTGCTCTGACATGAATTCTTGAATTTGCTTAGCTTTGAGAGATCTTGGTTGTTTTTCTTCAACTTGTTCAACTTCTGGAATAGGCAGTGACTACGCTAAGTTTTCCCTAAGCTAGGATTGACCAAGTTTGGAAAACATGCATTCAATAAGTAAAAGACCAAGCAATAGATAGAAACAACCAGATAGAAATTTTTTGATTCTCAAAATGTGATACTTGTGCCAAGGAGTGTGTGTGTTCTAAAAATGTTTTGATTAGTTATGTCAAACACATTAACATCCTAGATGGTTGTCTACAAGGCTGACAGTTGGTTTAGCTAGGGAGTCCTAGATATACCCAAGGTACGTGAGGCCCAAATCCGTAGATGAAACCAAAAAGATGTCACACAGCTGAGAGGAGCGGTAACCCACTTCACCTCTTTCACTTCTCAAGGGTATAAAGTTCTTTGAGGCTTAGCTCGAGTGACAAAATCTTGATCCCAAGAGAGGTGTCTTTCGATTCACCTCTTGGTTCTTATACTCCGTCGGAACACTGGAGTTGAGGTCTTCCAAGAGGTGATGAAATCCCCAAGAAGGCCTCCTAAAAAGAAAAAAAGTTATCGATCCTAATCTTATGCACCCAAGATGGCCTCGAAAGATGAAAAGGGGAGAGAAGACTTGGATGACCTTGGGCTAAAAAAACACACTTGTTCTTTTACCAACTGACTCTTATGTGTGCTAATCTAGACTTTGCAAGCACTCATGTTTAGGAGACAATGTTCAATTCCAACTTGAAGCGCCAACAAAAGTAAATCGAGCGAAGAATGAATACAAGAAGAAGAGTTAGGGTCAACAAAAAAGTAAACCCGCACGACTAGAGGCCCTCCATGTCAAGTATCGATTAATTTTCTTTAAGGCATTCAAGAGTTGGTGTGATTTTATTTTAAGCCCAAAACAAAGATGTGTGAAACTCGATTGTCAAGCACGTGCTCGAAGGCCCTCGACATCAATAGTTGTTCAATTTTAGTGCCCAAACTTGAAGTTTGATCGATTTAATCTAGAGTTTTGGTCATTTAAGAATTTTGATAAAGTTAAAGCAAACGTTCAAAGAGCAAGTGAGTGAGTTAGATTGTGGAACATTTAACAACTTTTTCAAGTAGACCCATTCCCATAAATGGTGCTAAGATTGCAACCAATGGTTGAATTGATGAGTGTTTAGAAAAGAGGTGAGTCTAAGGAACTACTCAAATTAATTTTTTGCAAATTTGTATTTAACTTAATGAAGTTTCTTAAATGTCCAAAAATCAAACTTTGCCTAAATTGCATGTGGAAAAGAGATTTTTTTTGTTCAATTTTAAAAGCTCCAAATGAAGTGTTTGATATTGCAATGGTTAATTGATCCTTGGCATTCAAGATTGGATTTGTTGTTTTAATCATGCATTCAAGGAAAAGTTGATTTTAATCCATGGCATTCAAGAGTGTATTTTTGAGCAACATTCATTCAATGGAAAATGTGTTTAACCATTCAAGTTCATTCCACGAAAAACCTAAAAAACATGATTAAGTTTGTTGCTCCAACTTGCAATAAGACGAAAAAAGAAAAATGATTAGTCACCCAAAATCTTCAAAAAGGAAAGCTTAACTATGAGAAATTTTTTTTTAACTTTTTTTGTTATTTTTCCTAGGCGTAAAAATGCTGAAAATGGTCTAAATCCTATGGAACCACTAAATGTAAAATTTTGATTTATACTCTTTTTTTTTTTAAACTACAAAGTGCAGAAATAAAGATTTTAAAATAGAAGTGCAATAGAGATAGGCGAAGATGACAGTTCATCAGGCACAGATGCCAAACTGTGGAGACACTGATCTATAGAGACACTTATCTGTAGAGATGATAGAGAAAGAGGTAGAGATGACAGACTAGGTTGGTGGTGGTAGAGATGACAGTCTAGGTTGCGGAGATGACAGTTTGATTGCTAGTGGTAGCGGAGACGACAGTTTGACTGATGGCGGTAGCGGAGATGACAGAGTGTGTTTTGAATAAGAAAATTGGCCAAGTGGAAATGATGGTTAGAGGCAAAGATGATGACAAAAGCTAGGCAGAGATGCTAAAACTCAAAGACGCTAATCTGCGTAGACGACAGGATGCACTTCGGAGACGACAATTCAAGATTCGAAGACGACAGTCATCCAGTCAGAGACGCCGATTTGCGGAGATGACACTGCACGAAATTGGGTTTAAAACACATAGATTTTCTTCAGAAAAATTTTGAAATTTGACTTTTAAAGCTTCATTTTTTCTCCCTAATGCTTCCTTTAACCTGCAAGAACAAGATTAAACCCTACAACTCACTCAAACTACAAGAAACATTAGATTATTACCAAAAAACAATATATAGATAGAAATAGATGATTAAATGACCCATAGTGGGGTCCTACTGGGCGTGCCAAAATGTATATGAGAAATATGTTAGTAAGTAATACTAATCTATTCAAAAATAAAAGCATTAACTAGCATAAAAACCAAAATGTAAATGAGAGACTAAAGAGGAAACCCCAATTGGAAATGTAAGCCAAATGAATGGACTCTCCCAATAGGATTTAGCTCCTTGATTGGTAGATGAGTCTAAGGATTGGGATGTATGCTCAAGGTTCTCAAAAACTAGCTTCAATGGAGATGGAAAATGGCAAATTGGTAGCTTTTTGAGCTCTCAATTTGGCATCATAAGGGTATGATTGATGGCTTTTGGCTCTCAAAAGGGCATTATAACTTTAGCTCTAAGATTGTGATAAAATGGCTTGGGAGGGGATTCAATTTATAGGCTAAGGGCTTGAGGGATGGAGGGCTAAGATGCAAGGATGGAGAAAATCTTAAGGAGGGCTAGGATGCACTCAAAGGGGAGCACATGGATTGTGCTTGTTTAGCACCAATCAGGGAGTGACACATGTCATAGGGTGAGTGGATGGAGGAAAGGGGAATGATGAGTCAACAAAAGAGGCTCAAGGGATAATATCTTCATAAAGACCTTTCATTATGGCTTGTAAGAGCTTTTAAGAGTCTTTATGGCTTTTGTAAGAGCATTCATGGCTAAGTGGTTGGGATATTTTGGAGGGAGTTGAGATTGTTGACTTTCCTTGGCTTAGGAAAGTCTTAAGCTTGTTTAGGGAATGTGACAACATTAGGAGGTGGATTAGGCTTGGGTTTATGATTAGATTAAGCTTGTTAGAGATTTGCAAGTGGATGGCATTCATGAGGGTGGGTGAGTTAGTGGCTAAGCTTGGTTAGTATGGGTGGATGGGGTGGATTAGGCTGAAAAGAGGGTTTAGAGATAAGTTAGGGGCTTTTAGATTTGAGGGCTTTATTTATCAAATAGATTTATTTGATAAATGGGGATTTTGGAATTAGATAGAAGAATAGGATTTAATTGATAAATAATAGGTTATTTGATTTATCAATTAGGACTATAGATGATTAATTAAATTAATCAGCTAGGGGATGGCAAAGGATTAATTAAATAGGAATTTAATTAATGATGCCTTTAGAGATAACTAGATAGGATTACCAAAGCGGTGTAATCAAATTTAGGTGTCTACAGGAGTGACTTAGAAAAGTTGTTCAAGGAGCAATATGGAGACAAAACTAATGTAAGATTCATGTTAAATGAATTCAATAACATCAAAAAAAATCCCAATGAGTCCACATTCAACTTCAATGTAAGATTCTAGAAAGGTATGTACAAACTGTTTCAACTCATGCAGTTGAATGAGGATGTTTGTCTCACAACATATTTTAATGCTTTTGATAGAAAAATGGCTTATTAGTTAAGGGATAAGAATCCTAAAACTTTAAGGGATGCCTATTAAGTTGTAGTAAATATAGATAACAATAGAAAGACATCAAGAAAATTAGGTAGCAAAGATGATCCAAAGCTTTTTAATCCCAAGAATAACAACAAAAGGGAGGGTGATAAAACTCTTGTAGGAAAGAAGGTAGAAGAACCTACAATAGGCCAGGAGTTGGAATCGCTAAAAAAGATGAATCCCATTAGTTTCAATAAGCCAAATGTTGCTGAGAGAACCCATGTAAATAATAGCAATTTCAATAGATAGCCTAGAATGTAGAATTACCCTTATGCTACCCAATGGAAGGATGGCAAGCCAATCCCTAACCAGACTCAAAATGTGAAAGATAAGGGTACACCAAATCCTCTAAAAAGGAGTTCAGTAAATATGAATGATAATGTGCCATGGTGTATTATTTTCCAATCACCTCACTCTATAGAATATTGTGTAGTTGCTCAATCGTTTGTTTCTAATCACAGTTTGCAAACTGAGGAGGAGGAAGAAGAAAAGAGTCATGATGATGTAAGTTGTAACATGGTAGGCATGTGTAATGACTATGTTGATTCTAATTTAGAAGAAATATAGAGTGATCTAGATAATAAGAAAATTTCTTATCAATTACATCACCACAATTTTTTTTCAAATAATGAAGGCTATGATGAAGATCAAGTATGTGTTACATCTTCTAAAGTGGGTCATGTAAGTTTAAGAATGCCTTCCAAAGAAGAAATTGATAGGATCATTGTAGAAATGATTTCCCAAGTACATAGCAGTTATAATATGAGAAACATAATAGTTAACAATGAAATTGGGAAGCCTTCAAGTATATTCATAAAAGATATCACCCATAAGATGAAAGATGAAGACAAGAAGGCTAGTATAGAGATAGTCAAGGTTAAAGATGTTAAAACGAAGAAGTGGGAACCTAAGAAGAAAGTGCAATTCAAAGTTATTGTGCAAGAGAAGGGATCATGGTCTGATAATTCCAAGCAAATGATAATCCCTGCTACTCAAAAGGCTCCTACTCCAGGTGTGATTGTTAAAACCACTATGTTTGAGCCAGGTGATATGATATCCATGTTGTCCCAAATCACTATTAAGGTACCTTTTTCTAAACTCATTAGCATTAAAGAGCATAAGAGTAAAGCCTTGTCATGGTTGGGAGGGATAGGAAAAAGTAATAACAATGTAGAACAAAGTGTTACCCAATAGATCCCCTTAGTAATATAAGATAGTGGTATCATGTCCCAAATTCCCTAAATGTTCTTGGATGACTCATCAATAGCATACATAGAAGATATTGACCCATTCTTTCTCAGTCTAATTATAAAATGGAAGACTCTTAAAAATTGAATGATAGACTTAGGAGCCTCTAACACCATAATGTCATTCAAAGTAATTGAAGCCCTAGGTCTAAAAGTAGACACTAAACAAGGAAGATGTAGGGGCATGGATGCTAGAGAGGTTCCAATTATAGGTATTATCAATGCTCTGCCATTTAGGTTAGCTGCATACCCTGAGGTAGAATTGACCATTTTAGTTCTTGTAGTTGATATCCCTCCACATTATGGAATGTTGCTATTTAGAAAGTGGAGTGCTGCCACTTGCTTCTTAGATACTGGTGTAAATTCATTTAGAGTTGAACTAATCATTCAAGAAGTTGATAAGCTTCTTGTTGTTATTGAACATGAGGTTGAATGTTGTTTGGATTCACCATTACTATGGACCATGTTTTTTGACAGGGCTAGTTCTAAAGAAGGTGCAGAAGTAGGGGTAGTTTTTGTTTCTCCAAAGAAAAACACTTTTAGATATTCTTTTACCTTGAATTTTTCATGCACTAATAAAATAGTTAAGTATGAATCCTTGTTGTTAGGGTTGAAAGTTGCTACCCATCACCGGATCAAGAAGTTACATGTCATAGGTGATCCCAAGTTGATTGTCTCACAGATAAAGGGAACATGTGCTTCTAAAAATAGAAGGTTGAAATAGTATAGAAATGATGTTTAGGATCATATTGGAATGTTTAATGCATTTGGTATATCATGGAGAGATAGAACTCAGAATAAGATGGCTGACCTATTCGCAGATGTAGCAATTAAGCCACAAGAAATGTCATTTGTAGGAATCTCATAGATTGAGGTTTATAATAGACCCTCAGTACCTGATAACAGTGAACATTGGAAGGTGTTTGAAGATGATATAGATATTGTCAATTTCTTGTTAAATGGAGATAAGTATTGTGGTCAAGAGATGGATTCCAATGACTTGGTTGAGACCATATATGGGAGAGAAACAATTTTTGGCCAAGAAGTTATATAGTTGAAGACTAACAAAGTAACTAAAGGTCTGGTTGTCTTGGAGAATATGTTTGATAACTAGGATAGGGTAAGACATGGAACTAAGGACTGTAAGCCTCAAGAGCTAGAAGAGATAAATTTGGGTAAAAATGGCGCCTCAAAGGAGGTTCACATTGGTTAAAATTTATCAACTAAAATTAAGAAGCCTTTTATTGACCTATTCAGAAAATACAAACATGTTTTTTCCTGGCCATATGATGACTTGAAAGCCTATAGAGAAGATCTCTTTCGACATGTTATACCATTGAAAGACAATGTAAAACCTTTTAGGAAAAAGTAGAGGCTAGTCAATCCAACCCTAGCCCCTAAAATGTAGGAGGAATTGATGAAATTAAGAGATGGGGGAATAATCAAGCCTATTAGACATTACACCTAGGTTTCAAACTTAGTTCCTATTAGAAAAAAGAATGGAGATATCAAACTCTATGTAGATTTCAGAAATATGAACATTGGTTCCTTAAAAGATAATTATGGATTGCTAGACATGGAAGCCATGCTGCAACAAGTAACAGGGTCTGAACTTATGTCAATGATGGATGGATTCTTAGGATATAACTAGGTCTTGATGAAAGAAGAAGAACAATTCAAGACATCATTTACAACTCCTTGGGGGACTTATGTATATGTAAGGATTCCTTTTGGATTGATTAATGCTCATGCCACATTCCAAAGAGCCATGGATGTGGCTTTTCATGAATATATAAATAAATTTATGCTGGTATATCAAGATGACCTCATTGCTTATTCCAAGAAGGATGAAGACCATTACGGGCATGTGGAAAATATTTTTATCAAAGCATTGGAATATGGAGTGTCATTAAACCCTAAGAAATGTGTATTTGGGGTAATTGAAGGTAAGTTATTGAGACATATAGTTTGAAAGGATGGGTAAAGATAGATCTTGAGAGAGTAGAAACTATTGATAAGGTCCCTAAGACAAAGAATGTAAAAGGGATTTAATCCTTCTTTGGGCAAGTTAATTTTTTGAGAAGGTTTGTTACTAACTTTGCTGAAATTAGTAGACCTATTTTAAAGATGCTCAAGAAAGGAGCTACTATAGATTGGAATGGTGACCCTTCACAAGCATTTTAGGATATTAAAACTATAATAAAAAATGCTCCAATGCTAAGAACTCCTAACTACACAAAGTTGATGCACATATTTTCTTTTGCTTCTTTTCATACTATAACTACAGTCTTGTTGCAGAAAAATAATGAATGATATGAACAACCAATTGCATTTTTCAGCAAGTCACTACAACCTACTGAATTAAAATATGAAATCAATGAAAAGCAAGAATATGCTTTGGTAAAGGTTGTTAATGCTTTTAGATGCTACTTGGTAAGGGCTATTGTCATTGTATTTTTGCTTAGTGCTGTTGTGAAAGATATATTTTCTCAACAAGAAGTGTCAGGTAGAAGATGTAGGTGGATCAACAAGATCTAAGAATTTAATATTGAGATATAGATAACAAAGCTGGTAAGAGGTCAAGGTTTAGCTAAACTCATGGCTTAATCTAATTTGGATGCTAACTAGATCAATATGGTAATAGATGACCTTAGATATAATTCATGTGATATGAGCCATTTTGAGTGGTATACCAATGTTATTCACTATTTGCAACACACAGAGGTTCCATCTCACTTAACTGAAAATGAGAAGAGGGGCACGAAATTGCAAGCCATTAGGTACATAATTGTAAAAGGCAATTTGTGGTGGAGAAATTTTGAAGGGATATTACTGAAATGTGTTGATCAAGAAAGAGCCCATGAAATTTTGAATGAGATGCATACTGGAGTGTGTGGGGGACATTATATGGCTAAGACTACTAAACACAAGGTAATGAGAGCTAGATTTTTGTGGCCATCCCTCTTTAAAGATGCTCAAATTTTGGTTAGGAAATGTGTCTCTTGTCAAAGTTTTTCTGGAAAACTAAAATTTTCAAGTAATACTCCTTTAGAGCCAGTTGAGGTGCAAGCACCATTTTAGCAGTGGGGTATGGATTTCATAGGTGATATTTCTCCCGAATCTAGTACTGGCTATTCATGGATTTTAGTTTCTACTGACTACTTTACAAAAAGGGTAGAAGCTATCCCTACAAGAAATGCAACAAGTAAAGTTGCAAATAATTTCTTGCTAAGTAATTTTATTTCTAGGTTTGGTTGCCCTCAGAAAATTGTGACAGCTAATGTCATGTACTTCAGGTTTGAGGAATTTATAATGTTCTATGACAAGTATGGAACAACCAGGTCAGCATCTTCCCCATAACATCCACAAGGGAATGGATAGGCTAAATCCACAAATAAGAGTTTGCTAAAAGTCATTAAGAGGACCCTGGATGATAACAAGAAGGCATGAAACTCTAAGCTGCAATTTGCAATATGGGTTGATAGAGTGACTATGAAAAAAGGCTTTGGAGTAGCTCCTTTTGATCTAGTGTATAGAATTTAGGCAATGATGCCTCAAAATAAGTTAATTGGACTCTACAATTATATCTAGTTATATGATGAAGATATTACAAATGATATGCAAGAAAGGCTTGATGAGCTTGTAAGGTTAACAGAAACAAGAAAGGAAGCATCAGTTAGAAACCAAAAGTTGTAGTTACAAATCAAGACACTATATGATAGAAGGACAATAAGAAAAAAAATTCAAGATGGAGATTTAGTCCTTATGTGGAATGCTAGAATTGAAAATAAAGGAAAACATGGTAAGTTTAATCCTATCTGGCGAGGTCCTTATTTAATTGAAAATGCATGGGGAGAAGACTCATATATCCTTAAAGATTTATCAAATAATATTCCTAAACTACCAGTTCATGGATAGTTCTTGAAGAGATACTTTTCTTAAAATTATCTATTTCTCCATGAATAGTAAATTTATGGTTTCTTGTTCCCCTATACATTTTTTGTATTTTGTAAACTCATGTAAGTATCCCTGTATAGTGGCTTTCCTTGCTCCTATGTTTTTTCCTTGTGTTCTCTGAAGAAGTTGTCATTTTAAAGACATGTATGTGGTCTGCAAACCTAGAGATTTTGAATTCTTGCATAGGCTCAAGTAGTCTATCATCCCTAGATAGAGCCATTGTTGGTCTAATTTTTTGTAAAATAAATTTCCTTAAAATCATGGTAAAAAAATTAGATTTGAAGTCCTTGGTTAAAATCATGGTTTTTGAGCTTTTGTTTCGCAGGTTTGAAAAACCTTGAAAACCCTAAGTAAACCCTAAGTATCCTTTGTTTATTTAAATTTAGGCGTGAAGATTTGAAATTTTTGAATATTCTCTTATGTTTTTTAGCCTTTGCACCCTACATCACTTTTTCTTTTTAAGGAGCACCACCTGATCATGGCAAGATCGATGGTTGTTGCTTTGCCATTATGATAAGATGTAAGTGAAATAACCATCGTGACATAGTGACTATCATTAAACTAAGTTGTCATACCTGGATAGATGGATGTGGTGACCAGAAAGGTTTCACATTGGACTTTTAAAATCACATGAACCTTGTTTTTGCTACCTAAGCTGAAAAAGGAACCAGGGATCCCAAAAAAAAATTAGGCAATGGTAGTTGGGTCATTGCTGTCAAAAAAATTAGGATTCTTGCCAATAGTGAGGTAGTGATCAATCCAAAAACTCATATCATAGTAGCTGCCAAACTTCCCAATGGTCATTAAGAGTTTCAAGTGGCATAATAAATGATGATATCATTGCTATGTCAAAACCATGAAGTGGGTAATTATGTTTTGACATGCTTTTACTTTCTAGTGCCAAGATAAAATGAGTCATCAGAGGTCACATTATCGCTATTGAGAAATTTGTAAACTTCACTGTTAGTGACATAGCAACTTGACAAAAAGTCACTAGGTAGTGAAATTCTCAAGAGGTGGGTCCTAGGCATTTGCTTTGTCAGATATCAACCATGAGACACATCGCATCTCATAGGACATGTGAAGGCACTGGGAAATTTCAAGGCACAATGGGACCCAAGTGACTTGGTAGCACAACTAGGACTTGAATGTGTTTCTATATGCTAGCTGTGTAGTTGTCAGTGCCTCATCAATGACCTAAACCTATTTCCATTTGTTTGATAGATTCTGATCAACAGATCAAGCATGGATCAATGATACTCTCTATCTCACTATGAAAGAGTTGCATGAAGGTTATGTATAGCAAGATAGTGAATAAGGGACCCATCATATTTCTCATAAGAGTTGTATCAAATATCTACCATGTGATCAAATAAAAATCAATGGTTATTGCTATCTTTCCATAGCAAGATGCTTGAAAGTTATGTGTAGCGAGGTAGCAACCTGCTAACACATGTCCTCAGTCACTAGTGGATCCAAATGAAAATGCCAACATTGAAGGAACTATACAAGTGGTTAGTTCTAATTGGGTGGACTAGCCAAAATGCCAAGTGAAATGCTTGTCACCTTTTTTGCATCAATTGATCGTAAGATTTTAAAAAGATCGACAATAAAAATTTAAACACAAAAGGTGGTGCCACTCTATGTATTATAAGATATGAAAGGTTCACATGTAAAAGAAAAAAATATAACATAGAACATTTTCTTAGTTCTGCCTTGTGCAAACAAAAATTTTGAGCTTTTTCTAAGTAGAAACAATTACTGAGAAGCTTGTATCAATTTTGGCGAGTGTGTGAAGTAGTTTGTTCAAGGAGAAGTTGCAGAATTATAGAGAGGAATAAGAAATAATTTCAAGTAAGTAACTATACTATAATTTCTATTGTGCTCCAATCCTACAAGATATAGTCAAAAAATGTCTCCAATGGACTCATTAAATCCTAGGTTGTGGATAGCAGAGGGATTGCTTAATGAAGGTAATTGGGTCTAGGATGCTAATACCTCGCAAACTGGTTTAAATTTTTTCAAAAGATGGTTTGCAGAGAGGAAGTTGTTTATGCTCCCACATGCCAGTATATGGAATTTCAAACAAGGAAAACTAGTAACCCTAAGTTTTTTTATGGATTATGATCTCCTTAAGACTATGGCAAAGAGTTATGATCAAGCCACTAAGGTAGTGAGAAGAGCAAAGGGTGAACTAGGCAAAATTAGAACCTTGCCAACAATAACATCATTCTCTAAAGATTTTTTCAAGAAAGCATACTTCAATTCCAGGGTAGTAGAGATATATATGACCCTGTGCAGAGTTTTTGGAGAGGGTGAAGAAGATTTTATACACATGAGTTTCATGTGTATAGTAATATTTTGGAAGAGGAATAGTTTTGAATGCAGATATGACTGGGGAAGTAGAAAATTCCCATTTTTATATATTTGATAGCCACATTACCTCCAAGCTCAGATGCTTCACATTAAGCAATGATCCCATGATCCTAGGATACTAATATAACCAAGGAAGAGTGAAAGGTTAAAGTGACTCTTATAGTATACTATAATGATGGTGAAACCCATGGTTGAGGTTAGTTTGCAATCATCAAAACACATTTCATCATTGGTGGGCTTAGTAGTTGCATACATGGAGGGATCAGAGTAGCAGCCAAATCAGCATAAAGAGATGTAATAGAAAGGCACCCAAAAAAGAATTTTTTAATTGCATGTCTTTCTGTTATTTACATTTTTTTCATTTTGTGATAGGTGTATGATAATATCTCTTGTCAAGACACATATCAATTCTCTTAGCCTAAAGCTTGTTGCATCTAACATTATATAAGTGATATTCCAAGGCTAGAGAATGGTCCAATTTCTAATGCTTTTTAGTCATATACTTAGTTTGTTTTCGGTCCAGTAATTTTTAGCAAGCCTTATGATGTATTTTCTCTACATTTTTTTTGAGAATACATGAATATAGAATGATCTTTGTGTTTCTTTCTAAGGTCATTATGATTTAACTACTTATGTATACAATTTTCAAGGAAATGAATACAAATTATGATATTAGTTCTTTTTAAATTCTATCTCCTTTTGATTACTTAGTTATCTTGGGGTTGTGTGAGTAAAAGCTTGAGCAATTGAATGCAATCCATTTAGGTTGTATGTCTTTTCATCACTACTATTAGTTTAATGATTTAAGTAAAATCTTTGATGAATTTGATAAGGTTGCTATAGTAATGGGAAGGATGTTTTGAATGATGTATTCCAGTTAGAATATGCTGATAATATTTTTTGTAAGGCAACAAATCAAGTCCATGGAATTGCAGTAAACTTTGAACCCCAATGAATTAGGCACTAGTCAAATTAATTTAGTTGGAAGAGAAATAGATCATTGATGAAAATCAAATGCAAAGTTATAATCAATTTCACTTTTATTTCCTAAAGATCTTTAAAGTTGGTCAATACTTGTTTGCATGAAATATTCTAGCCTTAGTTAGCCACTATTGTAGAGAATACTTATAGATCTACAAAAGAATTTATTACCAAATCTATTATATGGGATGTATTCTGTTTAAAATGTCACAATTAGCTATATGTTTGAGGATTGAGGATGAGAATCAGAATGAAACTAAGATAGTTCTCATACAACAATAGTTAAATTGAGTCATCCCCTAGGTACACCCACCTTGGTTTTGCAAAGCCTAAAGAGAAGGAAACCATTCCTAGTTTTTTTAATGTTGGATCCAAATGGTTTTCATGTGTAATTGAAAATAGGAAATGGCTAATCCTTAGGTTGCATAAGTGTTATCATTTTGGTATTGAAGCACTCTATTGCTTAGTAGTTTTAAAACTCCAATAGGTATATCTCCTATATTAAATGTTGCTGATTTGTATAAGTATCATGAGTTAGATGATGTTGTATCAGATGATTATCCTAAGAAGAAGATTGAACAAATATTAGATTAGAGAGTTGGTAAAATAAAAAAGTTAAAATATTACTATGAATATTTGGTGAACTAGAAAAATAGACTAGTTGAAGATACTACATGGATTTCTCAATCTTACTTGCATTTAGCTCAAGTTGTGACATTGCAATGATTTAGGAGAATCATTTCTTTCAACCTTAGTTATTTGATGCAGGAGAATCTTGGGTTTTCTTGTAATCCTACACTTTTTTTCATTCTGGCAATTATTTTTGAGTGCTAATTGCTATCGAATTCTAGTTATTGCCAAGTTCCAATTACCACTGAGTTCCAATTACTACCGAGTTCCAATTACTGTCAAGATCCAGTTGTTCTTAAGTTCCAATTACTACTAAGTTATCCAGTACTAGGTGAGTTGTCCAATGTTGGCTAAGTATTCCTTTACGTGTTGAGTGATCTTGGTATTACACATGCTCGATTCCTTCTTTGACCAAGTTTATCATGATTGATTCTTAGTTTGAGTAGATTTTCATATTTAATTTGGATCATGAATTTAATGATAGGATCTTGTGTTGGGATAAGTACAGACCATTTTAAGGTTGACCTTTCTCTTATGTAATGATCTAGTATCTTTTGTAAGCCATTTTGGCAAGTATAAGTTGAAGTATTTGGTTTAGGTTAGATTATAACCTAGAGAGTTCAAACTAGATATTTCTAGAATTATGATTTTTAAGATGGATTGTAGATCTTGAAGTTATATTATATATCTAGTTGTAACCCAAAAAGCCTTACAGATGCACATGTATGCTAATAACTTGATGAATCAATAAAAGATATTTTATTTTCTATCTCCTTGGTTTTGTTCTTTGTGTGTTTATTTCCATTGTGTTTACTCAGCAAGTTGGTTGGATAGTTAGGTGTGTCTTTGTCCCTAGCTATCCATTCCCTCCTTGTGTCATATCTTCCTACTTGAGGATATTGTAGTATGATTTGGATGTCAAGAATCTAATTTTCAATGATCTTTGCCAAATTGTAAGCTTCCATCTCAATGATCTTACCTTTCAAATAGTTAGACTACTTCTAAGAGAACCAATTTTTAATACCAATTGTTGTAAATCTTAATGGGAAAGTAATATATTAAGAGGGGGGTCCTGAATCAGGATCTATAAAACCTTTAACTCCCTTAAAAAAAAAAATGCATTCACCACTTTCTCATCTCATATCTAGACCATATGTCATATAACCATAAACTATAAAACTAAAATAGATCTAAGTATGCATCGCATCCATCAACATGAAAATAAATGTAAACACTTAACAAAAAATATTTTGGCTACCCAAAAACCCTCCAAGGTTAAGGTAAAAGTAGGGTGGGGTGTCACACACAAATCTTCACTACTATAGCAGTAAAGTGTGCATGTTAAAGCTACAATGTTTTATCACTTCTATTGATCTACCCTATGAAAGGTTGGCCTTGCTAAGATCTTACAATACTTATTTAGTCTAGCTTGATTAAAGGATTTAAACTTACAACTAAGTAAGCACTATGTTAGGAGATTTTAAATAGGTCTATTAAACCTACTCTGTTGAGAGATTTACCCTTATCCACTTGTTAGAATGTTTTAATACATGATTCTTCCACTAACACTTTATGCCAGATTATAAATCTTCTATTTCCTTGATTGATTCGATCTCTTAATTTGATATACTTTGATCTTTCCTTCATTATTAGGATGCTCTATCTGATCTCTACTTGTGATCATCAAACATGGACTCCCTTCACTCTCTCCTTGACCTTCTCACACATAAATTATCATGCTCTCTAATTTAGGGCTTGGAACCTTCTTAAATTGATATTTGGAGAAGGTTCTAGATCATGATCAACAATCCAAAGTTCTCCCTTTCTCCACTTAGTCCTTCTAATTTTTTGATTGATTACTCTTCCTTTCTAGTGATTGACGACCTCTCAAAAAATGAGTAATCACCTCCTTAGTTATCTCCACAATCCAAAATTCTCTCATAGAAGTCAACCAAAAATGGTTTACACAAGTGTTTGTGCCATCACATACAAATATGAAAAAATTGCTTTACTTGGCACTTGAATATCTCAAAGCTTGTTCATAATCAACATTCATGTTGTCCCTCACCTTCTTTATGCTTGGAAGTAACTAGCTCACTTGAAATGTACTATCTTGGCTTTGCTCATCATTCACTAGCTCTACTCGACATATACTATGACTTAGTCTACACTAGGGTGCTTAGCAACCTTAGACTTTCTCAGCTTGTATTGAATATAATAAAGTCCATAAATGCTTGACCTTCATTGGGTTGCTCAGTCATAGTGATGGCCAACCAAATCTTCCTAAAAAAATACTCTTTGTTGGACACTAATAGGAAACAAAGCTTAGAGATGAACATACAATATCATTTTCCTAAAGAGACTTTTTTATTTACTAATCATTGAGCTTTATACTATTTTAATAGGCTAGGGATATTGAATTAGAAGAATTTGAAATGATTATATTATTATGTGGAGTTATAAATTTTTTTTTGAAATAGAGTTATGGAAAGTCTAAAAGGATTGCAAATTCCCTGAGCAAGAGAAAGAATTTGTTGATAGAGATGTAGATCAAAGTTGTCTATTTCCAAGAGCTCAAGAATTTGTATTCTAGGGATCCTAATTTGGCAAAGCCTAGAGATATTTCATAGATATTATTATTCGATATAGAACCAAATGATTGGGTTTTATATTCCAAGATGGATTGTTACTCAAAAGAATCTAATTGTGTATTCCAAGGAGCTTCATTAGGGAGAACCTAATCAAGGGGAACCATAGTGGAGTATGGACTAAATACTTTAGTCAAGATAATACCATTTATCTTGTTAGTGAGCATTATCATTGTCCATACTTATAGAAAGATGTTTGGAATTCTCTAAAAATGTGTATAATATAAGAGATGGTTATAGGATCCAAGTAGAATTCAAGGCTATATCATCCATTACATGTACCAGATAACACATGAGATAATATTATAATGGACTTTGTTCTTGGGTTATCAAGTACTCAAAGAGAACATGATTCCATTTATGTAGTGGTTGAAATATTTTCAAATATGGCATGTTTCATTCCTTGTATAAATACTAATTATGTTGTCCATATGGAAAATTTTTTTTTAAGATAAGTGGTAAGACTACATGGTCTACTAAAGAGCATAGTTTCATATAGGGACACTAAGTTTGTTAGGTATTTTTTGAGGACATTGTACAAGGATATAAAGATAGATTTTAAGTTATCTTAGCACACCATCCAAAAAAAAATGGAAAGAAAAAGGTGGTAAATATGAATTTAAAAAAAAATTTGAGATGCTTAGTTAGACATAAATTGAACAAATGGGACTTGATTTTACCATAGGCATAATTTGTATATAATAATTTTGTCAATAAGAGAAATAGTAAATCAATATTCTATATTGTATATGGGAGTAGTCTTAGAAGTGTTTCAAAATTAAGGAAATTGGACAATGGAGAAAATAATAGTGTTGAAGTTGAATAATTTGTAGAACACTTGAAAACATTTCATGAAAGGTATATATAGGATACATGGAGGAATATTAATAAGGTGTATATATGATAAAAGGATAAGGAAGATCATAGAAGGGGGCTTAAGTAATTATAGATTAGGCATGAATTTATGGTTCATTTGAGAAATGAGAGATTTCCAATGGTAACATACAACAAGTTAAAGGTGAAGAAATTTGGACTAGGTAAAATCTTGAAGAAATGTGATTCAAGAAATGCTTATGAAGTAGTGTTTTCTAGTGAACCTGAAACTTCACTAGTTTAAAATATTTTAGATGTGAGAGAGTATCATAAAGTAAGTATTGAAGAGGAGATAATAAAATCATAGAGGAGTGTTCTAGCATCTACTTCATGAATCTATAGAGGAGATAGAAGGCGTAATGGATAGTCATGTTAGAAAAAGTACAAGGAAAAATAAATATGAAGAGTAAGTGGTCAAATGGAAGAGATTTAACCTATGAGTAAGTGCAACAAGATGGTGTACAAAAAAGTGGACACCCCCCAAAACAAGACTGAAATTTTCAATAACTCGATTAGGTTTTTGAAAACTTGATCGGGTTATTTCAAAAGTGAAATGTTGGCTAGGCTTGGTATCCAAGGTTGGCTGTTATAGTTTACAGAACCTGATCAAGTTATTAAATAATATAATTCAAAATACTTGATCAGGTTTTGGAAAAAAAAAATGTTTTTACTATTGTCCATATTTGAGGGAATATTTTTGCCTTCAAATGACAACAACAACATGAATTGCAAAGGAGACCAATAAAACCCAATTGGGTTTACCATAAAAAAATTTGATTGCATCTCCATCTATTGCGCCCCACAAACAAGGTAAGTCTTTATTCTATTAATCATTTATGTATTTTTTAAATCAAATTTTATAAAAAAAAATTGTAATTTATAAGTTTTGTAATTATTTGTAATTATTTTTAATATAGATGCATCAAGGAATCCAAGAAAACGAGGGAGAGAAGAAAGACCACCTCCTACACAATCAATCCCTCCACCTGTCACAACACAACCACAAAACACTCCCCTCCCCCCCCTGTCAATGACATTTCCATAAAACACTCTTCCCATCGTGACACAACCACAAAACCCTCCACTCAATGTTCCTATTCAAAAACCACCACCTCTTATAAATCCTTTGTGAATACAATTACATAATTTAACTACTAGACAAGAGGACCTCATAAGCCTCCTCTCACAAAATAGTGCTAACATTACCCAAATGGGTCAATAGGTTGCGGTCATCTACACTTGAACAAATGGCCCAAAATGAAAATGATGTGTCTAGGGAGGTTTGAAGATAGAGTACATAGAGGGATAGGTGTCATGCATTTTATGTCAATTGGTTATCATATCAGCAAGTGAAAGATAAAGACATAAAGAAAGGTACCATATTTTCTCCTTCTGTTGATCCTATATCTAACAACTCCCTATTACACACAATCAAAAATTTTCCTATTCATTGATGCATTCATGCTAGGATGAGATCATATTTTTGGGATAGGTGGTATATGGTATTTGACCTACCACCTTGTAATAATTATGAGGTGCCTCTATATTTTTTGAGAAAACTCTATTGTAAGTTCATACTTGGTGAGAGGCCAAATTACTTTGACATCCATCAATTCCATGGTAGAGGGAGAGGCTCTACACATGATAGACCTAGGGCTCATAGGGTGGTACCACAATATGAGAGGAGACATACAATACAAAAAACTATGCCTCCGCTCCCATCAATGATAAAGAAATCTATTGATTTATAGACTCTTCATGTGGATGCATGATTGATAGATGTTATCATTCAGCATGGTTCATAGTTAGATGGTTTTTCTTCACCTATGGCACCCTGACCATCATTAGATGCACCTTTAGGGTCATTGCAACATGTGACAGCTCCATCATCATCACCTATGGTACTAGGGTCATCACAGCATGTGACATCTCCATCATCATCACCTATGGCACCTCAATCATTAGAGCCTATGATAGGTCCATTAGCATTACCTGAACCACTAGTGTCATCTCCTCTTGTGTCACATTCACCACTAGTTTCATCTCTACTTGTTTCACCTATACCACTAGTGTCATCCTCACTTGTGCCACTTGTATCATCATCATGTACATCAATATAGTCTTAGGGGCCCAATCAACATTTCTATTTTAGCTATCTACACATGTGTGATGGGATAGATATAGATGTGTCTTAGGATGGAGTGCCATCTCATCCATGTGTACATTGTGTGAATACTTATTATTCATATGGAGGTGAGGATTTCACACTCATAGATGATTTGATGGAAATGGTCTTTGCTGGACAGGGGACTCAGGTTTGTTTATTTGTTTGAGTTTTGAAATGATATTATTTAATTACCTAATTATTGTAAAATTTTAAAAAGAAAATTATAGATCACTCTAGATTGATATGTGAACAATATGCAATGTAAGGTACAACAAGCAACACGATAAAACCATATAGTACTTTTTCTACTAGAGGTGTGAGGCTAGGAGCAAGAACACTCGAGGTAAATTTTTTAAAATATTCTTAAAAGTATAATAATATATTGGATTTAATATATTTTTTCTTGATTGGTATGACACTAAAACCCACTTATAGATCCTCTTCCATCTCCTACCATCATTGAAACCTTCTTATTCATCAAATCCATCCAATTCCCATCCACATCTCTTTCTCCTAGCATTACACAAACCCCATCTAATGAACCTCATTAATTTTGATATGATATTATTTAATCACCTAAAAATATCATTATTTTTTTTTTTTAAAATTTAATAGAGAACTTTAGATTGATATGTTTAAACAATATGCAGTGCAGGGTGCAACAAGCAGTACAAGAACACTACATAGTACTCATTCTTCTAGAGGTGCACGGCTAGGAGCAAGAACACCCGAGGTAAAGTTTTTTAAATATTATTTAATGTACAATAATACATTGGATTTTAAATATTGTTTCTTAATTTGTATTATTAAATTTTCAATAATACCTTTCCATCTCCTACCATCATTGAAACCCTTCCAAATTCATCAAATCCATCCAATTTCCATCCACATATCTTGCTCCTAGTATACCCAAACTCCATCTAATGAACCTCATGTGAGTTCATCCTCCATATCACATAGGGTTTCTTGCAAGAGTATGGAGATCATGAATCTCTACTTTTATTTCTTAGCAAGGTGCCAAAATTTATTTTGCATCTCTCTTTTCCTTCTTAGCCTCTTTGTTCTCAATTTCTAGACCTTGTATTATCCTTCCAATATCATCGTTCAAGTCATTTTATCTTCTTTCCCTCCTATGATCTTCTTGTTTTTATTGTTCCTTCTTTCCATTTACAACATTATCTCATATTTATAAAAATACTCTTTACTATTTTATAGGGCTTGTTGGGGGCTAAAATTTCTCAAATTGATGATGCCACACTTTCTGCCATTAACTTTGGCCTTGAGAGCTATGCGATATCATAGCTTGCACACCTATCAAGTTTATGATTTGAGCTAAACTCATGATGTGTCATTTTGATTCCTCTTATGTTATATTTTTTTCTTCTTTAGGGTACTCCACATAGCTCAAGGTCTGGAGGAAAGGGAAATATATCAACAAGAACACCAAAACAAAAAAAAAAGTATTAAATACAAGTCAAGTTTATATTTTGAAATTTAATAAGAATGAATGTATATACATGTACTCAATATTGATGAATGCATGTTGACTTGTTTATTGAATATATGTAAAAATAATTTAGTTTTGTAGAGTTGATGAATTCTCCTGAGACTATCAATGTTGAGGGAATGGAAGAGGTAAAATTTCATATTTTCCTTCTCATAAATTTGAGGTTATAGTATGCATTTTTTCTTTATACATATTAAATAGTTGCATTTACAAATGAGTACATGTTTTTTTAACTTTTATAATAATTATCAATAAATTTTCTTATTAACATGTGTTATATATATTTTACCTATTACAATAGTCTTTGAGACGATGTGTAAATCCTTTCCCATTTCATTTTTTAGGAGTACCAAGCATCAAATACAGGGTCAAACACAATAGAGGCTAGAGGTATGTATGTAGAGTCTTATTTGAAGCCCTTTTGTGATCTCAATTTGGATTGCTTGTGTGTGATGGAAATCCCTAACACCTATTATACAATTCTAACATTTTAATAGTCACCATATAAGTTGTGCCCCATAGTAGCATTGATTCATCAGTGCTTGTACCTCCTACTACCACTAGAGATCTAACTAAGGCTACAATACATTTTTTGTTTTTTTAATTATATTTTTAATCCCTAATGTCACTCTATAATGCTAACATTTTATCACTTATCATACAGTTTGTATCTCTCTTGAGCATTGATTCATTGGTAGTTGTGTCTCCCATCGTCACTTTACCTCATCATTTTGTGAGGAGTCCCACCCATCAATTAAGGAGCCCATTACTGCTATCATTCAGTCCAACTATGAGACAAAGGGATGAGGTAGTGAAAAACTCAACTATCCACAATTTAGAACCCAATTTCTCATTATTTTCATATTACTTATAGATAAGATAGTGATAGTTTATTTTGATTTTTCTTTTGTAGACACTTGGTGAGCCACAAACTGCATCAAAGAGCCTCAAGCTCGATGATTCTACATAGTAATAGATATTGATAGTGATATACATATATAGTTGTCGTCATCACATGACATTGACATATATTCCACTTTTGTATTGTATATATTCGAGATTTGTATTGTGCACATTTGACATTTATATTGTACACATTTGACATTTGTCGGGTATTCAATTTTTGTATTGTATATATTTGATATTTGTATTGTGCACATTTGACATTTCTATTGTACACATTCAGCATTTTTTGAGTATTTGACTTTTGTATTGTACTGATGAGACATAACATCTATTTGTAACTATATGATTGATATGACATAATATAAAGTTCATTTTGGTATACATTAAACTTGGATTTCATCCAACTTGTTCAATGTGTGCATACAAACTTGTATTTGACCTTACTTTCTTGCAATTAATCACACACATGAACCTTCATTATTTTATATAGAAAATGTAACATGTTTATCAAATTCATTAGAATATGTAATAATTTATTACTTAATTTGATGTAATAAGACATGAAAAGTA
The DNA here is from genome assembly GCA_028749045.1 of Cupressus sempervirens. NCBI lineage: Eukaryota > Viridiplantae > Streptophyta > Pinopsida > Cupressales > Cupressaceae > Cupressus > Cupressus sempervirens. The sequence goes on along the minus strand of CM053790.1, from coordinate 719,624,466 downwards.
AAAATATGTCATGATTTTTGTATTTGTGTCAAAGATCACAACCCAATAGTGCATAGAGATCCTTAGGGACAGTTCCATTTAGTGTGGTCAATACCATCAGAGAGACATTGTGGCTAAAACAAGCTTGGTCCTAGCCTAAACCCAACCAACTGAAGCTAACATAATAGAAAATTAAATCCTAGGACCAATGGTTTGAAATATACACAACTTTGCTCATTTTAACTGAGCAACATTACAACTTTTTGCAATAGGCAAGATATGGGTGCCAAATCCAAACAAAGTCAAACCTATAAAATTGAGATAGGTTATTGTGGTCCTAGATAATGTGATCCTATAGCACAAATAGTTCATCAATACCTTGTACAAGCTAAGAGAAATTCCCAATCAAAATCATAGCCCAAAGGTGCTTAGAGACCTTTAGGGATGCTTTTATTTAGTGTGGTCAATACCATCAGAGGGACATTATGGCTGAAATGAGGTTGGTCCTAGGCTAAACCTAACAAACCAAAGCTAATAGAGTAGATCATTTAGTCCTAGGACCAATGGTTTGAAATATACACAACCTACTCTTTTTAACTAAGCAACATTACAATTTTTTGCAATAGGTGAGATATAGGTGTTGAATCCAAACAAAGTTGAATCTCTAAAAACTAAGATAGGTTGTTTTGGGCCTAGATATCATGCTCCTATAGCACTTGATAGTTTGTCAATACCTTGCATGAGCTCTGAGAAATGTCTGATCAAAGATCATGACTCAATGGTTCTTAGAGACCCTTAGGGATGCTTCTATTCAGTGTGGTCGATATTGTCAGAGGGACCTTGTGGCTGAAATGAGGTTGGTCCTAGGCTAAACCTAAAAATAAAAAACTAACAAAGTAGACAATTCAATCTTAGGACCAATATTTTGAAATATACACAACCTTGCTCATTTTAACTGAACAACATTAAAACTTTTGGTAATAGGCAAGATATGGGTGCCAAATCCCTCTAAAAACTAAGATAGGTTGTTGTAAACCTAGATAATGTGATCTTGTAGCACCTAACAATTCATCAATACCTTGCATGAACTTAGAGAAATGCTCGATCAAAGATTGTAGCCTAATGGTGCTTAGAGACCCTTAGGGATGCTTTCTTTTAGTGTGGTTGATACTGTCAGAGGTACACTGTGGCTGAAATGAGATTTTTCCTAGGCTAAACCCAACTAACTAGATCTAATGGAGTAGACAATTCGATCCTAGGACCAAAATTTTGAAATATACACAACCTTGCTCATTCTAACTGAGCAAAATTGCAACTTTTGGTAATAGGTGAGATACAGGTGCCAAATCCAAACAAAGTTGAATCTCTAAAAACTAAGATAGGCTATTGTATGTCTAGATAACATGATCCTATAGCACCTAATAGTTTATCAATACCTTGCATGAGCTTAGAGAAATGTCTGGTCAAATATTGCAGCCCAATGGTGCTTAGAGACCCTTAGGGGCCCTTCCGTTCAATGTGGTTGATTTAGAGGGATTTTGTTTCTGAAATAAGGTTGATCCTTGGCTAAACCCAAAAAACCCAAGCTAATAAAGCAACCATGGATTGTTAGGAAAGGCCAAAATTGATAATTAGGTCCTAAGTTGACCAAAAGTTGCTTAATGAGCCAAAAGTTGTTGAATAGGTTAAAATTTAATAGGGATGGGAAACTAAGGTATTAGGTTACTAAATAAGTCCTAGGAATCTTAACTAGGGTCCTCGAATAGTCCTAGGTGGACCCATTTGATCAAAAGATGTCAAGAGCAAAAAATGCTCAAAAGTTGCAAAGTTGCTCAAAAAGTTGCTTGAGCAACTTTTACAATTTTTGCACAAGTTGCAAATTGACCCTACCTTAAACTTAACCACAAACCTCACCTATGGTAAAAATCTAACCCTAACTCTTTGTGGACCCTATTGACCTCATGATCACATCATCATCATGTCTCATGCCAATCAGAGGGCTATCTTAAGCCTAAAAAGGGGTGACATAGTGTGACAGCAAGGACACTATCCAAAACAAACCATCCAAGTTTTGCATATGTTGTAGAGAAGCCAAATGGGTATCCAAATCTATAATTTATTTTCCTAGTGTTTTGGGAAATTTGGAAGAAAAATGCAAGAGGACAGCCATCCAAATCCATATAAGTTGAAGATATATATATATATATATATATATATATATATATATATATATATATATATACATATATATATATATATACATATATATATATATACATATATATATATATATACATATATATACATATACATATATATATACATATATACATATATATATACATATACATATATATATACATATATACATATATATATACATATATACATATATATATACATATATATATACATATACATATATATATATACATATATATACATATATATATATATACATTAATATACATATATATTTGTATATATATATATATATATATGTATATATATATGTATATATATGTATATATATATATGTATATATATATATATATATTTAAAGGATATCATCAAACCCATAAAAAATAATATATGGCATACAAATATGCACATGTTATATACAAAATTTGGCATCTAAATATGCACATGTGAGATGTCTTATCAGGTTTTTATACAAAATATGGCATACAAATATGTGCATGTTACATGTCTTTTTTTTTTTATATACAAAATTCGGTATCTACATATGCACATTACTACAAAGTTGCAACATTTCACATAACGTATGTACAAAATTTTCAAAATTATTCTACCATATGTAGAATGATTCTATTATATAGCACACAATCAATCAGGAGAACCTTTTGGATCAACTCTAACCTTATTATATCAAGTATGGCCTTGTGATCAGATTCACCTACTTTCCATAACTTCTTGTTAAGAGGCCTACCATGATATGGTATCAATTGAATATTTGTTGCAACAATAAGGTTAGAGTATGTGTCTCAAAATCCTCAAACAACCACATGGTAAATTTCTTGATAGGGTATCTACATTTAATTGTAAAGACAATTTAAAGTTATAAATTTAAGACATTATACATGACAAATTGACTTAAATAGATATTCATTGTAGGGGACAAAAATATACTACCTTCTAAGCCATGTCCCTGTCACAACAATGAATCCTATTGGGTGCTCAATATCCTAACCATCAATGACTGCCTCTATTAGTTTCTTTTTGGGCTCAATACACTGACTTAGAAAGTAATATGTTCCTTCATCATTATTCTCATATTCAATAACTGCATATACATGACTTGCACTATATAGAAGGATAAGTTAATGGAAAAACTGAAAGTAATCTATTTTACAAGTATTAGAGTGATAACTTAGTACCTAGTTCAACTAGGTCAGACACATGCTCAAAATCTATTAATGCTTCAACTTGGTTGAGTTGTAGTGCCATAGGAAGGTGATATGAATCAATTGGATGCAAAGGTCTACAAGACCATTGGTTAGCCCACTCTTTTGGTTCACATTCATCCCATAAATAATGCATAAATGAAGAGAAAAAGCATCCGAGATTTCTAGTATGAATAGCTAGTGACACTACATTTGAACTTCGAAATGAATGCATCTCACTTGATTCTATAAGTGTACAATAATCTTGTAAATTTTCAATGTTAGGTTCACATATCAACTAAAAATATCTATAAACTATATACTTACCTGTATTATCTGGCTCCATCATACAATTACACCATTGGACAATTATTTATGATGGAGTGCAAGGTAAGAGAATCCACAAAGGAGATTTCCTAGCCCCCAACTATAAAACCATGTAGTAGAAACATGAAAACAAGAAACAATAAGGCAAGGTTTGACACCAAATTACAATTCTTTATCTATAGGTATCACTGATTACATGCAATGTGTTAGGTTGTAAGACCTTCCCAGTTGCAACCAAATAAAAAGAAAGTAATAGTTCTACAAGATCCCTCAAAATCCAAATCAAACCCTAGCTAATATAGATCCACCCTCTGGTAGAAAACCCTAAGGAGAATCTCAACTTGTGCTCACAAGCCCACCAAGCAACTCCTTGTTTTCTGAGCTATAGCTACTAGCTCTTCTCCAAATTCACTCTTTGAGATCCTCCTCTCCTCCACAATGGATGAATAATCACTAAAGACTTCCCACAACCCATAATTATACCAATCTAATCTACAAGTCAGCCCAAAACACAAATTAAATAGAAGTACATAAATTAAATGCCACAAGTAAGCCTGCAACAACAATTAAATGCTCAAAATTGATGTCTAAGAAAAATCACAATATCTCCTAGCTCTAAATGAATTATAACTTGTGCTTTGAAGGATAGGTAGAAATCTAGGCCCTCTTCAATCCCTAAAATTTTCATCCTCTAACTCTTCGTGGAAAACTACCTACATGGCTTGCAATAGGCACCAAATTCCTAAGCAATGTCGATCTCCATAGATCGTGTTGAGCAATCAAAGACCATGCTGAGAAACCAAGACCATGCCTAGCTCCAAGACCATGCCAACCTCCAAAGACCATGCCAAGCTTCAATACCATGTTGAGCTCTAAGAACATGTTGAGCTCCATAGACCATGTTGAGTTCCTAGTGTATGTCAAGCACCAGTACCTACCAAGCTCCACAACAATTAACCAAAATCCCTCCACACATTTAGGATTTCAAGAAAACCCAAGATTCTTCTATATTAGACAACCTATTTTCAAAGAGATTTTATAGTAACTAGAAGAACATCTTCTGGGATTCGACACATAAATCCCAAATTGGTTCTTCACATACATATCCTTTGATTCTTCAACTTGTACACTCTTTCCCTTGTCTTTCTTCTTCATCACATCTACCATAGGTGTTCCATATGTCTGATTTCCATGCTAATCTCCAACCTTCTCAGAATCTGCCAACTCAACTTAACTACCAATACTCAGGTTCCTCCTACTGAACTCTTCATTTTACAAAAGTATTAGGGAAAACTTCCTATGACCTTTCTTAATAGTAAACACATTCCTAACACGATCATGCATAGCCCTACAATCATACTACCAAGGTCTACCAAGAAACACATGAAAAATTTTCATATCCACAATATGACACAACACTTGATCCTTATATTGTCCAATCTAGAAATTAACAAGGCATTGTTCCTTCACTTTCAAAGCATGTTCACCTTGCAACTAGCCAATCCTATAAGGATAAGGATGTCTCATTCTCTTCAAACCAAGTTTTTAAACCATCTCTTTAGCAACAAGGTTATCAGTACTACCACCATCCACAATCACTTTGTAGACTTTACCACTAGACTTACAAATTTTTTTGAACAAACTAGTGCTCTTACAAGAATCCAATACTCACCAAGCCAACAAACTCTCTTCGTGTTCAAGCTGACTATTCTAGACTTTAACCTCATTCAAAATAGTAGTTGTCCTACCAATTGGACATTCAAAAGATCTACACCCCTCTTGACCACACTAGAAACAATTACCTCTAAAACCACCTCCACCTATCCTTCCTCTTTGTTCAATAGGTTTTGGTTCACCTTCTACTTTTGATTTAGCTTGTGCTAAACTATCATACTTTTCCTTCCCTTAAAACTACCTTGATTCTTCCTCTTTAGCTTCTCCTCTATTCTCAAAGCATACTGATAAGCATCCTCAATTGAAGAAATATTTAGCATACCAACCTCATCCTAAATATTGAATCTCAAACCATTAATGTACTGAGCTACCTTCTCTTTTGACATTTCTCGATGCCTAGACCGAATAGTCAACTTGTAGAATTCCTCTATATAATCTTTCACAATCATATCCTGTTACTTTAGATTTTGCATCTTCTTAAGCAACTCAAATTCATAATTAGTAGGAATGAACTTAGCCTTCAACTTAGTCACCATCAACCTCCATCTAGTTATCTTCATTTCACCTTCCTCTTCTCTATCTCTTTTTAGTTCTTTCCACCAAAGAGCAACATGTCCGTTCAACTTAGTTTGTACCAACCTCACTCTGAGTGGATCCTCAATATCCTCAAGCTTAAAGTAATCTTCCAATTCACCAATCTAATCAATCAAGTCTCTAGGATTCAAAGTGCCTAAAAAATTAGAAACCTCCATCTTATGCTTTAGCTTCAACTAAGATCCAAGTTGAGAAAACTAACCAGGTCTAATTCCAATAGGCCTCTCCACATGATTAGATCTATCCTCACCACTAGATCCAACAACTTCAAAGTCTTCAACAACTTCCTCATAACTACCTTTAGTAACCACATGCCTAGGTACACCACCTAAAGCACTGACAATTTCAACAATCATATCACTCTTCATTGATGCTATCTGAGATCTAAACTCTACTCTCACATCGTCCATCTCAGATCTGAAATTTGTTTTAACCTTCTCTAAAATCCATTCTTCTACAACATTAGTAAGATCAAAAATTGCCCTAGGGTCCAATATTTTTGGAGGCATCGCCCAAAATTTTAGCAAACCCTAAGCAACAAATCCACCAACCAAAAGACCAATCAGCCATAAAATCAACCTTTGTTAACCCAAGTCCTAGTGCAAACTACCTTAGCTTTAGTGATCTATCTACACACTCAGGAACAACTTGCTCTGATACCACCTGGCATAGTGAAAAGTAGGAGAATCCCCAAAGGAGATGTCCTAGCCCCCAGCTATACAACCATGTAGTGGAAACACAACAACAAGAAAAAACAATGCAAGATTTGACACCAAATTATAATTCTTTATTCATAGATATAACTGATTGCATGCAATATGTTGGGTTGTAAGGCCTTCTCAGTTGTGGCCAAATACAAAGAAAGTAATAGTTTTGAAAGATCCCTCAAGATCCAAATCAAACCCTAGCTAATCCAAATCCACCCTCTAGTAAAAAACCCCAAGGAAAATCTCAACTTGTGCTTGCAAGCCCACTAAGTAGTCTCCTTGTTTTCTAGGCCGCAACTACTAGCTCTTCTCCATATTTGCTCTTCAATCTCCTCCTCTTCTCCATGATGGATGAATAATAAAAAAATACTTCCCACAACCCCTAATTATACCAATCTAAGCTACCAGTCAGCCCAAAACACAAATTAAATACAAATACCTAAATTAAATGCCACAAGTTGGCCTTTAAGAACAATTAAATGCCCAAAATCTATGTCTGAGTAAAATTGTGATACCTCCTAGCTTATAATGAATTAGAACTCATGCTTCAAGTATTATGTATAAATTGAGGTCCTCTTCAATCCCTTAAATTTTCATCCTCTAACTCATTTTGGAAAATTACTTACATGGCTTGCAACAAGCATCAAATTCCTAAGCAACACCAAGCTCCACAGATCATGCCAAGCAACCAAAGACCATGTCGAGCAACCAAGACCATGCCAAGCTCCAAGACCATGCTAAGATCCATAGACCATACCAAACTCCATAGACCATGCCAAGTTCTAAGACCATGCCGAGTTTCAATTGTATGCCGACCACTAGTACCTACCAAGCTCCATAATAATTAATCAAAATCCCTCCACACATGCAAGATTGCAAGCGAACCCAAGATGCTCCTACATCAGTTTCAACACTTTCTAATATTTTACCACCTTGGTAATCTAGGTCCTCTCTACTAAGGGCTCTTTTCACACATGCTCTAGCACCATCATGTTCTTCTTTTCAATGTCCTACCTCAATGAAATTCCAAAAGTTTTGTACTCTACTTGTCACATGCATCCTACTCAACTAATAGAACATCCTTGCATTCTTGAGTTGTGCAATGCAATTGTCTAACCATATAATGTGTTGATTGTATCATTCATCTCTTTCCCTCAAATTTTCATTGAAAACTCTAAAATATCTTTGCACAAACTCTAATGAATGAGTTCGATCATCACTGATATAGAAGTTATAATTTCTTAATATTTTTCTATCATCCTCTGTGCTATCATGTGCATGAATAAAGGCTATTTATACAAATATTGACACTTATATAGAGTTTTAATACATTGGTTTCACTTCATTTTGAGGTTTTAGTGTATAGTTTTGAGTGAAGTTAAAAACCAACACAATTGTACCCAAGGTAACACATAACCTAAAATGCTCATCTAACCATCTAGATCTATGTGTATGACCTATATAGTCATAAACTATTTTATCTTGAAATAATTTAATAAAATCAGCTACACATACATCACCTTTCACTAATTCACACCTCTTTAATTCTTTTCAATGTTTAACACCATATATAACTCGTTTGTACTTTCCAAGAGAAAATAGTGTCTTACCAATTTTACTTGTGCTATTGAGATGTAGGCATCTATGCAGCTTTTACAAACCACCACATTGAGGTAAAAATCCTTTCAAACACATGGTCTTATAATAAATGCACTCATCATCTTGTTTGCATAGTACACTTGCAATGAATTCTCTCAGTGAACTAGGAGGTAATTGTAGACCACATTCCTACAATATTTCATTAGTATGCAAGGTACAACATATATAATGATAAACATCATAATGCATAGAAAACTTAACATGAACCCTCCAACAACATGTAGTGCATGTCTAATTTATCTTAGCATAGAATGGTTTTTTCATCTCAAAAAACCTTTGGCTGATTTTAATTTGAGGAAATCTTCCAAGAAACATTTCATAAGATTATGTTTGACTAATACCCAAAAAATGTTTTGTATGTGGCTCACAATTTGTTTTTCCAATCCGTCTTTTGACAACATCTTTTTGTTAACACGATCAAATTTCAACAATCCATAATAGTTATGATACTTAGTTTCTAGATTAGATTGTGTAAAGATTTTTTCCATCTAATCCATAAATCTTTACACAATCTAATCCAGAAACTAAGTATCATAACATCTTTTTGGTTTGGTGAAGCCCTTGTGTTGTCATGCCAAATTTTTTTTATTAATGTTCTCAGTGCATCAACAATAACTTTATCCTTACATGGTAGTCTACCTTGGAATGACAAAAAAGAAGTCTCATTAGAATTCTCAATTTTCTCTCACCTCACTAAGGCTTTGATTAATGTTGTTCTACTTATCCTTAATGATTTACTTGTTTTTCTTACCATACAATTTTTTGTCATTTCCTTTCCTAGTATGGTTGATCTAAGGACCTATTGAGTTGTATCAATATCTTTAGTATGTGCTTTTGAACCAATATATTTGTAAGCATCAAAGAGACTTCTAAAAATGGTTCTTTTACTACTATTTTTGAATATCCTTAACCCCAAAATTCTCATTGTCTCTCTAAATTTCAGATTTTTAACCATTTCAACAACAAGTTGGCATCTTCCACTTTTCTTTGAATTTTTAGAATAGTTATTCCAAATATTTTCATCAACGTCAATTAGAAAATTTAGTTTTCTATGAGTTATTCTAGGAGATGTTGATGTACATGCATGCTCTATATTTTCATTACTTACATCATGTGCATTCATCATTTCAACTTGAGATGTTGCGTTAGATGCATCTGGTGACATAAATGTATTTGTCAAAATCATTTCAATTGGGGTATTTTGAACATTTTGTTTTGTCAAATTATGTGTGTTTTTACATCAATTTCAATAGGTATATTTTCATCACTTACATTTGAGAAATTTGATGATGTACCTTCCTGTAATCTCCTCATACACTCCCTTGTTTTTCCTTTGATGCCTCTCATTTTTCAATTGTTCATCTCTTGTTGATTGTACATTCAAATTACCCTACAAACAATAACATGAACCAAATAGATTATAAGATACTAATATGATTATTTTATGCTGAATCATAAGATACTGACATAAAATAAGATGTTGGCATATGAAAAATATAAAATTTAGCATTTCCAAGCACAAAAAACCTTACACTTGCATACCTGGTATACAAATACATGTGAACAATAGTAGAATTTGGTCCAAACTACACTAAAACAACATAATAATTGTTGACATGTTGTTTTATTTATAGTTCTCAATAACTTGATCAAGTTCTAGATTACAACTCCACAAAGGTGGATAAAGAGATAGAAGGGGATATGAAGAGGAAGAGTGAATAAGAGAGATTGAGAGAGAGAGAGAGAGAGAGAGAGAGAGAGAGAGAGAGAGAGAGAGAGAGAGAGAGAGAGAGAGAGTAGGATATATGATAGAAAGAATGAGAGAGAGGGAGAGAAGGGGATAGAACAAAGAGAATGAGGGGGGGGGGGGGGAGATAGGAGAAAGAGAGAATGTGTGTGAGAGAGAGAGAAAGAGTGAGAGAGAGGGAGAGAAGGGGATAACAAAAAGAGAGTGGGATAGGACAAAGAGAGAATGTGTGTGTGTGTGTGTGTGTGTGTGTGTGTGTGAGAGAGAGAGAGAGAGAGAGAGGGAGGGAGAGAAGGGGATTGATGAGACCAAAATATGGTCTATTTTATAATTTCATTTTTAGTTGAATTTGCAAAATTTCTAAAAACTTTGATGTTTAAGAACATGATGTTTATGCCAATTTTAGAAAAATGTGTGTATAATTACTTTCCAAGACTAGAATTAATATGCTATGAAATGATATGTCATTTGATTACAAAATTGTGAGAATGATATTTTTCTTCCTTAGCTAGGTTGGGTAGTTCTCGTACACCAATGTGACATAGGGTAAACTAATTTAGATGACATATTTTGAATTAGTCTTGATGTATGATATTACTTTGGAGGCACTAATATTTTTTACATTCAAAGGTAAAATCAACTCAACTAAGCAAAGTTAGTAGCCTAAACAAACAGTGGTAAATTTCATTAATGACCTTCCACATCACCAACTATTTCATTCATAATAGCTAGTACCCATTTTTAGGAAAGAAGGAGTCAAAGAAGAAAATCTAGGGGTCATAAGCTCCTAAATTCATGTTCCATTTGGCACCAAAGTTAATACATCTCTTGTAATATTCAATGTGATCCATTGTTTCGATAGTTGAAAATCTAGGAATTTTGTTCCTAGCTTGTGCTTAAATAACTAGAAGTCTATGTACTAGAAGGAGGGAATTAATTGGTACTTTTTAGTAGAAGGAAGAAGTTTTTGAGTTTTGAGTACTAAATGTAATCTTTTTGTTTATTAGTATGTATATTTACTGTTATTATGAATAAAAAGATTATTTCATATTTCCATCTTTGAGTAGTTCTACTCCACTTCTCTATGGGGGTCTACACAGGAAGTGAACTAATTAATTAGCATAGGATTTACCTTTAGTTCATAGAACTAGAGTAGACTTTATTATTCCTATAGCCATTGATAGCAGAATTAGTGGATTGTTCCTATAGCATAGGCAGTTAACATAGTTCTCGGCTGTATTGTCATGCTTTGTTAAAATAGATTTGATTCTCAACTTTTAGCATATATTTTCTGTAGCATAATCATTTTAATTTCCATATAATAATCCTTAAGTTGAGAGAATTTTGAAGCATATACTTTGCAAACATCATTTCAAGTTTACATCTTTGGTTGATAAATTAAATGAGTTCAAATGAGCTAGGTTAGAAACATTCAAGATGTGCAGTCCTCGATTAAGTAGTCCATTATTGTAGTATTTTGAACCCTTTCTTTAGCCAAGTAGGGATAAAACAAAGAGGGGGCAATAGGAAAAAGAGAATGAGAGAGAGAGAGAGAGGATGGGATGGAGAGAGAGGGGGGGGATGGGATAGAGAGAGATAGAGAGAGGATGGGATGGATAGAAGAATTAGAGGATATGATAGAAAGAGTGAGAGAGAGAAGGGGATGAGAGAGAGTGGTTAGGGGATAGGAGAAAGAGAGAGTGGGGATATGAGAAAGAGAGAGTGTGTGTGTGAGAGAGAGAGGTTAGGGGATAGGAGAAAGAGAGGGGATGAGAGAGAGAGAGAGAGAGAGAGAGAGAGTAAGAAAGAGAAATGGAGAGAATGAGAGAGACAAAGAGAAGGGATAATAAAAAAGAGAGGGGGGATAGGACAAAGAGATAAAATGTGTGTGTTTGTGTGTGTGTGTGTGTGTGTGTGTGTGTGCGCGCGTGTGCGTGGGTGTGAGAGAGAGAGAGAGAGGGAGTTATTAGGGGATATGATGGAAAGGGTGAGAGAGATAGAAAGAATGAGAGAGGGGGAGAAGGGGATAGTAGAAAGAGAGGGGGATAGGACAAAGAGAATGAGAGAGAGAGAGAGATAGGATGGGATGCAGAGAGAGGGGTAATAGGACAAAGAGAGAATGTGTGTGTGAGAGAGAGAAGTGGATGGATAGAAGAATTAGAGGATATGATAGAAAGAGTGAGAGAGAGGAGATGAGAGAGAGAGAGGGAGAAAGAGAGAGAGGGAGAAAGAGAGAGAGGGGTGATAGGAATGTGTGTGTGTGTGTGAGAGAGAGAGAGAGGAATTAGAGGATATGATAGAAGGAGTGAGAGAAAGAAGGTTATGAGAGAGAGAGAGAGAAAGAGAGAGAGGGGAGGATATGAATGTGTGTCGGTATGACTATTGAATCTAGCTTTTAAATGATGGTATGATCTCTTTTAATTTTTCTTTCACTCTTTGTGCTCTCCTTCAAATTTTAATGATATCAAATGAGTAAAAATTGATAATATAGACATTAAAACCTTTCAATTAATGCTTAGTACTTACACAGTTATAAGCTCAACTTCAATAAAGATTTTGACTCACTCGGCTTCCATGAAATTTCCATTTCACTTGAAAACCACTATGAGCTTAGTCAACACTATCACCTTTGATAGCTCAACATCAACTAACATTTAACTTGGCAACCATATTAAAACTTTTCATACTCGGTAGTAACATGAAAACTGACAAAACTTAAAGATTTATTCTAGATTCTTAACAACACCTTACATATTTCTTCATGTATATGTAATCCTTTTAGAACTAAATACCTAGAACTAATTTATAGTATATCTAGAAATATTAGTCGTGCATACCTCTTGATTGCTTAATTAGAGGAGGTGTGATCACCTCACCCATTAGATGAAGTGATCCCATCTACACTTAATGTGTCACAATCTTCCTTTCTCTTCCATGTCTTGTTCATCTCATCTCTAACATTCTAAATATCTATCTTTCCTTTGCCTTTTTTGAACTCACTACTTGGTGCCTTTGACCTTGTTGGACAATTCTTGCTTATGTGACCAATCTTCAAATAGCTAAAACATATGGTTTGACTCAACCATCTTTTGTAGTCACTTCTAAAATGTCTTCTTATGTAATTTTTAGCAGATGTCCATACTTTTGATAGTAGTAACAACTATACCTTTTATTATAATCCCAATTATAAGAGTTGCCATTGTGCTTTACCTTTGTTTGCTTGTTTGATGACCATTTAGGCTTAGATCTACACTCATATCCTCTATGCCCATACTTCTGATAGTCATAGTAGTATCCTTCAAATCTTTGTGTGCTTATGATCTTGGTTCAACATTCATGTGCTTGATGTCCTTGTTTGTTGTATTATTCAACAAAAAACATCCATTGTAATACAACCATGGAAGCTTTCAAAACCAAAGCTACAACCAAGAAATCCATGTGAACAAGCATGAATCCATACATCCTATGCCATGCTTCCAACCTTCAAAAATGCTCCCTTTCCTAACCTATCAAGCTTTGTCCTGCTCGACTCTTGTTTTTTCCCTTTTTGTCTTGATGTTCCTGATGTCCAAAAGTATCCATCACCATGTATTATTCAACAAAAAAAATATTGTTGCAATACAACCATGGAAGCCTTCAAAACCATAGCCACAACCAAGCAATCCATGTGAACAAGCATGAATCCACACATCTTATGTCATGCTTTCAACCTTCAAAAATGCTCCCTTGGCTAACCTGTCAAGCCTTGTCCTGCTTGACTCTTGCTTTCTCCCTTTTTGCCTTCTCACTCAACAACTACCCTTGTGGCTACTTATATAGTAGCAAGTCCCACAAAACCACCAAGTGGTATTACACAAACCATGTGCTACCTAACCCATTGATCCCACATTTAATATTGGAATTTTAGTTCTTTTCTCCAATATTGAATAATTACATCAAATGTTATCACAATGTTACAATACAACTCATCAAGTATATCCCATGGGAATATTTACATGTTTCATGTCTATCTAGGTTCAACATTACATAATAAAATAAAATAATACAATATAATAATATTATGTAATGTGTGCAACACCCATTATCTCAAAAATCTTTCACTTGTTGTATACATTGCATAGGGTGAATCTGTAGCCACATAAATGAATAAGGGAATAATCCCTCCTAGCACATCAACTATCATGGATCAAAGTACATGAAGTGCTCCATCCTAGTACTTGCAACAAAATAAAAGTATCCAACATCTCAAACATGAATGATCTCACATCCTATTATGCCACTACCATCAAACAAACATAGAAGTCATCCAAAGAGAAAGCCACCCAACCTATCGCATTAGAAGATCATAAAATCTTGTACCAACTAAAATGTCAAGTATAAAAATCTAATCCAAAGGTAATCACATACATGTATCCATAGTTGTAAAAATATCCATTGCTAAAATAACACCCACAGCAAGTGTCAAAACCATCCAACTATCCATACCTCTAAAGGTATACCAAGTGAATCTCACATCATCAACATATCCAATCTATAACCTGCAATCACAAGCATTAAGAGCAATACCTACCATATATATACCAAGAAGCTCCCACTACAAAAGATAATGTCAAATCTAAAACCAATCCACTCATAACATTTTAAATAAGTGAATCCATATAGTATCAAGGACATCCACAACACATATACCAATAACTTGTAAGAAAAACTCTCATAACAAGTCTCCAACACTCTCTCAAGCTCTCCACAACCAAAAGATGAAAGAGATAAAGGAATAACCATGTCATCTCTCACATGACATACATGAACACAAACCAGTGATCACAATCTCTAACCAATCTCAAATCCAATCTAAGAAAAATTGAACATCTAAGAAGATAACCAAGACCAAAGAGAAACCATGCAAATCATAACCTATATCATATCTTTCTACACACACCTCTAGATGTAAATTATACAAGTATGATCTCCTCCATAAAACCCCAACCAAGAAGCCTCAACAACACCCAAACCATAGCATATAACTAATCATGGATGTAAGCCTCTCACAAGAAGATCAAACTCATAAACCATTCCTAATCCAAGGAATATGCCCAACATAAAGCCATCTCCCAAACTCAACCAGCATAACAACATATGCAAATGGAGATAATAAATACTAAACCATCTCTCAAATGAACCCTCTAGAACTAACTCAAGTACCATAGCTCAAAATACATATCCATGAAAGACAAGCATACATATAATGCACCTAAGAGAAATAATGGGCTATGCATCTCAAGTAGCAAAACCACCGAGTAGACCAAGATCAAGGAATGAGAATGCTCATCAAGATATCCAAGTCTCCAACCAAGACTCATCTAAGAAAAATCTCCTCTCAAGTCCATATTAGGTGAATGCCCCTTGGACTTCTTCCTAAAATCATCAATTGTCGCAACAAACACATCTTTAATCCAATAGAAATCAGCATCACCACCATCTCTAAGTATCCATGAGAAACTATAACCAATCAATCCATACCAACTTCAAATGCAACATAGAAATATCATGAATTATCTAGCTTATGATCAATGTACTCAATACCAAGAAACTAAACCAAAATCAATGTCAAAGTTCCAACTATACCCTCATGAACATAAACATGACAATATGATATAACCATCTCAACCAAAGAAATAACATGCTCTATATGAACATACTATAATAGGTCAAAGCTCTAAATGTGTATCAAGAGTATACAATGACATAAAAATGAAACCATCCTCACACCAAGGATAACATGCCAAATGAAAGCATAAACCACACCTTTACCAAGAACTCCATTAGTCCTCAAGATGCAACTATCTCCACACACTATGAAGAAAAAACTATCTCCACATACCATGAAGAACCATCTCCACACACCATGAAGAAACCAAGAACCCAATGAGTCCTCAAGATCTAACCATCTTCACACACCATGGAGGTAACAAATGCACTATGCAAATCTCAAAGATGCTTTTACAACAATAGAATCTAAGACAAACCTCCAACATTTGCAAACACTTAATAAATATATCAATGCCAAAAAACTCCCACCGAACTATGGTACCAAGTCACCTATGGCATCATAAAATCCATCTCCTATATGAAGATCCTCCAGGTCTACACACACAACCAAAGTGTCAATACCAAGTGAAACCAATATCTTTAAAGCCAAGAAGATACAAACCAAACAAAAACTAATCTTGCACTATCACCTCATCACTATCACAAGCACCCACTAAACTATATATCCAAGCTATCTATGACATCATGATGAAAATAAAAAACCATCTTCTAACCATGAAAATCAACCAAGGCATCAAACCATCAAAGAACTCAAAGTGCACATCATGAGCTCCTTAAAAG
Source organism: Cupressus sempervirens (assembly GCA_028749045.1). Taxonomy (NCBI): domain Eukaryota; kingdom Viridiplantae; phylum Streptophyta; class Pinopsida; order Cupressales; family Cupressaceae; genus Cupressus; species Cupressus sempervirens. The sequence continues at coordinate 719,607,985 of CM053790.1, read as the reverse complement.
AAATCAAATAACCATGATCTTCAACCAATAAGATATCCCACCATAACCAAATCAAAAATCCAAACCAATGAAGATCAAGGGTGTACTTGTATATCCAATCATGTCATGCTAAAATCTATGGCACTGTGATCACATCCATGAACTGAGCATCTAACCCTTAATATGTCCAACCTATTAACATAAAATAGCCAAGGAAAACCCTCCACCATGACTATACCTAGTAACAACATCTCATCCCTTCTACATGAAAGAAAAAAAATCAACAAATCATGTGACTTAGGGCATAGATAACCCACATCCAAGCCACCAATCTGAATATCTATCAATAATGAAAGATCAATGAGCAAAGACAACCCATAATAAAGCTATAGATACAACTTGTAAGTATAGACTACTTACAACACTGCATAACTTGTAGACCCAACAAATCATCATACATATCTAAATCAAATATTAATAACCATATCATCATGAGACCACTCTAAAATATTAACTAAGTATATAATAAAATCAAATCTTAAATCTCCAAACATATAATTTCATAAACTCACAATGCTACCATAGTCAATATATACCATAAACTATCTAGATTAATATATCATCAAATAAACCATGTCAAACCTACACAAAATCTAAACCAATGTATACAACTCTCCAAGAGCTTTCCATTAACTATTCAAAGTCCAAAATTTGACTCCATATGCCCAAGCTATGCCCTGATTCATGTTAAAAATAAATAATATCTGACTTTTGGGCTCTTAAAACTTGACAAAATGTCAAAATCACAAATCTAAACCTAGACAAAGTTGTAGTGCTCTAAATTAGCTTTCTAGCGCCTATAAAAAGTCTGAAATCTAATATCCTGAGAGAAAGTTATGCTTATTTTACCAAGACAATATGTTTACCATTTTTACTCTGATTTTTTTGTGACAAAAAATTTATCATGCGTTGAAACTAAAAAAATCTTATATTTCCTCTGAACATGGCCAAACTAAGGCATATTATATTTCAAAATTTATGGAAACATTGTTTCAAATCCAATGATGAGGTGTGTTCTTACCTAGGAAGTCATTTATGCAAGCTCCCCCTTAAATCCCTCACTTAAATGAAACATCCAAAAAATTATTTAGACCAATAATTTCACATACCCAAAATCTACCAAAATCTCATCATAACAATAAATTGAAAACCCTTAGTTCTGTAATAAAAAATTCATACATCTTGTGATTTCTTTTATCCTCTTATGCATTCCCATGGATTTAATCTAGGGTTACAAGAATAAAACTTTAGCTCTGATACCACTTGTAAGAAAACTTGCAATAAAGAATATAACCATTTCCACATAATCCATAATAGATTTGAAACAAATATGCAATTAAAATCTACATGCAAGAGAATAGAAAACATATTCACAAAAATTGTGACATAAGATATACCCTGGGAATCCCTTGTTGATGGAAAAATCCAACCTCCAAAAGTATCCATCACCATGTATTATTCAACAAAAAAACAACATTGCAATACAACCATAGAAGCCCTCAAAGCCATAGCCATAACTAAGAAATCCATGTTAACAAGCATGAATCCACACATCCCATGCTATGCTTCTAACCTTCACAAATGCTCCTTTGGCTAACCTGTCAAGCCTTGTCCTTCTTGGCTCTTGTTTTTTCTTTTTTTGTCTTCTCAGTCAACAACTACCCTTGTGACTGCTTATATAGTATCAAGTCCCACAAAACCACCAAGTATTATTACATAAACCATGTGCTAAAACCATGTGCTACCTAACCCATTGAATCCACATTTAATATTGAAATTTTAGTTCTTTTCCCCAATATTAAATAATTACATTAAATATTATCACAATGTTACAATAAAACTCATCTAGTATCTCCCATGGGAATATTTACATGTTGCACGTCCATCTAGGTGCAACATTACATAATAACATAAAATAATACAATATAAGAATATTATGCAATTTTTTCAACACCAATTATCTCAACAATAGTAATACTAATTGGACTTCTTGTTTTCTTTTGAAATTTTTGACCTCTTGAGATAGGGTTCCATTCTTTTCCATCAGATTTGCAACTGTTGCATCGTGTTTCCATCTACAAACAATTTAGTAATGTCAATCTCTTGGTATTGTGCATGTCATTCTCTTCAATAGCAATTTCTTTCCTTCTCTTCAATGATATCTTTAACTCATTTCTTGCTTCATTCAGTTAATGTAGGGAAAGTTGTATTTCATTGTTTTGGTTCTCAATAGTCTTTCCCAAATTCTAGACTTCCATCTCTGAGATCTTTTCTCAAAGATGCAAAGCTTTACTTTTCAGAGAACTAGGCTCTAATACCAATTGTTGGAAATAAAATAGGGAATTAAACTCTGGGGTGGGGGGGGGTGGTGTGGGGGTGGGGCTGAATCAACACTTAAAACTTTCAACCTCTAAAATTATTGACTACACATCCATCTCGCAATCAATGCATATAAACTGAAATGCCAAATTAAGCATATATATCAATAACATGAAAGTAAAATATTCAACACATATATGACACAAGATATTTGGTTATCCAAAAACCCTCCAAGAAGAAGGTAAAACTAAGGTGGGGATGACACTCACAAAACTTCACTATTTTAGTAATAAAGTGTATCTAATGAAGGTTACAATGTTTGATCATGAAATATGATCTACCCTGTGAAAGGTCTACCCTCTTAAAGGATTACAAGATTGTTAGATCTTACCCTATTAAAAGATTCAAATACCCTATTAAAAGTGTGTCTGGTAAAAGGACTTTAACTTACAATGAAATAATTATCCTATTAAAGGATTTATAATAGCCTATCAAGACTACTTTGTTAAGAGATTTAATTGATTTTACTTGTTAGAATATCTTAGAAATGATCCTTTGGTTAGCACTCTATTTCTTGATGTCAAATCACCTCTATCCTAACATATACTTGATCCATTTTGATCATATGTATCTCTAATGTCCTCTGATTCCTTTCCTTTGTTCTCCTTTAACTAATTCTATAATGTAACTCAAATCATAATACCTTAGTCACCATGAATGCTCTATTTGCACATGCAAACTCTCTTAACCTCTCCTTAAGAATTCCTAAAAAATTTAGGGTTTAACTTTCTTAAGAAGACCTAGGTGAATTAGAGTTAGGTATGAATCAATGGTAGTGATTCACCCATATTGCCTCTTAAACCTTCCCTTTTTTTTATTGGATACATGTAATTCATATGGATTCATAATTAAGATTCATATCATCAAAGATTGTAAAACAATCCTTAAGTCAGCCCAAAAATGGTTTCCATAGAAGTTTGTGCCATTACAAACATCTATGTCAAAACTATGTAACTCATTACTTTAAGTCCCTCATGCTTGGTATCAACAACATATTTAATGTTGTAACTTGGCCTCTAAATGACTTGGCATCCACTTATCACTTGACATCTAAATAGCTTGACAAATACCATCTGATTAGCACTTGAGTGACTTGGCACTTACTATTTACTTGGCTCACACTAAATAGTTATCGCTCAACATATATTGTCTAACAACTTTATGCTTAGCATTTATTACTTGTTCAACATAAACTAAGTAAATGACTTAAGTATATGGGTAAAAGTACAAAGTTGTGTCACCTTTCAGGTTGACTTATTAGAATGTCTGAATTTGAGTATTTCTATCTAAAAATAAATTTTGTTCAAACATATGATCTAGATAAATTCATCTTAGCTATGTTATATGTGGCCTCACACTTTTACAATTAGAAATGTCTATTAAATGTATGTTTTATATTAGTTTGTATCCAATTACTAAAGAAATAAAATTATTTCAAAAAAGTGGAATTTCAATAACTCTTACTATTTTTAATGATTTTTTTTAATAAGATATAAAAACCATTTTATAGAGCTTAGAGTCAAGAATATTCTCATCTAGGGTTTATAGTGTTTTAATTAGATATAGTCTATTGTAATTAAAAAATTCTACAAGCATGTATTTTAACACTCAAAAAGATGTCATTTTTGAAAAAAAAAAGAAATAAAATAATATAAAAAAAAAATTAAAACTTATATGATGTTCTAGAGGAGAGAGTCATGTATAATTTTTCTCCTATTTAGAATATATAAAAATGTGATGGGAGATGAAAACTATTGATTTTAGCTAAGTTAAAATTTGATTAATTATAAAAGAGAAAATATAGGTCTAAAGATGATTTTAATTTTTGATTGTTCTAGCTATATATATTATCTATAACATAGTCTGAGATCAAAGAGAAATAAGTTTATTTTCATATAGTTTTGTGGAGGGAACTAGATCCCTAATTTTAAGCATTTTTTAGCAACTAAAAAATTATCTTTAAAAAATAGGACAATATGTCAATTCTTATTTCAAATAATTATTAAAAATCATAATCCTAAAATTCATATATTTCTACATATTTCATTAGTTTAGTTCATTTTCAAATTTAAAATAATAATACCAATTTTATGTCATTAAAGGTGAACAATTATACTTTTGTTAGCATTTTCCTTTACAAAAGGGTGACACAGGTTTGTGCTTTTACCCATATTGTCACTCATATATCAAAACTAAACTGAGATTAACAACTAATAGGCAATAAGGCTTAGAGATCAACATACATTATCTTTTTCCTAAATAGATTTTTTATTTACTAATCATCAAGGTTTATACTATTTCAATAGCCTAGGGATATTGAATTAGAGGAATTTTAAATGAGTATATTTATATGTGGAGTTATTGTTGGAATTTACAATTGGAAGGTTTTCTTTTGAGGGGGGGTGGTGAATCAAAAGTAACTAACTTTAACCTTTTAAAGCTTTTAGTTGAGATCATTCACATGCATTTAACATATCTACTCAACATAAAAAATAAAGACATGCATGAAAATAGATAACACAAGGTTTTGGTCACCCAAAAACCCTCCAAAATAAGAAGGTAAAATTGGGGTGGAGATGACACCCACAAATTATCACTACAACAATATGTGACTGTTTAAGGTGACAAAGATTGACCACTTCCAATGGTCTATCCTATGAAAGGCATGTCTTGTTAAAGACTTTACACTTTGTTTAAAGAGACCTAGTTAGAGGATTTACAAACACTCACTCGAAATGTTACTTTGTTAAAGGATTTAGCACCTTATTGAAAGGCTTACAACATGGTTATTAAACCAACCTATCATCATAGGATTTTCATTCTTAATACAATGGCTAGAGAGTACAAGAGAGTCTTGACTTGATGACTTTCAATCTTCAATTGCTAATTCTAGATCTGCATTCTGCTCTATCTGTTTTGATCCTTCTTGATCTAATATGTCTCTTCTTGAAATTATAATGTTCTATTCTGATCAATTGAACTCTGCAATGTTGTTCTTCCTTTTTTAAGTCTTTACACCATTTTACACTTCTTTAGCATTCTCCTATAAACTCTCACTCATGCATATGAATAATGGGGTTCCGTCCTCCTTTTAAAGGTTTCGAAGACTTAGGGTTAGGTATGAATCTACAATCAATATTCATTCTTCTTTTCCCACTCAATTCTTTCACTTTTCCTATTGGTTGCATGCTGATTACGTAGGGAATGCAAAAGATTTTATCTTATCTTCAATATCCTTTGAGATTCATCTTGAGTTTGCTCAAAAATAGTTTACATTTGAGTTTGTGAAGGTACAAACTCATATGTTGATTCTGTGTTACTCAACACTTACTAATTGTTGATGCTTAGCACATATAGGAATTATGTCTTTCTTGGCTCCTATAGTAATTCTATTTAGCTCGGCATCTATACTTTTCTATGCACTTATAGTGACTTGGCATCACTTATTGCTTAGCATTTGAATCTTGCTTGGCACTTGAGGTTCACTTGGCACCTATTGAATTTTAGGCTTGGCACACACTAATGGGGACACAACCCAAGAACAGAATGGAACCAAGCAGAAAGGGGAAATTATATTAATTGAGAAAATAAGCTAGTACAAACAGTGCAGTGAAAATAAACTTCAAAACATGCCCTAAGGGCTTACAATAGCATAAATCTGGAGAATATTTCTCCTTTTAGCACCTCCTCTCAAACTCCACTCCGAACTGCCTTTTACAATGCCATAAATCTCCTTAAATAGACCCCGGAGGGTTAACGACTAGGAGTACATTCTAGAAAGTGCTAGTAGGCATCCACCGACGAAATAGAAGGTTCTGGAAGCTGCATTAGAAGTCAGTGCAAATCTAGAAGAATCCAGAAACGGTAATCGAACTTCCAGGAGGCATAACTTTTGAACCGTAGCTCCGATTGATGAACCGTTTACATTTTCGAAAAGCTCTCGAAGTGCTCTATAGCCCTATGGACAAGCTTTGCTCGTCCCCCATTTTTCAACCCTTTTTGAGGTCATTTAATGCCCCAAACCTGACTTTGAAGCATTCTTAGGAGGTCTCCAAAACCCAAAAAACTGCAATAACTTTCAAACCATGGGGCCTATTGACCTGATTCTTTTTCTGCAATGCTCTAAATCATGATTACATTCATCTATCCAATTCACACCTTCTAGTTTACCAAAATGATGGCCCAAATACATGCTCCTATTTTTTCAGGATTTTCAAACGCACTGATAGTTGAACTATGAGAGTTGGAACCTTTATTTGAGCCAAATGGGTATCCAAAAATGTAAAGACATGAAATAGAAACTAAGTCTAAGTACATTTTTTTTTGGGTGACACAGGATTGCCCTTATACCTCTCGATGCTCCTGCATCACACACTATAGCTCAGCATCTATTATATACTCGACATCATCTTGGAAATTGGTTAAGTGTGTTGACACTCAATTGTCAAAACCAATTTGAGACAAACAATCTCCCCCTTTGACATGAGTGGCAAAAACACTTAACTAAACATTATAGATCTTATCTCTATGAGTATAATACACATCTTGTTCAACATATATACAAAATTCTCAAAAACTTGTTCAAAATTTTGTAGTAGATTTTACACCTTAAAAACTTGTAACTCCTCTTGAGCCAATGTGTCATCTCTATATCCAAAATTCCTTAAGCTAAATTTTTCCCATGCTGATGAGTGTGATACTCTTTGCCTTGTTAGCTCTTTGTTTGGTCTATATCTACTCTATTTGTACTCCCCCTATGTTTCTATTCCCCCTTTTCATGCATCTCCTTGCAGGTTTTTGTTATCCTTTTGGCTTTATTTCCTTATCTCTCCTCAAAACTCAAAATTTTATTATCTCCCCCTTTGGGTTTAATTATTATCTCCATCTCAAAAATATATTTCTCCCCCATGACTACATATATTTCTCCCCCATGACTACATATATTTCTTCCCAAAAATGTATTATCTCCCCCTTTTTTGACACTTAAGTCAAAGGGTCCTAAGAATGAATGGAATATTTAACCAAAAATGTTTTATTTACCTCCATTATCATCTTCAAAGAAGCATCCCAGTTGTCCAATGCTATTTCTAGTGCTTTGAGCTAGATGTTTGTCTCTGTTGCAAGATGTACAAGGCCTTTTAATGTAGAAAGATTTGGATCTTTCTTCAAAACATTTTCTACATAGATCATCTCTTTGTGTAATACTTCTATGTGTGGGGTTATTGCAAATTGAATTTGCATCAGTTTGACCTTAACATTAGCCTCTTCTATTGTTAATACAACTAACTCCTTCTGAGTGTGAAGGATTGTGGCAAAATGCTTCTCACTTTGAGCTAGATCCTTAGGTAGCTGTGTGCTAGATATCTTAAAGTTCCTCTCCAAGCTTAGTATTCTTTTTCTAGTCTCTTGTGTGAAATATGAAGAGTCGCACAATTTGGAGTACAATGAGAATATGTTCTCAAGTACTATTTTAACCTTTTCTACCTTCTTTGCCAATTCCACTTGTGATAGTGCTATCTCACTAGATATCTTATCATTAACCTTCATTTGAAATTTCTTTTCAGACCATTCTAGGAGTTTAACATTAGTATCAAAGTCTTCATTTTGTACCTAGTCCAATATGTTGGTCAGTTTCTCCATGATGGGCTTTGTTTCATTAGGTATTGGCAAGCTGAATGCATCAAGAAAGATGTCTTTGATTTCTACTAATCCTTTCTTTTGCCTATACTCATTTCTGAGTAAATCCTACTTCTTTTTTCTCTCCAATGCCTCTTGCACTTCATTTATCTATGCTACGTTCATTGTCTTATAGTCATAACTTAGCATGATTATTTCTTCATCAAGTGTAGGGTCTCCATAGTAAAGTACCCTTGCTACCTTAGTGGAGCTCGAGCCTAGTGTTGATATTTTTAGTGGTACTACATCAGTGCTTGGCTGCTTGGTAGGAGTCCCTAAGGTAGGCAAATTTACTAGAGTTTTTATTGCCTCTTGCTCTCCTTCTTTGGGGGTTTTTTCCTCTTCAATGTCTTATTCTCTTTTTCTTTGATAAATTACAATTATTTGAGGAGGTGCACCTTGGCTTTGTGCTATAGCATCCTTTTGTCCTATTTGCTCCTTATCTTGCTCCTTGGTAGTTACTGTAACTGTAGTGTCAACCGTAGCAGTTGTGTCTTGTGTTGCTTTCTCTTTTGGTTGATCACTTGTAGCTGTAGGAGGTTCTAAAGGTGGTTCTTGTGTGTTCACCTTCTCCTTAGTTATTTTAGCTATAGCTTTTTGTAACTCTTCTACACTCACCAAAATAGGATTTGTGCACAACTGTGATTGCAATATTGTTTGGTGAAGGATCTTTCTAAGATCCTCTATAGTCAATAGATTAATGTTCTGACCTAAGGTGTTAGGAACATCTTTTACAATTACTTCCTTTGCAGATATAGGTGTTGTATGTGGAGGACTAGGTGGTGGCAATTGGGTGTCTTGGACACTCTGTTCTTGTGTCTTCTCCTTCACTATAACCTCTTCTTTCTCTTTCTCTCCTTCCTCCTTCTCATTTTCCTCTCCTTCCTCTTCATCATTTCTTCCCTCAAAGGGATCTTCTTGTGCTTCCTTGATAGTTGTTAATCCATATATCAATTTCCACATTTGCGTGGGCTTCTTTACAACATCCTCAATTTTATTATGTAGAATGTTGAAGGCTCTATATTTGGGTGCAAATTTGCTCCCATGTTTCTTATTGGCCTTACTTATTTGACCTTTTATAAGGTCTGGTATTACACAAGCCAATCTTGACTCCCTTATTTCCTTCTTCATATTTAAGCAGTAATGCCATTTATTTTCAATAATGGAGCTTAGCTCCTTAGGCATAGAATTGTCAAGTTCAAGTGCAGTCTTGAACTTGGCCATTATGGTGTAGATAGAATCTTCCACTATGTTCTGCTCTTCTCTACTCAACTTATTAAAATCAATATCTTTTAAGCCAGTTAAATCTACATTATCCCTAATGTTATCAAAAATATTTTCAAAGTTAGATTTGGGGGAATATCTTACCACTCTAAATTGATCATTGTTAGATTTGATCTTTTCTTCATTTGACTCTGTGGGTTTTCTTCTTTTCTTTTTTGTAGGCCCTCCTTGCTATGTGCCTTTCTTCTTCCCCTATTCCTTTGCCACTTTTTTTGTTTCCTTGGTGTATGCCCTTGTAGTAGGTTTGGCTGGGCTTGGCTTAGTTGATTTCTTTTTCCCTTTGGGCTATGAAGTAGGTTGTTTCTATGCCTTCCTTTTCTTAGGTTCAGCCTTGGGTGCTTCCTGCTCATAACCTTCTTCTTTTGTATCCTCACCCATGCCTTGGGTTAAAGCTACTGGTGCTTGACCTTGTTCATCTTCATCTTCTTTTTCTTCTTCACCTTCTTCATCTTTAGTAGTACCCTCACCAAATTTTTCTTTAACTTCTTCCTAATTTTTTCCTTTTTCTTCAATGTGGAGGTAGTTTTCAACTCCATACCTACCTTTGATATCACCACATCATAAGTACCAAAATGTGGTGCACTCTTGTCCACTTCCTCTGCTAATAATGCAATTATAGCTATAGATGCCTCATCTATATTTATCTCATATCCAAGAGGTCTTAGCCATCTAACCCTTGGAATGGTTGCTTGTATGTAAGTATAATCAATATCTACAAGAAAACATACATCATTTACATGTTGTTCTACCAATGAAAATGGTATCCTTAATCTCTGTTCCATGGTCTTTTTGAAATCTTCAAAATAAATTGTCATAAGAGTTTCAAAATTAGCTCCCATTTGTGCAATATATTCATTTACTTGAGCTACTATAGACCTGTTAGTTTTCCAGCTTACTTTTCCAAAGGATGGAAATTCATTTTGTACATAGAAAAATATGCAAATCAAACTTGCACCAAAATTCCATTGTGCTCCCTTAGATCTCCTTATTGCTGCTAAGTTCTCATTGATTTGTTGCAATTGCAATTTTGTAAGATCATAAGTATGATCCTTTTTCACTAATTTGTAGCCAACATCCACTGCAATGAAAGGTATGCTATTAAGTCTTCTAAATTGATAAAATTTGTGAGAAATAACCCTAACAGAAAAGTCAACAAGAGGGTCTTGGATAGTATCTATAGTCATTCCTCTCTTGTTCCATTTGGCACTTGTGTTTTTTTCAATTGCTTCCTTAGAGTCACTTCTAAGGGTCTTTGGTTGATCTAGGGTTGGATACCCTATTACTCTATGTACAATCTTTTTTTAATTTTCACTGGGCCATCTTCTAGCCACAAAATTCCATCATGAATCCTGCTGAGCACAATTATAATCCATTCCATTTTGAATATAGTGGGGAATTCTAGGGCACAAGCCAAACCCTTCCTCTCAACAATTTGGTATTCTTCCTTCAAAAATATATTTTCACACAACTTATCATAGGCTTCCCTCATCTCCATGTCTCCAATGGCTCCTATCTTGCAGCTATAACATCTCCTAACATCTTGGACCATAACTACCTTAGGAGGTATAACAGATAGGGCTTTGGATCGACCATTTTTGTATTCCACTTTAGGGATTGGCTAGAAGTTAGGTTATTTTACTTTGTTAGACACAATTTGGACCTCAAACAACTCTTTCTCATGTGGTTTCCTAGAACTGGAGGCCATCTATGTAGTCTAGGGTTTAAACACAAAGAAAATGTGAAACTGCGTAGCTCAGTACTAGTATAAATACCTTGAGATTGATAAAACTATGTTGAATCACTATTGAAATCTACTCAAATGCTGACTTCTCTATTTTGAAGTCATTCTACACTCTTCTTTGTCTTTGCTCTTTGTTTGCAATGAAGAAAATAGGTTCAAAATGTGATCATATACCCTATTTTTATAGCATTTAATGCTTAGTGTGTTTATATCTATCCACTCAAATTCTAAAGCATTTTTTCATTACTTGGCTTCCATTTTCTTTCCACCACTTAGCATCCATTGAAGTATCCTTCACTCAGCTTCAACTAAAATTCTCTTCTCTCAGCTTCTACTACCACTCAAATACAACTAATCATTCAACTTCTATTGACTCTGGTAATTAAATTGGCTTGTACTAGGATTCTACTCGACATCTAAAGGAAACTTTTCTTACTTGGCAATACAGGTGAAAACTTGAATTTTTAAATTTGCATCTCTATTCATGCTAATCTCTTCTTTTCATCACTTACTTGTCTAGGAACTAATGTATGATAAAACTTTGTATATCAATTCCACATGCCTTCTTGTGCTTAGTTGGATGAAGTGTGACCACTTGACCTTTTAGGTGAAGTGATCCTTTCATTTTATGTGTTACTTCCATCTTTCTTTTTCCATGTATTATTCATTTCTCCTCTGATGCGTTCAACATTTACCTTTTCTTTTCCTTTGTTGATCTTTGCATTGGGTACCTTTGACCTTGTTGGGAAATTCCTGCTGATATGTCCAATCTTTAAATAACTAAAACATGTGGTTTGACTTAACCATCTACTGTAGTTTCCACAAAAATGTGTTCTTATGCAATTTTCAGGGATGTTTCCATATTCCTGATAGTAATGGTAGCTATACTTGGTGTTGTAGTCCCAATCGTAGTGATGTCCATGATTGTTTCCCCCTGCTAATTGATTAGATGTCTACGTAGGCTTTGATATGCACTCAAAAGCTCTATGTCCATACTTCTTGCAATTGTAGTAGTGACTTTCAAATCTTGGTGGTCTGATAGTCCTAGTCCTATAGTGATGGAGACACAAACCAACAACAGAATGGACACAATAGAAAAGGGAAATTATATTAATTGAGAAAATAAGCTAGTACAAACAGTGCAGAGAAAACATGCCCTACGGGCTTACAACAACATAAATCTGGAGAATATTTCTCCTTTTAGCACCTCCTCTCAAGCTCCAATCCGAACTGCCTTTTACAATGCCAAAAATCTCCTTAAATAGACCCTGGAGGGTTAAGGACTAGGATTACATTCTAGAAAGTGCTAGTAGGCATCCACCGACAAAATAGAAGGTTCCAGAAGCTGCATTAGAAGTCGGTGCAAATCTAGAAGAATCCAAAAACGGTAGCCGAACTTCCAGGAGGCATAACTTTTGAACCGTAGCTCCGATTGACGAACCATTTACATTTTCGGAAAGCTCTCAAAGCACTCTATAGCCCTATGAAAGAGCTTTTCTCATCCCCCATTTTTTGACCCCTTTCGAGGTCATTTAATGCCCCAAACCTGACTTTGAAGCATTCTTAGGAGGTCTCCAAAACTCGAAACACTACAATAACTTTCAAACCGTGGAGCCTATTGACCTGATTCTTTTTCTAGAATTCTCTAAATCATGATTACATTCATCTGGCCAATTCACACCTTCTAGTTTACCGAAATGATGGCCCAAATACATGCTCCTATTCTTTTGGGATTTTCAAACGCACTGATAGTTGAACTATGAGAGTTGGAACCTTTATTTGAGCCAAATGGGTATCCAAAAATGTAAAGACATGAAACAGAAACTAAGTCTAAGTACATTTTTTTGGGTGACACAAGATTGCCCTTATACCTCTGGATGCTCCTGCATCAGACACCCAGGGTAGATTGAAAAGTGACCCTGTCACTTTATGGATGGTAGAGGAAATCCCAAATGGGAAACCTCAGCTGCTGAAATCCAAGTTGAGTCCTCGATCGGCCATCCTTTCCATTTGACCAAATACTCTTCATACTGCCTGTTTCTGGTACTCCTACCCACACGATGATCTAGAATGTCTTCTATCTCCTCCTTCTTAGAAGCAGGAATTGGACATGGCTCTAAAACTAGCTCCTCATCTGCACCATCATCATGATACTCTGTTAAATCTGCAATGTTGAAAATGGGAGAAATGTGAATACCATCTTAAGTACCTCATTCATGAGCTGCATGAAGGTGCGTGGGGCATTCGTCAATCCAAAGGGCATGACTAACCACTCATAAAGACCCTCCTTGGTCTTGAAGGCTGTTTTCCACTCATCTCCTTCTCGAATCCATATATGATGATAGCCACTCTTCATATCTATCTTTGTGAAGTACTGAGCTCCACTCAAGCAGTCCATAAGATCATCCATCCTTGGTAAAGGAAACCGGTACTTGATGGTTATCCTATTTATAGCTTGAGAATCTATACACATCCTCCACTCTCCATCCTTCTTTGGTGCAAGTATTGTAGGTACTGCACATGGACTCAGGCTCTCTCGAATCAAGCCCTTCCTCAACAGCTCCTGAACCTGTCTACTTAGCTCCTCTATTTCAGTAGGAGTCATCCTGTGAGCAGCCTTGTTAGGCAAACTAGCTCCTGGAATCAGATCTATCTGATGACTGATTTTCCTTACTGGTGGCAATCCATCTGGAACATTATCAAAGATAATATCTCCAAATTCCCCTAGTAAATTTGAAACTTCAAATGGTATTTCACTACTACCTTCTTTATCTTTCCTAGGAATCAAAGCATAGCACATACGCTGATGTTTCATGCCATCTAAAAACTTCCTTCCATCAACACGACAAATCCTAGCACTGCTACATACCTTTTCACCTTCCCTTTTCATGGGCTTCAATTTGTGGCGAACTCCATCCTTTGTCAGAGAGTATGTGTTTGCATGTCCATCATGTATTGCATGTCTATCAAACTGCCATGGTCTACCCAACAATAGATGGCAAAGATCCATCGAAATGACATCACAGAGAACTTCATCATGGTAACTCCCAATTTTGAATTTTACTAAACATTGTTCACTTACCAGGACCTTATGATCATCTTTTACCCAAGAAATTTGATAGGGCTGGGGATGTTTCTCCCTCTTGAGCTTCAGCTTAGAGACCATCTCTTCTGATACCAAGTTATCAGTGCTACCACCATCAATGATCACATCACAACATTTATCCTCACACTTGCATCTGGTACGGAACAAACTCCTCCATTGTCCTGGTTCATTCTCACCACTTAGTAGGACTCTTTCATTTACCAAGGTCTCTCCTCTTTCTGCATCCTCTGAATGTGATGATTGTGCATCCTCATCCACATGAGCAACCCTAGCTTGGCCCTCAGCTCTCCTATCTGTCCTTCCTTGTCGTTGAGGGCATTCAAAGGCACGATGACCTTCTTCATTGCAATGGAAACAGGTACCACAGAAGCCTCCTCTTCCTTGTCCATGTCCTCTACCTCTTCCTCTTTGATTTCCAAAGTCTTGATCACGGGAGCGGTTGAAACCCTCATTCCTCTGGTTCCTGCTAGTACCTTCATCTTCATTTTTCTTTTGAGTTTCATTGCGGCCTCTAGATGATCTACCGCTTCCCCTTCCTCCTTGACCGCGCCCTCTTTGTCTTCCTTCAAACCTTTTACTCAGCTTCTCTTCAACTCGTAGGGCAAACTAGTATGCTTCTTCAATGCTGGTCATTCTTACCAGACTTAATTCCTCCTGGATGCTAGGTCGCAACCTACTGATATAACGAGAAACCTTCTCCTTATTTGCTTCTGCATGCCCCGCTCTAATCAGGAGTCAGTAAAACTCCTCTGTATATTCTTGGACTGATCTTCCCGCTTGCTTTAACCCATGCATCTTCTTAAACAGATCAAGCTCGTAGTCCACAGGAATGAATTGCTTCTTCAATTTGTCCACCATGCGATCCCATCTTGTGATCTTCTCCTTTCCTCTTCTAAGTCTTTCCAGTTGAACCTCTTGCCACCATATTTTGGCATGGCCTTTCAGTTTGGCCTTTGCAAACTTAACCCTATCTGGGTCCCTTATATCCTCATACTCAAATTATTCTTCCAGTTCATTGATCCAATTGATCAACTCATCTGGTTTCAAATTTTTCGAAAATATACCCACTTCAATTGTAGGTCTTTTCCCAAACTTAGTAATGGCCCTAAAGAGCCTTTTCTCTACAGGATTCAGAACTTCCCCATCAACTTCCATTACTTCCTCTTCATTGTCATCCTCACTATTGTCATCTGCGGCAACATTTGCTCCTCTACGAAGCTCCTCTTGCAATGCTTGTACTTGTCTCTGGAGGGCTCTAACCTCCTCATGATCAATAGCTCTGGCCCTTCCACCACACTCTCTTCATGGAGGCATCTTCTAACTTGAACCCACAACCACACAGTCCTGGTGCAAACTGCCTCATAGTCGGCGCTCTGTCTACACACTCAGGAAAACCCGCTCTGATACCACTTGATGGAGACACAAACCAAAAAAAGAATGGACATAATAGAAAAGGGAAATTATATTAACTAAGAAAATAAGCTAGTACAAACAGTGCAGAGAAAACATGCCCTACGGGCTTACAATAGCATAAATCTGGAGAATATTTCTCCTTTTAGCACCTCCTCTCAAGCTCCAATCTGAACTGCCTTTTACAATGCCAAAAATCTCCTTAAATAGACCCCAGAGGGTTAAGGACTAGGAATACATTCTAGAAAGTGCTAGTAGGCATCCACCGACAAAATAGAAGGTTCCAGAAGTTGCGTTAGAAGTCGGTGCAAATCTAGAAGAATCCAGAAACGGTAGCCAAACTTCCAGGAGGCATAACTTTTGAACTGTAGCTCCGATTGACGAACCGTTTACATTTTCAGAAAGCTCTCAAAGCGCTCTATAGCCCTATGGACCAGCTTATCTCATCCCCCATTTTTTGACCCCTTTCAAGGTCATTTAATGCCCCAAACCTGACTTTGAAGCATTCTTAGGAGGTTTCCAAAACTCGAAAAACTGCAATAACTTTCAAACCGTGGGGCCTATTGACTTGATTCTTTTTCTAGAATGCTCTAAATCATGATTACATTCATCTGGCCAATTCACACCTTCTAGTTTACCGAAATGATGGCCCAAATACATGCTCCTATTCTTTTGGGATTTTCAAACGCACTGATAGTTGAACTATGAGAGTTGGAACCTTTATTTGAGCCAAATGGGTATCCAAAAATGTAAAGACATGAAACAGAAACTAAGTCTAAGTACATTTTTTTGGGTGACACAAGATTGCCCTTATACCTCTGGATGCTCATGCATCATATAGTCATGTTCTTGATGTCCTTACTTTTTGCACTTATGACAATGACTCACATTCTTAGGTTTTTCATGCTGATGGGCATTCTTGCTCTTTTACACATTAGAGGTATGATGCAGGAGCATCCAGAGGTATAAGGGCAATCCTGTGTCACCCAAAAAAATGTACTTAGACTTAGTTTCTGTTTCATGTGTTTTCATTTTTGGATACCCATTTGGGTCAAATAAAGGTTCTAAATCTCACAGTTCCACTATCACTGTTCTAGGATAGAGTATTTGAACACCTTGGGATACGTGTAAATCCTAAAAAAATAGGAGTATAAAATTGGGCAATCATTTTGGTAAACTAGAATGTGTAAATTGGCTAGATGAATGTAATTGTAATTTAGAGCATTCCAAAAAAAGAATCAGGTCAAAAGGCCCCACGATTTGAAAGTTATTGCAATTTTTTGAGTTTTGGAGACCTCCTAAGAATGCTTCAAAGTCAAGTTAGGGGCATTAAATGACCTCAAAAAGGGCCAAAAAATGGGGGATGAGCAAAGCTGGTCCATAGGGCTATAGAGCGCTTCGAGAGCTTTTCGAAAATGTAAACGGTTCATCAATTGGAGCTACAATTCAAAAGTTATGCCTCCCGAAAGTTCGATTATCATTTTTGGATTCTTCTAGATTTGCGTCGAATTCTAACGCAGCTTCTGGAGCCTTCTATTTGGTCGGTGGATGCCTACTAGCACTTTCTAGAATGTATTCCTAGTCCTTAACCCTTTGGGGTCTATTTAAGGAGATTTCTGGCATTGTAAAAGGCAGTTCGGAGTAGAGTTTGAGAGGAGGTACTAAAAGGAGAAATTATCTCCAAATTTATGCTATTGTAAGCCCTTAGGGAATGTTTTGAAGTCTATTTTCTCTATATTGAATGTACTAGCTTATTTTCACAGTTAATACATTTTCCCTTTTCCTGTTGTGTCCATTTTGTGCTTGGGTGGTGTCCCCATCAAGGTATGTCCCTTTTTACCACAAAAATGAAAAGTAGGTTTAGTGTTCTTACCTTTATCACTTCTTTCTTTTATTTTCTTGGATGACTCTCCTTGTTCAGTGTTGGTGTATCCTAGTCCTAAAGTATCATTTTTGGCTCTTAGTAATTTCAATAGCTATTCAAAGTACTTGGTGACTTCATTAGGTTTGGTGAAGCTCTCTGCAATTTCCTTCTCTATTTTTAGGTCATTTTGCATCTTTAGTGTAGACATCTCAATGTGCTTGACATTTAGTTCATAATGTACATTCATCATTTGACTTAGGGTGTCTAGTTGTATGTTTGAAATTTTTGCAAGCTCAATTGAATTTTCTTCCAATTTTTTGGCAAGGTTTCTCTTGTCTTCTTCTAGCATAGCCTTATGTTCAATGACTCTTTTCTTCTATTCAGCCACTTCACAAATCATTATGCCTTCTTATTCTTGTTCAATCTTGAGAGTTCTGATCTCTTCTGCTTGAGCTCTATTCTTCTCCATTAGGTCTATTATTGTTGTATCATACTCTTTGGAATCTCCATTTGTAAATAATTTTGAGGTGTCAATCTCCTTGTATTATGTATCAATATCATCTATGGCAATCTCTCTTGTTCTCTTTAGTGGTTTTCTTAGTTCTTCCCTAGCTTCTTCCAAAGTGTGTAAAGCAAGTTGTATATTAATCACCTAGTTTTCTATGACCTTCCCAAGTTCGTAGACTTCCATTAATAGATCTTTTCTCCAAGCTGTAAGGCTCTTCCTTGTGAGAACTAGGCTCTAATACCAATTGTTGGAATTTACAATTGGAAGGTTTGCTTCTAAGAGGGGGGAGGTGAATTAGAAGTAACTAACTTTAACCTTTTAAAGATTTTAGCTGAGATCATTCACATGCATTTAACATATCTAGTTAACATGAAAAATAAAGACATGCATGAAAATAGATAACATAAGGTTTTGGTCACCCAAAAAACCTCCAAATTAAGAAGGTAAAACTAGGGTGGGGATGACACCCAAAAATTATCACTATAGAAATATGTAAGTATTCAAGGTTTCAAAGATTGACCACTTCAAATGGTTTGCCTTGTGAAGGGCCTATCCTGTTAAAGACATTGCACTCTATTAAAAGTGACCTGGTTAGAGAATTTATAGATGCTCACTTGGAATGTTACCTTGTTAAAGGATTTAGCACCTTGTTGAAAAGTTTACAACATGGCTATTAAACCAACCTATCATCATAGGATTTTCATTCCTAATACAATGGCTAGAGAGTATTAGAAAGTCTTGACCTGATGACTTGTAATCTTCAATTTCTAATTCCAGATCCATGCTCTACTCTGTTTGTTCTAATCCTTCCTTATCTACTATGTCTTTCCTTGAAGTTTTGATGCTTTGTTCTAATCAACTAAATTTTGTAATATTGTTCTTCATTTTTAAGACTATACACCACTCTGCACTTCTCTAGCATTCTCTTATAAACTCTCACTCATGTATACGAATAATAGGGTTTCATCCTCCTTTTAAAGGTTTTAAAGACTTAGGGTTAGGTATGAATCTACAATCAATATTCATTCTTCTTTTCCCACTCAATTCTTTTACTTTTCCTATTGGTTACATGCTAACTACATAGAGAATGCAAAATATTCAATCTTATCTTCAAGATCCTTCGAGATTCATCTTGAGTCAGCTCAAAAATGGTTTAAATTTGAGTTTGTGAAGGCACAAAATCATATGTTTATTCTGTGCTACTTGACACTTATTAATTTCTAATACTTGACACATATGGGAATTATATCTCACTCAGATCTTATAGTAATTCTATTTAGCTTTGCATCTATACTTTTCTCGGCACCTATAGTGACTCAGCATCACTTAATACTCAACACTTGAATCTTGCTCGACAGTTGAGGTTCACTCAACACCTATTGAATTTCTAGCTCGGCACACACTATAGCTTGGCATCTATAATATACTCAGCATCATCTTGGAAACTGGTTAAGTGTGTTGACACTCAATTATCAAAACCAATCTAAGACCAACAGTTATACTTTTTTTTGAAGTAGAGTTGTGGAAATTCTAATAGCATTGCAAATTTCCTAAGAAAGAGAAAGAATTTGTTGATATAGATGTAGATCAAAGTTGTCTATTTTCAAGAGCTCAAGAATTCATATTCTAGGGATCCTAATTTGGCAAGACCTAGAGAGATTTTATAGATATTATTATTCTATATAGAACCAAATGATTGGATTTTATAGTCCAAGATGGATTGTTACTCAAAAGATTTGATTGTGCATTCCAAGGAGTTTCATTAGGGAGAACGTAGTCAAGGGGAACCATAGTAGAGTATCGGCTGGATACTTTAGACAAGATAATACCATTTATCTTGTTAGTGATCATTATTATTCTCCACAATTATAGAAAGATGTTTGGAATTTTGTGAAGTTCTGTATAATATTAGAGATGGTTAAAGGAATCAGGTAGAATTCAAGGCTATATCATCTCTTACATGTACCAAATAACACATGAGATCATATTATAATGGATTATTTTCTTGGATAATCAAGTACTCAAAGAGAACATGATTCCACTTATGTAGTGGTTGACAAGTTTTCAAAGATGACATGTTTCAATCCTTGTAGAAAGACTAATAATGTTGTTCATATGGAAGACTTGTAAGTGGTAAGACTATATGGTCTACTGAAGAGCATAGTTTCATATAGGGACACTAAGTTTCTTACGTACGTTTGGAGGACATTGTATAGAATCTAAAAATTTAGATTTGAAGTTATATTAGCACACCATCCAAAAACCAATGGAAAGAAAAATGT
This sequence comes from Cupressus sempervirens, assembly GCA_028749045.1. Classification (NCBI taxonomy): domain Eukaryota; kingdom Viridiplantae; phylum Streptophyta; class Pinopsida; order Cupressales; family Cupressaceae; genus Cupressus; species Cupressus sempervirens. The sequence continues at coordinate 719,587,696 of CM053790.1, read as the reverse complement.
GGTGAACAAGAATTTAAGAAATTCATTGAGATGCTTAGTTAGACATAAACTGAAGGGGTGGGACTTGATCTTACCAAAGGCATAATTTGTATATTATAAATTTGTTAATAAGAGAAATAATAAATCAATATTTTATATTTTATATGGGAGTAGTCTTAGAAATGTTTAAAAATTAAGTAAATTGAACAATGGAGAAAATAATAGTGTTGAAGTTGAATATTGTGTAGAACACTTGAAAAATTTTCATGAAAGGTGTATATGGGATAGACAAAAGCATATTAATAAGGTTTATATATTATGAAAGGATAAGGAATATCATAGAAGGGAGCTTAAGGAATTATATATTAGGCAAGATGTTATGGTTCATTTGACAAATGAAAGATTTCTAGTGGGAACATACAACAAGTTAAAGGTGAAGAAATTTGGACTAGGTAAAATCTTGAAGAAACATGATTTAGGAAATGCTTATGAAGTAGAGTTTTCTAGTGAACCCAACACTTTACTAGTTTTAAATATTTTAGATGTGAGAGAGAATCATAAAGTAAGTATTGAAGAAGAGATAATAAAATCATAGAGGAGTGTTCTAGCATCTGCTTCATCTATAGAGGAGATAGAATGCGTAATGGATAGTCATGTTAGAAAAAGTACAAGGAAAAATAGATACAAAGAGTATCTAGTCAAATGGAAGGGATTTAACCTATTGAATATTCATCATGGCTATCAAAGGAAGCGGTTAACCACCTTGTATTTCCATTGAATTCTTAATACTTTTCAAACTACCCTAGCTTTTTGATGTAGGAACATCCATGGTGTAAGAGAAATCTTGCATCACCCAAAAAAATTGTCTAGTTTTTTGATAAGGGTTATCTTTGTGTAGGGTCACTAATTTTTTTAGAAAACTTATTATTTTTAAGAATTTTTTCATTTGAGAATATATCATTCCAATTCATTCTCTTGAGGTTCATTTTGGTTATATAAACCTACCAACAATTTTTTATGACATGTTCGAGTTTGGTTTTGAAGTTATTTCATTTTTCACTATTTTGGTAGGGTGGTATAAAACTCTTTGAACTTAGTTTTGAAGGATTTAGAAGCTCTCTTCTTCACTCAAAGTTTTTATTTATTTATTCATGTAGTTTTTAAAATAGGTAATAATAGCTAATCCACTCAATAGTTCACAAGTTATGGTTTTCAGAAGTTGGGCATTAAAGACTCTAGTTCCAATGCAAGCCAAAAAAGGGGGAAATTTACTTAAGGTGGTAAACTAAACCATTGAGATCCAAAATGGGAAATTTTACTTTCTATAGTATTCTAAGATGGTTTCTTTGTCTTTTAGATTATTGTAATGAAGTGACCCATGTGGATATAACATTAATTATTATTATTATTTCATTCCATTGTGATTACTATAAAGTAAGTGTTTTTGAAATAAAAGTAGCCAAAACAAGGGTGCTGGCCCATTACAAACAAGCTAGATGACTACCAATAGGTAACCATTAGAATATAACTAATCCCTAATTCTTTTTAAAACAAAAATAGAATTTTATACTATAATTATAAAAGTAACTACAAGCTTTAAACAAAATGCATGTTAACAAGCTAAAGTCACTTAACAAAAACAAAGGCGTGATAGCCTTAAAATTGAAAAAGTTTGTAAACCAGTGGATTAACAGCATGCAAAAAATAAAAGAAGGGTGGAGCCCTTATGATTTCTTGACCTCCTTCTTCCCCGGAAGGACATTTTCCCAATCTTCCCCTAGGAAGTTAAAAAGTAGCTTGGAGTCCTCCTTGGGGAAGTCCCCTTCAATATCCTTCAATATGCATAGAGTGGTAGCCACTCCATGAGTGACTTTATCTATAAACTTGGTTAATAGTCCCATTCTTTCCTCTAGCACCTAGATTCCCTCTCGTAGCTCATTACTAGCCTTATTCAAATTATCCAAGTGTACATCCTTGCCAGCCTGAGTATCTTGCACAACTAGGGGGTTAGTGGCCTTTATGGAATCTGCCTTGATAGGGGAGGAGATCATAATAGGGGAAGCCATCCTATCCACCATTTCGAGGAATTGATCTTTTGTTAGGTCCACACACCCATGCACCACCATCACCAAGACATGAAACACCTCCTTATTATCCTTTCCATTACCCAAGTTTGATTTGGAGGAATTAGAAATATCCTCTTCAACCTCCTTTGTACCTCCCACTCCAAAGTCAATAGTTATCTCCTTCATTTTTCTTTTGTGGCAGCCCTAATCCTCAAAATTTGACTCCTACTCCTATAAGGCTCCCTCCCTTAACTTCTTCTTAGCCTAAGATATAGCAGACCTCCCCAACCTCCTCCTTCCCCCTCTCCCCTCATCCTCCAACTCTGTCTACATTTTCTCCTTATCTTTTCCTTTTTTCCCCTAGGGGAGGGATTCGTTGGGGACCTAGTAGGAGAGGGTAGAGGGGTAGAGGCTCTAAGACCCGTAATCCTAAGGGAGACCATTTGGGGCCTAGGGATCGAGTGAACAAAAATATCAACTTCCAAAATCCTAGGGAGGACCAGGGCAAGCTGAAATTGATATAACCTAAAAATTAAAACCTGGTATAAAATAGTAAAGTAAGTGTTATTATTATTTTGATTAATTATTCTTGTAATACTCTATTTATTTCCTTGGCGTGTTGAGTAAGTTTGGTTAAATAAGGGGAGTACCCTTCATCACAAGCTCTAATAGGAGAAAATACATGTGCTCGATAAGATATTGTCACAAAGTCACTTCTTACATGAAAACAAATTCAATTGGACTTGATCTAGCAATGAGTAATGCACTTGGAGCAATGGATGTTCCCAAGCTTAGAAAACCCCATGATACAAATTTTATAGTCATAATAATTCTTAACAAATATATTCTCTATTTCTATTAGGGAAGGGGTGAAGGAACAACTTTCTCAAATTTATCTAGATGCTCTTTTGGTATCAATGTACAAGTTTCTCAAAGCTTAGAAACTATTAGAAGCAGTCCAACTAACAATTCACTTTATGTACAACAATTTGAAAGTGGTCTTTTAACCACATGTAATTGAAAATAATATACTTAATGTGTAGACTAATCAATATTATCACATAATAGATAAATTATTAAATGGGTAAGCTATTTTATTCCTAAGAAAACCCCAAAAATGAAATTGAATCCATTTACAAGATTATATTTTAACTATTTCACTAAAAGAGTTATTTAGAAAAGCTTTTAGAAAGGCTATACATTATTGGAATCCTAACCATTTTGATCATTGAATACCATTAAACCTATTATTTCCAATGTACCAGTTTCATAGTGTTAAGAAACCATAAGAAGTAGTAAAGAAAAAGGGGGTGTTTATTTCAAGTGAAAATTATTTGCACAAGCTTCAAGAAAGAGAGGATCTATTCAAAAAGGTTTGTATGCATGAAAGCATCTTTTTTTATTATGTGAAAATGAATAACATCACTTAGGATATGAATCAACCAATATTATGATGCAATTTAAAGGAATTTTTGGATACCTATGAGCAATAGTCTCCTCTCTTCCTCCCTTCCACCTCCCCTCCTACCCCCCACCCTTCATTCTTTCCCTTCAAAATAATTTGTACTTACTATACACCAACCAATATTTTAAATAATAAATGAGTTATTCATTAGATGATAAATAATCTTCCCAAGAGAGCCCCCAAATTAACTTGTGTGCATTTAAATATCACATTTCATTTATTTTATTGAATTGTTTATTCAAAAAAGATTCTATAAAGGTTAAATATTCTTGGAATCCTAACCCTTTGGATCCTATGATAATATTGGACCATCTTTCCCCATTATATGAGGCTTTTAGAGATTAAAACCCATGATAGATAGAAAGTAAAAATTAAGTGTGTGTTTCAAGTGACAAGAATTTGTACAAGCTTCAAGAAAGAGAGGGTTTGTATGATTATGAGTGATCTTTTAATTTTGAATGAGTAAAAAATGTATCTAGTATTAAGAACAACCAATATCTTTACACAATAATTGGAGTCTTTGACAAGAAAACAATTGTCTCTCTTCCCCTCCTTCTCTCCCTCTCCCTCTCTTTCATTTCACACTAAAGTGTACTCAATATACACCAACCGATATTATTACACAAAAAATAAAGCCTTGGATAGGAAACAAATTATATTCCCAAGGAAATTCCCATATATGAACTTGCAAGTATCTAAACTATGATATTTTAACTATTTAATTGAAAGAGTTATTTAAAAAAACTTGTACAAAGGTAAAATTTTCTTGGTATCCTAACCCTTCAAATCTCAAAATACCATTGAACTTGTTGTTCTCTCACAACTAGCCCCTTCATCCCCCCTCTTCCTCTCTTCGTCCCCCATCTCTCTCTTTCTCTCATGTTCCCTCTATTTGCATCTTCCATCTCCCCAACCCCTCTCCTTCACTTCTATTCCTCTAAAGATTTAAGAATAAAGTTTATGGATCACAAGTGAAAAGGTATTAAAAAAATCTACCCATTTTCATTTTTTACCCTCAAAGATTTTCCTACTGCCAATAAGAAATGGTTTTAGTGTAAAAAATCTACATATTTCAACATAATGAACACTGTGAACTCAATTGGCTACAAGAATTTTGTGAGAAATATAGATTAAAATCAAACTCCATGCTCACAACCCTAACCCTAAAAACTTTTCTCGACACTTAAAAGTTGCTCGGCACATAAAGGTGTCGAGTGCCAGTTTTACTCGGCACTTGATGGTGTCGAGTGGCAGGTTGCTCGGCACTTGAAGAAAAGTGCTCGACACAGGAAGGTGCCGAGTGCTAGATTTACTCGCCACTTGCTCGACACTTGATGGTGTCGAGTGACAGTCAATAGGTGCTGAGTGAACTCGGCACAAAGAGGAGCTCGGCAAAAATGTCGAGTATGCTCGGCTCACAAAGAAAATGCTCGGCAACAATAGATGTCGAGTGAGCTTGGCTCCAACTAAAGTTTATAACTTAGAAAATTCCAACATGAATGCATTCACCATTAAAACTAGAGAGCCAAAGCTTTAAGCTTTCAAACAAATTTCTCAAATGCACCATACAAGGGAAGATCAATAGATTCAAGTATTCTTGCTTGTTTTCTATTCAATCTTTCACTAAACTATTACAAAATCTGGGAGCATTTAGCTTCAACCAGAAAACCCTAAAATAACCCTAAATTGATAATACTTCAAACTTTAATAAACCTTTAAACCTGCAACTCTAATGGCTACATACAATGGTTCCTCGAGCAATCACTGCTTCACCAGGACAAATCCAAACAACAAACTTGCAGAGTGAACAAGGAACTATGTGCAACTACAGGCACAAACTTCCTTCCTTCTTCCTTCTCTACTCAGCTCTGCAACTTCTCTCTGATCTACTTGATCTGCACTGAATGAATGAATGAATGTAGAAACATTCCTTTTTTTCACATTCTTCCTTTCCCTCTCAATGTTCAAATTCAAAATCTCACCTACCAAAAATGAATGCTTGCCGTTCATGGATGCCCGCGGTGACCTGATAGGGTAGATGGGCATGGGGCTCGAGGACAACCTACAGGCATTGACGTTTAATTTCCAACAAATTTTAGGGGCCAAAATTGTTTTAAAAATGTTGAGTTATAATGAAATTTTAATAACCAAATATTTACCTAGAGATATTGAAAAGCATTGGAAAAGCTATATAAATTCCCTAGTGAAGATATAGTACTAGCTTTGAAAGTATAGCCTTGTTTTCTATTATTCTACCTCAAATTATCTATATATTTTCATTGAGGAGCAAAATGATTGCTTAAAGAAGTGATGTATATAAGGGTTTAGCTACCAAAAACTGATTGTAAAAAGTAGTGATGTATATAAGAGTTTAGCTACCAAAAAGAATGAAGAGGATTATTACTATCTTAGACCCAATTATCATCTTGTTAAAGGTTTCTAGGGCTAGGTAGGTATTTCTCCCATCGAAGAAGTCTACAAACTTGAATTGATAGTTTAATAGAGACCCCTCTATTTACATTGAATCCAAAGGGCACAATTTATCCTATGTTATTTTCACTTTATAACAATTTGAGGAACCAAAAGTAAACTTGTTCAGCCAAACTAAAAATCTATTCATAACTTTTAAACCAAATATCAATTTTATCACAAAAATTAGAATGTTTTTAGACATGGTGCTATCCAATTTGAAAGCAATAAGTATGGCCTATTTTTGGGTAGTGCATCAAGCTTACTGAACCCATATGCATTTATCTCCTTCCATTTCCAACCATGAAAAGTGCCACTCCTTTTGATCTATTGGTTGCTACTTGTTTCATGTTTTTAAGGTGAAAATAATCCAGTATGACAAAATCCTTGTATTTTCTTTATAGGTGGATGATTGTAATGATACCTTATTTTCTTAATTTTTGGAAAAGGTGGATTATGATGATACCTTATTTTCTCAATTTTTTGAAAAGGTTTGCTTTAGTAATCTAAGGTAGGATAAAAATGAGAAGCAAGTTGTGAGACTAAGTGCCTATACAACATTTTGATTGTGGATGTGGATTTGGTTGTGGAGATCCCATCAAGCATTGTTGGGAAGCTCCAACTGAAATGACTATTTTTATCTTACCATTTATTATTCTTATTTCTCTTAGTACATGAAGTAGACAATGGGAGGCACTTCCTCTCTCTAGAAATTGTCTAATAACTTGAATGCACTCAACATAGTTATTTTCATTTATATAATTCATTACAATGAATTTATTTTTGTATTGAGTCATTTCAATTGATAGGTGTTTCCTTATTTCATGAAGTTCACAAAACTCTTCAAATTTATTTGAAGTTAATTCACCTTATCTATTTTATCTTAGGCACTTCTAGTTTTCAAATTAGTCTGATTTTTTAATATAAGCATTTTAATTCCTTATAATTCTAAAATATTTTAGACTTTTCATTTAAAAAAGGAAACCAATATAATCTGAGAATCCTCATCAATTAGCAACATAAAATAGCTCTTACCTTGTAAACACTCACTCTTGTTGCTCCACAAAAGTGTATATTGATAAGTGTTTAATGGATATGATGTTAAATAGTCCTAAATGGTTCGAAAATCATTCTTGTTTGTTTTCCATTTTGGCACTTCTTGCATATAGTATTTGTCAAAGGCTTTCTAATCTTCAACATTATTCTAAGCATCTTATTTTTATTGTTGATGATTACTAGATTTTGGAAGTTTTGCTAGCTCATTTTTTTGTGTCATGGCTAGCTCTCATCTTCTTGCTCCATGTAGAACTTTTCTCCTTTGATCTCATTAAGGATACAAATGTTGTTCATTATTTCGCTTGCATCCATGAAAATTTTCTTTACATTTTCTTTCATGGTTTCACAACCACTAGCATTAAATGCAAGAGTGTGTCTTGGTTACACATTTAACTCACATTTAGAAGATTATTCTTCAAACTTCCAACATAGAATATATGTTTTCAGTTTTTTTTCATTGTCAAGACTAGGAATGTCTTTCTTATTATCTTCACTATAGCATTGTGCCCAAAATTTGTTTTCCCTTCACTTACCCTTTTCAAGGTGAAGAATTCATTTTTGTCCCCCACTATCAATATACTATTTAATTCAATCCATTCGAGCATAAAAGGTTATTTACGTTAACATGGACATTTTCTTTTCCTTTCCTTATTCCTACTTTTTCAACACTACTATATTTTCCTTCTTTTCTTGGTTATAACATCCTCTGTGTTCTCTCTAGATGGCTCCACAAAATAGATAAAAAATGATCATTGGAAGAAAGTTGCATGTATTTTACCAAAGTCTCCAAATGTTTACATCTAATGTCATTTTTTTTATTAATATTTCACAAGAATAGATAATAACACAATTGTAAAACAACCAATGATAAACAAATGAAAAATCTACAAAACAATTATACATCATTTAGAATGTACATTTGATACTTTATTTAACATAATTTTAACATATATACATTAACAATAATAAAAATGTTATTAAAAATATGTCCAATTATATTTCTCCTGCCCTCTTCCCTTCCTAATAGTAATTCCAAAATGCCAATTTTGTATGTTGTAATCTTATTGAACTGAGCATAACATGTTAAAATGAATGAACTAGGACTATTTTTGTAGCCCGAACTTTTGTATCTAGCCATAACTTTCTAACATGCAGAATAGCATAACATGTCATGCTAACGTAGTTCACACGCTCATCTAAAAATCATAAGATGGAGGGCTAAACAAATAGAGCTATCTGCGAGATAATAGAATGAAATACATCTGCGGGGAAGTCAAGTCAAATAATAAGTCTGCAATGCAAGCCAAGAACTTGTCACCTTCGCAGCCTTTGTTAGATAGGAATGTCAAACAAAAGGTAGCTCGAAGTCCATATATCTTGTTACCATTTTTTTAAACTACATTTGACATCATTAGATTTCAACATGAAAACGATCCAAAACTCTAGTTTGACAGCAAAATGTAATAATAATAATAATAATAATCAAAAGATTCAAGCTTTTAAAGTGGCTTTCACAGAAATCACTCTTAAGAAGTTTGTGGAGTTCAAATATGATTTGAGTCTCCTTCCATTGTTTTGTTTTCTCACTGGAAATATTGAGTTGATATTAATGGTCAATGATGGTATATGTTGAATACCCTTTATCAAATAATTAATAATAACAACTTTATATTTTAGTCATATTAAAGAGAAGATTTCTCAAGTTGAAAAGTTGCCTTTCTGTATTTGTAACTGAAGTCTCTAAAGAAGAAGTAAACGTCATTATGCAAAAGAACTTGGAATCAGAGTCAAAGGAAGTAGTTAAAGTTGTTGGCAGAGTTCAGTCAAATTTGATTAATTCACAATACTAGGAAACGTAACATATTTAAATTTGTCAGGAAAAGGGCTACAGAGATATTATTCACCCAACAAGAAATGAAAACGCAGCTCACAGATGAGACAAATGATGAAATTAGAGGACAGAAAGTAGGTGTTAGAAATAGGAGATCATAAATTGTATTAGAAAAAGCTGCCTTTCTCCCACCATGGTTGGTTATTCAAAATAGATTGGAAAAAGTTTGGTAAAGAAAGTGGGTTGCAAAAGGAAGAAATTATGAACAAAATAGTCAAGAGAGTCGTCTTACTTGAAAGAGACTTTCATATGTTGCCGTAACCTGTCAGTCTAAGAGATAAGGATCATTTTATAGTTTTTTTTTTTTTTTTCCCTCTTTGTTAGATGATTTGTACTATATGGGACTATCAAAATATGAAAGAGACATCTAATTTATAAATGAGATGTAATGTATGCAAAGTTGCATCTAATTTATTAATGAGATGTATATGTTCTTTTTATGTTAAATTTTAATGTACAGAGTGAAACTATATACTATCGACAGTCTAATTAATTGTCATAAGTTAGTGAATGTAGTATTAGGAATGAAAGACTATGAACTAGAATCACTTTTAGTAGAGATGATTTTAAGAACGAAATGTACTAAGTTAGAATCAGTTTAGTAGATTAGTCTTGACAATGAATGATAGTCATCTTCAGAGTCAAATTTTCATTGGGATCTTAGACTTGACAATGAACAAGAATCAATCCCAGCCTCTAATTTGAATTTATATCTTTTTCTTTATTAAGATGAAGGCTCTATTTTCTTCATGATTTAATAGAAATTGGATTTGTACAAATTCTAACAATAAAATAAGTCATAAAGCTTTATCACAACTTAGAAAAAAAAATTTAAATTAAGAAACTGAAATTTTTATTTATAATTAAATAAATAATGAATGAGCCTATTTTCATAGAAGTGGAAATTATGTTCTAAGAAGACATTGTAAAGAGTTATTTTAAAACTTCTAATGTGTATAGGGGCAACAATCTTAAAGGTGTCATAAATATAATATCTAATGTTACTATTGCAATCTAAACTCTCTTATTATGTATATGAGTGTAGAAAAGATAGGAACATTTTCAATAAATAAAGTACACATAAATAATATATCTTAAGATAATTTTAGATTTGGTAGTTGGAAACTTTATATTGGCCAACACTACGAGTTTCAACATCATCCAAGATGGCATCACAAAATCAAAATGGAGTAAGATCTCCAAAAACCAAGAGAGGTTGTTGTAGGTCTCTGCAACATGGTCCTATAGCACCTAGAATCACATTCATACCTCGCACAAGCTACGAAAATGTTGTACTCCACTTTTCACATGCATCATACTCAACCAATAGAACATCCTTGCATTCTTGAATTGTGCAGTGTAATTTTCTAACCATATAATGTGTTGATTGTATCTTTCATCTCTTTCCCTCAAATTATCATAGAAAACCCTAAAACATCTTTGCGCAAACTCTAATGAATGAGTTTGATCATCGCTGATATAGAAGTTATTCATCGCTGATATAGAAGTTATACTCTCTTAATATTTTCTATCATCCTCTATGCTATCATGTGCATGAATAAAGGCTATGTGTACAAAAATTGACACTTGTATAGAGTTGTAATACGTTGGTTGCACTTCATTTTGAGGTCTTAGTGTATAGTTTTCAGCAAAGTCAACAACTGACACAGTTGTACCCAAGGTAAAAGTGTCCTTACATAACTTGAATTTCTCATCTAACCATCTAGCTCTATGTGTATGACCTATGTAGTCATAATCTATTTTCTCTTGAAATAATTTCATAAAGTCAGCTACACATACATCACTTTTCACTAATTCACACCTCTTTAATTCTTTTCCATCTTTAACACCATATATAACTCATTTGTACTTTCTAAGAGAAAATAATGTCTTACCAATTTCATGTGTGTTACCGAGATGTAGGCATCTATGCAACTTTTACAAACCACCACATTGAGGGCAAAAACCTTTCAAACACATGGTCTTATAATAAATGCACCCAATCATCTTGTTTGCATAGTACACTTGCAATAAATTCTCTCGATGACTTAGGAGGTAATTGTAGACCACATTCTTGTAATATTTCGTTAGTATGAAAAGTACAACATATATAACAATAAACATCATAATGCATAAAAAACTCAACATGAACCCTCCAACAACATGTAGTGCGTGTATGATTTATCTTAACATAGAATGGTTTTGTCATCTCAAAAAACCTTTGACTAATTTTAATTTGAGGAAATCTATGAAGAAACATTTCATAAGATTGTGTCTTAGTTGTATCCAAAAAATGTTTTGCATGTGGCTTACGGTTTGTTTTTATGATTCTTTTTTTGACAACATCTTTTTGGTTTGGTGAAGCCCTTGTGTTGTCACGCCAAAAGTTTTTTATTAATGTTCTTAGTGTATCAACAATAACTTTATCCTTACATGAGATTCTACCTTGGAATGACCAAAAAGAAGTCTCATTAGAATTATTAATTTTCTCTCGCCTTACTCATTAGAATTCTTAATTTTCTGTCACCTTACTAAGGCTTTGACTACCATTGTTCTACTTATCCTTTATGATTTACTTTTTTTGCTTACCATATGATTTTTTGCCATTTCCTTTCCCATTATGGTTGATGTGAGGACCTATTGAGTTGTATCAACATCATTAGTAGGTGCTTTTGAACCAATGGATTTGGATGCATCAAAGAGATTTCTAACAATGGTTCTTTCACTACTATTTTCAAATGTTCTTAACCCCAAAATTCTCATTGTCTCTCTAAATTTCAAATTTTCAACCATTTCAACAACAAGTTGGCATCTTCCACTTTGATTTAAATTTTCAAATTAGTTATTCCAAATCTTTTGAATGATTCTCCTACAATTTCTTTCTGACATTTTATCATGCATTGGCTTCAAAATATTTTCATCAATGTCAATTAGAAACTTTGGTTTTCTATGAATTATTCTAGGAGATGTTGATGTATGTGAATGCTTTATATTTTCATTACTTACATCATGTACATTCATCATTTCAACTTGAGATGTTGCATTAGGGGCATAAGGTGACATAAGTGTATTTTTCATAATCATTTCAATTGGGGTATGTTGAACATTTTTGTTTGTCAAATTATGTGTGTTTTTGACATCAATATCAATAGGTATATTTTCATCACTTACATTGGAGGCATTTGATGATGTACCTTCATGTAATCTCCTCATACGCTCCCTTGTTTTTTCCTTTGCTACGTCTCATTTTTCAATCATTCCCCTCTTGCTCTTTCCCATGATTATAGATGCAAATTACCCTACAATCAATAACATGAATCAAATAGACAATAAGATACTAATATGATTATTTTATGCTCAATCATAAGATACTAACATAAAATAAAATGTTGGCACATGAAAAATATAAAATTTAGCATTTCCAAGCATAAAAACTTACACTTGTATACCTGGTATACAAATACATGTGAACAACAGTAGAATCTAGTCCAAACCACACTGAAACAACATTATAACCATTGACATGCAATTTTATTTACAGTTTTCAATACCTCAAACGGGTTCTAGTTTACTACTCCATAAAGGTAGATAAAGAGATAGAAGGGGATACGAAGAGGGAGAGTGAATGAGAGAGAGAGAGAGAGAGAGAGAGAGATTAGGGGATATGATAGAAAGAGTGAGAGAGATGGAGAGAATGAAAGAGAGGGAGAGAAGGGGATAACAGAAAGAGAGAGGGGGATAGGATAAAGAGAATGAGAGAGAGAGAGAGAGAGAGAGAGAGAGAGAGAGAGAGAGAGAGAGAGAGAGAGAGAGAGAGAGAGAGAGGTTAGCAGATGGGAGAAAGAGAGAGAGGATATGAGAGTTTATGTGTTTGTGTGTGTGTGTGTGAGAGAGAGAGAGAGGTTAGGGGATAGGAAAAAGAGAAAGAGGGGATGAGAGAGAGAGATGGAGAGAATGAGAGAGAGGGAGAGAAGGGAATAACAAAAAGAGACGGGGATAGGGGAGAGAGAGAGAGAGAGAGAGAGAGAGAGATGGATTAGAGAATTAGAGGATATGATAGAAAGAGTGAGAGAGAGAAGAGAGAGAGAGAGAGAGAGAGAGAGAGAGAGAGAGAGAGGGGGGGGGAATAGGGGAGCAAGAGGACAGAGAAAGAGATTAGGGATATTGATATAAAGAATGAGAGAGAGAAGGGGATAGGAGAAAGAGAGACGAGAATAGGATAAAGAATGAAAAATTAGAGTGAGTGTAGTGCCTGCCCCTAAGTCGCATTTCAGTTATCCTTGCCAAACTCTTTTAGGCCAATTTGATACTTGATATTTAGTAGCATTACTTTCAGATTTTTAGATATTATTTCAAACTTAGTTGATTATATGATGAGATTACTTGGTACTCTATATTTCATGCATGTATGATGATTATTCAATGTTTTCAATTATCGATGATGATTAGTTAGATGGTTTATTATCACATGTGATTTCTTATGGATACTTACCCCATACTGCATGTGTATGGTGTGTGTGTTTGTTTTCTTTATGTATGGTGTTTCTGATGTGGTTAAGGAAGGGAGTCGTAGTCACCTGCTAGTCGAGATCTACATGATGCACCACTTCCTGCCATTGTCTATTTAGCTTAGAATATTGTGTCTGTACATGTGTGGATTTTATGCAGGTTGTAGGTACTGAGTATCGAATTCCCTGAATTGCCAAGATGAGTGTACCCTATCGCATTATCTCAATGGTAAGAGAGGGGAGATAAACTCTTAAGTCCAAATCCTAAACCCTTTAGTCATTTGTCCTAATTGATAATTAGGACAAGTATCTGAGTTGAGTACCCTCTGAATGCGTCGAATGACGTTAATTCATGATTATAACCCTTTGTTTGATTTAGTATGTGTTTTTCTATGATGGGTTTTCATATGTTGTTTTATGAGTCCTTGGTGTATTTTCTATTAATTAAGTCTAATTAAAAAGATTAATTAATGATTTAATTTAATAGAAAATTATTATGACATTTTAATATTTAATTATATTTAATTAATTAAATAAAAAGAATTGAATTTGGAGATAGAAGTCCAAGGATAAATTTAGAACGTGATAATATTTAGTTAATTTAATAATAATATATTTAGGGTTCATTTTTAAATAAATGCTAAATATTATTGTTATTTAAGTTAATTAAATATTTTATCAATTAAGTTTATAAAATAAATTAAAAGTAAAAAGATATTAAATTATTAAAAGATTCTAGATTGCATGATGTGAGCATGAGTTGAAAATAAAAGTAATTAATTAAAAAATAAAATAAGTGAAAATAATAATGTTGTTTTAATTGCATAAAGTGCGCATGGGATTAAAAGTAATAAAGATTAAAAATAGAAGTCAAGATGGAAATTAAATAAAGTTATTTAATAATCCAATTTAATGTGTATGAAAAGATTAATGCAAGATAAAAGAAAGATTAGTAAAAGTTAATTTTGAGTTTGAGTCTTGTGAGCAAGGAGTCCTCTTGGGTGAATGCACAATTAGTGCCCCGATTTGAGGGAGAAACTCCTTATCACAACTTTGGGGATTCATTTTTGGGGGACATGAATTAGGATGGGGAATTTTGGAGACAGAAATGGGGAGAGATAGATTTTGGGAATGAATTTTGGAAGCACGAATTGGGAGACGAGAATTGGACGTGAATATTTGGAAGCTAGTTTTGAGAGAAGAAACTTCTCCCACAAATCTTTTCAGGTGTTGCGTTGTTAGCATCAGAATCCAAGTAGATTCTTGTGTTTTAAATTCACATAATAAATAACATTTTCTATCCTTCCTGTCTTCTTCATGTCTGTGAATTGTTTGTGCATACTTCTCTATGATGAATCTTTCAGTATTATATTTTGATTTTACTGGAATGCTTTTGGGGTTCTTCTGTATACATGGGGATTAATATATTGTTAAAAACCTTCTTTTAGTAGATGAAAAATTGTAAATTAATCTGGGAAGGGTTTGATTTTGAAAATGGAAATTTTGAGTTAAGAAAATTGAATGGTTATACTTTATTCTCCTATCAGATTAAAAATTGCAATTATATATATTTATATATATAAAATAATATGTTTGGATTTAGTTTTATTAAATTATAAATTAATTAATTAATTAATTCAATTCAATTATATTTACATATTAAAAAAAATGGTGATGTTAAACTTTAATCATAATAAATTTTAATATATTTAATTTTTTTAAATATATATATATATATATATATATATATATATATATATATATAATTAAATTTGGGAAGGGGGGGAATTAACCCCACCCCATCCCCTTACCTGTCTGCAATGATTATACCTTGCTACTGATGCAAGGTCGGTGGCAGCAGCAGTACACAGTACTGATGCGGCCGCAAGCCCTGCGGCAGCCATAGGGAAGCCACGGCCAAGGTCGGCGGGCCTTTAAGTAAACGCATGTGTATTTAATACATAGCGCATGGTTATTTTATGCACTTTTTTGTTATGTGTTTTGATTTATTAAATATTTTTAATATATTTTAATTAAAATTATTAAATGTTTTAAATTTACTAATATATTAAAATTAAAATTATTAATATTTTAAACTTATTAAATTTTATTAAGTGTTAAATATTAAATGCTTGTTAATAGTAATAATGTCATTTATTAATAATGATAATTAATTATTTATTGATAGAGTAAGATTCTTTTATTAATTACTTTAATTAAACGAAACTTAACTAAGTCTAATTAGTATACGAGAATATATAGTGGAAATTAGACTTATAACTATTGACTTTAATAAAATCAGAATTATTTATATTAGAAGAATTATCATTATTATTTTAATAATTATCTATTATTTTCTTATTTTCAAGGAAATGACTTAATGGGGTAATTTTATATTTAATTTGAAGAGACAAATGGGCTTAACTAAGGGTTAAGATGTAATCTTTTAAACTTGAAAACTTACACTAGAATGGAAACTAGAAACCTTACTATAAATTAAAATATATGTGTTTTCAAGACTTGACCAAATTGAGATATTATCTTGTCTGAACCACGTGTTGTCTATGTTTTGGGGTTTTGGGTTTGTCCTAGTGTTGACTAGTTTAGGACATTTACCAGAGGCTTGGGGGTTGTGTGATTGTGGTGATATGATGTTTTGATCTTGATCTTTTGAAACCCAACCTTGTTGATGTGTTGATGTGCTCTATGATGGATGTATTTACTGGTTGTTGTTGCTTTCCAGTTTCCTTATGTGAAGTTGAGGTGTTTTAAGTGGTCATTTTTTATGATGTCATGTTGTGACATGTTTTGACTTGACCATTATGAAGTCTTCGATCAGTTTTGTGATATATTATTGGGATTCTTTCTGGTTGCTCGTTGGAGAACCATTGGATACTGCAATTTATCATTGATGCCTTTAGTTGGTGATAAAGAACTATTGTGATCATTATGATTATCATTTGATGCTTTCTAGTTTTCTCGTTGAGAATTGATGTGATTATTGTGGCTTATCTTTTGATACTTTCCAGTCGCTTGTATAGGGTTGAGGTGATTTTGTGATTTGTGATTTCATGAGCCTAGGGTAGGTTATCTATGTGTAGTGTCGAGAAGTGGCTTGCAATGAGGGACGGGAGACCCAAAGTGGCTCTGGGGATGACTCATTGTAAGTTGCTTGTTTTAATAAGTGAAAAAATCTCACCTAAATACTGACTTAAATGAATCTAATAAGATAACTATATGTTCTCTCCCATACCTTGAGTGCTAGTACAGACTAGGATGGGGTAGAGAGAACACTTGGTTGTGACCTTGCATTCCATAGTGGATACTAGTGGCCATAGGATTACTAGGGACTCGAGATTCCTGAGGGATTTTTCAGGTAACTTCCAATGTGATTTGTGCGATGACACTTTCCCGCTTACATAGTAGGTTTCCTACGTGTCTTGTGTGCCTCTGGGTCTAGATGTCTATCTATGTTGGAACCTTTGAGTTAGTATACTTTTAGGATTTTCTAGACTTAGAGAGTATCTGTGTTTTTTGTTTTGATATCCTGCTTGGGACTTGAGACTATCTCCTCAGCGCGATGGGAGTGGACCATTTAGTTTTTACATGGTCGAGTGGTAGTGCTTTTTACTCTTACCATTGAGATCCGTCTGTGGTCACCGTGGCTGGAGCTTTCTTGGTTGGCATTTACCTCCATTTTGTTCATGGAGTATTATGATGGATAGTTAGATTTATGATCGGTATTTTATCATTATGGATGTATGGATGTATCATTTATGGTGAATGATTTCATTTATTTTACTGTACTTTGTATCATGGATTTGAGTGATGTATTTCTATTTTTACATATGTATATTCTTTTAAGCCTTTCATACCCTGTAACATGTACAATGGACGAATGAACATTCTGAATTAATTTTCCAAGAGGCATTCGGAACAAATGTATATTAAATGGACATTGGACTTATCATTATTATTTCATGTGGATATGGTAGTTGATAGACTTAGAATTAATTAAATTTAAATGTGACTCAACGTCTTGGGATCCTTAAGGAATGTAACCTGTTATGTATGTTTGTTGATGATTACATGTTATTGCTTCCACTACTGTGTGTTTGATGTGTATGTTATACTTTTTTACTTCAAGAAAAAATAAAAATGTTTAGCAAACTTAGTAAAACTTTAGGTTAATTCTTTTGGATCCCTTGGAACAGCATTACAGTGGAGTGTTGTAGAAAGAGGATGGAGACAAGGATATGATAGACACTTTTTTATTAGAATACATAACCTAATAGCTCTAGCTCTCTCTCTCTCTCTCTCTCTCTCTCTCTCTCTAACCTTGTGAAGTAGTAATAAAAAAACTAGATTGAGTTTTGTAGAACCTGATTAGGTTCTGAATGCATTTTAAATTTTCATAACCCAATTGGGTTATGGCTTTGTGATAGCCTAAGAAAATGACCCAAAGGCTTGGGAGACTAATTTCCCTCCATTTTTTTCCTTTAGATGATTTTCCATCTTCTAAGATGAATTCTCATCTTTGCCTTCACTAGGTTTTCTAGTGTTGAAGTGGGTATCTCTAAAATAACCACCATAATCTTACATGTTTTCTTAGCTTTCTAACCATATAATTTTTTCTTTTTTTTGGACAATATTAACATTGTAAAGTTTAATTACTTTTATCAATGCCTTGACATTCCTCACAGACATATGTCTACCATTTTTTTAATAAATCTTTTTATACTCAACCCAATTCAAAATAAAGTATATATTGATATTCTACACTTGATTTATACACTTAAAAATTAAAAAAAAACATTTTTTATTATTTTGATGCAAGTTATGCTCAACATATGGGGTAAGTGCACAAAGTTGTGGTGCCAAAAGGGGGGTATAAGTGGACACCTTTTTCCTGAAATCAACAAATTCTGGACTTCAACAAGAATTTGAAGATAGTTACGCTCAAAATTTTAAGATATCATAAAAACAAAAGTCATAGTCTTTTGAATCTAGTTTCTAAACTACTAATTTTTTTTCAAAATGGTTTAGTTTTAGGTCCTCAAAAAAGGGGGCCACAGAAAGTGGTACTGTTTATTCCAAAAAAATAACATAGTACAAAGTGTGGCCCCCCTAAAATTTTAACTTTTTTTTTGAAATTCTTTAATCGCTCCAGTCAAAAGTTACCTAACACTATGTAGTTTATCCCAAATTTTTCAGGTAATTTTATAATGTGTATTTTTTTTTTAATGAATTTTTTAATTAGACCCATCCCAAAAACATGAAATATTTGTGTGCTCCCCCTAGAAATGATTGAAAACTAATCTAAAATCAAAACTTCTTTTTTTCAAAGTGTGTAGAATGGAGTCTAGTTTCTAAAAAACTAAGTTGTTACAAAATTTGATGAATGAGCTAAAATCTACAGCCCAATTAGTACATGGTGGTTTTTGACAAAAAATGAACATACATTCAAAAGAAATTATAGATGAAAGACTTAAAATAGTTCAAATTAAAAATAAATTATATGGTTAGATAGCTAACGCAGAGATCTATAATGTTATGTAACCTGATCTTATCGATACCCAACCACGAGGAATCTTGAAGGGGAGCACACAAGAAAAATCAATCATTTTTTGTATGTTTGCTGGAAAACACGTCTCAAACCTATTTATAAACTCCAAACCTTTGGGTTGGATCTCCAAGGCAAAACCAAGCCTTGGGCTTGGTTTTAATGCAAAAATTTGAATAGCGTGTGCACCCTATTAAAATGCTATTGAATTCAAGGTAGTGCGCACATGCTATAGTGCGCATGCACTATTGAGTCCTAAATTGCAAACCAAAACCAAGAGAGAGCTAGGGGGTGGGGCAAGGGAATGGCTATTTGTGTGTGTGAGAGAGATAGAGAGAAAGTAGGGGATGGGAGAGGGGAGAGAGGAAGTGAGAAAGAGTAGGGGTGGCAGAGAGAGTATAGGATGGGAGATAGAGGAAATGTTAGAGAGTAGGGGTGGCAAAGAGAGTACAAGATGCAAGAGAGAGGAAGTGTGAGAGAGAGAGTAGAGGTGGCAAAGAGAGAGTACGGGATGGGGGAGAGAGATTGAAAGTAGGGGATGGGAGAGAGAGGAAGTGTGAGAGAGAGTACAAGTTGGGAGAGAGAGATTGAGAGTAGGGGATGGGGGAGAGAGAGAGTAGGTGGTGGGAGACGGAGTGGGAGAGGAAGAGCGAGAGAGAGGAGGATGGGAGTGCATTTGTGTGAAAGAGAGAGAGTAGGGAATGGGAGAGGGGGAAGATAGAGTAGCTTGAGAGAGAGTAGGGGATGGAAGAGAGAGTAGGTGATGGGAGAGGGAGTGGGAGAGGGAGAGAGAGAGTGTGAAAATGTGAGAGAGGGTAGGGGGTAGCAGAGAGAGAGTAGAGAGGGAGAGAGTGAGAGTGAGAGTGAGTGAGAGAGAGAGAGAGAGAGAGAGAGAGAGAGAGAGAGAGAGAGAGAGAGTGAGAGAGAGAGAGAGAGTGAGAGTAGGTAGTGGGAGAGGGAGAGCGAGTGAGAGAAAAAGTGGAGGATGGGAGAGGAGAGAGGGGGGATGGGTGTGTGTGAAAGAGATAGAGTAGGGAATGAGAGAGGGGAGAGAGAGATAGAGAGAGTAGGGGATGGGATAGAAAGAGAGTAGGCAATGGCAGAGGGAGTGGGAGAGGGAGAGAGAGGGTGGATGGAAGAGAAAGAGATTAGGCAATGGCAGAGGGAGTGGGAGAGGGAGAGAGAGGGGGGATGGAAGTGTGTGTAAGAGAGAAAGTAGGGGATGGGAGAGAGTGTGAGAGTGTGAGAGAGAGTAGGGGTGGCAAAGAGAGAGAGTGAGAGTAGGGGATGGGAGAGAGAGGGAGAGAGTGAGAGAGAGAGAGATAGTAGGCGATGGGAGAGGGAGTGGGAGGGAGAGAGAGAGGGAGAATGGAAGTGTGTAAGAGAGATAGAGTTGGGGATGGGAGAGAGTAGGCAATCAGAGAGGGAGTGAGAGAGAGAGAGAGAGGGGGGAATGGGAATGTGTATAAGAGAGATAGAGTAGGGGATGGGAGAGAGTGTGAGAGTTTGAGAGAGAGTAAGGGGTGGTAGAGAGAGAGAGAGAGAGTAGGGGATGGGAGAGAGTGTGAGAGAGAGTAGGGGATGGAAGAGAGAGAGTGAGAGTAGGGGATGGGAGAGAGAAAGTAAAGAGGGAAAGAGAGTACTTGAGAGAGAGAGAGATAGTAGGTGGTGCAAGAGGGAGTGGGAGAGGGAGAGAGAGGGGGGATGGGAGTGTGTGTGACAAATCTAGAGAGTAGGGGATGGGAGAGGAGAGAGAGAGGGGGGATGGGAGTGTGTTTCTATGAAAGAGAGAGAGTAGGGGATGGGAGAGGGGAGAGAGAGAGTAGGGGATGGGGGAGAGAAAGTAGGTAGTGGGAGAGGGAGAGGGAGAGGGAGAGAGAGAGAGAGGGGGGGAATGGGAATGTGTGTAAGAGAGACAGAGTAGGGGATGGGAGAGAGTGTGAGAGTGTGAGAGAGAGTAGGTGGTGGCAGAGAGAGCTTGTATGGGATGGGAGAGAGAGAGTGAGATTAGGGGATGGGAGTGTGAGAGAGAGTAGGGGATGGGAGAGAGAGAGAGAGAGTGAGAGTAAGGGATGGGATGGGAGAGAGAGAGAGAGTAGAGAGGGAGAGAGAGAACTTGAGAGAGAGAGTGAAAGGATGGGAGAGAGTGAGAGAGAGAGTAGGGGGCGATAGAGAGAGAGAGTACGGGATGGGAGAGACAGAGTGAAAGTATGGGAGAGAGTGTGAGAGAGAGTAGGGGATGGGAGAGAGTGTGAGAGAGAATAAGAGTAGGGGATGGGAGAGAGAGAGTAGAGAGGGAGAGAGAGAACTTGAGAGAGAGATAGTAGGTGACCTGGGAGAGGGAGTGGGAGAGGAGGAGAGATAGGGATGGGAGTGCGTGTGACAAATCTAGAGAGTAGGGGATGGGAGAGAAGAGAGAGGGGGGATGGGAGTGTGTGTGTGTGTGTGTGTGTGTGTGTGTGTGTGTGTGTGTGTTTGTGTGTGTGTGTGTGTGTGTGTGTGTGTGTGTGTGTGTGTGTGTGTGTGTGTGTGTGTGTGTGCGTGCGTGTGTGCGTGCGTGCATGTCTATGAAAGAGAGAGAGTAGGGGATAGGAGAGAGTGTGAGAGTGAGAGAGAGAGAGAGTAGGGGGTGGCAAAGAGAGAGTATGAGATGGGAGAGACAGAGTGAACGGATGGGAAAGAGTGTGAGAGAGAGTAGGAGGTGGCAGAGAGAGAGAGTACGAGATGAGAGAGAGTGTCAGAGAGAGTAGGGGATGGGAGAGAGTGTGAGAGAGAGTTGGGGATTGGAGAGAGAGAGAGAGAGTAAGATTAGGGGATGGGAGAGCGAGAGAGTAGAGAGGGAGAGAGAGAACTTGAGAGAGAGAGAGAGATAGTAGGTGGTGGGAGAGGGAGTGGGAGAGGAGGAGAGAGAGGGATGGGAGTGCGTGTGAGCGATCTAGAGAGTAAGGGATGGGAGAGGGGAGAGAGAGAGGGGGATCGAAGTGTGTATCTACAAAAGAGAGAGTTTAGGGGATGGGAGAGGGGAGAGAGAGAGTAGCCCAAGAGAGAGAGAGAGAATAGCAGATGGGAGAGAGGGGCGGATGGGAGTGTGTGTAAGAGAGAGTAGGGGATGGGAGAGAGTGTGAGAGAGAGTAGGAGGTGGCAGAGAGAGAGAATGGGGTGGGGGAGAGAGAGAGAGAGTGAGAGTAGGGGATGGGAGAGAGTGAGAAGGGGATGGGAGAGAGTGTGAGAGAGTAGGGAGAGGGAGATAGAGAGAGGGGGATAGGAGTGCATGTGACAAATCTAGAGAGTAGGGGATGGGAGAGAAGAGAGAGGAGGGATGGGAGTGTGTGTGTGTGTGTGTGTGTGTGTGTGTGTGTGTGTGTGTGTGTGTGTGTGTCTATGAAAGAGAGAGAGTAGGGGATGGGAGAGAGTGTGAGAGTGTGAGAGAGAGTAGGGGGTGGCAAAGAGAGAGTACGAGATGGGAGAGATAGAGTGAAAGGATGGGAAAGAGTGTGAGAGAGAGTAGGAGGTGGCAAAGAGAGAGAGAGAGTACGAGATGAGAGAGACAGAGTGAGAGGATGAGAGAGAGTGTGAGAGAGAGTTGAGGATGGGAGAGAGTGTGAGAGAGAGTTGGGGATATGATAGCGAGAGTAAGAGTAGGGGATGGGAGAGAGAGAGTAGAGAGGGAGAGAGAGAGAGATAGTAGGTGGTGGGAGAGGGGAGAGAGAGAGCAGCCCAAGAGAGAGAGAGAGAGAGTAGCGGATGGGAGAGAGGGGTGGATGGGAGTGTGTGTAAGAGAGAGTAGGGGATGGGAGAGAGTGTGAGAGAGAGATAATGGGATGGGAGAGAGAGAGAGAGAGAGAGTGAGAGTAGGGGATGGGAGAGAGTGTGTGAGAGAGAGTAGGGGATGGGAGAGAGAGTAGAGAGTAGGGGATGGGAGAGGAGAGAGAGAGGGGGATGGGAGTGTGTATCTGTAAAAGAGAGAGTTTAGGGGATGGGAGAGAGAGAGTAGCAGATGTGAGAGTGTGAGAGAGAGTAGGGAGATGGGGGAGAGAGAGAGAGAGAGTAAGAAGTGGGAGAGGGAGGATGGGAGTGTGTGTGAGAGATCTAAAGAGTAGGGGATGGGAGAGGAGAGAGGGTGAGAGAGATAGAGAGAGTAGGAGGTGGGAGAGGGAGAGCGAGAGAGAGTAAAGGATGGGAGAGGGGAGAGAGAGAGAGTGTAGGGGATGGGAGAAGGGAGAGAGAGTAGGAAGAGAGAGAGAGTAGGGAGAGAGAGAGAGAGTAGGGAGGGTGGAGAGTGATGAGTTCTCACATAGTGCGTATGCGCTATAGCGCATACACACTATGTGAAATCACCTAAAAATGGTCAAAAAGAAACTTTGGGGCCCGTTTCATTCATTCTCTGCTTTTGTTCTGTTTTGCACTCTGTTATCCCGACAGAAATTGCGGGTTTCAACACAGCACACTCTTTCAAGGTGGAAAACACTATTTCAAGCTAACAAACACTATTTCAAGGTGGAAAACACTTTTGGAAGCTAGCAAACACAAATTCAATCATTGGATACACGATTTGAAGACTTTTTGAATATTCCTTGTATAGAAAAGGTTAGTGCAATCTATTTTAAATATTGTTTGTTGATATATAGATACAAATTTGATTATAATTTGACATGTTGTTTAATATATAGTGAATTCATTGAAATTTGTAGTTTCAATGAAATGTTATTTCGAAATGGTTAGAAATTTGACAAGTTGTTATATATATATATATATATATATATTGTGTATTCATTCAAATAATTATAATTTTTATATGTATTTGAATAATTTGTAATTTCCACATTTTAAGTAATTCAAATGTTTGAATAATTTGACATGTAGAAATCATCATCATGCCAAGGAAGAAACCAAAAAATCAAACAAATGAAGATAGGGAGAGAGATTTGGCAATTAAAAGAGATAAAATGAAATTACTATGTGAGCAAAGAAAATTGCAAAGAAATAATGAAGAATTGACTTTCGAAGAGGATCAAGAACCACCGGTACCAAGAAACAAAGAGGAAGAATTGGAAAGACAAAGAGAACGAATGAGACTGTTACGCTCAAGAAGACAATTGAATTGTGAAGCTACACCATCTTCTAATGTTGGATTCATATCATCTGCTACACCATCTTCCAATGTTGAAGTCATATCATCCTCTCATGCTGAAGAGACACCAATTTGTAGATCCGACGATATACACACTCCATCATGTCATGTTGAAGGCACAACATCAACACATCAAGTAGGTGATATTCCATCTTTTGCATCTTATTGCCAAGGCACATCATCTTTAGTTCAAGGTACGCAATACACTCAACCTTATATTGATGTTCAAAATGTTGAGAGAATTGAAGAGATTATAACACCTTCTAGAATTCATTTTAGAAGACCAAAATATTTGATTGATATTGATAGTAACATTTTGAAATCAATGCCTGACAAGATTAGCAAGCGTACTTATCAAAGAAAAGTTAATCGTATGTGAAGATTATTTTTTGATGAATTAAATATTATAGGTCAATGCCAATTATTTGTTGAAATGATGAGGAATTTAAAATTTAGGCCTATCATGAAGATTCTTGGGCTAAGAACGATGGATGATTCAAATTAAAAAAACATTGTAAAGAATGTAATGAATGCTTATGACAAAGTGGGTTCTAAATCATGCACCAAAGATAGTAATATCGCAAGATGAGTACTTACATCGACAATAGTAAGTAGCCAAATGAAGAAAGCTGGACTCATGAGAAATACAAGAAAAATATTAAAAATTGGTAGAGGTACTCTAAGGAGAGCCATGCTAAGGCGTGAGAGATTGGAAGATCCAACAAAAAATGAGTTATGGACATTTAGCGGTAGACTACCGCGAAAGGATAAAGAAATTAGTGAAGCCTTGAAATCATTGATCAAAGATTTTTGAAAAAATAACACACGTGTTTCCCCTAATCAAAGAGATGTTATAAGAAGGAGGATTGGTAGCCAAAATCGCGAGCCACATGCTCAACATTTTTTGGACACAACTCAGACACAATTTTTTGCAAAATTTATTGGTATGTATCCTCAAATTCGAATAAGTCAAAAATTTTTTGAGATGGGTAAACCTTTTTATGTGAAGATAAATCACACACGCACAACTTTTTTTTGTAGGATACATATTGAATTTTCTAACCATTTTGATGTTCTTAGGCATATATGCATAATTTTGCATTCTCAGTTTGTTTTGCAGGATTGTGACATAAATGAGCCACCAAGATCTTCAAGGGAATTCATATCCAACATTTTATGTGAAATAAGGGACGGCCAACAATTTTACAAGA
Source organism: Cupressus sempervirens (assembly GCA_028749045.1). Lineage (NCBI taxonomy): Eukaryota > Viridiplantae > Streptophyta > Pinopsida > Cupressales > Cupressaceae > Cupressus > Cupressus sempervirens. The sequence goes on along the minus strand of CM053790.1, from coordinate 719,562,357 downwards.
CATCATGCTTGGATGGTATGTACTTATTTTGTGGTTCTTTGCAACTTTTATCAACTTGTCAACATATGGATAGTACACATGCAATTGGAAATGAAATAGTAGATTACAAAAAATTTAAGACAATGACATATGCTCTAAAAGACGGGAAACATGGTAAAGGATGTGATTTAGTCATTGAAAAGATTCCAGTGTATGAGTTCATGAAGATTTTTCGTGAAAACATTATTTATGAGTATGCAAGGCATACCTATAGAGCTTGATGGCTGGATTTGCAATTCAAGTTGTGCAAGGATATGTTTCCATTGGATACCATTGTTTTGGTTGTAGATTTCGCAAAGAACTACACACTACAACCACAAAATGAGGTGCAAGCAAAGTATTATACTTCTCAACAGGTTTCCATATTTGTTCACATAACATTCATGCATTCACCTACAAGTACAGAGGATGACAGGAAGATTTTGAGAGAGTATCATTTTTACATCATCGATGATCGATCACATTCTACGGAGTTTGTACATGGTTGTTTTCAACTATTTTATGGAGATTTGGCTAACAGGGGCATCACATATCGTCAGCACATTATTTGGTCAGAAAATTGTGCATCTCAATTCAAGAACACACGGATGTTCTATTGGTTGAGCAGGATGCACAAGTTGTGTAGAATTCAATACATGTGGAATTTCACAGAGGCTGGTCATGGAAAGGGAGAGCACGATGGTGTAGGCGCATGCATCAAAAGAGCCTTAGCTCGTGAAGAACTAAAGTACAAAGATGGAGCAATATTGACAGATGCAAAAAATCCATCGTCCAGTGGTGTAACGCTACAATGGGTCCAGGTAAGGAAGGTGAGTCTACGGTTCGTAGATTTTTTTGGTTGATAGATAATACTAACATTGCACCATATCAAGATTGTTGCACACTAACAGGATCTAGTGAGTTGCACTCTTTTAGAATCTCTAATGCAGGTTCATGGAGTATCCACACACGAAAAATGGCATGCTACTATCCATCATGTGCAGAGGAAAATTGGGATGACTGTGAGTCGACTGAATGGGTGGACAAATGGGATATATGGGTTTTGGACCCAATTGACACCTATCGTCCCCCACAAGCACTGGAAATGGTATAGATGGAATCGTCTATTGAATTTGACCGCTTGTCTGATCTAGTGTAACCTGGTAATATATATATTTATATATCTTTGTAATTTCAATATGTAACTTTATAACTTTTACGCAAGTATTTTCTGAATTAATGACCGCATTTTGTACATTTGTCACTACAGGCCATGTTTTTGCTATTATTGCACCTGAAGACAATGAAGAAGGGACAGATTATTATTTGTGTCGTTGTGTTCAAGCAAAACAAAAATTGGATCACTTAGTTATAGATGGTGAAGGTTTAGAGTACCATGTCGGTGCGATGGTTGTAACCGGCACATGGCTTAGACGATATTCTATGAAGAACCCTAACTTGTGGTTATTCGAGGATTGGCAAACAGAGAGGAAGATTCTTCATTATTCAAATCTTGTTGTCGCATCAAATGTCCACTTGATAAAATGTGGTGGAAAACCACATAATAAGAATCTTTGGAAAGTTCACGAGTCTGACCACGAGGCAATACTTGAGACATTAAAATGTCAAGCAGATCCAGTTGGCTCATTAGATTGAATACAGAGAGAGGGAGAGAGAGAAAGAGTGATCAACTGGATCCAAATACATTGTTGCAACCTCTTCCCCAAGATTGTCCACATGACTAAGGTGGACCATATTGCTATGATGCGTAAGTGATGAGATTTAGTTTAAATCATAGATTTTATGTTTTGATTTGTTTAGAATCTAGATTTTTTGTTTTGATGTCTCCAATTTTTTTAAAGCTAGAACAATATTTTTCATATTTTCTTATTGTGACGATATTTTTCTTTCATTTCATGTTCTCTTGGATGACAGGAGGGAGAGAAGAAAAATAAGTAGATTTCCAAACAGCCAGCCACCCTTCTTCATGTAATTTATTCATTTAAGGTAAAAGTCCCATTTCCTTTGTTTGGCTTTGGTATTTGGTTATTTAAACTCATTATTCTAGTTGGACCTTCGTATGTTTGAATTTGGGATTATTTAGTGTCTATTTGTTATGATTATACTGAATTATTAATTCTATGATGTTTCTATTATTTAATTATTTAAAATAAATTAAAACTTTTTGTATAAAATTATTATTTTTTATTTCTATCTATTTGTTATGATTATTTCTATTATTTAAAATAAATTAATTCTATAATATCTCTATGATGAACTATTTATATTTCTAAACTTTACATATTTTAAATTAGATATCTCTCGACTTAATTTACCAAAAAAATTAATTAAAATTTTAGGTATGCTAGTAGTAGACCATGACCAACAATCAAACTATTATAACAATACAAATACATTTAAATAGTAATGTAAGAATGGTTTAGTTCACATAAAAAATAAGTCTATCTTAGATATTCTAAATACATCACAAAACTTTATCGCTTCAAAAAAATTGGAATTTCTCCCATCTACTTGAGTTCCCATCAATTGTCCATAAAACTGGGAAAGGGAATAGGTGCTATGCTCCCAATCCCAACATCCTCCTATCCACTACTAGGAGATGTGTGTAATGTAGGATTCAGCTCCATCAACTTAGTCATTTTTTTCACTAGTTGATTGGGACTCTCACCATTTGTTGCCAACTATGGTGACAATGCTTGGGGTTACACTTATTAAGTAAGAATATTTCCTAATCTAGGGATTAGAGCATTGAACATATCAGAATGTGATTTATGCTATGGGAGAAGAGGTATGTTGGGCATACTAATTGATTCTAGGGCTAGTGCAATTACATCTCCTTCCACTAGTGTTGTAAATATAATTTCTATAGTTGTTGAAGGTGCACCTCCAATATTTGGTCTATATCTCTTTCAAACATTTAGATTATCCTCTCTTTCTTTCCTCTTCTATTCCTTTAGTGCAACCTTCTCCGCAACTCATTTTCCCCTCTCTATAGCATCTAAGATCTCATTTCTTGCAATCTTTTCCTTTCTCCCATCTTTCCTATCCCTGATCTTCTCCTTCATGTAAAGTGCATTAGCCTCAAATAACTTCTTAATCTCTCTTGTTCCTTAGAATTGTTTATCCTTTTCTTTGGTAGCTATAGGAATCTACTGGGTAAACCACTATGTTGTTTTCTGTCTAGTGGCATGTAACGTATAAAATCAACATCTCCATCATAGTCATTTTGGGCCTGGGTATCAAAAAATTGTTAACTATTTATTTCATCATGGTTGCCACCATTTGCAAAGCATTAGATGACGTCCTTGGGGTCAACATGTGGTGGGGATGGAATTAAAAGGGAAACATTTTCATCCCCACAAGTATTTGGTTACCCAAGGTTTGTGACAACCTCCTACTACCAATCTGGTTGTGAATCTTGCATTAGCAAGCTTAATCTAATATCAATGTTTGTTGTATTCTCAAGGTTTTATCTCCTATAATAGTCCACTGGCTGGTTCAAGTTTTCTGGTTGGGTATTTTTAGGTGCAATTGTACCTAGTCCCTTCATATTTTGTCCATAACTCCTCAACAAAGTGTTAATTGGTTCATCTAATAAACCATTGATTTTTAGGAAGGATTCAATAGTGATTTCCTCCCCCTTGCTTTACAACTCATCAATATTTGCATCATCTACAGTAGTTGTTTCTTCTGATCCACTACTTGTGGGTTGTGGTTTAGATCCCTATTTTCCATCCTCATCAACAATGAAGCACTTTCTTGGGCCTATATCATTCACTAAAACCTCCCTATTCAAAGACCATATCCCTATCCTATAGAAACCACTCATTATATTATCGGGTGTAAGTGCCAAATTGGAGGCTTTGCTGAATAACATTCCTAACTCCTCACGACCAATATTGATTTGAGGGTTCCTAGCCAACCACACATTCCAAATATGTGTTAAGTAAGATTTTAATGGTGAGAAAAAACTAACATCTAATGATTGACACGTATAGATGGTATACGCTATGATGTCATATGGATTCCATGATCATCAAATACTAGAAGACACCTTTTTGAGAGAAACACCCCACATGGAATTGTTCTTACAAAGTGGTCTAGCCAATTCAAGAATAATTATTTCATCATCCATCCATGTACTTGGACTGCCATGCAGGCCTTGAGATCATAATTGAAAATGTAGTTTTTTATATGTCTCTTAGCCTTGAACAAATAAAAATTGGAATTCTCTAACCAACAATAATGTAAGGAGACCCACCCTGCTAGTTTATGCCACTATGCCCAAACTAACCAATGACTTCTTCTGATCCTATAGGGTTTCTTCCTGACCCTATTCCCAAGAGGATATCTCCCAACTATCCCCTTCCCTAGGATCTACGAACACCAATTGACTATGTCAACTTCAATCACCCCAATATTCAAATGAAGGCATTTTCTCTCTACTAGGAAAATTTGGGCACAAACCCCAATGCAATATCTAGGGTTATTATATGGTCCTCAACTTGATATTTCCAAATTCTCCTAATCATCACAAGACTCCACTCACCAACCCAAATCATAGATGTCCTTTTCTTTCTTACTTGACCTACTAGGTCTAGAGCCCCAATTAGGCCAAAATTTTCAAACTCACTAGGTGCTCTTGCACCATTCTCCCCATGTGACAAAGAACTCATGGTGGATAAATCTGAAGGAATTTCGTAGGAATACCTTTCTTTCCAAAATCACTCTCATCTATCCATGTTACTTCAGATTCTGGTTGATCCTTCCATTTGATAAGATGCTCCATATAGGTGCCATGACAAGTCTTCTTCTTGATTCTTGAATCCATAACCTTTTTAGCTTTTGGCTGAGATTATAATGGGATAGTGACTTCTTCAACCTTTGATTTTGTTTTTCCTTCTATGAATGTAGGCCCTTTATATTGAACTTAGTCCTTGACATTAAAGATAAGGTAAATTTCCAAGTTTGGTGGGAGTTCTATTTTGTCGGCATTAGAACCATAATTTGCAAGTACCTTACAAGGTCCTATCCTATGCATTTGTAGCTTGGTTGGAACACCCTATGCAAGTACCAAAAATTGTCCTTGGCATCATATCATGGCCTCAACACCTTGGATCATCTCAAAACATCTCATCTAACATGTTCCAACTCCTTGCACACTCTCAGCAACTCATCTCTTACACTTTCTCAATTTTGCCTCTTCTAGGCTTGTTCCAACTAGCCCTTGCTAGTCACTAATTTGTTGTTTTCTCCAAAATTTTCCACAGAACTTCCTAAAATATTGGGTTATTAAAATACCCTTTTCCTCACTCTAAAATATACTCCAAAACCAACTACACTTGTTTTGTAAAATATCACTCAAAACTGGCTATTTCAGTCTGCCAACTAAGCCTAGTTTGAGGCCATTTACAAAGAAACTCACAATCCCTTGACTTTTGGAACTCCCATGACCCAAAAAAGTCTTAAGACACAACTCAAATGCAAGGATTCTTCTTTTTTTTTGGTCTCATGATCAACTTTACAATGTTTTTTACAAAACCCTCCTTTCTAGCCCCTTTACCCTAGGGTTTTCTAGAACTCTTACTTTGCAATGTCTCTAGAACCCCAAAATGGTTCAAAAACCTTCACTTTGGTTATATTAGATGACTTCAAACATAAAATGCAACTCTTGTTTGGAGAAAACACTAAATCCACCTTGGGAGCAATCACATACCCCTTTTTATGCACTCAAATTTTAGGGAAAACTATGCAAATCTTCTTAAATGGTTTCAACACTCAACTTTTCAAATGGAAATGGTTATTATAGACTCAAACCAACAAGAAAAACCCCAAACTTGAGGTTTCTCAACACTCAACAATCAAATTTCAAAACTGTTACCAGCACTTACTACTAGGACAATTTCTAGTTTTAATGGTCAAACTCCTAAACCATACAAAGGACCCACCGCTTTTTTTGCATTTTTAAACACTCTTTTTGGAGACCTACAATAACCTCTCTCACTTTTTGGAGATCACACTCCATTTTCATTTTACGACGCCATCTTGGGTGATGTTGAAACTTGCAATGTCAGCTAGTACAAAGTTGCCAACTGCCAAATCTCTCTCACCTTTCCTCGTGGGATCAAACTGTCTACTCCGTTAGCTCCACATGGCTGAGTAAACCCTATCCCCAACCTTTTCCTATCCCCTTCAGTGCTCAAACGTTCTCAGGCACGCCAATCCAAAATGTCCCCAAGGGTCACTAAATGCCATAGGGCTGCGATCTTTGACGGGGCATATCTCGGAGCTCGTGCGAGGTATGGATGGGATTCTAGTTCCTACAAGACCGTGTTGTAGAGACCTACAATAACCTCTCTCACTTTTTGGAGATCACACTCCATTTTTATTTTACAATGCCATCTCAGGTGATGCTGAAACTTGCAGTGTGAGCCAGTACAAAGTTGCCAACTGCCAAATCTCTCTCACCTTTTGTCATGGGATCGAACTGTCTGCTCTGTTAGCTCCAGGTGGCTAGGTAAACCCTATCCCCAACCTTTTCCTATCCCCTTCAGTACTCAAACATTCTCAGGCACGCCAATCCAGAATGTCCCCAAGGGTCACTAAATGCCATAGGGCTGCGATCTTTGATGGGGCATATCTCAAAGCTCGTACGAGGTATGGACGTGATTCTAGTTCCTACAGGACCATGTTGCAGAGACCTACAATAACCTCTCTCACTTTTTGGAGATCACATTATGTTTTCATTTTACAATGCCATCTCGGGTGATGCTAAAACCTGTAGTGTTGGCCAGTACAAAGTTGCCAACTGCCAAATCTCTCTCATCTTTCGTCGTGGGATCAAACTGTCTGCTCCATTAGCTCCAGGTGGCTAGGTAAACCCTATCCCCAACCTTATCTTGTCCCCTTCAATGCTTGAACGTTCTTAGGCACGCTGAACCCGAATGTCCCTAAGGGTCACTAAATGCCACAGGGCTGCGATCTTTGACGGGGTATATCTCAGAGCTCGTACAAGATACCAATTCCTACAAGACCATGTTGCAAAGACCTACAATAACATCTCTCACTTTTTGGAGATCACATTCTGTTTTCATTCTACAATGCCATCTCGGGTGATGCTGAAACTTGTAGTGTTGGCCAATACAAAGTTGCCAACTGCCAAATCTCTCTCATCTTTCATCATGGGATCAAACTGTCTGCTCCATTAGCTCTGGGTGGCTAGGTAAACCCTATCCCCAACCTCTTCCTATCCCCTTCAGTGCTCGAACATTCTCAGGCATGCTGAACCAGAATGTCCCTAAGGGTCACTAAATGCCATAGGGCTGCGATCTTTGACGGGGCATATCTCGGAGCTCGTGCAAGGTTTGGATGTGATTCTAGTTCCTACAGGACCATTTTGCAAAGATCTACAATAACCTCTCTCACTTTTTGGAGATCACATTCCATTTTCATTTTACAATGCCATCTCGGGCGATGCTGAAACTTGTAGTGTTGGCCAGTACAAAGTTGCCAACTGCCAAATCTCTCTCATCTTTCATCGTGGGATCAAACTGTCTGCTCCATTAGCTCTGGGTGGCCGGGTAAACCCTATCCCCAACCTTTTCTTGTCCCCTTCAGTGCTCGAACATTCTCAGGCATGCCGAACCAGAATGTCCCTAACAGTCACTAAATGCCACAGGGCTCTGATCTTTGACGGGGCATATCTTAGAGCTCGTGCGAGATATGGATGAGATTCCAATTCCTACAGGACTATGTTACAGAGACCTACAATAACCTCTCCCACTTTTTGGAGATCACATTTCTTTTTCATTCTACAATGCCATCTCGAGTGATGCTGAAACTAGTAGTGTGTGCCAGTACAAAGTTGCCAACTGCCAAATCTCTCTCATCTTTCATCGTGGGATCAAACTGTCTGCTCCATTAGCTTCGGGTGGCTGGGTAAACCCTATCCCCAACCTCTTCCTATCCCCTTTAGTGCTTGAACGTTCTCAGGCACGCTGAACCAGAATGTCCCTAAGGGTCACTAAATGCCACAGGGCTATGATCTTTGACGGGGCATATCTATGGGCTGTCAATACTTTGACTATACTTTAAGTCAACGATTATCAATATGTGAAAAAATGGAACTCGTTGTATTTTGAAGTACTAAGAAGATGGCCTTGCCCTTCCCCGGGAGTTTCAAAAATGGGAGACATTAGGTAAGAGAGTGAAATGTTACTATCGCTTCAATGCACATGACACAATTGGAAATGCAAATTTTGATGGTAATCATTTTGTGATAAGGGAGAGACTAGGGATGATCATTGTTACTATCTCTTTAGTAGTGGAATTTTGTTTTCTCTTGAATTTGGTGGTGGGGGATCAGTGCTAAGTCTCCTTGGATATTCCTTCTTATGATGTTAGTGACAAGTGTTGCTCTTTGAAAACACTTGTACAATATTTTTTAAATTATTAGATAAAAACAGAGAATTGTAAGTATTAAACATGATTAGCCTTTAGTTCCTAGAAGATCTTTATTTCCCCATCAATGCATTTAGAAAGTTAAGTTTTAAGAAGATCATAAATAGAAAAAATTAGAGAAGTGATTTAAACATTTATATTGATTGGAAACACATGAGTCTTGAGTTTCCTCTACCTTTTAAAGAACGTTCCTTAGCTAGCAGACCTAATTCCACATTCCATAAGACTGTCATTGCGCTAAAGATTTAGGAAACCAACTGCTCTAAGATAAAGCTTCCTGATCAATAATAATCTAGCCTATTGAGGTACATAATACTTCTCAATTAAACTTGTGTTAATTCAGTATTAATTTTGTAATTAACTACAATTTTAGTATCTGTGTACAGGGGGTGACTAAGAAAACTATTTGAGGTCCAATTTAAAAATATATTTGTAAGGATCTCGACCAAGGTTCACAACTTCGATGATTAATACATTCATTCAGGCCATAACCTCACTACAAAAAAATAATATATAAAAAAGGTAGTGAATAATGTCATGTCTAGACCCAAATCAACCAATGAAAGTCAAATTAGCATAATGTGGAACAACAATATATGCATTGAGTAGGTTGTCATAAAAAAGCTTCATAATAAAATTCATGTCTAGAATTAAAAGACCTTAAAGAACATTTATGCTTGTAACACAAATGGCCATTCAAAACTGAATATGATTACAATATGTGAAATAGCATTACAAGAACTCGTAATGCTCTTGTGAACATCGTGTTAATTCTTGTAAGAATCCCTAAGATGCTTGTTATACTCAAAATTTTGTTGAAATTGAATTAATTTTTATCCTGTCAGTTAATTGGCTTAGGGTGATATATGCTTCTTGGATGGAATAATGAGTTTGTGATTAATTCGGTATTAAGATTCATAGCATCTTCTAGTTATTTGCAAAGGAAATTTATAAATTACTTGCTAATGTCATATAGCCTGCTTGAGAAAGATGTATGTGTTCTTATTGATGGGTACTAATGACTATCCACATTTAGTTCTTCAATATCCTATTTGACAAGCTTTCCATAGACATTTCTTTGCCATACTAAGTATTTTTGAAAACATATTTGAGTAGAAGGATTACAGTAGATACTACATGATGTTTTAACAAATAAAGTAATGGGTTAAAGACTATTATTTCCAAGGTATTATGTCATGGTATTTTAATTGTAATGATCTTAGACTAATGATATTCTTGAAGGTAACTTCAACATGCAGCAAGAAAGACAACCTACAGCCAAGGCTATATTGTGCCTACAACCAAAGCCATAAATGCTCACAGCGAAAGCCACTAGTGCACATAGCCAAAGCCATGGATGCTTATAGCCAAAGTTACAAGTGTTTGCAGCCAAAGCCATGAGTACATGAAGTCGATGATCACAATTGTTTACAACTATTCACCAGAAACAGCTTCTTTGCAGTTTTTGAGAAATACTAATAAAGCAAAAAAGAACATCTACTAGTTGGTAGACATAATGGCAACTCTCTAGCAATTGAATTTAATTTCATACATGAACAAACATATAATATAAAATGATAACCAATAATGTCATATACATTAACAAACACATAATATATTATGATAACCAATAATGTCGTATATGAACAAACATATCATATATTAACCAATAATGTCATACATCAAATATAGAATGTCATATGTACATCAAATGTGTATCAAATATGTCTCTCAGATGCCTATATATATACATGGGGAAGGAAACAAGTCTCTATATATATATATCAAATATCTCAACTACATCTTTTCCTTCCCACAAGGGGAAGGAAACAAGTCTCTCGACGTCCTCTACCATTGTGTGGAGGGAGACAGTGGAGATGACGGGGCCCTCCTAACACGCTCACTTGACCTCTTATTGAGGCTCTTCTCCAAGTCCAACTGATACAAAGAAAGTAGATATGAATCAATATTTATTATACGTTGAAATCAAATATATGTACTCACAAAATCAATTATTTCCTTACCGCCAACAAATAGTCACTCTGTAAGTCCACCTCAAATGCTCGTGGACGATCAGGTGTGACAAGACCCTACAACAATTCAATAAATATAATCACTTATAAATAACATTATAAAATTTGAGATTAACTATTATAAACAACAAAAAAAATGAAGAAAATTCTTTCATACCTCTGTCAGTGGCTGTGAGCTAGCCATAGCTGCGGCCACTCCACTATCAACAGACTGTCGCAAATGAGGAGGTGTGTCCGACATCATGAGCTACATGTCATATAATACACGTTGTATCTAACATGAAACATGGAATAAATATAATTAAATGAATTAAATTAACATGAAACAACTGTACCTGTGTGAAGCTCGTATGATGTCTCTGCTCTGCGTCTGTGGTAAAGGTAGAGGGTCTTGTGGAGAACTGATGCACATGCATATTTTTTTTGGTCAATCCTTATTATTATTACATAATAAATATATGTATTAATTAAAATGATTAAATTGATACATACCTCAAGACTTGTCGAAGGGACAAAAAATGGGCCTAGAGGATCGCTGCTAGGCCCAGGAACACTTTGACCCTAAATTTTGAACAATGTCAATAAATCCTAATTAATTAATCATTCACTATACATATGAAATGTGATAAAATTAGTAATTTACCTGTGTGTCAATGCCAAATGTCTCATTCAGGAACTGATCGGTGACAAGCCCATCATCTGCACCATCTCTGACATGAGTGCCAAATGTGCATAGGGATCCGCATGAAGTGCACATGTGACCACGATGTATAGAAGGCTCCCCCTCAACTAATGGGCTTGTGGAATGGATGAGGGTCTGTGTCAAAGCATTAATGGTCCCTAGAGTGCTGGCCTCTACATGTTCCTTCACAACTGAAGGAATAATCACATGCTCGCGATGTGGATGGACCACGGCTGCCCTAACTACATTAGGGTCACGACGTGCTCCTGGCCTCTCAAATGATGACCCCCCACCTCTACCTTGGGAGTCTAACATATCAAAATAATTGGGGATCTCCCCAAGGACAAACTCACAATATAATTTCTTCAAAAAATACATGGGGACCTCGTGATTGTTGCAAGGAGGGGCATCAAAAACCATCCACCATCTATCCCAAAAATTATTTCTAATAGCATCATGTATGCACCAATGGATGGGGAATCGTTTAGTACCCTCTCTAATAGTATTTTGCTCACCAGGTTTTCTAAATAATGCACATATACTACCTTTTGGTATTTCCTTTTTCTAACATCTTCATATGATAATTTATTTGCATAAAATATTTTTTGTTCATCCCTCTTAGCCCACCAAATATCTAACTGACCACTAACTGAGGCTACCTGAGTGTTATGGATTCGAGGGATGATGCCAATTGAGCCCTCATTGGATTGGTTTGTCTGAATTCTTTCAACCAAGCAATGATTCCTTCTAATTCAGTTTTGCCTCTCTCTATTTCATTTTGTGTGCCTGGTGGAGGTCTTGCAATTGGTTCAGGTTATGGAATTTTTTCTTCTTCTTGAGGAGGGTTTTGGTTTTGGGGTTCTTGAGGGTTTTGATGTTCTTGTGGATTTTCTGGTTGATTATGAACATTTCCTGATAAAAAATCAATTGAAATTCAAATAAATAAATAAATCTAAATGAAATTTGTAAAAACCCTACAAAACAATATGAAAAATATATCAAACAATGCAAAGTTAGGTTTATATCACTTACGGCGTCGTCGTGGGTGCTTGTGGTCTTGGATTTCGTCGACGAGGAGGCATTTTGGCAAATGGTGGTGCAAATGTTGAGTCTTCAACTCGCGTACGCGCTGCTTGCTATAGGAGTAGAAGAAAATGCTGATGAAAATGATGGGCTGCGGGTTTGCAGCCCATCATATATAATTTTTATTTTTTTATAGCGTGTACGTACTTTTTAAAATAGGAAAAAAAAATTCCTTGTCACCTTTTTGGCACCACAACTCAGTGCATATGCCCTATGAACAGTTACCAAAATTTTAAGATGTAGTCAATTCAATAATTTATAATTAAAAAAGTACTCATCAAAAAATTACAAAAACATGCACAACTTCTAGATATGAATCATAACTATCATCCTACCAAATGGATATGCAAGATACTAAATATAACTTGATCTTTTGTGCTACACACGAAAATAGTTATGTTATGTTTTCTAAAAAAACAAGAACTATTTTTCATGTGCACAGGGTTTGACCCACCTAATCTTATCCATTCCATCATTTTGAAAATATAGTAGTTTAGAAAGTAGATTCAGAGTACTACAATTTATATGTTTTACATATCTTGTCATTTTTAGTGGATGACCCTCAAATGTCTCATCCAAGTTCAAGTTTACGAATTTCAGAAAAAAGGTGTCCACTTATACCCCCTTTTTGTACGCCATCTTGGATTACTCACCCCTACTGAATATTCATCATGGCTATCAAAGGAAGAGGTTGACCACCTTGTATTTCCACTGAATGCCTAATACTTCTCAAACTATCCTAGGTTTTTTATGTAGGATCATCCATGGTGTAAGAGAAATCTTGCATCGCCCAAAAAAATTGTCTAATTTTTCAATAAGGGTTATCTTTGTTCAGGGTCACTAATTTGTTTGGTAAACTTATTGTTTTAGGAAGTTGTTCATTTTAGAATATATCATTCCAATTCATTCTCTTGAGGTTCATTTTGGTTATATAAACCTACCAACAAATTTTTATGACATGATCAAGTATGGTTTTAATGTTATTTCATTTTTCTCTTTTTTGGTAAGGTGGTATAAAAATATTTGAACTTAGTTTTGAAGGATTTAGAAGCTCTAAAAAATGATCAAAATTTGGCAGAAGTGGTTCTTCTCCTCTCAAAGATCTTTTATTATTCATATAGTTTTTTAAATAAGGTGATAATAGCTAATCAAATCAATAGTTCACAAGTTATGATTTTCAAAAGTTGGGCATTAAAGACTCTAGTTCCAATGCAAGCAAAAAAGGGGAAAAATACTTAAGGTGGGAAAATGAACCATTGGGATCTAAAATAGAAAATTTTTACTTTTTATAATATTCTAAGATGATTTCTTGTGTTACATCTATGGCTACAAGGGGAATTTTTGGGTTAAGTTATAAAAGTTGAGATCATGGTTTTGTCTTGTAGATTATTGTAATGAAATGACCATGTGGATATAACATTTATTATTATTATTATTTCATTCCATTGTGGATACTATAAAGTAAGTGTTATTATTATTTCCATTAATTATTCTTGTAATACTTTATTTATTTCCTTGGTCTGTTGTGTATGTTTGGTTAAATAAGGGGAGTACCCTTCATCACAAGCTCTAATAGGAAAAAATACATGCGCTAGAGAAGAGATTGTTACAAAGTCACTTTTTGTAGTTTCTAAATTAGTCTCATTTTTTAATATAAGCATTTTAATTCCTTAAAATTCTAAGACTTTTTATTTTAAAAAAGTAAACCTACATAACCTAAGAATCCTCATCAATTAGCAACATAAAATAGCTCTTACCTTGTAAACGTTCATTCTTGTTTCTCCATAAAATTATATATTGATGATTGTAATGGATATGATGTTAAATAGTCCTAAATGGTTTTAAAAGCATTCTTGTTTATTTTCCATTTTGGCACTTATTTCATATAGTATTTGAAGACTTTCCAATTTTCAACATTATCCTATGCATCTTGTTTTTATTGTTGAGGATTACTAGACTTTGAAAGTTTCTCTGGGCCATTTTTTTTTGTTATAGCTAGCTCTCATCTTCTTGCTCCATACAAAACTTTTGTCCTTTGATCTCACTTTTGTCCTTTGATCTCATTAAGGATGTAAATGTTGTCCATTATTTTGCTTGCATCTATGACAAATTTCTTTACATTTTAACTCATGGTTTCACAACCACTAGCATTAAATGCAAGAGTGTGTCCTTGGTTACACATTTGACTCACATTTAGAAGATTATTCTTCAAACTTCCAACATATAATATACGTTTTCAGTTTTTTTCATTGTCAAGACTAAGAATGCCTTTCCTATTATCTTCACGATAGTATTGTCCCCAAAATTTGTTTTCCCTTCAGTTACCTTTTTTGAGGTGAAGAATTCATTTTTGTCCCCCACTATCAATTTACTATTGATTCCATCCATTGAGCATAAAAGGTTATTTGCATTAACATAAACATTTTCTTTTCCTTTCCTTATTCCTACTTTTTCAACACTACTATAATTTCCTTCTTTTCTTGGTTATAACATCCTCTGTGTTTTCTCTAGATGGAACCACAAAATAGATAAAAATGATCATTGGAAGAAAGTTGCATGTATTTTACCAAAGTCTCCAAATGTTTACATCTAATATCATTTTTTATTAATATTTCACAAGAATAGACAAGAACACAATTGTAATACAATCAAGTGATAAACAAATGAAAAATCTACAAAACAATTATACATCATTTAGAATGTACTTTTGATTCTTTATTTAATATAATTTTAACATACATACATTAACAATAATAAAAAATATTATTAAAAATATGTCCAATTATATTTCCTTGCCCTTTTCCCTTCCTAATAGTAATTCCAAATGCTAATTTTGTATGTTGTAACCTAATTGAACTGAGCGTAACATGTTAAAATGAATGAACCAGGAATATTTTGTAGCCCCAACGTTTGTGTCTAACCATAACTTTCTAACATGCAGAATAGCATAACATGTCATGCTAACGTAGTTCACACGCTCATCTAAAAATCATGCATAACAAATAGAGCACGTAATAGACTGAAATACATCTGCGGGGAAGTCAAGTCAAATAATAAGTCTGCAATGCAAGCCAAGAACTTGTCACCTCCGCAGCCTTTGTTAGATACGAATGTCAAGTCCAATATATCTTGTTATCAATATTTTTAACTACGTTGACATCATTAGATTTCAACATGAAAACGATCCAAATCTCTAGTTTGTCAGCAAAATATAATAATAATAATCAAAAGATTCAAGCTTTTAAAGTGGCTTTCATAGAAATTACTCTTTAGAAATTTGTGGAGTTCAAATACGATTGAGTCTCCTTCCATTGTTGTTTTTTTTCGTTGGATATATTGAGTTGATATTAATGGTCAATGATGGTATATCTTGAATACCCATTATCAATTAATTAATAATAACAACTTTATATTTTAGTCATATTAAAGAGAAGATTTCTCACTCAGAGAATAGAAGTTGAAAAGTTGCCTTTCTGTATTTGTAACTGAAGTCTCTAAAGAAGAAGTAAACGCCGTTACGCAAAAGAACTTGGAATCAGAGTCAAAGGAAGTAGTTAAAGTTGTTGGCAGAGCAGCAGTCAAATTTGATTAATTTGTCAGGAAAAGGGCCACACAGATATTATTCACTCAGGAAGAAATGAAAACGCAGCCCACAGATGAGACATAGGAGATCATAAATTGTATTAGAAAAAGCTGCCTTTCTCCCACCATGGTTAGTTATTTAAAATAGATTGGAAAAAGTTTGGTAAAGAAAGTGGGTTGCAAAAGGAAGAAATTATGAACAAACTAAGTCAAGAGAGTCGTCTTACTTGAAAGAGACTTTCATATGTTGCCATAACCTGTCAGTCTAAGAGATAAGGATCTTTTTATAGTTTTTTTTTTCCCTTGAGTTAGATGATTTGATTTGTACTATATGGGACTACCAAAATATGAAAGAGACATCTAATTTATAAATGAGATGTAATGTATGCAAAGTTGCATCTAATTTATTAATGAGATGTGTATGTTCTTTTTATGTTAAATTTTAATGTACAGAGTGAAACTATGTACCATTAATAGTCTAATTAATTGTCATAAGTTAGTGAATGTAGTATTAGGAATGAAAGACTATGAACTAGAATCACTTTTAGTAGACATGATTTTAAGAACGAAATGTACTAAATTAGAATCACTCTAGTAGATTAGTAATATAGTTTTGGTAGCTCTTAGTCTATTGGTGGTGGTGGGCCTGATGGTTTTCACAACTTCTCTTGGGAAGAGCCTTGTTCTTGGTTGAAATAACTTTGATAGGCCTCCATGATCCATTTTGGTGATGGGTTTTATTGTCAATGCACTCAGATGTCTGTACTAGTTGGTTGGGTAGTACTCGTAGGATTTATGGTTTTTTTGCACACATGCCACTGGGTGGATTACTCATACGTGTAACCTTGTTCTCATTAATATAAAAAAATTTATTGATAAATAAAAATTATTTATTTTTCATAAGGGTGGTCTATAGATATTCATGTTTGATTGATACAAAATTAAAAATTGACACATGTTTTAAGAGTATTATTCTATTCATTCTTGTGAAACAAAGAATTTTGTGAACTACTTAGAAAAGAATGGACTAGAGTGTGTATTTTGCGGAAGGAGGTTCTAGGATTTTAGCCCTCCTCCATCCACATGCCTTCACATTGTGCTCATGATCTAGGGACCCTAGATCATGGACACAATGTTAAGTTTGTCAAAATAGTATTTAAGGTTGATAACTTTTACCATTTTTTCAAGTAGATTTGAGATTTTTTATATTGAGATAATTCATATCTAAATCTTAATGGATTTGTCTTAATGAATAAATTGAGATTGATATTTTTACTTATTTTAAATGATTGATTTTGAAAAGTTTGTGTTAGTAATCTTATAAGTCTATGATGTCAAATTAACATCTAAAAAATATGTTTATATGATGTTCTTTAAGAATTGATAAAATATTAGATATCATCAAAATGTACAATACACATGACATTAAAGGAATGGAAGGTATTATAAAGAAAAAATATGTGTCAATAGATATGAAATATATGCAAAATCTTTCAAGGATGTCATTTATGTAGACCTAATGAAAGAATCTATATTGATGTATCTTAGATCCATTAACATTGGATAATATAGTTTTGGGCCAAAAATTCATAATTCATATATAACATCTTTTAAATGACATGAAAAATTCTTCTTGACATCTGACAGATATATATTGGGAGACAGGATTCAAAAATAAGATATACATGATAAATAGATATGGATGTTGGAAATGTAGTATGGACTAGGCACTGAGAAAAGCAGGGGTTGAATCAAGAACCAATAAAACTTGTACTTTAATTTACCAATTAAACCTTCACAATATAATCTGATCTAACCGCATGCATGAAAGACTAAAAGAAATAAAGCATTCATAACAGTTGACACAATATTTGGTAACCCAGAAACCTTCCAAATAGAAAGTAAAATAGGGGTGGGGATGATACCCACAAGCTTTATTAATGTTGTATAAAGTTAGCCTGTTAAAGCTTACAATCAATCACTTTAGGTGATCTGCCTTGTTAGGAGCAATAATGACTAATAGGCCCACCTTTTGAAAGGATTTACAACATACAATGAAGTATTCACTTTGTTAGGAGATTTGGAAAAGACTGTTAAGTCCACCTTGTTAGAGGATTTGGCTGATGCACCTATTAGGATGAATCAATGGTTGATCTCTAATTTGCAACTTAGTTTAATGAATAAGATTACTTTGAAATACAATGATCACTTGACTATGATAGATAAGACACTTCTTTTCCTTATACTTCTTGTAGCCTTCTTAATTCACACTCATACTACTTCTTCCTTGATTCACTTTGATGCTATCTTGGATATGGAAAGATATATTACATATATACCAATCCAATAAATTAACTTCTAGAGTCAGCTACAACACCTAATTCAAATAATCTTCACTAAGTCGGCTTACTGTTGTAACTCAGGTTCTAAAGAGAACTCAGATGATATTCTGACACTCAGCAAAACTGTCAACTTGGCCAACTCTTACATTCATTTTGACACTTATGCTTCATCCACATTGATCAATTTGAAGTATTAGGAACTCGGTTAGCATTGGGTGACTTGATGAATACTAAAGAACTCAGTAGAATTAGTTGACACTAAAGCTTGGTCAACACTACCTTCATTTTGCTTCATTAACACACTATAGCTCGATAGTCATTGATAGACTTGGTAGGTACAAAAAAGCTCAATTAACACTAAAATATTCAAAAGAAATCAAATTTTAAGATGGTATGAATAGAACAAACACGCCTTTCACATTTAAGGTATAATCACCTTCATTTTGAAAGTCTAATTTTGTTACATAAAAGGTAGTTGGTGAGAGGAATACTACATATTAAATATTTAACTAGACAATATGAGATTTATATTTTAAAATAGTATAAAAATCTTCTCTAAGATGATTGTCTTATATTAAATATATATGAATGATTTATGTGGACCAATATAGACTCCACGATTAAGATGAAGTTTTTTTTTTCTAGATTATGTTGATAATTTTAATATCATTTTAAAAAATTCATTGGCTTATATTAATGGGTGAGATTTTATGAGTTTTCTTAATTAAAATTAAAATTAAAATTTACACATAAGAAGTTTGAGATTTAAAGAAAATTGAACTTGTTTAACCCTATTGATCAAGCCTAAGAAATTATTCATAATTCTTATTAGGAAACAACTAAAATGAAGGTACTTATAATTTGTGAATAAGTATTTAGAGATTGTAGACTAGATTTGTTAAATTATACATATCATTAACTAAAGTAGTTTATATAGAAAAGGGTTGACTAATCAAAATATTGTGAAAAAAAAAATTCTTGAAAGACTACCTTGTAAATTTGATGCTTTTGTAATTGCTGTTAAAAAATGTAAAGATCTAATCAAATTAGGTATACATGAACATTAATAGAGTCTATAATATTCTATTAATCCAAGATAAATATTCAAAATAAACTCCCATTGGAGAGTACATTTCATTCAACAGAGGTAGAAGGTGGTCAAGCTTTACAAATGGCAATTATAAAAATAATGATGATAGAGATAGAAGGAGAAACCCAAATGAAGGTGAAGAAAAATACAAAATTTTGATTCTTAAAGCTCTTGAATGGCCATAATAAAAAATACTAAGAACAAAAAGGTCTTAGAGGTGGGATAATTTTAATATTTATTATTATTATTAAGAAAATCAGCATTATGTATTCATCTTCATATAGAAAAAATGCAAATACGAGTTGATTGAAAAATTGAATTCTACATATAAATATAAAGGTATAAATTCTAAACCAAATTATTTATTACTTACAAATGTATCTCAAGATAGTTCAAGTAATATTTAATTCTTAATTTGTCAATCTAATATTTAAATTATTATAAATTAAAATTAATTTGTAATTTTAGATAGTTTTATTATATCAAAAGTCAACACAAATAATGATAATAAAGTGTCATTGTAGGTAAAGGTGTGATTAATATTATTATAAAGTACATGGTAAAATGAAGCATGTTCTAAATAGCCTACCTCATTGACTATAATATATTCAATAAGGGTGCTCATTAACAAATTTTAAGGGATCATCCTCTTCATGTGGGGGGAAAAGAAGGTTAACTCAGTCATAGTGGATCCAAGATGAACAAAGATCAACTTTGACGGGGCATCAAGAGGGGATTTGATCCCATCCATAATTGGAACAATTGCTAGAAGTGAATGTTACAACATCATTTCACAAGTTGCTAAACGAGTTGTGGATGGAACTAACAATCAGGCAGAATGTGTGGGTGTCAGTGAAGCAACATTGTCTAGGCTCAAGTTGGAGTCTCACAAGATACCCCTTGAAGGGGACTCACAACTGGTAGTGAATGGGATAGCCAAGGGGATGATGAACACATGGTACTTGGACAATTTCATTAGAAAAATCCAAAAAAGAATTGAAAATGTAGAGGAGTTTAGAATTAGAGGCTAATGATCTAGTAGACACATTGTCAAATGTGGGGGTTAAAGGCTCACTAAGTGAAATAGTTGAACTTTTTGAAGACTATATGGATATCCCCCCATTGAATCTTTAATCTATCAAATCAATGGGAGATTATGAGGTTGCAGTTCATAATGAAATAGAGGTGGTATTGAGTGGAGTAGCATTTTGTAATGAAAATTTGGCATGTCTAATTTTGTCAATGAAGTTCAAGTAATTATGGTGTGTACTTTGGTGTGGTTTCATTCTAGAGACTTTGACTTTTTTTCTTTAAAATTCTTCTAGCTTTCATTTTTTCTACATTGGAAGTACTTGAAACTGTTGGTAATGAGAAAAGAGTTGTGTTGAAAGGATGGAGGAAAACTTTTCACTAAAGATAATAGAGAAAACTACTTCTTTTGGCCTACCCTTAAACATCACACACTAAGGAATAAATTAAGTTTGAAAAAGTAAGTCAACTTTGACTATTTAACACTATTTGTTTAGGAATCAAGCCTTAGTGTGTGATGTTTAAGTCGTCCACTTCTTTTAAAGGGTTGATTATTGTGAAATAGGTAAGCAATGTCTTCAAAATAGATGATGAGGTACTCTAGGATGTAATGAAGTTGATTTTTTTATAGGAGTATTTGGAGAAGGATTTGAGGCCTTGATCAAATCTCCACATTTCATCCTCATTTTTGGCTCTAGCATTAATGGCGGAAGATTCAAAACCTAAAGACTTGAGTGTGGAAAGAAAATGTTTGCAGCCAAAGTGCGGTGTTGGTGTGGAGAATGTTGTGGGAAAGGTTGCATATGGGGAATTATCATTAGAGGCTCATTAGAGGCATTCTTGATGAATTACAACCCTTGCTTGTATGGTTGTCTATAGTTCCATGGGGCATGTATTTGTTGGCCATAACATGTATGGGCCTACCAGTACAAGCTACAAAAATTATTTGCATTCATGTGAATAGGTGAAGGCTCTAAGTTTTGGTGGTCACCCTAGAAAACAAAAATTTATACAAGTCCTTGGTGCTTGTGAGTGATGAGGCTTTTCCTCTAGTTTGGCGATAGCTTCCAGTGAAATGATAAAAGGAAGTTTCATGTGTGGGTCATGTCACTAGTGTGGATTTAGGTAGTGCTATTTTGGAGGTGGTTGTGTCCCTCTTGGTTGATCATGGTGGTGTTTCTAGGAATATGGCTAGCTTTCGTAGCTCTTAGTCTATTGGTGGTGGTGGGCTTGATGACTTTCACAACTTCTCTTGGGAAGAGGCTTGTTCTTGGTTGAAATAACTTTGATAGGCCTCCATGATCCATTTTGGTGATGGGTTTTATTGTCAATGCACTTGGATGTTTGTACTAGTTGGTTGGGTAGTTCTCATAGGATTTATGGTATTTTTGCACATATGTCATTGGGTGGATTACTCATATGTGTAACCTTATTCTCATTAATATAAAAAAAATTTACTAATAAATATAAATTATTTATTTTTCATAAGGGTGGTCTAGAAATATTCATGTTTGATTGATACAAAATTAAAAATTGACGCATGTTTTAAGAGTATTATTTTATTCATTCTTGTGAAACAAAGAATTTTGTGAACTACTTAGGAAAAGAATGGACTAGAGTGTGTATTGTGTAGAAGGAGGTTCTAGGATTTTGGCCCTCCTCCATCCACATGCCTTCACATTGTGCTCATAATCTAGGAACCCTAGATCATGGACACAACATTAAGTTTGTCAAAATAGTATTTAAGGTTGATAACTTTTACCATTTTTTCAAGTAGATTTGAGATTTTTTATATTGAGATAATTCATATCTAAATCGTAATGGATTTGTCTTAATGAATAAATTGAGATTGATATTTTTATATAGTTTAAATGATTGATTTTGAAAAGTTTGTGTTAGTAACCTTATAAGTCTATGATGTCAAATTAACATCTAAAAATATATGTTTATATGATGTTCTTTAAGAATTGATAAAATATTAGATATCATCAAAATGTACAATACATGACTTTAAAGGACTAGAAGGTGTTATAAAGGACAAATATGTGTCAATAGATATGAAATATATGCAAAATCTTTCAAGGATGTCAGTTATGTAGACCTAATGAAAGAATCTATATTGATGTATCCTTGGTCCATTAACATTGGATAATATAGTTTTTGGCCAAAAATTCAAAATTCATATACTACATCTTTTAAATGACATAAAAAAATCTTCTTGACATCTAATGGATAGGTATTGGGAGAAAAGATTCAAAAATAAGATATACATGATAAATAGATATGAATGTTGGAAATGTAGTATAGACTAGGTCACTGAGAGGGGTAGGGGTGAATCAGGAACCAATAAAACTTGTACTTTAATTTACCAATTAAGCCTTCACAATATAATCTGATCTAACCACATACATGAAAGACTAAAAGAAATAAAGCATTCACAACACTTGAGACAATATTTGGTAACCCAAAAACCTTCCAAATAGAAAATAAAATTGGGGTGGGGATGATACCCACAAGCTTTATTAATTTAGTATAAAGTTAGACTATTATCCATCACTTCTAGTGATCTGCCATATTATGAACAATAAGGACTAATAGGCCCACCTTTTGAAAGTATCTACAACATACAATGAAGTATGCACTTTATTAGGAGATTTGGAAAAGACTATTAAGTCCACCTTGTTAGAGGATTTGGCTGATGCACCTGTTAGGATGAATCAATGGTTGATCTCTAATTTGCAACTTAGTTTACTGAATGAGATTCCTTTGAAATGCAATGATCACCTGACTGTGATAGATAAGACTCTTTTTTTCCTCATACTTTTGTAGCCTTCTTAATTCACACTTAGACTGCTTCTTGCTTGATTCACTTTGATGCTATCTTGGATATGGAAAGATATATTAAATATATACCAATCCAATAAATTACCTTTTGGAGTTGGCTACAACACCTAATTCAAACAATCTTCACTTAGAAGTCAGGTTACTATTGTAACTCAGGTTCTAAAGATAACTCAGATGATATTCTAACACTAGACAAAATTATCAACTCAGCCAACTCTCACATTCATTTGACATTGATGCTTGGTCCACATTGATCACTTTGGAGCATCAAGAACTTGGTTAGCATTGGGTGACTTGATGAATACTGAAGAACTCAATAGAATCAGTTGACACTAAAGCTCGATCAACACTACCTTCATTCTGCTTCATTAACACACTATAGCTCGATAGTCATTGATAGACTTGGTAGATACAACAAAGCTCAATTAACACTAAATTATTCATCGACTATACTGAAGAGCTTGGTAGAAACTAATATCTTCTTTTGGAGCTTGGTAGACTCTACTATGCTCAGTAGATATTGTTATCTGGATATGGAGCTCAATAGAAACTATAAACAACTGACTAAGTGTTAAGTCATTAATTGAAAAATGATTTGACCGTAAGGTCAACAATCTCCCTCTTTTGCATTAGTGACAAGAACACTTATCATACTAAAAATCTAAATACTCAAAATATAATTCAAAACTCCCCCTATCGACATGTCTGGGTCTGTAACTTGGTTTTGATTGTTGTCTTCTATTGTTGCTCGATAATCTTTGACTTTATTTTTATTTTATTTTTCAAAAAAAATTTTGTAAACATATTTAATTATTTATATATACATCTCTCTTACTATACATATATTTCCTTCTTGTATATATACATTCCCCTTGATTTACATATGATATACATTCCCCCTTTTTTTGACACAAATGCCAAAATTGTTTAACTACAAGGTAATACCAAAATGTGAAAGAAATCACTATGTACCTTAAAAGGTATGGACATTTTCTTGTCCCAATTCTCTTGCAAAACTTTTAAACTATGAAAAGTTATCTACACCTTTACTCATAGTTCCATCATGTAATTGGCTATAGAGAAATTGTTGTCATGGATCAAGGTTTTTGCATGTGAAATATGTTTCTTTCATTGCATCCATGTTAGGAAGTATCATGCCGTATATTTCTGCTAGTGTGGCCCTTATCCTAGCTTCTTCCCTCAACAAATTTTCTTCTAGATCTATTAGATATCTGATTTTCACAAAATGTGTAGAACTACTAATAGGATCAAGTGACAATTGATGTGCACTTTCCTTCATATCAGCATCTATCTTAGCTAACTTATCCTTAATTTCCTTAGTAAAATTTGATGTGTTACACAATTTCAGAAATAAGGTAACAAAATTATTTACAAAACCTTCAAATGTAGCAAGAATGGTAGATAGTTCTACTTGATCAATGGCTATTTTCTAAGCCACTTTCTCCACACAATTTTTTTTTCAAATTTCCTTTATGCCCTTTGCAGAAGTTTTTCTTGTCCATTCACTTCCTCGTTGAACTTGTGATAAATGTCAACAAGTTGATGTAGAATTGGTTTCTTTCATCAACCTCTATGTTCAATGAATCAATAAATATGCCCTTGATATCTTCTAGAACTTTTTTTTTCTTCTCTTCTCTGAGATTTTGTTGTCTAGCCATTTTCTCCTATAGCTCACCTAGGGTATCCATTTGATCAAGGGTTAGATTGGAAAGACCCCAATTTGGTATTATGATATCTTCCTCTAAATCAATTTCCTCAATAGAGGCTTCTACCTCTTTACCCTTTTCTTTATGTATAACAGAAGGAATAATTTCCTTTCCTTTGCTCAAGACTCCAGTGTTCGGTTGCGGCTTAACCTCAACTATCATTGCACTTGCAATAGTAGAAACAATAGTAAAAATACTATAAATTATATTAGAAACAATACTAATAGTAGGAATACTTGTAATACCTTGCTATGACTAGGTTTGTCCTATTTCTGAGATGATTGGAGCATGTTGCTTGGTAGATGAAGTGATTGCAATCATCATTGTACTTGGCAAAGTTGTACTAACAATCAATTGGATGTTTGGTAAAATAGTGTTTACCTCAATTGACTTGGTAATGGCCTTCTCTAAGCTATATTTCACTAAGGCTTTGTTAGAGAGAGTAGAAGGAAGGCCATTACCTCTACTATTGTCTTCTTTGGATCCGAGTCTTCAATACTCTAAATTTTGGGAATATCTCCTCTTGTAGTCTAATCCTCTTCATCCTCTTCATCCACATTATTAATTTCATCAATTTCATTATCATTCATTTCCTCATCTATTTTCTTAACATCTTCATTTTCATCATCTATTTGGACAACCTCTTTAGTAGGCTTGTCTAATCCATAGAGGTTCTTCCATGCAATTGTGTTAGACTTCACAATTGATTCAATGTCTTTTGATAGGATCAGGAATGCATTGAATCTTGGGATCAACTTTTGTTCATTCTCCTTCAATGATTCCTTCACTTCCTTGTTAGAAATATTTGGCATAAGCTATCTCAAGGTTTTTTATTTGATCTCCCTAACAACATTTAATTCATTCTCCCAATGATGTGCTACTATCTTTAGTAGGATATCAAGAACTTGCTTTGTCAATTCCTCTGGGAAATGCTTCCAATTTTCCATTTTAGCCACTAAGGCTTCTTCAACTAGTTTCTACTCTTCCTTTTTCCTTGTTTCATACTTCAAAAAATTGAAATCAAACATACCTCCACCATCTTGAATTCTTTTCAATATTTGTTCAAAGGTGAGGGTTGATCTCTTGAATATCACTTTCTAATCTTCTTCATCATCATCATAATCACCTAATTTGAGCTTCTTCTTAGATTTTGCAGATCTTCTAGTGAATATTGTAGAGGAGGTTTTGTTGGCCTAGTTATTGTAACCTTCCCTTTCTTCTTGGGAGGCTCCTCCTCTTCATATTCTTCCACCTCTACATGCTCCTCTTCTCCTTTGTCTTCCTCAATGTCATCTTCTTTACCTTTTGTTAGCAAAAGAGGGGAATTGGATGATTTGTTGTCCTTTAGAATTTTCTCCACTTTATTTCTTTCTCTTTTTATAGCTAGAGGGAGCTTGATTTCCAAATAAATCCTAGCCTTGGCTTCTTCATAGGTACCAAAATATGGTGCCTTGGGTTCCCTGGCTCATTTATAAGAGCTTTAATTACATCTTTTCCATCATTAATTATATTAACCTTATATCCTAGAGGCTTAATCTATGCCACTCTTGGACTTACTGCCTAGATATGTACTTTTTCACAAACCACAAAAAAAAAAATCTTGTTCATAGTCTTCCACTAGTTTCTTGGGAATTATGTATCTATTTTTTATTTTCTCCTTAAAAGTCTCAAAATATAAATCCATAATTCTTTCAAAATTATCACCCATCTCAGCTATGAATTCATTAATTTGATACACAATAAGTGTATCCTTCTTCCATTCCATGGTTCCTTTGGAAGGGAAAAGCTTTTGTACATAAAAGAATAAGCAGGTCAAAAGAGATCCAAAATTACATGAATTATTCTTTGATGATCGAATGATCTCCATGTTTTTTCTTAGTTGATTGAGTTGCAGCTCGATAAGGTTGAAAGATAAGTTGTTCTTCACCATTTTGTAAGCTAGGTCAACAAATTTGCATAGAATATTGTTTAGATGGATCAAGTTATAGATCTTGTGGGAAATTACATGGATGCCAAAATTGATCTCCATGTTAGTGACTCTGTTCAACTTCATGCCTCTACCATCCCATTCGGAAAGAATCTTCTTCACAAGTTTGAGTTGACCTAGGGTTTTAGTGTTTTTTTCCTTGTTAAGCATAGGTAACCTTGTGATTCTATGAATCATTTTCTTGGTGGTCTAAATTGGTTGATCCAACCATAAATGCATCTCATGAACTAGGCTTAGAAATAACCTGATCCACTTTCCTTGAGAATCTCTAGGCATATGTATGATATGTGTTAAACCTTTTGTTTCCAAATACTTGTGCTCAAGTTTCAACTCTCATCTACACATAGCTCATTATATGCCTAGTTCATTTCTAGGGTTCCTAATTCTTGGATAGAACAATGATAATATGAATGAATATTGTAAATTAGAAGTACCTTAGGAGGAATATGTGATTGAGCTCCAACTAGATCATGTTCTTCTGCAATCACTAGACTCAATTTGAATGTTAGGGCTTTACAATCGACTCCTCAAACCAACATTTCTAAACCATTCTTCACTTTGCTACTGGAAAATGCCATACTACTCAGTAATACTTCAAATGTAGGATTAAACTTTGATTAAATTGCTTTGAATCTCTTAGGGGCTCTAGAATGCTCTTCACTATTAGCTCTAAAAGTTCATAGTGAAAAAATAACATTTGATTTTTCCTTTTAACAAAATTTAGTCTTAAATTGCCATTAATGTGTTGTATAATAGTTAGCTCAGTGACAGGTTGTCCAACTTGGCTAAGTCTTCATCATTCAAAAGATACCTTTGACTTGGTAAGGTCTCTCAACTCAAAAGGAACTTCAAGATGGTAAGAATATCAAACTAGGTAGAGTCGTCAACTTGGGAAGAACTCTAATCTTGTCATCTTCATCCAAGTTTGGTAGAATCTTGGATCTTACTTTAGCTGTCATTCCAACTCAATGATCCTTGTGCATTTGGAATGATGATATGGATCTTCTACTTGCTGACTGGAACAAATGTGAGATATCTCCTTCTAAATCATAGTTCTAATTATCTCCATAAATAACTAGTTTGAAATAGTTGAGTCACCCAACTCATTGATTTGGGTGTCAACATTTCTATTACTCTGGCTTGCATTCTCTGGAGACTTCTTTACCCATTGCTACCTCATTTGACTTATGATATTGTCAACCTTTTCTTTCTTTTCATCATCAACTCTTCCTTAGTTCATACAGCTCTTGGCAAGATTTCCAAGTTATGTACATACAAAGCATCTCTTTCTAGTGTCTCTCTTCCTTGTGTGATGTTTTATGCATTTTTTGCCAATGTGCCCATACTCACCACAATAGTGACATATGCACCATATTTTGTAATCCCAACTAAATATATCTTTGATAATTTATTTTTCTG
Source organism: Cupressus sempervirens (assembly GCA_028749045.1). Lineage (NCBI taxonomy): Eukaryota > Viridiplantae > Streptophyta > Pinopsida > Cupressales > Cupressaceae > Cupressus > Cupressus sempervirens. Next base: position 719,534,040 of record CM053790.1, on the reverse strand, counting down.
GGTTCCATTTCTTGGCCTTTCATTTTGAGGATTTGTGCCCTTGTTTGTTGCAATTGAAACACTTCCCTTCAAACTTATATTTCTCTGTGCATTCACTTTCTCTATGTCTTAGTTTGTTACAGCTGTAACACTTTCCACTGAACATTGATTTACCATTGCTCCAACACTTGTTTGATGTATGTCATATATTTTCATGATGATAACATGTAGGCCTTTTGTTCTTTTGATCTCTCCAACACTTGTTTGATGTATGCCATATCTTTCCACAATGATTACATTTAGGCCTTTTGTTCTTTTGATCTCCTTGCTAAGATGATTCACCTTCTTCTATGTATCCTAATCTAGCTTTTCCTATGTGTCTAAATTAAGTTTTCTCATCAATTGATTCATGCTTTCTTGAGATTTCATCATCCTCTCATTGGGTTTCTTCTCTATGTTGAGATTGTTCTGCAATCTTTCATTCTGTGTCCTCAAAGTGATAAGCTCTTGAATTGCATCATTGAGTTGATCAATTAGATTTGTTTGTTGAAGAGATAGTTGATGAATTTCAATACCCTTTTCTTCTATTTATTCTTTGGATTTTTCTTTCTATTCCATGACTTCACAGATTCCAACTAATTGAATCTCATGTTCTCTTTTCAACTTTCTGACTTCTTCATGAAGAGCAAGATTTTTTCAAGTAGATCTGTGATTGTTGCATCAACTTCATTTGACCTTCTATTTTGACAAATGTCTTTAGTTATTTATTCAATTTATATATTATCATTCATCTATGATATAAGATCTTTCTTCTTTTCATGGATTGAGAGAAATGCTCCTTCATTTTCTTCAATTGTTCCACACCAATTGCAAATCCAACTTTTCATTTTCAATAGCTTTCTTTGATCTATATACTTCCATTTCCTCTGATCTTTTCTCAAGCTGCTAAACTTCTGATGTGAGAGCCAATGTGATAGAGAGGGGGAGGGGGTGAATCAGGAACCAATAAAATTTGTACTTTAATTTACCAATTAAGCCTTCACAATATAATCTAATCTAATTGTATGCATGAAAGGTTAAAAGCAATAAAATATTTATAACACTTGACACAATATTTGGCAACCTAGAAACCTTCCAAATAGAAAGTAAAACTAAGGTGGGGATGATACCCACAAGCTTTATTACTGCAGTGTAAATTTAGCCTCTTAAAGCTTACAATTGATCAATTTTGGTGATCTGCCCTATTAGGAGCAATCAGGACTATTAGGTCCATCTTGTGAAGTGATTTACAACATACAATAAAGTATGCACTCTATTAGGAGATTTTGAAAAGATATTTAAGTCCACCTTGTTAGAGGATTTGGTTGATGCACCTATTAGGATGAATCAATGGCTGATCTTTGATCTACAACTCATTTTTCTAAATAAGATACATTTGAAACACAATGATCACCTGATGTCATAGATAAGGCTCTTCTTTTCCTTATACATCTTGTAGCCTTCTTAATTTGTACTCATACTGCTTCTTTCTATATTCACTTCGATGCCATGTTAGATATGAAAATATACATTACATATATACCAATCCAATAAATCACCTTCTAGAGGTGGCTACAACACCTAATTCAAAAAATCTTCACTAAGTCGACTTATTGTTGTAACTCAAGTTCTAAAGACAACTCGGGTGATATTCTAACACTTGGCAAAATTGTCAACTTGGGAAACTCTAGCATTCATTTGACACTAATGCTCAGTCCACAATGATTACTCTAGAGTAGCAAGAACTTGGTTAGCATTAGGTGACTTGGTGAATACTAAAAAACTCAGTAGACTCGGTTGACACTAAAGCTTGGTCAACACTACCTTCATTTTTCTTCATTAATATATTGTAGCTTGGTAGCCATTGATAGACTCGGTAGACACACCAGAGCTTGGTTAATACTAAAATATTCATTGATTACAAAGGAGAGGTCGGTAGTAACTAATATCTTCTTATGTAGCTTAGTAGACTTGTCTACGCTCAGTAGATATTGATATTTGTATATGGAGCTCGATAGCAACTGTAAACAACTGACTAAATGTTAAGTCACTAATTGAGAAATGATATGACCATAAGGTCAATAATATATTTATTAACAATGCTAGCCATGGGAGGCTAGCTCACACACCAACCTTAGTGGTATACTTAGATATCCTATGTATATTTGAGAAGATCTCTCATTGCTTCTCACAAATTTCAAGTCATGTGAGGTAAAAAATAAATAGTGAGAAGAAAAAGTCATCCATTTGGAAATCATCCCTAAACAAGTAAATACATAACACTCTCTAATCGTGAATTCAAATTGGATCCTTGAGGAATTTAGAATTATTTATAACTAAGTTTTTTATATGAGAATGCTAAGTGTTCGAAAGATATATTTAACTTGAAGATAACCAAAAAAAAAAAGTTGTAATAGGGTGATCCCACAATAGTGGGTGTCACTTCTTGACCAATTTTGACATTGAAATCATTATTTTTGAAACAAACCTCACATTCAAGTGACTATATCTCTAAAACTATTAATAATTTGAAGATTATGTAAACTATTGATTTCTAGTACTTTGTTCCTTCTTTGTAACCATATTTTTTAATTTAAAAAAAATTATTTAATTCAATTTTTTTTTCTTCCCCAAAAATTGGTACATATGAAAAATCAATATTTTTAAAGAGTGATAGTCTGCTTGACAAGAATAATTTTTTTTCTACGAATGATAATGAGGTAATTATTTTGATGTTGGATTTGTAAGATCAATATCTAGAGGTCCATTTGGTTTGATTCAATTTGGTTGAATATTGTATAGTTTATGAAGTTTTCAAGTGATATCAATCATAATTCAGACATACATTCATTTTGACAAGCATAACTTGAACTCAATATATCATAAACCAATTTTTCTCTTTTCAATAGAAAGCTAACTAAGTAACCTATTTCCTATAATTTTTTTTTAAAAAAACATTTGACCTAATTTACAATTTTTTTTGAAGTGTCGAATTCAGTTGATCTTCAATCATTAGTCAACCTATAATGAGTTAAACTCATATTTGAAACTCTTAATGAATATAATACCTATTAAAGTTATACTCATTGGAAAGCTTGCTCCGAGAAGCACAATTTGACATTTTTAGATTTATAGTAGGAGGTCATTTGATCCTAGTTTTGAGGGTCAATAGGCTATTTTTTCTTTTTCCTTAAAAAATAACAATTTTTTTAAACCATGCAACATATGTTTGTGCGAACATATCTATCAAAAAAATCTGGCGACTGGATTTTTAATTTTTAAATGTTCACCTAAACACCTAATTAAACCATATAAAAGTAAAACAAAATTTATTTATTTCAAATTGAAGACAAATTTTTGAAGGTGATGGTGAATTTTTAAAGGCAAAGGCGATTTTTATATTTTTTGAAGAAAAAGGCAATTTTTTGAAGGTGAAGGCTTTTTGTTGAAGATAATTTTTTGAAGAATATTATTCAAAAAAATAAATCATAAGGCTATATATTGAAGGAGAATTCATGGATTTTACAAGAAGATATAAATTTAAGAGAATTTTTTGAAATAATTAATGGGAAACAAGAAAGTAAGACAAAGAAAACATGCAAGAAACAAATCTAATGAAGTGGAACAAAGAAATCTTCAAAAATAAATGACACATTATCATAGAAATAAATAAGGTATATATATATAATATTTATTTATTTTCATGGTCTTTATTTTATTATGTATTAATCTTTTTTTTTTGTCTAGTTTGATTCATTTATAAACATGTTGTAGACAATCAACAAGGTGAAGGTGAAGAAAATGTTGAAGGAGGCTCAACACAAGTAGAAGAAGTACATATGGGAGAAGGGTTAAGATTGCTCCCTACAGAATCACAAACAATGAATTTTGAAGAAGGCTCAAGATCACTCCCTACAAAAGTTCAAGTAACGAAAGTCGAAGAAGGGTCATAATCACTCCCTATAGAGTCTCAAACAATGAATGTTGGAGAAGGATCAATATCTCTCCCTATAGAAATTCAAGTCATAGAAGTTAGAGAATAGTTAGGATCAGGTGCTCCTATTGGTATGGACAACCTCATAAATATTTCTCAAACTCTAAAGAATGGAATTTCTCACAAAAATTTAGATCATTTACTATAAATGGATGTGGATAAATTGAGAACACCTACAACCATTGTTCAACCCTTAAGTCTGCCTAAGAAAGGGTCAATGAATAAGACAATAAGAGAAATAGCGACTAAATTTGATAACAATGAAATACTTGAACAAAACTCAGTTACTTTCACTTTTTCTTACACAAAATAAGTTGCAAGAGGCATTGAAATTGTTAGGTGTAGAGACAACATCAAAGAAGAGAAAATTTTCTAACATGCAAACTGATATGATTGAAAATGTTAAACTATGTTTGAAAAACATAAGAAAGTGTTATGAAACTAAAGATTGGTCCATGGTAAGAAAAGTGGTGTTGACATCTATTTTAAATAAGAATATGACCCAAAATAGACAATTATCTTTAATTTCATTTGAAATGGGTTTTAGTAGGAAAACAATGAGAGAATATGTTAAGACAAAATTAATTTTGGATGATAGTACTATGAAAAGAAATTAGGAAATTATGTGTAGAGCACCTCATTCTAATTGGATTGATGAGGGAATTCGAAATGTAGTCATATCATTTTGGATAGATAACACTACCCCTTCATCAAATAGTAGAGATGTTATCAGAAATAGGATTTCATTTGGTCAATATGAACATCATATAAAACATTGGTTGGACACAACACAACATGAGATATATGTGTCATTTTGTAATGAGCATCCTAACATAAAAATTGGGCAAACATTGTTTCAAAGATTGAAGCCATACTTTGTGAGGTTAAACAAAGTGTTTGAAATGTTTTTTTGTCATTATCATATTGAATTCGATCTCCACTATCAAGTATTTTGAAAGTTTGTAGAAGACACATATGGTTTTCACGCTACTCCTCCTAGTAGGAAAAGTGAGTTTATATCATCCATTTTATATCCTCCTGGCATAAAATTAATATGTGAAACATGTGATGAATTGGCTCTTTTTTCTTTGAAAATTAAAAATATCGATGTAACAAAAAAGGTGAATTGCAAAAGTTACAAGTATGTAAAGAACAAAACAAAGTTGGGGAAAGAGACAAAAAGGTTAGAATATGTTGAAGAGAAGTTACTTGTTGTAACATTTATGGACAGATTTAAGAATTTGATTCAACCTTATATTCATCACATATTTTTTGCAAAGTGGCAATCACAATAATTTCAAACTTTGAGAGATAATTTTCTACTTGGAACTATTCTATCAATTGTTGATTTTGCAAAAAAACTATTCTTTTGTTCATCAAAAAGTAATTCAATTGGATTTTTTTTCTAAGTAGGTCACTATTATGGTACATGTTTTTTATAGACATGCACAATTAGATTTGGATGGTGTTAAAAGTACACTTGAAGCATGAGTCACTAAAAAGGAATATCACTTTTATATAAGTGATGATAAAGAACATGACATTCACTATGTAGAACATTGCTTCAATAAGGGTTTCTCTTATTTGAAAGAAAGAGACATAAATATTGATAAACATTATGTTTGGTCCGATGGATGTGCCGCATAGTTCAAATCATCTAGAATATTTTACACATTATGTATATATCATTATAATGAAAATATAAAACACATATGGAGATTCTTTGAGAGTGGGCATGGAAAAGGTGAGCATGCTAGTGTTGGAGCTTGAATCAAACATTCTCTTTGAAAGTATCAAATGAATTATAAGGGAGTTCATATAAATAATGCACATGACATTTTTGAATGGTGTAAGACACATTTTGCATCATACGAGGTTGGGACATCATCAAGAATGAGTCAATCGGTACCATATAGAGGCTTTTGGGAGATAGCAAGTATGGATGTGTACATTTGTTTAACTTTTATGCAATTAAATTTTAAAATTTAATTTTTAATTTTTATCTTGATTCATTGAAGTTTAAATTTACTTTGTCCGTATTTTTGTAATGAACTTTTAGATGTTAATAGAAAAACATGCATGGTTGCAAGAGGATAGAAAATGCACATTCATTACATTCGGTCATGAGTATAGATAATTGCAATTGGACATTGAAGATGAGAGATTACTCATTTTTTTGTGATAGTTGCATTCATGAAGACTATCAGCAATGCATCCATCAAACATGTGGATATATAGGTGCATGGCTTTCAATACCACTTGATGTTATTGATATAATTGATAAGGATGAAGATGAATTGTTATTGTATATGATCATATCTCTGGATTGGTAAAAGTGGGTAGGTATCATAAAAATTAATCTCAACTTGTTATTTAATTTTCAATGAACTATCTTACATAGTGTACATGTACATACTTGGGTATGTGCAGGATCATGGTGTACCAAACTCTGGCCTTAAGTGGCAGTGAAAAACCAGCAAATTAGGGTTATGTCAACTTGACACATAATTTTAAAGTGGTTATGGACTTTATATAAAAAAGTTGTAAGAAAATAATCTATAGGAAATTGAATCTAGTTTCTAAACTACAAGGCCTTATCTAGAGAAAAAATTATTTGATTGGTCAAAAGTTTGGATTTTAATGCAGTACTACAAAAATTTCAGGGCAAAAATAAAAAGTAGGTGTATGTCTGACCACCTTAATCATAATCAAATGATAATATTTTTAAATATAATTTTAGATATAAAAAGTAGACTCATGCTTGGATGTGACACATATTTTTGGCAATTTTTATTCCAAATAAATAATTAATTATGAATTTTCTACTATACTATTTTCAGAATTAAAAACTCTTGTATCTGACCACCTTAACTAGTTCAAAAAAAATCAAAATTAAGTTTTTCTTTTTTTTTTCTTATACTAGTCAAAGCATAGAATGTGACGCATCTTTTGGATTTCACAAATCTTATACGGTTTGAAAGTTATAGCTATTTTTCAACCAGTATGTCAATCAACACTTTGTAGCTAAGTCCATTAGAAAATAAGTAATAATTAGTTACTAAACTCATAATTTGAAAAAAATTACATTTATGAAAATCTAAGAACATTCTTAAGAAACCCTTTTCATTACATCAAATTTTGGTTTGAAAAAAGTCGTCAGCTACATGCTTGAAGTAAAAAACACATAAGAACATGCCAAAAACACATTTTCGGGATGTTTTAAAGATGACCATATAAGGTTGGTATTGAAAGATATAGTAGGAATTATAAAGGTATTAATTGTTTTCATTTAGTATCAGGATGGGTGGGAAAAAGGTGGGAATAGATTTTGAAATTCTTTGAGGCATTTCAAAACTACATATTTTTCAGATCGTTACTTTTTGGCACACCATGATCTTGCACATACCCACTTGTTACGTAGGAGATGTCTTTGCAATGATTGTTGAGCCTAAAAATCATGAAGGTGTCAATTATTATTTATTGTGATGTACTGTAAAGAGGAAAAATTTATATGGTCCTAAAGAAAATGATAAAATTTTGCTCCCCATGGGTATACATGCTTAATTTATATACATACATGTGTGTGTGTGTGTGTAGGTAATTTTATATCGATCAAATTTTGAAATATTTAAATTTTTGGTGTAGGTTTTGTTGTGATACAGGGAACATATTTGAAGAAAATCAAAATAGTCCAACATGGAAAACACTTTGTTGGTTATCAACCTGAAAACAATGTTTTACAATACAACCACCTAGTTGTTGCCATCAAGCTTTGTCTACATCTGGGTCAAATTTAAGTGTGGATGTCGCAAGTGGAGACTAGACAATGAAGATCATGAGAAGATATTACATGTTAAAAGTGAACATCATGGTTGAGCCAGGCCTTTAGATAGTCTAATTTAATTTAAGTCAAAATTTGGGACCTTTAAATGTAAACTTTTTATTTTTATTAATTATTGCTGTAGATATACATGAGCACCATGGTTTCAAGGATTTTTAAAATTATATTTGAAATTTTCAAATTGATAATATATGTGTTTATTGTATGTACAAATTGATTTGTATGTTTATTGTATATATGTTTATTATATATACTATTTTTAAAAAATATTTATTTTAATATTTATTTATTTATGTAAGCTCTCTCTCTCTTTCTCTCCTCCTTCCTCTCTCTCTCTCTCTCTCTCTCTCTCTCTCTCTCTCTCTCTCTCTCTCTCTCTCTCTCTCTCTCTCTCTCTCTCTCTTCCCCTTCCCTTCTCTCTTCCCTTTCTCTCTCTTCTCCTTCTCTTTTCTCTTCCTCTTTCCTCTCCCCTCTCTCTCTTCCCCTTTCCTTCTCTCTTCCCTTGTCTCTCTTACCCTTTTCAAATTGATAAAATATATGTTTATTGTATGTACAATTTATTTCTATGTTCATCAAGTATACAAATTTATTTACTACATGAAATAATTTGTTAGAAATAAGTTAAATGAAGATATATACTATTTTTTTGAAAATAAATATTTTATTATATATTTATTTATGTGAACTCTCTCTTCCCTTCTACTTCCCTCTCTCTCTTATACATGCATTTACAAAATTTATATATAAAGTTTAAAATGTAAGCTCACATAAATCTTTGTAATCTACTAAAATACAAAAATATACGTGTACATCTAGAGAATGAATATCTAGATCTAATATATATACTCAAATGTATGTATACAAGTGTGAACAACAAATACATGTAAGTCTCAAATAAACATGTATATTTAAAATAAATAGTGAAATACATGTACATGTAAATCTCAAATAAATATGTAATCTAGGTACTAAAATACATGTAAGTCTCCAGAACAAGTAAACATGTATAAAAAGTCTCAAATATATAAATGCATCAAAATATACATATATCTAGTACTACTGGAGGGACCCTTCAAGATACATACAAAAAAAATGACCCTCTAATCGAGTCTCTTGTACATCCTATGGCTGAGGCACAACAATTGAGCCCTACAAATATATATGCATTATATCTATCTAAACATATATATACATGTATACATGAATATGAGTACATATAGTTTAAAGCATAAATACCTTTACAAACTATTTAAAACTTGTACCTAATCACTACTGGGTGTCTTAGTAGAATATTTTCTCTAGTGTACATGCCTTGACCCAACATTAGATGTAATCATGTTCTCGGTGACCTATGCCTACAAAATTTATTTAATTTATATTATATATTATAATTTTTTGATATCTATCTAAACTATTTTTAAATCGTATATTAAAAATATTATATATGTGCTTGTGTCTTAGGAGTGTGAGGATGATCATCACACTTCATCATATCATCTATTGATGCACCTCTAGTACCAATGTCAACATCTCATGCTAATACACCAGCAACATCTCTTGAAGCTCCAACACCTACTGAAGCACCCTCAACATCACAATCTCATGAAGCACTCAAACCAACCCCAAAGTTTGAAACTATAGCTAGTAATGACAAGTGAACTAGCATGTGTAACTAGCTAGGTAATGGTGTAGAATTAGTGCTCAAGAATAACATGTCCATGAACGATTACGATCCCATGTTTTGACTAGTATCAAGAGCTAGCCCTTGTAACTTCTCATCAAAATGATCAAGACCCTCAGTTGTGATCCTGAAATCTCCAACTCCTATGCTTGAGCCATCTGTAGAATATTGTGAGCCTAGTGTAGAATGTTGTGAGCTATGTCATGTACCAACTATTGGTGGTGTGGTCTATGCTTGCGAAAATGAAAAGCCCTAATGCAATCTAATGGTGTCAATTACTGAGTGAACTAGTATCCCTTGTGCATCAAAAATATACCTGATACTTTGCAATAGGTCCTCCAAAAAATATAATGCTAGATCCATATGTGTGTGTTGTCTAGAAAGAGCATGAACATCACCTGGTAAATGGTAGTCTAGCAAATCTATATGCCTCGTCAGGGGAGGTGTCTGAAATTATACTCAATGCCTTTGAGGATACTCGACCTAGATGACTCTGACAAGTGTGAATATACTTACCAAGAGAGTTAGATGTGATACTGGAAGCCATAGATGCAATATGTCCAATACTATAAATTGTTCCCCTTTGGGAAGTAACCACTACTATATCACCAATAGGATCTACTATTGTCCAGTCATTAGAGGAAGTCATTGTCCAACAAACTATCTAACATTTGGAGGTGGAATGTACTCTGCACTATAATCTACAATATCTAAGTAGTTGACATTGAGCCCCATGTGAAACATACCATACAAATACTATGAAAAATAAAGAGGAATCTAATAATTAGTAGGATAACGGCCATGCACAACTAAGAAATGAGGATAGATCATACTAGCAACAATAGGATCTATACAATGTGTCACTCGATAGCCCCTCACCCTACTTTGGGTACCCTCATATGATGGAAACAAATATCTTTTGATGACATCTTTTGGGGCCACCCTCTTGACATCCTTAAAAGATGCATCTCCCAAAATCTTAGCTCTAAGCTTCATAGATATGGTAGCTAATAAATCAAGGGTAAAATAATGATGTTCTATAACTCTAGTAGTCAAATCCTATAAGCTCCTACATATGGTTGCACAGATTTCTCTATATAAACCATTATCCAAAGAGAGTATAGAATCCTCTAATATAGTAACCTCCTACTTTGTAAATGAAAAATAGTGCATCAATATCAATGCATAGAGGTGCCACAGTAGGAGCCGCACTAGGACCTACACCATGAGTTGCACTAGGACCTACACTAGAACATACACCACAAGCCACAACACAAACCCCACCATGAGTCCCACTACAAGTCACACCATGAGCTAGACCATGAGCTACACCACAAGCTTCACCACAAGCCACACCATGAGCCACACTAGTAGGAGTTATAGCAGGGAACCTCATCACCCTTAGGTTGATCATGTGAAGTCATCTCTAAAATGATCAAGCTAATATATATTATACATACACATATACATATATGTGCAAAAAGCCACAATGATCAAGCTAGAGAAATAGTTAAATTTACACTAGTCTAGTACACAAATTTATATTTAAAAGATACAAATCATACATGATCTAATTTGCACATCTATATCATACATGAGAAAGAGAGTATGAGGCTTGAGAGAAATTATGAATATGATCTGAGATAGAAAATGACTGACAAAAAGAGAGAAAGAGATCTTGAGGAGAGAGAAAGTGAACTTGAGTGTTTAATAGGTCTAGTTCTTTGAAAACCCTTGTATCAAGACCAGAGCTGAAAAGTGCATTTAGGATGTACATTTAAGGCATGTACATCAAGTGTCCATCTATTAAAATATGTGAAAAGAACATATTTGTCCTTAATTTAGTTGGTGGACAAAAACCCAATAGATAGGTAGATTAATTCAGATGCCCAGTTCATGTGTCTATTTAACTACTTTAGATGATAAGAGGTTTTGACCAATTTATAAAAAAAACAATTTCCAAACAATTCAATGGTCTTGAACCAGAGTTGGTGGACTCCAAGTACTTTTTAGCTTCTAGAAGAGAAAGAGTTATGTGCATAATCTTCCAATAGAACCTAGACAATTCAAGAAACACTTACACAAAAAATAAATATTGGCCTTCATGGGATTAGAGGGAAAAAATTGAATTTCATAGACTCTAGGAAATACAATACTCTAATTCCTTATTAAATGATTCAAAGTTCATGAGGGCAACTGCAAGATAGTGAAAAAAAATTGCATAAAATTCACTGGGTAAGTGTGAAGAGTGGAACAAGTGGTTTGGGTGGGGCTAGGTGACCTGATCCTAAGCTAGATCTTTGTGCAAGATAGAACTTATATTAGGATTTGAAAGGGATCACACTTGTGGAACTTCTTGTGCAACTAATCACTTGCGCTATTTGGGAAATTCATTCCAAATAGATACAATCACATACCATTTATCAGTCTTGAAAGAATTCTACCCCAAAAGTATGAGAGTTAAATTTAGTAAATATCTAGAAAGAGTGCTCAGAGAGAAAAAGAGATAAAAAGAGTGAGGAGAGTAGAATTGAACACTTATTCAGAAGAGCTAAAAAAAGTGAGGAGCTCAGAAAGAGTACGTGGAGCATAGTAACACAAGGATGCATCCCCCCCTTTTTTCCCATGCATCAAGGACTTGGGGACTCCATTCCTCTATCTCTAGTAGTGCCACCATATTCCACAACCTCTGTTGAGGATGGGGTGATGTCCTGATGTTAACTATTTTCTGATTTGACTATTTATGTTCAATGTTTGATGTTTCAGTTCAATGCAATGTTCAAGTATTTACTCTTTTAGGTCTTTAGATCTTATATTGAAACAAATCTTTTCATATCTAGTATTTTAAGTACCATATGTATAATATATATAACCCCCGACGACGTCCTCCCATTGTCCTGCTATTATCCCTAAATTAAGGCTCCTTTGTCCCCCTATCTCAAAAACTTGTCCCCCCATTCCCCATCCTCCATGCCCTAGGGTGGTGTAACTATGATGAGGAGAGAAAAAAAGAAAGAATACATTATTTTGAATGTTGTGGAAAATAGCACACTAGCTCCTCAAAAGAGAGCAACTGGAGAAAAGAAGAGGAAAGTGATGAAGTATGATAAATTCATCAATAGTATACAAGATAAATAAATAATGTATGGAATATGTGATTCATTCCCTAATTTGTATCTTGAGGAACTAATTGGTTTTGGAGTTCCTAAGAAACCTATTGACCTTTAGCGCTCAAAGAAAATCTATTTGTTTTTCTAATGTTATACTAATATTTTTTTTATACATTTTACCAACATTTTCCTAAAGTTTTGCAATGTCTTTTATTATTATTTTGTGTTTTTTAATTTTATACTAATATTTGTCTAACATTCTAGACTAATATATTTTTAATATTTTCTAATGTTTTTCTAATAACACTAACATGTAATTAACCAATAAAAAATAATTATGACCTTTAGTGATCAAAGAAAATCAATTTTTCTTCTTCTAATATTATAATAATATTTTTGTTATACATTTTACCAATGTTTTCCTAATATTTTGTAATGACCTTTTTTATTCTTTTGTATTTTCAAATGTCATACTAATATTTTTTTTTAAAAATTTCCTAATGTTATACTAATATTTTTCTAATATTCTAGACTAATATTTTTTAATATTTTCCTAATATTTTCTAATATCTTCTGATTTCTTTTTCTAATAAATTTTTTTTTTTTCCTAATAACCCTAACATTAATTTACCAATAAAAAATAATATTGACCTTTAGTGCTCAAAGAAAATCAAATTTATTTTTCTAATGTTATACTAATATTTTTGTTATACATTTTACCAATGTTTTCCTAATATTTTGTAATAACTTTTTTTTTTTGTGTCTTCTATTGTTATACTAATATTTATCTAAATGTGTTTCCTAATGTTATACTAATATTTTTCTAATATTCTAGACTAATTTTTAATAAATATTTTTAATACTTTTTCTACTATTTTCTAATGTTTTTTTCTAATATTTTCTAATATTTTTCTAGCAACACTAATATATAATTACCAATTAAAAATTTATAAATGAAAAAATCAATATAATTAACTAACATTAATGAGTAATAAAAATATTAAATTAATACTAAAATATTTATTGACAATTTAAGAAACATTAAAATATTCAAATAATCACATATAAACATACTCGAAATAGTGCAACAACCAAAAACTCAATGAAAAAGACATAGCTAACCTCCAGAGCATTTTTCTATACACTGCAAAAGTGAAAATGAAATTGGAAAAGCATAAATATGAGTAAAAATCATGGATTTTGAATGTTTGTACAAACATACACTCTTTAGATGTTTGTGCAAACATATATACTAACATTTGCATGAACACTTAATGAAATAGTGTTCACATGAACATTATTTAAATGTTCATGCGAACACTTATAGTTCGTGTGAACAATTGAAAGTTGAAAATTTCCCACCATTGGAAATTTCATTTGTGCCACAAAAGTGGCACCCACTATTGTGGGCTCACCCAATAGTGATAAAAAAAATAAGAGATGAAAAAATAGGGGTGAATGGCCCCACTATGAGATGGTCCATCATAAATTCAAGGTTCATCTAGAAAATTTTGATGGAGAAAGGATCAACCCCTTTAATGGAATGTTTGCACATGCTTGGTATCTCCAAAACCTTTTTGGTTGGCATCTATATTCTTTACTTGAAATTAAATCTTCTCGGTTGAGTAGTGCTTTTGGGGTCATTTGTGTATATTTATCCTCCATTTATATCTTTGAATAGTGATGTTTTCTTCTTTTCCCATCTATTAATTACTTTTTTAATGTCATTAGGGGAAGTCATTTGGATTATTATCTTCTTGATTGTGATCATTGTCTTGATTATAGAGGAGTTTCTTAATTTCAACTATATGCAAAATTATGCAACAATAGAGAAAAGACTATAAAATAACTAAATCTAATCCAATCAAGCACACCCAATGAAGAATTTTTAAAATAAAAAGTAAATTAATATGATATTTTTACCTCAACTTACTAATTGCAACATGCTTCCATTTTCATCCTAGCTTTGAGTGTTTGAATATATTTTTGGAAACTTACAATTTGAATAATTGTTGTTTTGTCATTGATGTCAAATCTATTGATAAGATATATTGCTACCTACTCTAAATGTTATATATATTTGATATTTGAGAAGTTGCTCATAATAATAACACCTAGAGGAAAGGTTCAGTTATGAAAAGGAAGTTACAATGGATATTTGATTAGATAGACTTTGATAAAGAAAAGTGATTTTTTATGTCAAGAAAGCTAAGCTAAGACAAGTTGAGCAGAAGTATAAAATATTATTAGTGCCGAGTAATGCTAGTGTCAACTGAGCTATAGCTAGTGCCAATCAAATCTAGTGTTGACCAATAGTTAGTATCAGCCAAGTAAGTTAGTTGATGTTGAATCGGCAAGCTTTACAATTATTGAGAAATTCAATGATGACCAAGTGCCAGAATTGTAATGCCCCACCAAGGAATCCAAAGAATTTCACTAATTTTGCCAAACAATTTTTTTTTTTAAACATGAAAGTAAAATCATACACAACACTTGCGGAAGCAATAGTAACATCCAACTGCAAATAACATAACATAACAGATTACATTCTTTTAAAGATCCCTTAACGTTGAATTACTTCTAATCATAAATTATTCTTTTAACATTACATCCTTAATAATGAAATATCAATGATACATCCAATGTTCCTAAACAATATACAAGTGTACATTTTAGATTGCTCAATCATCCACTATACATGTTACAAGGTATGAAAAGCTTAAAAGAATAAACATCCATGTAAATAAAGTACATCATCATCCAATGTTAATCCATGATGCAATAACATAATGAAACCATAAACCATACATGATACATCATCATAGAAGATATAAACACCCATCATAAAAGATAACCATATCTCACAAACATAACTAACTAAATGCATGGTTCCTCCCAACCGTAAATAGCATCATTAGACCATCATGGATCCTAGCCATCCCTCCGTGCGCAACATTCCAAAGCACCAAAGAGATCATCGGCTATAAACATAGTAGGAATGTCACTCCTAAAAAAATCCTACTAACATGCAAAGTAAAGCATAAGATACCATCATCTATCATATGCAAAACACCAATATAAGAAACATACCAATAAATACATCAATCATAAGGTATATCATCTATCATAATGATCCAAGAACATAATGAAGATAAATACCAACCAAGAATGCTCTAGTCACGGTGTCTCGGATGGATCTCAAATGATAAGAGTGATAAAACACTACCACTCGACCGCGTGGAACCTAAGTGGTCCACTCCCACTGTGCTGAGGAGATAATCTCAAGTCCCAAACAGGATATCAAAACCACAAAGCATAAATCCCTTAAAGTCTAGGAAACCTAAAAAGTATACTACTCAAAGGTTCCAAGCACAAAATCGACATCTACTTCCCAGAGGCACAACAATGACATTTAGGAAACCTACTCTGCAAGCGAGAAAGTTTCATCACATTTATCTCGTACAAGTTACCCTGGCAGTTAGCAAAACTCCACGGGTCCATACAGATCTCATGTGGTCACTAGTATCCTCTCATACTAACGAGGCATACTATGGAATGCAAGGTCACAACCATGCATCTCACTACTCCCATCCTAGCCTGTACAAGCGCTCAAGGCATGGGCGAGAACATCCAAAACAATTATCTTTTTAGGTTCATTTAATCCCCATTTAGTGTGTAAATGTTATCACTTATTAACCAAACTTACAATGAGTTATCCTGGCAGCCACTTAGGGCCCTGGCCCCCATTGCAAGCCACTTCCTGACACTACAAGTAGATTACCTACCCTAATGCTCATGGAATCATAATCACCACAGTCTTGTACAAGCGACTGTAAAGAAAATCCAAAAGATAATCCATAAAAAGAATCATCAAATATCCACAATATAAGAATCAAATATCCATAATAAGAATCATCAAATCACCAAGATAAGAATCATCAAAATCTCCATGATAAAATCATCAAATATGCATAAAAGCATCAAATCTCCATGAGCAACATCCATAGAAAATCATGACCACAATAGTTCTCTATTGGCAACTAAAGGCATCACTGATAATCATAAGTATCCATTGGTTCTCAATAACCAAAATATATCATCACATCCATTGGTTCTTAACAAGCAACCAAGAATATCTCAAAATCATACTGATCAAATATCTCAAAACCATACTGATCGAAGACTCCAAAATGGTTGAGTCAAACATGTCACAACATGACATCATCAAGAATAAATCCACATCATAGTCCCATCATGGCAACTAGAAAAATAATCCAAGGATAACTGATCGATGACTCAAAAATGATTAGCTCAGGTATCTCATACACATACATCTCAGCTTCACACATGAAGATTGATGAACAATAACAATCAGTAAATACAAACATTTCATAGAGCATATGATCACATAACCATGGTTGGGCTTATAAAGATCAAGAAAAAATAAGATCAACATGCCAACACATCTCATAACCCCTGAGCCTCTAGTAACAACCTAAGACTAGTCAACACTAGTCAACCCAAAACCCAAAACAAGAAGCATATAGAATACACAATGCAGACACATGTTTTGATTTTCTAAATTCACATAGTTGAATAATGTGTAGAGTTTCCAGTTTCCATTTTCAAGTATACTTCAAGTGTATAAAGTTATCATCATTTGACCTACAAGTCAACCCAATTGTTCCCCAATAGTATTATCCTTTCATTATTAAGAATTACATTCTAAGAATAACTTAAGGATAAATTTTCACTAAACTGATCATCATTGATCTTGATTAAAGTGTTCTCTATTTTAACCATGATCCATATTCTAATTGATTAACTCTTCTTTAAAGTTACTTCAACTTTCAAGATAATCAAATGATCATTATTCATTTATAAAAGAACCAATTATCAATCTTCAATTAAGAAGATTATAACTTAATTAATTAAAATGGTCAATCTAATCCACTAATTAGCTTAGGTGCACAATTCCATGATCCATTAACATTTTAATGGTTAAAACTCAATTAAGTATCTCTAACACTTAAGCCTCTTAATCATAACCATTATTAAATTATCACTAATAACCGTTAAAATATCTAAGTCATTATTCAAGTTATTAGAATAAGACTTATCAACTTTGATATCAATATTTTTTTTACAATCTTGTTAAAAGAATTATATCAATTAAATTTCTATTACATAACTTAATTATTAATTAAATCCAATTAGCTCTAGTTAATTGATTTAATTAATAATTTCACAACCAAATTATCAACCCAAAGAATATCAGTTGACTAACAATAGTTTGTACGTCAAAGTCAACTTCAATCCAATACACAAATACAAATTATTTCGGAAATCTTATCCAAAATAACTACATTCATCTTTCTTAACGATTTCGTATTAATGATAACCATTTCCTAGTTAAATCTCTATCGCACTTAATTATATTGAAAACTTATTAATCAATTATAATCCAAATCCAAAAACTAATGTCTTTACAAGACTTCAATCGTTAAATAATCTCTTCTAGATTAATTCTAATCAGATTATTTGATATCTATTTAAACTATTTATTATTTATTAATAGTTTGTTAGACCCAGCAAACATTAATAAATAAACTAATCACAACTATAAATAGTCGATCTAGAGAATCTTTACATAAACTTCATTAGTTAATATTTGACTAACCCTTAACACCATTAAGGTCTATCAATAGGCTATTTAATAAATCAAACGTGTTAACCAATAACATAATGATTCAATCTTAATCCAATAATATAAATTATCATCTCAAAATTATTTAATATATATTAAATAGTATTTAATATACATTAAATAAGATCAATATTAAAGTCAACCATTTTACTAATCCTTTAAGACTCAAATTAATAATTTAAATGAATTTCAATGTCTTTTTCGACTAGCGATAATTGACAAATTATCATCTAACATATATATAAATAACATATGTTTAAATCAATATATATATATATATATATATATGCTATAATTATAAATAAATCACATATAAATATATCAAATACCCATATATAAATATACATACATATATATAAATATATATATATATATATATTTATATTTATACATTCCATATAATAATCAATGTATAAAAAAAATTGTTAATATAAAGTTGAATTATAAAATTTGAATCACATAGCAAAGTAAGTAATTTTGTCTGAAGTGATATACATATCACTGCGGCTTTATATTAAATACCGCATGGACATCGCTGTCGCGAGTGTCCTTCAGTAACAATCCGTCGTGATGTACCTTCGACGTCAACCCGTCGCGGGTACTCTGCTCACGCAGGTACCCTACGACCACTGCATCAAGGCAGTACTACATCGCGGGTACACTGCGTAGCAGGTACCCTGCGACATGTGATCGCAACCACCATTTTTGCAGGGTGGGGTACGGGGAAAAGTATAACCCGCCCCCCTATACTTAATAAAAACAATTTGTATAATATTTTTATGCGATTCGGATTTAATAATAAGATTTCTCATTACAAATATATACATATATGTATATATGTATATATATGTATATACGTATATATATATATATATATATATATATATATATATATATATATATATATACAAAATTTGTTATCAACCATCACTATATTTTAAAATACAGATATATGTATTTATTTATATGCAGATTTACAAGAGAAAATGCATACTTAGATTTAAAGGACCTTTCTAAATAAGTATTTTCCCTTTGAAATAATTGTTTTCTGAACACATCCATTAATTCATCCAATGGGTTTAACTATAAATTTGAAATCATCTTTCTCAATTTAATTCTAATTCGAACCCAAACCCGTTTAGATCTAATGTCTCCTTAACTGGATCTAGGGTTTTCTAATGTTTTCTACTCAACCAATAACATATCTAGATTTCAATTCCAAATTTCAAATTTATTCATGGAATATAATCTGACACATATAACAACATGATGAAGACAGGAAGAGAAATGGTGCAAAGAGAATAAGCGAATATCACGAGTGCACCTGGACACTGATGCTAATTTTTCCATGCCTTAGAAGTCCATAGAAAATCCCTTTCTTCTCCATCATCCGCGATTCCTTCAAGATCCAAGCCAATTGAATCCTCCAAGTGACTAGATGTGCTAGAAGGAGCATAGAAGCATATAGAAAATATATGAGCATATGAAGAAGAATATGAGCTTGTAGCTTATAGCTTCCATTAAGCTTGTAGCTTCCATAAGACTTGTAGCTTGTAGCTTGCATTAAGCTTCCATTTAAGCTTTCATTTTTTCTTGTCCAAACACACTAGGAGAGCCTCAATTTAAAGGCCTCTAAGATGCATCTAAAGTGTCTCTAGAAACAATTAGAAGATAAGCATGACAACCAAGCATGGGTCTTCTCCAAGCTTCTAGATAAGTCTTAAGGTTGTAGACACCGTGTGCTCAAATAAAAATGCTAACTCTTAAGTGTAGACAACTTGTGCATTCTTAGAGTGCAAACTTCGATGTTGTCTACATGACAACTTTCGAGAATTTGCCAACTCCTATGTGAACAAATATTAAAATAATGCATATTAATTAATATAATAATTAATTTACTCTTCCCAATTTTATTTATTTATTAAATCTCATGCACAAACTTTAATAATTCCACTTTGCAATCTTAATATATTTATATTTTAATCACATGAGATTTAGAATCTTTTAATAATTTAAAATATATTTTCCACTTTTAAATTGCATTTTGCAAAACTTAATTGCTAAAATATTTATTAGCTTTAATAATATTATTATTTAGTCATTTATTAAAAATGAACTCCAAATATATTATTATTAAAATAAATATTGTCACATTCCAAGTTTAAACTTTTAACTTTTATCTTCAAATCTAATTATTTTATTTTATTAATTTCCCAATTAATTAAATAAAATAAATATTAAAATACCATATTAATTTTTCCATTTAATTAAACCATTAATTAAATCTTTTAATTAGGCTTAATTAATAGAAAATACAACAAAGACTCACAAGGTAAAAATACGAAAATCCATCATAGCCAAAATACATACAAAATCAAACCAAGGGTTAATATCACGAATTACGTTATCCAACGTATTCGGAGGGTACTCAACTTAGATACTTGTCCTAATTTTTCAATTAGAACAAATGGCTTAAAGGATTGGGATTTGGACTTGAGAATTTATCTCCCCTCTCTTATTATTGAGATAATGTGATAGGGTACGCTCATCCTGGCAATTCAGGGAAGTCGATACCCGGTACCTGCAACCTGCATAAAAACCATGCATGTACAATCACAATATATATTAAACTAAATAGGCAATGGCAGGAAGTGGTGCATCGTGTAGATCCCGACTAGCAGGTGACTATGACTCCCTTCCTTAACCACATCAGACACGCCATACAAAAGCAAACACGCAAAACAAACACGCACACCATACACATGCAAGTATGGGGTAAGTATCCATAATAAAACACATATGATAATAAACCATCTAGCTAATAACCATCAATAATTGAAAGCAATGTAATGATCTTCATGCATACATGAAATATAAAGTCTAAGTAATCTCATCACATAATAAACTGAATCCATAGCACAATATCTGTTAATCTCAAAAGAATGCTGCTAACCAACAACATAAAACTAGTCTAAAAGAGTTCAGCAATGATAACAAAATGTGAACTAGGGGTAGGCACTACAAGAATTTAGAGATTGCCAAGTGATAGTATAAGAATGAATTCAAGGAAATTGTGAGATCAAGTTGACTCAATTGATTTCTTGGGAGATGTAAACTGCATTGAAGATAAGATTAATGAGTTGGATCATTAAATTCAAGGCAATGATTAGGTAAAGACCTAATGCATGAATTCTAGATAAGTTTCTAGAATAAGATCAAGAAGATGGACGGATATAGTGAATTGAGTTGTACCTGATCATAAACTCTAAGATCTACAATGAATGTATAAAATGGTAAAGTGAAAATTGCCTATTTAAAGAGATATAGAGCCAAACAATTTGTGTGGTGTGTGTGAGTGTGTATGTGTGAAGCTTGTATGTGAAGAGAGACATATAGAGCAAGGTTGATCATAAATGCACAAGTGTGAGTGATTTTGAAGCTAAAGGAGAAAGCTTGCATATATGATATTGATATTGGTAAGTACATTGGAGTAGAAGGCTTAAGTATTGATGAGAAGATTGGACTGATTACTTGAAGGGTGTCCAAGCAAATCAAGATTAGAGATGTCAATGGAAGGCTTATTAGTAAACTAGCACAAGGACCAAACCAAGATCTAAACCAACAAAGTGAGTTGAAATCACATAGATCAAAATTGAATATTTTCTTTCTTATCATTGTAAATAGTTTGTATTAAAATCCTTTTAATAGAGGTTGACCTAATAGTCATTTGAAGACTTAACAATTTTTGTAAATTCTTTAACTAGGTGATTAAATCCTCTAACAAGGTCACATTTAACAGTATTTTTTAGCCTCTAAAAGGGTTGGCTTCTAACAAAGCTCACTTCGAAAGAGTGAAAAAGAGTGACATGTTGCTAGTGGTTTTCCCCAAATTAGGTTTCCACGTAAAATTCTAGTGTCAAAACTTTGATGAATATTTTTTGTGTGCTTACATTTGATAATGTTTTCATTATACAATGCAAGTTATGTTTATGATAGTTTTACAGTATAGACCAAGCAACAACAAGATAAATAAAACAATGAAGTGTTTATTGTTTATTTGTTCAAGTGGTACATATTGACCAAGTGAGTAACTAATTCACCCCCCACCCCCACCCTCTTAGTTATTCTAAATATTTCTTACATATGTGAGCTCATAGATTCTTCAAAGATGCTCCATCTTCAAGATTATTCAAAGTGTTGGAGAATTGTGAGTTCCAATGCAATTCTATGAATATGATCCTAGAATGCACTAAAATCTATATGGATCTGATGGGTAGATGAAAGATAGATTATGATCCTAATGAGATTATTGTTTAAATGATATATTCTCTTGATTTGTTAAACATGCTTGATAATTGCTCTTAGAATGCTAGAATGCCAAAATCTCAAGATTTCTAAATTAGCTTATGAGAGACAATTAGAGTTCTTTTTATAGATTTTGGGAAGGCCCTAGCTTATAGGTAATTGATGGTGGAGAGAAAACATGGGACAAGTATAGGGATATGATTGACATGGTTTAGGGAATTGAGAGGAAAAAGGAATTGGTTGGAATGCGAGGGGAAGAATAAGAAAAAAATTCCTCTCACATTGACATAGAGATGTTTGATAGGAAGAGGAAAGGCATGTGTCTAATATCTCACAAATACCATTAAGAAGAGGGTTGTGATACCCTTCTCTCCATGAGGACTCTTGGAAAATCTTCTTATGAGTCATCTTTGACCTTAGAAGATGGCTTAACCAACCACTAAAACATAAGGAAGGTGGAAAAGACTTTAACACTAGGTAACTTTCATCCCAAAGACCAAGTCATATGAGGGAAAGTGTCCCTACGACTCATTCTTTGAGGACACAAACCTCTTTTTGATCCCATAAGAATAGGACATGTGGGTGATGACAAATAGAGTTAATAATTTAATTTACTACACAACAAAATATTTATAATTCTTTGTATCTACATTCTTTTCACTAACTTAAGTTTATTATTTAAATTTTTAAAAGAATTGATTATATATAATTCCAAATCTTATAATTTTACCAAATATTTTATGTGGTATTAAATTTTTTTTATATATATATTTTGTGTATAATAGATTTTAGAGTTTTAACATATAGATGGTTGTCAAATTTAATCTAGAAAGATAAATGTTAACATTAACACACTCACACCATCCCACCCCACCCTTTCAGCCATTGTAGAATGTCTCTCGACATTAATTAATCAATTAATTATTTGTACAAAAGTGAGGTGTCATATAACATGGACAAGTTAGGTGGACTAGGAAACTTAGTCATTGAGATGAGTGTGTTATTAAGTAATTTAATAAACCACTTAATAGGATTAATTAGTGGACTCGGGATAATGAAAACAACTTGTGTAAATTAGGCAAGAGCTTACAACACGAGTAAATTGTGAGCCTCTATCTTGGGTTCAAGTCTACTCAAGCATAATAATAATAATAAAATATTAATCAAAACACATCATAAAAAATAATCTTGGCTTTGACCTCTTATCGATCAAATAAATAACATATGTAAATTAGCTTAATTAAATAAATAAGTTATTGAAGCTAATAGAAGAAGAATATTTATTAAATACTAGCATATTTATTAATTATCACAAGTGAACTAACTTGCTAAATTAAATCATTTATTAAATAATAATAGAAAAACAAAATTAATTAAATATTAAAATATTTAATTAATTAACATGACAATTTTTAAGTGTATAAATTTTGTCCCTCTTTGAAATAATGTTCTTGTCACATTGTTTCAAAGATTACTAGCATTTTTTACTCGGTTGCCCCTACCCCAATACTTTCAATGCCACAAACTAGTAGGATGCCCCCTTGAAAGATCAATCAATATTATTATTAATTTTTCTTTTTCCTTCTTTTTTAATATGGCATTGATCAATCTTTCAATAATAAAATGTAGAAAAAATGATAGAAAATGGTATAGTTGGACATCAACATATATCACTTTGAAGCAAATAAGGCCCTTGTAACATACTTAGAGTTTTTTTGAAAGTGTGCCACTATGTTGTCCATTTGTTCAAATTGATCAAGAAATTATATTATTGTGTGTGCATTTGGGTACATTGGGCATTTGTGAAAATTTGATGATTTTCATGAGGATTGGATAAGAAAAACTTAAGAAACTTATTGATATAGAATGATAAAACTTAAGTATCATGATTAGAATATTTTATATCAAAACTAATTTGACCTTATTAAGCATTATTGTCAGAAAGTGTGCTAGATACCCAAGTAGGTAGAAACAAATGATAGACTTTTCTGATAAACATGTGATAGACATGTGATGATATCAGTTGTAGGATAAAATAGTTAAATCAATATTCCCTTGTTGTGATCCTAGATTTTATGGATTGATGACTTCATCCTTTTCTAATGATTGTAGGAGGAAATTTATGATACTCTGATGTTAAGGAGGTGGTTCCCTATAGGCCTGGAATTCGACGGTTGTATTGGTAATTTTTGCACTTTTGGACCATATATGACATGCTGAAAATTTATAAGACCATATGAATTGATAGGCTAACTTTCTAGAAAACCATCAATGTGACATTTAAATTTATTACTAACAGTCAATATTTATTAAATGCAACTTAGAATTTGCCTTAATAGTATGCAAACATATGATTTTATAATGTGTATAATATATATTTATCATAAATCTATGTTATTTAATATTATATATGTTTCTATATTTTTATTTATATATGTTTCTATTTGGATTATAATATATTTAGAATAATTTAGAATCTTGTTAAAATAGAATGGGATGAATTTTAAAAACTTAGCTTTAGTCATTTACAATATTAACATGTAATATAATTATTTTTATATTATTTATTATATATTTATATTAATGTGAAGTTCTAAATTTAGAAATTTGCTTATTTTTTGAGATATTTTATATTTCAAATACTATTTTAAAACTATATGTTCATAAAGACATTTTATATTTATATTTATTTTTATTAAAATATAAAATGAAAGTTATTAAAATAAGTCACTTGTCATAAAAAAAATCATATGACAAGTAAGGGTGACCATCAATTCTAGGCTTGGTTCCCCATGAGCCAAAGTCTGATACTAGCCTTGACAGAAAGAAAGGGATGTGGCATCTAAACCACCTAGACCAGAGACCGATAGAGGGTTTGGTGAAGCAAATGGTGGAAGACATTCTATTCCATCGTGAAGATAAAGACATACATAGTCTAGTGTAGTGTCAATTAGCTACTTGTCTACACTTTGATAGAGACTATATACTTTATACACTTTGCTATTATATTTTGATATCATCAAATATTGGACATTGGACATTTTATATTATTTTTTATCATGTATAGACACTATATAATAGGCATTTGATGTCCTATGATTTTGATCATTATGCACATATATTGATTTATTATGATGCATATTGACACATGCTGGATGTTTTAGGTATGAATTTTTATATATGTAATAATATACATATTTTATGTTTTCCTATGATGTGATGCCCCCATCCTATGGGATGTATTATTTTTATATATTATTTAATGATTATGTATGGTTCTAAATGAGAATTTGACTAATGCTTTATATTTTATATATAAATGAGTACATGGATGTAATATGATGTACTATGTATGGATGTATTTTATGTTTCCTAATTGATATCTAAAATGTCATTTTTTATTTAACTAAAATGATTTAAGCTAAATGATTTAAATTATTGAATTGAAAAACTGAATTATGTTAATTACCTATAATAGAATGATTATTGGCATATGCTATGTAAACAACTATAATGAATAATGATAATGAAGTAATTAACACTCTAATCATGAGATACTACATGAAATACAATTTCTTTTTAGGCCCAATTGTCTAGATCATAATAATAATAACAATGTTTCACCCTAAGAAGACCTAATGAAGGAATTAGAATCCTTAGAAGAATAAACTTGGATAATCTATAAAAGGAACCTTATATAAAAAATGGAAGGAATGTGTATGGGATGAAAAAGGGAATGGATATATGAATGCAACTATAAATGTAAAACTCAAATTCATAATCTCCATAACGTCGTAAAATCTTGATTTGAGATAACATGATTTTTTTATAATCACTTAGCTCTTTATTGTTGTAAGAAAATGGAAGCATCATGGTATAATTAAACTGCTCAAGACATTATCTAAATTTCATTTGCATAATCAATCGGAAAGGAATGTTTTCATATTCATCCATGAAAAAATATTTAGATTTGAGGTATGTGTGGTATGTCATAATCCAATAAATACTATGAAAAAATATGTTGTCATCATGTAATACATATTATCTATATATGAAGGCACTAATGTATAGACACCCCAAAATAACTCTCCAATCAACCTCAATAGAAAACACCCCACAAACAACAATCAAATAAAAATACCATGTCCCATCCTAGCTATTCTAATCACATGGTACATGGGAGTGATTAACTCATACCAATTAGACATCTTAGAATATCATAGAAACATAATAGAAATGGAAATAGAAATATGAATGCATGTACTTTATTGTCACTGGAAATATGAATTCATTGCCAAAAAATCATGTTATGTTTTGTTTATTCATATCAATTTTGAATAAGTTGATCTATTGATATAGGAAATTATTTTGATTTATATGTCATAGGTAATGATTCGCCATTTGATTCCACTGTTAAGTGTAGTTTTGATTGTTGTTCATCCTCTGAAGATTGTTAAAGCATGATCATGTTTATCCTCTTTTGAGTCATGACTTGTCAAAGATCCACTTCTAGGACTAGGTCAAGGGCATGCCTATAGTTAGGTACTGTACTGACTTATTATGAATGGAGAAAGACACAAGAGAAGGCATGTATAAAGACTCCAATGCAAACCAAGCTATTGTGGGGTTTTATTATGGGCATAAATAGGGTAGACCACATAGGTAGCCAATTTATTATGGATAAATATAGGATGAGATGGATGGAATGAAATTTTTTCATGGATATGTATAATGGGACAAGACTTTAGAAGAATCCTAATATCTATAAAGGATCTAAATTTTCATAGGTGGCATCTGTTACTAGGTTTTCACCACCTATTTTTATTGTAATTTTTATTTTTATTTGATGATTTCATATTTTCCATCCCTTGCACTAAGGTTTTAAGACATAGAACTTCTTAAGGTGTGTTATATTGATGGGGACATCCAATATCTTACCCTTAGAAGTAGATAATTGATATACCCCATATCCATACATGTAGCAATAATCCCAAAAGGACCTAGCCAATTTTCTTTGAATTTTCCTATATTTTCTCTATATGTTTGTTTCTTTTGATTTTCTCTTAGGACTAGGTCACACACTTGAGATTTTACATGATTCACTTTTTTTTCTATTGATGTGACATTTTCTATTAATAAGCCTTCAAATGATCAAAGTCTTTATGTCTTCTCTCATCTAGCAATTCCAATTCTTATGATCTTGATACTCCATACTCTTTATCTAGAATAAGATCCCTTATTGTCACTCTAAGACAGGTTAATTCGACCTTGAGGGGAAGTATTACTTTTGAACCAAAAATCAGAGAATATGATGTAGCTCTAGTAGGATTTTAAATGGATTTATAGTAGGCCTATGGTGTTGGACTAAGTTGAATATGTCAGTCACAACTAGTGTTATTGACAATTTTTTTAGAATTTTTACAATGGTTTTAATAGATGCCTTGGCTTGACCATCACCCTATGGATAATAGATGGTGGAATAATGATGAGTGATATGGAACTTGTGATATGGAACTTCTCACATAACTCTTGGATATCCTTATTTTGACATTGTTTACCATGATCTTTGACTATGGACGTTGGAATGTCATATCAAAATATGATATAATTAAGGATGAACATGTAGATTCATTTACCAGTAGTCATTATCAACTGAATGGACTTAATCAATTTGGTGAAATATTCAATTACAATGATTATGTATCTTAATGTTATAGTGGGTGTCAAAAATGTATGCAAAATTATGCAACAATGTAGATAAGACTATAAAATAACTAAATCTAATCTAATTATGCACACCTAATGAAGAATTGCAAACAAAGTAAATTAAAATTAGATTTTTGCCTCAAATTACCAATTTCAACATGTCTCCATTTTCCTCCTATCTTTGAGTGTTTGAATATGTGAGCTCTTAGATTCCTCAACAATGGTCCTTCTTCAAGATGCATCAAAGTGTTGGAGAATTTTGAGTTCCAATGCAATTCTATGAATATGATCCTAGAATGATCTAAAAACTATATGGATTTCATGGATGAATGAAAGATACATTATGATCCTAAAGAGATTATTATGGAAATTTGATGACAATGATGGATTCTCTTGATTTTTTAAAAATGCTTGATAATCACTCTTAAAGTGCTAGAATGCTAAAATCTCAAGATTGCTAAATTAGCTTATTAGAGAGTATAAGAGTTCCTTTTATAGATTTTGGGAAGGCCCTAGGCTAGGTGGCGGTGTCTAACCATAGAGAGAAAATGTAGGACAAGTATAGGGATAGGATTGACTCTATTTAGGGAATTGAAAGAAAATGGGAATTGGTTGGAATGTGAGAGGAAGAATAGGAAAAAAATTCCTCACATTGACATAGAGATGTCTAATAAGAAGAGGAAATACATGTGTCTAATATCTCATAAAGACCATTAAGAAGAGGTTTGTAAGACCCTTCTCTCTACAAAGACTCTTGTAAAAGTGTCTTACGAGTCATCTTTGTCCTTGTGAGGTGGCTTATCCAACCACTACAACATAGGAAAGGTGGAAAGAGTTTTGTCACTAGGAGACATGTGTCCCAAAGACCAAATTATATGAGGGCCAGTGTCCCTATGACTCATACCTTGAGGTCAAATACCCCTTTTCAACCCCATAAGAATAGGGCACATGGGTGTCTATAAATAGAGTTAAATAAAAATTAATTATTTGTACAAAAGTGAGGTGATGTGTGACATGGATTAGATAGGTAAACTAGGAGACTTAGTCACTCAAATGAGTGTGTAATTAATTAATTTAATAAATCACTTAATAGGATTAATTAGTGAACTTAGGATAATGAAAATAACCTATGATATTAACATACGGGTATGTGCAGGATCATGGGGTTCCAAAAAGTGGCAACGTGAGAAAAAAAAAAAAAAGCACTTTTAGAATGAAAAAAAATGATTCAAAATCTGCTTTGTCATTTCCACTCAAGCTTATCACCATAGAAAATTTAAGAATTCTTTCCAAATTAGATACCCGATATTTCAGGTATCCAATTTGAAATTGGATACCCAAAATATAGGGTACTTAATACCTGTGGTAAATATATGCACCCATGGCCTTAATTTTTACTAGCTTTTACTAGTGGTTGCATGCTTTTTTCTCTCCAACATTTTGGGTATTCAATTTATTTTCTAGTATCAAATTTGGCACACCAAATTTGAACTCCAAGTAAGTAAATTTCTTACCATTTTGGTATTCTATTTGTTTTTTTCAATCAAATTTATTTTTTTTTTATAAAAAAGGGTTTATTCAATTGTTTTTAAAAAAATTATTTGGTTTTTGATTGAATACATTTATAATTTGAATTGTATTTCCAATCTAAACAAGTGTGGCTAATATAAATGATACTCAAAACCCCCCTCCCACAAAATAATGAGCCTCAAAACAAACCAAAATCACCTCTGCCTGAACCACAACCATGCTTAAATGATCCACTCTCTCCTCAAAAACCTCTTTGTTTGAAAGATTTGATTAACCAAAATCTAAATGAAATATGAGGGTTTCAAACCATATAGCAAAAAATTCATGAATTTTCTCCCATGCTATCCACTTTAAACTCCATAGTACAAAACATTGAGACACTTACCTCATTGGTGCAATAAGATGCATGCCCAATTTGATGATGGGTTGGATTATGATGAGGTTCCACGCCTAAAAATTAGTTAAAATGACTTAACCAACATATTTGTGAACCCCAAAAATTGGCATTGTAGTTAAAAGAACCAAACCAAAATTGTCAATAAAATGGTGCACAGATAAGGCAATGTGTGCCCACTTTTGGGATCGCTAGTGGATGGTTTTTGACAAACTACTACAAAATAATTTGGAAGTTCCCTTTTATTTATTTTTAAATTGTATCAAGTTTGTGCTTGGGAAAAAAGTGAACTATTGGAGCATGAGGCCCAACTAAGGAATATGATTAGGAGAACCCTATAATAGAACATTTGCACAGAGGAAGAAAATGAGTACCTATGTCCCCTCCCCACTGATATATCCCGCCCTCCTCCAATGCACAATCTTGATGTGATTGTAGAGCCTACCTTAGAGGTTATTATAGCCATTCACTCATTGAGTTATTTATTGGTTTCCTAGTCTTGGTCACTTTTTCCTCCTCATATTGATGATGTTGGAATGCTTTCATCAGCCACTAGTTCACATGTTTGTGTGCCCCACACTTGCATTACATGCAAGAACTTATGCCTAGGTCTCCTGACTGAATTTGATGCATATCAATATGATTTTAGGGAGGATACAATAGATTAGGTACAAAAATTGGAGCATCTCATGCAAAATGTGAAGAGGGGTAAATTGAGCCATGGTCTTCTTGTGTCATGGTAAGTATATGCATTTTATTTCATAGAATAGTTAATTGAAAATGATTTTTTTATGAAACTAATTTTAACAATTAGACGCTAACACATTGTACATATTTATGTGATTGAAATGTTTAGCTGATGACTAGGGAGGAGATGAGATAGATGGATCAGTCCATGCTCTCATCCATTTAATTTGGCCTTAAGATGTCCATGGTATACTTTGTTTTACATAAGTTTATTACATTCCTAATTTATACTAAATTCTATATTGTTTCTAATATTGTTTTTGTCTTGCAAGTTTCACTTGTTGCTAAGGGGAAAAGTGAGAGGTTTAAGGCATGTCACATTGACAGGGAGAAGGTAATGAGGTCTTTTTTAAAATATTAAATGTAGATGCATACTTTTATCTTATGTGTACTATCAAAATTTTATTACATTCTTTTTTGTACAGTGCTTGGCCATTGATGATGACTCCATGCAGATTCAACATTGCAAACCCTTGAGCATTTCTATTCATAGCAGAGCCCTATTGTATGTATATTTATCATTTCTTTATTATTTTCATTCTTCTCATAAAATTATACAAAACCAATATTCATGATTATAAATAATTATTCTCTTGACTCATGTAGGAAACACCTGTTAAGATAGAGGGAGGACGTTAGATTTTTGTATCTTTGTTGATACAACTGGTGATTCTAGAGGAAATGTCACCATAAGTAAGTTAAATGTGAATTTTTATTATTTTATACATTTAGTATTCTATCATTAATTTAATGTTATATGATAAGCATTAGATCAATCTCACAAAGTTGTACAAACATATATATAGATCATAGTTGGTGATGCTCCACCATTGGTGAGAACATATGTGAGGACTCCTAATCACGCAAGGAAGACATGGAGAGAGGTATGTATGACATTTTTCAATCAAAATTTTACATTAAATAATTTTTCAATTTGAGTAACTAGTCTATATAACTTAACTAGTCTAATTAGGGGGTTGGATTTTTCATGCAAGAGTTATTGGACCCAAAGAGCACATCAAAGAGGCTACATTTTGATGATCCACTAGTAGCATAGGATGTTATATCATAGTTTTGAGATGCCTCATGGAACTTGTTTAGATGGAATACATGTCATTTTGTATCTAGAAACTTTTATATTGAAGACTTATTTTGATGGCATGTGCCACATTTTTGTAATTTTTTTCGAGATAGCGTAAGCATCATAGTTGTATATGGATGTACCTTTTTTATATATTAAAAATTAATATCATTTGTTGTGCATGTTTATATTATAAATTTTTATGTAATATTCTATCAAATTTAACTTGAACTTGGATAATTTTATGTATATTTATTATTTTCATTTAAGTTATTTTAAATTTTTCATTCTATATGGTGGGAGAAGCATTGGATTTACAAAGCTACCATGGTTGTCACTTGGATGACTTAGATCAAATGAAGACTAGAAGAACCTAAACGGTCTCAAATCAATGTAACTTGGGTCTTTAGTGTGTAAAAAAATATAAATGGAGTCATGAAAGGTCTATGTATGCAATGTTGGCATGGTGAAGCAAGTGAATCTACAAGGGTCAGTATGTAATTGGATGAAGATGTGTGGTCTTTGAAAGGTTTAGAGGAGTGAAAGTGTGCAATAAAGCCATTCGTGGTCATGCAGTGATGTAACAAATGTCATTATTGTATAATGGGCTCAATAGTGTCTAGTTGTCAATATGGCTTATAAGGGCTAGGGTGTAAGTTAGTATTGATTAAATTGTTTTGAAAGAACATGAAATAAATCCATCAATAAAAGTATTAGTAAATTACAATTGTGAAGAGGATCATACTTGTTGAGATTATCAATAGTTAATAGGAAGTTAAGAGACCACATTTGGTCCAGGGTGGATGTTAATAGGAAGTTAAGAGACCACATTTGGTCTAGGGTAGATGTGGATTCAAGAAGAGGTTGTCACTAGGGTTCACTTTCCCATCTAGAGCTAACGGAGAAGAAAAACCAATGCCACAATCCATGGCTTGAAATATGTGCACAGTGGCACAATGATACTGATCTCCATTGCAAGATTTGGCATCAAGCAAGATTTTTGTTCCAAATCATGTAAATGAATTTAAATATCACAAAACTAAGAGAGGTTATTATAGACCTTAGAAACACAATCTTCTAGAACTTAACACTTTGTCCATGCCCCTCATGAGATTTGAGCTATAGCCCTCTGAAAATTGCTTCCCAATATTGCTTTGGACACCTTGGGTACACTTTCGACCAGTGTGGGTGTGAATATTCTATAGAATCAATAGTCAAGATAAGGCTATCACTAGGTTTCACTCATCTATATGGAGATAAAAAAGAAGATGAATCAATGCCATGATCCATGGCTTAAAAGATATGCACAATGACACAATTCAATTGATCTCTACTACAAGATTTGGCATCAAGCAAGATTTTTGTGCTAAATGTAAATGAATTTGAATATTCCAAAATTGAAACAAATTATTGTATACCTTGGCAACACAATCATGTAGCACCTGAGATTATTTCATACACCTCATGAGCTTTGAGTTATAGCCTATGAAAAATTTCTATCCAATATTGCTTTGGGCACCTTAAGTACACTCCAAACCATGGTGGTGGATATGTCCTATCAACTCAATGGCCAAAATGGGGTTGTTTCTAGGGTTCACCCACCCATCTAGAGCTATCAAAGTAGACCAATCAATGTCATGATGCATGGTTTGAAAAATATTCATTGCAACACTATCCAACTAAACTTCACTACAAGATTTGACATCAAGCAAGATTATTGTGTCAAATATAAGAAAAATTGAATCTCCCAAAACATAAAGAGCTTATTATAGATGTTGAAAACACATTCCTATAGTGTGTGACAATTTTTCCATACCCCTCACAATTTCTAAGCTATGGCCCTTTGAAAATTATTGCCCAATATTGGTTTGGGCGTCTTGGGTACACTTTGGACTAGGGTGGGTACAGATGTTCTTTCGATTAAATAACCAAGATGGTATTCTCACTAGGGTTTTCCCACTTGTATAAAGCTAATGGAGTAGATGAATTGATTCCATAATGCATGGTTTGAAATATATGCACAATGACAAAATTCAACTAATATCTACTACAATATCTAGCATCAAGCAAGATTGTTGTGCCAAATGTAAACAAATTTGAATCTCAAAAAATTAAGAGAGGTTATTGTAGACTTAGAAATATGGTATTGTAGCACCTAATAGTTCATCCATACCTCTCACGATCTCTAAACTATGGTCCTCTAAAAATTTATGCCAAATATTGCTTTGGGCACCTTGAGTACACTTTGAACCAAGGTGGGTGTGGACATTTTATCAATTCAATAGTTGAGATAGAGTTTTCACTAGGGTTCACCTACCCATTTTCAAATAATAGAGTAGACCAATCGATGCCATGATGCATGGTTTGAAAGATATGCACTGCAACACAATTCAACTAATCTTCACTACAAGATTTAGCATCAAGCAAGATTATTGTGTCAAATATAAATGCATTTGAATCTCCTAAAATAGAAAGAGTTATTGTAGACCTCAACAACATAGTCTTCTACCACCTAATAGTTTTTCTATACCCCTCACAAGCTCTGAGCTATGGCCCTCTAAAAAAAATTTCCCAATATTACTTTGGGGATCTTGGGTACACTTCAAACAAGGGTGAGCGTGAATGTTCTATTGACTCAAATTCTAAGATAGGGTTGTTACTAGCATTTACCCACCCATTATGGGCTAGAAAAATATATCAATTGATGCCAAGATGCATGGTTTGAAAGATATGCACTGTGACACAATTCAACTAATCTCCACAACAAGATTTGGCATCAAGAGAGATTGTTGTTCCAAATATAAATGAATTATAATCTCCTAAAACTAAGATAGGTTATTGTAGACCTTAACAATAAGGTCATGTAGCATTAAATAGTTCATCCATACCCTTCATGAGCTCTAAGTTATGGCCCTCTAAAAATTATTTCCCAATATTGCTTTGGGAATATTGGGTTCACTTTAGACTAGGGTGGGGGCAGATGTTCTATCAAATCAATAATCAAGATGGGGTTATCACTAGGGTTCACCCACCCATCTAGAGCTTGAAGAGAAGACCAATAAATTCCATATTGCATGGTTTGAAAGATGTGCATGGTGACACAATTCAACTGATCTCCACTAAAATATTTGGTATCAAGTGAGATTGTTGTGCCAAATTTAAACAAATTTTAATATCCCAAAAATGAGAGAGGTTACTATAGACCTTGGCAACATGGTCCTATAGCACCTAATAGTTCATCCATACCCTACACGAGCTATGTGATATGGCCCTCTAAATATCACTCCCTAATATTTCTTTGGGCATCTTGGGTACACTTTAGACCAAGGTGGGTGTAGACATTATAGTAACTCAATGGTTGAGATGGGGTTGTCACAAGGTTCATCCACCCTTCTAAATCTAAGGGAGTAGATGAATTAATGCCATAATGGATGGTTTGAGAGATATGCACTGAAACACAATTCAACTAATATTCACTACAAGATTTGACATCAAACAAGATTTTTTTGCCAAATGTAACCAAATTAGAATCTCAATAAATAAGAAGATTGTATTTACTTATGCAAAATAGAATGAATGAATTTACAACTAATAAATCCTTATGAAGGAGATCAAAAACCTAAAAGGGAAACCCTAAGAGGTAAATGATATTTGATAATTACTAATTAATTATTAAATGGAAATGCAAGATGCATAAAGTGAAATCTTAAGAAGGGATTAAAGGTAATTTAATAAATTAAATTAAATTAACACTTTACTCTAACAAACTCCCCCCCTAAAGATGAGCAACAATGTGTTGAGATAATGGGTGTTGCACACATTGCATAATATTATTATATTTTATTATGCAATGTTGTACCTAGATGGACATGCAACATGTAAAGATTCCTATAGAATATTCTTGGTCAGTTGTATTGTAACATTGTGATAATATTTGATGTAATTATTTAATATTGGGGAAAAGAATTAAATGCCCAATATTAAATGTGGGGTTAGTGGGTTAGGTAGCACATGGTTTATGTAATACCACTTAGTGGTTTTGTGGGACTTGCTACTTTATAAGCAGCCACAAGGATAGTTGTTGTAGAGAGAAAGAGTGAGAAAGGCAAGAGTCAAGCGGGACAAGGCTTGACAGGTTAGCCAAGGGAGCATTTGTGAAGGTTAGAAGCATGGCATTGGATATGTGGATTCATGCTTGATCACATAGTTTGCTCGATTGTGGCTATGGCCATGAAGGCTTCCATGGTTGTATGGAAATGGTATTTTTTGATGAATAATACATGGTGATGGATGGTTTTGGAGGCTGGGTTTTTCCCTCAATGAGGGTTTCCCAGGGTATATCTTGTGTCACAATTTTTGTGGGTATGTTGTCTATTCTCTTGAATGTGGATTTTAATTACATGTTTATTTTAGATCTATTATGGGTTATGCGGAAATGGTTATATTCTTTATTGCCAAGTTTCTTTACAAGTGGTATCAGAGATATGGTTTTATTATTGTAACCATAGATTGAATCCATGGGAATGCATGAGAGGATAAAAGAAATGGAAAGATAAATGAATGATTTATTGCAGATCTAAGGGCTTTGGGTTTGCTGTTATGATGGGATGTTAAAAGATTTGGGCATGTGAAGTTGTTGGAGAAAAGGTTTTTTTAGATGTTTCATTTAAAATGAGGGTTTTGAGGGGTAGCATGTAGAAATGGCATCCCGAATAAAAATAGACCTCACCATTGGATTCAGGTCGACATTTTCATAAATTTTGATATATAATATGCCCTAGTTTGGCCATGTTTAGAGGAAATGAAAGTGTTTTTTGATTTTAGCCCATGATGGCCGTCAAATTTAATCTTGTCAAAAATTT
Organism: Cupressus sempervirens; assembly: GCA_028749045.1. Classification (NCBI taxonomy): domain Eukaryota; kingdom Viridiplantae; phylum Streptophyta; class Pinopsida; order Cupressales; family Cupressaceae; genus Cupressus; species Cupressus sempervirens. Next base: position 719,497,064 of record CM053790.1, on the reverse strand, counting down.
CGTCACACAAAAATAAAAAATGAAAATCGCAATGAAAATGGTAAAAAGACTGTCTTAGTAAAATGACCATAACTTTCTCTCAGAATATCAGATTTTAGAGTTCTTACAGGCATTGGAAAGCTAATTCAAAGCACTACAACATGGTCAAGGTTTGGTTCTATGATTTTGAAATTTTGGTAGGTTTTAAGATGCCTAAAGTTAGATGTTATTTATTTTGAGCATGAATGAGGGCATAATTTGGACATACAGAGTCAAATTTTGGACTCCGAGTAGTCAATGAAAAGCTCTACACATTGGTTCAGATTTGGTGTAGGTTTGGCATGATTTATTTGGTGATATATTGATCTAAACAATTTATGGTATATATTTTGACTATGGTAACATTCTGAGTTTATGGCATTGGAGATTTAAGATTTGATGTCATTGTATACTCAGTTCATATTTCAAATTGGTCTCATGATGATATGGTTATCAGTGTTTGGTTTGGATATGTGTGATGACTTTTTGGATCTACAAGTTGTGCAATGTTGTAAGTGGTCTATATTTACAAGTTGCATTTATAGCTTGGTTATGGGTTGTCTTTGCCCATTGATCTTTTCATTATTGATGCATATTCAGATTGGTGGCTTGGATTTGGGTTGTCTATGCCCTAAGCCACATGATTTTATGATTTTATCTTCATGTAGAAGGGATGAGATGTTGTTACCAGGTATAGTGATGGTGGAGAATTGTGGTTGACTATTTTATGCTGACAGGTTAGACATATTGAGAGCCAGATGCTCAGTTCATGGATGTGATCATGGTGCCATGAATTTTGGCATGACATGATTAGTTATACAGGTACATCCTTGATGTTCATTAGCTTGGATTTTTTGATTTGGTTGTGGTGGTATATCTTCTTGGTTGAGGATCATCATTATTTGATCTCTTTTGAGGAGCTCATGATGTGCACTTTGAGTTCTTTGATGGTTTGATGCCTTTGTTGATTCTCATGGTTAGAGGATGGATTTTTTCGTCATGATATCATGGATAGCTTGGATACACGGTTTAGTGGGAGCTTGTGACAGTGATGAGGTGACAATTTAGGATTAGTTCCTAGTTTTGTTTGAATATCCATGTAGGAGATGGATTTTATGATGCCATAGGTGACTTCGTACCATAGTTGAGTGGGAGTTTTTGGCATTGATATATTTATTGAGTGTTTGCAGATGTTGGAGGTTTATCTTAGAGCCTATTGCTGTAGAAGCATCTTTGACATTTGCATGGTGCACTTGTTATCTTCATGGTGTGTGAAGATGGTTAGATCTTGAGGACTCATGGAGTTCTTGGTTATCTTCATGCTATGTTGAGATGATTTTCTTTAGGGTGTGTGGAGATGGTTGCATCTTGAGGACTCACAGGGTTCTTGGCAAAGGTGTGATTTATGCTTTTATTTGGCATGTTATCCTTGGTGTGAGGATGGTTTCATTATTATGTCATGATATACTCTTGATAAGCGTTTAGAGTTGTGACATGTTATAGTATGTTCATGTGGAGCATGTTATCTCTTTCGTTGAGATGGTTAGATCATGTTGTCATGTTTATGTTTCTGAGGCCATGGTTGGAACTTTGACATTGATCTTGGTTTAGTTTCTTGGTAGTGAGTACACTGATCATAAGCTAGATACTTCATGATATTGCTATGTTGCATTTGGAGTTGGCATGGATTGATTGGTTATAGGTGCTCATGGATACTTAGAGATGGTGGTGATGCTAATTTATCTTGGATTAGAGAAGTATTTGTTGGGATGGTTGATGGTTTCAAAAGGAAGTCCGAGGGGTAGTCACCTGATATGGACTTGAGAGGTGATTGTTCTTAGATGAGTCTTGGTTGGAGACTTGGGTATCTTGATGAGCATTCTCATTCCCCACTCTTGGTCTACTCGACGGTTTGCTACTTGAGTGGTATAGCTCATTGTTTCTCTCAGTTGTATTATATTTATGCTTGTCTTTCATGGATATGGATCTTGAGCTATGGTACATGAGTTAGTTCTGGAAGGTTCATTTGAGAGATGGTTTAGCATTGGTTATCTCCATGTGCATATGTTGTTATGCTAGTTGAGTTTGGGAGATGGTTTTATATTGGGCATTTTTCCTTGGATTAGGAATGGATTTTCCTTGGTTTAGGAATGGTTTATTGAGTTTGATCTTCTTGTGAGAGGCTTACATCCATGATTAGTTATATGGTATGGTTTGGGTATTGTTGAGGCTTCTTTTTGGGGTTTTATGGAGGAGATCATACTTGCACAGTTTGCATCTAGAGGTGTGTGTAGAAGGACATGATACAGGTTATGATTTGCATGGTTTCTCTAGTCTTGGTTATCTTCATGGATGTTCAGTTTCACTTACATTGAATTTGAGATTGGTTAGAGATTGTGATCACTAGTTTTTGCTCATGTATGTCATGTGAGAGATGACATGGTTATTCATTTATCTCTTTCTTCTGTTGGTTGTAGAGAATTTGGGAGACTATTGGAGACTTGTTATGAGAGTTGTTCTTGTAGGATATCAGTTTATGTATTGTGGATGTTTGTGATGCTACATGGATTCACTTCTTTGAGATGTTTTGAGTGGATTGGTTATAGATTTGACATTATCTTTTGCCGTGGGAGCTTCTTGGTATATATGTGGTAGGTGTTGCTCTTGAGGCTTGTGATTATAGGTTACAGATTGGATATGTTGATAATATGAGATTCACTTGGTATACCTTTAGAGGTATGGATAGTTGGATGGGTTTGGCACATTCTATGGGTGCTATTTCAGCTATGGATATTTTGACAACTATGGATACATGTGATTACCTTTGGATCAGGTTTTTTGTGCTTAGAATTTTAGTTGGTATAGGATTTTATGATCTTCTAATGCGACAGGTTGGGTGGCTTTCTCTTTGCATGGCTTCTATGTATGTCCAATGGAAGTGGCATAATAGGAGGTGAGATCATTCATGTCTGAGAAGTTGGATACTTTGATTTTTTTGTGGGTACCGGGATGGAGCACTTGGTATATTTTGATCCATGGTGGTGGATGTGTTGGGAGGGATTGTTCCCTTATTCATTTATGTGGCTATGGATTGACCCTATTGAATGTATACAACAAGTGGGAGATTGTTGAGATAATGGGTGTTGCACACATTGCATAATATTGTTATATTTTATTATTTTATTTTATTATGTAATGTTGTACCTAGATGGACGTGCAACATGTAAAAATTCTCATGGAATATTCTTGATGAGTTGTATTGTAACATTGTGATAATATTTGATGTAATTATTTAATATTGGGGAAAAGAATTAAATGCTCAATATTAAATATGGGGTCAGTGGGTTAGGTAGCACATGGTTTTAACACATGGTTTATGTAATAGCACTTAGTGGGTTTTTGGGACTTGATACTATATAAGCAGCCACAAGGGTAGTTGTTGTAGAGAGAAAGAGTGAGAAAGGCAAGAGTCGAGCAAGTCAAGGCTTGATAGGTTAGCCAAGGGAGCATTTGTGAAGGTTAGAAGCATGGCATGGGATGTGTGGATTCATGCTTGATCACATAATATGCTCAGTTGTGGCTATGGCCATGAAGGTTTCCATGGTTGTATGGCAATGGTATTTTTTTCTGAATAATACATGGTGATGGATGCTTTTGGAGGTTGGGTTTTTCCCTCAATGAGGGTTTCCCACGGTATATCTTGTGTCACAATTTTTGTGGGTATGTTATCTATTCTCTTGCATGTGGATTTTAATTACATGTTTATTTAGATCTATTATGGGTTATGTGGAAACGGTTATATTCTTTATTGCCAAGTTTCTTTACACAATGTTGCTACAAACAATGTAGAAAAGGAAAGGAAACTATAGTGCAATGTTGAAATCAAACTTGGGTCCCTACAACAAAGCCTTATGATGTACCAAATCACAACCAAATATCTATGAAATGGAGAAATAGGGAAAACCACATGGCAAAAACCCTACTCCAAAGAGTGATAGCAAAGAAAAAAGTACAAATGATATGTCTCGAGAGACTCTCTCAAAACCATAAGCATAATGAAACCCCCTATGATATAGGCTTGAGACTCTATAGCCCCCCTAGAATGGTAGAAGTCTTGTGTCAATGAATAGACCAATGTGGCTCCAATTTGAAGGAAACAAAGGTAGTGGACAAGGAGGGTGAAACACCTAAATATAAGGTGAAGCTGGAAGTCTTAGCTAATGCTCAAAGGAGAATGTATGAGAATCCTAAAATGGAATCTCTAATGTAGGTGGGATAGGAGGTGTGTTGAATCTACCATTTGAGAGGAGATGTGTGTCCTCTGATATATCCTCAACAATTGTAGTAGGTGGCTCGATGACTAGAGCTACAATGGTAGGAAATGTTGAAGATTAATCATGTGTGGTAGATGGAATCTAAATATGAGGTGGAGGTTTAGAAGTTGCAACACTAGTCTCAGGAATAACACATCATTCCAAGTGAAGTAGACTCTTGTGAAGAAGGTGAGTGAGTCTTTGATAGTAGAGATGGTGGACCAAAATGAGAGAAGGAGTATTGGTGGAAATAAGGATCAATATTCCCTATAGCAATAATATTATATGTCTCACTATCTCTAATGTGCATTCAATCTTGTGCAAACTCAACTATCTTCCCTATCCCACTATGTGTAATCTAATAGATAGAGAGAAGGTTAGAGGACAAATATGGAACAAAAATTACATCATTAAATCTATAATCATCAATTTTAATAGAACCTTTTCCATATACAATCATAATAGTATTTTTCCCCATCAAAAATGCATGGAATAGGAGAAGCCTCAAAAGAAGAGAATAGATCCTTAGAAGATGCCATATGGTGTGAAGCACCTAAATCTAGTAACCATTTAGAATAATTTGGAGTAGAGGTTTCACATAGTGCATGAACCTTTCCTATATCTATACCATCTGATTGAAATGATGATGAAGAAGAAGATCTGTGAGAAGTAGAAGGAACATCAATATTGTTTTTCTAAAGGAGAGCCATCAAATTTGAAACCTGTTTGGCATAGCCATCTAACTTCTTCTCATAGCAATGTGACTCGTCATGATTAGGCTTATTAAAATAAGCACACTTTAGTCTTTATAGCTTTAGTTTATCTCCCTTAGGAGGAGGTGGACCTAATTATGAACTATGAGGGCTACAATAAATCTAAGACTCTATAGAATGTGATTTTTATGTGTTCTCTTTCATCCTAGAAGATGGTAGAGCTACCAATGCATAAGTCTATGAGCCTATGAGAGAATCCATTTGAGAGAGCTTAGTTTTCTCTCAAGTCAAATTATCACTAAAAAATTCAAAGGATGGCATGGTAAATCTATTTCCCAAAGCATCTTTGGTGGAATATAAGGTAGAAGCAAAAATCTGAAAGTTTCCATGCAGATTAGAAAGAATCAAGTAGATGCACTCAGTGTCAGCCTTGGTTTTTCCATAACCCTAAAATAAAGATCTCTATTATTTTAACTTCAACAAGAAATCCTCAATGGAAGGAAAATAATTTAGTACAACAGAGGTAAGCTCTACCTCAATCTGAAGTGCTCTGAACTCGTTGATGGTACCAAACAAGTCATTGAACTTGTCCCACATTTCTTGAGGAGTAGAATACTCATCAAGATAAAAATGTAGACTATCAAATACCTATAAAGAAATCAACCCAATTTCCTCATCCATCTTGTTCCTGTATTGCAAAGTTTGATATTGACTTTGAAATAATGGTTGCATTGTATCTAAACAAAATCACAACCCCCTTTTGACCAAAGAAGTCATGGAAATAAGGTCTTCCATGTGTGATAGTTATGAGGGGTCAGAAGTTCTAGACAAGAAGAGATCTCGGCCAGTATTTTAGAAGGTGTTGGATTGTTTTTGAAAAAAATCTATTTTACTGATGTAAATAATAGAAACAATAATACAAAACACCCCCCACAATACAAAAAAATTAACCCCAACTACAAGAAGGAATGTGTAAACAAGAAGAGAGACAAAAAGATCCAGTTTGAGTATCAAATATAGCTTTGATAAATACTTATGAAAATATTAGATAATATGGATATGGCTTGAGAAGAGATTTCCAGAATTTCTTTGAGATTGGAAAACAAAGCTAAAACAAGCAAGTTATACCCCCCAAAGATTAAAGACATCATTTGACTTCAAGCACAAAAATAGGTACCACCAAACTAGAAACAAATATCAAAAAATACCTACACCATCATCTTTGTCTCTAAACTAGCTTTCTGATGCTTCTTTTAGATCAAAAGAATACCCTCATATGCTCAAGTTAGAGGTATAAAACCAATAGGATCCCCGTATGGAAATTTTTTTGAAAAACCCCAAAATACTTGTCAAGGGCTAAATGTCTATCATCACTGCAATAGTTTGTTGGGACCACTAGTAGTTTCAGTAATCGGTGTAATTTTTTTAAAATCATCAACAGTCCAAAAAAAGATGAAATTGATTTTTTTGTGTGATTTTGATCTTGATTTGCATTGCAAAGGTTGTATGACCCTGGTATACAAATTATTTTTTCCTTCCAGGTCAACGTTGTCCAAAATCAACCAATTTTATATGAAAATGGGGGCTTTTACACCTTATGAATCTAATCATGAGGTCTATTTTTCCTCAAAGTGATCCAAAAGTTAGACATCCCCTATTTTCAAAGAAAAAACCCAAAAAATGCTAGATATATTCTATCAAACTCTCGTTCTTCTTTTTCTTCAAACAAGAATATGCAGTCATAGGAAATACTTTGATACCATGTAGAATTTGATGATGAACAAATTTGTAGATCTTTGGATATCCTACACGAAAATAAAATTTTACAAGGAAGTAAGAAAGGCATAGACAGAGAAGGGTTTGCTCAATAGACAAGAAGATTTTATTTACTTGTACAAAACAAAATGAATGAATTAACAACCGACCAATCCTTATGAAGGAGATCAAAAACCTAAAAGGGAAACCATAAGAAGTAAATAACATTTAATGATTACTAACTAATTATTAAATAGAAATGCAAGGTGCATAAAGTGAAATCTTAAGAACAGAGTAAAGTTAATTTAATAGTTAATTAAATTAAATTAACACTTTACTCTAATAGTTATTGTACACCTCATCAACACAATCTTGTAGCACCTAACACTTCATTTATACCCCTCATGAGCTATGAGTTATGGCCCTCTAAAACTTGCTACCCAATATTGCTTTGGGAATCTTGGGCACACTGTGGACCAGGGTGGGTGCAGATGTTTTATTGAATCAATGGTAGGGATAGGCTTGTCACTAAGATTCACAACCCATTAGAAGTTAATGGAATAGATTAATCAATGCCACAATGCATGGTTTGAAAGATATACACTATGACACAATTCATCTTATCTCGACTACAAGATTTGGCATCAAGTGAGATTGATATGAAAAATGTAAACAAATTTGAATCTCCCAAAATTGAGAGAGGTTATTGTAGATCTTAGAAAAAAAAATCCATTTAGCACCTAAAATTTTGTCCATACCCATCATGAGCAACAAGCTATGTCCCTCTAAAAATTGTAGGCCAATATTGCTTTGGACATCTTGGGTACACTTCAGAATAAGGTGGGCATGGACATTCTACTGACTCAACAGACAAGATGGGGTTTTTACTAGGGTTCACCTGCCCATCTAGAGCTAACAAAGTCAACCACTTGATGTCATGATGCATTTTTGAAAGATATGCATTATGGCACAATTCATATGATCTCTACTGTAAGATTTGGCATCAAGCGAGATTTGTCAAATGTAAATTAATTTGAATTTCCCAAAATTGAGAGAGTTCATTGTAGACCTTAGTAGCACAATAATGTAGCACCTAATGATTCCTTCATTTCTCTAACAATACTTGATCTATGGCCCTCTTTAAAATTTTGCACAATATTGTTTTGGGCATCTTGGGTACACTTTGGACTAGGGTGGGTTCAAACATTCCATCAACTCAATGGTCAAGATTAGGTTTTCACTAGGGTTCACCCACCCATAGAGAGCTAATGGAGAAGACCAATTGATGCCATTATGCATGGTTTGAAATATATACACTATGACACAATTCAACTAATCTCCACTACAAGATTTGACATCAAGTGATATTGTTGAGCCAAATATAAATGAATTTGAATCTCCCAAATTGAGAGAGGTTATTAAAGACCTCAACAACATGATCTTGTAGCACCTCACTATTCATCCATACCCTACACAATCTCTGAGCTATGGCCCTTTGAAATTGTTTCCAATATTACTTTGGGCATCTTGGATATAATTTAGACTAGGTTGGGTGTGGACCTTCTATCAACTAAATGGCTAAGATGGGGTTGTAACTAAGGTTCACCCATAGCTAATGGAGAAAACCTCAATGCCACATTGTATGGTTTGAAAGATATGCATAGTGGAAAAAATCAATTGATCTCTACTACAATATTTGGCATCAAGAGAGATTTTTGTGCCGAATGTAAATGAATTTAAATCTCCCAAAAGTAAGAGAGTTTATTATAGACCATAGAAACATGATCCTATAGCACCCTATAGTTCATCCATACATCTCATAAGCTCTAATCTATGGCCCTCTAAAAATTACTGCCCAATAATTCCTTGGGCATCTTGGGTACACTTTGGACTAGGGTGGGCACAAATGTTCTATTGACTCAACGCTCAAGACACGGTTGTCAAATGGGTTCAACCATCCATTCGGAGCTAGTAGTGCAAACCAATCAATGCCATGATGAATGGTTTGAAAGATATTCATTATGGAGAAATTCAATTGATCATGATTGCAAGATTTGGAATCAAGCAAGATTTTTGTGCCAAATTTAAACAAATTTAAATCTCCTAAAACTAAGAGAGATTATTGTAGGCGTGGGTAATATAGCCCTATAACATGTGACTGATTATACATACCCCTCACGAGCGTCAAGCTATGGCCCTCTAAAAAATGTTTTCCAATATTACTTTGGGAAAATTGGGTACACTTTGAAGTAGGGTAGGCATGGAAGTTCTATCAACTTAATGGATGAGACAAGGTTGTCACTAGTGTTCACCTGCCCATTTGGAGCTAATAGAGCATACCAATCAATGTCATGATGCATGATTTGATAGATATAAATTGCAGAACAATCCAACTTATCTCTACTACAAGATTTGGCATTAAGAGAGATTATTGTGCCCAAAGAAAAATAAATTTGAATCTCCCAAAATTGAGAAAGCTTATTGTAAACCTCAACAAAATGGTCCTATAGCACCTAATAGTTTTTTCATACACTTCACAAGTTTTGAGCTATGGTGCTCTTAAAATTGCTACTCAATATTACTTTGGGCATCTTGGTACACATCAGATCATGGTGGTTGTTGACATTCTATCAACTCAATAGTCAAGATGGGGTAGTCAATAGGGATTATCTACCCATCTAGAGATAATAGTACAAACCAATCAATGCATGGTTTAAAATATATGCATTGAGGAATAACTCAACTAATCTCCACTCCAAGATTTGGCATCAAGTGAAATTTATGTTCCAAATTTAAATGAATTTGAATCTCCCAAAATAGAGAGAGGTTATTGGAGACCTCATCAACACAATCTTGCACACCTAATAGTTTTCCCATACCCCTTACAAGATTTGAGATATTCACCTCTAAAAAGTTTTGTCCAATATTACTTTAGGCATCTTGGGTACACTTCAGAATAGGATGGTTATGGATGTTCTATTGACTCAAAAATTGAGATGAGATTTTCATTAGGGTTCACCCACCCATATGAAGCTAATAGACTAGACCAATCGATGCCATGATGTATGGTTTAAAATATATGTACTACAATACAATTCAATTGATCTCCACTACAAGATTTGGCATTAAGCGAGATTATTGTATCAAATTTAAATGAATTTGAATCTCCCAAAATAGATAGATTTTATTGTAGACTTGAGTAACATGGTCCTATAGAACCTAATAGTTCATACATACCCCTCACAAGCTTTGATCTATGGCCCTCTAAAAAATCATTGCCCAATATTGCTTTGGGCATCTTGGGTACACTTTGAACCAAGGTAGGCATGGATGTTCTATCAACTCAATGGCCAAGGAAGAGTTGTAACAAGGGCTCACCCACCTATCCAAAGCTAATGGAAGAGACCATTAAATTCTATGATGCATGGTTTGAAAGATATGCACTACGACACAATTCAAGTGATTTTCATTGCAAGATTTGGCATCAAGCAAGATTATTGTGCCAAATGTAAACAAATTTCAATCTTCAAAAAAAAAGAGAGGTTATTATAGACCTCAAAAACATAATTATGTAGCACCTAATAGTTTTTCTATACCCCTCAAGAGCCTCAAGATATGGCCCTCTAAAAATCACTAACCAATATTTCTTTGGGAATCTTGGGCACACTTTGGATAGCGGTGGGTGCAAACATTCTATCAAATAAATGGTCAAGATGAGGTTTCCACTAGGGTTCATCCACCCATTTGCAACTAACAGAGTAGACCAATCAATACCACAATGCATGGTTTGAAAGATATGCACTGTGACACAATTCAATCGATCTCTACTCCAAGATTTGACATCAACCGATATTGTTGTGCCAAATGTAAACGAATTTGAATCTCCAAAAATTGAGAGGTGTTATTGTAGACCTTGAAAACATGGTCATTTATTACCTAATAGTTGGTCCATACCCCTCATGAACATTGAGCTATGGCCCTCTAAAAATCATTGCCCAATTTTTCTTTGGACATCTTGAATACATTCTATCAATTCAATGACCAAGACAAGGTTGTCACTAGGGTTGACCCATCCATCTAGAGTTAACAAAGCATACCAATCAATTCTATGATGCATGGTTTGAAAGATATGCATAGCGACACAATTCAACTAAGCTCCACTGGAAGATTTGGCATCAAGAAAAATTGTTATGCCAAAGTAAATGAATTTGAATCTCCCAAAACTGAGATAGATTATTGTAGACCTAAGAAACATTGTCTAATGGCACCTAATAGTTTTTCCATTTCTCTCATGAGCTCCAACAATTGGTTTCTTAAAATCACTACCCAATATTACTTTGGGCATCTTGGGTACACTTTGGACTAGGGTGGGCAAAAATGTTCTATCAACTCTATGGCTGAGATAGGGTTTTCACTAGGATCCACCCACCCATCTGGACCTAATGGAGCATACCAATAAATTCCATGATTCATGGTTTGAAATATATCCACTATGGCACAATTTAACTCATCTCTACTACAAGCTTTAACATCAAGCAAGATTGTGTTGCCGAATGTAAATGAATTTGAATCTCACAAAACTAAGAGAAGTTATTGTAGACCTCGGTAAAAAGGTCTTATAGTACCTAAGATTTTTTCCATACCCTCACGATCACTGAGCTATGGCACTCTAAAAATTGTTTCCCAATATTGTTTTGGACATCTTGGGTAGCCTTCGAAGTAGGGTGAGCGCAGACATTCTATCGACTCAACAATTGAGACAAGTTTGTCACTAGGGTTCACCCACCCATCCAGAGATAAAGGAGTAGACAAATTGATAACACAATGCATTTTTTGGAAGATATGCACTAGTGCACAATTCACTTGATCTCCACTACAAGATTTGGCATCAAGCGTGATCAGTGTGCCAAATGGAAATGAATTTGATCTCACAAAACTAAGAGAGGTTATTGTAGACCTCACCAACACAACCCTATAGAATCTTATAGTTCATCCATACCCCTAATTAGATCCAAGATAAGGCCATCTAAAAAATCCTTGCACAATATTTCTTTGGGCATCTTGGGTACACTTCAGACTAGGGTGAGATCAAGTGTTCTATCAACTCAATGTCCAAGACAAAGTTGTCACTAGGATTATTTTTCCCATCTAGAAATAATGGAGTAGACCAATAAATACCACAATGCATTATTTGAAAGATATGCACTGTGACACAACTCAACCAATCTCTAGTGCAAGATTTGGCATCAAGGGAGATTGTTGTTCCAAATGTAAACAAATTTGAATCTACCAAAATCAAGAGAAGTTATTGTAGATCTTGCCAAGATGATCATGTAGCACTAAATAGTTCATCCATACCCCTCATGAGCTCTAAGCTATGGCCCTCTAAAAATTGCTTCCCAATATTGCTTTGGCCGTCTTGGGACCTAGGATAACCTATGACCCCTTTCGACACATTTCATTATGGGATATGTCCCTAGGGGTCCTAGGACCCCTAGTGACCTATTTTAATTGTTTATATGGCTCAAAAGAGGCCATAGGACAATCTATTCCCCCTTTCAACATATTTCATGATGACATATGACTCTAGGGGTCATATTCATGACCTCTTAAGACCTATTTCAATCATTCATATTGGTCAAAAGGAGTCATAGGATAACCTATGACTCCTCTCAACACATTTCATGATGATATATGTACCCCTAGGGACTTGTTTTAGTTGTTCATATCAGTCAAAAGGGGTCATAGGATAACCTATGACCACTTTTGACATATTTCATAATGACATATGTCCCTAGGAGTCTTCAGATTACTAGGAACCTATTTCAATTGTTCATATGAGTCAAAAGGTGTCATAGGTAACCTATTACACATTTTGACACATTTCCTGATGACATATGTCCCTAAGGGTCCTAGGACCCCTAGGGAACTATTTCAATTGTTTATATGGATTGAAAGCGGTCATAAGACAACCTATAGATGCAAGATCATCCTGGGTTGCACTATTATTGTTAGTTTGTGGTGATTGATCAAGAAAGTACTATACATACTTCATAAATTCTTTGGGGCTCAAGGCATCACCCCAAAAAAAAAGTTTGGGCTACTATTCACCAATGGCACAAAATTTTTGGCTACTATTTTCCATTCACCAATGGCACAAAATTTTGGAATACTATTTGCCAATTGGTTATTGTTTATATTCACCAATGTATGACCAACATGTTGTAACTAATTTTAACCCTAAAGTGGGAAAAATACTTGTATAAAAGGACTTAGGTTTAGGGATTGTTTTGTTGTTGTGATGTAAAATTAGTTCTTGTGGCAGTATTGAGTTGTAAGGGATTACAGATTGTAATTAGGTTGTAATCACTAGATCGTAATAATATCAAACTTGTTGTTTGGTGGACATAGCCCAGGGATTGTTAGAGTAAATAATAATTATTTACAAGTTTACTTAAGTTTACTTAGCTTAATGAATTTATTTAATAGTTGTAGTTTAGGAGTTTTTGATAGCATGGGAATTTGTTCCTATCTAAGTCATATTTATCTTCTCACCTTGATCAAGGATAATCCACCTTTTGTGGACTTATGCTTAGTTGTCAACCTTATCTCCTAGAACTTTCTAGCCTATTCTACAAGCTTCCTAGAGGCCTTTATATTTGGGCTCTCCTATTGTAATTTCATATATTTTCTCATCATATTGTAAATAGCAATACATTTTCCATTGTCGTAATATCTTCTCTCTCTAGTTGTTTAGTTTCTCCAAAGTCCACCCTTCCTTCTTTGGTTTCCCTTCAATAGGTTATTTGCATGCAAGTGATCTTGGTGAGCTATGAAGTTGGTTTACATCAACTTCTACATGGTATGAGAGCCTCCTTATTACTTCTTGGCTAAATGATTTTAGAAGCCATGATTCGAAGACACAAACCCTAGTTTATTTGTGATTTTTTTTTCAATTGGGGGAAGAGCATTTTTCAAAGCACTTTAGGCCTAAATGAACACTACCATTGAGTTCAGAAGGCCCATTATAGTCAGGATCCATATAAAATTTGTCAATTTTGGAGAATTTTGCTTCAAGAGGCAAAAAAAAATATTTGTAGGTCATACGAATAGTCTACCACCCACCTCTAGTAATGTCGCCCTGATAGTCAATTAGCCACTGGGGCCACCAATGTTGTGCCCACCTGTGGCCCACTAGCAACTACACATGCAGTAATTTCTATAGGTCCCACATGGCATGGGTACCACGTGGCTCGTGCCATGTTAGCTGGTTGTGCAACCATACTGCCATGTGGCAATCTTTTTTGCCCCAACGGCCCCCTGGCAGTCAAATTTAAATGCATGAAATATTGACGTTAGCATGATGTCAGCACTGCATCAGCACACTTGCAAGTTCTTCAAGTCCCTTTTTAACCTACTCACATTTTTTGGCCATAACTTGAGCATACAGAGGTGTATTTCCAATTTCAAAGAAGTGCCAAAAACTAGTTTCAAGACAGAGACATTGGTGTAGGTATTTTATGGTTTTGATGCAATTTTTTTACCTACTTTTGTAGTCAAAGTTGGATGTTTTGTTTTTCACTCTCTCAAACATATCTTGTGCATCCCATCTCTATTTTTTGAAAACATTATATTTTTGGAAAGCTAGCAGTGTCATCTTTTTAGAAATGCTATCATTTCCCTTAGATTCTACCTCATGCTCTTTCTATCCTATTTTTTGTATTTTTGCTCTATGGTGGATATCTTGGGTGTTCCAGGTCTGAGAATCATTTTCATGGCATGGGATATTTTATTTTGGGTTGTACTATCTTTTGTATCAACTTTTTTCTCTTTTTGATCATTGTTGATATCATATGTAAGCATCTTTATGCAAATGCACTGAGATAAAGTGTCACTCTTACATTTTGGGTTCATGAATGTTGTTTTGAGATGGTTGTACTTGCACTACTTTATAACGCACCATGAGGGGTTAGTTGTTGTCATTTTTGTGCCCCTCCCTTTGTCAAGTGAGTTTCCCTTCCATGACATTAGCCCCATGATGTGTCAGTGACACATGTCTTTATAGGTGTTTGTACCTCTTCCTCTCTCTCACTATTCTTGGTTCTTTCTATAGGGGATATTGGCCCACTTTTTTTAGTTTCCTGTCACCTCACCCTGTCTACATAAAGGGGGTGTTATTCTATTTTTCTAATGCTTCCTTCATTCATTGGTTTGATAGTGTGAGCTATGTATTTAGTATTTGATCTTATATACTAGGCGATTGCAGTGGGTGGCTACCTATGCATTTTGGTGAGATGGATCATCTACTATATAGACACTCTCAGTTTGTGCCTTCTATTTCCGTGAAGGTTCTTTTGATCAGTAGTTTCTTTCTGGTAGATTTTTTGACTTCTTCATGCTTCAATGATGCTCTTCATGATCTTCTCTTTGTTCTTGTTTTCTAAGGCATTCCTCTAGTTGGAGACTTCTTTAGTCCTTCACTAGATTTTCACTTACCTCTTTTTGGGGGAGGGTTTTTCCCATGTAGTTTTCTCTCTTTCCCCATTTTTAGAGGTTGCATTTCTTTGCATTGTACATGGGTACCTAACATGGCCTTGTTACTGGGACCCTTTCTACATATTATCTTAGCTTTTTGTAAGCTTAAATGCATTCCTCTAAGTTGCACTTAAGGGGGGGTGTTAGCTTTTTGTAAGCTTAAGTGTGTTGGTGTTTGAAAATGCTAGAGAGATTTCAATTATCCCAATGAGAATATGACATATCTAGGGGCAGCTAACTCCCATTTTCAACATGCCATTTCGGACACCGGGCCAACTATAAGGCTTGACCCTTCTTCTACTTTAGGCTCTACTAAACCTAAGCGTGTAGACCTCAGATTCAATTGATATTGTACCAGTGCAAAAACATATCCTTGAATCTATTAAGTAGATGAAACCCCTTATATCTCCTAATTACTCATGAAATGACATAGATCTATAGTAGCTAAATGCAAATCTATGACATTCACAAGTTGAGTGAGGTTTAAACATTTAGGTCCTTCAACATGAAAGGGAAAGAACGTTTGATTAATATTGTTGAATTCAGCAAAACCTCAGATATGCAGCAGCGAGAACTAAGTGACCCTGTAGCTGATTAGTGCCTTAACCATTGGGCAAATCCATGAATCAAATGCATACATATGGATATTTGATACTTATTTATATATTCAGACATATGATCTATCTATTTACCTTGTAAATAAACATCTGTGCTCAATCCAAACCTCATTCTTACATGATATCCTTCTCAATAAATCTACAACCCTGTTGATTCATTGAAGCATTTACATAACCCCTTGAGTTACAAGCAACAATAAGACAACATACAACCTTAAGGGGCTACAACTATGACCTAGGCTCTTTGTTCAAAGATCGTAAAACATTGAAGCTCACTGAGATAGTAGACAAGATTCAAGATGAAACTCAACCTTCTATTCTTTGTATTAATTTCTTTGAAAAAATACAACCATATGCATGAAATGAAAACAAGAAAACACCTAACAAATCTAAACTATCTTTATTATCCTTCCTAAAGTTGTTCATACAAGAGAAATTGCTGAAAAATATATGGTATCACAGTATGGGAACACATCAAAATTGGATCCAAAACCTAGTATCTCAGTAGTGACTGGTTTTTCTCCAAAGACTGGAACCCTTACACTGGATCAAAGAAAGAAAGATATAGACAAGAAAGAATTCTTGGATTTGTTCTGAAGATGGCATGTGTCCACTTGGAATTCTATCCCTAGGAGTTGCAAAACCTCTTTTATCTCTCTACCCATTTGATCTCTTTTTTTTTTCATCATTACTTGTAACTAATTTGCAAAAATCTTTAATGAAATAATGAAAACTCTTGATGCATCCAAAATACCTAATAATCTTATGAAATGCTGGAGGAATTGAGGTTCAACTAATTTGAATGCAACCAAACTTGACCCCAATTACATTTTCCTTTTCTTTTATGCATATTCAAGTCATTACCTTGCTAGAAATCACAACTAAACTCTAATACCTAAATTTGGTTGCAAGATAGGAACATGAGGAAAATCCTCTTGTGGATTGAACTAGTGGCATTCTGTGCAAAAATTGACCTCAGAATCAAAAATTTTGTCTTCTCACGATTTTGACAATATATAACATCACATATTTTGCCTCTCAGAAACCCATTAAATCTCAATTTGAAAAGTAGTCCCCCCTTCTAAAAACTCAGGTCTGCATTTTTTTTTATTTTGGAAATTTTTTTTTAAAATCCCTAAGTTTAAACCTTAGAAATAATCCTTTTTGAATTTAAAAATGACTAAACATCCACTCTTTTGAGAAAATAATAAAATATTATTATTTTTTATTACTTTCAATTTTTCCCTATCCTTCCAATCCGTGGTCAACCCTCCATTTGACCGGCACCACGTGGCACTCTGTGATTGGTCGACCCCTGTCCATTTAGCTCACACATCACCGCCATGTCACCATCTACCTGGGACCCACTGACACATGTCAAAATCTTGCAATCTTGCATTATTTAATGACCTTGCAACTTTGAAATGCAAAATTGTGTTGTTCATTGGATCTGCCACATGGCAGCATCCTGTGCTCCTATGTTGATCTACTCATTTGGTGCCATCTCCTCATGTGCGAGACCTGCTCTACCACATGGGAGTCACCTGCATTCCTGCAATTGTTAACCTCCTTGCATGTTGAAATTGCTGGCTTGCGCCCACCGTTCATCTTGCCATGTGTCAACATCATGTGAAATCTGCCACATCAATGCGCTTAGTGGTTTGTTTAAAATATCCTTATAAGCAACCCGCTAGTTGTCCTTTTATGGTCCCACCTTGCACTTGCTTGCATTTCAAAATACTGCACCTTTGAAGACATGTTACTTTGTTACAAAGGTGTATAAAAACACTGAAGAACATCCTCACATATTGAATGTGGGATAAATATGTTATACCATTTTCTATGTTTCTTCCTTTCCTCAAGTCTGCATTGTGGCTTCCCTATTTGGGCAATCATTTCCATATGCGTGGGGCTCTCTCCATAATCTTTGGCATCTACTCAATTACATAAATGCTTTCCTTTCAAGTTTAGCACTGAGACTTCCTTTCCAACATGGATGTGGGGTTCCTTTCATGTTCTAGAGATTTCTCTGTTTGGATGGCCTCTGCTAGTGTGGATTTGGAAACTTGTGGCCTCCATCCTCAGCCTTTGCCTCTGCACTCTCCCTGTACACATTGAAACTCATACAACTCAAAATGGCCATCTTAAATTGTTTTGATATTACCCAATCCCTTTATTGTGTGTGGCTTTCTTTGAATGCGTGAGATTTCTTTATACATTGATTCAATGCCTTCACATGGTGTTCAAACGGCCCCCTTGTGACTTCCTCTTTGCTAGGCACATTCCTTTAAATGCTTAGCTTACGCTCAAAAACATGGGCATTTTATTATTTTTATTGAGGGTTTCACATCCCCTGCCCTTGACCCACACTAGTCTCTCTTTTTAAAACGTGGAGCCCTTGCTTATTGGTGTGATCTACCTCCTTCCATCTTATGCAGTTCTTTGCTGTCGCTTGCTTGCAAATAAAACCCCTTGACATGAATGCTGGTGTGGATTTGAATGGGGTGCCCTATCCTCAATGCATGAGGCCCTTCTCTTTTTGTGTTTGGCTGGATTTTTTGTGAGCTTGTCTTTATTCCTATTGAGTTTCTCTACTTGTTTGTTGCCTCATGTGACTGGCAGTTTTGTGCATAGGGTCTTTCTTTGTGATTTGTGTGGGATGCTTCTTTTACAAACTACGCCTTGTGCCTTTCATTCTCTACTACAGCTTCTTCTGGTCATGTCTTTAGTTCCAATGTTTTATTGTATTCAATGCTCTTAATTTTTGCTTATCCATACTGGAAATGTTTATGTTAACGATAAAGAGTAAGGAAGTGGTAACTTTTGGGCTAGGTTGGCAGACTCCTAGAAGTGCTTGCATCTTCTTTAATGCAATATATCATAACTAATTCATAGTTCCCAGGTGACTCAGAAGTGGCTGACTCAACACTATAATGTTGTAAACAGGACTTTAAGAGAATATCTTGGAACTAAAGCTAAAATACATCTTTAACAAGCTCCACACTGAGAAGAAAGTACGTGAAATAATAAAGAGAGACATTTGAAATAATAATATTTGTATGAGATATGATGAGACATGAAGAGATATCTAGTTTGACATATGCTCAAGAAATGAGGAGACATGATGATGAGCCACAATTGGCCATCAGTTTTCTATTGCATGTTAACTCCCATATCTCTATCAATTACAAATTGCAAAGACTCTTGGACATACTACATTAGCATTAGCCATTACCGGTCTCTCCAAATTGTTCATATTCTGATTACTTGGCTGATTGACATTTGTTTGATTGATGTATGTTCTTAAAGATCGTGCAAAAAGAACTGTTGGATCCACAGTCTGTCTTGATCTTGGTACATTAAGAACTTTGGCATTGCCTCCAATGCCACACAAAATTGAAAGCCATAGATTTGGCAGGCTTTTTTCTCCTAGTTTTAGATGCCTGCCTCATATTTTTAGACTCTTCACTAAGGGGAGGGAAGGCAAATTCCAAAGAGAATCAATTTCTCTTTGACTTACTGTTGCAAGATATCTTGGAGGTGCACATGCCAATGGAATTGTAGAAGAGCTTGCTACATCCTCAGAAGAAAGAAATGAAGGCATTAGATCATGGCTCATAGAATCAACTACATGCTTAGTTGAAGAAATCAACATAGAATTATCAATAGCATTCTGTATACTTTGTATCTCAGTGCTAAATATATTAGTCATTGGAAGGTGATCATTCAAATTGTCCTTTTAATATAAGACCTTTGGCTATATCCACAATCCTCAATCCCCCTGTTTGAGATAACTTGTCCACTATAATAAATTTTTGATACCCCTGTTATAATTAAGGCTTCCTTCAAAATATCTTCAAGTCTTTGGAGTTAGATCAATCTAACGTAATTAGTCGGGGCCCAAAAGTGGGTCTGGCTAAAAAAAAATTATTTTCAAACACCTAAACTGTCAAACTGATCCATTAACCATCTAATATTGATTTCTATCAAATTCAATTGCTAAAACATTGATTTGAAGCTCATTTTACATAATTTGCAAACTATGATTTTTTGCTAACAGGGCCTGTCGGTTGGCTTTAAAAACTGATCCAAACACCTGAACTGGGCTCTAAAAATTGAGACACCGATTCTTTGTTCCACACACTTCTACCCTATCAAATCTCATCTCATGAGGAATTATTAGTCAAAGGATATTGACTGAAAAAGTTACCCTTTTAGAATTGACTGCAAGAAAATAAGTCAAAAAACCATAAAATGCTTTCGGATTCGGCTTCAAAAACTGGTTAAGCTGACACTTGGGAAAACAAAAATTGGGGCATTCATTCTCTATCATGAGGAGAGTATGGATCTATGATTTGGGCTCATGATGAATAATAGGATGCAAATGGAAAGCAGTCAAAGTGGGCTGCTCAGAATTTGACAACTAGAAACACTAACAGAAAACATTTTTTTGCAAATGGAATGGACTTGGAAAAGTGTGCAAATGGACTCATCATGACTTAAAAACTGACAAACTTGGAATATTTTTAGAGGAAAACACAAGGGTATAATCCATTCAATCTTACCAATCATAGGTCTCAAGTTATGACATCCCGAACAGGGGTTCTAACAAATCTGCATATGTTGACACCAGTAAAAAATAAAATAAAATTGTGTTTGGAATTGCGTTTGAAAACTGATCAAATAGATTCGTCATAAGCTAAAACATGACATATAACAAGTCTCTGACATCTACAATGCAATGTGAAAGGGAATTCAACATTTTGATCAATTGGGTCAAAATTGTAGCATGTCAAACAGGGCTTCCCAGAATTATGTGCAATGTGCAAATGCATGAAAACAGTAACTGACCAACTTTGAGGGATTCAAAACCTAGTCAAACAGACCCAAAATGATTCGAAATATGAAACATAGGTTTTTGGATATGGACACTAGATACTCCCAAAGCGGTGAATCACAAAATATTTTTGGGTGCGAGATATTCAGATGCAAACATGGCCTCCTGTGGTTGTTTGAGTCAGGGTAAAAATGTAGATTTAACAATTGCTCCAAATGGGATCTTACAAAATAACTCAAAATGGCAATTTAACTTCATGGAACATGCAAACACACTGAGTGAAAGGTGCTAGAAGCATTAAACACCTCTTAGGCCTTAGACTAACAACTGGGTACAAACTCATCAAAAAGTGTTTAAGGGGCTTAATTTCTTAATAGTGCTCAAAATCAGGGCGGCAATTTTGAGTACCAACAAAGTGCATTCCCCTAAGTTCCTAATTCATACTTATCTTCTCACCTTGATCGAGGATAATCCACCTTTTATGGATGTATGCTTAGTTGTCAACCTTATCTCCTAGCACTTTCTAGCTTGTTCTACAAGCTTCCTAGAGGCCTTTATATTTGAGCTCTCCTATTGTAATTTCATATTTTTTCTTATCGTATTTTATAGCAATACATTTTCCATTGTTTCAATATCTTCTCTCTTAGTCTATTTATTTTCTCCAAGCTCCACCCTTCCTTCTTTGGTTTCCCTTCAATAGGTTATTTGCATGAAAGTGATCTTGGCGAGCTGTAAAGTTGTCTTTCATCAACTTCTACAGGAATTACATGAACCATGTTAAATCTTGGTGCCTTGTATTCTTTTCTATGTGATATATTATTTTTTAGTATTGGTTATATTTTCATGTAATTTTTATTTGTGTCTATGGTTTAATCCTAATAGCTATCCTACATGTTTTTTAGTTTTTACCTTGCTATTGAAACTATGTTTTCAAGTTTCTGGGTGCCTGTTGCAAACTGTGTAACTAATTTTTTGAAATGAATGGCAGTATGTTCTTTTCAAGGATTGAATAATTTCTAGAGTACTTCCTTCTTTCAAATGTAAAAGTTCTAATTCTTCATAAGTTGGGAGATATGGCAATTCTCCTAGAGTATCGATTACTGGTAGTTCTATGTGACAATTTTCTATGTTTGAATTTTGGGATGGATGCAAACTTATCCTTGCTAAATCAGCCTTTGCACATTTAAGGACTTTTAGAGGACCTAAATTACTACCCACAGTTCAAAACACAAGTTCTAATTCAATTGGAGCTAAGAGATATTGTGGTTTTTCTCGAATATCAATTTCTAGACATTTAATTATTGTTGCAGGCTAACTTGTAGCTCTTCAAGTATTTAATTTTGGTTTTTAGCATTCTAGGTCAACTTGTGGCTTAGATTAGTATAATTAGAGGTCTTGGGTAGAGTCTTAATCATAATTGAGGGTAGATAATTGATGAAAATCTAAACTTGAAGCTGTATCTTGGATTTGAATGTATTTTGTATTTGGTCGTAACCCAGAAGGCCTTATAGTTAAGCATGTATGATGATATTTTCATGAATCAATAAAGAATATTGCTCTCTCTCTCTCTCTCTCTCTCTCTCTCTCTCTCTCTCTCTCTCTCTATGTTTTTGTTCTCTTTTTTGTTTAGTTCTATTTTGTTAACTCTCCCATGGTGGTTTGGGTAGCTAAGTGTGTTAACTAGCCTTAGCTACTCCCAACCTTCCCTACATTAGTTGGTATCAGAGCTTGAGGTTCATCCTTGTGGTGATTGGATCATGTAGAACACTATTTTGGATATTGGTTGTAGTGTTGTAGATCTATAGATTTGGCCTATAACTTGTAGAGGGTTACGATCTTGCAGGAACCTAATTTGTAAAGATGGTTTATTGTAGAGGAATTGTTGATAATGTTATATTGAATCAATTAGGACAAATTGTAGCCAATTAGATGCTATGGATATAGCCCAAAGGAGAGGAGCACATCTTGATGATGTAAGTGATAATGAAGTAGTAGCACTAAACCATAATCTATAACCTAAAGAATATCAAGATGAGGAAAGATTGTTGAGAGTATTATCTAGGGAACATTTGAAGCCTATTGTAGAAGTTGTTCCTTATGATGAAAAATTGGATACCAATGTTGTGTTAGATTGGATCTCAGATATGGAGAAACTCTTTTAGTATGAAAAAACTCTTGATAATAAGAAGTTGAAGATTGTAGTTACTAGGTTAAAAGATCATGCTTCACTATGGTGGGAGCATTTCCAAACTGATAGACAAAGGAGAGGAAAGGAGAAGATTAGAACTTGGCTGAAGATGGTGAACAAGGTAAAGAACAAATTCCTTCCTGCTGATTACCAAGTTAGCTTGTTGAGAAAGATGTAAAATTTGAGAAAATAGGACACGACTATGAAAGAGTATACAGAGGAATTCTATAGATTGGACATCAAATCTGAACATGTTGATGATGAGGTTGAGAAAATTGCAAGGTACATAAATGGATTGAGATCTAGAATTCAAGATGAAATAAGTTTTGTGAAGTTGAAAAGTGTAGAAGAAGCATATCAATATGCCTTGAAAGCTAAGGAGATCTTGACAAAGAAGCATGAACAAAGACAAAGAGGTAGAGGTGGTAGATTCCAGAGAGGCAGAGGTAGATCCTATGGATAAGGTGGTAGATATGATAGTTCTATGCATGATAAAGGAAATTTTGAATGGAAGAATGATGACAAAGACATGACCAAGTTGAAAGATGGTAGTTCATACCCAAGAGGTACTAGTTCTTACTAAGGAAGAAGTAATTCTTATTCTAGAGGTGGTTTTCATGGTAATTATTTCAGATGTGGTAAAGAAGGGCATAGATCATTTGAATGTAGACCTTATGAAAGTGAGTAGAATAATAGAAATGATGTGATTCAAGGAGACACTAAGAGTTCACCAAGTAGACTTGAAGCTAGAGAAAATCTGATGGTGAGAAGAACCTTATGTAATAAGGGAAGTGATGAGGAAATTTTCCTTAGAAGAAATCTTTTCAAGACCAGATGTAAGATGGATGGAAAATGTTGCAAGGTGATCATAGATAGTAGAAGTTCAACAAATTTGGAATTAGAAGAGCTGGTTGCAAAGTTTTAGTTGTAGAGGTTGAAACATCCCAAACCTTATTATGTTTCATGGATCAAAGATGAGCATAAGATATTGGTAAGTGAGCAATGTCTTGTGAACTCCAAAATTGGACATTACTTTGATAAAGTTTTGTGTGGTATTATGCTCATGGATTGCTATCATATTTTTGTGGGTAGACCTTGGCAATATGATAGATATGCTATACATGATGGAAGATTGAATCAATATACTCTTTGGGTAAATGGGAAGAAAAAAATATTGATGCTTTTGATTGAAAGTCCAGATGAGGTCAGTTGTACTGCAATAAAATTTTGCATGGTTAATGGAAAGCAATTTGAAAGGGAAGTATAGAAGAATCAAGTTTGTTTTCTATAGTTCTTTGAGGACTGAGTGTTGGTAGTAATGACCAAGCATCAGAAGTTGCTAATTATAGAGTGACAATAGATAGTGGTAGCTAAGTACTAGAAGAAATTGAAAAATTATTAAATAAGTATAAAGATATTGTTACTGAGGATATTCCTAATGGTTTACCTCTAGTAAGAAGCATAATTCATTGTATGGATTTGATTCCTAGAGCTAGTTTTCCAAACAAAGCACCATATAGATTTACACCTACAAAGAATGAAGAACTTAACAAACAAGTGATGACTTGCTACAAAAGGGATTAATTAGAGAAATTTTGAGCCCATATGTTGTACCTATTGTATTAGCACCTAAAAAGAATGGATAATAGAGAATGTGTACTAATTCTAGAGCTATTAACAAAATCACAGTGAAATATAGGTTTCCTATGCTAAGGATGGATGACATAATGGATTGTTTGAGTGGAGAAAATTATTTTACCAAAATTGATTTGAAGAGTGGTTATCATCAAATCAGAATTAGAGAAGGTGATGAATGGAAGACTACTTTCAAGACAAAAGATGGTTTGTATGAATGGTTAGTTATGTCTTTTGGTTTGAATAATGCACCAAGTACTTTTATGAGGTTGATAAATAAAGTTCTAAAAAGATTCTTGGGTAAGTTTGTGATTATTTATTCGAATGATATTATAATATTTAGTAAAACTAAGGAAGAACATCTTGAGCATATTAGACAAGTATTATAGAGATTGAAATAGGAAAAGTTGTTGATTAATCTGAAAAAGTATTCTTTTATGCAAGAGGAGAGTGTGTATTTGAGATTTGTGATTTTAGTTGATGGATTGATGATGGATCTTAAGAAGGTTAAAGTAATTTTGGAGTGGCCTACACATGAGAATGTGGGTGAGGTAAGATCATTTCATGGTTTGGCTAGTTTTTATCGAAAGTTCATAAAGAATTTCAATTCTGTTTGCAATGCTATGACTAAGACAATGAGGGGAGATAAAAAGGAATTCAAGTGGACACATGGAGTTGATAAGAGTTTTGAGACTTTGAAACAAAAGGTTGTTGAATTACCTGTATTGGCTTTCCCTGATTTCAACATGGTATTTCAAGTTGAATGTGATGCAAGTGATAATGCAATAGGAGTTGTATTAAGTCAAGAAGGTAAATCTATTGATTTCTTTATTGAAAAGTTGAATGATGCTAAAAAGAATTATTCTATGTATGATCAAGAATTTTATGCTATTGTCCAAGCATTAAAGAAGTGGAGACATTATTTGATTCCTAAGGAGTTTGTGTTGTATACTAATTATAAAGCTTTACAATACTTGGGAAGTCAACATAAATTGAATCAGAGACATATGAAGTGGGTTGAGTACTTACAAAGTTTCACATTTGTCATTAAGAACAAGAGTGGAGTTACTAACATAGTTGTTGACGCATTGAGTAGAAGACATTCTTTGTTTACTGAAATAAAAGTTAAAGTTCTTATTTTTTATTAAATGAAAGAGTTGTATGATGTTGATCCTAATTTTTTTGAGGCACGAAGAGAGTGCGGAGCACAAAATTTAACAAATTACATAAGTATGTATGATGAGTATTTCATTCAAGAAGGTATGTTGGTCAAAGGTATTTAGTTTTTTATTCCTAAAAGTTCTATGAAGTTGAATCTGATTAAGGAAAATCATAGTCTTAGATTGGCTAGACATTTTGGAATTGATAAGACATTGAGTTTGTTGAAAGAGAAGTATTATTGGGCACAAATGTATAAGGATGTTTAGAAATTTGTAAAGAGTTGTGGAGTTTGTCAAGTTGAAAAAGGAGTGAGTCAAAATACTAGTGTATATACACCTATTATTGTTCCTAAGAAACCTTGGAGTGACATTAGTATGGATTTTGTTCTTGGATTACCCACGATAGTGAAGGGGTATGATTCCATATTTGTTGTAGTGGACAAATTTTCTAAGATGGCTCATTTCATACCATGTAAGAAGACATTAGATGTTGAGCATGTTACTAAACTTTTCTTTAAAGAGATTGTGAGATTGCATGGATTGCCAAGAAGTATTATTTCTAACAAAGACAATAAGTTTGTTAGTTATTTTTGGAAGACTTTGTGGAAGAAGATGGGTACTAAGTTGAAGTTTAGTTCTACATTCCATCCACAAATAGATGGATAGATAGAGGTTGTGAATAGAAGCTTGGGTAATTTGTTATGATGTTTAGTTCAAAATAAGCCAAGTAATTAGGATATGGTATTGGCACAAGCTGAATTTGCATATAATAATTATGTAAATAGGAATACAAGGAAGACACCTTTTGATATTGTTACTGGAATGAAGTCTAGAGGACTATCAGATTTGAGAGAGATTATTGGTGAAGAAAATAAAAGTGTTGTAGGAGAAGAGTTTTCTTATTTCATGGAGTCTTTACATAAGGAAGTGAAGTTAAGGATCGAACAAAGTAATTAGAAGTATAAGGAGAATTTTGATTAGTTTAGGAGATATCATGATTTTCATGTAGCGATGAGGTGATGGTTCATCTAAAGAAAGGAAGATTTCATGTTGAAACATATACTAAGTTGAAGATGAAGAAGTTTGGACCTTGTAAGATCTTGAAGAAGTTTGATAGTAGAAACACTTATGAAATTGAGTTACCTGATGACATGGATATATCTCATGTATTTGATGTTACTAATTTATACAAGTATTATGAGTCAGATGATGAAGTTATTATATTAGAGGACTATCCTAAGAAGTAGATTAAAGAAGTTGAACAGATATTGGATCAAAGAATTGGTAAGAGCACAAGGTGAAAAGATTGTTATGAATATCTTGTGAAGTGGAAGAATAGGCCTATAGAAGGTGCTTCATGGATTTTTCAATATAAGTTGGATTTATGTCATGTTGTGACATCTCAATGATTTAGGACAATCATTTCTTCCAACCCTAGTTGTCTGATGCAAGAGCATCCTAGGTTGCACTTCTAACCTGCATGTTTTCAGTTTTTACCTTACTGCTGAAACTATGTTTTCTAGTTTTTAGGTACCTATTGTAGACTGTGTAACTAATTTTATGAAATGAATGAGTGTATGAAATTTTCAAGGATTGAAGAGGACCTAGATTACTTCCTTGTATCAAAGGAACAAGTTTTAATTCTTCATAAGTTGGGAGATATGGCAATTCTCCTGGAGTATCAGTTTCTAGCAGTTCTGCATGATAGTTTTTTGTGCTTGACTTTTAGGATGGATGTGCACTTATCCTTGGTGAATCAGCCTTTTTACATTTAAGGGATTTTATAGGACCTAAATTAATACCCATAGTTCAAAGTGTGAGTTCTAATTCAATTAGAGCTACGAGATATCATGATTTTTTCTCGGACATTGATTTTTAGACATTTAATTGTTTTTACAGGTCCACTTGTGGCTCTTCAAGTATTTAATTTTGGTTTTTACCATTCTAGGCTGACTTGTGGCTTATATTATTATAATTTGGGGTCTTGGGTAGATTACTAATCATAATTGAGGGTAGATAATTGATAGAAATCTGAACTTGAAGTTGGATCTTGGATTTGAATGTATTTTGTATCTGGCCATAACCGAGAAGGCCTTATAGCTAGGCATGTATGATGATATTTTCATGAATCAATGAAGAATATTGTTGTCTCCCTCTATGGTGTTGTTCTCTTTTGTGGTTTCTTCTATTGTGTTAAATCTCACATGGTGGTTTGGGTATCTGAGTGTGCCAATTGGCCTTAGTTACTCACGACCTTCCCTATGTCACATATGACCCCTTTTGACACATTTAATGATCACATATGATCTTAAAGGTCATAGGACTCCTATGAACCTATTTCAATTGTTCATATGGCTAGAAATGGGTCATAGGATAACCTATAATCCCTTTCATCATATTTTATGATGAATCCCTAGGGACCTATTTCAATTGTTCATATGGCTCAAAAGTGGTCATAGGATGTCTTATGACCCCTTTTGACATATTCCATGATGACATATGCCCCTAGGGGTCCTAGAACCCCTAAGGGCCTATTTTAATTGTTCATATGGATCAAAAGGGATCATAGGATAGGATAACCTATGACCCCTTTCAACACATTTAATGATAACATATGTCCCTACCTATTTCAATAGTTCATATGGATAGAATAGGGCCATACAATAACCTATGACCCCTTTCAACATATTTCATGAGAACACAAAATATAATCATTCATATAGGTCAAAAGGAGTTATAGGATAACCTATGACCCCTTTTGACACATTTAATTATAACATATGTCCCTAGGGGTCGTAGGACCCCTATGGACCTATTTCAATTGTTTATATGGGTTGAAAGAGGTCATATGATAACCTATTACCCCTTTCAACACATTTCATGACAATACCTATTTTCAATTGTTATTATCAATCAAAATGGGTAAGAGGAAAACCTATGACCCATTTCAACACATTTAATGATAACATGTCCCTAGGGGTCCTAGGACCCCTAGGGACTAAAATATTTTTAAAAATTATATAATAAATTATATTATAGTATAAAATAATATATATCATATTATAACATATATTATATAATAATATATTCTTTACCTATTAATACCCTAAAGAGATACCACTTCATCGTGATATTATATTATATTATATAATAAAATAAATCATATATTATTATATATTATAATATATTATATTATAAAATATGCTATTATATTGTAAAATATAATAATATAGTATATTCAATATGTTGCATATATACATATATGCCTTTTAGTTTGAAACATTAAATATATTTCAAATTTTAAATGAGAATTGGTTTGGTGGGCGGTAGCCAAAATTTTGGTTATTCGATTAGGCTTGGTGAAAATCAAGCCTAAATGGTTAACACCCAAAAAACAACAAAAATGTGTTTTTTCCCTCCGTCTTTGAGTTTCATACTTTGGGAGTGTACTTGGTGACTTTTTTCCACCTAAGTTTGATGAAACAAAAGTGGTTTCTTCATAACATTGTCAAATTTACATTGTTATAATTGCTATCAAAATACAGGTTTATTAAGTAATTATTACTTATTTTTAAATGGAATTAACTATAAATTGATGACTGATAAATTCATTGAAAAAAATCTATAACTTTCAAATGGTACAACCTTTTTAAAATCTAACAGATGCATTGCATTCTATGCTTCACCTACTATGAGAAAAAAATTGAATTTCGTTAAGCTTCGAATGAGTTAAGAAGGTTAGACACATATTTTTTTTATTCTAAAAATGTTGTAGCAGAACATTCATAATTAATTATTTATTTAGAATAAAATTACTCAAAAATATGTGTTGCATCCAGGAATGAATATACTTGTTATATCTATAATCTTCTAAAAAGATATTATTATTTGATTGTTAAGGTGGTCAGACATACACCTACTTCTTATTTTTCTCTAGAAAATTTTGTATCACTATATTGAAATCCAAAAAATTGACCAATAAAATTATTATTATTTAGGAAAGGCCTACTATTTTACAAAAAACATTCAATTTCCTACAAATTGGATTCTTACAACATTATGATATAACATTCATAAGTACTTCAAAATTTTACATCAAATTGACTAACACTGATTTGTTGATTTTTCATTGTCATTTAAGGCCCTAGTTTGGTATACCTTGATCTTGCACATATCCATATTTAATTAATTATCATGAGTGAACTAACTTAATAAATTAAATGATTTATTAAAAAAATTAATTAATTAACATGATAATTTTTAAGTGTATACATCAACAATATAGAAGTTTTTTTTCTTTACAATAATTTGTAACTTTTTCATGCTTTAGAGGAGGTTCTTCATGTTTTTTGTTTTTCTAGGACACTATTTAGGACTCTCTCTCTCTCTCTCTCTCTCTCTCTCTCTCTCTCTCTCTCTCTCTCTCTATATATATATATATATATATATATATATATATATATATATATATATATATATATATATATATATATATATATATATATATATATATCCTTCTCATTGGTTACGAGAGATTTATTTTGTACTAGAGTACTTCATCAAGCCTTTAGTTGTTGAAACCCATCCTAAAAAATTCATGCATTCGCATTAACATTTTTTTTTCCGAAAGGCTCCAAGCCTCTATATTTAATATTAACTTAAGATATAAAAATTACTTAGGGAGATCTTAGTGCATTCTATATCTAGAATTAATGTTTTCTAATTTGAACCTCACTAAATTGAGCTAATTTTTAATGGTTTTAACTCATTTAAGTTTTCTAATTTTATATTTGGTTTCTTTTGCTTTCTATAAAATAAGTCTTTATGCATTGTTCCATTCATTCTATAATATTTTCTTTCAAGGAATACAATGCAATTCTTTTCTTGTTTCTCTCACTAGTGGAATTTGTTTTTCATTTATATTTGATCTGGAAAGTGCTTGTTGTACAAACTTCAATAGTTCTCTCTAGTTTTAAATATTTATCCTTCCAACTCTAGATCATTTCATCTTTGAACCATCAAAAATGTGAGTTACAAATTAGCTCCAATTGTGAAGCATGACTGGCTTCTTCAAGGCTCATGTCACTCAATTCTAAATAATGTGGTAACAATAATGTGTCAAATAAATAGCTAGTTAACAAAGAAAAAATAAGATATTCAAATAACTTTAATTTGACTAAATATTACAATGTAGGAAGATTTCATACTACAATTATGTTACCAACTCATAGGGAGATAATAACATTCTTAAAGACTTTTCATTATGAATCCAACTTGTCAAACCTATTAATGTCCTTATGAAATCAAAAAATGCATCTAGTAATTAAATTATATTTTTATTCAGTTAGTTGATTTTCCATTTTATTTAGATATCATTCAAATAATATTCCTATTTATTGATCTAATTTTCTAACACTTTCTATCTTATGATTAAAAGAAATAAATTTATTTAATTATCCATTAATCATCTCTCTTTCCTCCTACTTGTGGAATAAATAATATTTATTATATAAATTAATTGATCATTTTTTTTCTAATCTCACTAATCATCTCCACTCACATGGATCAACCCAAGAAATTTTGAGCTTGTGACAAATGGCACTTGTCTATTCATTTCACTTTTATACCTTCACATATCTAGATATTATGCATGGTCAATATCCCCTACACCTACCACTTTATCTCAGCCACTCATTTTCTGATGCCTCTTAATATCCTTTACACGCAATTTTCTCTACCCACTCTTCATTATGCGCACATTGTTCTTACCAACTCTATAATCCTAGCCAATCTCCTTACACTTCTTAATCCTAGCCCTTTATTTTAATGAGACATCTATATAATGCAATTTTCTATTATCATTTGGATGCCTAACTAGTGAATTTTTGAATTGATATTTTAGAGAATGCATAAGAACCTTTAAGAGAACAATATTCAAAATAACACAAGTGTAGCTAAGCAACATGTGCACAAAATGCATGTCAAACAAAAAATAAACAAACTATAAGATATGGGTATAGAGGTAGCCACAAAAGATCTAGAGGCCTAGCGAAAAGAACAACAACAAGAGAAAATGGTATGAAAAGAATAAATTCTATTCCTATTAATAATGCAATAGAATAACTTGATTGAAATGAATTGACCAGAGTTTTAATTTATACCCTTCATGGAAGGGAAGTACTAGAAACTCAAGCTTCCTTATTATGGAAATCTAATAGCTTTAAATATACCTTTCATGGGAGGAAATTACCATAAACTTGAGCTTCATTATTATGGCTTGTGGAAATTTAATATTGTCAAATGTATGCTTATGGATATCTAATATCTATTATGCTTCTGGATATCTAATATATTTAATTAATACCATTCATGAAAGGTAATTACTAGAAACTTAAGCTTCATATTATGGATTTTGGAAATATGATAGCTTTAATTTATACACTTCATGGGAGAGAGTTAGCATAAAATCAAGCTTCATTGTTATGGATTATGGAAATCTAATTGCTGTAATTGATGTTGCTCATATGGGAGAATTACCAACAACTTCAGCTTCATTATTATAGATTGTGGAAATCTAATAGCTTTAATCTATGCCCTTTGTATCATCTTAAAATTAATGTACTTTCCTTTTAAGTGCTTTTAGCACCCTTTCCATAATGACTTCCTGGGCCATGGTTGGACCTATGCTTAGTACTCCATTTTCCCTGATTCCTTCAATCTTCTTCCCTTTTTTTCAGCCATCTACATGACCTTTCTATGTATCCTATGTCTACTCCTTTGAGATGAAGTTGACTTGGAATATTCAAGGTTGACCTTGACCCCAAATTTTGTGGGCCCATAGCCCAAAAACCCTTGGGGGTTTAATTATTTAATTCCCAATCTCCATTCAGCTTGCATTTTTTTCCCACCTGAAAACTCATATATAACGAGGCTTGGAGGCTTCATTTTCACATAAACCCACATAAAGAATTTTACAAAATTTGCATTCAAGGAGTTCAAGCATTCAAGCAAGGGAGATTTCATTAAGCATTGAAGGATCCTTTGTGGGAATTTCCTCTTCAAGATCTAGAATATCATTGGCCATAAAGGGAGGAGATCTACATTAAAGCATTCATTATCTTGTACATTGATACACACTTGCATCCATAGCACCATGATTGGAATATGGTAAATCTATTGCAAATTATGGAGATACCCTACATTCACATACTGAATTCAAGATCTTCAACACTCTACAAGGCTAAATGCTTCTTGACAAGGGTTTTAAGAAAGGTGAATCCTAAAATTTATCTCTTTTCAACCATTTACATTTAAATTTATCATTTTAAGGTCAATTCCCCAATCTTGGGCTTGACCAAGGAAAACCCTTATCCACCAAACAAAAAAAACCCTTCATTTTCTATGCATGAGTGCAGGATGGTCAGATTATTTATTCAGGTCTAGAAAAAACTCCCCAAGATATTTTTGGAGAAGTTGTTTCAACTTTGTTATAGTTCCCCTAGTCCAAAGTAACCTCACTGGAATGTCATCGCCTAGGTTGACCTAGACCTTTCTTCTTTTTTGAAAAAATTATTATTAGGTTTTGTCATTTTATTCAGGGGTCCATAGTCAAATATTTAGAAATAGGCTTGGATTCTCAATTTTTGGATCTTAAATACATCTTCTACTACATATTTCAAGGTGATTCTTTTAATACTTTCTTTCCTTTCATATCTCTATTTCAGATTATATCTTAATTGGGATGATTTTATACACTAAGCACTTAGATCTACATTATTTAATCAATTAGTTCAATTTTGCATACACACTATCATATGTAGGCCAAAGAGTATATTTCCTTATATTGCATTCTTCCTTATAATTCATATTTAGAATTGGCACCCTTTCTCTTTTTGGGCCTGATAAAGAGGAATCATATTTGGGGAATATCTCTTTCCCTTTACATATCCTTTGAATGTCTTAGCGATGTGAAGTAGAGATCTACATCCTATTAAAGTGTATCTATTTTACCCCTAAAAACCTTTTATGGGAGGAATTAGAAGAAATTTGAGCTTCGTTACTATGGTTTTTGGAAATTTAATAGCTTGAATTGATACTCTTCATGTGACGAAATTGCCAAAAACTTGACCTTCGTTATTATGGATTTTGGAAATCTAATCACTTTATTAAATCAATTAGAATGATATTAAAAAGGAGAATATTGGTTAAATAGATGAAAGTGGGGACATAAGAGTGCATAATATTATTATGAGTGTCTTAATCCTATGACATGATACATAAAGAGTCAACTTATCATCCACTTAAGGTGGGAATATAAAAGTGTCACATGCTCACTAAAAGTAGACCACCCTCCAAAATGGAAACATGTTTATATCATAGGTCCACAAAAGGTTGATCACCTTCCAAGGCATAAAATCTATGCAACACATCCACAAAATGTGGAAAACTAAGTATAACAATGGTGGAAGTCTAACTTGTTGGCTCCTATTTTGACAGGATTTCAACTACATTAAGAGAATGCAAAGGAAAACCTAGGAATTAGATAAAAAACATTATAGGTGATTCAGTGCAAGCCTATAGGGCCAACTAACAAGACATTTGGTCATCTCCCCTTTAAAATCTATAAGATTTAGGCTGGTATACCTTGGAATTAATCCTCACTCTTCCTTACAATGTTGATTATTGTTGGTCATTTTTGCCTTCCCACCAAAATTTCCATATTTGAATTTAAACATGGTAGCGTTCACATTTTTTGAAATTCAAATAAAGTGGGGCATAGAAATATTTCATATAAAACTTCAAAATATAATTCATTTCCTAAGCGACTGTGCACTTTAATATTCGATGGACCTACACCTCACTCACTGTCAGATCCTTCATCATCCACGATGGTTGCTTTGTTGCCCCATGGACTTGCACGCCCATTACTTCATGCAACATAGTGACATCACACCATGTGTCTA
Source organism: Cupressus sempervirens (assembly GCA_028749045.1). Classification (NCBI taxonomy): domain Eukaryota; kingdom Viridiplantae; phylum Streptophyta; class Pinopsida; order Cupressales; family Cupressaceae; genus Cupressus; species Cupressus sempervirens. The sequence goes on along the minus strand of CM053790.1, from coordinate 719,462,330 downwards.
TGTGGATCCAAGTTTCTTTGGTGAGTTAGACTAAAATGGCATATAGTGTAATCTTCATTGGCCAAGCAGCTAATGTATCTAGGTCATGCACCACATGTTCTTAGTTTATACCTTCCACCATCTAATGTAAATAGATCAATGGTGGTCACTTTTTCACTATAGAAAGTTTCTCGATATTCATTCATAGCAAAAAAGTGATAAGTTGACACATGGTAGGTGTATCCATTCCTTTGTGGGCCATGGTGTGGTGGGTTAGTGTTAGACAAGTTGGCAAAGGACCATGTTTCTATTGGTTGGTGCACTAGTAGGATTGATGATTTTTTAGGACCATTAGATGGTGGGAGATCAACGCCTCTCACTATGTCACTACAAGAAGTTGTGTGACCTTTAGTCATAGCGACATAGCAAGGATTGGTCACGTGTCCCGATGGGCCTAGTTTGGCAGGTGTAGTTAGGTTAACTCCATTGTTAAATCAATAATATTGCAAGCCATCATGGTTAATTTTGAGGGTGGTGCAATCAAGTTGATATGGTGGTCAAATGCATGAGGACTCCATGAGGTGGAAAAAGGAAATGATATGGTTGGTCCACATGGAGGTTTTTGGTTGCTTGACTGGGTTGACCTATTGATCTCACTGATTTATAAAGCCAGAAATGAGAAGATAGGGTTTCTTGTATGATCTAATCTTCATGATTGATTCCAACCACTTTCTAATGAATGTTTCACCTAGTGAATGAAGGAAAATACTCTACCATCTCTAGTTTTATCCATCTACTTGGTTAGAGTGATTTAATGGCATCATTCTATCTTCTCAAGGCTTTGTTTTGGAAAAATATTGGATTTCATTGTATTTGAATCTGTACTAGGATCAAATTTTCCCCAAGGTTGTATGATTATTCTCTGAAGCATTTAAGATAGTGGTTGTGGAGTGACTCCAATTAGAAATATCTCAATTATGCCTAGACTATAAAAGGCAGTTTTTGTAAAAAAATTAGAGTTGATTCTTCTCTATTTTCTTGATATTGCTCTACAAAGTTCACTGTAAATTCCCTTTGCCTCTAAACCTATATAACACTATACCTTATCTCTTCAAACATCGATGCATTGTGCAAAGGCCTATTTTCCTCTCATTATTGTATTGTGGATTTCTGCAATCTTGCATGACTATATCTTTCTTTGGCCTACAAATGATATATAAGTGAATTTTCTTCTCCCTTGTGTCATTTATTTGGGTTTTCTGATCTACATGTGATTGTTAGATTAAAACAAGTCTAAATGTGTATATCTTTTGGTGTCATGATGGTTCAAAAGTGCATGTATGGATAGAGATTAGTTTCAACACTCTATTTTGGTGCATCACCCCTTAGGTTAGAATAGGTAGATTTGATTCTATGCATTCATTCTCCATTTTCCTCTCCAAGAGTAGTTAGGTGCATCCTGATAGTAAAGGAAGTCGGCCTTCTCTAGAGATTCAACCTCATAGTTCAAGTCTCATAGCATGGAGGTTGTTTTCATGTTTCATAAGGTTGTCATTAGGTAAAAACTTTGGATAAGGGTATAATAGATATTTTCATTTTCTTCTTCTAATCTAGAGACAAAAAAAGGCTGTAGGATAGCTAATCCTCCATACCCTAAAGCTCTCTAGACCAAGTATAGGCTAGCTTTTCAAATTTATAAAATCAAACATCAGACATATAAGATTTTTTTATTTTTAAAATTGGATACTTCACAATATTATCTCTATTTATTCAACATTTAATCATGACCAATGCTTTATCTATTGGGTTATAGAATCATAGAACTGGCACACACAATAGATCTATTCCCTTACTTTGTTAAAAGAAACATCAATACTTAACGTCAAATCTCATTCTTATCAAAATATATTCATGAAACTCTTAAATCTCCTAGATTATATTAATAAATTACATAATCCATTTGATTATGAGAAAAACATAAAATAGAATATAATTCTAAATGAATTACACTTAAAATTCAATAGACTTTGTTATCAAATCTCAGAAAATCAAAGAATAACACAAACAAAGACAAGATCCAAATTGAGCAACTCATAATACTTTTTCATTTGTATTAATTGACTTGAAATAATAGATGAAATTGTCAGATCCCATAAAAATATAACTCTCAGACAAGCTCAACACAATGTGTTTCTGTATTTCTTTTTATGAACAAGAAATAGAGAACAATCCTACACAGTATTCTTGGACTGACTCAACTGATAATATACTTTCATTCTATCAAAACTCAAAATCCTCTCTATCCTTGGAAACTCACTTATATAGGTGAGTTGCAAAAAGCTTTAGGCATAGATATTAAGACACATGCCATCATTCAATGTGACATTTCAGTTTGGTACAAACCATCAACAAGGTTAACCTTCTAAGAATTTGATGTGACAGTCTATAATTATGTGATCAGTTATCTTATTTGTCTTATTCAAAACATTTATTTATTTATTTATTTTGTGATGGGGAATCTTCATGATTTGAATCATCGTATGGAGTGTGTATATGAGCAATGTTAGTATGCTAATAGAAACCAAATTTAAATAAAGCTTCTACAAACTAAACAAAATTCATAAACTTCAAGATAGACCAAGATGAGCTCTCAATTGAGAATAATGAGCCATTAACGAGCTCTCTCAATGAGAAGCTCTCTTGTTGAGTAGCTTTGTCTAAATAGATAGGATGTATGCTCAAGCTTTTATGCTTCAAAAAGGGCTTCAAATGGAGTTAGAATTTGGGTGTGAGTGTATGGTTTTGATGTAAAATGGCTTCTTAAAATGGTATTATGACTTTACTTCATGGATTGTGTTATTTTGCAAAGGGGAAGGATCCAATTTATAGGCAAGAGGCTTGAGGGATTGAGGGCTAAGATGCAAGGATGGAAAAAAGCTCATGGAGGGCTCAGATTGCATGAGAAGAGAGCACATGGATTGTGCTTCCTTATAGCCAATCAGGGAGTGACACATGTCACAGGGTGAGAGGATGGAGGAAAGGGGAAGGATGAGTCAACAAAGGAGGCTCAAGGGATAAAATCTTCATAAAGACCCTCATAATGACTTTTAAGAGCAATAAAAGGGCTTGGAAGAGTCATCTATGGCCTAGTGGGCTTCATAAAGTTTTATGGTTGAGATATTTTGAGGGAGATGAGAGAAATTTCGACTTGTGCTTGATTAGGAGTGTTTTAAGCTTTCTTAGGATTGTGCAAATGATTAGAGTATGGATTAGGATGGTTTAGGATTAGCTTAGGGATAGGCAAGTGGATGGCATTTAATGAGGGTGGGTGAAGGAGGAGATATTTGTTAACTTTGGCTTGGGTTAGTAAGTCTTAACCCATGTTTAGAGAATGTGACAAGGTTAGGAGGGGATTGGGATTAGGTTTAAAGACATCTTCTAGAAGAGTCTAGAATTTGGATGAGGATAAAGACTTTCTAGAATAGTCTAGAACTTCCTAGGATGAGGATGAAGACTTTCTAGAAGAGTCTGGAACTTCTTGCGATGAGGATAAATTAGATTTTTAGGAAATAAATAAAGTTTTATTTATTTCAAGGGTTTGGGTTGAGGAGATATTTATTAAAACTTTTTTAATAAACATGAGGATTAATATTTAATCTTAATTAAATATTTTGAGTTGGGATTAGGGGTAGGAAATGATGGGATTAGCCTTTAATCAAAATTAAAGAAGGATTAGAAGATTTTGGAAGAGGTTAGTGGTCTTAAGGAAATTGGCCAAGTTTTGGGCAAAAAATAAATTTTTTATTTATTTTGGGGTTTTTGGTCAATTTATTAATTAAATAATTAATAAATAAGGAAATAATATTTAAATAAGATTTAAACATTTTTGGGAGGGATTCCTTAATTAAATATTTTTAATTAAGATAAAGGGATTTACTGGCATAAAAATAAATTAATTAATTAAATAATTAATTAATTAATAAATGATGATGTCATCAAGAATTTTTTAGAAAATAAAAATAATTTACTTTCTAAAGGTTTTTAGGTGTCTACATTTTGCCCTTCTTGGATGTGATGCCGCAAGTGGCATGGCATCAAAGATAAGAAAATAAGATGCCCAAGGCTAGAGCAGAAGAGGAGAGAATGGACTGTGACATGCCCCCTCAAGAAGGCGGTGGGGAGAGAAAGCGAGGTTCGATGGCTTCTTGAAAAGTAAAAGAATCTCGGATGAGCAAGGAAACTCAGATTGGAAAAGAGAAGGGGCTAAATTAGCTCAAACTCTCACTATGGGAGAATGATAAAGGAGAATTAGATGCACAAGAGGAAGCAAGCTTAAGACTTTAGGGAAGGTGGAGGATGAAGGAGCGGAGCGCTATAAAAAGGAATCCAGGAGAGGGAGATGGATGAGGGGATTATAAAGCTGATGCAATAGGATTTCAAAGAGTCAAATTGGCGAAAGATGGGTTTCGGAGATCCCTAGGACTAGGATTGTGGATCTCGAAAGATGAGGCTTGGTGGATTGATTTGGATTGTTGGATCCCTAAGACTAGGATTGTGGATCCCTAAAGCTAAAGGTGAGGAGTGATTCAAAGAGATACTGATGCATAAGCTAGGGTAGGAGAGAAGGATGTTGGATATGGATGGGGGATAAAAGAGATGAAGGAAAACCATTGAAGCTTTTTGAGCGGGGGGATACTTCAAAGAGAAGTACCACCATGTAGTTGAGCACTAGATTTGCTATAGGACTGTTGGTTAATTGCCAAGGTTACCAAGAATATCAAGGCCTTTTCACCAACTTTCTAGAGGACTGACAAACTGACTCAAAACAAACATGCAAGGATTGCCCCAGTATCGCACATGAATCCCAGAGGAAGCAGTGTGGAAATGACACTGGGTAACCCACAAGCAGAAAAAAAAACAAGCAAAAGACATGATCAAGACCTTACACTTTGATTGCCCCATTCGCAGTATACCATGATATGGAAGATCATGGCAACCTTGAGGAGGGAACAAGGAGATTTCTTGGAAAAGATATTTCAAGACCCAACAAGGAAGAGTCCAAATCAAAAGAAAGCAAAAATCCAAAAGAGAACCGTTTGCCAATGAGATGGGTAGGACGAGGTACTAACGGACCAAGATCAAACATGAGGAAAGCTATATCCTGCAAGGACCTATCGGAGAGCACCTAAGCTGGTGGATTTGGATGAGTGATGAGTCTAGCAAGCTAAACTAAGAAAGATAACACTTTGGTGACAGGAAATCTAGCTAAAAGATGCATTGGAATAGCTAACCAAGATGTGCGATGGGTGCAAGATGTTGATCAAGGAGGAACTGACATGAACGCTGGATAGATACAATGGTACTAAGCTAAAGAGGATGTACAAGCTGATGGACCAAGATATGTTACAAATGTACAAGTTTGTTTATGTTTTGTTTTTTGTGAGATGGAAATGTTTGTGAAGGATGGGATGTCTATAATAGGTGATAGGTGGATAGGTAGATGGTTTGCAAAAAAGCTTAAGTGAAAATGGGGTTTTGTGTGTGCACGTGATAGTATACAAGCTAGGATACAAGATTATTTACAGGCTGGAATATGGTACAAACTTTGGACAAGATTTGGATATACAAGGTATGGTACAAGATTTACAAGGTATAATACAAGCTTTGGTACAAGATTTTACAAGCTGAGGTACAAGATTTTACAAGCTGTATAGGAGGTATTTGCAAGCTCCATTAGATTTTGGATATTTGGTTGGAACACCAAGGGAACGAGCAGGTGTTTTATGGGATGGTGGGTGAATGGATGAGGGATAGGATAGTGATAGATAATGGATTAGTCTTAGTACACAAGATGCCTAAATTACCAGGTTTTCACCAAGGTACCTATCCAAGGTGCTTGAATTGCCAAGTTTTCACCATTGGATGCTTATTTCTCTTTACTATTTTTTTTTTTTGTATTTTTCAAAAGCTGGGTATACCAAGGATCTTCAAGCATAGAACTTCTTGAGATGAATGATGTTAGTAGGATCATTCAAGAGTTCTCCTTCTGGTGTAGATAGTTGATAGGCTCCAGAGCCAAAGGAAGCAGTGACAACATAAGGACCAAGCCATGTAGGTTCAAACTTGCCTTTCTTTTCTCGATCTGCTTGGACTTTCATGTTTTCTTTGAGGACCATGTCACCTGGCTGAAAGTGTCATGGAAGAACCTTCTTGTTGAAATTCCTTTTGAGACGAGTTTGATAGACTATGAGATGAACATAGGCTTGTTGTCACTTCTCGTCTAAGAGATCTAGCTGGGTGAGCCAAGCTACTCTGTATTCTTCATCTAATATTTTCCCTTGAAAAGATATGTGCAAGGAGGGAAGTTCAACCTCTATAGGTAGTACCACTTTGGCACCATAGACTAGGGAGTATGGATTTGTGCCTGTGGATGTATGGAAGGAAGTTCGATAAGCCCATAGGGCTGGATTTATTTGTAGGGGCCAATCACGGCCGGAATCATTGACAACTTTCTTTAGGATTTTGAGGAGGGTTTTGTTAGTTGCCTCTGCCTGTCCGTTACCTTGTGGGAAATATGGGCTAGAAAAGTGGTTATGGATGCGAAGGGAAGTGCATAATTCTTCCATGTTGAGATTTTCAAAGTTACCTCTGTGGTTGGTGAAAATGGTGGATGGGATGCCGAAGCGGCAAACAATGTGGTACAAGATGAACTTGGAGACCTGAACTCCTATAGCTGAGATTAGGGGGACTGCTTCCACCCATTTAGTGAAATAGTCTGTAGCTGTTATTATCCATTTATGTCCATCAAATGAGAGGGGTGTGATAGTTCCAACTAGATCAAGGCCCCAACAAGCGAAAGGCCAAGGTGGTGCAATAGGTTGTAGATCCTATGCTGGAGCATGCACAAGATTTGCATGTTGCTGACATGGGAGACACTTTCAGAAAATGTCACAAGAGTCTTCTTCAATGGTAGGCCAATAGTAGCCTTCTCTAAGGATTTTTTGTGCTAGGACAATACCACTCGATTAGGCACCGCAAAGTCTAGAGTGTACTTCCTTTAACACCATCGTGGCCTCATTTTGGTCTAAACATCAAGAGAGAGTATCGTGATAACATCGACGATATAGGGTATTGGCTATGATAACATAGCGGGATGATTTTCAGATGAGGTTCTGGTGTTGGGTACGTGTGAGGTGAGGGGATATGATACCATCATTAAGGTAAGCATGAATCTCATGGTACCAAGGGGATTGGGGACCAACCAAGATACAAACATAGTTTGAATCCTCATTCGCATAGGCAGGTGTGAGGATTTTCTCCACTAAAAACTCATACTGTGTAGCTACTTGGGGAATTTCCAAGAGCGAGCCTATAGTAGCCATAGCATCTGCTGCTTTGTTCTGTATTTGAGGTACTTGTGTAAATTGAAGCCTTGTAAAATGTTTGGTTAGTTGATCAACTAGCTCTTTGTAGGGTAATAGCTTTTCATCTTTGGTTTGATATTCATTTAGGGCTTGCTTGATGATGAGCTGAGAATCACCAAAGATTTGTAGCTTAGCAATGTTCCATTTTGGAGCTATCTTTAATTCTGCTATGAGGGACTCATATTCAGCTATATTGTTGGTGCTAGGGAATTGTATCTTGAGGGCTTTTGGAATGTAATCTCCTTGAGGTGTGACCAAAAATATTCTTGCCCCTAATCCATGATATGTGTATGAGCCATCAAAATAAAGTTTCCATGGGGGTTGTTCTTCAATTAGATAGATATGCTCATCTGGAAATTTTGTGACCAATAGATAAGCATCTATTAGAGGTACATCGGCTAGGTGATCTGCTATAGCTTTCCCATTGATTGCCTTTCTGTCCATATACTGGATGTCAAATTCGCTAAGGAGCATAACCCGGTTGGCCAAACGGCCTATAAGTGCTATTCTGGAGAGCATATACTTGAGAGGGTCAATCTTGGAGGCTAGTTGGATGGTATGACTTAGCATGTAATGGTGAAGCTTTTGAGTTGAGAAAACAACTACCAAACAAGCTTTTTCCATAGGAGTGTAATTGAGTTCATAACCAACTAGGGTTCTACTGATGCAGTAGATGGCTCTTTCTGTACTGTAGTCATCGAGTTATGCTAGAAGTGCCCCTAGAGCAGTAGGTGTTGCTGATATGTACAAAATTAGGGGACGGCCAGGAACTGGTGGAACCAAGATAGGGGGATTGATGAGATACTGGTTGAGATGGTCAAAGCTGCGCTGACATAAAGGATCCCACTTGAAGTTCTCATCCTTCTTCAGTAAATGTGAAAATGGTGTACACTTATCTGCAAGCTGGGAGATGAAGCGCTGAACAGATTGAAGCTTTCCCTGAAGAGAATGAAGCTGTCATAGTGTCTAGGGAGGAGGCATGTCTAAGATAGCCTTGACCTTCTTGGGGTCGATCTCTATACCTCATTTAGAAACTATAAAGCCTAGAAGCTTTCTAGATGTGACCCCAAAGACACATTTCTTGGGATTCAGCATGAGATGATATTTGGCTAACCTATCAAAGACTTTCTCCAGGTCAGCAAGATGATCCATGAAGGTATGAGACTTGACCAAGATATCATCCACATAATCCTCCAAAATTCTATAGATGAGACCATGAAAAATGGCTATCATAACTCTTTGATAGGTTGCCCCAACATTCTTTAGGCCAAAAGGCATCATGTTGTAGCAAAAGGTTCCCCAAGGGGTAGTGAATGTTGTCTTATGTTGATCCTCTTCTGCAATCTTGATTTGATTATACCCAAAAAATCCATCCATGAGGGACAAAATTTTATGTCTAGCTGTAAGATCTACAATCATATCTATGTTGGGCAAGGGAAAATCATCTTTTGGACAAGCTTTGTTAAGATCTCTGAAATCAGTGAAAATTTTGATGTCACCAGAAGGCTTAGTGACGGGGACCATGTTGGAGATCCACTATGAATAGTTGATAGGTCAGATAACCTTAGCAACTAACATTCTTTCTAACTCAGCTTTGACTAGTAATGCCACCTTGGGGTGCATTTTTCTAAGCTTTTGTCTGACGGGCTTGATCTGTGGATTGACTGCAAGATGATGAACTACAAGCTTTGGATCAAGCCCTGGCATGTCCTAATATGACCATGTAAATTGGCCAATGTTCTCTCTTAAGACCTCAAAGAGGAGATCAGCTTGGTCTTGTGATAGGGATGCAGCAATGTGAACAAGCCTAGGGATCTCTAAAGAACCAATGTTGACTTCCCTAGTATGCTCAATTAGAATAGAAGATATCTCTGGTCGATTATCTTGAGGAGGTAATGCTAAATCCTCATGTTCTGCTTGTGGCTATGGATGTTCTTGTTGAGGGGTTCTCTTCACTACCTTAGCTAGTCTCAGATTCACCTTAGTTCCAGTTTTGGGTGTATCGAAACTAGGTTGGGGATTTTTTCCAAAATACCCCTTGGGATCTAGCTTGTAGATATAGGCAGAATCTGGCTTTGTTTTCTTGTGAGGTGTTTCAGCTCCCATGAATCTTAGAATCACTTCCTCTGATGTGAACTCATCAATGTGTATGACACTTGGTTGGTCCCAATCTATGAGTTGTGGATGGGTGAGTGGTAGGTCAATGAGGTGGATGGGTAGTTCTTGGAGAACAGAGTCTCCGAGGGAGATTTGGTCTAGGATATTGTCATAGGCTCTCTTTTCAACTTCCTTAGGAATGTCTTCAATTTTAACAAGGTCATGGTGAATGTTCAAAAAAGCATGACCGTCTGTATTGGTGCCCTCAATTGTGGGTATGCCAAAGCCAAGACCTGACTTCGATTCCCACTTGTCTACGTCGATGGGGCACTGCATGCCTCTTTCTTCTAGTCCTAGATCACCACCTTGCTAGTTCGATTTGTCAGTGATGAGCTTCTATTCTTGGGGATACTTCTGGCTGAAGTGATCAAGGCATGCTTGATTCCTTTGAGGTGTATCCTTATGTAACCAATTGTTGATATCTGGAGTGAGCTCCTCATGAAGAGGGATTTTTGAGGATACAAAGGTTGTTGGGCCAAACTGTTTGTATCAAGGAGGTGGAATCTCCTTAGATTTATGATATGTTGGTCATCCATGGGAATGTGGATCAAGTGGGAGTGCCCCGACAGCAAATGCATCCGACAGACTATACTCTCCACAGCCCTTGTTATTGATCTTCACGGTAGACAGGGTAGAGGCGAGGATGGTTTCTGGGTCATTACAAGTGTGGGATGAGCTGGTGATGGATGTGCCAATATCAATTCTAGGGCACTGGTTTGTATATGAAGCTTCAATCGCATTACAGTGAGCAAAGGGTTCCGGATCAGCATGGATGGTTACCTCAGTGCCTTGATGCGGAAATTTGATACACTGATGGTAAGTGGATGGAATGGCTTTCATGGCATGAATCCATGGGTGATCGAGGATGATGTTGAATGGTAGGTTTAGATCAATAACATGGCAGAGTATTTCTTGGATGACTGGCCCAACCTTGATTGGTAGCAAAATAGTTCCTTTTGTGGTTCTTTCCAAGTTGTCATAAGCTTTGATGGTGATAACCTCACTGATGATATCTGCCTTAGTAGACCCAGCTTGTTTTATGAATTTTAGGGTGCAAATATTCAAGGCTGATCCATTATCTATCAATACTCTTTTCATGGAAAAATTGGGTACCATGATGGCTATGCAAAGTGGAAGGGTGTGATCTGGCTCGACCACGGGTATGTTGGTGGGTTTGAACGATAGGGCACATGAGGATGAAAGGTGTCCAACAAGATTGCAAAAATTAGTAGCATTGATATCAAAAGGGACACAGGATTCTATGAGAGAACTATCAAGGATGTTCTTGTACACAGGACTAGTGTGAAGAAGGTCTAAAATGGAGATTTGGGCTGGCATGTTCCCAAGGTGTTCCAAGATATTGTACTAGCTTTTTTATGGAGCTGATGGTGCTGGTGAAACGGGTGGGCCTACGATGTTAAATCAAGCTCTTTGAGTGGTGACTGCACACTCATTGTTTGGTCCTTGGATATTGATAACATTGACAGAAGGCTCTTTCTTAGATATACAACCTATAAGGCTACCATAGTCTATATAGGATGAAGTGTGGTCATTTTTCTTCCCATTCTGTTGGTTTGGCTGACGGTTGTTGGTGTTGTTGTTGTTGATTTGGATAGGTGCTTTTCTAGGATTTTGATTGTTGTGAGGAGGAAAAGAATTTTGATAGATCTGTAAGCCTACATTGGGAGAGGTTTGGGCACCAACAGTGATTTCCTTTCGATCAATGAGGTCCTGCACATAGTCTTTCAGTTTCATGCATCTGCGGGTAGTGTGACCTTTTACCCTATGAAATTTGCAGTACTCATTGTCTTTGTACCATGCAGCTTTGGATTGGCTTGGGTCAATTTGCTGGGTATGAGGAAATTTGATGAGGTTTTCCTTGACTAATTTCTCAAAAATGACATCCAATGGCTCACCAAGGGGTGTATAGTTTCTAGGTGTAGGTTGGAATCTGGGCTTTTGTCCTACAGCTATATTGATGGCATTAGCTTGATTGCTAGACCCTTGAAATTTTGGTCTTGGATTGTGGTTTTGATAGCTGTGGTTATTCTATTGTTGGTAGTTGATAGCTTGTTGATTGTTTGGTTGATAGGGTGGGTTGGACTGGTTGTGAGAAGGACCAACAATATTCACATGCCTGGTGTCAGTGACGCCATCTATTGCAACATGCTTGTTTTTGTTCCAATACCTAGACTTGTCATTGGAATGTGATTGATTTTGGTTGGCTTCCTTGTAAATCTTAACCACACCATCTTTAATGAGTCCTTGCTCAAGGATCATTCCTTTCTCTTTGATATCTTTGTATGTCTGCAAACAGTTCATGGTCATGTGGTGAGCCAAGCTAGGATGGGCATTATCAATAAACATTTTCACCAAATGGCACTCTAGCAAGGTGCAAGATATGTGGTTGGTAAGGGTTTTCCATCTTTGCAGATATTTGGGAAGGCTTTCTCCACCTTTTTGCTTGGTGTGGACAAGATCAACTACTGATAGCTCTGTTTCAACAAGATGAGCATATTGGGCTACAAATGCCTTAGATAATTCAGCAAAATTTTTAATTGTGCCATAGGGGATTCTATAAAACCATTCAAGAGCTGCTCCAACCAAGCTTTTGGGAAAGAGACGCAAGAGGAAGATGTCATCGTATGCCACTTCTTGGCAGTGCATGTAAAATTCTTTGATATGTGTGACAGGGTCTCCTTTTCCTCTAAATTTCTCAAATTTGGGTGTCTCAAAATGCTTGGGGAATGGTGTCATGGTAATGGCTCTATCAAATGGGTAAGGGCACACATTCTCAAACTTGAAAGTTTTTGGATCATTTCCCTCTTGGATTTTCTTCAAAGCTATTTTCATAGCTTCCCATTCTGAATTAATGGGTGATGGCTGGGGTGCCCCCAATGTAGGAGTGCTTTGAGGTAGGTATGCACTAGATGGGGCCATTGAATATGGATGGCTGTAAGGGATTTTCTGATAGGGATTGTACATTGTTTGGGTAGTTGCATGGTGGATGACAGTTTGCTGAGGGGGAGGTGGCGCATAGTGTTGCATGTGTTGCGAGGCTTGCTGTTGATATGGGATTTGAGGTTGGGATTGAGGAACATAAGTTGGCTGTGGGATAAATGAATTGCTTTGTGGAGGTAAGGTATAAGATGGTTGTGAAGCTTGGGGAAAGGATCGGGAGGATTGTGGGGTTTGACCAAGGTATGTAGGTTGCGCCCCCATTTGGGATGGTACCTGCAAATAATTGGTGGTTGGCTGGATTGGTGGGTTACCTCCTAGAAGTGGCATTGAAAAGTAGTTGGTAATAGGAGGTAATGGATTAGTTGGTGGTGGAGGTGGTGGGAATTGAAAGCTAGGAAATGGAATTGATGGGGTTTGATAGCTTGGTGGTTGGATTTGGAAGCTTGGTAGAGTGGTGGCGAGAGCTTGGGTCACTTGAGAGCTAGGCAGAATATTGGTAGTAGCTTGTGGGGTTTGATAGCTTTTTGGAGTGAGGGTAGTAGCTTGTGGATTTGTGGCTGATGGCATTGAGCTCCCAATACCTAATGGAAATGATGGGATTATGCTTTGGGCTATGGTGAACAAGTTGGGGGTGATGAAAGGTTGATTACTTGGCCCTATGGGTGGCATCCCTATTGTATATTACTAAGGTTGGCCAAAGATGCTAGCACTGATTTGGGAGATGGGTGGATTTGGAAGGCTAGGTTGGGGAGCAGCAGCAGCAATAGTGAAGGGCATGAATGGTGAGGTGTTTTGGGTAAAGGGGGTTTGGAGCAGAGAGGTATGAACCAAGGATGGAGTGGTGGTGGTTGGGTTGGCTTGCGGCATGGAGATTTCAACTTGGGTGGATGATGGTATGTTTGGGTCTGTTGGATCATATGGATTGGCTGGAGGCTCTTCTTTTGGCATATATTGAGGATAATTTGGATCATAAGAGCTATGGGTGGTGGCAACTACCCAAACAATGGGTGAGATGGATCTGATAATGGAGGGGGTCTTCCAAAGTCAAAGGTTCCTACATTGTCCCTTCAAAAATTAGCAATGATTGTTTCTTTGTTCTTGTCTATAATGGTGTTTACCAATACTGCATTTCTTGGTTGGTTCATGAAAGCTTCAATGTCAGTAGATGATGGCATAGCTTTCTCTGGGCTGAAGGATGGCTAAGTGCTCAAGGGGGATGAGGCTATTTGATCCAAATGATAGGGCTCCATTGTTTCTTTCTTCTTGGCTAAGTGAGTGATGGGTGGCATGAAAAATGCTCCTAGGGATGAGATGCAACAAATGTTGGTGGATGCAAAAGGGAGGAAGGATTTTCTATGCAAATGATTTCCTAGGTTGAGACAAAGCTATATGAGAAAACCTAAGGAGGATTGGGTTGGGGATTCTAACTTCAAAGATATGTTGCCAAAGCACAAAAGGTTTTCTTTCCTATGTGCAAGCTTGGTGGTGATTGTGTCAACTTAAGGATAGACTGATGATCCTTTAGGAAGAACACGAGATTTACCACTTGTGGATCCCAACCTTTAGCTCAAGGTGATGAGGGATAACAAGTGGCAAAGCTAGATTACCCTAGACAAAGCTTTGTCAAAGGGATAACCTTGGTGAGATTGGTGGTTTTGAAATATTTTAGGAATGGAAAACTTTTAGCAAGGTCACAACAATTTTTGAAGGCTTGGATGTGAAGATTTTGGATTGTTGGCTAGATGGTTTGGTCCTAAATGAGATGGATGAGCTAATAATGCTTAAGGGGATAACCTAAGATGGCTGACTTTTCTACAAAGATGACTCTAAGGTGAAGCTGACTTTTACATATAGTCTTGTAAAAGTGTCATGTCTATATTCTTTGTTATTTTCCTTACCATGTCATTTGCTATGGTAATATTCTTTTTCTCCAAGTGGAAAATCTTTGATATTTCTATCTCTATCCAAAATGGGCAGCACCGGAGTATCTTGAAAACCTTCTATTAGGCCCTTTAATTCCACCATCTTCCTCTCAATGTAATTTAGTAAGGCTAAAAATTTCCTAAGTTATTTAACAATATTTACTATGGAAATGGCATTTTGGGGGAGGATTAGGGTCTACTCTTACACATAATTCAATCGATCTAATTTTCTCAATCCTCCCTATCCATTTATGATATGTTGGTTTAACCAACCTCCTATCATCCTCTATTTTTCTAATGGCCAAATAAATAATTTTTTACACTTCATGAATCCTAAAGAACTTGGAATTTATCTTCTCAAACAAAAACATCAATGCGATCCTAACTATAACTTTTTTGGTGAAGTCAAAATCATTATGTTTTCTCTCTAACTAGATCTACAACCTCTTTTATCATAACATCATCACTCTTTCTTTTCTTTGAAGAGGTTTTCTTGGGATGTGCTAACATAACAACTGGAACAAAAGGTACTATTCTCAACTTCCCTGATAAGGTAGCTTCTCCTATACTAAGTGGTTGATCCACACCAGAGTTCTTAGCTTCCTCAAGCTTGGCTATCCTTTTTTCAAACACATTTATTTGTCTCTACAAAATTTCTTTTCTTTTCTTTATTCATATTTTTCATACACATGGTTATACCTTTTGTATAGTTTTTCATATTTCTTCTCTACCCCTTCTGCAATATTGTGAACATAGGCTACATGTTCTTGCAAATTCTTTGTGGAGTGGGAAATTTTAGCATCTTCAACTCTTTGCAAAATCAAATTTCCCTTGATTCCATTGTTCTCATTAGCACCTTGACCAAAAGAAGAGGATAAGAGAGACCAAGTAGCTAAAATAGCTAAATCTTCACTATAGTACATCCCAGAGGTAGATCTTTTAGCTTCCCTCTTATGTCTTTTTATCCTCATGTCTTTCATGATTGATTCAAATGCAGTTGCATCAGCAATATTGAGATTTGGCAACAACTGGACTCTTGATTCTTTAACAATTTGTCTTCCCTTTTCTAAGGTAATAGAATCAAATTTGATCACCATTTCTTGCTTCACTTCTTGAGAAAGGTCACCAAGATCATTATATGGAGTTTGTATTCTTTTCTCTTTAGCCATTTTGAGGCAATCTCCATGTAGTATTTTAATAATAATTGATTGAAGGGGACTAATTTAACAAATTCATCATCAGTTACATCCACCTTACAAGACTCTATTCTAAATTCCCTTGGGAACTGTCCTTTTATCTCTTGTGTAGTAATATCAGAGATTAGTGCTCTAAGAACTTAAAGATCTTTTCTTACCATGTCTTCTTCAAGAACATAGAAGTATTCTTCCTCTTCATCATCATCATCTCCATAAGAAAGATTTAGTTTCCCAAATTTATCTATATCTTGAATGTCCTTTGCATTAATTGAAGTCTCTTTTTCATCAATCACTTTTTCCTTAGGTATGTCATCATTGTGCCATTCATATGGTGAAACCATAGGAGGTGGCCTTGGAGATTCTAGAGATGGGGATCTTCTTGTTGGATCTTCTGGTGTTATTTCTTCCATACTTGATATCTCAACTATCCTTGTATTGGTGGGCCTCTCTCCCATCCCTCTCCTTTGATACAATCTCAAACCCTCTAGAGTTTCAATACCCTTCTCTGACTCATCATCATGGGTTTGTGATTCCTCTCTTGTTCTCTTTTGTCCTCTTCTTTCTTTAGGAACTATAACAATAGATTGCAATAACACATTTAGACTTTTTGCATCATCAACTAAAGTTACTTTTTATTTTTTGTTCTTACCAACTTCTTATTCATAGCTTATCATATATACTAAGGAAATTATCAAAAAGTATTCTCAAATTTTTCTCTAGGCTCTTACTATTTCAAAGTGGATCATAGCTTGGATCATTTTCTTGAATTTCCTTCAATGTCTCTTGGTAAGTACACCAATAGGATTTCTTCATTTTCTAAGACTTCAAGTCTTCATCATTCCTTATGATCTCCTCTGGGTAATCAAACTCATTTTTAGCCCTAGGTGCCTTGTTTGTTTTTCACATCAACTTTTCATAGAATCTTTCTATATCAATCATCATTTTTTAGCTAACTTCTAGGTTGTATGGTCTAAGCAATTAAACCAAATTGTTCCTCCCATCTTTGATGATTGCAAAATGGTGAAATTTTTAAGGCCAGGAAAGAAAGCTCCTTTTTGTGCCTTTTCTAGGGAGAAGTCAGTATCATGGAGCATGGAAATCTACCTCATGAATTCAAGAAAACCAATCCTTAATGGGAAATACTTAGGCAGAACAAAAGGCCTTTCTAGGAATCCCTATAGTTTGATGACTATGGTATAAGGTTAGAAATAAATATCTCCCCACTAGTGGTACATCTTTGGTTTTGTCTTAAAATCAATAGGCCTCAAGAAAATTTTAAAAGGACAAGGATAATCATCAACCACTAACAAAATTATTCTTCTTAAAGCGGTTCCAAATTGATTTTAAAATAACAGAAAGCTAGAACCCTCCTAATCCATAGATAAAATAGTTGACCACAGTTGGACAAGAAATGTTTCATCATCCCTTTCAAGCTCAAGATCCATGTAATGTGCAAAAAAGTCTTTGTTATGAAAAAGAATCATATGAATAAGTAATGAGTACCATTTGAAATATGTGGATTCCCCCTTCTTCAAAGTTGTCAATCTTTGATTGATATTTATTTCAAAATATTTGGGGAAGTCATAAATTATTGCATTCCCATACTTGGAGATTCCAAGACACATCCACATTGCATTTTTACTAAATTTCATCTTGTTTGTTAGCCCTAATATATGGTAAAGGGTAGTATGGGTGTTTACCAATATATCATTGCAATTCTCACAATTACCTATGGTATATGATATGGCTAGAAGTGTTAATTTGATTCCATATACCATATGAGTAATATAAACTAAAACCACAACAAGATACTCATACACAATAACACTAGATATGTTAACTAGGGAAACCCTTGATTAGAGGGAAAACCCCAATGGGGATGGTACCCACAAGATGATGTACTAATATAAGTATTCCTTATTAGAGGATGGACCCTATTAGGAGTCTATGATTATATTCAATACATATGAGTCCCTAATAGGAGACTTTGAATCCCTGTTAGGAGTTGTGGAAGACAGCTAAACCCACTGCCCAAATAGCTTCAAGGGAAAGACCAATGAACCCATTGTCCAAATGATCTCTATATTATTCCTTGCAGAATAATAGAATGGTATTGTATTATCCTTGGGTAATTGCACTAAGTTGTGCTGCCAAAAAGATGACACCTTTTTTTTTCTAGTTTTCAAAAGCATGTACGTGTTATAGCGTACATGGGTTATGGCTTGGGTTTCCCAAACCATATTGTGTATGTGCTATAGTGTGTATGCGCTTTGTAATATATATATATATATATATATATATATATATATATATATATATATATATATATATATATATATATATATATGGTCTATGAACCCATGGCCCGTTTCATTTTAACTTAATTTTGCAAGATTTCCTCCTCATAGTGCATACGTGAGTTGAAGGAATTGAAGATTTTCGCCACCCACTTCATCAAAATGCCTCCTTGTCACCGAAGTTTGAGATTGAGATCACGCCATATATTTTCTACCCTCATTTTTGCATTGTTTTATATGTTTTTGCATTTTTTTGTAGGTTTTTTTCAATTTTTCTTTAAATTTGTTTATTTACTTAGATTGCAATTGGTTTCTTATCAGGAAATGTGAATAATGAACCAAAAAATCCCCAACAAGATCAAAACCAAAACCCTCCATAAGATTCAAATGAAAACCCTCCACAACAAGAACAAGAAATTTTGCAAATTGCACCGATTGGAAGACCTCCTCTTGGCACATAAGACAACATAATGAATGAAATAGAAAAAGAGAAAAATGAATTAGAAGCACTCATTGGTAGGTTGGAATCTTGTGGACAAACCAATCCAGTGAGAGCACAATTAGCATCCTCCCTTGAGTCCATTATGACCCATGTAGCTTATGTTAGTGGTCAGTTGGATATTTGGCATGTTAAGAAGGATGAACAAAAATGATATTATGCAAACAAATTATCATATCAAGATAATAATAATAAAAATACGAAAAGGTAGCATTTATGCATTGTTTAGAAAGCTTGGTAAACAAAATACTGTTAGAGAGACAACTAAACGGTTCCCCATCCATCGGTGCATACAAGATGGTATTAGAAATAATTTTTAAGATAGATGCTGGATGGTCTTTGAAGCCCCTCCTTGCAATAATCACAAGGTCCCAGTGTATTTCTTAAGGAAATTGTATTGTGAATTTGTCCTTTCGGAGATCCCTAATTATTTTGATATATTAGAATCTTAGGGTAGAGGTGAGGGGTCATCATTTGAGAGACCGAGGGCATGTCATGACCCTAATGTAGCTAGGGCACCTATTGTCAAGCCACAGGGCGAGCATGTGATTATTCCTTCAGTAGTGAAGGAACATGTAGAGACTAGCACTCTAGGGACTATTAATGCTTTGATACAGACCCTCATTCATTGCATGAGTCCATTATTTGATGAGGAGTCTTCTATGCATTTCGGTCACATATGCACATCATGTGGATCCTTATGCACATTTGGCAGTCATGCTAGAGATAGTATGGATGATGGGCTAGTCACTGATCAGTTCTTGAATGAAACATTTGGCATTGACACACAGTTAAATTAAAATTATAATAAACTAATTTGATCACATTTCATATGTATAGTGAATTACTAATTAATTTTCATGTATTGACATTGTTCAAAATTTAGGATCAAAGTGTTGGCAACCCTAGTAGAGATCCCCCAGCCCCATTTTTTGTCTCATCGACAAGTCCAAAGGTATGTATCAATTTAATCATTTAAATTAATACATATATTTATTGAGTAATCATATGAAGGATTGACAAAAAAATTATGCATGTGCATCAGTTCTCTACCAAATCATTGACATTCACTAGGGACTTCAAGCCTAGGCATGATACGAGCTTCATAGAGGTACATTTGTTTCATGTTAATTTAATTCATTTGATTATATTTGTTTCATGTTTCATGTTACATGTAACTTGTATTGTATGGCATGCAGCTCTTGACATTTGAAACCCCTCCTCATCTTTGGCAGTCCATCGATCATGGAGTTGCTACTACAATGGCTAGTTTAGAGCCATTGACTGAGGTATGAAAGAATTTTCTTGGTTTTAGTTGTTGTTTATAATAGTTAGTATCAAAATTTACAATGTTATTTATAAGTGATCATATTTATTTAATTCTTGTAGGGCCTTGTTACACCCAATCGTTCGCGAGCCTTTGAGGTGGACATGCAGAGTGACTATTTGATGGTGGTACGAAAATAATTATTTTTGTGTGCACGTATATTTAATTTAAATGTATAATTATTATTAATTCATATCTACTTTGTTTGTATCAACTCAAGTTAGAGAAGAGCCTAAACAAGAGGATGAGCAAGTGTGTTAGCAAGACCCCATCATCCCCATCATCTCCCTCCACACAACACCCAAAGGCCTCTAGGAATTTGTTTCCTTCCCCTCATGGGAAGGAGAAGATATAGTTGATAGACACTCATGTATAGGCATCAATGGACATATATGTTGGATTTTATGTCAGTGGACATATTCGATATACATTTGATGTATATATGATATTTTATATTTGATGTATGACATGTATTTGATGCATGACATTGTTAGACTTATGACATTACTGGTTATCATAATATATTCTGAGGTTGCATGGGTACTTGTACCCACACCCTTGGTACTTGTACCCACATACCCAAGTACTAGGTACATGTATCCCAAGCACCAAGTACTCGGTGGAGAGGATCATAGTTAAGGACCTTGATTGAGATTTTTGATTTTTTTTTCAGTTTTTTGTTTGTGTATCAACTCGTTGTTTATCAAGCTTAGTTCAATACCTAATCAGTTTGAAACTCTGATAGAATATTGATTAACAATAAATTTTATCACTATTCAAGCATAAGTTTATCATTTCCAATATGTCATTGTTCATGTTTAAAGTTTTCCTTCTCTATTATTTGTCTATCAAGCTTAATTCAATACCTAATCAATTTGAAACTTTGATACAATATTGATCAACAATAAACTTTATCAATGTTAAAGCCAGAAATTTATCATTTGCAATATGTCATTGTCATATGATTTATGATCTTCTTGTTCATGTTTAAAGTTTTCCTTCTATGTTATGCATCTAAACATTTATCATAAATTATTATTACAAATATATAAAAAATCTGAAACTGAAAACAATACATTACATTTGCAAACTTTATCACTATTCTTGATTTGAAAAATCATTGTCATGACTCATAAATTTAGGTTTTCTATAAATATAAAAGTATAATTAAAAATAAAGTTTGACATACCCAAGTACCCCCGTCCCCTATTATAAAAAATAGTTGTACCCATACCCATACTCTAAGTACCCCAAGTACCCCTGTCCCCGTGCAACCTTGTATATCATATGTTTGTTCATGTATGACATTATTGGTTATCATATGTTAGTGAATAGATTATCCTCCAAAGAAATAAATACAAATTAACTCTAAATGCCTAAGTAGGAAGATTGAATCAACACTAACAGTTGGATAGGTTATCATTGAATTGATAACCTTCCTCTGAATTTTATCAGGTATAGCTCCTCGTACATAATTTACAATGAATTAAATATGGATGCTTTTAACCAGAAAGCACAAAAGGTTTAAAAATATCTACTCGTAAACATGAAATAGATACAAAAACTAAGTGACTGAAAGAAAAGAATAGGAAATAACACAAAGTCTATTTGCCAAGATGTTGCATTACAAAATGAATGAAAATCCTAAGAAAGTGAAGAATCAAAACTTTAAAGGTATCTTGAAATCAAATATATTCAAGAAATAATGATACTAAATGCGTTTAGAGAAAATTGAAAGTTACACCAAAATAACAATTAGTGGAAAGAAATCTACCCAAACTTGAAGTATTGGTATACAATTTTCTCCCAAGTCTCACTTCCCTAACAGGTATAAGATTACATAGACCTCAACACATATTGCATCAGAATCACTATCTAAAATAAAATAGAATCTCCCTTCATTACACCTAAAATCAAATTTTCTTATTCTTACTAGTACAAAGTTCAAAAAAGACAATAAAGATCAGCTCTCCTACAGTCCCAAATCCATTGTCTCTCTTTCCTACTATAGCACCCTAGTCTACCTCTGGGAAAGAAAAGTGGAACCCTCTACCTCTAGCTCTCTCCCTTTATATAAGTTTTCATCTTTTTGATGGATCTTATTAGTTATAATAACTGATTCTTGAAAGAAAACCACCTCCCTCTGTTTATTATGTGTGTAATGCTTAATTCATAATTTAAAAGTTTATTATAATTCACTTTTAGCATTACATTTGCTTCTTTTGTATGGAATGATAGCATCTTCAGATTTATATTTGTTTAGGAAATAAGTAATGACACCTGTTTAAAGGAATCCATGTACTTTGTATATTAACCTCCACATGTCATTGTTTACCAACACCACATCTTCTTTTCACCACATTCTTCGAGTTCCCACAACTTTTGATTTGTGACAGTCATCTTTTGATGAGGAATACAAGGCTCAACTTTGGTGAAGGTGCTCCGTAAATCATGATTCCTTCAAATCTTTAATAACTTGACCTATCATGAAAAACTCCCACCTTCTATCTGAATGCCACGGCTTTGAGTCTTTGTGTGTTGGCTTGGGATGATGCTAACCATCTTAGTAGCTCAATTACTTCCTTATCTACATCCTTCATCTTAGTATTTTGTGTCATTTTCTTGTGATGGAAGGAGTGATTATTTCGAATAAATTCTTTTTCTGCTTATCCACATTAACAAATTTTGACAATGAATTATGATATTCTTGTCCATGTGAATGTTTTCAATATTCTTTCTTAAGATGGCTTCTAATTGTCAACCTTCTCTATAGCCATATATGCCTATTCTCAAAAATTCCTCCTCCCAAATTTGTATTAATGACCGAACCATTTTCACTACCAGTCCAACTTGAGACAAAGGAAAATACATTTATTGATGCTAGTTCAAAATTTCTTGTACACTCATATCTCCCTCAAGATCATAAGTTCTTTGTTGCTTATACAGTGGTTTTCTTCTATGGCTTGGAGAACCTTCCATGAAATCTAGCACACATTCTTTTTACTTTTCCTGCAGGTTCTCCGAGGATCAGATCATGTTCAACGCAAGTGCATAGGTGTTTTAACCAACACTTGATGGATGCAAGTTAAAATTTAGTATTTCTATGCAAGGCATGATCCAATCCCATTGATAGAGAGTGTATGCTACTAGCATTTGAAAGAAGAGTCATCATAATAAGTTCAATCTAATGATCTTTTTCTGCACTCAGGTCACCGGCTCCATAAATCATGATTCCTTCAAATCTTTAATAACTTGACCTATCATGAAAAACTCCCACCTTCTATCTAAATGCCATGGCTTTAAGTCTTTGTGTGTTGGCTTAGGATGATGCTAACCATCTTAGTAGCTCAATTACTTCCTTATCTACATCTTAGTATTTTGTGTCATTTTCTTGTGACAAAAGGACTGATTATTTTGAATAAATTTTTTTTTTGCTTATCAATATTAACAAATTTTGACAATGAATTATGATATTCTTGTCCATGTGAAGGTTTTCAATATTCTTTCTAAAGATGGCTTCCGATTGTCAACCTTCTCTATAGCCATGTATATGCCTATTCTCAAACATTCCTCCTCCCAAATTTGTATTAATGACTGAACCATTTTCACTACCAGTCCAACTTGAGACAAAGGAAAATACATTTATTGATGCTAGTTCAAAATTTATTGTACACTCGTATCTCCCTCAAGATCATAAGTTATCTATCACTTATACAATGGATGTCTTCTATGGCTTAGAGAACCTTCCATGAAATCTAGCACACATTCTTTTTACTTTGCCTGCGAGTTCTCCTAGGGTCAGATCATGTTCAACACAAGTGCATAGGTGTATTAACCAACACTTGATGGATGCAAGTTAAAATTTAGTTTTTCTATGCAAGGCTTGATCCAATCCCATTAATGGAGAGTGTATGCTATTGGTATTTGAAAGAAGAGTCATTATAATAAGTTCAATCTAATGATCTTTTTCTGCTCTTAGGTCACTAGCTTTGTTTTTAAACCCACGACTAGACTAGTGTAGAGCAAGGAGGGATGATTTTGTGGTGAGATTTATGAATTCTCCCTAGAAAATTTTGCCTCTTCACACTAGAAGATGAGCATCAGTCTTCTTTCTTTTATTGAAATCTGAGACTCCTCCTTATTGAGTCTTCATGTTAAGTCCAACTTCTCAACTTGGGATGTGCCAACCAAATGGTGAATATGAATTTACAATTCTTCACACTCATGTTTCTACTTGTGAGTGTTTCAAATATGGAGATGATGGCATTGAATCTCACCTTTTAATGTTAAATTATAAACTATAAATTTCATTTGGGTGTTAAAAACCACCAAACCAATTTGTACCTCTTAGAGGGGATCAGGTGTCCCAATTAGTCATCATAGAATGGCTTTTCTTTCTATTATATCTTCCCATACTTGGTGGGGCAACTAACCTACATCTTTCATGTGAATGGCTTGGTGGAGATCGGGATGCTAATAACCCTAGAGTGATTTCATCCATGAGATAATGTACCCGAGTCTCTTTATTCATTCTATTGTATCTCCACCAATATTCAAATAAACAAGTTATGATGAAGAAAGAGCATATTTGCATTGCTATATCTGGCCATGGGAATCTAAAATGGGGAATAATCAATAAATCCTAGAATAATGAGTCTCTTTTTGCAACTTGACATCATCATTCCTCCCATTTTTAGATTCATCTACTTTGTATTTAAAATTGCACTGCTTTTTGAGTGAATGTATAAATGCTTTTGGTGCCTCTCATGATATTAATGGTAGCCAATGCACTTTGTTCTCTTCTTCCAAACTGTGATAGTTCTACATATTCTTTAAGTTCATTTTCCTAGCATACCTCATGAATTTGGTCTTCACAATTGCTACCATGAATCTTAAGAAAATATCTTGAGTTTCTACTTTTACTCTCTATAAGTTATCAATGTTTGATCATTTCATGATAGCCAACTGTAATTTCCATTTCTTTATATATAAAGATTCAATGTCTTTCTTCTTCTTAACACTTAGCCTAAATCTCCCTCAATGACATCACACATGGAATTGAGAAAAATTGTGTATTTGATCTTTTGAACATTGACTCTTGAGCCTTTTGAATTCAGACTGAAACTAGAGGCTAAACTTCAATATTGACAACCATTGAATTCTAGTGTTAAATCAAATGTGGATTCTAAAATTTTCTTGAACTGAACCTACAAGATGCCTCTTTGAACCACTTCAAATTGCTTTGAACCTTAGTTTGAAGTGGTTCAAAACCATAAATTAAAAAATTTTAAAACTATGTCTATATTGGGTACCAATATCATAATATATATCTTGTTTTTATTTATTACATTTTAAGTACTCGAAGCTAATAGAATAGACAATTCGATCCCACGATGAAAGGTGAGAGAGATTTGGCAGTTAACAACTTTGTACTAGCCAACACTACAAGTTTCAACATCACTCAAGATGGCATCGCAAAATAAAAATGGAGTAATATCATCAAAAAGTGAGAGAGGTTATTGTAGGTCTCTACAACATGGTCCTATAACACCTAGAATTGCATTCATGCCTTGCACAAGCTCTGAGATATACCCCGTTAAGAATTGTTTCCCTATGGCATTTAGTGACCCTTAGGGATGTTTTAGTTCAGTGTGCTTGAGAATGTTCAAGTGCTCAACACGATAGGATGAGCTTGGGGGTAGGGTTTACCTGGCCACTTAGAGCTAATGGAATAGATAGTTCAATCTTATGATGAATGGTGAGAGAGATTTGGCAGCCGGCAACTTTGTACTAGCCAACACTACAAGTTTTAGCATCACTTGAGATGGCGTCATAAAATCAAAATGGAGTAAGGTCTCCAAAAAGTGAGAGAGGTTATTTCAGGTCTCCACAACATGGTCCTATAGGACCTAGAATCACATCCATGTCTCAAACAAGCTCTAAGATATGCCCCATCAAAGATCATTTCCCTATGGTATTTAGTGACCCTTTGGGATGTTTCAGTTTGGCGTGACCAAGAACATTCGAGCGCTCAACAGAACTAGATGATCTTGGGGCTAGGGTTTACCTAGCCATTTGGAGCTAACATAATAGACAGTTTGATCCCATAATGAATAGTGAGAGAGATTTGGTAGTTGGAAACTTTGTACTGGCCAAGACTATGAGTTTAGCATCACCCAAGATGGCGTCCCAAAATCAAAATGGAGTAAGATCTCCAAAAAGTGAGAGAGGTTATTGTATATATCTACAAGACAATCCTGTAGGACCTATAACTGTATCCACACCTTGTACGAGCTCCAAGATATGCCCTACCAAATATTTCTGCCCTATGGCATTTAGTGACCCTTAGGGATGTTTTAGTTTTATGTGCCTAAGAACATTTGAGTTCTTAATGGGACTAGACAAGCTTGGGGCTAGGGTTTAACCAACCACTCAGAGCTAATAGAATAGATAGTTTGATCCCATGATGAATGGTGAGGGAGATTTGGTAGTTGGCAACTTTGTACTGGTCAACACTATGAGTTTCAACATCACCCAAGATGGCATCGCGAAATCAAAATAGAGTAAGATCTCCAAAAATTGAGAGATGTTATTATATTTATCTTCAACATGTAGGACATAGAATTGCATCCATACCTCACATGAGCTCCAATATATGCCCTATCAAAGATCACTTCCCTATGGCATTTAGTGACCCTTAAGGACATTTCAATTTGATGTGCTTGAGAACATTTGAGTGCTTAATGGGACATAAAAATCTTGGGGCTAGGGTTTACCCAACCACCCAAAGCTAAAAGAATAGAGAATTTGATCCCACAATGAATGGTGAGGGAGATTTGGTAGTTGGCAACCTTTTACTATCCAACACTACAAGTTTCAACATCACCCAAGATGGCATTGTAAAATCAAAATGGAGTAAGATCTCCAAAAAGTGAGAGAGGTTATTTTAAGTCTCTGTAATACTGTCCTATAGGACCTAGAATCACACCCATACCTTGCATGAGCTTCGAGATATGCCCCATCAAAGATCGCTATCCTATGGCATTTAGTGACCCTTAAGGACGTTTCAATTTGGCATGCCCGAGAATGTTTGAGTGCTCAACGGGACTGGACAAGCTTGGGGCTAGGATTTACCTAGCCATCTAGAGCTAACAAAATAGATAGTTCAATCCCACAATGAACGATGAGGGAGATTTGGTAGTTGGTAACTTTATACTGGCCAACACTACGAGTTTCAACATCACCCGACATGGCATTGCAAAATCAAAATAGAGTAAGACCTCCAAAAAGTGAGAGAGATTATTGTAGGTCTCCACAACATGGTCCTATAGGATCTACAATCACATCGATACCTCACACGAGCTCTAAGATATGCCTCGTCAAAGATCGCTTCCCTATGGCATTTAGTGACCCTTAGGGACGTTTCAGTTCGGCATGCCCGAGAATGTTTGAGCGCACAATGAAACTAGATGAGCTTGGGGCTAGGGTTTATTCAGCTACCCAAAGCTAATAAAACAAATATTTCAACCCCACAACGAATGGTGAGGGAGATTTGGTAGTTGGCAACTTTGTACTGGCCAACACTACAAGTTCTAGCATCACTCGAGATGGAGTCACAAAATAAAAACAAAGTAAGATCTCTAAAAAGAAAGAGATGTTATTGTACATCTCTACAACACAGTCCTATAGGACCTAGAATTGCATCCATACCTTGCACAAGCTCTGAGATATGCCCTATCAAAGATCGCTGCCCTATGGCATTTAGTGACACTTAGGGACATTTTGGTTCAGTGTGCTCGAGAATGTTTGAGCACTCAATGGGATAGGATGAGCTTGGGGCTAGGGTTTACCTAGTCACGTAGAGCTAATAGAACAAATAGTTCAATCCCACAACAAACAATGAGAAAGATATGAGCAAGATATGTATGCCTAGGCCACTTTGTGCAAAATATGAGCAAAAGTTACTAATTAGGCCAAATTGAGTCTTTTTGAGTTTTTGGTAAAGATAGCCTAGGATTAGGTTTTTTTAGTTATTTTTTAATAGTTTGAAAGCTTTTCAAAGTCCTAGAAGTGAAATCTAGTGAACTTTACATTAGTTGCACTTTTTGCACAAAATTACAAAAGTTATAAAAGTTGCTTAAAAATGCAAATCTGACTGGAAACCTTCTAACCTTCAAAAAAATGTTTCCCATGATCATATACCTGATCATAGATAGTTACAACTTTCCAAACTTCCATTTGCAACTCTTTTGCAAAAATTGCAAAAGTTGCTCAAGCAACTTTTTGAGCAATATTGCAACTTTGCATTTACAGGACTTGGGAAGCCAGGATACTCAAGTTGGACATGATACCTCAAAGTGAAATATATTAATGATCTTAATAGAACAGAAAAAAGCTCATTGCCACCTTTAAATGGAGACTTCAATTTAAATGGAGATTGTTAGTTCCCAAACATGTCCTAGTCAAGTAGATGACTAGTTTACAAAGAAACCAGTAGGAAACGGGGTCATGGAAATGAGCTCAATGCTCAAGAAGGTTTGAAAACACTAAAATAACTTATTTCCAAATGCTCGGCTCTTTACCAATTTCCAAACTCTTGTCATTCACAAATCAACATGCTACAAGTGGTCAAATCCTTCATGGTACTTGACCTAGGGCTTGATTGGAAAAATCACAAAATACATCCTCCAATCTTAAAACCTTGAAATCTTAAAAAGGACTCTACTAACTACCATTTTCCAAGTGGCCATGAAATTTCAACCAAGGAAATTGCAGTTAGAGGCCCATTTTTGCTGTGTGCACCAAAATGTTGTCCTAAAAACCTAGTTTCACTAAAAATGCAATAACTTGATGTAGAAAACACATAGAATGATGAGACCAAAAGAAAAAGAAATCTGATTCAAAGCTCAATCTCAAAAATCTATCACATTTGGTCTAAAAGTCTATAAATTTTGTGCAGTGTGCAAACAACAATAAAAATGACTCAAAAACTGAATTTCTTTCTTTGCATCTTCTTTCAATCCATATATTAATACCCTCTAGACCTCAAAAATTAGGTATCTATATCTTCTATGTATATTTTAATGGTTAGAATCAGTATTTTAATAGTTATAACGCTTTTCCCACTAAGTTGCAAATTTGAGCAACTTTTACAACTTTCAACAATGCAACTTTGCACAAAAAGTGCAATTTTTACACTTTTCACTTGATTCCACTTCTAGGACTTGGAAAAGGTTCCAACATATCTAAAACCAACTAAAAACAACTTTGTCCTAGGATTTCTTGACCAAAAACATTAAAAGCCCCAAATTTGCCTAATGGACAACTTTTGCTTATAAATTGCATAAAGTGCCTTAAGCATACAAAATGGTGTCTATCTTGACAACCATGGACTTCTCATCCAAGGGTTATTTATTCTAGCCTAAGTAGGTAGGAAAAACATGAAAACCAAAATATAAACCAAGTGCCTTAGTGCTCTGCACCAGGAACATACTCCCAAACATGAATGAAAAGAGAAGAATGACCATGGACATAGTGAGATTGGTGAAATGCATTAATAAAATTCTTTGTGTTTCCAAGTTTGAAATAAATAGCATCCAATACCTATACTACCACACCTAGGTCCAATTTGAAGTTTTCATTTATTTAGACTGAGAGTTGTAGATAGTCATTTTCACATTATTTCGAATGTAGAGCTTACAACCTTCTTTCACACCAAAAGCTTCCTAAGTGCCTAGTAGCACCCAACCCACTGCAAGATGCCAATCAGGCTTACTAGCCTTTACCCAATGTTGACCGATGTCTCTCCAAGTGGAATCCACTTTTCTAAGGTATTTCCCCTTCTCTAGGGCTCTTAGTAAGCTTGGGTCAATTATAAGTTTTAGGGACACTAGCCCTCAACTAGGCCAAATAAGGCAAAATGTGAAATTTGGTTTCCAAACTCCAAACTTAGGCTAGGATCAACATCACTAGGCTCATGCCATAGAGATTCATGCACTTTTACGGTTCTAACACCCCCAAAAGGCCAAATTCCCAAAATCAGGCCTAGAAATCCTAGTAAGTCAATTTTCAATTTTCTATGGCTAACTTTCAAACTTTCCAAATGAGGTATCAAAAAAATTACCTTTTTAAATACCCTTTACCAAGTTCTTGAAGACTCCAAAATATCTTGGGTTGTGTAGTGCCTCTCCCATTTGACTTTTGTAAGTCGTCCTGATGGATGCAACCTTGCTGATCTTTTGTTGTGATGGGATCATGATTATGACCCTAAGTGGTCTACACCGTTGAGGTGTTTGGATTTATATTTTTGTATCAGTTTCCTTATTTATGCTTTTGACTGATCTTTGAGATTATGATGTGATTTTTGGTTCACTAAGGTTTGTGCCAGTGGTTACCAGGATCGATGTGGTATCATGAGGTTGTTTCGTGATTACCTTGAGATGTGTGTAGAGATTGCATTATGTACCATTACCATGCTACACTGGACTAGGTTCTTGTAGCAGTGGTTAGTCATGTTTATGACTGTGGTTGCTTATGTGTTTTAAATGCCCTTTGAATGCAGAGTAATCAATCTTTATTAAATGCATTAATGATTAGAAATGGATTGTCCATGTTGATTTATTTGGTTATGTGCTGTGGACATTTACCTTGTTATATTTCTAATTAGAGAGATATTGGTTACTCATGTTATGTTTACATTTGAGATGACCTGAGGGTCAAATGTTGCTCTTTGATTCCAGTATCATAGATATTAGACTACTATGTTGTTCAGTTAATCATATTGCATGATGATGCCATTTTGAGATGACAGTGTGTTTTATGATGATATCTGGTTATCTGGTATTTGGACATACCTCTGATTTTGTTATGTGATGAATTTAATGCTATGGTTATTTACTTCATTCCTGCATTGTTATGCTTTATGTGAATGTGAGTGATGTAAATAGATTATTTTAATATAATTAAATAAATGGTTAAATTAGGTGATTTAATGCATTTATTGCTTCGGCTATGTTATTATATGTAATTGCACTTGATCGTGTTGCTTAGTGTGCAGGATTATATCCCTGGCAATGGCACATGGAGTTAGTGATTCAGCCATTCATATTTTACCAATGTCGTCCTTGTATGGTTGACGTATCCTTAAATAAATGTTTAAATTAAACCTTTCGGTGATTATTAAATCCGAACTCATTTGCATTATGTGATTAGACCAGTAAGCGTGTTTGTGCATTTAGAGGTTCGCATTGTCGTGAAAGTTGTTTAAGGAGATCTATGTGTTTTGAGTTTTTGGGCTTTTAAATTGATTTATTTTAATTTCTGGCAGCTTTGCCATAGATGAATTCCTATTTATAGGAATAGCCTATTTTTGTTTGGGTCGATTCGGGGTTTAACTGGATTGGCTAGTTAAATGCCCTAATTGATTATTCACCTGAAAAGTGAATAAATATCCAAAAAGGAATTTAATTCCTGACTTCTCACTTTCAAATTGGAAAGTTGGAGAGTAAAACCCAAAATCCTCTTCACGAGGATTTACTGTTTTGTTTGTTGTGGGAGCTACGAGCGTGGGATCATCGTGAGGTTGGGCTCGTTGGATCCAGCTCGGGGAAACCTTGGATTACCGCGATTTTTAGCTATTTCTGCGAGATATTTATTTTATGGTTCAGATTTCCGTTTTGCCCTTTTGGCTGTGAGGTAGGGCTTTCTTGTTTTATTGTTTCTGCTCCATTTCTGCTTCTATTTTTGGTAGCCATTTGTTTGGAGGCTAAGAACTAGTGTTCCCCTCCGTTTCTGTATGTTAATTCTACCCGGTTGGGCGGGTATGAACATTTCCCTATTTTTTGGGAAGAGGGTTTGGAGTTTTGCACCGTTATGCTAGCTGTTTTTGCATACGGTGTCCGATTCCATTTATTTTTGGATTTTTGGGGTTTTTGAACCCAAAGGCCAAATGGGTTTTAATTTTGAAGTTTTTCCAAAATTTTGGATTTTTACCTCATTTTGCGTGCCACCCTATTTTCTCAAGTTTTCTTGGCACATTGTGGGTCGTGGACCTGGATGATCCGTTTGGATATCATTCGAACCACTATTGCACTTTTATGTTGCATTGGGATGCATGTTGCATCCGTACTCCCGACGTTGTGTTCGGTTGAGTGATTTTATACCTATTATGGTTTTTGTTGGACCTTTGCTTTTGTTTCATGAATGCTAGGATTTGTGTAGAATCCATACTCTCAGATTGAGGCCAGTTGAGTGAGTTCATAATATGTGGTCTTGTTACATCATTGGGATTCGTGTAGAATCCATACTCTCGAATTGAGGTTGATTGAGTGATTTTATGATGTATGGTTTTATTGGCTTTGGGATTCGTGTAGAATCCATCCTTCCCGTGTTTCTTTCAGTTGGGTGTTTTCTTTGCATTGTGTTCTCATTCCTATCCTTGTGTTATGATCTTCATGATGGTGGTGCGCCACACACAAGTACCTACGCGTACATTTGTTGGGTGACTTGTGAGGCCCGATCTTCTTTGGATTTTTCGAAAGTTATGATCAATGGGGTTGGGATGGGAGTATGCATGCCCACGGGCACTTGTCGTAGGATGAGCATGGGTAGGGTAGGGTAGCATATGGAGGGGGCTTCTATCTCGCAGCCCGGCGATCATGACGCCATGGGTATGGCTGAGAGGAGCTTGTATAAGTGATAATTAAATAAAATGTGTGACTGATAATAAAATGGTACTTTTGTGTATTGGCCTTCCGTTGAGGGAGTTGAGCTACACAGTTTATTGGCCTTCCGTTGAGGGAGTTGAGCTACACAGATCCGAGCTTGGGCTTTTCGATGCCAAGCGACTCTCCATGATGTCAGCCCCTACTTAGTAGCCTTTTGAGTGTCTGACCAGGACCTTTACTCCTTGCATTGTCTTAGGTTCTTGGTTCAGCCATCATACTGTCTGGCGTAAGTGTTAGCCTTGGATGTTGTGCTTTTTGTGTGTTTGTGGTTGGATCATTATCTCCATCAACACGGCGGGTGTGGACCTATGGGTGCCATGTGGTTGGGAGGCGTAGCTACCTTCACCATTGCTAGGGATCGGTGTACAGAGACGATCTTTGTCCTAGTGCGACCGTTGTTGGATGTTTTCACTTGTACTTTGGGTTCCGGAGTATGCTTTCTTGTGATTTATGCTTTCATTGGGATGCTTGTATATCATGTTTAGATGATGTTATTTTATTTGGCGCATTCCCTTATTATGATGTTTAGCATATGATTAGATGCTATGAATTATTGTATTAAGCATATTTGTTGCTTATTGTTGTTTAGCATGTGATAGGTGATGTTATCTACTGTAGGATTATCTTATGCTTTACTACTAGCATGTTAGATTTCCTTATGCTTATATTGTTGCATGTTTTTAGTAGTGACGTCCCTATTATGACAGTACCGATGATTTGGTTGGTGGCTTGGGATGTTATGCGCGAGGGATGGCTAGGACCCATGATGGTCTTATGATGCTATTGACAGTTGGGAGGAACCGCACATTTATTTGGTTGTTTAGTTCTGAAATGTATTTTGTTCATTGCAATGTTTATTTCAATATGTGATTTGCTTTTATGTTTTAAATGGTTAGATGTTTCTCTTTCCTTGCTGTTAGTGCTCTCGAGTGTTCATTCCTCGATTTACGTGGATCCAGTACTCCCCGGTGTGGAGGTTTCCTTGTTTGTTTAGCTTTTTGATTGTATTTTGTGTCACGCTGATTTGTTTCCTCGCGTGAGATTGTATTGTCCTTGTGTGAGATTGTTTCTTCCTCGCGCGAGACTGTTTCTTCCTCACGCGAGACTATTTCTTCCTCGCGCGAAAGAATACACTTCCCACGTGAGAATGTAGATCTTTGCGCAAGAATGTGAATCCTCGTGTGAAGCTCAGTAGTCCTCGTGCGAAGTGCGCACTTTCTCACGCGAAGCAGTGAAATATATCGCATGAAACTCGAGACCAATTTTCTTTCTCGTGCGAGAAACAGGGGCTATCTAGGCTTGTCAGATGAAAGTTCGGAAGTTGGTTTTGGACACCCATTTGGTTTTTACACCTTCCTGGTTCAAAACAGATTTCCTAGGGGATTAAAATATATCATTTAAGTATAATTTTCTTAAGATATATTTTAATATATGCGAAAAATTGTTTGAGATAGGTTTCAGATCTCTCAGAGATAAGTTATGGATTCTAGGAAATTTCAGGGCTTTAGAAATCCAGACTTAGCCAATTTTCAGGGCTTCAGGATTTCAGGCTTAGCCAAATTTTGGGATTCTGCATTTTACCCCAGCTTGGTGTTTTTTTGATGAGTGGTTGTTTCTTGTGCCCTCATCATGTGCGTTGTCTTTGTTGTCTTTGTTTGTGTGTGTCAGTTTGGTAGTGGCGTTCGGAGATTCGTTGGTTGCCAGGATTGTGTTGAAGTCTTCCGTTGCGATCGTTGTGATCCCTGTATGATGTTGTCATGTGCATTCATACTTGTAAATAAAATAAAATAAAAATATCTTGGCTTTATTTGAATCCTTGTTTCCAAGGATCTCTGGGCGGGGCATTACAGGTTGAACCTACTCTAGCATGTCCTAACTCCCACTTGGTTCACAAACCTAATAGGCTTAATTAGGACATTGGCTTTCCAAAGCAAGTGTTAGGAAATGGGTTCATAGAACCAGAACAACTACTATGAACTCTTCCTCCCCATGCCACATCTCCATTTCACCCTTTTCTTGGGTCAGATCAGTTGGTTTGGAAGTCTAATCACCACTTCTCCTACAAATTTGGGTTGAACACATAGGGATGTTCAGCCTAGGGTCGGCTAGTAAAAATATGAAACCTTCTCCTCTAGGCTTGAAACTCTACCATATCAAAGTACACTCCCCTAAATTTCATCCCTCCAAGTGGCATCAAATTCCAACTATGGGATTGCAAGTTAGAGGCACATGTTTGCCAAAACTCTCAAATTCAGCCCCAAACAAGCAACTTGAACAAAAAATGCAATAACTTGAATAAATTAAAAGACAAATCCTTCAAACCAAAAGAAAATGAAGCCTAGTTCATCAAGATATCCAACCATGTCAACTGATCCCTTCTCCCAATCTATACAATTCCATACAACATAGAAAAATAGTGAAAATGGCAGAAAATCAGAGTTTTGTTCATACAAATGTTCACCAATCTGTACCATCATGTTGTTCTATCCCTGTACAACATATTTAAACATTTCCTCTATGTCTTCAATGGTCATAACCATATTTCAAATGGATATGCCAATGTACAACCATTTTTGCAACCATATTGCAAA
Organism: Cupressus sempervirens; assembly: GCA_028749045.1. NCBI lineage: Eukaryota > Viridiplantae > Streptophyta > Pinopsida > Cupressales > Cupressaceae > Cupressus > Cupressus sempervirens. The sequence goes on along the minus strand of CM053790.1, from coordinate 719,427,252 downwards.
GTTGTCAGCATTTTTGCAATTTCGCTTGACAATTTTTGCAATTTTTGACAACTAACTTCCTATACACCTAGGACTTGAACAAATGACCCTAAGAACCATTAAAACTTTCTAAGGATCACAAAAGTCCTATTTGCATTTAAAAACCACCAAAATTTCTTATTTTTGACCCATTGGTACAATTTGGCACTCTGGCTTATAATGGCACCTAGAGCCCAATTGACCTTACATTTTGGTCTAATTACAACATTCTTATTAATGTTCAAAATCCAAAACTAGGACCACTATCCATTTGCCTTGGTGCCCTGCACCAGTTTCCTTCAAGAAAAATGATGTAACCATCCCCTTTTGTTCTAACTGTGACTTGGGGATGGATTATTAACATTTATCATATGTAATTATGCATACTAATGTAGGGAACAATCAAAGGATGTAGATGATCATCCAACTGGACAAGTTTGGAGTGCTTGGGTGCATGAAAATTCATTAAATTTGATGCCATATGTATAGCAGCGGGAGATCTGCCTAAAGGAGGCCATGGTTTTATGTAAAAATAGTTAAATTAATCATTATAAACATGGTGTAGGATCAGCTAATAGGTCCTGGAAGTGATTTCTTGGTTAGATTTGAAGAGGCCCTAGTTTTTTTCCTTGTTTGGTGAGGGTTTCATTAAAAGCACATATAGAGAGTTGATGGGTTCAATCCAATTGAATAATTCTCACTTTAGAATCATACTAAGATACTTTACCAAGTTGTATGATTGGGGGATAATTATTCCATATAGTTCCTTTTAAATGGAGGGATTTTTAATGCCTAAAAAGTGGCCCATAGTGTAACAGCAAAGACTTGGTCCAAAAAACTCATATCTTATCTTTTGATATGTTATAGAGAATAAAAATAGGTATCCTAATATTCAATTTATTTTCTTGATGTTATGGAAAAATGTGGAGAAAAATGCAAGGGGACGGCATTTGAGGGCTAATTGGGGCTTGTAGCCCTAGTAGGCTAGGATGATTGGTTTACCTTAGAGATAGGCTCTTGGTATTTGGTAAACTATTTATTTGGGGTGTATTAGGGTATTCAAAACTATTATATTACTAAGAAGTCTTTGGATAAGTCATTTACCTAATTTGGGAAACTTAAGCCTTAAGGTTGCCTTCGAAAACCTTTGGAAAAACACATTGTTCGGAGTATTTTCTCATAGAACTTGGAAGGACCCATCTTGCTCTGCATCACTTTGCCTACAAGTTTCTATAAAGAATATATGTAATCATACCCTAAAGACTTTATTGCAAGTGTAGAAGAGATACAATATGTAATTGGGTTCTAGAGCTACATTACAAGTTGTAAGTTCAATACATGTTGATATGTAGTCAAGTCTCAAATACTTAGCTATGATTGTGTTAAGAGGTTGATATGCAATTAGGTCTTCAAGACTAGATTTTAGGGATGCAAGACTTAACCCAATGACATATTAAGATGCTTAAAGAGCTTGCAATCAATTCGTAGAGACTTGATTGCAATACATGCCTATCAACATAGAAGGATGACTTATTGGTTGAGTCTTAAGGCCTGCCAACCACTTAGGCATGAGAAAACTTGCAATCAAGTTTGTGAGACCAAATTTAATTTTGTTAATGCATGTAAATTATAACTTTTAATTGATGTCAAGTACCTTGACTATATATGAGAACTAAGACAAACTATTCACATGTTGAGATTCTAATATCAACCTATACACTAGTAACTACGAGGATAATGCAAGGGCATTCAAAGACATAAAAAAGTGCCTAAGAGACATGAGCCACAATGAAAATGGATTTTTGTGTAGATTTGTGCTTAATTCTTACCAAGAAAAAATCAAGAGCAACATATTGAAAGGTGATGTCAAACAAAAATAGTGTTGATGATGACCTTCAATCTACCTTTGAACCCTTTTAAAGAAAGTCACATCTCAATATAATTCATTATTTAAGATGAAATAGTATGTGCATTGTTCAATTCACTTGCTTCATATTTTCTTTTCTCTTTTCTATCCTGGCATATATAATTCAAACTTCTACTACATGCATAATACTTTTTAACACTTCCAACTTATTAAATGGGCTATCCCTTAGCAATTCAATGCTAGGGACCCTTCCCTAAGCTAGAGACTTATCACTTAAGTTTCTCATTTCCCTATGGTAAGGTATGCCTTTAATTTTAGGCCAATTAGTGACTCTTTCAAATACATTGTGACTTCATACACCCTAACTATCACACCTAGGTCTAATGACCCTTATTGATGCAGAGCACATAGCCTACTTTTGCCACTTGGTTCTTAAACCTCTAAGGGTACCCAAACCCACTTCAGGATGATGTCTTGGTTGCCAGCCTTTTCCAAATGATGACCTTTACTTATCCAAGTGGACTTCACACTCCTAAGGTCCTTCCCTTTTCCTAGGACTCTTGGCAAATTTGGATCAAAATATGGTTTTAGGGGTCCACTTGCCATCAACTAGGCCAATTAACGCAAAACAAGTAAAAAGGTTTCAAGACTTCAAAATTAGACTTTTATAGGACTAAATCACTAGGATTCATGCACTTTCAAGGCCTCAACACCTTCAAAGGATCAATATCCCTAACTTAGGCCTAGAAATCCTAGTAGGTCAAAATTTAGTTTTCTTTGGAAAACTTTCAAACTTTCCAAAGGACAATACCAAATTATCACCTTTTCAAATACCTTTTACCTAGTTCTTGAAAACTCCAAAGGACCAAGGGCTGACTCCATTTCAGCATACCCAAACTCCACTTTAGTCCGCAGACCTAATAGGCCTAATTAGGCTGGGTTTCCAAAGAAAGTGCTTGAATATGGGTTCATAGACTTAACTCAACCCCATAGGACTCTTTCTCTCCTTCATAGAACTCCATTTCACCCTTCAACTAGATTTAGACAATCAGTTTGGAAGCCTAAATACAACTTTTTCTTCAATTCCTATCTGAACACATAGAGATGTTCAGCCTAGGGCTAGCTGGAAAAAATATCAAACCAATTCCTCCAAGTCTAAAACTTTGCCATATCAAATTACACTCCCCTAACTTTCATCCCCCAAAGAGTCATAAAATTTCAACTGTGGGTTTGCAATTTAGAGGCACACGTTTGCCAAAACCCTTGAATTCAAGGCCAATTAAGAAACCTTCACAAAAATTGCAATAACTTAAGGAAATGAAAAGATATAACCTTCAAACAAAATGTAAATGAGACCTAGTTCATCAAGCTATCCAACCATGATAGTTGATCTCCTTCATCAATTCCTACACATCCATACAACTCAGAAAAATAGAGAAAAGGCAAAAAATCAAAGTTTTAATCATGTAAATCTTCACCAGTTCGTACAACTATGTTGTCCTCTCCATGTAAAACATTTTTAAGCATGTATTCCTTGCCTCCAATGGTCATAACCATCATTCAAATGGTTATGCCAATGCTCAACTTCCTTTTCAATTATTTAGCAAGAAAAGTTGTCATTTTGCATTTTTTTTGCATGACAACATTGACATTTTTGCTTTAATAACATCCTAGACACCTAAATCTTTGCCCAAAGACCCCAAGGTATTTAAATATATCTAAAGACCTAAAAAATCCTTATTGCATACAAAATAACTCAAATTCCTCAAATTTGACCTTTGGTTCAATTTGGTATCCTAGCTTATAATGACACCAAGGATCCAATTAACCACTCTTTCTCTCTCTCCCTCTCTCCCTATTCAATCTAATAAACCAACTAGATCTGCTCTACATTTTAATGTCTCAAGTATTGCCTCATGGTCTAACTCACAAAATTTCCAAAGATTCTTATTATGTGGTTTTTCACCATATTTTATCAAGTGGACATTTGATGTGACAACAAGGTTCAAATAATGAAGAATCTTCCTCTCTATTTGCTAATCCTTGAATAACCACAAGTTAGGGTTCTTCATAGAATATAGTCTAAACCATGTACCGGTTACAACCATCATACTGATACGGTACTCTAAACCTTCACCATCTATAACCAAGTGATCCAATTTTTGTTTGGCTTGGACATAATGACACAAATAATAATTTGTCCCTTGTTCATTGTCCTTAGGTGCAATAACAACAAAACATGGCCTACAGTGATAAATGTAAAAAATACGGTCACTAATTCAGAAAATACTTAGGTAAAAGTTATAAAGTTACATATTGCAATTAAAAAGATATATAAATATATATATTACCAGGTTGCACTAGATCATAAAAGAGGTCAAAGTCAATAGACAAATCCATCTCTACCATTTCCAATGCTTGTGGGGACAATAGGTGTCAATTGGGTCCAAAACTCATATATCCCATTTGTCCACCCATTTAGTCGACTCACAATCATCCCAATTTTCTTTTATACATGACGAACAATAGCATGCCATTTTTCGTGTGTGGATACTTCATGAACCTCTATCAAAGTTTCTAAAAGAGTGCAACTCACTTGATCTTGTTAGTGTGCAACAATCCTCATATGGTGCAATGTTAGTATTATATATCAACCAAAAAAATTTATGCACCGTAGACTCACCTTCCTTACCTGGACCTACTGTAGCATTACACCACTAGATGATGGGTTTTGCATCTGTCAATATTGCTCCATCTTTGTACTTTAGTTCTTCATGAGCTAAGGCTATTTTGATGCATGTGTCTGCACCATCGTGCTCTCCCTTTCCATGATTAGCCTTTGTGAAATTCCACATATATTGAATTCTACACAGCCTATGCATCCTACTCAACCAATAGAACATCTATGCATTCTTAAGTTGAGATGCACAATTGTCTAACCAAATAATGTGCTGACAATATGGTATGCCCCTATTAGCCAAATCTCCATAAAATAGTTTAAAACAGCCATGTATAAACACCGTAGAATGTGATCGATCATCACTGATGTAAAAATGGTAGTCCCTCAAAATCTTCCTGTCATCCTCTATACTTGTAGGTGAATGCATGAATGTTATGTGAACAAATATGGAAACCTATTGAGAAATATAATACTTTGTTTGCACCTCATTTTGTGGTTGTAATGTGTAGTTCTCTGTGAAGTCTACAACTAAAACCATGATATCCAGTGCAAACATATCCTTGCACAACTTGAATTGCAAATCCAATCATCAAGCTCTATGTGTATGCCTTACATATTCATAAATAATCTTTTCAGAAAAATCTTCATGAACTCATACACTAGAATATTTTCAATGACTAAATCACATCTTTTACCCTGTTTCCCATCTTTTAGAGCATATGTCACTATCTTAAATTTTTTGTAATCTACTGTTTCATTTTCAATTGCATGTGTACTATCCATATGTTCACAAGTTGATGAAAGTTGCAAAGAACCACAAAATAAGCATGTACCATCCAAGGATGATGTCTTGTAAAATTGTTGGTCATCTCCTATTTCACATAAAATGTTGGATGTGAATTCTCTTGAAGATCTTGGTGGTTCATTCATGTCACAATCTTACAAAACAAACTTAGAATGCAAAAAACACATATATGCCTAAAAACGTCAAAATGATTAGAAAATTCAATATGTATCCTACAACAAAAAGTTGTGCATGTGTGATTTATCTTCACATAAAAAGGTTTACCCATCTCAAAAAATATTTGACTTATTTGAATTTGAGGATACATGCCAATAAATTTTGCAAAACATTGTGTCTAAGTTGAGTCCAAAAAAAAAAAAAATTCGCATGTGGGTTGCGATTTTGGCTACCAATCCTCCTTCTTACAAAATCTCTTTGATTAGGGGAAACACGTGTTATTTTTCCAAAAATCTTCGATCAATGATTTCAAAGCTTCACTAATTTCTTTATCCTTTCATGATAGTCTACCGCTAAATGTCCATAACTCATTTTTTGTTGGATCTTCCAATCTCTCATGCCTTAGCATGGCTCTCCTTAGATTATACCAATTTTCAATGTTTTGCATGTCTTTCTCATTAGTCAAGATTTCTTCATTTGGGTAATTACTATTGTCAATGTAAGTACTCATGTTGTGATATTACTATCTTTGGTGTGTGATTTAGAACCCACTTTGTCATAAGCACTCAATAGATACTTTACAATGCTTTTTTCATTTGAATCATCCATCATTCTTAGCCCAAGAATCTCCATGATAGGCCTAAATTTCAAATTCCTCATCATTTCAACAAATAATTGGCATTGATCTATAATATTTAATTCTTCAAAGAATAATCTTCACATTAGATTAACTTTTCTTTGACAAGTACACCTGCTAATCTTGTTAGGCATTGATTTCAAAATGTGAGTATCAATATCAATCAAATATTTTGGTCTTCTAAAATAAATTCTAGAAGGTGTTATAATCTCTTCCATTCCCTCAACATTTTGAACATTAACATAAGGTTAAGTGTTTTGCATGCCTTGAACTGAAGATGATGTGCCTTGGCAATCAGATGCAAAAGATGGAATATCACCTACTCGATATGTTGATGTTGTGCCTTCAACATGACATGGAGTGTATACATCATCAGATCTACAAATTAGCATCTCTTCAACATGAGAGGATGATATGACTCCAACATTGGAAGATGGTGTAGCTTCACAATTCAATTGTCTTCTTGAGTGTAATAGCCCCATTTGTTCTCTTTGTCTTTCCAATTCTTCCTCTTTGTTTCTTTATATGGGTGGTTCTTATTCCTCTTCAAAATTCAATTCTTCATTATTACTTTGGAATTTTCTTTGTTCACATAGTAGTTTCATTTTATCTCTTTTAATTGCCAAATCTATCTCCCTCTCTTCCTTTCTTTGAGTTTTCAGTTTCTTCCTTAGCATGATGATGATTTCTATATGTCAAATTATTCAAACATCTGAATTACTTACAATTTTTAAATTACAAATCATTCAAATAAATATAAAAATTACAATTATTTCAATGAATACATAATATATATTAAACAACTTGACAAATTTCTAACCATTTCCAAATAAAAATTTATTCAAACATACAAATTTCAATGAATTCACTATATATTAAACATGTCAAATTATAATCAAATTTGTCTCTATATATCAACAAACAATATTTAAAAAGGACTGAACTAAAATTTTCTATAGAAAGAATATTCAAAAAGCCTTCAAATAGTGTATCCAATGATTGAATTTGGTGTTTGCTAGCTTCAAAAAGTCTTCAAATAGTATTTTCTAACTTCCAACAGCTTGAAACCCATCTTTTATGTTGGAACAATAGAATGCATAATAGACAAAAACCAAAATATGGATCAGGAGGGACCCAAACTTGCTTTCTGACCATTTTTTGGTAATTTCACATAATGCATATGCACTATACTTGTACACGCTATAAAGCACATATGCACTATAGTGCGTATGCACTATGTGAAAATAAATCTCTCCCTAGCCCACCATCCCCCATCCCCTACTCTCTCTCTCCCTAGTCTCTCTCTCCTCTCTCATCCCCTACTCTCTCTCACTCTCTCTCTCCTCTCGCATCCCCTACTCTCTATCTCACTCTTCCTCTCCTACTCCCTCTTCCATCGCCTACTCTATCTCACTCTCTCTCTCCCATCCCCTACTCTCTAACTCTCTCTCCTCTCCCATCCCCTACTCTCTCTCTCACTCTCTCTCCTCTCCCATCCCCTACTCTCTCTCTCACTCTCTCTCCTCTCCTATCCCCTACTCTCTCTCTCTCAATCTCTCTCTCCCACTACCTACTCTCTCTCTCCCATCCCCTACTTTCTCTCACCCTCTCTCCTCTCCCATCTCCTACTCTCTCTCTCACTCCCATCCCCCCTCTCTTCTCCCATCCCCTACTCTCTCTCTCTCTCCCCTCTCCCATCCCCTACTCTCTCCCTCTCCATACTCTCTCCCCTCTCCTATCCCCTACTCTCTCTCTCTCTCTCCCTCCCTCTCCCACTACCTACTCTCTCACCCTCTCTCCTCTCCCATCCCCTACAATGATGTAGAGAGATCAATAAATGATTTGAACCTACATATCCTTTTAATCATTCTTGAAACAACTTTAAAACATTTTCAATCATTGCATATTTTAAACACTGCTTGATGCAGACTGAGGTCAATCATTCAAATAAATCAATATATCTCATTATTTTTTTCTTGTAACATCAACCAGAGATCCAAAAAATTTGAGATGTCAATGATGATAATGTCTTCCAAACAATATAATAACTTAATTATCTCAATATACTCCTTTTGCAAATATTGAACATGGACTGATAACCTATCTTCCAATAATATCAATTAAATACAACACCAAGCAAGTATTATAATAAGTTGATGAATCAAACTCACCAACAAAAATTTCTCCTTGACTGATTATCATTTTCCATGGAGGTCTTTTATGGCCTGGGGATATTCTACCAGCACTTCTCACTCTATGAAGACTAAACCACACATTGATCAAAATAAAATGAATTAAGTTTTTTTCTTAGAAAATGATATTCAATACCATTTGGGTCACTTTGAACACCATTGCAAACATATGTCTTGCTTTTGGGACTATTTCATCTTGACTGTGATGATAGGTTTCATGGCTATATTTAGCACAAGGAGTTTATGAAGTAATATTTGAAATACCCATTAATACTTTGCCCAAATATGATTCAACCTATCACTGTTTCTTGGAATTAGTTTCACACTACAATTCATTCGACACATTAATAATTGATTTCACTGTTGGGAAAAATATCTCCCACGAACCACAATAATATAGACTTCAAAATGCGTACAGTTCCAAATCAGACTGTCACAAATCAAATTTTAATGAAACATGAAACTCCTATGGAACTAGATGCCAAGAATGAACAAATCATAATTATGAATGTCAATTTCTATAAGCATAGCATACTAGTTTAATAACAATTTTGATTCACCAACCATATTTGATATTAATCTTTAACAAACCTTGATGCCAAAATCAATTCATCAAAACAAAGACTTTGAAATCGAATTGAAATTAATAAAGATTTTTAATACAACTAAATGTATAATAATTTAAGAATTGAAAACCAGAGAACTACAACTAAGAATTTGAAGAACCAAAGTTCTTTAATAGAAAATTTGATCCTTCTATTCATCATTGTATTCCTCATTACATTGTTCCTCTTTCTTTATTGATGGTTTCATTATATTCTCTATCCTACTCTTACTCTTGGGTTCTTAATTGAATATATAAAGATCTTCAAAAAGAATAAAACCTAATAACTAATTTTTAACTTCCTGCTATGCCAAATGACTAATGACTGAGTTGTGTGATTATTTGGCACACAAATTAAACTAGTAATTGTATTGTGGAGACAAACATTTATTATATCTTAATCACTTAATTCTACCCAACTATTAAATTATTAAAAGACCCATATAAACTAAGACACAACCCAACCTATTACATTATAAAAATTAACTAGTGAAAATGTATGCAGAATCATGGAGCTTGAAAATAATTGGAATCTCTGGACGCCCCTACATCATGCTCCCCAGGACGAAAGAATTCAAGTCCCTTTGAATTGACTTCTTTTGAGACTTCCAGTTCCAGGGTGGTATGATTCCTCTTGCAATAAAAATTTTCTACCAATAGCTCATACATGTATTCTCCTAGGGGAAAAATATTTCTCAAAACCAAATCTTCAAAGTGCATGTGTGAACTTCAGCAATAGGATTCATCCAATATGTTTCTTCAATACATGCATAAAATATGTTAGAAAAAACCAATATTTCATCTACATCAGGATGAACACTGAATTGTCCCTCCAAGAAAATTTTTTCATCTTCATTTCCAACCACAAAAAAATTTTCTTCATTTGGAACCATTGCAAAAACTCCCACATTGTAAACAATTTTTATGTTATCCTCTATTTCATCATTGTGAACCATATCCTCAAGCTTTCCTAGAATCAAAACAATATTGCCCAAACCAACAATCAATTCAGCATCATTAATTGCAACTAGAACCTTTTCCGCACAAGGCTCGTCTTCAACCTTCTGCTCATCACCAACATCAATTTTTTCCTCTTGTCCTACCAATGGAAAACTCTTATCCTTCATTTTTGCTTCTTCTAATGCAATCTAGGCTTCAATCAATTCCAATATCTTTTGATCTCTTTTATATATCATTTCTAACTTTAGTTCATATGCTGCTAAATCCTCTTCAATCTTCTTTCTTCTTTCTTCATCTTTTCACTTTTTATCTTCTTTCTTTTTCTTTTTCTCTTGTGCTTCCTCATATGTAGTCCATTTATCTAGCTTGAGTAATAACTTTGACATTTCATCTTTATCTTCCATTACTATAACCTATTGCTGATCCAACACTTCTGAATGCATGTGAAGGACACAAACCCAGTTGGCCAAGTTGGATTTGGTTTCCCTCAAAATCATGCAAAACTGGGTACTTGGTACCAATTTAAAATCTAAAACTTATCTGCACAACATGTTAGAAATAAACAAGAAAGTAATTAAAATCTATCACCACTAGGTCCTAGTGTGATTCCACTTGTCACACACTCAAGAGCTTCCTGCTCTGATACCACCTGATGCAAAAAGATCAATAAATGATTCAAATCTGCATATCTTTTAAATCATTCTAAAAAAAAACTTTAAAACATTTTGAATGTCTACATATTTTAAACATTGCTTGATGTAGACAGAGTTCAATCATTCAGATAAATCGATATATCTCATTATTTTTTTCTTGTAAACATCAACCAAAGATCCAAAAGTTTTGAGATACCGATAATGATAATGTCTTCCAAACAATATAATAACTTAATTATCTTAATATACTCCTTTTGCAAATATTGAACATGGGCTGATAACCTATCTTCCAACAATATCAATTAAATACAACACCAAGCAATCATTATAATAAGTTAATGAATCAAACTCACCAACAATCATTTCTCCTTGACTAATTATCTTTTTCCATGGAGGTCTTTTATGGCCTGAGGATATTCTACCAGCACTTCTCACTCTGCGAAGACCGAACCACACATTGATCAAAATAAAATGAATTAAGACTGTTGCTTAGAAAATGATATTCAATACCATTCGGGTCACTCTGAACACCACTACAAACATATGTCTTGCTTTTGGGACTATTTCATTTTGACCATGATCACAAGTTTCATGGCTCTATTTAGCACAAGCAATTTATGAAGTAATATTTGAAATAACCATTAATACTTTGCCCAAATACGATTTGACCTGTCATGGTTTCTTGGAATTAGTTTCACACTACAATTCATTGGACATGTTAATAACTAATTTCCCTATTAGGAAAAATATCTCCCATGAACCACAATAATATAGACTTCAAAATGTGTACAATCACAAATCAGATTGTCACAAACTGAGTTTTAATGAAACATGAAACTCCTATGAAACTAGATGCTAGGAATGAACAAATCACACTTATGAATGTTGATTTCTATAAACATAGCATACCGGTTTAATAACAGTTTTGATTGACCAACCATATTTGATATTAATCTTCAACAAACCCCGATACCAAAATCAATTCATCAAAATAGAGACTTTGAAACCGAATTGAAAATAATAAAGATTTTTAATATAACTGAATGTATAATGATTCAAGAATTCAAAACTAGAGAACTACAACTAAGAATTTGAAGAACCAAAGTTCTTTAATAGAAAATTTGATCCTTCTATTCATCATCATATTGCTCATTACATTGTTCCTCTATAAACATAGCATATTGGTTTAATAATAGTTTTGATTGACCAACCATATTTGATATTAATCTTCAAAAAACCTCGATACCAAAATCAATTCATCAAAACAAAGACTCTAAAACTGAATTGAAAATAATAAAGATTTTTAATACAACTGAATGTATAATTAATGATTCAAGAATTCAAAACCAGAGAACTACAACTAAGAATTTGAAGAACCAAAGTTCTTTAATAGAAAATTTGATCCTTCTATTCATCATCGTATTCCTCATTACATTGTTCCTCTTTCTTTATCGATCCTTTCATTATATTCTATATCCTACTCTTACTCTCGGGTTCTTCATCGAATATATAAAGATCTTCAAAAAGAATAAAACTTGATAACTAATTTTTAACTTCCCGCTATGCCAAATGACTAATGACTGAGTTGTGTGATTATTTGGCACACAAATTAAACTAGTAATTGTATCATGGAGAGAAACATTTATTATATCTTAATCACTTAATTCTACCCAACTATTAAATTATTAAAAGACCCATATAAACTAAGACACAACCCAACCTATTACATTATAAAAATTAACCAGTGAAAATGTATGTAAAACCATGGAGCTTGAAAATAATTTGAATCTCCAGATGCCCCTGCATCATGCTCCCTAGGACAAAAGAATTCAAGTCCCTTTGAATTGACTTCTTTTGAGACTTCCAATTCTAGGGTGGTATGGTTCCTCTTGCAATAAAATTATCTACCAATAGCTCATACATGTATTCTCCCAAGGGAAAAATATTGCTCAAAACAAAATCTTCAAAGTGCATGTGAACTTTAGCAATGGGATTCACCCAATGTGTTTCTTCAATACCTACATAAAATATGTCAGAAAAAATCAATATTTCATCTACATTAGGATGAACACTGAATTGTTCCACCAAGCAAATGTTTTCATCTTCATTTCTAACCACAGAAAAAATTTCTTCATTTGGAACCACTGCAAAAACTCCCACATTGTAAAAAAATTTCATGTTATCCTCCCTTTGATCATTGGAACCATATCCTCAAGCTTTTTTGGAATCAAAACAATATTTCCCAAATCAACAATCAATTCAACATCATTAACTGCAACTAGAACCTTTTCCACACAAGGCTCATCTTCAACCTTATGCTCATCACCAACATTAGTTTTCTCCTCTTTTCCTACCAATGGACAACTCTTCTCCTTCATTTCAGCTTCTTCTAATGCAATATGGGATTCAATCAATTCTAGTATCTTTTGATCTCTTTTCTCCATCATTTCTAACTTCAGTTCATATGTTGTTAAATCCTCTTCAATCTTCTTTCTTCTTTCTTCATCTTTTCACTTTTTCTCTTCTTGCTTTTTCTTTTTCTCTTGTGCTTCCTCATATGCAATCCATTTATCTAGCTTGAGTAATAACTTTTACATTTCATCTTTATCTTCCATTACTGTAACCTATTAATAATCTAGCACTTCTAAATGCGTGCGAAGGACACAAACCCAATTGGCCAAGTTGGATTTGGTTTCCCCCAAAATCATGCAAAAATAGGTACTCAGTACCAAGTTAAAATCTAAAACTTATCTGCACAACTTGTTAGAAATATAAAAGAAAGCAATTAAAATCTGTCATCACTAGGTCCTGGTGTGATTCCACTTGTCACACACTCAAGAGCTTCCTACTCTGATACCAACTGATGCAGAGAGATCAATAAATGATTCAAACCTATATATCTTTTAAATCATTCTAAAAAAAACTTTAAAACATTCTAAATGTCTGCATATTTTAAACATTGCTTGATGCAAACAGAGTTCAATCATATAGATAAATCGATATATCTCATTTTTTTTTCTTGTAAACATCAACTATTGATCCAAAAGTTTTGAGATTCCAATGATGATAATGTCTTCCAAATAATATAATAACTTAATTATCTCAATATACTCCTTTTGCAAATATTGAACATGGACTGATAACCTATCTTCCAACAATATCAATTAAATACAACACCAAGCAAGTATTATAATAAGTAATGAATCAAACTCACCAACAATCATTTCTCCTTGACTGATTATCATTTTCCATGGAGGTCTTTTACGGCTTGAGGATATTCTACCAGCACTTCTCACTCTATGAAGACCAAACCACACATTGATCAAAATAAAATGAATTAAGTTTGTTGCTTAGAAGATGATATTCAATACCATTCAAGTCACTCTAAACACCACTGCAAACATATGTCTTACTTTTGGGACTATTTCATCTTGACCGTGATGATAGGTTTCACGGCTCTATTCAACACAAGAAATTTATGAAGTAATATTTGAAATAACCATTAATACTTTGACCATATACGATTCGACCTGTCAGGGTTTCTTGGAATCAGTTTCACACTACAATTCATTTGACATGTTAATAACTGATTTCCCTATTAGGAAAAAATATCTTCCATGAACCACAATAATATAGACTTCAAAATGCGTACAGTCCCAAATCAGACTGTCACAAATTGAATTTTAATGAAACATGGAACTCCTATGAAACCAAATGCCAGGAATGAACAAATCACACTTATGAATGTCAATTTCTATAAACATAGCATACTATTTTAATAATAATTTTGATTGACCAACCATATTTGATATTAATCTTCAACAAAGCCCAATACCAAAATCAATTCACCAAAACAGAGACTCTAAAACTGAATTGAAAATAATAAAGATTTTTAATACAACTGAATGTATAATTGTTCAAGAATTCAAAACCAGAGAACTACAACTAAGAATTTGAAGAACCAAAGTTCTTTAATAGAAAATTTGATCCTTCTATTCATCATCGTATTCCTCATTACATTGTGCCTCCTTCTTTATCGATCCTTTCATTATATTCTCTATCCTACTCTTACTCTTGGGTTCTTAATTGAATATATAAAGATCTTCAAAAAGAATAAAACCCAATAACTAATTTTTAACTTCCCACTATGCCAAATGACTAATGACTGAGTTGTGTGATTATTTAGCACACAAATTAAACTAGTAATTGTATCATGGAGACAAACATTTATTATATCTTAATCACTTAATTCTGCCCAACTATTAAATTATTAAAAGGCCCATATAAACTAAGACACAACCCAACCTATTACATTATAAAAAATAAATAGTAAAAATGTATGTAGAATCCTAGAGCTTGAAAATAATTGGAATCTCTGGATACCCCTACATCATACTCTATCTCTCTCACACACACACTCCCATCCCACCTCTCTCTCCCTCTCCGACTGCCTACTCTCTCTCTCCCATCACCTACTCTCTCTCCTCTCCCATCCCCTACTCTCTCTCACTCTCTCTCCTCTCCCATCCCCTAATCTCTCTTGCTCTCCCTCTCCTACTCCCTCTCCCACCACCTACTCTTTCTCACTCTCTCTCTCTCATCCCCTACTCTCTCTCACTCTCTCTCCTCTCTCATCCCCTACTCTCTCTCTCTCACTCTTGGTCTCCCTCTCCTAATCACTCTCCCACTACCTACTCTCTCTCTCCCATCCCCTACTCTCTTTCTCAGGCTACTCTTTCTCCCCCTCTACCATCCCCTACTATCTCTCTCTCACTCACACACTCTCATCCTCCTCTCTCTCTCTCTCACTCTCTCTCTCCCTCTCCCTCTCCAACTGCTTACTCTTTCTCTCTCCCATCCCCTACTCTCACTCTCTCTCTCCCATCCCATTCTCTCTCTGCCACCCCTACTCTCTCACACACTCTCTCCCATCCCATACTCTCTCTCTTACACACACTCTCATCCCCCTCTCTCTCCTTCTCTCACCACCTACTCTCTCTCTCCCATCCACTACTCTCTCTCTCTCTTGAGCTACTCTCTCTCCCCTCTCCCATCCCCTACTCTCTCTTTCACACACACACACTCTCATCCCCCCTCTCTCTCTCCCTCTCCCACTCCCTCTCCCACTACGTACTATCTCTCTCTCACTCTCTCTCCATCTCTACTCTCTCTCTCCCATCCCCTACTCTCTCTCTCTCTCTCTCCCATCATGTACTCTCTCTCTCTACCACCCCCTACTCTCTTTCACACTCTCACACTCTCTCCTATCCCCTAATCTCTCTCTCTTACACACATTCCCATCCCCCCTCTCTCTCTCTCCCTCTCCCATCACCTACTCTCTCTCTCCCATCCCCTACTCTCTCTCTCTCAGGCTACTCTCTCTCTCTCATCCCCTACTCTCTCTCTTTCACACACCCATACACTCCCATCCCCCCTCCCTCTCTCCTCTCCCATCCCCTACTCTCCAGATCTCTCACACACACTCCCATCCCCCCTCTCTCTCTCCCTCTCCCTCTCCCACCATGTATTGTCTCTCTCTCTCTCTCACTCTCCTTCTCTACTTTCTCTCTCCCATCCCCTACACTCACTCTCTCTCTCCCATCCCCTAATCTCTCTCTACCACCCCTACTCTCTCTCTACCACCGTGACTCTCTCTTATATACACTCCCATCCCCCCTCTTTCTCTCCCTTTCCCACTCCCTCTCCCACTGCCTACTCTCTCTCTCTCTATCTCTCTCTCCCCTCTCCCATCCCCTACTCTCTCTCTTTCATAGACACACACACATCCATCCTCCTCTCTTTCTCTCTCTCTCCTCTCCCATCCCCTACTCTCTCTCTCTCTCTCTCTCTCTCTCTCTCCCCCTCTCCCTCTCCCACCACCTACTCTCTCTCTCTCTCTCTCTCTCTCTCTCTCTCTCTCTCTCTCTCTCTCTCTCTCTCTCTGTGTCACTCCCTCTCTAATCTCTCTGTGTGTGTTTGTCACTCCCTCTCTAATCTCTCTCTCTACCACCCCTACTCTCTCTCTCTCTCTCTCTCTCTCTCTCACACACACACACACACACACACATACATTCCCATCCCCCCTCTCTCTCCCTCTCCCACCACCTACTCTCTCCCATTCCCTACTCTCTCTCAGGCTACTCTCTCTCTCCCCTCTCTCATCCCCTACTCTCTCTCTCACTTACACACCCTCATCCTCCTCTCTCTCTCACTCTCCCTCTTGCACTCTCTCTCGCACTGCCTACTCTCTCTCTCCCATTCCCTACTCTCTTTGTGCCACCCCCTACTCTCTCTCTCATTCTCACACTCTCTCCAATCCCCTAATCTCACTCTCTCTCTCCCCTCCTATACTCTCTCCTACCACCCCCTACTCTCTCTCTTACACACACTCCCATCCCCCCCTCTCTCTCTCCCTCTCCCACTCTTTCTCCCACCACCTACTCTCTCTCTCTCTCACTCTCTCTCCCATCCCCTACTCTCTCTCTCCCCTCTCCCATCCCCTACTCTCTCTCTTTCACAAACACACACTCCCATCCTCTCTCTCTCTCTCTCCCCCCTTTCTCTCTCTCCCCCATCCCCTACTCTCTAGATCTCTCACACACACTCACATCCCCCTCTCTCTCCCTCTCCCACCACCTACTCTCTCTCTCTCCCTCTCTACTCTCTCTCTCCAGTCCCCTACTCTCTCTGTGCCACCCCTATTCTCTCTCATGCCCTACTCTCTCTTACACACACTCCCATCCCCCCTCTCTCTCTCCCTCTCCCACTCCCTATCCTATTGCCTATCTCTCCCTAAAGCTACTCCCTCTCTCCCCTCTTCCATCCCCTACTCTCTCTCTTTCACAAAAACACACACACACACTCCCATCCCCCCTCTCTCTCTCCCCTCTCTCATACCCTACTCTCTCTCTCTCACTCCCATCCTCCTCTCTCTCTCACTCTTCCTCTCCTACTCCATCTCCCACTGCCTACTCTCTCTCTCCCCCATCCCCTACTCTCAATCTCTCTCTCTCCCATCCCGTACTCTCTCTCTACCACTCCTACTCTCTCACACACTTCCTCTCTCTCCCATCCCCTACTCTCTCTCCCCTGTCCCATCCCCTACTTTCTCTCTCTACCACCCCTACTCTCTCTCACACTCTCTCCCATGCCCTACTCTCTCTCACACACACACACACTCCGATCTTCCTCTCTCTCTCCCTCTCCCACTACCTACTCTCTCTCTCTCTGCCATCCCCTACTCTCAATCTCTCTCTCCCATCTCGTACTCTCTCTCTGCCACCCCTACTCTCTCTCTCACGTCCTCTCTCTCTCATCCCCTACTCTCAATCTCTCTCTCCCATCTCATACGCTCTTTTCCACCCCTACTCTCTCCCTCACACTTCCTCTCTCCCATCCCATACTCTCTCTCTACCACCCCTACTCTCACTCGCTTCCTCTCTCTCCCATCCCCTACTCTCTCACACACACACACACACCCATCCCCCCTGTCCTCTCTCTCTCTCTCTCTCTCTCTCTCTCTCTCTCTCTCTCTCTCTCTCTCTCTCTCTCTCTCTCTCTGCCTCTCTCCTTCCCTCTCTATGCACTATCTAGGTCTCAATAGTGTGTGCACACTAAGGGGCGCACGTGCTATTAAGACTCAAATTTAAAAAGCTTTAAATAATAGGTGCACACTATAGGGTGTATGCACTATTCAAAGCTTTGTATTCTACCAAGCCTAAGGCTTGGTTTTGCCTTGGGGATCCAACCCAAAGCTTTGGATTCTATAAACTAGTCTGAGATGTGTTTTGTTGCAAACATACAAAAAAAGATTGATTTTTCTTGTGTGATCTGCTTCAAGTTTCCTCATGGTTGAGAATTTAGGTTAGATGACATTGTAGGTCCTTGTTTTAGCTATATAACCATATAATTTTATTTTATTTGAACTATTTCAAGCCTTTCATCTATAATTTATTTTGAATGTATGTCCATTTTTTGTCAAAAACTAACATGTACTAATTGGGCTATAGATTTTAGCTCGTTTATCAAATTTTGCAACAACTTAGTTTTTTAGAAACTAGACTCCATTCTACACACTTTGAAAAAAAGAAGTTTTGATTTTAGATTAGTTTTCAATCATTTCTAGGGGGAGCACATAGATATTTCACATTTTTGGGATGTGTCTAATTAAAAAATTCATTAAAAAATACACATTATAAAATTACCCGAAAAATCTAGGATAAAGTACATAGTGTTAGGTAACTTTTGACCAGAGCGATTAAAGAATTTCAAAAAAAAAGTTAAAATTTTAGGGGGGCCACATTTTGTACTATGTTATATTTTTTGGAATAAATAGTACCACTTTCTATGGCCCCCTTTTTTGAGGACCTAAAACTAAACCATTTTGAAAAAAAATTAGTAGTTTAGAAACTAGATTCAAAGGACTACTACTTTTGTTTTTGTCATATCTTAAAATTTTGAGCGTAACTATCTTCAAATTCTTGTTGAAGTTTATAAATTGCTAATTTCAAAAAAAAGGTGTCTGCGTATACCCCCTTTTGGCACCACAACTTGGTGCACTTATCCCCTTCCTCTTTCTCTTTCCTATCAACCAGATCTCTACTCCTTTTGATCTTAATAACTAGGTCACAAATCTTGCATCTAATAATCCCTTGGATTGATTACATGCATTTAGTAAGCACTCTGCTTCTTTTCACACTTCACACTTCAACAATGATTACAATACTTCAATAATCACTTTACAATCAAGGAAAATGTCTTTCCTTTATACCATATCTTCATAATTTAATTCCTTGATTCGGCCTTAAGGATTTCCCAGTTAATTATAATAAGACAATTAATTAATTACAATTACATTATGAACTCATAGTCTATACAAAACTTCACATGTGCGATACTAGGGCTTGCACACTTGTTTTGACATCATCAGTTGACTTTCCTCTATCATTGTCTGACTATGCATCTCTTCACTACATCATAGGTGTAAGATAGCCAACAAACATCAAGAACTTCTTTCCCAATACTCTATCTCTAAACTGCTCTCTGTAAATTAGGTACATCTTTTTTACATATTCAACTTAGACTCTACGCACTTGACCACATCCTCAAGACACTATGCTGAACATGTCCATTAATATTCATCACTAGAAAATCAAACCATTGTCTATACCATCAAGATCTCTGTCTGCTACTCAACCAATCTTTATAGAAACTATGCTATGTTGACATCAATGAAAAACATAGTCATAAATGCAACATGTCAATACTCTTCAATGCTTAGGATACTTCCCAAATTAGTATCATCAACATTCATGCTAACACATGTTTCTAGACATTACTAAGAGGTTTCCTTGCATTGGCTTGACCATACCACCACCTAAAGACTTATAAACCTTTGGTTGACATGTTTGTATCATAGACATTTCCATATTTATCTTTCAAGTAAGGGCATACTTCATTTTTTAAAGTTTACCATGATTCAGTTGCTTCTCTACCCTCTTTTGACATAGGCAGTCTTTCAACAAAATCATCTTGGAGCCTTCTATCCTCGTAATTGAACTTCCCGAAGTACTCCTCTGAAGGCATGTTTCTTACAATAGAGTATCGACATAACTTATAGGTTTATCTAGGATTTGAAAATGCAAACTATTTTTCCCTTTTGAAACAATGAAAATCCTAGAATGTATAATTCCTCAACTTAGAGTACAAGAAGAGAAAAATAGTAACTTGTTTATTATGCGAATTTCAGAGCACTACAAACCTAACTTTGAAAAACTCTTGAGCTTAAATTTTCTGTGTGTTACAAATTTCTTATGTGGATGTCTACAATTTAGAATGAGGTGACAACTTTTAAATCCTTTGTAGCAACATTAGAGCTATGAATTCGTGCAAAATAACTATCACTTTGCCAGGCTGAGAAAAGCTTCTTCTCTCAGCTCGATACTCAATTTAAAAATTAGTCATTGATCATCTTTTGGCTTACATTGAATGGTTGAGATCTCCTCTTGACTTTCATTGACCATCTGATTCACCCTTTGGAACCCATCGCCAACCAATGAGGGATCAAAAAACTGATTACATGAGATACTTTGAAAATTCTACATGTTTTGAGTGAGTGGGACATGTGGAAGCATTGTGTTGCATCAGCATATAGTTACCACACCCTCACAATGGCACATGAATTGTTGATTTACCTTCTTCTAAACACATGGACGGTTGATCTTAATTGGGTGATTAAGTCCCCAATATTGATTTACCCCTCATGTACAATTCTTCTTTTAAGTGGCAATGTATCACCTTGGCGCGAGTGAGACACATGGAGGTGTTGTGCTTCATCGCCATGGGAAGATAAACCCTTTGCGAGACAATGTAGGTTGTCTAATTATCCTTTAGGATTGAGATTGTAAGCACTTACATGATTGGACTTGTTGATAGTATCCACATGGCCCCATCATTCGTCAGGTCCCTGCTAACTCCTCAGGTCCCACTGGAAATTCTTCTTGTCGATCAAGACACATGTTAAGATCTCACTTGCTCACTATAGCTTTCATTAGAGTTTCAGAGAACGTGATAGCCATTGATTCATAAGGGGAGGACCCACTATGATATAAAAGAAAATCCCAATCTTTGCATCTACATGGCAACATCTTAGTATCTTCATTGTACAACTCATACCTCTAACCCATTCATGTTGGCTGACATGGTCATGCATGGACCAATCAAAATAGTAAGTCCTCGTTGGAACTAGTCCCACTTAACAATGTAAGCTTGAGTCTTACTCCACATGGCTAAATCTCACTTCATCTCTATAAATGCATCCAAGGGTTGTGGGCTAATGTAGACTGTTGATTGTATCTTTTTAATTGCAAGCATATGGGCCCAACTCTTAGACACACATCATCATCACATTTTAGTGCCATTCGGGAAAGGACATTTAGTAGATAAGTGGTAGTCATTAATTTTTTTTGGTTGATGGTTCAAAAAGAAATATATCTCCCCCACGATCAGCCATGTGGACTCATTGTGTGTTTTGGCCAAAATAAAAGTTAGAGCTTGAGAAAAGATGTGTGTCATTGATCTGAGATCCCACCATCTCGTGCACTCATAATCAAAAGGTTAAAGGCATTAAAGACCATGGTTTAATGATTAATAAAAGATGTGACCATAGGAAATAGAAAGATTAATGCCTAGGGTATGCACACATGGGGCCCCTTTCACGAAGAAAAATCCCTTGTTTTAAATTTAAATGACTAACATTTTTTTTAAAGGTCGCAGGGTCACAACTTAAAGATAATAACACCTAGGCTTGAAACACAAAATAATTATGGACACCCCTCCTTAAGTGAAACAAAAGGTAAGGAAATAATAGAAGGACTTAGGGGTTTTTCAAATTTGACCTAGGTTTTCAACCTTAAAATCCTTACAACTAGGCTTTTTTCAATAGAAAGACAACAAAAGGCATTAAATCATGAACAGAGGAACCCTAAGGTGGAAAGAGAAAAATTACTTTGGAGAAAAATACTAACACAACTTAAGGAAAAAAGGTGATCATGTGATAATATCACCTAAAGTGGGAATATTTGTGTGGTCCCTAAGTAATTTTAAGAAACATGTGTGTTAAAGATTCTAGGAGAGTGACTTACTATGTGCAACAAGAAAACACACCAACACAAATCATGCATGGAACATATATTTTGTGAGATGCATGTTAATCTAGGATAATGACTTACTACATGCAACAAGTAAACACACCAACACAAATCATGCATGGAACATATATCTTTTGAGATGCATGTTTTAATTTTACTATCTTAAGATGGGCACACTTTCCTTTTAAGACCTTTTAGCTCCCTCCTCTTCATGATTCCTTCTTTGGACCATGGATATGCATGTGTTCATTCCTCTTCTCTCTTCCATCTTTCCACCCTATCTTTCTAGCATCTTCCCTAGATTTCTATGGCACCCAGGACCTGTCCTCCTAGACCAAGTTGACCTAGTCCTCCCATGTCAACATAGTCCTAAACTAGGTTGACTTAGTCCCCGATAGTTCTACAACTCGAGGCGTAAAAGTCCTCAATAGTTTAATTAGTTTATGATCATTATCATGTCGGCTTGTATTGTTTTCCCACCCTAAAACTTATATATAAGGAGACTTAGGCTTCATTTTCCTATCTCATCTCAACAATAAGCATCTTATTCAAGATCTTGCTCTCTAGTGAGGATTTATGCCTTTTGCACGTAAGGATTTCAAGAATTCAAGCCTTTTTCAAGCATTTAGGCAAGGATATTTATATCTAACATTGAAGAATCATTTGTGAGCATTTCCTCTTGAAGCTCTAGTGTATTTTTGGCCATTAAGGGAGGAGATTTGCATTGAAGCATTCCTCTTCTTCTTCATTGATGCATATTGATGATGGAATTATGGTAGATTTGTTGCAAAGAGTGGAGATAACCTACATTCCTAATTCAAAATCTATAATACAACTACATTACATACACATGGGAAAGGTGAATCCTAACATTTATTTTGTTCTTTAGAGTCATTTACATTTGCATTTCTCATTTACAATAAATTCCTTAACCTAGGGCTTGACTAAGGCAAGCCCTCATCAAACCCCAAGCTCCAAACCTCTCTTTTTAATATTGATTTGTAGGTTGGGAATGAAAAGGATTATAGGTCTGGAACCTACAATTCGTAAGCTTTCTTGAGTCATCAATTTTGGAGTTGTAGACTATGTCAACCTTGTGGAAAGATGTTTTCCCAAGTTGACCTAGTCCTTCAATCTCGAATTCCAGGGAGATTTATAGGTTTTGTTCCTTTAATCATTTTATTGTGAGATTTGCAATCAGAAGTTCAGAAAAGATTCAGATTCAGAAGTTCTTGAGCTTAAATACATCTTCCTCTATGCATTTCAAGGTGATTATTTCATATTTAATTCCCTTTCATATCCTTATCCTAGATTTTCATCTTGATTGGGCTTATTGTATTCACATAGCATATAGATTTACATTTCCCAGGTAAGTCCGATTTCACATTCACACTACCCTATCAAAAGGCCAAAGAGCACATTTTCTTGTATTGTATTCCCCCTATGATCCAGGTTTAGTATTAGAACCCTTCCTCTTTTGGGTCCTAGCTAATCTAATTTGGGTTAGAAGTGGAATCATATTTGGAAATTCCCCTCTTTCTCCTTCACATTGCAATTGAATGGCTTAGTGTCCCTGTAAAGTGGAGGCATATAATCCTATTCAAGCACTTTCATTTTACCACTAAACATAACCTCTCTTGGATACTCCAAAAAAGGACAAGATGGTCATCAATGTCACTAAAAAGTTTTTGACAAGGGAAATAAAAAATCAAAGGATGTGATCTCAAAATGTAGCCAATGAAGAAAAGAAACCTTGGAATTTACAAATTTTTGAAAGATCTAGAAAAGGGATTTGTATGAATAATAGAAGAATGGCAAGGAAGGAGAGGAAAGTGGTTGCAAGGGTTATCGATGAAAATGGGAAGTTTAGAAAATTTAATGATGAAAAATATATGTATGTTGATGATTATCTTCTAGAATAAGTCTTATTGGATTTTTGATTATCATACAAAAAGAATATAAAGAGAAAACATAGAATGTGTGGAAATAGATCCAAATAAAAGTGAAATTCAATTTTATTTGAACTTGCATCAACAATTATATTGGAAAATATAGTACAATACCTTGGAAGTTAGGGTTATAGATGTGTAAAATAAAGCTTTCAAATTTTCATTTTGGACACTAGAAGCTAAGACTATTGTTTTGTGTCTTAGTGTCTACAAAATAGGTTGTTTTATGGTGGGAAACATCCAACCAAACTCCTTATGTCTTACATCTAGAAAAAACCTTTCTATCCAAAAATGCTTGGAAAAATGCCCAACCTTTTCCTTCCAGACGAAGACTTGCATCTTACCTAGGTACTTCAATTTTCCACATTATCACTACTCTAATTAAAGAAAATATTTTTGAACAAACTAAATTTGTAATTTCGTAACTATATTTTTTTCCAAATAGCTTACTAAGTTGAGACTAGTTATTATTAGTAGACTCAAACCCAAAGCCTCCCAAATGAGACTCACAACTTACCATTCTACTATTGGTTGTTGCCTAGTGACATGGATCTTTTTAAGACTTACCTTTTTTTTCAATTTGGATAAATTTTATACTATAAAAAAAATGTGTCATTATCTATTCAAATTTCAATTTAGATATTTGCAAAAGTTTTCTAATATGTAAATTTGAAAATATTAATTTAAAAATTTATATACAAACTCAAATACCATCAATTTTTTAACTAATAAAAAATTGAAAGTTGCAGCTTTCCACAATCTATTGTCTAGTACGTTGTTGCTTCTAGAATTGGTTGTGGATCATAAAGTGTGATTGGGAATGCTGATACAAAGAAGATTACATAATCAATTCTAAAAGCAACAACATCATAAAAAATAATATATATTTTATTATTAATTATTCTTAAAAATAATAAAAATTTAAAATTTAAAAAAAATCTATAAACTTTATCAATATATTTATCAAAATAAATTATAATGTAGGGCTCATATATATAATACAATACATACATATAATCTTTATATAAGATCTTTTTTTACTGAAAAATAATATATTTTACAGCCTTAAATTTATTGTTATATATATATATATATATATATATATATATATATATATATTCCTATTAGGAAACCCACTGTACATGTTTGATGCATGCCCTAATTTTACTATTTTGAGCAATATACTTTTTACTTACCTATTATAGTAAAGATGCATGGACAATTTAAATTACGAAGATTTTAATATTAGAAAATCTTCAACCCTCGCGGAATAGAGGAACAATTAATAATAAAAAAACCAACTCTTTGATAAAAGAAGATAACCACTAGGCCAAATCAAACTACTAAACAGTAAAGAGCAACAATGCAAAACAAAGAAACACAACAATGAAGAGATTAAAAGAACTTTAATCTTCACTTAGAGCATCAAGATGCTCCTCCTATGTGGCTACTCCCACAAATAGATTTGTTTCTCCTCTTGGCAATTCCCTCCAAGAGACAGTCTCCACCCTAACAACAACCTTTCCTCATGATCACTCTTGTTATTTCAACAATTTTGTTCATAGCAATCTCCATTCCAATTAGTCAATGCAGATAGAGCTTCCAAGTGTTGCCCCATTCATTCTTGTGACTACGACAATCCCCGAGGTTTCACTAAATTTACTCAAGATTCTCCACTCTAATTAGTAAATGTTCAAACTCACCCTTGAAACCAGTATTTTTATTGATAGCACATATCTCCTCATACTAATCAGAATTATTGTAGTTATCATTAGTAATCTCATGCTCTTCCTCGCTAACTTCACAACTTTGTTGTAATGTTATGATTCCCTTCTGACATGTTCCAACTATGAAATGGCTATCAAGTGTTTGTCATATGTGCAATGAAAATATTGTACAGTGGTATTCTAGCAAATAGTGCACACAAGGAAGGTCATACGGTGTTGTGGGATGCAATTGGGAGTTTTACTGTAGCTTCAGAAGTGACCATACAGTATTAGTGAGATGTTGTATGGACTATGTCTGTACGATGGTGATGGTGTCTATACGATGTGGTGGTGTTCATATAGAGTGATGGTGTATGTACGGTGGATGTGAAGGGGGTTGTACGGTATGGAAGGAAGGGGATAGATTGTCCAGATCGACCATACGATGGTGTTGGAGGGTGTACGAAAAGGGTGAAGGGAGCGGGGGTATAGTGGGTGACGGAAGATTGTGCAATCCAATAAATTTGTTAACCACAAGATCTCACAATAATCATTGAACATACACTATGCACCCAAACTATACAAAATTAGAGATATCCTCCAGAAGACAATGATATTAGCAAACAAGATTAATGCTCTAATTCACCAAATCTGAGCTAGGTAGTACACAAATAGAATAGGGTGAGGGTTGAATCCCACCAAAATCGGAATAGCCAAATAGAGAAGATCTTTCACTTCTGAAATTGCGAACAATCTAGAACTCCAACAACAATTTGCAGTACAAAAAAAAATCCAGATCACATACCTACTACTACCTACATGTGCTTAAATACCCCTCAAAGAAACTTCTCGACAGTTTACAAAGACAGCTAATGGCCATACCTACGAAAACAATTAAATAAAAATGGGTCTGAGATATACTAATTCAATTGGCCCATTAACAAAGGTTTGATTAAATATTTATTTTATGATAGGAACATTATAGTCCTTACCTCCCAAATTTTCCTATCCTTGAGAAAATGCAAATCTGATTCTTGAAAACCTTCTGTGATCAGCGTCTTCAGTTTTGAGTCAAGTACCAAGTAGATCTCATCGTCATAGTAAATGATATCATTAATAACTTGGTATCTTTCATCATGTATATAGCCATCTATCAACTAACATGAAAAAGTGTTCTTGGAGTACTTGACTAATAAATGGGCTCACCAATTATCCAAGGAATGGGGTAAAGTGTTGACTAACATGTTTTTACTTGCAACATTTGGGATCATATCATGTTTTAAAATGGCAATGTTGACTAACATGTTTTTACTTGCAGCTTTTGGGATCATATCATGTTTTAAAATGGCCTCCATCTTCTTAATTGTGACTTCTCTTGATCCTTTATTTGACATTCCTCTTGGCAGCACCTTCTTGCCATCTATCTCGAATGAAAAGTTCATCCTCTTGAAACTTTGGGTGTACTGGTCAAGGGTCTCCATCCACTAGATGCCCAATATGATATCAGTATCAACCAAATCTATGACAAAGAAATCATCTGTCAAGGTATAGTTTTCCATGGAAATTTTTAGTCATGAAATCACATGAGTGCAAAGTAACAAGGTTCCTCCAGCAACCTTCACCTCAAATCCTCCATGCTCTACTATGTGCAAGCCCTTACTAGTGACCAAAGATGAATTGATGTATTGAGTGTGGTGCCACCATCAATCATGACTATGACTCATTTCTTGTGAAGTGTACCACAAACCCTAAAGATACTACTTGTAGCCATTATAGTGAGGGTAGCAATGGAACCCCCTTTTTGTATCAGGGCATTGATTCTCTCCTATTAGTTAATTTCTTCAATGGTCACTGTAGGTACTTGTCCTTCATCATCATCAAGAAACACCTCAATGTAATTCATATTTTCCTTCCCAAGGCAGCAATGACTTTGTCCCCATGGTTGCTTGCATGTGAAATAGAGCTTTTTCCTCTGGAGCTCTTATTGAGAGTCTTCATCCAATGAAGGTTTTTTTTGAATTGGCTCCTCATCTTTGTCTTCTTGTGGGGACGGTGTTGGGATGTGGCCATGTCATGTACCTTCTTAATGGCTTCGTTGAGTGCGCATGGGTTGAACCCTTTGATCCAGCCTCTCAAAGACTCTCTTAGAGCCCATCCATGAATAACACAATTCAATGTCTTTCAAATATGTCTGTAACTAGTACTGGTAGCCTTGGAACTTAGTGATGTAATTTTCTATCGTACATGTTTGCTTTACCTAAGCTAGATATTTGAAGTTTAGTTTAGGATCCTTCCCATCAAAACAGTTAATGAGGCTCTCAGTGAACTCAACATATGAGGTTACTTGGTCATGGTTGAAAGTGACCAATCCATTGTGCCACCACTCTTGTGCCACTCCTTCTAGATAGAGTGTTGCAAACTTGATTTCTTCCTCTTCAGGCATCAGGTTGAATTAGAAATAGTTGTCTGACTTCAGAATCCATGCATGTGTAGTGATGGCTCCAAATTCATCAAATGGTGATAAGTTTACTTTTTTAATCTAATCCCAAGCCATAGACAAAAGTTTGACGTGATTGTATCGAAGCCAAGTGTCATGAACTGTAGCAGAGTCATTGAACTACAGAGGTGCTGGTACTTGCCAGTTGTTGGTACTTTCTCTACGTATACAAGTGGATGAACAAGTGTTTGACAAAAATACCTCTTCAAGAAGAGTATCCACAGTCCCCAAAAATAGCAAGTGTTTTGGGTTGCCTTATGCAGTTACTTACAGTGGGAAAGTGCAATGTCATACTCGTGAGCAACAAGAGAGAGCAGCTAGTAGAGCTATCACTATAGGACCAAATTGCATGTGAACTATTTGACAAAATGTTTGGATAACCATAGCAATCACAGTACTCAGTAATAGTACCACCCAAGGCTAGTCCACTCTCCTTGCCATGAGCTACGACTATTGGCCTTTTTTACACAGTTGCCATAACACATGGGTTGGGGGTGAAGGCAATGTTTGATTCTTTGCATATGAACTATTAGAAAAAATGTTAGACCCCATTTCACTCCAGCAGCTACTTGACTAGATGACAAAAGTTGAGACTGGTAATGCAGCCCTAAAAGACATTTTTGTTGTAACATCCTCGCTCTCTCTTAAGCTTGGTAATCAGTTGAAAGAGGTTGAATTTGAAAATCAAACTCTTTGTGATACCATACAGTCCCTATGCAAGATAGTTAATGATTTGAAACAGCACGTGGGCAACTCTCTCATAGGTATACGGATGGATTTGAGGACCAACTTGATTGTTGCTCACATAAGAACCTGGTCTCCACCCTCGACAGAATTGCCAAGCTAGAATCCACCAATGTTCAATTGAGAGAGCAGGTTACCTCCCCTACCATTCCCATGTTTGAACTTAAGAGTACCACAACCTCCAATGCGACTTGGTTCCAATGTTTCTCAAATACTTTCACTACTAAGATAGCAGGACTACAAACTAGTATCAGCTCTATCATCTCACAATTGGAGGGTCTTGATGTCATCAAAGAATAGGAATCCATCATAGCAACTAAGCACTCCTCTCTTGTCTCAAAAACTGAATAGAAAGTCAAGTCATGGGCCTCTCTTTGTAGTAACATAGATTCTCAACCTCTGGCTAGTATTGATAAAATGATACAAGGTAAGATTGAGGATGAGAGAGTGAGATGGGTTTGTGACCTCAACTTGCGGGTTTGTGGACATCCCTCTACTCAGGATCCTCTTGCAGTTGGACACTTTTTCCTCTGTGATCAACTTGGTCTTACAGATATCATGTTAGATAGGTGCTAGTTTGGACATGGGAACATCTTTTTTATCAAATTTTTTTCACTCGCAGACAGGCTTCAGGCTCTCCGTGCTAAGAGGAAGTTGTTTTCTCTTCCCTCAAAGATCTTCTTAGATGAAGATCTCACAAAAGCTCAGGTTGCAGAGCTCAAACATGCTCGTGGTATTGTTGTAAAAGCAAGATAGGCTAGTAAATGGGTAGTTATCAGAAATCTAAAAGCAGTTATTAGAGATTCTACCCCTAGTGGTTGGGAAGAGAGGCAGGCCTCCTAGGCCAAATGACAATCCCACCAGCTGTTGGACAAGAGGGAGACCCCCACTTGCTCCCTTCTTGTTAATTGTTGGAATGGTAATGGATCTTTATGGTCATTACTTGGTCTTCTACATGATGTTGTGGGGTCCGTAGATATTCTTGTCATATCAGAGACTCATGAGAGTCCTATGCGTCCTCTTCCAGGTGTCATCAGTTTTCAATGGTTATCCATTTGTAGAGAGGAGGTTTGGGTTTCTGGTGGTGTACGGGGCTCGGGTGGTGTGGCCTGTTAGATTAAGGAAGATATTTTCAATAGCACTTCTATTGTACACTAAGACATGTTTGCTAGATTTATGTGGATCCACATTGACCGTAATTGTCACCATCAGAGAGATCTCTATTTGGTCGCTTGCTACTTTCCATCGGCTACTTCTCACTATGTTATTCATGGTATCGATGAGGGAGAGCCTTTTATCGATCTTTGGGAGACTATCTCACACTTTGCTGCTCTTGGGGACATTATTATTCTCAGAGACTTCAATGTGAGAACCAAAGTACTGCAGACTCCACTTTATGGTCATAGTTCAGATTCCATATGCTCCACTGAGATTGATCCTACTTCTTTAGGGCTTCAAATATATTTTGAGGATGCTCTTGGGCTAATGTGCATGTATGGTAGACATTCGTTGCGGCTTTGTGAGTCTTTTGGCTTTGTGATCTTGAACGGACTCTCCTGCTTTCTTGGTTCTGAACTCTTCACTTGTTGGCCCCATTGTGGTGGCGCTAGTGTCATGGATTATGTTCTTGCCTGTCCCTCCTTCATCCCTTGCATTTGCAATTTCACCATCTTGTGCCTTCCTCTGACGGATCATGTTCTCCTTAGTATTCATTTTCGCCTCTCCCCTCTCATGTCGCCTCATCATTCTTCTGTCACTACTCGCTCGCCCATTTGCTTCCATTTTATTGATGGTGACTGTGAGCTCTTCTTCGCTCATCTTTTGAAACTCCTTGGCCCTCTATGCTTCTTAGACTCATGCGAGGCTACCTCCATGTTTTACTTTCCCATGTTGGCTATCCTTAAGTCTACCACCCTTTCCATTCCTCATCATTCTCCCTTGCTCCTTCACAAAAAACGTCATTCTACCTGCCCCATGAACTAGTAGTTCAATTCGGATTGCAAATCCTTCCATTGTGTTATGCGCTTTTCTTTTGAGGCTCACTCCACTGACTTTGCCAATATTCTCTCATCTTATCTCCACTTGCTTCGGAGTAAGAAGTGTAACTTTGTTGCCTCTAAGTGTAAGTCTCTTTACTCCATGCTAATTCACTATCCCTAGCTCTTTTGGTGCACTCTTTTCCCCCATAATTCCCCTTTGCCTTCAACCCTTGACTTTTGTTCCCTTACCTTGCACACCATGGCTCTTTATGACATTCCTGGGCAGCCTTCCATCCACCCCTCCTCGCCTCCTTTCATCCACCTTTTCACCCCTTCCCATATTTTTGAGGCAATCAGATCCATGAAGTGTAGTAGAGCTATTGATGAGGAGGGCTTCCAGGCTGAGCTTTTCAAGTTCGGTGCCTCAATTTTGGGCCCCTATCTCTCTATTCTTTTTAATAGAGTGATTAACACTGGGTTTCCAGCCTCCTAGTCTAGGCATTTGATTTATCCCATTCACAAGACCGGTCGTGTCTCTGATCCGGGGAACTATAGAACCATCATGATTGGGCACACTTTTGCCAAACTGTGTGGGATAGCTCTTAATATTATGTTATCTGCAGAGCTCAACATGATTGGTTATAGGGCTAGAGGGTAGGTTGGTTTTCGAGCAGACTATTAGACTATAGATCACACCTTCATGCTACAGGCTATTATTGAGGAGGCTAGACATAGATCGAAGAAGGTCTATTGTTGCTTTGTTGATTTTCGTAAAGATTTTGAGTTTGTTCTTACGGTGGCTCTATTTGAGAGACTTAGGGAGATTAGTATTTCTGAGATGCTACATATTGCTATTATGAAATTGTATGAGACTATGGTTGGCACATTCTAGACCCTTGAGGGCTTCTCAGATCTGATTCATAGCACCATTGGGGTTAAGAAAGGGTGTCCTCTCTCCTAATTTATTTGGGTTATATATTGATGAGCTTGAGGACTTCCTCTTGAAGTCTTCACTCCCGAGAGATGGTTGTTATCTTCATCAAGTTCTAATCTCTATCCTTCTTTTTGTGTATGATGTTGGTCTCCTTGCTTCCTCTCTAGATAGGTTATAGAGACTTCTCGATGGCTTGGCTTTATTTTGTGATCAGAGATATCTTGTGGTTAACTTGGGTAAGACTCGGGTCATGATATTTAATTGTTTAAAAACTTATCATCTTCACTTCATATTTCAGGGTCAGAAGATTGAGATCCCTTCATCCTACACATATCTAGGGTTTATGTTTTTCGGTCCGTAGTTTAGTATGAGACTATCTATTTAGCCTAGAGTTAATAAGGGTATGGGTTCTCTTTCTTTGCTTGAGAAACAGTGCTTCAGACATCACTTCCAAGATACCTTGTCTAAGCTATCTCTCTTAGATGCTCTTGTTCGATTGACTATGCTTTATGGTTTTGTGGTTTGGGGGCCTTCTCTTCTTAGCTCTAATTGGGCCTCGATTGAGCGAGTTCAGACTTTTATCTTGAGGCGCATTATCAGATGTCACAAGTTAACTCCTCACAGTGTCATTCTTGTTGAGTTCAATGCTCATCCTTTCAGACTCGCAACCATTTTTGACTTGGTTTGGTTCCTTCATTTCCTTTGTGTGTTTGCAGATAATGCTGGGGATCAGTACCACTACTCCTATTTAGCTTATTGCTCTTCTGTTTCCACTATGGTTGTTGAGTCTGATTCTCGTGTGCGATGTTGGTATGCACAGGTTTCTTCTTTGTTGAGTTCAATTGGGATTTGACATTGATTGTCTCCCCCCTTTTAGTTTTCATTAGATTCCCTGGCTCATCTTCTCCCTTCTCGGTAGGAGTTAAATGAGCATGTTCGTCTGGATATTTATAGATGTTATATTACTGCTACCTGGTTTAACCCTCCTCGTAGGTTATGCCCATGGATGTCTTTTTATGCTGCGTATCTTTTGGAGATTTTTTTTGGGATTAATACCCATCCTAGCTACCTCTCACGGCATTGGTCTCATGCCCTACAGATCTCGTTAGGTTGTTTCAAAGTTAAATATCACCGTCTTCAAGCTCAAAATGATCATCATATTGATAGTGGGGAGCAGATCTGTATGCTTTGTACTTTAGGGGAGGTTGAGAATGAGGCTCATTTTCTTTTTTGATGCCCTATTTATTATGAGATCAAAGGGAGATTATTTTGTCTATTCCGAGAGTGCTTCTCTCTCTATGACTTCTTCAACTATTATGATCAGAGATGCCTTGCATTGTATCTTCGTGAGGCCACCACGCTTTGTGATAGCACAATCCAAACACTGCTTCCACATTGACACTCATCTACTCAGCTCATTACTCCCTTTTCTACACCATTATCCCCTTTGCATGGTGTGAAAAGGCCCTCTAGCTCTATTCGACCTAACAAGCTTTCCAGATGCGTCAGATCCCATTCTAGTTATTTGCACCATAGACACTCCTTTGTGACTGGTCGAAGACAGTGCAGTACCTCTTGGCATGTGTATCATTTTGTGACTGATTTCTTTTCGCCCAAGAAAGCCTCCTAGTGCTTTCTCTATCTCTATTCTTTGTTGCTATTTCTTTGGTTTTTTTCGCTTATTTTCGGACATCGTTGTGTGCTCCTACTATAATCTTACAGTCCCATAGACCTCTTTTTGGTCTTTTGTTGGACATTAATATCATTATCTTATCTTATCTTGAGATCATCTTTAAAATAACCATGATTTCCACCACCTGAATATCTCATTCTTAGATCAATATAGTCTCTATAAGATATATCACCTTCCATATTCACATTCCTCCAATCTTCCTAAAGCTTTTCTTGCATTTCCTAAAATGTTGGCTCTCTTTTTTTGTGTGGTGTTTATGTCCTTGGAAGGAAGATGGGTATCGAGGGTTGAGAGTTTGTCCTTCTCGTAACAAAGTTTTCGCTATGCCCATTTTGTACTCCTGTTGCCCTTCCCTTGGCCAATTTTTGTAGTGTTTCCTGCATAAGCCTTTGGGTTTCATTGATTTGCATTTGATTTCTATTGAGTTCTATTAAAAGATTCATGAGTTCTATCATAGGATCCTGAGGATATGCCATTCTACCAGAAAGGTTATTTTGTCTTCTCCTTCGGGTATAAACTTGCATTCACTTCCATATGCTGGCAGAATCACTAATTCTGATACCACTGTAATGTTTTGATTCCCTTCTGACATGTTCCAACTATGAAATGGCTATCGAGTGTTCGTCAGATGTACAATGGAAATACCATATAATTGTATTTTGGCAGACAGTGCACACAAGGGAGGTCATACGGTGGTGTGGGATGCAATTGGGGGTTGTGCGGTAGCTTCAAAAAGTGATCTTACGATACTAGTGGAATGATGTACAAACTGTGTTTGTACGATAGTGGTGGTGTCCATACGGAGTGAAGATGTTCATATGATGGATGTGAAGTGGGTCATATGCTATGCAAGGAAGCAGATGGACTTCCTGGATCAGTCGTACAGTGAGGATGGAGGGGTGAAAGGTTGTATGATGGTGTCGGAGGGTGTAGGGAAGGGGTGAAGGGAGAGGGGTAGTGGGTGACAGAAGATTGTGCAATCCAATAAATTTGTTAACCACAGGATCTCAATATAATCACCAAACATGCACTGTGCACTTAAACTATACAAAATTAGAGATATCCTCTAGAAGACAATAATAGAAGACAATGATATTAGCAGACAAGATTAATGCTCCAATTTGCCAAATCGGAGCCAAGTAGTATACAGACGGAATAGAGTGAGGGTTGAATCCCACTGAAACCAAAATAGCCAAATAGGGAAGATCTTTCACTTCTAAGATGATGAACAATCTAGAACTCCAACAAAAATTCATAGTACAAAGAAATAATCCAAATCACATACCTACTACTACCTACATGTGCTTAAATACCCCTCGAAGAAACTTCTCAACAGTTTACAAAGATAGTCGATGCCCATACCTACGGAAACAACTAAATAAAAATGGATTCAAGATATACTAAATCAATTAGCCTATTAACAAAAGTTTGATTAAATATTTATTTTATAACGGAAACATTAAATTAGCAAAACCCTTATCACAACCAAAGGCAAAACCCTCTACAAACTTTTATACCATAAACCTTCTCTTTACCAATAACAAGACCTTCTCAATTCTAGTATCTTGTGTATTTTTCCTTTTCGTTCCCTTCCACATAAGGAGGCTTCTTTTTGTGGGGCTACGGATAGGGAGATCAGAGGTACCTATCCTCTTAAACAACCGAAATGAAGGGTTAGGAGGTCTCTCAATAAATGTTGTTGTTTTGTTCGGTGTGAGTTTCCTTTATGTGCCCCAATAGTTTGGCCTAAAATGAAGGGTTAGGTGTTTCATTAATTGTTAAGCTTGCATATAAATGTTGTTTTGTTTGGTGCTTCAATAGTTGGGACAGAGTTGATATAAAAGTTAAAATCGAGGTGAGATATTAAATTTCCTTTCATAATGATTAGTTCATTATATTTCTACATTAAGCTATATTAAAAAAAAAATTCAAAGTCAGTTTTAAAAAAGCTACAATGAAGCGGCTATGTCTGAGGGTTTTCGAAGCTTGTTTTGTTGCCGCTAGGCTGTGCATGCATAGGGAGAGTCCCCCATTTCTCTTTGATCTGGTGTGACCTTTTGTAGATTCAATATTCTGAATGATTATTGTTGTGTAGGGTTTGTGTTTATTGTGGAAAACAGATTTTAAGAGTTTTTTTCAACATCTATATTTCAAAGTTTGTTTGCCTAGCTCTTATGGCTACGAGTGGGGTTTCCACAAGTCACATTCTTGTTGGAGTCTCTAGTTGTGATGGATCTTCTCTCGGGCTGAGGTCACAGGAGAAGGAGCCATTTTATGTTAGCGAGCGCTAGAAGTTAAATAAAGTTAATGGTTGTTTTTCATGTAGCTACAATCGGCTTGTGCTGGTTATTCCTCCAGAAGGAGGATGTGGACTATTTGGCCACACATGCATTGATATGCAAGTTTCTTGGTATTCGAATTTCTCTAGCGGCTCTAGAAGCTTGGACTCGTCATTCATGGCAGGTGGAAGGTGATATGGATATTATGTTAGCTAGGAATAGCTACTTTTTGGTGAATTTCTCTTGCATGTCAGATCGGAACCGAGTCTTTGAGGGAGGCCCATATTTTTATGACAGTGTAGGTCTTTTTGTCAAACCCTAGCATCTGGGGTTCAATTCCACTGAGGATCTTCCTTCAAGAGTTCCTGTCTGGCTTCGCCTGCCGCGACTTCCTCTGGAGTTCTAGCATGAGGATATCTTGCAACAAATTGCCGCTATGCTTGGAAAGTTGACTGCTATAGCCCATCAATCTCTGGACAAAAAGGTTATTTCCTATGCCCGTATTTGTGTTGAAATTGATTTAAATAATTGTTTGCCAGATTCTCTAGAAATTTGTCCTGTCTCTTCTTATTGGATCCAACAGCTAGACTATGAATCTATTCCCTTCCGTTGCTGCATTTGTCATGTGTATGGTCATTTATAGCGTCAATGCCCTCAAGCCTCCAAAGGCAATGGTACCCCTGTTGGGTTTTCTGACCCAAGGATGGCTAATGATGGTAAGGGGAATGATCAAAATGTTAGTGGAAAAGGAAATGTTTAGACTATAGTGCAGGTAAAGGGAAAGCTCAAATGAACACTTCAAGTCAGGGGCCAGGGCCATCCAGTACTACTGGTCTTGATAAGGATGGTTTTATCCCAACTTGAAACTATGCTAAGGGGCGAGGTCAAAAGTGATCTCATCTAGATCGGCAAGTGGACTCAGGGTTTAATCGTTTTGAGGTTCTTGACAGTATGGTTATAGAAGAAGGTATTCCTGCAAAGGCTCAGTGTGCAGCTACTAGTTCAGAGGGGAGGAGTTCTACTCTTAGTGGCAACCAGGATGTTGTAGTTCAGCATATGCCGAAGACTTCTATTGGCTCCGAGTCTAGTGCCCTTGTTGTTTCTCCTGCTCCACAACAAAAGGATGTTCTTTTGGCAGATTTGATTAAAGATGTATTTGCCTCTGGTAAAGGAAAGGGATCTTCTCTTGCTTTGGGCCTAATGCAAAGACCATTTAAGAAAGTCTCTTTTACTACTCCCTTAAGAGTTGGGCGAAAGCACGATCCGAAAAAAATTAAACTTACAGGAGATTTACTGGTAGAGTCTGGGGTTGTCAAGACATTAAATGAGCATTTTCCCCACTCTACTCAATGATTATTCTCTCATGGAATGTGAGGGGGTTGAATAGCATCCCCAGACAAAAAGCTATTCACTAGCTAGTGGTTGACCATTCTCCGGATATCCTTTGTATCCAAGAGACCAAGCTTTCAGTGGACTCTATGTTTAGATGTGCTCCTAACATTTGGTTTTTAAGACAATGTCAGTGCGTTGGTGCTTTGGGGAGCTCTGGTGGTCTTGACATCTGCTGGGATCCAAGGAAAGTTACGCCACTTTATTGGGTCTCTTGCCTCTCGGCTCTTTCAATGGTTGCTTCCTCTCTAGAAACTGGAGAGATGATTCTTGTTACTAATGTGTATGCTCCTATTGATCTCCTTGGAAGGTCTAAGCTTTGGGATCATATTAGGCATGTCAAAAGTTGTCATCATTTCTTGCTTTGGATTGTGGCTGGAGACTTCAACTCTGTTCTCAGTTTAGAGGA
Organism: Cupressus sempervirens; assembly: GCA_028749045.1. Lineage (NCBI taxonomy): Eukaryota > Viridiplantae > Streptophyta > Pinopsida > Cupressales > Cupressaceae > Cupressus > Cupressus sempervirens. The sequence continues at coordinate 719,389,453 of CM053790.1, read as the reverse complement.
GAAGAGGAGTGGGCTGGCTCGCTTGGGTCCTTCTTCTGAGCTTCTTTGACAAAATATTGATCTTTTACATCTCTCTGATGTCAAACCTCTCAATGGGCTCTTTACTTGGAACAATCGAAGGGTTGGAAATGATGCTATCTCAGAATGCTTGGACAAGTTCCTTGTTCCTTTCTTTTGGAATTTTGGCTCTCTTTCGCTCTCTTCTGAAATTCTTGATTGGAGAGGTTCTGACCACTGGCCTATTAAGCTCACAAATAGTTATGTTGTTGTCCCCAAGAAGCCTCCCTTTAAGTTCCAGTTGATGTGGCTTCGAGACTCTTCTCTTCATGACTTAATGGCTCACTGGTGGAGACAGGGAGGACTTGCCTATGGCACTGCTATGTTCTCCTTCTCTAAAAAACTTCAATATGTTAAAAGGAAGTTGAAGCATTGGAACAGGAATTGTTTTGGTAATCTCCATATTATGAAGAAGAGGGCTCAGGATAGTCTTGATGTTATTACCAGGCAGATTCGGGATCTGAATTTTTCAGAAGCTCTTGGCATTGCAGAATCCCGAGCTTCTGCTGATTTAGCTGAGGGGAATCTTAGAGAAGAAATTTATTGGAAACAGAAGGCTCAAGTTGACTGGCTTTAGGAAGGGGCCAAGAACATTGTATTTTTCCATAAATCTGTGCAGGCTCGATGTAACAGGAGTTACATTTCTTCTCTTGTTACTTCTGATGGGATGCGTCTGACTTCTTCTCAAGCTGTTTCCAAAGAAGCTATTCAGTTTTACTCTACTCTCTTTTCAGATGACTTACCTCTAGCAGAGATTGAGGAGAATACTATCTTGTCTTGTATTCCCTCTGTTGTGACCAGGGAGATGAATGATTCTCTTATGAGGACAATTAGTATATCTGACTTAAAGGGGGTGGTCTTCAGCTTGCAGAAGGGCAAAGCTCAAGGCTTGATGGCTTCCCTATTGAATTCTTTCAAGAATTTTGGGATATTATCAATCATGACCTTTTGGATGTGGTTCAGGAGTCCTATTCCAACAAAGAAATGCTTCGAGCCTTGAATGCTACTTTCTTAGTCCTTATTCCGAAGAAGGAAGAGGCTAATCAGTTGGACTTTTTTAGGCCCATTGCTCTTTGTAATATGGTCTATAAAATCATCACTAAGCTCCTAGCAAAGAGGCTTAAAGTTTGCCTTCCCATGGTTATCTCTAAGGAACAAGGGGGTTTTGTGGCAGGAAAACAAATTTTGGATGGCGTGGTTATTGCTTCTGAAGCTATTCACTCTGTGTACTTCCAAGGAATGTGCTATGTTTATTAAGCTTGATATGGCTAAAGCTTATGATAGAGTCAATTGGGATTTCTTGCAGAAAGTTCTTCTAGCTTTTGGCTTCAGTCAAGAATGGGTTAGATGGGTTCTTAGCTATGTTACCACTCCTTCCTTCTCGGTCCTTCTTAATGGTGAACCGATGGAGCTTTTTGGGGCTTCTAGAGGTCTTCGTCAGGGAGATCCCATCTCTCCTTATTTGTTTATTATTATGGCTAAGGGACTTGGTAGACTTATCAAGCTTCATGTTTCCCAAAATTTGATTCAAGGATGGCAATGGGAAAATGGTTTGCCCGCTCTTTCTCACCTCTAGTTTGTTGATGAGACTACCCTTGCTGGGAGAGCTCGGATTCGGGAAGCTAAAGCCTTTCGACTCACCTTGGATACTTATTTGGTTGTCTCTGGATAGAAAATTAATGACCACAAGTCCTCTATTTTTTTCTTCAACACTCTTGAGCTTATCCAACGGAGGATTGCTAATATCCTGAGATTTCAGATTGCGTCTCTCCCTCTGACTTACTTGGGGGTCCCTATTGTGGTGGGTAGACAACCTAGGCTTTTCTAGCAAAACTTGCTTGACAAACTTCGACAAAGGGTCAATCATTGGACTCACAGGTGGCTCTCTACTGCTGGTAGGGTGACACTCCTTCAATCTGTAATTCAGGCTCTTCCCATATACAAAAGCATGGTTAAAGCTGCCCTGGTGTATTTTTTTAAGGAATTTGATGCCCTCTCCTGCCAATTTCTTTGGAGTGGCAATTTGCAACATACCAAATGGAGCCTCATCAATTGGGATAGTGTTTGCAGGCCAAAAAAAGAAGGAGCCCTTGGCCTTCAGTCTACTATCTTGTGCAGTCAAGCTCTTGCTGCCAAGCTCTATTGGCGTTGGTGTACTAGTCAGTCTTAGCTTTGGGCTCGTATCCTATCACACAAGTATTTACCTGGTGTTGATCCTTCAGATATTTCTAAGTTTTCTCTTAGAGGGAAGAGGCTCTATGGTGTGGAATACCCTCAAGATTGGCGCTCACCTAGTGAAGAGAAGTTTATTTTGGATCTGCAACAGAGACACTGAGGCTCTATTTTGGAATGATTCTTGGAATGGGCATCCTCCTCTCCTATCCTCTCATCCTCACTTGCAGGCTCTATGTGATTCTTTCCTTTCTACTGGATGGAATAAGGTGGCTCATTATAAGGAGGCTTTTAACCCGGGCTTTGCTGTGGGTTATAGATGGAAGAATTCTTCTGATTGGCCTCTGGGTGGCTCACTGGGAGATTGGTTGAAACTATCACAAATATTGGCTTCTAGGGAGTGCAGCTCATTGCAGGAACCTGATGTTTTGGCTTGGGGAGGTGCTTCTTCTGGCAAGTATTTTGTTTCTTCTAGGTACCTTGCGTTGACAAAGCAACTTTTTGGTGAGGTGGAGGTCTCTTGGTGGAAAAAAGTTTGGAATAGTTTTTCATGGCCTAAGTGTAACTTTTTCCTCTGGATTTTGGTTTACAATCGTTGTCTTATTTGGGATAATCTCTGCAAGCGAGGCTTTCAGGGGCCTTCCATCTGTGTTCTCTGCCGCAATAGTGAAGAGACTGTATCTCACCTTTTTTTCCAGTGCCCCTTTATCAAACAGATTTGGCACTTCTGGTGGAGTGTGTGGGGATGCACGTTCTGACGTGTTTCCTCTTTGTCTAAATTCTGGGACCGTTTGGGCCATTCCCCTTCCACGACTTCTTCTTTTCAAGTTGCTTGGGCTATCGGCCCTTCCCTTATTTTATGGCATGTTTGTCTTGAGAGGAATCAGAGGATCTTTCATGATTTGCAGTTTGAGATCAAGCACCTGCGGGTGAAAATTGTTAATTCTCTTCAAGAAACACTCCTAGCTAAATGTGACATCAGTGGGGGTTTGGATCCTCCTGATGTCGGTATTTACTCACACTTTTCCTTTCCTCTTCAGGGTTGCACTCCCTCGTTCCCCCACACCCGCTTTGGGAATAGAGCTAAGCAACACTCTCAGCTTGTTAATCGTCAGGGACATTGATCTCCTCCAGCGGTGGGCACTCTTAAAATCAACACTGATGGTTCTTCTCGGAAAAATCCTGGTCCGGTTGGTATTGGGGGAGTTGGACGTGATAGTTCTGGTGATATTCAGTTTCTGTTTTCTATATACAAGGGTTACCATACTAATAACCTCATGGAAGCCCTCACTATCTTGGTTGCAATGGAACACTGTTGTCAACTTGGCTGGAAAAGAATCATCTGTGAGACTGACTCACAAGTGGTTGTGAACTTATTGCATAATAGGAACCTTGTGCATTTAGATTGGCATTTGGCTCTGGTTATTCAGCAGATCATTCAGTTATGCAATTTTTTGGATTCTGTGTCTTTTGTGCATATCTCTCGTGAGTGGAACAGTGTGGCTGATTGTCTGGCTAAATGGGCCCCTGAGCAAGAGCCGGCTTGGAATATTCTTGATCATAGGATGCTTCCCCTTGATTTATCTCAGATGTTGGTTCAACTTGTGGACCAAGATAAAGCTATATAGTTTTCTTTGTTTCTCATGTTGTTCTTCTCTCTTTGATATTCAATAAAAATTTTACCTTTCTTTTAGTTTTTCAAAAAAAGATTAAACTATATAAGATTGATTTGCATAAATGTGAACATTTTTCTTTTGCATAATGTGAACATTTTTCTTCTACAGTTATCTTATTCTGATAATAATACAGAAATATGATCCAAATAAATCATACACAATTCAATCCAGAAGCATAACAAGTTAAAACCTGTGTCTTCATTTTCCTCTGATGGTTAGTTTGCATTAAGCTTCACATCATACTGCCTCCTAAAACTAAATTGACATCAACGTATACAAGTCAAGGATTTCCCCGATTACATCGGATTCCCTACAGATTCATATTCCCGTGGGCCGAATGCAAACAAAGCCCCACTTTCACCAAGGGGCAAAGGGCAACTCAAATCATAAATATTAAAAACCAAACAGAATCGCTATTTCTATTTTTGATAAGTCAGTATACGAAAACGGGGTCTTCTTTGTTGATGTTTACACCTGTTATTCAATTGTAATTTTTTCTTGTTTGAAGAGAACAAGCCAAGGGAAAAATATGTTAAAGAGTACAATTATCCTGTTGCTTTCGTGAAGCCTAGCCTCCTCTCACAAATCAAATAATAATAATTTGTAGTCTCGATGCATAATCACGGGTGAACTCGAGATCTTTCACAAAGGAGGAGAGACAAAAAGAAGCTAGGATGAAACCAATTTAAAAATGGAATTGATTAATGGCAGTGATGTTTCCACCTGAAATAGTACTGAAACATAGGCTACCAGGAAAATCAAAGCGCAATGCACTTTAGCGTGGAACACATAAACCATACGGATGGTGGACCCATATAATGCTACACTGTAGGTGGGCTTGGGTTGGCTTTTTTTTTTCCCCCTGGTCGCCTGTGAGTTGATGTGGCCTCTTAGGATTCTATATTTTGAAACGGACCAAGCATATATAACATGAAATGAAAGTTACAGCCTTTGAAATCATCATCTTGCAGATTTTGTATATGCTTTCGTGAAGGTGAAGAAAAATAAGGCCTAGCTAATGAGAATTTGCTCAATTTTGAACATTTGCAGTCAACTGCAATATTTATATACACTACCCTGGCCATGAAGCGCTATACTGGGCATCTAAAACTTAATTCCACTAGTTAAGATGACAAATGCACGGAATATTGGGCTCTATTGGCAATCTATTAAAGTGTAAGTTGTCGTCTAAAAGCCCATGCAATCAAACTCTATTGGCAATCTATTAAAGTGTAAGTTGTCGTCTAAAAGCCCATGCAATCAAACTCAGAAATAGCAATTTACAACTCACACTGTTTTATTCTTCAGAGATCTCACATCCTGATGATGGATCACAGAATGTGATCCAAAAAGTTGATGAAAAACCTCATGCTATTGAATATGAAACAGCAACTTACTACTCTATGGATTGAGGAAATCTGATACCATTAGTCTTATGACAATGGTCATAGCGCTAATGTTAATGCTCAAGACTTTGAAAATGAATTACAAACTTTTAAAGTAGAAGTCGATGAATTTTATGAGATAGGGTTGTTATAACACAACACCACGCATGGTGGCCAGAAGCTGGAGGAGGGTACCCAAGATGGAATTTTTACTCGGTATGCCTGTCACGGGCATTTTAGGATTAAGTGTCCAAAGCTCAGTTAGTAGCAATGACAAATGGTTTCAACAAGAAACAGGAAAGGGGTTGCAAAAGGTTGCTGGCAGTGAACAGTTCTATTATAAATTAATATATATTGAAAAATATATGCAAAAGTAATGATACTAAATGCATTAATTTTCACATTTTTGAATTTTTCACATCAAAGACATGAATGACAGTTTAAAAATCCAAATTCCAACCAGTCTTAGTGCAAGAAGTTTACACTTTTAATTTGAGTTAATTAGATTTCCACAATCTATAGTAATGCTTTCAAATTTCTGGATTTGATTGTGTATAGTTTTTTATCATCAACGTTTCGGATCATACTACATGATCCATCATCAGGATGCTAGAAAGAAAAGAACATGATCAATAAAACAAAATCTTTTAATTTAATCGATAAAACAAAAACTACATTAAAGCAATGACAAATTTCTTTGCTTGGGATTCCATATCCATACGTCACTGGAATATTACATATGATACTGACTTAATATAGACATCCAAACTAGTATTGCGTTTATTAATGATAAAGAATATATAGTAGGTACAACATTTGCCACATGTCATAATAGTAGGCATTAGAATTCCACAGTATATAAGAATTAGAGTGCGTGTTTCTGGATTCAACTGTGCAGATTTAATTTGCATCAACATTTTGGATCATACTCAATAATCCATCATCAGGACAAGATTCGATGATAGATCATTTCATTGAGAATGGTCCAAAATGTGTCATAATGTCGTAATATGGAAATGCACAAAATTTGAGAAACAAATGAAATATAAGAAATCATCGCTGAGCCCCAGAACATCAACAGTATGCAGAACCCTTTAAAGCTTACTGCTCTACCTCTTCTCTGTTCAGTCGAAAGACCCTTAGCATCCTGCAGAACAATCCCGGTCTACAACTCGTTGATGTTGTCACCCATTAACCTCTCCTAATATCACATTCTACCATTTGACTTTGGCTGAACAATCAGCAGAGCTACTGATTGAAATAAAAATAATGACTTAAATCAACAAATACCAAATCTTCTGCCTTCTGATGGCTAGCCTACGATGCTTCATCAAATGTATCAAAGCATAATCACTCCCAACGACAAGGAAGCAGACGAGAAACAGAAGGGAAACATAAAAGCAAATAGATGGTTAGTTTTCATGTAAAATATTGGCCGAAGTATTCTGTCAATAAAAATCAATTTTAGGTACAGTGCCATGTAAAATTTGCAGGCAATACAATGCAAAGGTATAAAACAGGTGAAGACATATGTCATAGTGATGCCATTGCCTCCGCAATTGTAGAGAATATGTCATCCATTAAATGGGGATTTTCTTCCCAGAAGAAAATATTCAGTTTTGTAGTTCCAAAAACAATTCAACCATCATCAGCAATATACTTTATGACTGACCTGAAAAATTGTTATTCATAATGCGTGTTGCAGTGATTGTCCAAAAACATTTTTGCTCGGCCTATGATTGTCAATTTGAGCTGTCTTTCCCAGATCTGCAAATTTATCCATACCTTTTTGAGGCATACAGAATATTTTTGTGCATAGATTCGCCAGCAGCGACAAATAATCATGTTCTTGATCAGATGTGAGGCAAACATTTCCTACCTGAACCTATCAAACATTATATCATTTTCTCATCTGAGAGTATTGTCATTTGTTCCTGCAACGAAATATGTGCCACTCATTCATTGTTAACCCTTCAAAATTTCAATTGCATTGTATTACAAATAGAACAGGTAGAATATTACATTACAGAGGCACGCAACAGGAGTATGAGGTTTTCTCCATGGAGTTTTCCTCAAACAAAACATCAAACTCCTCTGCAAACACTTTAATCCTTGACACAATTTAACTACTTTCCAAATCTTTGGAAGCATTGACAGCAACAATTGAAGAAGGTGAAGAAACCAGAGAATCCATTTCAGAATCCACCGTCATTGTTTGAGACAGGCCATTTTCATCCATGAGAGCTTGTAGAGTTCTGGGAATTGGAGGTGTCAAAACATCAACAATCCCTTCTAATATCTTCACAATAGTGCCCATTGAAGGTCTTGAGTCCTCATCATCCTGAATGCACCAGATAGCCACCATTGATGCCCGTCTAACTTCTTCTTCATCAATGCCCATAGCCAGATGATTATCTACAAGCTCCAGAATGTTTCCCACACTGACTTGCTTGGCTGCCCAGGGCGGAAAGAACCATTTTTCTGATTCTACATTGCTAGTCTCAATATTTCTGCGACCACCTATAATCTCCAGCAATGTCATTCCAAAGCTGTAGACATCAGCCTTGGCAGTAATTGGAAGTCCAGATATCCATTCTGGAGCTAGATAGCCTCTGGTACCGCGCATTGTTGTCAGAACCCGGCTAAAGTCCCTGCCAACAAGTTTTGCTAGCCCGAAATCTGATACTTTGGCATTAAAATCTGCATCAAGAAGAATATTCTCTGGTTTGATATCACAATGAATGATACAATCCCTGCATTCTTCATGCAAATATGCTAATGCGCGGGCTGTCCCTAGTGCAATTCGATAGCGTATATCCCAACCCAGAACATTTTGCTGCTCTTTAAACAAGAATGTATTCAAAGACCCATTGGGCATGTAATCATAGACCAACAATCTCTTGTCACCCTCAGAGCAAAAGCCTCTAAGCCGAACAAGATTCACATGCTGAATGGTACCAATGGTGCTGACCTCCATTCTAAACTGTTTCTCTCCACCTTCTGGTCTCTCCAATTTCTTAACTGCAATAGGTATTGAACCAGACAGGACACCCTTGTAAACAGATCCAAACCCTCCAGAACCCAACTTCTCAGAAAAGTTTCTCGTGGCCATCTGTAGATCCCTGTAGGTAAACATGGTCAGAGTAGTTCCATGGAAACTTTCGGCAGTGTGCTTAGCCTTTCTCCATCGTTTCCAACACAGCAAATTCAGAAACACAATAATAGTGAATGCACCAAAACCAGAAAGTGCACCAATCAACACACTAGAATTCACTTTCCTCTTGGAAAAATGTTTCTTAGGCAATTCACAAGCAGGAACACGAACATACAGCGGAGCACTATTCCTACTACAAGTGCCATCACCAGGGTTCCCATTGTCATTATCTTCATCAGCGGAACAATTTCTCAAATTCCATAGATCACCCCACAATATCCTACATTCATTGAAATCCTTTCTATATGCATACCCTATACAAGAACAATTATCCAAACATGGTACCCTACATGAATCCACTGAAACGCCGCCACTTATTAAAACAGTACTATTATTATCCCCAACAACGTCGACATTACCAAACTCATAAAACGTATCAGTTTTACACTGTAAGGGGCTACTCCTAACACAACCCCCGGACCAATCTTGAGAATCCCAAGCCTGTGGAAACCTAGGTTTAAAACCCTCAAGACACTTACAAAAGTCAGAATTATTGACATTTTCACTATCATCGCAAACCCCATTAGGCCCACAAAGCCCATAAACCATACAATTCCCTCTGGGTTCTTGCCAAAACATGTTCCAAGCATTTGCCTGATTAGTCCAAGTATACTGCTTGATTTCACCAAAGTTATCTACTGCAAACCTAGACATTACATTAGATTTGGGCAAAACTGTGTAAGTAAAATACCCGTCAGATGAGTTGGGGTTCACAAAGCTGAAATTGTAGATGTATTTGACGGTCATTTCTGGTATGAACATGAAGCTGTTGCCCATCCATTTGCCGCTGCTCCAGTAAGGAATGGATTTCCGCCATACTAGCTGGAATTCGCTAAATTTCTCAGAATTGATGTCATTTTCCTCCAAATTTAACCGCAGACTAAAATCTCCGGGCGCCGGGTTTCTTAGGGTTTTCCATGAAGTGAGAAACTTTCCATAACTGATCTTCATTCCCGGGAGCCACGTGTCCGCTGGACTGTCGAAGCTTTCCCAAACCACAATGTCACCTGTATTTTTCTTCCTCTTCTTAGTATTACTGTCGTCCGCCAACAAAACCAGGTTGCCGGAATCTAAAATTACGGCGCTAGAAGCCCTCAGGAGATTTCCAGTTTCCCAAACAGAGGTGTTATCGGCCTCCAAAACTGCCAAGGTGCCACTTTCTGTAAATTTCAGGGCCGCAAAACTGCTGACGGGCTGCTCCCTATTGGCTACCCAAACAACAGTTCTGGGAGTGACTTGGGCATACCAGATGCCGATATACCATTTGTTGTTGTTACCGGGACTGAAGAATCCACTCTCAAATTGCCCATTTTGGGAAACAATTGTCTGGCTCCCGGCAAGTCCAGGCCCGAGATTTATAGTATCATCCGCTCCAACGAGGACCGCAAAGATGGCGGCTAAAACCCAATGCAGATGAGAATATCTGCATTTTTTCTGCATTTCTGATTGGTGCGGGCTTTTCTCAGGTCCTCCTTGCCATGAATTTGAAGCACATAAATTTCAAGTTTCTATAGCATTAATTTTGAAAACCCTCTGAATCTAAAGATGTTGAAGAGTTCGGTGTCTCTTTAGTGGTCCAGGGACCGAATCCGAAGCAAACGTTTATATTAAAAAAGTCTGTGTGAGGGAGGAACTCGCAGTGCAAAAAGTAAACCCATAAGCAGTATAGGCGGCTAACTGTACACACTATGCTGTTCAAGTAAACCCATAAGCAGTATAGGCGGCTAACTGTACTGTACACACTATGCTGTTCACATGACAACATACGCTGCAATTTCTTTTCATACCATTTTTCTCTCGTGACGTTTTTTATTTTTATTATCTTTTCTATAGTGGCTCTGTAATGATTGTGTAATTTTCAATTTGTAAAACTTAGGTCATGGTCTCATGGGGACTATCTAACATATCCTGACCCAAGAAAATTGGTATAGGCGGTGAGTCTTTTACGATGAGATTTCCTTGATTTTACACGAGACACGCAAATATCCAACAGAGTAAAATATCTTGGTCCAAGAAAATAAAAGTGTCTTTTCCTTGGTTTTATAGGAGTAGGTGAGATTCTCTTTATCAAAATTTCCTTGATTTTATAGTATGTGTATTGTTAAATTTTAAAATCAGCCTTATTTTAATATTACTTAGTGTCAACTATGTTTATAAATTTAAATATTTTTTATTAATATTTAATAATTTTATTTTTAGTAATTGTAATTTCAATATTTCTCAATTATAATTTGTTTAGAATTATTAATTAATAATTGTATTTTGAAGATGTAATATGTACGCAGAGATTCTCATTAAAGAAAGTACCATAAAGTTAAGAGGACAAGTTTTTGTGGTGGTTGTCAAGGGTAAAGATGAAAGAAAGGTGATAAGGTTTGTGTAATACACAGTTTATTCTTGTTCTGGTTTATAAGTGCCATGATGTGCTATGATTGGTATCCACTATGCACAATAGGTTGGTGTAGATAGCTCAATGCATATGCATAATAAGGTGACTAATCTTTCATTAAATAACTTATTCAAATAGGGAGGCTTGTTTAATTATCAACCAGGGACATATATACTTGAATGATGTTGGCATTGCATGTGCAACCAAGAATTTCCTGACCTACCTATTGTAGACACCTAAAAACCTTTAGAAAATAAAGTATTTTTATTTTTTGAAAAAGTTTCTGATGACATCATCATTTATTAATTAATTAATTATTTAATTAATTTATTTATTTTTATGCCATTAAATCCCTTTATCTTAATTAAAAATATTTAATTAAGGAATCCCTCCCAAAAATGTTTAAATCTTATTTAAACATTATTTATTTAATAAATTGACCAAAAAACCCAAAATAAATAAAAAATTTATTTTTTGCCCAAAATTTGGCCAATTTCCTTAAGACCACTAACCTCTTCCAAAATCTTCTAATCCTTCTTTAATTTTGATTAAAGGCTAATCCCATCATTTCCTACCCCTAATCCCAACTCAAAATATTTAATTAAGATTAAATATTAATCCTCATGTTTATTAAAAAAGTTTTAATAAATATCTCCTCAACCCAAACCCTTGAAATAAATAAAACTTTATTTATTTCCTAAAAATCTAATTTATCCTCATCCTAAGAAGTTCTAGACTCTTCTAGAAAGTCTTCATCCTCATCCTAGGAAATTCTAGACTATTCTAGAAAGTCTTTATCCTCATCCAAAGTCTAGACTCTTCTAGAAGATGTCTTTAAACCTAATCCTAATCCCCTCCTAACCTTGTCACATTCCCTAAACATGGGTTAAGAATTACTAACCCAAGCCAAAGTTAACAAATATCTCCTCCTTCACCCACCCTCATTAAATGCCATCCACTTGCCTATCCTTAAGCTAATCCTAAACCATCCTAATCCATCCTCTAATCATTTGCACAAGCCTAAGGAAGATTAAAACCTTCCTAATCAAGTCCAAGTCGAAATTGCTCTCATCACCCTCAAAATATCTCAACCATAAAACTTTATGAAGCCCACTAGGCCATAAATGACTCTTCCAAGCCCTTTTATTGCTCTTACAAGTCATAAATGTTCTTACAAAGAACTTATGAAGGGTCTTTATGAAGATTTTATCCCTTGAGCCTCCTTTGTTGATTCATCCTTCCCCTTTCCTCCATCCTCTCACCATGTGACATGTGTCACTCTTTGATTGGCTGTAAGGAAGCACAATCCATGTGCTCTCCTCTCATGCAATCTAAGCCCTCCATGAGCTTTTTCCCATCCTTGCATCTTAGCCCTCAATCCCTCAAGCCTCTTGCCTATAAATTGGATCCTTCCCCTTTACAAAATAACACAATCCATGAAGTAAAGTCATAATGCCATTTTGAGAAGCCATTTTACATCAAAACCATACACTCACACCCAAATTCCAACTCCATTTGAAGCCCTTTTTGAAGCATAAGCTTGAGCATACATCCTATCTATTTAGACAAAGCTACTCAACAAGAGAGCTTCTCATTGAGAGAGCCCATTAATGGCTCATATTCTCAATTGAGAGTTCATCTTAGTCTATCTTGAAGTTTATGAATTTTGTTTAGTTTGTAGAAGCTTTATTTAAATTTGGTTTCTATTAGCATACTAACATTGCTCATATACATTTTGGCACACCCGGTGGGACCCCGCATGGGTCATCTTCATTAGCTTTTTTAGTCAAGTTTTGTATGTTATTTGCTGATTTTGGCTAATTTTTCTTATTTTTGTGATTGGTAGGATTGTATAAATTGGTTTTGTAGGTCCACATGAGCATGAAGAAGACAAAGGAACTCATAATCTATCTCATAGTGTTTGCAGATTTTTCAAGCTTATAGGTGGACAAAGAACTTGAAATTCTTCTTCCTCTTCTTGTCTATATTCTTCTTATTCCATCTACTTCTTCTTCTTCTTGTGGGAGATCTTGGCCATTTTTTTTTTAAGGAAGCAAAATCATACACACTTCTTTTTAGTGCTTAAAATGAACCCCCAAATCATACTTAAATCCATTGAAAAATTAAAAATTTGCAAGAAAGAAAAAATCTTTTAACAAGTGAAACTAAACCAATCTAATCATTTGCATCCTTGCAACATCAAGGTTTTAGATGCATTCATGCAAAATTAGGAACACTTCATTTTTGGAAATTTAAAAAGAACTTCAAGTTTCCATTTCAAAAGGTTCAAAATCAACACTAAGTGCACACTAAAGTTCTTTTAAAAAATCTCATGAAAACTAAGAGTCCTAAATGGTTGCCAAAAATTGTCCTAAAAGCTTTGTTATTTGTTCCAAACAAATGTCTTATTGCAAAATCTTGAATGTTTCTTAAGATTTTCATGCATCAAAACAATCTAGGAATATCATTTTTGGGCTTAAAATATGCAAACTAGAACACAAAATCTTGAATGAAAACCAAAGTCCAAAGAGTCATTTTCACTTTTTGAGTCCAAAACAATCTTGAATGATCTAAGGTTAAAACAAAGCACTTCAAAGTTCTTAAAACAACACACAAAATCTCAATCTTGAATGCTCAAAAGAAAACACTTGAATGTTTAACCACTTTTCTTTGAATGCATGTTGCTAAAATCACTCTTGAATGCCATGGATTAAAATCAAATTTTTCTTGAATGCATGATTAAAACAACAAATCCAATCTTGAATTCTAAGGATCAATTAACCATTGCAATATCAAACACTTCATTTGGAGCTTCTAAAAATTGAACAAAACAAATCTCTTTTCCACATGCAATCTAGGTAAAGTTTGATTTTTGGACATTTAAGAAACCTTGTTAAGTTAAAATACAAATTTGCAAAAATCAATTTGAGTAGTTCCTTGGACTCACCTCTTTTCTAATCACCCATCAAATATTAACCATTGGTTGCAATCTCAGCGTCATTTATGGGGATGGGTCTACTTGAAAAAGGTGTTAAATGTTCCACAATCTAACTCACTCACTTGGTCTTTGAATGTTTGCTTTAACTTTATCAAAATTCTTAAATGATCAAAACTCTAGATTAAATCGATCACACTTCAAGTTTGGGCACTAAAATTGAACAACAACTGACGTGGAGAGCCTCCGGGCACGCGCTTGAAATCGAATCTCACACACCTTTGTTTTGGGCTTAAAATAAACTCACACTCAATCTTGAATGCCTTAAAGAAAAATCAATCGATACTTGACGTGGAGGGCCTCTGGGTGCACGGGTTTACCTTCTTGTTGACCCTAACTCTTCTTCTTGTTCGCATTTTTCGATCAATTTTATTTTTGTCGATGCTTCAAAGTTGGAATAAACATTGTATCTTAAACATGAGTGCTTGCAAAGTCTAGATCAGAAAACTTAAGCGTCAGTTGGTAAAAGAACAAGCGTGTTTTTTAGCCCAAGATCATCCAAGTCTTTTCTCCCCTTGTCGTCTTTCGAGGCCATCTTGGGTGCATAAGATTAGGATCCAAAATCTTGTCTTAGCTTTTTAGGAGGCCTGCTTGGGGATTTCATCACCCCTTGGGACAACCTCAACTCCAGCGTTCCGACGGAGTATAAAGATCGGGAGGTGAATCCAAAGACACCTCTCTTGGGATCAAAATTTTGTTACTCGGGCTAAGCCTCAAAGAACTTTATACCCTTGAGAAGTGAAAGAGGAGAAGTGGGTTACCGCTCCTCTCGGCTGTGTGATATCTTTTTGGTTTCATCTACAGATTTGGGCCTCACGTACCTTGTGTATATTGATGACTCCCTAGCTAAACCAAATTTCATCCTTGTAGAAAGCTTCCTAAGATGTTGGTGTGTTTGCTGTGCTTGCTCAAAACTTTTGTCTGCTTGTTTGTTCATAGCTTTTGAATGAATGTTTGCCAATTTTGGTCGAAATCCTAGAAAAGCATAAATATCCCAAATCAAGGCATACTTAGCGTAGTCACTACCTTATCAAAAAATCATCCAAGCTCCCCCGATGCAACCGAATCTATCTAGTTCTTTTCCTTAGAACAATCCCAAATTCAAAGTCCATCCAAATCATCCCCCCAGCCAGCTAGCAACCCAATCCAAAATCACCCAAGCCTTTAAAGAGTTGTTGTCACTTTGCTAGATTTTGCTATCCAATCAATCCTACCAATCAACCAATCTCACCAAGGTTATCCCTTTGATAGAGCATTGTCTAGGGTAATCCAACTTTGTCACTTGTATCCTTGAGCTAAAGGTTGGGATCCACAAGTGGTCAATCTCATGTCATGCCATAGGATCACTAGTCTATCCTTAAGTTGACACAATCTCCACCAATCCAGTGCATAGGAAAGCAAAACTCTCACTTTTTGACAGCATGCCCTTGAAGTCTTCCATCCACAGGAAAGCCAAAAATCTCCAGCCAATCCTCCTTAGGTCTGTCATGCAACTTTGACTCTCCCTAGGAAATCTTTCATCAGCCAATCCAAAATCTATGCTTAATCCAGATCCAACAATGAGCTTCCGTGTTCATCCATATGCAAGACCCCATCCCCATCAAACTCATCATCAAAGCATGAAGTACCAATCCTATCATGATGTGTTTGGTCGCATTGTCCTTGCTCCTGCCACCTTCTATTCCAATGATGATGAAAATCTTGTTGACTATGACGGGTATATTGAAAGCCTTAGAAACATTCCCCCAAGCATCCCCCAAAATCTAAGAGTTATTCCAAACTATCTAGTCATGCCATCTGATATTCTAGCTTCCCCTCCATCACCCCATCAACCAAGCTTCCAATCTTCCACCCCCATCACACTAGCTATTCCTATCAATCCACCTCCACCTTCGACACACGAGTCTCCAAGGAATCTCCTAGAGGAAATACAAGAAAAGTTGCCTCCAACAGTCGATAAGCCATGTCATCTAATCCAACCATGTGAAGTAGTCAGTGATGAAGCTTCCCCATCTATAATATCACCTCCATCTCCCATAGCTATCATCCCCATACCATCCATCAAATTGCTTAAAATCCTTCCACTTCCCGCAAGCATCAAAATCCCACCACCTATCAAATCCCTCCAAATCCTATCCACATTGCCCCCAAGCATTTCCCAAATCTCTCATAATGACCCTTATGCATCCATCTTCTACTCACCCATCTCCACTACTGAATCTCCCATCTATCCATCCGCTGCCTTTGAAGAATCCATCCCTTCACCTCCTATCGCACCATCCACTCCAAACCAATCCTATCAAGATCCTGCCCAAAAGCATGTTGACATCCCCCAAAGCATAAATGAAGATATCATCGTACCATGTCTTCCATCCATAGTGCAGTCACCATCTCCTCCATCTCCAAAACCTCAAGCCATATCTCCTCCACTACAAGATATCTTGTCATCCCACCAGCTACATCAAGATCCTATCCTTCCATCTCCCCCGCTCCATGCTTCCATCTTACCACCTATCCAAGCTATTCCACCATCTATAATCTACCCTCTTGGTTCACTTACATTCATCCATGGTGGCCCTCTCTCAGCAGAAGAATTAAGAACAATATCTCCCCATTGCAATACACCTAATAAATCACTTCTACCATTTTTTGCAAGAAAAAAGTTTCTTCGGCTTGTTCAAATGCTCAATCGATGGCATTATCAAGGTCAAGGTTTAGGACCACAAGAGCAAGGAATCAGAGAGCCTATTATTGCACAAAAAAATCTAGGATTTCATGGTCTTGGATATGTATCCAAAGGCTCACCATCTAAAGGTGTTGGTACACCACACCCCCAAACCAAGCCTATCTCCAAGCCCACCATGCCAGCCTCCCATCACTCCTTCAAGAAATCTTATGTCATCCCCCCTCCACCATCTTTGCAACCCAAAACAACCTACCATATCCCCCCTTCATCCGCTACATCCATTTTGGGTTCCTATGTCCCAAAATCTACCATCCTCCATCCTCCTATTAGCCATCATAAAAATCCTACTCCATCCATTCCTATGCAAGATCAACAAAGGCACATATCAAGGCACATCATCCATCATCATCCCCCTACATGCTCTTTCATATCCTCTCCATCTCACAAAGCTTCTCCTAACCATCTTCCCAAAACTTACCACAACAATGTAAATGCCAACTTCAAAATGCATAAAGCTAAAAATCCACATCCTAGGCAATCATATGTCTATTCTAAAAGACATACTCCAAAAAGGAAAAATCCAATCAAAGAATGAAAAACAATGCAAAAGCCTATGAAAAGAAAATCCAAAACCATGTGGATCCCCAAGAAAAAAGTTGAAACCCAATGCATAATGGCATCCACCATTGCTAATCCCCCATCTAGTGACTCATGTCCCCCATCTCCTAACTCCATCTTGGGTGCCTATATCCCCAAGCACGCTTCCACAAATCCTCCATCACACCCGCATCTACCATCTATCCCCCATATGCTCTTTTCACACCTGTTCCAACATGTGCCAATGTTGCTCTTGCAAGCATCCCCATCTCATGCTCCTTTCCAGCATTTTCATCCCTCCATCTCCTACCATCAATCCCATCTAATCTGATCTATTGCATAAATCACACATCCGGTGTACCAACAGCTAGCAACAAAATTGAACATTCCAACAGCCAGTGAAAAATCCCAAAAAAGCCAAAATCATTCCAGCTAAGTCCAAAGTCAAAAAGTCAAAAAAGAAAAAAAAAATAAAGCGTCCACTGGTGAAAACTTGGCAATTCAAGCGCCTTGGACAAGTACCATGATGAAAACTTGGCAAACAAGCGTCATGCATAATCCCGCCATCCCTAGCTTAGCCTATCACCCTCATGCTTTTGGTCATCTCTTGACATCCAACTCCATCTTCCAATCTATCCACCTATCCTCCATCCTCCAGCTTCCATCTCACACCATCCACTAATCTTATGCAGCTTCAGCCAATCATCTCAGCTATCATCCATCTCCCTAGCCCCTTCAGCTTTTTCCATCCTAGCTTCAATCCTATCACATCCATCATAAGACCTCCTTCCACATGTTATCTTCTGATTAGGGGCACTATATTCCTTGGAGATCTTTTCTTGTCCATCCTCCCTTGTCATTGGTATCTAGCTCTAGGCTATCCTCATGCAAACCCAATGTCATCTCTTTATATCCATCATAATCCTAGCTATCTACCATCCTATCCAGCCATCTCATCCTACTCCTCTAGCTATCCTTGGTCACAAAATCTCTCATCATCATTGGATGCATCCTGCCAAATCCATAACTTTCATTATCACCTCATCCTTAGCTTCTGCCTCTTGCACCAACTTGAGCCATCCCGCTATCCTCTCATCCTGAGCTTTTTATCCATCTATATCATACCTATCTTGGTCTGTTAGCTTGTACCATATCTTGATTAGCTCACTTGTAAATATCTTGGTCTATCAGCTTATACATCCTCTTTAGTTTAGTACCATTGCATCTATCCAGCGTTCGTGTCAGTTCGTCCTTGATCAGCATCTTGCACCCATCGCACATCTTGGTTAGCTATTCCAATGCATCCTTTAGCTAAATTTCCTATCACCAAAGTGTTATCTTTCTTAGTTCAGCTTGCCAGACGCATCACTCATCCAAATCCACCAGCTTAGGTGCTCTCTGATAGGTCCTTGCAGGATATAGCTTTCCTCATGTCTGATCTTGGTCCGTTAGTACCTTGTCCTACCCATCTCGTTGGCAAATGGTTCTCTTTTGGATTTTTGCTTTCTTTTGATTTGGACTCTTCCCTATTGGGTCTTCAAATATCTTTTCCAAGCAATATCCTTGTTCCCTCCTCAAGGTTGCCATGATCTTCCATATCATGGTATACTGTGAATGGGGCAATCAGAGCGTAAGGTCTTGATCATGTCTTTTGCTTGTTTTCTTTTTTGCTTGTGGGTTACCCAGTGTTGTTTCCACACTGCTTCCTATGGGATTCATGTGTCATACTGGGGCAATCCTTGCGTGTTTGTTTTGAGTCAGTTCGTCAGTCCTCTGGACGGTTGGTAAAAAGGCCTTGATGTTCTTGGTAACCCTGGCAATTAACCAACAGTCCTATAGCAAATATAGTGCTCAACTACATGGTGGTACTTCTCTTTGAAGTATCCCCCCGCTCAAATAGCTTCAATGGATTCCCTTCATCTCCATTATCCCCCATCCATATCTTACATCTGTCGCTCCTACCCCAGCTTATGCATCAGTATCTCTTTGAATCACTCCTCATGCTTAGCTTTAGGGATCCACAATCCTAGTCTTAGGGATCCACCAATCAAATCAATCCACCAAGCCTCATCTTTCGAGATCCGCAATCCTAGTCCTAGGGATCTCCGAAACCCATCTTCCGCCAATCTGACTCTTTGAAATCCTGTTGCATCAGCTTTTTTAATCCCCTCATCCTGGATTCCTTTTATAGCGCTCTGCTCCTTCATCCTCTACAATCCCTGAGATCTTAAGCTTGCTTCCTCTTGTGCCTCTGATTCTCCCTTTATCATTCTCCCGTAGTGAGAGTTTGAGCTAACCAAACCTCTTCTCTTAAGCAAATCTGAGTTTCCTTGCTCATCCGAGATTCTTGTACTTTTCAAGAAGCCATTGAGCCTCGCTTTCTCTCCTGGCCGCCTTCTTGAGGGGGCATCTCACAGTCCATTCTCTCCTCTTCTGCTCTAGCCTTGGGCATCTTATTTTCTTATCTTTGATGCCATGCCACTTGCCGCATCACATCAAAGAGGGGCAAAATGTAGACACCTAAAAACCTTTAGAAAATAAAGTATTTTTATTTTTTGAAAAAGTTTCTGATGACATCATCATTTATTAATTAATTAATTATTTAATTTATTTATTTATTTTTATGCCATTAAATCCCTTTATCTTAATTAAAAATATTTAATTAAGGAATCCCTCCCAAAAATGTTTAAATCTTATTTAAACATTATTTCCTTATTTATTAATTATTTAATTAATAAATTGACCAAAAAACCCAAAATAAATAAAAAATTTATTTTTTGCCCAAAATTTGGCCAATTTCCTTAAGACCACTAACCTCTTCCAAAATCTTCTAATCCTTCTTTAATTTTGATTAAAGGCTAATCCCATCATTTCCTACCCCTAATCCCAACTCAAAATATTTAATTAAGATTAAATATTAATCCTCATGTTTATTAAAAAAGTTTTAATAAATATCTCCTCAACCCAAACCCTTGAAATAAATAAAACTTTATTTATTTCCTAAAAATCTAATTTATCCTCATCCTAAGAAGTTCTAGACTCTTCTAGAAAGTCTTCATCCTCATCCTAGGAAATTCTAGACTATTCTAGAAAGTCTTTATCCTCATCCAAAGTCTAGACTCTTCTAGAAGATGTCTTTAAACCTAATCCTAATCCCCTCCTAACCTTGTCACATTCCCTAAACATGGGTTAAGAATTACTAACCCAAGCCAAAGTTAACAAATATCTCCTCCTTCACCCACCCTCATTAAATGCCATCCACTTGCCTATCCTTAAGCTAATCCTAAACCATCCTAATCCATCCTCTAATCATTTGCACAAGCCTAAGGAAGATTAAAACCTTCCTAATCAAGTCCAAGTCGAAATTGCTCTCATCACCCTCAAAATATCTCAACCATAAAACTTTATGAAGCCCACTAGGCCATAAATGACTCTTCCAAGCCCTTTTATTGCTCTTACAAGTCATAAATGTTCTTACAAAGCACTTATGAAGGGTCTTTATGAAGATTTTATCCCTTGAGCCTCCTTTGTTGACTCATCCTTCCCCTTTCCTCCATCCTCTCACCATGTGACATGTGTCACTCCTTGATTGGCTGTAAGGAAGTACAATCCATGTGCTCTCCTCTCATGCAATCTAAGCCCTCCATGAGCTTTTTCCCATCCTTGCATCTTAGCCCTCAATCCCTCAAGCCTCTTGCCTATAAATTGGATCCTTCCCCTTTACAAAATAACACAATCCATGAAGTAAAGTCATAATGCCATTTTGAGAAGCCATTTTACATCAAAACCATACACTCACACCCAAATTCCAACTCCATTTGAAGCCCTTTTTGAAGCATAAGCTTGAGCATACATCCTATCTATTTAGACAAAGCTACTCAACAAGAGAGCTTCTCATTGAGAGAGCCCATTAATGGCTCATATTCTCAATTGAGAGTTCATCTTAGTCTATCTTGAAGTTTATGAATTTTGTTTAGTTTGTAGAAGCTTTATTTAAATTTGGTTTCTATTAGCATACTAACATTGCTCATATACACCTATCAACATGTGCAAAGAAACCTAACTAAATTTGACAACTAGTTGAAATAAAAGCTATGTTTAAGAGAGACCATATCTAAACAATAATGGTTGCAAGTAAATTAGTAACAAGACATATGTAGTGGTTGCATGCAAACTTGAATAACTCACTATTATAGTCCAGTCCTACTTCTAACCATTACCTACATCAACCAATTACTTTAGCTTAAGAACATAAAACATAATCGTAGTTGTGATATTGCTATCAGGATTTAATTGTGTGATTTTGAGTCAAACTCATTGACCTATGTTTCATGAGTAGTGATTTAACATGAATCCATCTCTCATGAGAATAAATGGAACACTTAACACTCATTAGATCTAGGTGATGCTCACAGGGGTGAAGCATCGATACTTCAATGAGTTTGACTCAAAATCACACAGTTAAATCCTGATAGCAATATCATAATTTGACTTGTTGTGGAAATTATCTCCTACTTACTAATAATTGTACTTATTTTCATGAGAGTGTAGATTAATCTAACTACTACTCTAATAATTGAAACTAACCTACACACATATTTACTCTACCTCAAATGGCTCTTGTTTAAGGATATGTAACCTTAGATGTACAAAAACTTTAACTTGACATGGCATTCAATCATTTGCTTTATTTATTTGATAGTAGTACATTATAATGGCAAGAAATCTAATTATTATGAGATTAGGTAAAAATCTAACATGACCATATATAATTATGAATCCCCATCTCTTGACCAAATTGGACTTGATCAACAACCTAGAAGAGTGGGCCTAATTACATCCAATTTGTGTATAGAAGGCATATGTCACACCTCTCTCTAACTGATGGTGACATATTCTTCTACTAATTGGAAATCAAAAAACATTTAATCTATAGAAGTTAGAGTCCTAAGTCCAACTTTATCATTATGTGCACAATGTGAGAACATTCAAGAACTTGTAAATATAGCTATGTATAATGATGGTAGTTCTATGACTTCTTCAAGATAAAGCAAACACAAATCCCAACAACCACGTCATTTGGTATCTTTAACATTTTCTACATGGGACCTATAATAAAATCATTGACTAGTATAGTTGCGGGTCAATCACTACTCCTTGAGTTGTGGGTTGGCTTCAAGAAGCAAGCATCCACCCACATTTACTCATTCATAAAATTATTGTAACATGAATACTCTCTCTCTCTCTCTCTCTCTCTCTCTCTCTCTCTCTCTCTCTATGGGTGGGTGGGTAGGTGTAATTACAATAAAAAATCAAGATAACAATTTAACTATATGATCTTAGATTGCAAGAACTTCAATTTAATGATGGTTTAGCACCATTTTAGTGAGATTTAATGCTACTTGCATTTAATTCATATTTTTCCATGTAGTGCCTACCCTCGTTCACATCTTCTCTGGACATATTATTGCTATTGTTATCAGACTTTGATGGACTAGTACTATGTAGATGGATTAGTGGTATTGTTTTGACACTATCAGACATTATGTTATGGATTCAGTTATTATATGATGAGATCATTTAGACTTCATGTAGTGCCTGCCCCTAGTTTACATTTTCGAGCTACATTTCTGATATCATTGCCAAACTCTTTTAGGCCAATTTATGTTTGATGATTAGTATTATTATTTTAGATATTATCAGATGTTGTTTTACACTCAGTTTATTATATGATGAGATTACTTGTTACTCTATATTTCATGCATGTATGATGATTATTCAATGGTTTCAATTATCGATGATGATTAGTTAGATGGTTTATTATTCCATGTGCTTCTTATGGATACTTACCCCATACTGCATGTGTATGGTGTGCGTTTGTTTTATTTATGTATGGTGTTTCTGATGTGGTTAAGGAAGGGAGTCGTAGTCACCTGCTAGTCGGGATCTACACGATGCACCACTTCCTTCCATTGTCTGTTTAGCTTAGAATATTGTGTTTGTACATGCGTGGATTTTATGCAGGTTGCAGGTACTGGGTATTGACTTCCCTGAATTATCAGGATGAGCGTACCCTATCGCACTATCTCAATGGTAAGAGAGGGGAGATAAACTCTTAAGTCCAAATCCTAAACCCTTTAGCCAATTGTCCTAATTGATAATTAGGACAAGTATCTGAGTTAAGTACCCTCCGAATGCATCAAATGATGTAATTTCGTGATTATAACCCTTTTGTATGATTTGGTATGTATTTTTCTATGATGGGTTTTCGTATGTTGCTTTATGAGTCCTTGGTGTATTTTCTATTAATTAAGTCTAATTAAAAAGATTAATTAATGATTTAATTTAATAGAGAATTATTATGATATCTTTATATTTAATTAATTAATTACTTAATAAAAGAATTAAATTTGGAGATTAAAGTTCAAAGATAAATTTAGAACAGGATAATATTTATTTAATTTAATAATAATATATTTGGAGTTCATTTTTAAATAAATGCTAAATATTATTGTTATTTAAATTAATTAAATATGTTATCAATTAAGTTCTAAAATAAATTAAAAGTTGAAAGATATTAAATTATTAAGAATTCTAGATCGCATGATCTAAACATGAGTTTAAATATGAGAATTAAATTAAAAGATTAAATTATAGAAATTAATAATGTTATTTTAATTTCTTAAAAGTGCACATAAGATTTAAGTAATAAATTAATTAAGAATAGAAGTCAAGTGGAATATTAAATAAAGTTATTTAATAATTCAACTTAATGTGCATGAAAGTTGAATGCAAAAGAATAAGAAAAGATAATAAAGGTTAATTTGGAGTTAACTGAGTTGTGCAAGGAGTCTTCTCGGGTAAACACACAATTAGTGCCCCGAATTGAGGAGAAATTGCTTATCACAACTTTGGGGGTTCATTTTTGGTATATACGAAGTTGGATGGGAATTTTTGGGAGACAATTTTTGGAAGCGAATTTCAGAAGGCTGATATCAAGAAAGTTTTCCAGAAGAAGGTTACTGAGAGGAGCGAATTCTCTTACTATTCCTGGAGATTTCATATTAGCATCAGGACTAGGTAGGGTCTTGTGCTTTGACCACTGGTAAAATTATGCAATTTGAGATTCCTGTCTTCTTCGTGAGTGTTAAAATCAAGTCTATGGGTTTCATTGCATGAATCTCTTGTTCCTTGGTTTTGTATCTACGATAGGGTATTGTTAAATTATGTTTAGAAGTAAAATAAAATTTAATTAGGAATCCTCATCTTCTAGCTTAAAGAAGACATGATTGAATTGGGAAGGGTTCGAATTTAGAAACGAAATTCTAAATTGAAAATTTGGATAGTTGGAATAGTTCTTCTATCAAAATAATGTGGAGATTAAATTATATATATATATATATATATATAGTTTAAATGAATTATAAATTCTTAACAATTTCAAAATAAATAAATTTATATTTAAAGAAAGAAATTGTTTAAAAAAAAAATCAAATTCGTTATTTTTTTTTGAAAAAAATAATATATAAATTTTTTTTTAATGTAATGGTGTGGGGGGGAGGGATTTACCCCATGCCCACCCCACTGTCGGCGTACCAACAGTACCTACGTCGCAGGTACAGCGTACCTGCTGCCGCAGGCCCTGCGTCCGCAGGACTGCAGTAGGCCGTCGGCTTATATAAGCCGACGGTTATATATTACTGATTTTATTTTTTTAACATATTTTTTTTTGTTAATTCATTTTTAAAAAATATATATATATATTATTTACAAAACAAATTTTATTATTATTTAGAATTTTAAATTAATAAAATTATAATATATTTTAATTAATAATAGTTTTATCTTTATTAATATTTAATAAATAAATATTAAATGCATTTAACATAGTTTGTAAATAATAATTTATTAATAATTTTGGATAGATTTCGATAAGTAATTAGAACAAGTAATTATTGATTAATCTAATTCAAATTAGTTTTAATTAAAGTTAATTGATAATGAATATCAAATGATTAAATGGCAGATTTGGAATATTGACTTAATGGAAGTTAATTATAGAAATGGGTTAATCGTAAGGGGAGTTATGAAAACTTAGTTACTTGAAATTCGACATTAAACTGAAACATAAACCCTACTTTAACTCAATAATATACTTTCAAATCCTATCTCTAAGACTTTGATGTTTTCTTTGTGCTTTGAGTGTTATGGGGTTGGTTTAGTGTTGACCAGTTTAGGTTGTTACCAGAGGCTTGGGGTTGTGAATGTGATGTCATGATGATTTGGTCTCGATCTTTCTTAACCCGACCATGGTAATGTGATGAAGTGCTCTAGGACATGATTGTGTTTACTGTTTGTTATTGGTTTCCAGTTTCCTTGTGTGAAACTGAGATGTATGTATTTGAGATACCTGACTTAACCATTTTCAAGTCTCGATCAGTTATATTTGATAACCATTTTTGAGTCTCGACCAGTTATACTTAGATTGTTTTTCGGTCGCTTGAAAGGACTGAAGTGTTTGTTATGTTCTTGATGATGTCATGTGTTGACTTGACCATTTTTGGAGTCATCGATCAGTATTGTAATTTACTA
Source organism: Cupressus sempervirens (assembly GCA_028749045.1). Lineage (NCBI taxonomy): Eukaryota > Viridiplantae > Streptophyta > Pinopsida > Cupressales > Cupressaceae > Cupressus > Cupressus sempervirens. The sequence goes on along the minus strand of CM053790.1, from coordinate 719,363,690 downwards.
TAGGGATACTTTCTGGTTGCTCATTAGAGAACCATTGGATTTTGTGACTTATCATTGATGCCTTCAGTTGCTGATAGAGAACTGTCGTGATCATATGATTACTATTTGATATTATCTGTTGCTCATGAAGAACTGATGTAATTTTTGTGGATTATCTTTTATGATGTTTTTCAGTTGCTTGTATAGGACTGAGGTGGTTTTATTATGATTCTTTGATTTATGATTTCATGAGCTAGGGTAGGTTATCTATGTGTAGAGTCGGGAAGTGGCTTGCAATGGGGGTCGGAGCCCTAAGAGGCTGCCTTGAGAAACCCATTGTAAGTCATTTTTAATAAGTGAAAACATTTACACTAAATGAGAGAAAATGAACCTAACAAGATAATTGTATGTTCTCTCCCATGCCTTAAGTGCTAGTACAGACTAGGATGGGGTAGAGAGAATGCTTGGTTACGACCTTGCATTCCGTAGTAGGCCTCGTCAGTACGAGAGGATACTAGTGGTCGCAGGATCAGTAGGGACTCAGGATTCCTAAGGGATTGCTCGGGTAACTTCTACATGACTTTTGCGATGACACTTTCCTGCTTTCATATTAGGTTTCCTACGTGTCTTGTGGTACCTCTGGGATTTAGATGTCGATCTTTTTAGGAACCCTTGAGTTAGCATACTTATAGGATTTCCTGGACTTAGAGAGTATTTATGATTATAGGTTTTGTTATCCTATTTGGGACTTGAGACTATCTCCTCAGTGCGGTGGGAGTGGACCATTTAGGTTCCACGCGGTCGGGTGGTAGTGCTTTTACTCTTACCATTGAGATCCGTTCCGTGGTCACCGTGGCTAGAGTTTTTCGTGATTGGCATTTACCTTCACTATGTTCTTGGATTATTATGATGGATGGTTAGATTTTATGATAGATGTTTTATCATTATGGATGTATGGATGTATCATGTATGGGAATAGTTTCATATATTTTTACTGTACTTTGTATCATGGATTTAAGGATGTTGTATCTTTATCTTTACATATGTATATTCTTTTAAGCCTTTCATACCCTGTGACATGTACAGTGGATGATTGAGCATTCCGAATTAATTTGCCAAGGAGCATTCGGAACAAATGTATATTATGGACATTGGAGTTTCTGATTATTCTTTCATATGTATGTGATAGTTGTTAGACTTAGAATTAATTAAATTTAAATGTGACTCAACGTCTTGGGATCTTTAAGAAATGTAACTTACAATGTATGTTTGTCGATGATTACATGTTATTGCTTCCACTACTATGTGTTTGATGTGTATGTTATACTTTCTTACTTTAAAATAAATAAATAAATGTTTAGAAAACTTAGTGAAACTTTAGGTTAATTCTTTTGGATCCCTTGGCGGGGCGTTACACTTCACATTTCATGTATGTATGATGATCATTATATTGTTTTCAGTTACTGCTGATGATTAGTTAGATGGTTGATTATCTTATGTGTTTTATTATGGATACTTACCCCATACTTGCATGTGTATGGTGTGCGTGTTTTCTTATTGTATGGCGTTTCTGATGTGGTTAAGGAAGGGAGTTGTAGTCACCTGCTTAGTCGGGATCTACACGATGCACCACTTCCTGCCATTGCCTGTTTAGCTTAGCACTATATATATTGTATGTACATGCATGGCTTTTCTGTAGGTTGCAGGTACCGGGTATCGACTTCCCTGAATTGCCAGGATGAGCGTACCCTATTATACTATCTCAATGATAAGAGAGGGGAGATAAATTCTCAAGTCCAAATCCCAAACCCGAAAACCATTTGTCCTAGTGAGTTAGGACAAGTATTTGAGTTGAGTACCCACTGAATGTGTCAGATGACATATTTTGTGATTTTTAATCTTTTAGACTGATTTCGTATGAATTGTCCTATGATGGGTTTTCATATTTTATCATGAAGGTCTATGGTGAATTTTCTATTAATTAAGTCTTAACAAATAGATTTAATTAATAAATTAATTATTTGAGAGATTAAATATCATGATTTTTGATATTTTGATTATGATTAATTCAAGGAGAATTAATCGAGAAATAAAAGAATTAAATTAAAAGAAAATTAGAAATTAAAATAAATAATAATTATAAAATATTAATAAATTAATAAACAAATATTAATGATAAAAGTTATAAAAATTAAAATAAAAGTTATGAAGATTAAAGTGGGAGTTATAAATATTTAAATGAAAATTAATTTAAAAAGTTATTGGAGTTATAAGTTTGCATGGGAAATAACGCAGTTCTCTATTTCTCATGTGTCAACAACACGGGGGTTAGTGCATCAATTAAGCACATGGTGTCTACAACCCTAGGGCTTATCAAAAAGGTTGGAAATAGGTCCATGCTTAGTTGGCGATGTCTTCCAGCTGGTTCTAGAAGCATTCTAGGGTTATCCGAAAGCTCTTTATATTTGGGCATTCCTTAATAGCTTGAACATAGCTGGGACATAGCGTGGATAGTGTGGTTAGCATGGAGAACAGTTGAAGCATTGGAGGATTCGGGAAAATTTTGAAGAAGGGGAGCTTGCTCTACGGGTTGTCTGAGGATAAGCGAGTTAGCATCAGAATCCGGGTAGATTCTTATGGTTTCATTATGATACTTCTACATCTTGCTCTCCCCTGTCTTCTTCGTATTTTCCATATGTCTTCATTGTGCATTTTCAATTTGGACAATTAAGTTTTATTTAAGAATTCTATATGCTTAGATTTGAAAATAATACGGACTAGGGTTGCAATTCATGGACAAACCCATTAGAATTAGTCATCAGAGAATTTTTAAAGAACAAGTTTCATAGAGAGGTTCTGAAAATGAAAGCTTGTATTTTTATAAACATACTGAGATTCTGTATATATATATATATATATATATATATATATATATATATATATATATATATATATACATACATATATATATATATATATATATATATATATATATATATATACATACATACATACATACATATATATATATATATATATATATATATATATATATATATACATACATACATACATATATATATATATATATATATATATATATATACATACATACATATATATATATATATAATATATATATATTTATATAATCACAACCTTACTATGGCGGAAACATTTTAATAAATGTATTTCGCAACTTATTAAATCGCGCTGCGATTGTTTGATAAAACAAATACTAATGCATGTTTGGGTGGGGGCAGAATCGCACCCCGTACCCGTGCTTCAAAGGGTCATGCAGTACCTGCTACGTAGTGTACCCGCGACTGTATCGGTTGCAAGGTACCTGCGCTAGCAGGGTACCCGCGGCAAATGTCACAATAGTGACAGCCGATGGCATATTCAATTCGGCTTTGTTCTAAGGAAATTTTGTTATTCAATTTCCTTTATGAATCGAAACTAATAAAAATTCGGTTCCGTTTTTTATAAAATGCAAAAAAAAAATATTATATTATATATGTACGTATGTATATATTTAAATATAAATATATATATATATATATATGTTATTAAAAGATTTAAAGTTGATAATAAAAGATTTATAAATTCATCTCTTTTTTAATGATGAATAGTTTTGTAATTTTATAATTTTAACTATTATGAATTAATTAATAGTTTAAGATTATAAGATATATGAAGCATATGAAAATTAAGTTAGTGGAAACGTCTTTTAAATATTATAATTGGAAACTGAAGTTTAGAGGGAATTTTTAATCCATCCATAAATTAATACATGGAAAAACGTAGGAAAATGTTCTTCCTCTAAACTTGGAATACAAAAACTGAGATTTAGCATATGAATTCAAATTTGAAAACTTAGCAAAACCAAAACATGTGTTTACATTGTGTATTCATTATGCTAATGTTTTGGGTTTTGGGTTGACTAGTGTTGACCGGTATAGGACATCTACCAGAGGCTTGGAGGTTATGTGAATGTGATGTCTTGATGATGTTTTAATCTCGATCTTTATAAACCCAACCATGATTATGTGATGGAATGCTCTATGAATTGGTTGTGAATACTGATTGTTATAGTTGAGATTCTTATGTCTAGGACCCTTGACTTAACCATTATTTTTGGTCATCGATCAGTTATCCTTGGATATATTCTAGTCGCCATAATGGGACTAATATGTGGATTTATTATTGATGATGTCATGTTGTGACATGTTTGACTCAACCATTTTGGAGTCTTCGATCAGTATGATTTTGAGATATATTTTGGTTATTGAGAACCGATGGATATTTTGATTATCAGTGATACTTCAGTTGCCAATAGAGAGCTGTTGTGTTCATGATTTTCTATGGATGTTGCTCATGGTGATTTGATGCCTTTATGCATATTTGATGATTTTATCATGATGATTCTTATTGTGGATATTTGATGATTTTTTGGACTCTCTTTATGATTATGATACCATGAGCATTAGGGTAGGATATCTGCATGTAGTGTCGGGAAGTGGCTTGCAATGGGGGTCGGGGCCCTAAGAGGCTGCCAGGGTAACTCATTGTAAGTTGGTTTAATAAGTGATAACACACACACTTAATACTAACTGAATGAACCTAAAAAGATAAGAGTTTTTTGGTTCTCGCCCATGCCTTGAGTGCTTGTATAGGCTAGGATGGGAGTAGAGAGAACGCATGGTTGCAATCTTGCATTCCATAGTATGCCTTGTCAGTATGAAAGGATACTAGTGGACGCATGAGATCTGTATGGACCCGTGGAGTTTAGCTAACTGCCAGGGTAACTTGTACGAGATAAATGCGATGACACTTTCCCGCTTGCATAGTAGGTTCCTACATGTCATTGTGTGCCTCTGGGAAGTAGATGTCTGTTTTGTGATTGGAACCTTTGAGTTAGTATACTTTTAGGATTCCTGGACTTTAGAGTCATGTGCTATGAGGTTTTGATAACCTGTTTGGGACTTGAGATTATCTCCTCAGCACGATGGGAGTGGACCACTTAGGTACCATGCAGTTGGGTGGTAGTGTATTTTCCACTCTTATCATCTGAGATTCATTGAGACTTTGTGGTTAATGCATCCTTCGTGATGGTGGATATGTATCCTTTCATTGATGATTAGCATATGTTAGATGATGATATCTTATGCTTTACTTTTTATGTTAGTAGGATGTTTAAGAGTGACATTCCTACTATGATAATACCGATGATCTCTTCAGTGCTTGGAATGTTACGCACGGAGGGATGGCTAGGATCCACGATGGTCTAATGATGCTATTAACGGTTGGGAGGAACCGTGCACTTAGTTTATTTATTTGATCTTTATGATAGATGTAAATGACTTTTATGATGATGTATCATGAGTATCATGTGATTATCTTTACTTTGATGTATCATGGATTAGAATAGGATGATGTACCTTATTCTACATATGTATATTCTTTTAAGCCTTCATACCCTGTTACATGTATAGTGGATGAATGAGCATTTGGATATGTAATGAATGAACATTGGACTTATCAATATTATTTCATGTGGATGTTGTACTAGATGGATTCATGTAAGTAATTCACGTTAAGGGGATCTTAAAGAATGTAATCTATTGTATATGTTATGTTTACTCTTTAGATGGACATTGCTATTGCTTCCGTTATTATGAATAAGTTATATGTGGTATTTACTTTCATGGAAAAAAAAAATGCTACCAAACTTAGTGAAATACTAGGTTAATTCTTTGGATCCCTTGATGGGGCATTACATTCCATTTCTTCTCATCTCTCTTTATTCTTCCTAGTCATAATTAAGGTACGACCTAATAGATCCTCCTTGGTATTCCTATTTCATGGTGCAAATCTTGAGGTAGGACCTATCCAATTGGGTCCTCCCTTTCCTTCCTTTAATCACTTGGAATCTCTTTTCCACCCTGAAACTATATTTTATTAGGATTTGCACCTAATTTCTCAAAACTAGGACCTGTTCTATGACCCTAAGGGAATCCTATGGGTTTCTATACCTAGGAATTAGGGACGCGGTGCATCCTTGATGATGCAGGCATCTATGCTTGGGACCCATTTCTAGGTCTCCTTCTTCACCCCTGTATCTGGGTTGATCCAAGGCATTAATTTTTCATTTGGTTGGTCAATGGGAGAAAGTTTATCAAGCCCTTTATAAGTCCATCCATTTATCTCATTTTGCATCCATCATTCACATGCATAAGCAATCCATCAATAATTCATTTCTTGTAGGCAATTTGGCTAGGAGGATATAACAAGATGATATAGAGTTGTCATTTATGGCAACATGCACCTGTATGAAGAAGGAAAAACACAATATTAAGTTTTGGATACTTTGACTTAAAAATTTGTCTAAGTATAATTTAGGAAAATAGTGAATAGTCATACATTTTGCTTTAGTGTGATTTACTAGAAGCAGTTGAGCTTATGCACAATTGAGAGAAGGAAGGAGATGATATAATAAGAATGTCTCTAAGAGCGCTTAAGAATATTTGATGAACAAATAGAGTTATGGCAAGTTTTACATGTATAACAGGGAAGATAACAAAGTAAAGGCATTTTGGTTAAGGGATTATTTTGGTTTGCCAAATTAATAAATTAAGAAGGTTGGGATGACATCCTAGATGTTAACTCTCACTTAGCAAAAATAAATTTTATGTTTTGGAAAGTGTGCAAGGTATTGAAGGTCGACTGCTTAAGCAGTTGAGTATAAAGGACACTTTTTTTTTGAAACAAGAGTGGCATTGTAATGAAATGATATAATATTTAAATGTACACTTTATATGCATAATATTGATGCAAACATGATGATAGTATAGTACAATATGGATGCATGATCAATTTTGTGAAGATAGCTACAAAGGACAAATCAAATATTGAAGATATTGGAATTGTCAAAAAGGTTTTGTATCTATAGCTTTCGCATAAAGTTTGTACTATTGTATATGCATGTTTGAGAAGTGGGATCAGCTTACGCCTTTTTTAATTGCAATACCAACTCCTAACAGGGTTGAGGCTTCTAACAAGGAAAAATACACTATACAAATGTATTAGACTCGTAATGGATCAATATCTTTCACAAGATACTATTGATTAGTGGATCATTTTTGTTGGAAATATAAGAGGAGTAACTGAGAGGGGAGGGGTGAATCAGTTACTACAAAAATAAATCCTAGATCCCTTAGATGTCAATACAAATCAAAACATAAACTCTGATAAAACTATATTCTGTTGTTACTCGACAAACACATGGCCACTCAGTTTATACTAGCAAATGTTGTAACTTGGCAAGCACTGAGAATCAACTTTAACATGACTAACTAAATATAATGGTCTTAATGTGATTAATCTTAAATTTAACTTAGTTGCATGAACACAAGTGACACCAAGATTTAATGTGGAAACCCAATTTGGGAAAAACCACCAATTGCAACTAGTTAGTGATTTTCACTCTTCTGAAGTGAGCCTTATTAGGAGCCAACCTTGTTAAAAGTTACAAAATACACTGTTAGGTGTGACCCTATTAGAGGATTTGATCACCCTACTAGGAGTGGCATTGTTAGAGGTCTTTAAGACACTTAAAATAGAAATACCACCTTGTTAGAGGATTTACAAATAGTTGTTAAGCCAACTCTATTAAAAGATTTAGATCACTACTACAATGGTTAGAGAGTAATAATGAAATGACCTAATTTCTAATGCAAATGAATTGCTAATTACATATCTCAATTTTGGCTTGTATATTTGATCCTTCTTGATCGAATGTATCTTTGTAGCTCAACAAGGATATTCTGCTTATACTTCTAATTTACTTCCTCTAAGCATCTTCAAATCTACTATTCAGTTTCACACATTCAATCCTCAACTTGACCTTATATGTATATCTTACATATTGTCAAGTTGGCTTGAATATAACTTGGAATACTTAATATTCATCTCCTTAGTTGGCTAGAACCAACAACCAAATCAATTGAACTCAATATGCCAAAACAAGAAAATTCCTTGTTAGCCGACCCTGCTTAGTAGACACTAACTAAGAAATGATTTTTTTATGTTAACCAAGTGAACTTGGTTAATACTACATATTCACAAAGTTACTTTGGTAATCAAGTGAGCTCGGTTAACACTGGTTCCATCCAACATTTTTTTCATTAACTAAGTGAGCTCGGTTAACACTCAACTTTTGTAAACTTTCTTTTGATGACCGAGTGAACTTGGTTAACACTATCTTCTAAACTTGGCAAACTCTCGAATGCTTGGTAAACACAAGAAACCATCTTCATTGCCTAAGTAAGCTCAACTTACACTAACTAGAAATGATATGACATTTTGTGTAACATTAAAGACAATACACAATTAATCAATTGTTTTCAAAAATCTCCCTCTTTGGCATTGATGGCAACACAACATGTAATAATATAATGAAATTTTAGAGCAAGAATAAAGTAAGGAACACATCCTTAGTTTCATTCTAATTCTCATCCATAAGAACTCCCTTTATTAGTGTGAACTCCCTCTATCAACAAAACTCTATCTTCAACATCTTCTTCTGATAGCAAACTTTCCTTCTTTGATATCAAACCAAGTTCTCCCTATTTGACATCTCTGGAATTAATAAAATTTTGATGAAATATATACTCCCTCTCTTTTTATAAAATTTATGTGAGATATCATAGCAAGACAACAAACTTCTCCCTCTTTGACATCTCATTCCAAAGACAATATTCAAATAATATCGGTGTACCTTATGTATTGATTCGTATGTAATGTGCCCTTTTCAATACAACATCAACTATCTAATCTTCAACATGCTCTAGTTGATGCATCATAAGCTTTATTTAGTGAGCTTCAAATAGGGGAGTGACCCCTAACTTACCTCTTAGATACAAAAATGCATCCTTAGGTAATGGCTTAATGAATATGTGTGCAATTTGTTCTTTAGTATTCACATATTCCAATCTTACCTCTTTATATTGTACCACTTCTCTCAAAAAATGATATTTTATAGCAATGTGTTTGGTTTTGGTATGCATCATAGGATTCTTTGATATATTAATTGCACTAGTGTTATCATAAAATATAATCACTAGATCCTTGATTTATATCTTCATACCTACCAATAGTTGCTTGAACCAAACAATATTGGAACAATTAACTGCTACTATCACATATTCTACCTCTACTATGGACTAGGAAATACAATTATGCTTCTTTCTTGTCTAAGACACTAGTCTTTTACCAAGAAAGAATGCTCCACCAGTGGTGGTCTTTCTGTCATCACCACTTCCTACCCAATCAACATCTGTGAATGCTTTCAATCCAAATTGCCTCCTTTTTGTACCATTATCCATAGTCTTCAATACCTGTTAAATACCTCATGATTCTCTTGATTGCCATCAAGTGATTTTCTTTAGGATTTGTTGAGAATCTTGTCACCATACTGACTACTAATGAAATATCAGGCCTTGTGTGCACTATATATTGCAATTTTCCAATCATTGATCTGTATGTGGTCTAATCTACTTCTTTTGAATCATCATGTTTGAAAATCTTATGTCTAGTAGACATAGGTGTTCCAACTGGTCTTGAATCTTACGTTCCAAACTTCTTAGTATTTCCTTGATATATTTGGATTGAGTAATATAGATACCATCTTTCTTTTGTTGGATCTGCAATCCAACAAAGAATTCTATCTCTCCAAACATGGACATCTCAAATTCTTTACTCATCTCTTTTGAAATTGCCATGCATAAATCATCATTTACTGTAAATAAAGTGTCATCCACAAAGATTTCAGCCAACACAATTTTCTTGTCTAGTCCTTCTTTGGTGTACAAGTTGTTGTTATCATTTGTTCTTTGAAAACCAATCTTTACCAAGTAGTTATGAAGTTTTTCATACCAAGCTCTAGAAGCTTTCTTGAGACCGTACAATGCTTTGTGTAATTTACAAATCATATCCTTTTTGCTAGGATCCATAAAACCTTGAGGTTGTTCTATGTAAACTTCCTCTTCAAGAATGCAGATTTTACATCCATTTGATAAACTATAAATCCTTTATGTGCAACATAAGCAAGAAAAGTTCTAACACCTTCTAACTTTGCAATAGGAGAAAAAGTTTCACCATAATCAATACCTTCTTCTTGAGAATAACCTTTCTTTGTTTCTTGAAACTTTTCCATCTTCATTTAGCTTATTTTTGAAAACCCACTTTATGTCAATTACATTTTTATCCTTGGGTCTAGGAATAAGAGTCCAAGTCTTATTCCTCTTTATTTTTTCTATTTCTTTATTCATAGCTTCAATCTAACTTTCATTATCCAAAGCATCTTTAACATTTCTAGGTTCAAATTCAGCAAGCAAACATGTACCTTTAAATTTGTTTCTTATCATTGTTCCATCTAATTTGTCTCTAGTGATCTAATCAGGTGCATGGTGCCTTCTAACATACCTTGCTAACATGGGTACTTTGGATTTAGAACATGTTCCACTAACCTCTCCATGATCTTCTAAATCAAGTTCGGGTCCCACTATCTATGACTCAAGTCCATCAGACTTGGTTTGCTCTAGCAATAGCTTGGTAGCTTCTAACTATGACTCATGTCCTTCAAACTTTGACTCAGGTTGCACTAGTTGCAACTTAGTAGCTTTTGGAGACTTTGGAGACTAAGGAGGTGAGGCCTCCTGACTTCCATATAGATTTGGCAATGTATCATGTTCATAGTAAATGAACCTTTGGTAATCCTTGAGTGCTTTTCTTCTCTCCTCTTCACTCTTTTTTGAAAACTCATCACTTCTCACATGTGCACATTCTATGATTTTATGAGTGGATAAATTCAAACATTAATATGCTTTACTTTTGTAGGAGTATCCTAGGAATATGCCTTCATCACCTTTGACATTAAATTTAACTTTCCTAGATTCCTTTAAGATATAACATTTGCTACCAAATACTTTCAAGTAACACTCTAGGTTTGTAGCCATACCATAGTTCATAAGGAATTTTATTTGAGTCTTTCTTCAACTATACTCTGTTCAAGGTATGCACTATAGTACTAATTGCTTCCTTCCAGTATTTGATTGCAATATTCTTTTCTATCATCAAGGTTCTTGCACAATCCATGATGGATATGTTCCTTCTTTCATCTATACCATTTTGTTGTGGTGTACTAGGGATTGATATTTTCCTCTTAGTTCCTCTTTCAATGCTGAATTCATTGAACTCATTGGAAATGAATTCACCACCTCTATCTGATCTCAAACACTAGCTTCTTTCTAGTTTCTTTCTTTACTCTTGCTAGGTACCACTTAAATTTTTGAAATGCTTCATACTTTTCTTTTAGATACATTATAGTTATCATTCTAGAATAATCATCAACAAAAATAATAAAGTACTTATCTCCACTGTAACTCTCAATTCCAATAGGCTCACATAAGTCTATATGAAGTAGCTCCAAGACTTCTTCAAAATGATAGTCCTTATTTTTGAAACTTGTCTTTCCCATCTTACCAATTTGATAAGTTTTGCATAAGCCCATATTATGTTTCATCAAGCTAGGAATACCTCTTACTCTTTTCTTCTTGCTTATCTTGATTAGGTTATCAAAGTTCACATGACAATCTTTTGTGCTATAACCAACTTTCTTCTACTTGAGCAATAAAACATGAAATTTCACTAAGATCTATGCAGAATAGGTTACCTTTTGTTTTTTGGCCAAACTCAACCATATTTCCTTTTCCATCCAATAGTTTGGCCTTCCCATTCATGAATTTTACCTTGAATCTAATGTTATTCACTTGTGTCACACTTAGTAGATTATGCTTTAGTCCTTCAACCCAATAAGTATTATCACATCTAAGTTCATTGGTTAGTGAGATACAACCTTTTCCCTTTATGTAGCATGGTTCATAGTTTCCAAACCTCACACTTCCATGATCATAATGTTCCATATGTTCAAACTTTGTTTTGTCACCAATCATATGATGTGAGCAACCACTATCAATAATCCATGTATCATTCTTGCTAACATGAGAGATAATTTCCATTTTATCTCCTTCATCGTCAGATCCATCTTTTACAACAATATATACCATTTCATCATCTTCACTACTATCTAAGTCTTTAGCCATAAAACATTATTTCTTACCTTTGTCCTTGTAGTCTTTGTAGTTCTTGAACTCCTTCTTTCCTTTGTACTTGTTGTGCTTCTTTTCATCTTTGTCTTCTTTATTTGAACATCTTGTAGCAATGTGTCTAAATTCTTCACAAGAGAAATAGATTTAAGGAGTCTTTTCTTTAAAATTTCCTTTGCCTTTGGGGTATCTTCTTGCAAGAAATGCCTCAATAGTTTCAAGATCATTGTTAGAACTATCTTCCTCTTCACTTTCATATTGTTTAGCTTTTGAATTTTTGGCTTTCTTCTTGAGTGACAACTTGGCTTCAAATGTAGACTCAAGATTACTAGAACTAGGAAAATGATTATCATAGTTATCTAGCTAAAATGTTGTCAATCTTTCAACTACTGCATCCAATATCATGACATTCTTTGGATTGCATCTCATTTCTTGAATTTTTGATACTCTGATTGCATATATAAGAAGAAGTGTTTTGAGAAATTTACTTACCACTATTTCATCTTCAATCTTTCCTTCTGAAGCTTTGATAGCACAAACACTAGCTTTGTTTCTTTCATTATATTTTGCAATGTTCTCATCTTCTATCATCTTTATTTGATCAAATTTCCCTTTGAGACTTTTAGCTTTAGCTCTTCTTACATTATCATCTCCTCCATAGATGGCTTTCAGCTTGATCCACATTTCATAAGCAATTCCACTATCTTTGACCTCATCAAATCTAGCATAGTTGAGAGATGAAGCAATATCAATCATCATGATGTTATGACTCTTCTTCTCTGCAATTTCTTCAACAGTCATAGTTCCAAAAGGTGTCATTTATTTGGTGTCTAGATAATTTAGCCCTAAATCTCCAATGGTTTTCAAGTGCAACCTCATGAGTTCTTGTCATGCCTTGAAGTTATCTCTATTCAACTTTGGGACCTCCCTTTTGTAAGACATCTTAATCTCTAGCTTAGGTCCTTGAAACCTTTTCTACAAGCACCAAGAAGCTCTGATACCAATTGTTTGAAATATAAGAGGAGTAATTGAGAGGGAAGAGGTGAATCAATTACTACAAAAATAAATCCCATATCCCTTAGATTTAAATACAAATCAAAACATAAACTCTGATTAAATTGTATTCTATCATTACTCAACAAACACGCATGCACTCAGTTTTATAATAGTAAATGTTGTATTGCAGCAAGAACTAAGAATCAACTTTAACTTGACAATAACTAAATATATTGATCTTAATGGGATTAATCTTAAGTTTAACTTAGTTGCATAAACACAAGTGACACCAAGATTTAACATAGAAACCCAATTTGGGAAAAACCACCAATTGCAACTAGTTACTAATTTTCACTCTTCTTAAGTGAGCCTTGTTAGTAGCCAACTCCATTAAAGGTTACAAAACACATTGTTAGGTGTGACCCTGTTCAAGGATTTGATCACCCTATTAGGCGTGGCCTTGTTAGAGGTCTTTAGGACACTTCAAATAGAAATGCCACCTTGTTAGAGGATTTACAAATAGCTATCAAGCCAACTCTGTTAAAAGATTTAGATCACTACTACAATGGTTAGAGAGTAACAATGAAATGACTTGATTTCTAATGCAACTAAATTGCTGATTACAAATCTCAATTTTGGCTTGTATACTTCATCCTTCGTGATCGAATGTATCTTTGCAGCTCAATAAGGATATTATGCTTATCCTTCTAATTTGCTTCCTCTAAGCATCTTCAAATCTTCTATTCTATTTCACACATTCAATCCTTAACTTGACCTTTTATTTGTATCTTACATATTGTCAAGTCAGTTTGAATACAACTTATAATACTTAATATCCATCTCCTCGGTTGACTAGAACCAATGATCAAATCAATTGAACTCAATATGCTAAAACAAGAAAATCCTTTGTTAGCCAACCCTACTTGGTAGACACTAACTCATTAATGATTTTCTTGTGTTAACCAAGTGAATTTGGTTAGCACTGCATATTCACAAAGTTCCTTTGGTAACCGAGTGAGCTTGGTTAAAAAAGGTTCGATCCAACATTTTCTTCATTAATCAAGTGAGCTTGGTTAACACTCAACTTCTATAAACTTTCCTTTGATGACCGAGTGAACTCGGTAGACATTATCTTCTGAACTTAGCAAACTGAATGCTTGGTAGACATAGGAAACTGTCTTCATCACCTGAGTGAACTTGGCATACACTGACTGGAAATGATATGACATTTTGTGTAACATCAAAGACAATACATAATTAGTTAATTATTTTCAACATATTTTGTGGGTACCATCCCCACCAGGGTTTTCCCTTGGCTAGGGTTTCCCTAGTTAACAAATAATGGTCTTTTGAGTTTCATTGTATTACTATTATGTTTACTTTTTAGTTGGATTATATACATTGGTTTTAAGATTGTAAATTTTATCCATAGTTGGGTGAAAGTTTGTGGAACACTGGTTCACCCCCTCTCAATAATCCTTATTTCTAATAATTAGTAGTAGAGCATAGTTACTTAGAGGAGGCCTAACAACTTAAGTAAGATCTCTATGGATATGGACTAGTTATAGAAGAACCTAGAGGAAGCTATTAAAGAACTTTATGTAGTTATAGAAGAGAGAGACAATATGAAGATGAAAAAATTAAAAGATGCATAAGATTTCATTCAAAAGTTCAAGGAGTAGATCGAATATACATAATCCAAGAAGAAAGAGCCAAATAATCAGATCAAGGATAGTGATGTAGTTTCTAAATTGTAGAAGGAGAATGAGATTTTAAAGCATGAACTTAAGATCACCAATCTTAAGATGATTTTGATGGAAGATGAGAAGAAAAGTTACTAAGGAACTAGATCTAGTGAATGATTACCCTAAACAATGAGCATATCTGAAAAAGGAAGTTCCTAATCAACTTAATCAACCTAAGGAGGTGAAGAAACATTTTAATGGAAGATTTTTTTTCATACAATAAACTTGGTCATGTGAATAAGGACTATAGAGCTAAGTATCTAAACCCATTTCTGGTTATTGTTACAATTGTTTCGCTTATGGACATAGAGCTAATGAATGTAGGAAACCTAGATATAATAATAATAATGGAACATATCAAGGTACTAAACCTCCATCTAGTAGACTTATTGGAGAAACAAATGTCATAAAAAATATAGTTATGTACTACAAGTGCATTAATTTTGGACATGTCACTAGGGATTGCAGATTATAGACATGTCATATTTGCAAGAATTTGGGACATACAACAAGATTGTATAGAGTGAATAGCATGAGAACACCAAATATGAGATCACAGAACATGAACTACAGAAGGAATGTAAACAACAATATGAAAATGAATGAAAATAACAATGATAGGCAGAAAGAAAATGTAAAAGAACAAGTGGAAAAATTCAATGAAATATTTGTTAAGGAAAAGAAACTTTCAAGTACACAAATATGAGTTGAAAAGACAAATTACACATCTGAGAAGAAGTTGAAATTATCTCTAATGGTTGATAAAACCTTATCAATTTAAGCAATTAATTAATTAGAAGAAAATAGGTGATATCACACCCTAAAATTATTAGACCTTGAAATGATGAGATAAAGTTTTGTGCACTTAGGAGGATCATGGAAATGAAATCTTGAAGCTATAATTAACAAAACATAAAATTATGAGGTCATATGTGAGTCTATGAAAGAAATCAACCTACTGGTTATAGTATCAACTTTTTGAATTTGCAATTAATGCAAATCTAATTTGTGATAGATAAAAGGATGAAAATCTAAGCAATGAGCCATCATTTGAATATTTGGATCCAAGAGAAACTTGTTGAGGAGATTAGAGTGCTATTTGAAGGGGGATTGAAGCATTTATGGAGCAATTTCAGAATTCTACATCGAAGCCTAAAATTCACAATTTCAATGTATTTATCCACGTTGCTAAGGCTCTAATGTGAAGCCATTTGAAATTTGATATGGATTAGTCTTTATTTCATGATATTATGGAGAAATCTAGATATAAGTTTAAAGAGGATCAATTGAACAATTGGGAGATGACCCTCCTAGGGCATTCTCACAAATACCAAATGGAGTAGTAATTGTAGAGGACATACAATCTTACATACATTGTAAGTTTGAAACCCTAGGAGAAAGTGATATTTCTAAGGAATTTGAAAATATTTACAAACAAGACATGAGTTTCAAGTATGAGTACAACCACTTAAGTCAACTCAACATTAAACAAAGTATATTCTACCATGAATTTGGCAATGAGGAATGGGTTGGAATCATCTTAAGTAGAATACATGACAACAAATTTTGGTTGGGAGATCAAGTTGTTGACATCAAAAGTAACCTAATCCATGAGGTGGCTAGATTAGCAACAAGGGTAAAATTCCAGTCAATGAGAAAAATGTGAAGAAAATAGTACTTGTTAACATGAAGACTAAATGGAATGGTAGAGGCATTATATTGAATCAAATTGACAAGGATGATGTGAGATTTATAAGAAAAATGTTTTCCTATAAAATGAGGTCAAGTGCTAGAGAGGATGAAGTCTCTATAGGCTTCATTAATGTTACATATAAAATGTGTATTGACATAATTGAAGTAAACCTATGTGAGATTTTGAAGCAACAATTGTTTGATAACTTAAAGAGGACTAAGAAAAATAAGTATGCAACTTTCAGGTTTGGATCTTTGATCACATACCTTTTCTTTCATGTTATGAAAAGACTCTCAAATATGCTAGAATTAGAATGGGATTCATATAAGTGTACAATGGAGTTAATGAGCTATTTTTATAGAAAAACACTTGAAGATAATATGGTTATGACTATAAATAATTTTATGAGATTATTTTGTTAGAAGGTGGGGGGGTGAATCAATTATCCAAGGTCCCAATTGAACAAACTAACACTTAAACTACTTAAGATCTTAACATCCATTAGCTCAATCTCTATAGCAGATTATCAATAACATCAAAAAGCATTTGATTGTCCAAAATATAACATACTTGCAGAATGTAAAACATTAATAGTAACTCATCACAAATAACATCCACACAAGTTTGATAGTAGGATTTAGCATGGAAAACCAATTTGGGAAAAACCACCAGTAACATGTCACCAATATTTTCATTGTTCTAAACTGAGCTCTATTAGGAGCCGACCCCATTAAACGTTACAAAACACACTATTAAATGTGACCTTGTTAAAGGATTTAATCTCCCTTTAGGAGTGGCCTAGTTAAAGGACTTTAGATCATTCCATTAGAATGTCACCTTGATTAAAGGATTTCAATATTAATACAATGGTTAGAAAGTACCAAGAGGCTTTGATCTAAATAAGTACAACTCACTTTGCAAATACATATCCCAATTCTATTCATAAGTTGATCCACTAACTAGTCTTCGTGTTCATCTCTATTTCTAATTCGCTTGGCAACCCTTCAAGCAATCACCCTTCAAAAGTCTATTCAACCTCTTGCTTAAGTTCACTTGTCAATAGCATCAACAACTACTCCAACCTTAATTAGGTCTTCAAATCCACTCACATACCCATGAGTTTAGCTCTTGTGCCTCCCTAAATAGGTATTTCTAATTTTTTTCTGCTGTGAATTTTAGGGTTAGGTCAAATTCATTGAATCCTTCCAATATTTCATCTGCACTTTTATGTTCTAGAAACATCTACAAACTACTTGAATCCTTGCATAGAAATGAGAAAACATGGTTTCCCTTTATTTAAATGTTCCAAGTCATTCATCCTTATCTTCAACATGCTTTACATATCCCAAGAAATCAACTCTGTCAGCTAGAAATCACAATTTTCTCATAAACTATCAAAATGTCATCCCTTGGCCAACACTATGTTCTAATGCTCGGTCATCACTAGGTTTCTTGGTCACTAATAACATTCTTGTTTGACACATATATTGACACTTGGTCAATACTAATGCTTGATCAACACTACTTCTATTTGACACATATTGGCACTCAGTCGACACTAGCATCACTTGGCATATACATCAAGTTCCTTAGTCTTCTACTATGTTTCTCAATCAAGTCTATGCATTTGATCAATCTTGATCATTCCTTCAAGGCTTCAATACAACTGTCTTCTTCACTTGTAGCATGATTAAACAATCACTTTATCTTGTCAAAGTCTAACTCAATCAAGTGTTCAATATAGTTTCTTCTCATAAGTCAACCTTTCATTTAGGTGCTTTTGTTATTACCAACTTCTTAGATGCTTTTCATCAATCATTTAGATATGAAACTCAAATCAAATAGAAAACTATCTCACTAATAAAGTTTCACATCAATGACAACATAACAATGGTTCCAATTTTAGTTTCCAACAATCTCCCTCTTTGGCATTGATGACAACACCTCTAGTTACCATGCAATCCAAAACATGTATTGCATAAACCAAACTCCCTCTATGTTTAGTATCGGATCTTCAATAATATTCTTAGTTTCATTTTAATTCTCATTCCTTTTTCCAATAGACTCTCTCTTGTAGATTCATTACGATTCTCATTCATGCAACTCTGATATGCAATTCACAAGCTTCCTCTATCATATAAGATCGTGAAATCAATCAGATTCATTTATGTTGCTAGCAACACCTTTAGTTTTATGAACTCCTTTCTTATTCACTCTCTCCCTCTTGCTAATCATTGCATAAGTAACTGCTTCAATATTCTCCTTCTTCTTATTTTCAAGTTACAATAACTAAATTACATCTTCTCCTTGTTTGACAATGATTCCAAAGACACTTTAACTATCACATAAATCTTGATTATGTAGACATCTTCATGTCAATATTAAATTCTCCTCTGCCATCTGTGTATGACTGATATAATATTATATCCTTCTTCCTTCACTATTACTTTAGGTAGCTCCTAAAGTAGGACTGTCTGCATCAAATTGTAAAATATTTTGATCAATACTTTTGATGCAAAGGTCCATCTTAGCTTAAGTAGCCTTGTTTAGGGGAATCACCCCTAATTTACATTTTAGATATTCATGAACATCCTTAGGTAAATCTTTAGTGAAAATGTTAGCAATTTTTTCCTTAGTGTTTAAATACTCCAATCTCACTTCTTTGTCTTAAACTAGATCTCTCAAGTAATGATACTTGATAGAAATATGTTTAGTCTTTTTGTGTATTACAAGATTCTTTGACATGTTTATAGCACTATTGTTATCACAATAGATAACAACTGGATCAATGATCTCTTCATTCATTCCTTTCAATAATTACTTGATCCATATGATGTTTGAACAATTCATTACTGTTGCCACATACTTAGTTGTAGATGCTTAAAATCATCCCAAACACTATATTAATTAATTTTAATATCTCCCTTGACACTATAAATGATTATTCATTAATTAATTATATTGATCATATTCTTCTACTTATTTAATTAAATTTGTTTAATTAAATAGGTTCACTTTTCTAAGGTATTTAAATTTAATTTAATTACATCCCTCTAATGTATTTAATACAAAGTACTTCGTAAATCCCCATTTAAATAAATTATAATTTATTTAAATTGTCTTACTTTATTAAATTCTCTAATGTCATAATTAAATTAAATTCTATTTGATTTAATCCTAATCCCACCTAAAACCTACCCTACCACCCATCACTCTCATCCTTCTAAGCCTACCCACTTGCTAAACCCACTTTATTAATCCTAACCTCCCTTTTAAACACCTTTTTAGCCCTTAAGTGGTTGCTCACACATGTGTGAGTAACTCAATCCCTAGGAGCCCATTTTTTATTAAATTCTTCAAAAGGATTCTTAGATCCTTGTTTGCCATGCCTTTTCGTAAGGTTGCTCACACATGTGTGAGAAAATCTTGAGCCACCCAAATCATAAAGGCTCCTTTTGACTTTTGCATGGCTTGTCCTTTAGCCCTTGTGTCTCCCTTGTGGCACCTATGTGAATGCTACATAGATGCCACCTCCTCAAGGTCTCCCTCAAGCGAGCCCTTGTCTTAAACATTTCCATTATCTCCTCCATTGCATTGTTATCATGCTAGTTTAAGTTTAGAGCTTTTTAGATATTTTAGTACTAACCCTTTGGTAATTGTTTGATTTCTTGCACTATTCTTACATTTTCATATAACATTGCATCATTAGATTTACTTGTTGGCATCCACCTTCACATCCTTGAATAATTTCAAGCATGGTTGCTTCGATAACCATTGCTTGAAGTGTTCTTCACTCATTTATCATAGGTTCATACTCATTTTCATATTTTCATCATCTTGGGATTCATCATAGTTGTGTTTGAGGAGAATCTTAAGCACATCAACAAGGTCTCATTTGTGTGCCCTTGTTGAGTTGCTCTAAGGTTTTGTGAGACTCTTTTCTATTGGTTGCATTAGTGTAGTGATAAACAATAATAGTTAGTAGTCTTTTGTTTAATTCAAGTCTTTATATCATCGTACTAACATTTTCTTATTTATGCATTCTCTTGATAGATTAGGTTTTCACATACACATATTAGCACACACACTATCATCTCTATTCCAACATAGTGTCATCTGCACAAACGAACTGTCATCTCTGCATGCTAAACTATCATCTACATGATTTATCATCTGCATAGACAAACTATCACTTTTGCATGCTCAATTGTATCTGCATAATTTTTCATCTACAAAAATTGTTGTCTATTTAATTTGTTAATTATCGTCTATGAAATTTGCCATCTGCACAAAATTGTCACTTGCACAATTTGTTGTCTACACACTTTTTCATCTATGCAAAACTATTGATTTTACTAATTTTGTCAACTACAAACTTTATCATCTGTGTACTTTATTGGCTGCATAGTTTTTTCGTCTACACATTTTAGTGTCTACAACTTTTCAACATTTGCAAGTTTTGGTAGTTACAATTTTGTCGTCTATGTGGTTTGGCATCTATAATTTTATACTATCGTTTGCGATCTACAAAAGGTAAGTATCATGTATAACTTATCTATTTCTCTTCTATCATTGCGTTTAATTATCTCTATTGTTTTGTCATTTGCGACTGTATTTTGCCATCTCTGGTATTTGGTAGATTTGCTAATTTTTGAAGGATTCTTGATATTCACCTCATCATTTACTTCATATACAGATATTATTGATCATATTTTGTTGCAAGAGGTAGACATTGGAGGACTTTGGAATTAGGGATTGGAATAAACTTGTATGATTTAACCACTTGTCATTTGAATAAATGTGCTTAAATTGGATAAAATCAAACCCACTCTTGAATGGCTAAAGTTAAAACAATCAAATCCAATCTTGAATGCTTAGTAAATTAAACAAAATCTTGCATTGAATGAATTTTGTTCAAACAAAATCTTGAGTGCTTAATAAATCTACATATTTTCATTAGAATGAATGTTAACACACACACAAAGTTGAATGCCTAAAAGATCAAAGAACCATTGCAATGAAATGCTCAAATTTGGTGCTTAAAATGAATGCATTCAATCTTGAGTAACTTAAAGGAACTTGATCTATCCCTATTTAATTTTTTATGTTGACATCAATCAATTTATTTTTGTTGACAAACCCTCAATTTCTTATGTTGACAATGTTGTAAGTTGGAAAGAACTTTGCATGTTAAACACGAGTGTCTTCAAGAGTAGATTACAAAAATATAAAGCTCCATTAGGAAAGAACAAGTGTCTTTTAGACCTAAGACCACTTACATATTCACTCCTCTCATACCTTTAGGTGATCTTGAGCACATAAGAAATAAGTGGTCTTGTTTTTCTTCTTTTGGGAGGCCTTCTTGTGGATTCATCACCTCAAGAGACAACCTCAACTCCTGTATTATGATGGAGTATAAGTAGCGAGATGTGAATCCAAAAAAACCTCTCTTGGAAGTAGAATCTTGTCACTCTTGGCTAAACCCCAAAGAACTTTATACCTTTGGGAAGTGAAGGTGATGATTTGTGTTACCATCTCCTCCCAACTGTGTGATATTATTCTCTTTCATCCATGGATTTGGGCCTCACATACTTTGTGTATATCAAGAACACCCCTAGTTGAGCTTGTATATCCAAGTTTAAGCCTTATTGGATTGTTGGTATGTTTGACATAATTGAGTGTTTGCAACCTTCCACATTTGAAACCAAAATGGGAATACCATCCAAACTTTTCTTGTATATATATCTTTGTTTCCTTTGCATGTTATATTTCAAAAAATCCAAAAAAAAAAAACATTGTGAAACTTTATAAATCCAAAAACATCATAAAAGTTCAAAAGTAAAAATAAACTAAAAATATTTCAAAAATAACAAAAACAATTTCTTATTTTCCACATCATTTCTAAATCACTTCTATCCATTCATTTCATCATCATCATGCATATCTTGTCTTGATCACCTTCTTAATCATTCAAATCATTACTCAAAATCTTAATCATTTCAAATCTTCCTAATCATTTCCTCATTTTCTTAATCATTCAATCCAATTCCTAATCTCCATTCTAGTCATGTTTCATAATCCAATTTCATCATTCATTCTTAATCCAATCTTTTCAATCATCATCTCTTGTCAAATTCATTTCTTTCTAAATAACTCATTTGAAATCTATCTTTCAACTTTCATCTATTCTATTCTAATTCAAGTTTTCATAAAATCTTCTACTTTGGACTTAGGAGCACCATTATAATCCTTAGACTTTAATACTAGCTATCTTGATTGACCTACATCCAACCATAGTCAAGATTGACTCAAATCACAATCATCAATCATCTTTCTCCTTCATCAAAACTTAATCCAATATATAGGTAGAAAGATCTTTCTAGAGTGTGATATTAGACCTTCATCCTTAAGAATAATTATCATAGATGCACTCTCTCACTTGGGATCATTTGCCATTGTCAAGTATTGAGTCCTTTATTGTGTATCCTATTCTAACTTGGGATCATTTGTCCATCTCCAAGTGGAAGAATATATCATTATTCAAATCCAACATCAAATTGTTTGCAATATCATAAGGTCTTTATCTACATCAAGGTTATCTCAAACCTTAATCCAATATCAAATGAAATCAAATCTAGTCCAATCCAATCCAAATCAAATCAAAACAAAAAAAGAAATTACTCCTAGTCCTAAGGTCATATTTCATACATCATCAAATCTTTCATCACTCCTCATCTAAGCTCCATGGACAAGAATTGGCTTAACCAAATGGTTGAAGATCTTCAAAGGCAATATGGAGTTATACCTCCCATTCAACCCACGTACCAAATTAATCCTCAAAATTTCATGTCTAATCCTAATCCATCTCACATTTATTATTCTTCCTCCACCTTTGACAAGGGAAATTCGTCTCATTTTTATTCAT
The DNA here is from genome assembly GCA_028749045.1 of Cupressus sempervirens. Lineage (NCBI taxonomy): Eukaryota > Viridiplantae > Streptophyta > Pinopsida > Cupressales > Cupressaceae > Cupressus > Cupressus sempervirens. The sequence goes on along the minus strand of CM053790.1, from coordinate 719,340,185 downwards.
CCACATATGATTCCATTCATAGCTCACATAATTCCTCAAACATAAATGCCATTACCGAAGAAATTGAAGAACTCAAAAATTATGTCCTTGCGTACAAAATGGGGGCAAAAGGAAAAATCTACTTTCCCAAATATATTTCCTCTTCCCCCAATTTTCCAAGTCCATAATCCTCATGTCCCATATAACCCAGATCCTCCATGTAATTCCCCATACTTTGAGCTTAATACCCAAAACCATCATCCCAATCCCCTACCTAGCTTTCAATTGCCACATAATCCTATTCCTCCAAAATCAACACCATTGCTACCGTGCAATAAGTATGTCTTTTTCCCACAATCATTGGTAGAAAGCTTGTCTAAATACAAAACTAAAAATAAAGTGATCCAATCACCTAAAGTCATACAACCAATGCCATATTAAGAACTTCTTCCAAAGCATGCCATTATGGATTCCTCCTCTCCTCTAGGTCCAAGAAATTCCTCATCCCATAATTCTCTTATCCCTCAATATCCATTTATCCCTCTTAATCCATCTCATGATCCCATTCCTAATCAAGATCAAGACATTACCTCTATTTCACACATTATTGATTCCCCTCTATCTCAAGAGCTAACATCCATTGATCCTCTGCTTCATGAAGATGTTCCTTCCACTCTATTCACTAATAATCCTCCATGTCAAGATCAAATCACTCCATCTAATGGTTCCATTCCCTCCACTCCATTATATGATTCTATTCCACCTCATAATCTAATCATTCCACCACATAATCCTCTTATAAGTCAAGATCAAAGTATCCTTGCATTTTCATTTAATGACCCCAATCCATCTCATGATCCTATTATCCCTCATAATTCCCCTCATGATCCAAATCCTCCACTAGATTCCATCCAACCAATCCAATCCATTCATGAACCCCATATACATGGACTCACATCTTGTATTGAAAATAATAAGTATCCTATTGAACAAAGAATGTCTCAAGATGTTGGTACACCTTCCACTCCTTCCAAATCCAAAATTCCTCCATCCAAATGTAAATATTCCTATCATCTATATTCCGAGTCCATTTTGGGACCTTATATTCTTAATCCCCTACCTTCCCCATTTCCATCCATTTTGGGTCCTTATGTCCAAAATCCAAAATCTTCTCCCTTTCCATTCATTTTAGGTCCTTACATACATCCATCCACCATATCCATGTTTTCCACTTCATCCCCTCATTTTCCTAATAAATATCGACAAAGACACACATCCTTGAATTCCTTCCAATGTTCACCCTCCATAATTTCATCCACCATCTCTCCATACCATTTATCTTCATGCACCCATACCATGAGAGCAATGGAAGAAAATAAGATGCCAAAGATAGAGTGAATAAATCCAAAAATCCACAAAAATACCAAGATCAACATGTCCACTCTAAAATATATGTTCAAGAAAAGAAAATTCTAATTTAAAAGAAAGAAAAAATCCAAAGGCCACAAAGGCTAAAAAAAAAATTCAAAAATCATGTGGATTCCAAAGCTACTTAATGAAGAAATTATTCTCAAAGAAAAGTTTTAAATGACATCCAATTTTGTTGAATCCAAAGGCTTCCTTCATCCATAAACTCTCAAATATTCTAGCTTCCAACTCCATTTTTGGTCCTTATGCACCAAAATCCACCATCCTAAATCCATCATTTCCTTCATCCATTTTGGCTCCCTATGTCTTAAAATTCAAACTTTCTCCTACATATCCTCCAAAGTTTCCTCATGTCCATAACCATTCAAGGTGTGTGCCAATGATGATCTTTCCACCTCCTTCATCCACTCATTCACAAGTCTCCCAACCTAGAATCCATAAACCCTATCTTTCTCCCAACCATTCCACCCCCTTAATCCAAACTTTTTCATAAGTAATTTTTCTCCATTTCACCCTTCTTTTCACTATCTTACCAACATCTATGAGAAAAGAGTAAAAATTTGATTCACACCAAGAGCTTCCATGAAGAGAACTTCCACAAAGAAGAGCTTCACTACAAGAGCTTACACTTGAAGAGCTTGATTACAAATGATCATAAGCCTTGCTTAATAGGCACTTCCATAAAAGATGTTAGAAACACAACCAATGTGGGATAAAATATAAATACAACTACCTTAAAACAAATATTTAATTCCCACTCAAATAAAACTAGACCATGTGGACCAATTAGAAAATTATATTTTCTTTGTGAATCACAACAAATATTAAATACACAATTTAAGGAACTTTCCACAAACTTCTAAACAAAAAAGGGGGTGAAATAAAAAACAATTGTGGAGAGAGAAAGTGATGAAAGTTAGAAGAAAAATTTAAAAAAATAAAATACAAAAAAGGAGAAAAAGAGGAATTTCTATTTTCAAGGTGCATAGGTGGCATAAATAGAAAAATAAGAAAAATAGTTGTCATTCCATTCATCAAGGTGTGTAGGTGGCATCTTATAAGTTTGTGAAAAGTTCCTTAATTCATGCATTTAATATTTCTTGTGATCCATAAAAGAAATTTAATTTTCTAATTGGGCCACATGGTGGTGCTTAGTTGTATTTGGGTGGGAATTTAATATTTGTTTTAAAGTAGTATTTACCTTTTATCTCACATTGGTTGTGTTTATAATATCTTGGGTGGTAAGTACCTATATAAGAAAGGCTTATGAGAATTTGTAATCAAGCTTTTCAAGTATAAGCTCTCCAAGTGTAAGCTCTTGTAGTGAAGCTCTCATGGTATAATCTCTTGTAACAAAGCTTGGAGGTGAAAGTTCTCTTGGTGAAGCTCTTGGTGTGAAGATTGTTCTTGTAGAAGCTCTTATTTGGGAGATCTCTTATGTTGAAGCATTTTTAAAATTCTTTTGGAAGAAGTCATATCTATGATATCATATTGTTGATGTTGTAATAATTTTCAAGTATAATAAAAGAATGCTTTACAAAAAAATTTTTCATCTCTTTATCTCCATATTCTTGTATTTTTGTTTAGGAAGGTTGGTAAGGGTGGTGTGCCCCCTTTGTCAAATGATATTAGAGTGGGAGTTCCTCAGTTTGTGGATAGATCACCGAATGTGAGGTAGTTTGCACCAAGACCTTGTGTTGGGTAAAGTTTGTCAAGAAGAAGTTCTTGATTGTGTAGATAGATCACTAATTGTGAGGTAGTTTGCACAAGGTGCTTGTATTGCACAAAGTTTTTCTTATAAAGACGTGAGCATGGAGAAGAGAAAGAAGAAGATGACTTTTGTTATTGGATGGATTCTAAGGATTCCTAGATTTGAGAAGATTAGAGCAAGAAATTAAGAAGCATTATGATTTGAATTCTTTGATTTGAAGAAGCAAGCGAATAAATTAGAAGTAGAGTTGTGAAAGAGAAGAGCACACCACCAGAAAAGAGACGTTGACAATTCTTTGGATGTGGAGTAGAAAGAAGATCTAGTGGACTATCACACATGAAATAAAAAAGAAGAGAAAGAGGATGAAGATGAAAATATTTGTGAACTTGAAGTAGATCAAGATGATTTGAAGACTACAACAATGGTAGAAAAGTACAGTGCCTTAGTTGGAGATCAAGCAAGTGAGGTAGTTACATGCATTGTTGACGATATGAAAGAGGAAAGAAAATATGAACATGTCAAAGAGGTAAATTCTTACGAATCATGGGATGTTATCTTTGAGATGAATTTGAAAGATGATGATGGTTTGCATGAGGATCTTGTTTGTGATGTATGGTATGCAAAGAAATATTTGTATGGTGTTGATGAGTTTATTATGGATTTATTAAAATCTATAATAGTGGAGGAGGATGAGAGTTATACTTGGATAGAGTTCATTGTAAAAGAGTATTTTCAGCAGTCGACATTTATTCCAACTAGGTGTTGGAAAAGAAGAAAGAAGGAAATATATTGAGAATAGCTACTTGTTCCAACAAGGTGTTGGAAGAGAAGAAAAAAGAAATATCATTGTTAGTTGCTTCATTTTGTGAATTCATATCCACAAAATTTTTCCTACCATGGGTGTCTAATGCAGGAGCATCTTGCATCACGAAAAAGGGGGTCTGATTAAAAAAAAATGTGGAGAGAGAAAGTAACAAAAATTAGAGGAAAAAAATAGAAAAAAGGAGAAAAAGAGGAATTTCTATTTTCAAGGTGCATAGGTGGCGTGAGTAGAAAAATAAGAAAAATAGTTGTCATTCCATTTATTGAGGTGCATATGTGGCATCTTAGAAGTTTGTGGAAAGTTCCTTAAATCATGCATTTAATATTTTTTGTGATCCACAAAAATAATTTAATTTTCTAATTGGGCCACATGGTGGTGCTTAGTTATATTTGGGTGGGAATTTAATATATTTTTAAGGTAGTTGTATTTACCTTTTATCCCACATTGGTTGTGTTTGTAATATCTTGGGTGCTAAGTTCCTATACAATAAAGGCTTATGAGCATTTGTAATCAAGCTTTTCAAGTATAAGCTCTCTAAGTGGAAGCTCTTGTAGTGAAGCTCTCATGGTGTAATCTCTTGTAAGCAAGCTTGGAGGTGAAAGTTCTCTTGATGAAGCTCTTATGTGAAGACTCTTCTTATGGAAGCCCTTATTTAGGAGATCTCTTATGTTGAAGCATTTGTAAACTTCTTTTGGAAGAAGCCATATCTATGACATCATATTGTTGATGTTGTAAGAATTTTCAAGTATAATAAAAGAATACTTTGTGAAAAAAAATTTCATCTCTTTGCCTCCATATTCTTGTGTTTTTGCTTGTGAGTTGGTAAGGGTGGTGTGGCCCTTCGTCAAAATTCCTTGCAAATAACAAATAAAGAGAAATAAATATCAAGGGATGCCATCCATGTATATAGATGATTGAGTCCTCCCTTTTTTTTCCTATCATGTATCCAATGTATTCCAATTCCACTTATTCATCCCTTCAATTTTCCTCTTCCACTTGCACTCTACAATAGGGGAAAGCTCAATCCATACCACATTGCCTAATATATCTTCCATATTTCCATCTGCTATTCATCATCATTTTCCAACTTTGATCTTAACTATCATTTTCCTTTCATCCATCCATATGCACCCTCCATATCACTTTCTCATTATCCACACATTATCCTACATACTCCCACCATCCTTTCACATATGTGATCTTGACATCATATCCATATCTTGTATCCTTCATCCTTGCTAGATTCATTTCCTCCATCCTCCATCCATTGTCCTATATAATCCCATCCTCCTTTCATACGTCCTTGATCTTGATTATCCCATGCATTTCCTCAATTTTATATTCACACCCTCCCTCTTATGTCCTATATTCACATCTCTTCCACTTTCATACCTTTGCTTGTGCTAAAAACTAGATGAACCAAAAATAACAAAAGAAAGTAATAATATCCATGAATGCTTTGGAAACAATTCATGAACCTTCATTTCCTCCATGTGTACATCTTGTATACACCATATGTGGATTTCCATGCATGCTTTCCCATCATATTTCCTTTCATTTTCCTATCCTTGGTATGAGGCATTTTAACTCCTTTGAAACATGGTCCTTGGTTCCCCATTGTCTGATACTATATCCTTTGATCCCCTATATTCTTTCACCTTTCATTTTATCCATATATCATCCCATCCATAAAATTATCCCTACCCTTCATGTTCCTTTATCATTCCTTCGTTCTCCCTTGTCATTGATTCTAATCTATTCCACCTTCCATCAATTTTTACTTCTTCCAATTCATACAATCAATTTATTTATCCTATAATATAATCACATTCCCTTCTTCCAATCATTTCATACAAATCAATTTCCATCCTATCTAACTATCTTTTTCTTCTAACCCAAGCTTAACACAATCATTCTGCTAATATAATCAAGTTCTTGCTTCATCCACCATCTTGTCAAATTATTTTGTTCATCATATATTCTCATGACATTGAGCTTCATCATGTCAAATTGAGATTATAAAAATAGTAATTGCAAATAGAACTTATACAAAATCACACTGAGATTAAATGTTTTGAGAACCTTGTTCCTTTCACCATAATTGCCTATGAACCAATCAAAAATATTTCAATAACATTCAATCAAATGATCAATCTTTTCCCTTTAGGATGATTCCTTTCTAAGTTGGCATATCAAATTTCCCATCACAATAAAGTTCATGGCAAGAACTATAGACCAAATGACTACTTGGTCAAGAGGTCTTTTTGTTGATTTTATTTTTGTGTGTCAGTGGCTGCCGCTTCAAGTTTGCCTAGATTGTCAATATCTCGGTGATGCTTGAATGGCTTACATTGACTACATGTATCATTTATAGTATGATCTATTTTCTTGACTCTTTGGCATTACTCACTAGACACATTTATAGTATGATTTATTAGTTTTTGAGTTTAGGTTATGCATTGCTCACAAGGGGCATTAGGTTGGCACACTTTCCACCAAAATCCTTGAAAAGACTATGGGTGTGCCCAGACCTTGGTAGCATATACATGTCATTTGTTCTATCATAGCTATGAAATCTACATTTTGTTTGAGAGTATAGTCCATGCAAAGGACCCTTGTCATCTATGTTACTATAACATTTGATGCATAGATCCTTTTGCAAAATCAAACAAGGGTGTGGTCTCTCACATGAACACAACTAAATCCCTCAATGTCATGTAGTTAGGATGCATTTAGATCCATTGTCCATATTTTTAGGGCAAGTGATCATTGCCCCATTCATTCATGTCTACCCTAAAAATCATGCAAAATAATCCTTTTTAGCCTTTATTTTCCTTACCATGATTTTTTTCGAGAAAATTGGGCAAAATATTTTCCTTTTTCACCCCATTCTCTCGAGGGGGCACCCTCCTCACTATCATTTCTATGACACTTCTCTTGGGACTCCTTTCCTTCCTAGGGCAACCTATATTTTCTTTTATTTGATGTAATCTCACTTCAACACTACATCAAACGGGGGCAAAATGTGGATGCTTAAAATCATCCCAAACACTATATTAATTAATTTTAATATCTCCCTTGACACTATAGCTGATTATTAATTAATTAATTAATTGTATTGATCATATTCTTCTACTTATTTAATTAAATAGGTTCACTTTTCTAAGGTATTTAAATTTAATTTAAATACATCCCTCTAATGTATTAAATCTATTTAATACAAAGTGCTCCTTAAATCCCTTTTTAAATTATTTCCAATTCATTTAAACCCTCCCACTTTATTAAATTCTCTAATCATTTGATTCAATTAAATCCTATTTTATTTAATCCTAATCCCACCTAAAACCTAGCTTACCACCCATCACTCTCATCCTTCTAAGCCTACCCACTTGCTAAACCCACTTTATTAATCCTAACCTCCCTTTTAAACACCTTTTTAGCCCTTAAGTGGTTTCTCACACATGTGTGAGAAACTCAATACCTAAGAGCCCCCTTTTCATTAAATTCTCCAAAAGGACTCTTACATCCTTGTCCCCCACTCCTTTCCCCAAGGTTACTCACACATGTGTGAGTAAATCTTGAGCCACCCAAATCATAAAGGCTCATTTTGAATTTTGCATGGCTTGTCCTTTAGCCCATGTGTTTCCCTTGTGGTACTTATGTGGATGCAACATATATGCCACCTCCTCAAGGTCTCCTTCAAGCCTATAAATAGAGCCCTTGTCTCAAGGATTTTCGTCATCTCCTCCATTGCATAGTTACCATGCTAGTTTAAGTTTAGAGATTTTAGTACTAACCCTTTGGTAGTTGTTTGATTTCTTGCATTGTTCTTGCATTTTAATTTAGCATTGCATCATTAAATTTACTTGTTGGTATTCACCTTCACATATTCAAATGCTTTCAAGCATGGTTGCTTCCATAGCCATTGCTTGAAGTGTTCTCCACTCATTTAGCATAGACCTTCATACTAATTTTCATATTTTCATCATCTTGGGACTCATTGTAGTTGTGTTTGAGGAGAGCACATCCACATCCCTCAATCTTGAGCACACCAACAAGATCTCATTTGAGTACCCTTGTTGAGCTACTCCAAGGTTGCGTGAGACTATTTTCAATTGGTTGCATTCGTGTAGTGAAACACAATGATAGTTAGTAGTCTTTTTTTTTATTCAAATCTTGATATATACACATGCTACTAATGTTTTTTTTCTTATGCATGCTTATGACAGATTGGGTTTTCACATATACATTAGCTTTAGCTGTTGATTGAGAAATGTAGATTTTCTTCTTTCTTGTCCATGAAACTAGCCTCTTTCCTAGAAAGAATGCTCCTCTACTTGTACTTTTTCTACTATCAACATTTCCTACCCAATTAGAATTAGTAAACACCTTCATTTCAAACTTTTCATTCTTCTTGTAATACAATTCATAATCTTCTATTCCTTTCAATTATCTCAATATCCTTTTCATTGCCATCATACGATTTTCCTTAAGACTTGCAGAAAATCTTGCAACTATCCCAATTGCTAATGTAATATCAGGTTTGATGTAAACAACATATGGTAGCTTTCCAATCATTGATCTATATAGTGTCTAGTTCACATTAGTAGAATCACCATTCTTAGATAACTTATGTCTTGTGGCCATAGGTCTACTAACTGGCCTTGAATCTTTAATTCCAAATGTTTTCAAAATCTCTTAGATGTATTTTGATATAGTAATAGCAATATCTTGCTTCATTTTATAGACTTGTAAAAAAACAAAGAATTTGATCTCACAAAACATAGACATTTCAAATTCCTTCCTCATTTCATCAACAAATAATTTGCATAATGCTTCCTTTCCTCCAAATATGATATCATCAACTAAGATTTTAGATAGCAATACCTCATTGTTATTACTAGTCTTCTACTATAGATTTTTGTTATCATTAGTTCTTGCAATTCCAATATTTACCAAGTAATTATGTAGTTTTTCATACCATTATCTAGGGGCTTGTTTCAATCCATATAGAGCCTTATGAAGTTTACATACTATGTCCTTCTTGCTGGGGTCAACAAATGCTTCTGGCTGCTCAATGCAGACTTCTTCTTCAAGTATTCCATTTAGAAATGTAGATTTGACATCCATTTGGTATACCTTAAATTCTTTATAAGTAGAATATGCATATAGTGTTCTAACTCCTCTTAATCTTGTAATAGGGGCAAATGTTTCCCCATAGTTAATTCCTTCTTTTTGTGCATATCTTTTGCATAACAATCTCGCCTTGTTCCTTTCGTCTTCACCTTTTTCATTCAACTTGTTCTTGAATACCCAATTTGTTCCAATAACATTCTTTTCCTTAGGTCTAGGTACTAGGGTCCATGTTTTGTTCTTTTCTATCCCCTCAATTTCTTTGTTCATTTCTTGAATCTAGTCCTCATTTTCCAAAGTATCCTTTACTAATTTGGGCTAAAAATCATAAAGTAAGCATGTCTCACTTCTGAGTCGTTTCCTTGTCATGACTCCAAATTCTTTATGTCCAATGATTTTCTCAGGTGCATGATGTATTCTAACATATTTTTCTAGTACATGTTCTTTTCTTCTTCCTTCTTCTTTAGGTTCATCTTGAAAAATGATTTCAAGTTCATTTTCTCTTTCTTGTTTAGGCTTTGGTTTAGATTCTTCTTGATCAATATTGTCTTCCTAATGTTCAAATCCTTCAACATGTACCTCAACATTGTTTTGTTGTTTCTCGACACCCATAGTCTATTGCTTGGCAACTAGCTATTGCAGCTTGACATTCCTATTTTGTTGCTGATTTGTAGCTTTGTTCTCTTGCTCAGGTAGGGTGCAAGGAGCACTTTAATTCACATATATGAATGTTCTATAGTCTTCATTTTCCATCTTACATTCAACTTCATTCTTTTCTACATATTCATCAACTTTCACATTCGTGCTTTCCACACTAGAGTTAGAGTTCAAACACTTATAAGCTTTTCTCTTAGTGAAATATGCCTTCATCACTTTTTGTATCAAGTCTTCCATTTCTATTATCCTTTAGTATATAGAATTTGCTTCCAAAAACTTTAAAATACTTCACATTTGGTGCATATCCATACCATAATTCATGTTGGTCTCTCTAAATATTATTGTCTATTAGTGTCAAACACTTAGATATTTACTAGGTAGAGTCAAACAATCATAACTATGACCAAGCTACTCTATATAGGATGAGTCATGTATATAAACTTGTATATACTGAGCTCTATAGGAGTTGAGAAAGTATGTGATCGCTGAGTATTTTTAATATAAATCAAGTGTAATTTTAATTGAGTAGTTCATGTATGTTGAAGCTAATTTATATAAAAGGTACCGAACATAATAGAGAATGAGTGAAAACAACATATACAGTGAGTACCAAGTGTCAAAAATAGTAAGTGTCAAGCAGAGAAAAATTTACATTCAAACCAAGAATGGTGCAAATTTTGAGGTAAACCATTTTAGGCTAACATGAACATGATATTTAATACTTGTAGAGTATGCTACAAGGAAATTTATGCATTTTATGACATGGATCACAAATCCCTATATTTTGTGATGAATGAATTAGATGGAGAGGCAAAATAGGGAAGCATCTAGAAAAATCTTTATGAAATCTTTAAATAAGCTAGAACTTGACCTATTTTGATATATATGAGATAGTATATATGTTATGGTAAAGATATGAAGGGGTTAATAGGTCATTTATATGATTCATGTATGAACATGTGAACATTGAAGAAAAGGCAAAAGATTTTTGTTATTTCAGAATAGAGCAAGTGACCGAGTCAAGCAGTGAAGGGAAAAAAAGATTTATCAAATCAGAGATAAGGATCAGATTGGAAAGAGGATATCCAATATCATCTTACCAAATAAAATTGAGGATCAACTACTAAATGAGTTTTATTAGATTGAGTTAAGGTAAATCTCTTAACAGAGTAGTATTAACAGATCTTTGTAAATCTCCTAACATAGTCTTTACTTTGTTGTAAGTGTGAGATCCTCTAACAAGGTGAGATCTAACAATCTCAAAAGATTTTAATAGGGCACACCCCTCATAGGGTAGATCATTGATATGATAAAAAATTGTAACCCTAATAGGTTAAGTTTATTGCTACAATAGTGAATATTTGTGGGTGTCATCCCCACCTTAGTTTCATCTTCAATCTAAAGTGTTTCTAGGTGACCAAAATCTTTATACCATGTGATTACTTTTCATGCATGTCATTAACAGATTAGATCTTTATGCAATTACAATTTGATTATAAGTTACACATTCATAAGGAATTGATATGAGATGGTAAATGTGGTGAAAGCATTATAGAATTATTGTAAAGGTTAAAGTGTTATAGATCCTAATTCACCCCACTTTCTTAGTATCTTACTATCCAAATAAGACTTCTAATAATTGGTATTAGAGCTAAGTTCTCCTAGAGAAGTTTAACAACTTGGAGTGAAGATCTCAGAGATCAAGGATTTTAGATTGGACAAAACTATTGACAAGTAGGTGGTTGACATCAAGCCATTTTCTTATGAAGAAGTTGAAACTAAAGGATTGTTTGAACTAATAAATTCAAATGACCCAAAAACTATAGATCCGTTGGATAAGAAGAGACTCTTGAATCAAGAAGGAAAAGGACTAAAAGGAACATGAGATTTAATTAGTAAGGATATGTGAAGTGACTGAGAAGAAGAATAAAGTTGAGGAAGAAAATATTGTAGGTTGTAGCTAAGGAAGAAAAAAGGACAATGACAACTAGACTTGACGAAAGGATATATGATGTATAAAATCTCACAAACACTCAATTTGACATGATGAATCAACTAATTCATGCAAATTATCAAGATTTGAACAAAAAGGATGTAGAAATAGCACATCTAATATCACAAAAGGATCTACTCAAGAATAAACTAAAAACTAAAAAAGAATATGTGGAAAGATCCAACAAGCCAAATGAAGAAATGGAATACTTTGAAGAACTTATGAGGTCATCTAGAAGAAATACTAGATCTGGACATTTATCAACTGAGCAAGGAGAATCATCTAGGGATGGAGAACTAAAAAATGAAAAGTCAAAGAGAATGCCAACATTTTATCATTGTGGAAAACTTGGTCATACTACAAACATCTGCCAAAGAAAAAATGGTATACAAAATCCTAAAACTAAGTTTACTAGTTATTATTTTTACTGCAAGAAGCAAGGACATCAAATACACAAGTATAGGTCAAGAATGAAGAATGTATCTAATACACATAGATTTGAAGGCTATTGTTACAATTGTCAAAAGTATAGATATAGAGCACATTAATGTAGATCACAAAAAAAACCCTAGTGGACTAATAAAAGGCAAAACCATGCATCTAACAATGCATGTTCCAAATGTCACAAGTTTGGACATTCAAGAAAATATTGCAAAACTCAAGTACCAGCAACAAATCACAAAAACACCAAGGGTAAAGAGAAAGTGGAAATTGATCAAATAAGGAAGGAGATGAATCAAACATGGAAGAAAATGACAGAAGGTGAAAGAAGTGGAACAAATGTAGTTAAGGTCACCCAATACAATGGAGAAGGTGATCACATCATCTCAAACTAAGTGAGAAAGGTATGTATAGAACTATATATCTAATGATACATCTTACATCAGTTCCTAAAATAAAATGTGCAAAAATTCATATTTGCATAAGCAAAGATGCATAAGAATATAATTATGAAAGGATTAGTACAAAATAATCATGTATTTAGATAGTGCCAAACATCAATAAAATTGTACACAGGAGATACCATCCTTTCAGGTTTGAGAAAATGTGGACCTCTCACCTTGACCTCCTAGATAATATCAAGAAATGGTGGGGGATAGAGGTGGAGGGCTCAACCATGTTCAGAGTCACCAGAAAACTTAGCAATGTGAAGAGGATGATTAAAATTTGGAACAAGTCTGATTTTGGTCATATCTTCCATGAAAAGAAAGAGTTATTTGATAATCTAACTATTATCCAAGATTGCATTCAGAAGGAAGGTTACACTGAGACCAACAGGGTTTTGAAGCTCAAGACCCTGTCTGAAATTCATAACATTATTAATAAGGAAGAAAAATTTTGTAGGCAAAGATCGAGGATCACCTGGCTAAAGGAAGGAGATCGAAACACTAAGTTTTTTCACCTAACCACCCTCAAGCACCGTGCTAGTAACAGGATCTATGGTATCAGAAAGGGGCAGGAGTTGTTAACTGAAGAATCTGCCATCTCAGAAGAAGCTGTTTCCTTTTTCTCTAGCCTTCTCTCCGAGGACCCAATGCTTTCCAATTTGGACCAGGAGGATTTGTTACACTGTATCCCTCAGCTCATTCAACCTATCCATAATAAACAGCTCTGTGCTATTCCTAATGCTTCGGAAGTTAGAGAGGCTCTCTTTTCTCTGCCTGCTGACAAGGCTCCAGGCCCGGACGGTTTTCCCACTTTTTTCTTCCAAAGGTTCTGGCCGGTGATCATGGGAGAGGTTGTTCAGGCTGTCCAGGAATTCTTTGGAGCCAAATCTATTCTCAAGGAGCTAAACTCAACTTTTGTGGTTCTCATTCCTAAATCCCCTGGGGCGGACTCGTTGGACAACTTTAGACCTATTAGTTTGTGCAACTCACTCTACAAGATCATCTCTAAAGTTCTCACTTTAAGAATGCTCAAGATCTTGCCCATGATAATCTCGCAGCATCAATCGGGTTTTGTTCCAGGGAGACAAATTTTGGATTCTGTCCAGATGATGCACGAAGTCATCCACTCTCTTGAGGCATCCAAATGGGAAGGTATGTTTCTCAAACTGGATCTTTCTAAAGCTTATGACAGGGTGGACTGGTCTCTCCTTGGGAAGGTCCTCTCAACTTTTGGCTTTGACAGTAAAGTTTGCAAAATTATCTCTCAATTGGTGTCCACCTCCTCCTTGGCTGTTCTGGTTAATGGAGTCCCTTCTAATTTTTTTGAACCTTCCAGAGGCCTCAGAAAAGGAGACCCCCTTTCGCCCATTTTGTTCATCATTTTAGCTGAATGCTTAGGAAGGATTATAGACTGTAGGAAGCGTGAGGCTTGTATCAAAGGGATCCTTCCCTCCTCTAATTGCGTTCCCTTCACTCATCAGCAATTTTTTGACGATACTATCTTGGGGGGGGAAGCTTCTGTCAAAGAGGCCAGAGCCCTGAAGAAGATTCTTGATACTTACTCTAGTGGGACAGGTCAACTGATTAATTGGAACAAAAGCTCGCTCTTTTTCATCAACACCTCTGAGTTTAGACAAATAAAAATCGCCAGGATTCTGGGTTGTGGGGTAGGCTCTTTCCCCTCTACCTATCTTGGTCTCCCTTTGGTATCCTCACCCCCAGAGTCTTTTTGGAATGGTATTTTGGACAAATTCAACAGGAAGATGGCTAGTTGGAAAGGGGTCTCTCTTAGTCAAGCGGGGAAATGCCTCTTAGTCAAATCTTCTCTTCAAAATCTACCAATCTACGCCCTGAGCCTCTTTGGAATTCCGGGGAAAATAGCTGAAAGAATGGAGAAAATCTAGAGAGACTTCCTTTGGAATGGTAATGAAGGGAAGAAAAGATACCCTCTTGTTGCTTGGGAGAAGGTTTGCCTCCCTAAGAGGTACGGAGGTCTGGGCATTAGAAAGATCACCCACCTCAATAAGGCTCTCCTAGCTAAACAAATATGGTGGATCTTTAGTAGCACCGGTGAATGGAGGGACACCTTGGTAAACAAGTACCTTAGAAGACCCACTCTTCTTTTCACCCTTTTTAATGAAGATATCCCAAAAGGATCGAACATTTGGAATGGGATCATGAAAGCCAGGGACCTGGCTAAGGCCAGGATATCATGGAAATTGGGAAATGGGAAGGACATCCAGTTCTGGTCGGATAGATGGCTCTCCCAAGATCCACTTATCAATAACCCTATTTTTGAGAGATGGATGCAAGCTTGTACTGATCAAATTGGGTCCAAAGTTTGTGATTATTGGAATGGCCAGGAATGGAGTGACCTATCCCTCATCTCTGAGGACTTGACTCCTATAATGCTTATGCTCAATTCCATGATTCCTATCAATTTGGGGGATGAGCTGGTCTGGAGGGATAATCCCAATGGAAGATACTCTGTTGCCTCAGGCTATAATTCCCTTTGGAGCTTAAAAGAGAAGGCCCCTTGGGCGGAGGCTTGGATTTCGGGTCTCACTCCAAAGATCAACATTTTTTACTGGCTGGCTCTTCAGAACAAAATCCTTACTCATGACAATCTCATGAAGCGAGGACATGTTATGCCCAGTAGATGTCCCTTGTGTAAGAATCAGGCTGAGACCGGAAATCAAATTTTCATCTTATGTGACTATGCCAGGGAGGTGTGGAATGTCATCACACATGATAATGAAACCCTCTAGTGCAAATCGGATAATCTCATGGATTTTTTCCATCAGTGGAAAGGTCTTTGTAAGATTGCTGGTCGGCAGGATCACTCGGACTGGATTTTACCCCATTTTTGCTGGGGAATTTGGAAGGAAAGGAATAATAGAATATTTAGAGACAGAGAGGAGCCGGCTATAATCCTTGGCAGGAAGGTCTCGAAGAATATAAAGGAAAATCTCCAAGTGCTGAAGGAGGAAGAAGAAGAAGAAGGGGACAGAAAGATAGCTAAAGAAAAAGACAGGAACCTCAAAAGGCAGGATGCTAGCTGGCTTCTCCCCCCAGATGGTTGGTCAAAAGCCAACTTTGATGGGGCTTCTAAGGGTAACCCAGGCCCTTCAGGTTGCGGTGGAATCATAAGAAATAGCTATGGGGAGGGAATAGCTGCCTTTGCTTCCCCACTGGAAATCCAGACTATTCATCTGGCTGAAGCAAGAGTTGCGAGTAAGGTGGTCAAGTTGGCTTTTGAAGCCGGGATTACTAAACTCTGGCTTGAGGGGGACTCCAAAAACATTATTAATACCATTAATGGTATTTCCCCTCCCTCGTGGACGATTGTGAACATAATTGCTGAGACTTGCGCCACTCTCACAAAGTTCGATAAGGTCCACGTCACTCATGTTTACAGAGAGGCAAACCCAGTCGCTGATTGGTTTGCTAATAAAGGGGTTAACGCCACCAATAATCTGACCTGGCATGCCGGAAAAGATTTTCTGGCGGAGGCAAAGTTGCTTATCGACCAAGATAAAATCTTGGGAAGGACGGCTCAAATCAAATCCAATTATGGATAATAAAGATTGCTTAATAAATGGTAAGTGCCATTATTGGCATCGTGATTTTCACCAGCAAAAGGGGTTTCCTCTGACATTTCGACACGTTCGAAAGGACGATACCATTATTTTCAGAAAGGGGTATATTCATGGGTATCATAAAAGAAACATCACCATTTTTTCGAATGCAAATAACTTGCACAGTTCAGAGTTCATGAGAATTGTGGAAGTTGATCAGGTAAACATGACGGGTGAGAGGAGCCAGTGGGGGAAGTTCAGAAGTGGAAGAACAAGGCCAAAGTTTGGAGAGAGCTGGAAAAGGGTGGGGTTACTAATTTCTTCGAGAAACTTCATGGCTCGGATCCTGAGATCACTAACAGCATGGTGAATTCGTGGAATAATGGTAAGGTTAAGGTGAACGGGGTCTACTTTCAAATTACTGAGGATGTGGTTGCTGAAGTCACGAGGATTCCGATGGAGGGGCATAAATTCTTCAGAGACAAGAAGATGTCTTCTAATGCAATCAAGGATTTTGTGAAAAACATTGAAGAGCTGAACAAGCTGGGCAAGAAAGAGACGTTTTTTGTAACGGATACTATAAAGAAGCTCTGGAGGTATGTTCTCTACGTTGTCATTGAATATATAACCCTAGACCCCAGGTTTGATAGGGTTAGGACTCACCATTTTGTGATTCTGAATCATTTTCGCCATGGTAGTAAGATCTCCTTCCCGTATTATCTTTTTAACTCGATGAACAAGGCCATTTCTAGTTTTAAAAAGAAAGCTACCGTCAACCCGGCATTGCATGAGGGTCTTCTACTTCTGATTCATGAGCATTTCCACGCTCAAACCATTAGCAAAAATCCTATCCAGGGGGCGGATGTTGACAAGAGCAGCTCTAGTTTTTCCTCAGATTCCGACGATGTCAAGAGCATCAGCTCTGATGAGGTTTTTGAGCATTCAGGTAAGAAGACTAAAAGCCATAAGAAGGATTACCCCTCTATCAAATTACCCAGCAGAAAGAGCCCTAGAGGTCATACCCTAGCTAAAACTGGCTCTGCTGAGGTGGAGGAGGAAATGGATACTGATGATTCTGACAAGGTTTCGAAGGAGGAGCTGGATGAGGAGAAACTGAGAAAAAGACAGAAGAGGGAGGGAGAGAGCATGGAGCGCTCCAGTAGTCAGGGAAAGGATTCTCTGCCCATTCCCCTCTCCCCTATACATCCTCAGCCTCCTTTGGAGGAAAATGACAACTCTGGACAGATTGAGGGGGAAGTGCAAGTTAATAACAGAAGGAAGGCTTGGAAGAACTTCAATGTGAGAACAGCCACTATGGGAATCTACAGAGAGGCGATGAACCCCCAACTCCTGGTGGACGACCTTGAGAAGCCTAGACTCAATGAGCTAATTGACCTGGCTATGGTGGCTATTTCTGATAATGCAAGAGAAACGGGCATGAATCTGTTGAACAATGCCCACAATAGCATGATCGACAACTTCAGATCAATTAAATGGCTTTTCCATGAGCTTGAGGATGTCAGAGATAGGGTTTCCCAAATGGAAAAAATCAAGAGCAGTACAGGTGCAGAAAGCCAAGGCGACCGGAATAGCTGGGAGACTCTGATGGAGAGGAGAGTAAAAAATATTGAGAACTACAATCACAACCTGGCAAGTCAAATGATCTCCCTCCTCGCTTCGATCAATGACAACATCCTCTCTCTCTTGGAAAATCTCAAAGACAGTAACCAGATGGAGGAAGATGATAAACCAAACAGAGACAAAGATAGGCTGGATGTGGATAAAGCCAAGGATAGCACTATGGAGCAAGATTTGATGAACGCCCAGGATCATAAGGCAGAAGAGCAACAAGAGTGCGCTGAAGCTGCCCAGACCATGCTCGAGATGGAGAAGTAGTCTGCTAGGTTGGGTCTCTGTCCTTTGGTTTTTGTTTCTCCTGGCTTTGGCTTTTTGTCTGGTCTCTATTTTTCTGGTTGGTTCTCTGGCCTTTTTAGTGGGCAGTTGTTTCGGGCTGGGCCTTTGGGCTTATTTTCAGCCGTAAGGCTTATGTTTTGGCTGGGCATTTTTTCACTTATTTTCAGCCTTTCTTGTTGTTAAACTTATGGGTTTCAGGACCCCTTAAAACCTGTTTACCTTATCAAAAACATCAATAAAATTGTCTATATTGACCAAGCATTGCAATATGGACCAAGTACTTCAAAAGCTAAACTGGTGTAGAGGCTAAGCTAGATAGAAGAGATTGATCTATATAGTGAAGACCTAGTTTGAAGGCAAAAATGTCAAGTAAGACAACTGGCTTCCACCTACTTGAGTACACAACATTAATGGAGACCCTAAATTGGGAAAAAAGAAGTATATATCAAAATTAAAAGGCATTATTTCATACCTTGCATATAGAATTTGAGAATATAGAGCAATTTAAGAGAAAAGCTTAGCAAATAAGATTGATCGAGTGAAGATCTGGGTTGTGCTGAGAAATCCAGAGGAAAGAAAGTTTATGAACCCTAACAAAGAGAAAATGGTAGCTTCATCATCTATAGAAAATAGTCAAGGGATATAGGTTAGTAATATTCAATTGGTGAAGAGTGATGCTTTTCCTTCACCCAAATTTTGTGCTATTCCTAAGATTGCAATATCTTCAATACCACCCAAGGTAATCATGATACATGATGTGCATAGTTGCTACATGTGTAAGCTTCAATAAGTAGGTGGTTATGAAATTTGGGAAGCATATGAGAAATTATGTGATGAAGGATTTTTGAAGGAAGAATTCAAAATTATCAAGAAGAAAGGGTTAATTAATGCCCTAGAATTTCTAAAAAAAATTAAAATTGAATGGATCGAGATTGTGTTGAGAAGGATCCACGAAATGACATATGGCTACATAATGGACTAGTTGAAATATCTAAGAAGATGATTCACAAGGTTACTAGTTCTCCCACACTAGATAAGAAGAAGACCATGCAAGCTCTGAGCTGAGAGGAAATTGAAGAAAATACAACTACCAAGTGGAATGGATAACAGTTTTCCATCACAAATATTTCGAATCCATTGATCAAATTTGCAATAAGAATTACTACTCACAAATTTTATCAATCTAGATATTGAATAGTGTGCCATGTATGGAAGTGGATCAAGCATGGAAGACAATCATGAAAGATCATGAATATGATCTTGCCGAGTTATAGAAGCTACAATTAGTAGAAAAATTGACAACTACAAGGAAGGCAAAGAACTCAATGTGTAAGTTTGGTTCACTTATTATATGTATTTTCTTTTACATTTAGAATTATTTTCATGGTATTGGGTATATTTTTTGGGAACAAGGAAAACCTATAATAAGGAAAATCAATGAGTATATATCTCAACTAGAAGAGAATTTTGAAAATGCCATGGATACATATTTTGAAGAATTCAGACAAAGAATGAGAATGAGGATGAGGATACTAGAGGAATTAGTAATGAAACATTATAATGATGTATGTTTCTTGGTAGACATAGATGACATATATGTGTAGGCAGTTGAACCAAGAAATGCATGGCTAGCAACATTTGACTATGAGATTGATAGTGAGGCTATGAATGCAAACATTGTTGCATTATTGTAAGAAGATGTTGATACTATAGGACCAAAAAATGGGCTAATGTCTAACATGCTATGGACAAATCACAAACTCAATAAATGTAGATCAACATCCTCTAGTCTACCATGAAAGCCAAATAAAAAAAAGGAAGAAACACAAGGTTAAAAACCCCCTCTTTCATTTGTAGCTCCCATGTTCTTCTTTCTTCTCCATATGATGTAGCTCTAAATTGTCTATCAATTTGACCTTAGTACTGTCATGGCTCTCAGTGCTAGGTCAAAATATCATTTAAATCATCTGACCTTTGATATTGTTGAGTCTCTCAGTGTTGGATCGTGGCATTATCAATAGTTTAATAACATTGATAGTGTTCGTCGATGTTATTATGGTCAACCCTATTAACCAATCTTGATCCTGTAGCATTTACAATGTCAATTAAATGTTACATGTCCTTAATTCATGTCATGTGTCCTTCGAATGTTATCAATTTCATCAATCAATGAATTTGACGATGGCTTTTCTCTATTCATCATCATCCTAGTCAATCTCCATTATCATCACATTTCATCAAAGCATACTATCGCACTTATTTAATTAGTTTGGCCAATCATCTACTAACTTTCTCTATAGGATTAAATAATCCATAATTTAATCCTATGTTAATGCCAATCATTTTTCATCTTGCATTACTAATTATTATTCCTAACTAACATCGTCAATTAATTAAATTTATTAATTATTTGATCCATTATTCATGAACTATGGAAATTCTTAATTTCCTAAGTCATATTTTCCACCATTAATTCCATTTTCACTAATTTCTATTTGTGTGAAATAATGGATTTTTTCCAATACTCCACATAATATTGACATCATCATGACACATCATGGATTCTCCATTTATACTTGGCTAAGATATATCATAATCCATATATTCTTGTTCCTTATGCACATCTATATTTGACTTCCATTGTCATATATTCTTGCCTTTAAGTGGGTTTGAGGTGTCATATATATCCTCTTCCATTATAGCCACATTTGACTTCCAAAGAATCATACAATCCTACATTTGGCATCCTGTGTCATATTCATCATGGATTCTCAAAGGAATCTCTTGCCAAGTCACATATCCAAGGTGACAATTCCAATGCTCTCATCTTTCATGTTGATTATAAAATGAGCATTCTTCCTCTCATTTCCAGTTCTTGAGTCTTTGGGTCCCTAATCCTTAAGTCTTTTCTAGTCCCTGGTTTCTTGGTCCTCTCTCTCTCTCTCTCTCTCTCTCTCTCTCTCTCTCTCTCTCTCTCTCTCTCTCGCTAAAATCACATCTTCTAGTATTCTCATAGCATTATCACTACCATAGGCTTTTTTCTTCCTAATTGTGTGCATTATATAAATTGATATGTTTCCAAGGCATTGAAAGTCACAATAATGCCTAGGATTGGATAGATGATGATTCATTTGGGATGTTTGACATGTTTTGGGTTGATTAAGACCAATTTTGTGTGATTCTAGGTTGTTTTGGGGTGATTTCAAGTTGATTTGAAATGGTTTCAAAATGATATGAAATTGATGTAAAAGAGGATACAAATGATGATAGACACTAGTGAGATATGATCAAGTTGGCCAAAATATTAGAGATAGTAGAATGATAAAGTGGAATGAATTAGTATGAAAATATGATGAAACTATAGATGTGAACTATTTTTGAACATCTACATTTTTCCCCTCTTTGATACAATGTGATTTAGAGCATTCTGTCAAAGAATGTTGATGAAAAAAATGTAACAACATGCACTAGTAATGGTGGTATATATTTGTGCCCCCTCAAAAAATTGATCGACATAGGCATATGATAGGTCGATTTCATCAACAATAAGAAGATAAAACCATAGAAACCAATGGATTGCAAATCAAAGCTAAAATGTGAAAGTTAAGGGCTCTGGAGTGCAAAAAGGCATCGTGACCAACATAGAAAGGGCCTCTTGCACACCCATCTAGGTAAAAACAAACTATAAAAGGGCTTGGAAAGGGTTTTGAAAGTCATTTTCACTTCACTTTTTGGAGAAAAGAGCTCTAAAGCAAGAAAAATAGACTGGTTACCTAGGAAGCAACATCATGGCAAATGAATATGTACCTATCAACAACGAGGAGATACAGGACCTCCAATGAGTACATCGAGGCCTTCTTTGTGCTTTTTATGCTTTTCTATACTTTGCTATGATTTTCCCTACCTTTTCCTACTTTTTAGGCACTTAGGAGTTAGTCAAGGTCAAATAGGATCAAACAAGAGTCCTAGGGCCAAGTTAGGGCATAAAAATGCCCTAACTATGCCCGAAACATAGCCAACAATGCAATAGGCACACTTGGCATGCCCAAGTGCACATTGTGCACACTTGGTATGACCAAGTGCACCATGGACATAGTTAGGGGCCCCAACTACACCTAAAACACAACCATGTAGTGAGCATACTTGGCATGCCCAAGTGCACACTAAGTGCACTTGGTATGACCAAGTGCACCATGGCTCTAAGATGCTCTGAGGCTCCGAACAAGGTCTAGATGGGCTTTGGATCAACCCAAAACTTGGGGTACATTAGAATGACCCTAGAAGGATATTATAAAAGTGTTAAGACTTAGTCAAATATTGTCAAAGTGGTAAAAATTGGTCAAATTTAGGGCAGATGTAGGTCCAACTCAGATAAATGCTGACAGAGAATAATTTAAAGGACCCGAAAGGGTGCAAACAGACTCAGAATGACCAGAAACTTGGACCACATATTCAAAATCCTAGGAAGATTTTAGAACATAGATAAGCTTAGGCCAACATGGTTAGAAAAAAATCAAACCTAGTCAAACCTAGCTCAGATGGATGAAAAGGCTAACAGATGGATAGGGAGAGGGTCAAAATGATGTAAATGAGCTCAAAATAACCCAAAACTTGGTAAACATGTTCAAAACCCTAGAAGAGTTCAAAAAAAGTCAACTTAATCAAAATTCTTAAAAAGTCAAACTTAGTCAAACCAAAGTCAAACTAGGTCAAACTAGGGTTAAAATTGGGGTAAACTAGATACAAAGCCCTAGAAGGTTGACATAGGCTATATGGTTATGCAAGAGGATCTGCCCCTACTACGAACAAGGGGACATAGGCTAGAGAGTCTTATGTTACATCACTAGATGATAGTTGGGGAGCAAGGGATCTTAGTTGGTCTTGGTTTATTTCTTATTACTTTTATGCCAAAGGTGAGGGGCAATAGAGCCCTGCTGATAGCACTGATCGAGAGATCACACTTGGAGACTAGTTCATTCCATCTACCAATGGGAGAGGCTAAAATGACCTTAGAAGATGTATGGTGCATCTTAAGGATACTAATTCATGAGGAGTTAGTAGTATACGACCTTATGATTGGGTGAGAAAAATTACATTGATTATTCAGAAGTGAGAGATGCAGAGCTGGGGATATGAAATTATGAGATTAGATTAGACCTATTGGTGGCATGCCATGAGTAGTTGATAGTGGTGATTTGCTAGGTGATTAGTGGACTATTGATACTATATAGGTAGGGACATGGATTTCCTGTCAGATGGGTCTAGGTGCTAGATCATATGATTATGGAGAGCACTATGTTTTCCTGGGGCCCATGCATGTTAGGGATGCTCTACTACTATCTACATTAGGTGGTGTACAAAGGTGGCTTGACATTTAGTACCAGGAGTAAACTATTATAGATCTAGGCATATGAGCGCATTGTA
This sequence comes from Cupressus sempervirens, assembly GCA_028749045.1. Taxonomy (NCBI): domain Eukaryota; kingdom Viridiplantae; phylum Streptophyta; class Pinopsida; order Cupressales; family Cupressaceae; genus Cupressus; species Cupressus sempervirens. The sequence goes on along the minus strand of CM053790.1, from coordinate 719,316,658 downwards.
GTATTCCAACTACTTATAGAGAGGGAGCTAGTGGAGGACATGCTATATACATACAATTATAGAGGTGTACTAGCACGGGGACCACTCAGGTACACAAGGTACTTTTGACATTAGCTAGAAACTATGACATAGTTCATCTGGAGACCCTATAGATATTTCCCTAGATGAGATGATGATGATATTCACCAACCATATTGCAAGCAAGAGCACTATCTCATAAGGTGCACAATGACTGCACACCTAGTGATAGGGATGTACCTACTAGAGTGGGTACGTAGATAGTTTGGTGAGATACACAATGTACCAATAGGTCTAGCATTATTTGCATGGTCCAAAGTAGAGGTCTAAGAGTGGGGAGTACCTATCAAAACATAGGTGGCTTATGCATAGCTAGAGGAGTTACAGTCAAGGGTATGAGGAGCAGCAATAGATATAGTGGATGCAGGCACGATGACAACATATGATAGATGGTTTGCACAACATCATCTGATGCCCTTGATAGATTTGGAAATACCAATACCATGAGTGAGGTCTCAGGTGGAGTAAGATGAGGAGGATGAGGGAGAGGATGAGGAGGGAGGGGATTATGATGATGATGAGGAGGGGGTGATGAGGATGATGATGGGGAGGAGGGAGATGAGGATGGAGAGGATGCTAAGGATGATGCAGGGGATGATGATGAGGATGATGAGGGAGAGGATGAGGGAGATGATGATGAGGATGTTGAGGGAGAGGATGAGGGATATGATGAGGAGGGTAGAGATAGTGGGGGTGGGGATGGTGATGGAATTGGTGATGGGGGAGAGGATGGGGATGACTATTGGGAGGCTAGGGATGATGGTGGTGAGGGAGGTGATGAGGATGACATAGGTGTGGATACAATTGCAATGGATGTGGAGGGGGGTCTAGTAGATTATAATGGGAGGACACTAGTATTGGTATAGGTAGGGCCTAGCTAGTTAGAGCTGATGGAAGTGATCAGAGGTCTCCAGAGTCAGTTAGACTTGGTTGTAGTAGAGAGGGATGCAGTGATAGTAGAGAGAGATCATGCTATGGTAGAGAGGGATGTCATAGTGCATAGGGTAGAGAGGTTAGTGAAAGAGTCCTAGGAGTTTATTAGCAACATCAGAGATTCAAACTTCCAAGAGATAGCTATGATGATGACCAGGGCACATATGGAGACATAGTACTAGAGGGATCAGTATGAGAGGGTAGTGCCACCAGGGTAGAGAGTAGAGAGCTTCCATGCATTGAGATCTTAGTCACATCATACATAGAGGACATAAAGTAGTGTAAGTGTGATGGGGACAATGAGGCCACCAAAGACAATAGAGGGATCATCTTTGAGGTTGGACTGAGGCTACAAGGCTAGGGACAATGTAGGGTGACACTAACATGCTTATGTACAGAGGGGCTTCTCTGTTTTTCTTTTTTGGTTTTTTGTTATGCTCTTTCATGGTTCATGCCTATGGGTAGTTAGTATTGATGTAAATCATGATCACATAATTTGATAATTTTTTAAACATTTATGAGATGCAACTATGTTACGATGACTATATGAAATAGTTTATGCATAAGTTTTATATGGATGCATTTCTGCTTTTTTATGTTGGCTTTTATATGATGACATCATGCATTGGTTTATCACATGTTATACTTAGAAAATAACATCTTTATGTTTGCCACATGATTTTATCATGAATGAATGCCTAATGAAATGTAAGTGATATTGAATGAATGCAAATGACATGTAAAGTGATATGGAATGAATGCAAATGAAATGTAAAATGATATGAAATGAATGCAATGAAATGTGAAAATAATATAAATTCCATGTTTATGAAAAGATGGATGGCTTTGGATCATTTTGAACTTTCAACATATGTAAACTTTCAACATATGTAGGAGTGTAGGACAACAATGGTTTTGATGTATCAAAGTATGAGACCAAGGCGACAGATGAAGAAGACATAGGAGATGGAGGAGATGAGATGAGGAATTGTCAGTATGATGGGAAGACTTTTGCTTTTATAAAGTACACAACATGTCAAATGGAGATTTATTTTGATATGAAAAATGGAATGCAACACATCATGGTATAAAGGGCCAAAGTGTAAAATACAAACCTTTTGCATAAACAAGTACGATGTAGATAGAAAATGACCTTTTCCTTCCTAAGGCATATGTACATGCCCCTGACTCTCAAAGGTACATTGTAATAGACAAAAAATAAAAATGACCATGAACCATCTCGACCACTCTCATAGATCAATTTATATCATTGAGTGACATAGGAACATGATTGAAGAAAAAATAAAGCAAAAACAAATAACTCACTAAAAAACATGAGCCAATAGCTATTCTTGTCCATTATTACTTGCTTTTTTTTTTAGTGTTTTAAGTCTTCAGATAGTGTTTGATAGGTTGATCATGTGATAGTTATGATTGATGATTTAGTTGATAGGTTCATAGTGACATGTTGGATTGATTGTTGGTTCACATTGCTCAGATAGTGTGATTGTCATGGAAGTGCAGTGCTTTGAGTTTCATTCTGTTAGATTATGGTGACTGATAAGGAAAGTACTGTACATACTACATACTATACTGATGTTGTAGTTGACATATGGTTGACATATGGACGACATTTTGTAACCCTAAAAGGGCATAAAATAATTGTATAAAAGAGTTTAGGGTTAGGTATTTTCATTATGTTGTGATGCAAAATTGCTTCTTGTGGCGGTATTGAGCTCTAAGAGATTACAGATTGTAATCAGGTTGTAATCACTGGATTGTAATAATATTGGACTTGCATTTTGGTGGACGTAGCCCAGGGATTGGGTGAACCATGTTAAATCTTGGTGCCTTGTGTTCATTTCTGTGTGATCTATTATTTTCTGTTATTGGTTATATTTGCATGTAGTTTTTATTTCTATCTGTGGTTTATCCTAACAAGTGGTATCATAGCCTAGTTTTTTTTTAGTTATCCTTGACAGGAAAGTTTCACAATTGAGTGGGAGTCTCATGATTGATTGGGAGCAATGGCAGATGAGGGTAAATTAAGGGTTGATAGGTTTAATGGGCAAAACTTCCAGTTATGGAAGATGCAAATGGAAGACTATATGTATTAGAAGGATTTATGGAAATTGTTGGAAGGCAAAGCCAAAAATTAGGGATCTATGTCAGATGCTGAATGGGATCTTTTGGAAAAAAAGGCACTTGAAAGCATTCAGTTATGCTTGGCACCATTGGTGGCATTTAATATTACAAAAGCAAAGATGACAGAAGAGTTGATGAAAACCCTAGTGATACTGTATGAAAAGCCCTCTACTTCAAACAAGGTATTTCTCATGAAGTGTTTATTTAATATGAAAATGGAAGAAGGTGGATCTATTTAAGATTATTTAAATGAGTTTAATACTATTACTAGTCAGTTATCCTCTATGGGTATAAATTTTGATGAAGAAATTAGGGCTCTCTTGATTTTGTGTTCTTTTCCTGAAAGCTAGAATGGCTTGGTAATGGCAGTGAGTAATTCTATTCCTGGATCTAATACCCTAAAATATGATGATGTGATTGGTGTTTTTTTGAGTGAGAAAACTCGTAGGAAATCCTCAGGTGGATCTACATCAGGAAGTGCTTTGAATGCAAAAAGTAGGGGCAGAATGACTGAGAGAGCAAGTAACTCTAGAAATCATGGGAAATCAAGAGGAAAGTCAAAGGGGAAGAGGTCTCAATTGAGAGGACCAAACGATTGCTGGTACTGTGGGAAACTAGGGCATAAAAAGAAAGATTTTTGGAATCAAAAGAAAAATGAAGGACATAAATCAGATGGAGACAAGGAGGCAAATGTGGTAAGTAACAAATCCAAAGAGGATGCTTTGCTTCTGTCTTTAGAAAGTGTTGATGATTCATGGTTTTAGATTTTGGTGCTTCATTTCATGCTACACCTCATAGAGGTTATTTCATTGATTGTGTCCAAGGGGATTTTGGGCTTGCTTATTTGGGGGATAATGAATCTTGTCAGATTGATGGAAAGGGAAAAATTAAGATTAAGTTGTAGAATGGGAATCATTGGCTACTACATGAGGTAAGACATGTTCCAAGGCTGAGTAGAAATTTAATTTCAGCGGGGCAACTCAGTGATGAGGGTTGTGTAGTTACTTTTTATGATAAAAATTGGAAGGTTTCAAAAGGTTCCCTTGTAGTAGAAAAAGGTGTGAAATTAGGCACCTTATATCTTTGTACAAGTCATATTATTCCTTCTACTTTGATTGTTTCAGAGAAAAATGAATGTTCAGGAACAATTGTTGTAGTTGCACAGGGAGAACAAATAGCTGCTGTAGATTCTGATACAGCATTGTGGCACAATAGACTTGGGCACATGAGTGAGAAAGGTATGAAAGTACTTCACTCAAAGAAAGTTTTACCAGGTCTAAAATGTGTTAATATGGATTTTTGTGAAAGTTGTGTGTATGGAAAACAAAAGAGAGTGAGTTTTGTAAATATTGGGAAGGAAAACAAAAAGGAGAAATTAGAGCTTATGCATATAGATGTATGGGGACCAGCTCAGGTATCTTCCCTTGGTGGCTCTCATTATTATGTTACATTTATTGATGAAATGAATAGAAAAGTATGGGTTTATTTCCTTTGACAAAAATATGATGTATTTCAAACTTTTATGAAATGGAAATGCTTGGTTGAAAATAAGACTGGTAAGAAATTAAAATGTCTCAGTTCTGGTAATGGTGGTGAGTATTGCAATTATGAATTTGAAGATTATTGCCCCAGTAATGGTATTCATAAATAGAGAATTGTTCACAAGAAAATGGAGTGGCTGAATGCATGAACATGACTATAATAGAGCGCACAAGGAGCATGAGGTTGCATGCTAGGTTTCCCTTACACATGTGGGTGGAGGCTATCAATATTGTAGTATATTTGATTAATAGAGGTCCCTCTACTCCTTTGGGCTATGGTATTCTAGAGGAGGCATGGACTGGTAAGAAGGTGAGTTATTCTTTTCTCAAGACCTTCGGTTGTGAAGCTTTTTCTCATATAGACTTTGAAAATAGAACCAAGCTAGAAGCTAAATCAAAGAAATGTGTCTTTGTTGGATATGGCATTAATGAATTTGGTTATAGGCTTTGGGATTTTGATAATCTTAAAATTGTTAGAAGTCGAGATGTCATATTCAATGAGAAAGTATTGTACAAAGATCTATTGCAGCAACATAAGAAGAAAGAAGATGATTATTTAGTGCTAGATGATACTCCAAAAGTTGATGTTCCAGCCATTCCTCATGATGTGCAACAATTGCAGCAACAAATACCACACACACCGATGAATGTTAGATGGTCAATGAGGCAAATTAGACCTCCATAAAGATTTTCTCCCTCTTTGTATTCTATTTTACTTACTGATGCTAGTGAACCTGCAAGTTATGATAAAGCTGTGCAGGTGAATACTAAGATTCAGTGGGAGTCTGCAATGAAAGATGAAATGGACTCTTTGCTGAAGAATAAGACATGGGATCTATGCAAGTTGCCTGCAGGTAAAAAGGCTTTACAGAATAAGTGGTTTTATAGGTTGAAAGAAGAGGAAGAGGTTAGAAAAGATTTAAGGCCAGGTTAGTTGTAAAAGGATTTGAACACAAAAAGGGAATTGATTTTGATGAGATATTTTCTCCTGTTGTTAAAATGACTTCTATTTATACTATTTTAAGTCTTGTGGCTACTAAAGATTTGCATTTAGAGTATTTGGATGTTAAAATAGCCTTTCTTCATGGTGATTTGGATGAAGAAATATATATGGCTTAGCCATAGGGTTTTGAGGTCAAAGGTAAGGAGAACTTAGTGTGCAAATTGAAGAAAAGTTTATATGGCTTGAAGCAAGCACCTCGGCAATGGTATCTAAAATTTGACAGTTTTATGCATGAGCATGGATATAATAGGTGTCATTCAGATTACTGTGTTTATTTTAAGAGGTTGGATGATGATAGCTACTTTATTTTATGTTTATATGTTGATGATATGCTTGCAGCTGGGTCTAACATGCATCATATTAAGGGGCTAAAATGCCAGTTAGCACATGCATTTGCTATGAAGGATTTGGGGTCAGAAAAAAAAATCATTGGTATGAAGATTTGCAGAGATAGGAAGAACAGAACATTAACACTATCTCAAGTTGATTATGTTGAGAAGGTGTTGCCACATTTCTCTATGGAGAATGCTAAAGCTGTCAGCACACCTTTACCTAGTCATTTGAAATTGACTAAGGAGATGTGTCCTAAGACACAAGAAGAGGAGGATAAGATGTCTAAGGTACCCTATGCTTTAGTTGTAGGAAGCTTGATGTATGCTATGGTATGTACTAGGCCAGATATTGGACATGTAGTGGGAGTCGTTAGCAGGTATATGAGCCATCCAAGATTTGAGCATTGGAATGCTGTCAAGTGGATTCTTAGATATTTGAGAGGAACATCCAATAAGTGTTTACACTTTGGGGGCTCTACTACTAATTTACAGGGCTATGTTGACTCAGATTTGGCAGGGGATATTGATACTAGGCAGAGTACTATAGGTTATGTCTTTACTATTGGTGGGGCAGGTGTGAGTTGGCTTTGTAGGTTACAAAAGATTAATGCTCTATCCACTATAGAGGCAGAGTATGTTGCTGCTACAGAGGCAGCCAAGGAGATGATATGGCTTCAGTTCTTCTTGGAAGAATTGGGAAATCCTTAGAAGGATAATTATTTGTTCACAGATAATCAGAGTGTCGTTCATCTTGCAAAGAATTTAGCTCTACATTCTAAGACCAAACACATACAGTTGTGGTGCCATTTCATTCGGTTAGTTTTGGAGGATGGACAGCTAAATCTAGAGAAGATCCATACAAATGACAATCCAGTAGATATGTTGACAAAGGTTGTAACAAGGGAGAAGCTAAACTCCTCTTCAGCTTCGGTTGGTCTTTTAGACTAAACATTAATCAAAGAACAATAGAGTCCAGTGTGGTTTGATCTAGTGGGAGCCCCAAGTGGTAGTGGTATTGCTACAAGATCAGTCTCCAAGTGGGAGATTGTTGCTTAGTGTGGAGCTTGATTAGTCCCCAAGTGGGAGATCGTTAGATTATGGTGACTGATCAAGAAAGTACTATACATACTTCATAATTAGTGGAGTTTGAGGCATCACCCCAAAAAAAAAAAAATTGGGCCGTGGCCGACGTTGTAGCCGACATATGGCCGACATATGGTTGACATGTTGTAACCCTAAAACGGCATAAAATATTTGTATAAAAGGGTTTAGGGTTAGGTATTTTCATTATGTTGTGATGCAAAATTGCTTCTTGCGGTGGTATTGAGTTGTAAGGGATTACAGATTGTAATCAGGTTGTAATCACTGGATTGTAATAATATTGGACTTGCAATTTGGTGGACGTAGCCCAGGGATTGGGTGAACCATATTAAATCTTGGTGCCTTGTGTTCATTTCTGTGTGATCTATTATTTTCTGTTATTGGTTATATTTGCATGTAATTTTTATTTCTGTCTGTGGTTTATCCTAACACATTCTACGAAAGTGCAAGTGTTTATGCAAAAGGGATGATTATGTACAAGGTTTATTACAAATTTTTGATGGGTTTTGTGATCTTTACGGTTTTTTGAGGATATTTAATGTTTTTGTGTGACTCATTTCTTCAAGACATTTTATGATTTTTTAGTGATTTTCTTAGGACATTTTACAATTTTAGTAATTTTTTCAAGAAATTTTATGATTTTTAGTGCATTTGTTCAAGATATTTTATGATTTTTAGAATTTATTTAGGATCATATTTTGAATTTTAGGATTTTTTCAGGATCATATTAGAATTTTTAGGATTTTTTTAGGATCATATTTGAATCTTTAGGTTTTTTCTTCAAGATTTTAAAAGCATATACAAGTGTTAGCTCTAATCTATTATGTGATAAGTCCAATGGATAAAAAGTGCTTAGGGATATGCCCCTCGTTTAACTTCAAACTCATGCACCATGTAGGTAATATGCCCCCGAACAAGATGTAGACTATGTACATAGGCCAAAGACAAAGCATGTATAGACTGGTGATGCTTTAGGTACGATAACAATGAACATTAACCAATTTATGGGCCATGATCAAGTACTAGGGATGTCTTGAAATACAAAGGATATGATCAGGGAATGACAAAAGGAGAAAAACTAGATGGAATCTTGATAGATAGAGGAGCAACAACTGATTACATATGGTGCCTATTTGCCAAGTTTTCACCATGGTACTTGTCCAAAGTGCTTGTTTGCTAAGTTTTCACTTTTGGATAGAATTTTTCTCTTGACTCAAATTTTCATGCCAAGACACTTGTTTGCTAGGTTTTTATCAAGGCATCTATTTTTTCATGACTTTTTTCACTTTTTTTTTTCCTTTTATGACTTCTTTCTATTTTTTTAATATTTTTTAGGACTTTTTTCAAATTTTTTGATAATTTTTAGGACTTTTTAGATAGAGTCAAGTATAGTACTTGTAGAGATGCATGTTGCTGATGGATATGGGTAGTGGTTCACCCTCTAGAGTCACAAGCTGATATACTCTGGACCCAAATGATGTAGTAACTACATAAGGTCCTTCCCAATTTGGTTCAAATTTGCCTTATTTTTGTCTATGCTACTAAGTCTTGTAGTTCATCTTTAGGACTAGATTTCCGATCTTAAAATGATGACCTTAGAATTTCTTGTTATAGTTTCATTTGAATCAATTTTGGTAAGCGTGCAGATGTGTTAAGGTAGCTCATCTCTATTCATCAAGCATTTCTAGTTCATGGAGTATAGATATTCAGTAGTTTTCATCATCAACAACATCTTGTAGAGACACTTTCAATTATTTAATTTAAAATTCAATGGGAAGCATAGCCTTAGTGCCATAGACAAGAGAGTATGGTGTTGCACCAGTGAGAGCATGCACACTTGTTTAGTAGGCCCAAAGAGCTAGATTTAGTTGTAGGTGCCAATCTCGACCAAAATCATTGATAGTCTTTTGGAGAATCTTAACAATGGCCTTATTAGATGCCTGTACTTGGCCATCACCCTATAGATGGTAAATAATAGAATATATATGGTATATGTTGTACTTCTTCTAGAGTTTTTCCAAATCTTTGTTTTGAAATGAATTGTCATGGTTAGTAATAATAGCCAAGGGGACTCCATACTAACATATGATGTAGTTCAAAATAAACCTTGAAATTTTCTTTCCGGTGGTGGAAGTCAGAGGGATAGCTTCAACCCACTTGGTAAAATATTCTATTGCTGTGATGATGAACTTATGACTGTCAGAGGAAGGAGGAGAAATAGCTCCAATAAGATCAAATGCCCATTGTGAAAAGGGCCATGGAAATATAACTGGCTACAATTCTTATTCTTGTGCATGGATTAGATTGCTATGTATCCAGCACTTATGACATGTTTTGGTCAAATCATGGGCATCTTGTTCCATGGTTGGCCAATAGTATCCAACTCTAATAAGTTTCTTAGCTAGACTTAGACCATTGAAATGACCTCCACATATACCTTCATGGACCTCGTGTAAGGTAGTTTCAACTTCTTACGAGTCAAGGTATCTAAGAAGGGTTTAGTCAAAGGATCTATTGTAAAGGGTCTCACTAATGATGATGTATCTAGTGGCTTGATGGATAAAGGCTCGATGTTCATTTTTGGATAAGTTAGGTGGTAGGATTTAGGCATGTAGGTAGTCATAAATGTCTTGATACCAAGGAGAATTGGGACCAACAAGTTAGGTGGACCTCGTGTAAGGCAGTTTCAACTTCTTACAAGTCAAGGTATCTAAGAAGGGTTTAGTCAAAGGATCTCTTATAAAGGGTGTCACTAATGATGATGTATCTAGTGGCTTGATGGATAAAGGCTCGATGTTCATTTTTGGATAAGTTAGGTGGTAGGATTCAGGCATGTAGGTAGTCATAAATGTCTTGATACACAAATTGAGATTGAGGGAGCTCAAATGCTAGAATCAAAAGTTGCTACAACATTGCACATTTTGAGGCATATCAATCATAGAAGCAATGGTAGCTATAGCATCATCTTGCTTGTTCTGTATTCTTGGTAGCTAATGAAAAGAGATAGTGATAAATTTAAATTTAAGGAAATCTACCATCTAATTGTAAGGCATTAACTTATCATCTTTGTTTTCATAGTCATAATTGAATTGGTGGATAACCAATTGGGAATCACCAAAAGCTTGTAAATGTTGAATGTTCCATTAGATAACTATCTTGAATCCTATAATCATTGCCTCATATTCTGCTATGCTGTCCATACAATGGAATGCTATCCTATGTGACTTGGGGATTATGTCTCCTTGGAGAGTGATAAACATAATGCTAGCTCATGAACCATTTCTTTTATGTGATCCATCAAAGTAAAGCTTCCATTGATTAGCTATATCCATGTTAAATATGGCTTCATTCAAAAAGTCTATCAACATGGGATGATCATTCATCATAGATGCTTCTACTAATTGATTTGCTATCACTTGCCCTTTGGTTTCCTTTTTGTCTACATATTCTATGTCAAATTCACCAAGGATCATTACCCATTTGGCTAAGCATCCTTTGAGAGTGTCCCTACTTAGGAGATACTTTAGTGGGACAATCTTAGAGAAAAGCATTGCTTTCTAATGGAGCATGTAATGTCTTAGCTTTTGTGCTACAAAGATGACAGCAAGGCATGCTCATTCAATGAGTGAATAATTCAGTTCGTATCCCACATGTGTTCTATTGATGTAGTAAATGGCTCACTCTCTTCCTTGTTCATCATTTTGTGCTAATGGAGCTCCTAATGCAGTATTTGTATCATATATGTATAGAATGAATGGTTTGCCTAGAATAGAAGCCATTAAAACTGGTGGATGTAGAGGATACTCTTTGAGTTGTTGGAAATTTTCTTTACACAGGTTGTTCCATTGAAAGGATACTCCCTTCCGTAATAGGTGTTGAAAGGAGTGGCACTTATCTGCTAGTTGTGTAATGAATCTACGAATAGACTGTAATCTCCTTGCAGACTTCTTAGTGTTTTTGGATCTATTAGAAGAGGCATTTCAAGTATTGCTTTTACTTTCTTAGGATACATTTCAATGCCTCATTGAGAAACAATGTATCCTAGGAGCTTTCCAGAAACAACTCTGAATACACACTTTTTTGGATTTAGATAGAGCTTATAGCTTTTCATTCTATTGAATATCTAATCTAGGATGCCCAAATGATCCTTTCTTCTATAGGATTTGCAAATTAAGTCATTGACATAGTCTTCCATGAGGATGTACATGAAATCATGGAAGATGGTAGTCATTGCTCTTTGATATGTTTCCCTAGCATTTTAAAGACCAAATGGCATAACATTCCAGTAGTATGTTCTCTAAGGGCATGTAAAAGCTATTTTGTGTTGATCTTCAGGAGATATTCTTATCTGATTGTAGCTAGAAAAGCCATCCATTAGTGATAACATCTCATATCCAGTTGTCATATCTATAATGAAATCTATATTTGGTATAGGGAAGTCATCTTGGGACATGCCTTGTTAAGATCAGAGAAGTTAGTGCATATCTGGATGCCCCTAGAGTGTTTTCTTACTAGTACTAGATTAGATATCCACTCTACATAATCAATGGATCTTATGAATTTGACATCCAATAATTTCTTCAATTTAGCTTTGACAAGGAGGGCAACTTGAGGATGCATCTTTATCAATTTTTTCTTTACTAGTTTCACTCTTGGTTTTAGTGGTAAGTGATGAAGGACTAATTCATGATCTAATCTGAACATGTTTGCATAAGACTAGGTGAAGTTGATCTGCCTCTTTAGAAAGAATCTAATAAATTCATCTTTTTCCTCTAGTGATAATGAGGCTACAAAGTGTATGATCTTAGGGTTGTTATGTGTTCCTATATTTATCTCTTCTATCATTTTGACAAGTACTGCTGATCTTTTCTTCAATGGGGGTATGTCCAATCTCCATCCTTGGGCACCTAAGAGAGGTTTTCACCCTCAAATATGTCCTTTTTTTTACTTTTTCATGGTCTAATGGTGCCTTTTGGTTCTCACCAAGAGACCTACTTTTGTCTTTTTTGATATTTTCTCAATGTTACAACTGGAAGATAGAGCTTACTCCTCAAAATATGCCATGATGTTTACGTCAATGGAGAATCTAGACTTGTGATCACCTTGTGGTAAATCTTCATGGAGCTCAAAGAATTTTGCAATGGTGTCATCATTTTCAAATCAGTCAAATGTTGGTGGTCCTTGTTGGTCCCAATCAATAAGTTTAGGGAAGACTAGGGAAATGCCATCATCAGTGTTGAATAAGCTTTGATCAAAAGCATATACATGGATATCTGATTCAATGGTATCATCAAGATCATGTTCAGAAGTAGGAGGGCATGGATCCTAGAATGTTTTAATCCAAGGTGAAGAGTTGGTTTGAGTGATAGGTGGAGTTATATGTTTATCCTCCACAATTAGGCTATTAGGGTCAACAAATATATGATCAAGACCAAGGGAGGCATCAAGATCATAAATGTTGGATATAGGTTCGATGGGTTTAGATTTGGTGTTCTCAGATGCCTTGTTATCATTCAAAACATTCACATTCTTAGCCAAGGATGACTTAGTATTATGAAGACCCAAAACAAATGGTTTGAATTGAAGTCCCAAGCTACGAGGTCATCTTGATGAAGTGATGGGCTAAATAATGCCTTGTTTTTGAGGTCGCAAGCCACTACATCTATCATATCCCTTTTTCAGCATGATAGTGAATCTAGGTCCATACTTGTCAAAGGATATAGGAGTAGTTCCTTGTTCTGCTTTAGCCTTTTCAATCCATGTAGAGGTATTTTTATAGAAATGTTCTTCATGTAGTCCACTTCCACTACCGAAAGTCATAGAAGGCCTCTTTTGAAATGTGAACTTAGGCTTGTTCTATATAAGCTGAGGTTTACCATATGACTTGGGAGATAAAGGAAGTTTTCCAATGTGAAAGGCATGGGACATGAAATACTTACCACAACCTTGGTATTTGATTTTGAGTTTTCCTTTGAATGCGGGTGTGAGCACGAAAGGATCAACATACTTGGAGGACTCGAGTGGATTTGCTACATGGTTTGTTGGGACCTAGTATGCAATGGTTCCTCTAAGATTGGTGCACAATTGGAATGGATCTAGATCACCAGGGATGGTGAACTCTACATTGTTATAGGGAAATTTTAAGCATTAGTGATACATAGAGGGCACTACTTTCATAGCATGAATCTAAGGGCATCCTAGTATCATGTTGCAATTCATTTCATTATCTAGGACCTAGAAAAAAGTATTCTTAGTAGCTGGACCAACTCTAATAGGTAAGATGATGACCCCCATGTAGAAGTATTCACCATCATCATAGGCTTTTACTGTGATTCTTTGAGAGGGATCCACATCATCCTCAAAATAACCCAAACCCTTGATAACTTTAAGTGTACAAATATTCAACCCTACTCCTCCATCTATCAAGACATGTCTAACCTTAACATTATGAATAAAGACTTCAAGGTGAAGAAGATCATTGTGGTTAGGTCTATCTTTAGGAATATCCTGATGGGAAAAGGTGATATGTTGTGATGCAGATAGGTTCCCAACCATGGCTTGGAATTGGGGAACGTTGATGTCATCTAGGACTACTGACTCTTTAAGGGCTTGATCCAAGATCTTTTGATGTTTGGGAGACACATATAGTAGGTCCAAGATGGATATTTCTATAGGGGTCTTGTCAAGCTATTCAACAAGGCTATAATTGGATGAAGTAGGAGCATCAGGTCCACTAGGGGGTGCAAGTCTGGTAGAGGTAGTAGGTTGAGATGGAGTTTCAAGTAGGGTGCTCTTGGTATGACATGTAGTGATAGTGCAACAAGGGTCCTCAACCTTTAAAGTGAATGTGGATATGTGGGAATTAGACTCATTGAAATAGCTAATGGTATAGTCTTATCCAATGCACATGTAATTCACATTAGCTTGTGAGTTTGAATTTGAACTAGAGGGTTTCTCTTTATCATGATTACCCAAAGGATATTTGAAGATAGTGTGATCAGAGTTGGATGTTAGCAATAATGGATCAACTATGATTACAACATCATCAATAAGGTCTTGTATTGCATGCTTTAGTTGGAAACATGATGAGATCTTATGTCCTTTGGTGTAGTGGTAATCATAGTTTTTTTGTCATCCCACTAAGAAGCTTTAGTTAGTGGCTCCTCTTTGATTTGGGGTAAATGCAAGAAGTTGTTACTAAGTAATTGTTGAAGTGTAGTTTCAAGAGGCATCCCCAAGGGTTTGAATTTTCTATCTTTTGTTCTAGGATGTCTTTGAGGTCCATCCTGCATGGAAGTCTTAGTTTTCTATTGTGGAGGTGATGTTTGATTGGGAGTTTGTGAATTCATAGGGTTTGCACCTTTCAAAGTTAGTTGAGGTTGTGTTGTGCTAATTGTACGTGCATCCACAATGCCATTATTGGTCACATTCTTGATTTAGGAGAAAAATTTTGCCTTGTCAGTAGACGAGTCAGTGTTTGTGTTTTCCTTGTTCACCTTGAGGATTCCCTTATAGATAAGAGCATCTTCAATACTAGCCCCTTTTTTCATCAATTTAGAAATGGCGCTTAGACTTTTTACTTTGAGTTCATACATTAAGTTGAGGACTAGGTTTTCAATGCATAGATTAACTTGTTCTTCAGGAATATCTAGTGAGCATTAACTGACTAAGCTTCTCCAACATAGTAAGAATGTGATAAATGGTTCTCCCATCTTTTTTTACTTAAGCACAAATCAAAAAGTTTCACCTCATTTGTAATGTTAAAGGCAAAGTGGGAGATGAACTTGTCTATGAGTTCCAACCAAGATTTTATGGTACCAGGAAGTTTGGAATACCATTCAAGTGTGGGACCACCTAGAGGATGAGGGAAAAATCTCATGAGGTAGGTGGGCTCATCACTGAGTTTGGTGCAAGAGGTACATAATTCTTAGATGTGATCAATAGGGTTACCTTTTCCTTAGTATTTTTTGAATCTTGGAGCCTCAAAGTGTTTTGGGAATGGAGGCATATACAAACTTTTATCAAATGGATTAGGATGTAAGTCTCTTTCTATATATAGAGCTTTTTTTTTTGGACTCCCAATGCCTCAACTTGTTTGGAAAGTTGTTTTAATTGTTGCAATAATTCTTCATTAGGGTTTTGTGCAATAGTCTTCCATTTAATTCTATTGTGTCTATGAGTAGATCATTTTCTATGGTGAGAACTATGTCTACTCAGTTCTGACATCTTTGCATTTGATGACTTTGGTGATGTGTCACTAGGTGGTGGAGGTATGTTAGTACCTCAAAGACAAAAGGGTCCCTATTGTGAAAGATGTTGGGGTATTTATTGTGGTACTTGTTGTGGTATCAACTATGATTGTTGTACCATGTTTTTTTGTTGCATAACTTGTTGTGGTAGTTGTTATGCCATTTGTTATGGTTGTTGTTGGGAGGTTGGTTGCATGTGGGACCATGTATTTGACTGTTGTTGTAGAGGTATCTATGGTGCATGCTATTGTTGCAACAAGTGTTGCTGGTAGATAATTTGTTGCTCAAGGAATCTTTGGTATTCCAACTATTGTTTGAGTTGCTCTTGTTGTTTAGAAAACATGGCTTGTTGTTGTTGGAATTGTTGTTGGTACATTACATGTAAGTCAAGTGGGTTTATTTTGGATTGTGCGTTAGTGACGTTGGATTCTTGCAACACTTGAGGTTGTTGTTGTTGGGGTTGATGTTGCTATTGATATGTTGAATGCATGTTGGAAACATTAAGTCCTTGGACTACTGTAGGTTGATGTTTTCAAGGGAGTTGGTTATGTCCTTGACAATTGAACATCATGTTTGTATTGTTGTTTTGGTACATTTGTGTGTTATATATTTCTCCTTGGGACATCATATTGATTTAACAATGTGATGTGTTCATTTGGGGAATGGGTGTGATGTAAATAAGACTTGTCCTTTGTATGTCAATAGGGATTGTTGCAATTGATGTTTCACATGGTGTACTTATGGGAGGCTCCATAACATTTGACGTCATAACACTTGGTAGATTTAGGAGAAAAGGTGCACTTTGTTGATTTTCCTCCAAAGGAGGTATGTTTGGCATCCCTAGAGTACAAGTCCCTTTAGGAATGTCTTGTTGTTGCATCATGTGATTGAGATCAAGTCTTAATATCCTCTTGGAATAATTAGGAAGAGTCTTGTTCCCTTCATTGGTTGTGGTTAATCAAACAAGGGATTAATTTTGATGTGTTCAAACGTACTTTGGAGGATTTTGATTGTTGATTCTTGATGGGACCTTATAGGTGCCATTATTGTGTTTGAAAACTCTAAAGATTATTTGCCTTGATCTAAGTCCAAATTGATCATGGGTTTTATGTTTTCAATTATTTTGTTGGTTTGATGTTTAGACATAGGCCCCTCCAAGTTTGGGTTCAATTTGACAATTTCTTGGGCTACCGAAAGTTTGAAGTTCTTGTAGAATTTATTTTCTTCACAAGCCATAGCCATTTCTTCATTAGTGATGGTATAATCAGTGTTAGAGTCATCATTTAGGTGTACAATACCTTGTTGTGTGTTTGATGTGTTGGGGTTGAAAGTACTTGTGTTGGGTTTATTGAATTCGAAGGAGTGTATGTGTTCATGTTTGAGTGTGGTTGGTACACTTCCACCTTTGGGTGGTATCGACATGAATATAGGTTCAAAGTTGGGACTCTATTTAACCATCCTATGTGTAGTGGAAGTGTTTGAAGGAAGCCTCATAGTGGGTGTGTTGTTTAGGGGTTGTTGTGTCATCTCTTGATTATGGTGATCTTGCGGATACATGTTTGAGGGGTCCATAAGTAATGGTTATAATGCCTCAGTTTGATCTTCTTCAAATGTTTTTTGGGTTTTCTTGCTCTTCTTTTGTCTTGGATGAGGTTTTAGTTGTGTTGGTGCCTCAGAAAAAAAAGGTTGAAAAATTTCTTTGGGTCTCGAAGCTAATTGTGTCCTAGTGAGTGCTGGCATGATACCTAAGGATGTAGATGCAGTGGAAGAAAACCTAAATAGACTCCCTACCTCCCAAGTGCACACCTAAAATACCAACTACACTCAAACAATACCAAGTGTACCCTTGGTGCACTTGGGGCCCTAAAAGTAAGCAATTGGTAAGCAGAAGGTATGCAGTTAGTAAATAGAGGTGCTAGGGTGACTAAAATGCAGAATGTGAGTGATTTGAGTGATTTTGAGTGTTTTCTAAGGTTTTGGGATGCAATTAAATCTATGAAAGTGTAGATTAGGGTTTTGACACCTAGAATGAAATCCCTAATTATCAAGTGCACTTTGAAACTACCAACTACGCACCTGAAGTGTGTAGTTGGTAAAATAAGGGTTCAGTTAGTAAAATAGGTCAAAATTTGATAATTAGTATGTGGGTATGCAAGATATGAGTTTTTTTTGGATTTTAAAGTATTTAGGGATGTTATGTAATGTGAGAAAGTGCCAAATGAACTAGGTTTTTGATATGAAAAGTGAAAATGTCCTAGGGATGCTATGCAAAGTGATGTTTTGGAATATGACTAAAGGAGATGAAAATGACTCAATGGTATGCAAAATGATGATTAGGGTTAGACTTTGGACTTGGTAATGATGCAAGAGGTTGACATATGCAAGGTGGACTAAGCAAGGGATGATGTGCTAAGGTTGATAATGATATTTGGGATATGCCAAATGAGGATAGGTGATCAAGAAGACAATTTGGTTGATAGACAAGTTGATAAGGTTTGATAGTGGGAATGATGCTAGGGTGTTGAACAATGGAAGATGAGGTGGGATATACCACTAGGGTAAGTCAAAATGATGTTTAGGACACTAGGAATATGACAATGCTATGGTAAGGGTATATGCAAGGTCTTTAACTTAGGTAAAATCTTTACAAGGTATTAACCTAAGAGTTTAATGTTACAACAATAGACTTTGGATCTTGACCAAAAAGAGAAAAAAGTGAAAAGATAAAAAGGATAATGTAAAATCCATCTTCACATAGATAGATTTTGAAAAAATAAAATGATAAAAGAAAATGATAAAAATGACCATGGTCAAGATCCATTCTCCATTAACACAATGAAGTACTCTAGGATTCATACTTTTGTTCAAATTTTTGATTCAATTCAAAGGTTTTGGGTTCAAAATGATGTTTAGCAGGCTCAAAATGATGGTGATGCTGAGAGGATATGCAATATACAAAGGTCCTAAGATGAAAAATGAGATTTTGGGTGCAAGATGCTATTTTGTGTCATACGCAGAATAAGGACCTATAGAGGCTTCCTAATGTAGTTTTTGGGTCCCAAAATATAGTTTGGAGCCCCAAAATGGTCATATAGGTACCCAACTACACTCTAATAGTAGTTGGTAGTTTCATGGCATAGTTGGGAGACTGGATTGGATGGTTGTTGATTCTAAGCTGGGTGATTGCCAAGTTATTCTACTAGAGAGCTAGGATGCTAGGGTTGATCTTATGATTGGATAGGAAATGTAGAATGAAGGTTTAAACCTAAACAATGATGTCTTAAGTGAAAGAAAATGAAGGTTAGCAGGTGCATAATGTAGATTAGGGTATGCAAATATAGGGGGACCTATCTAGGTACCTAAGAACACCTCTAAAGTCTCTGAATGTTGTCTGGAAGCCCAAACTAGGTCCACAGACCACCAAGTGCACTCAGATAGTACCAACTATGCCTATGGTGTAGTTGGGGCCAATTTGGGTGCAGCTGATAGTTTCAGGGTGTAGTTGGTAAACTGAACTGAAACTAAGGCAATTTAAATGCTAGGGTTTTTAGATTGATGTCACAGTGAGCTAAATAGCAGAGGATAGTGCTAAGCTGCGATGTCACCAATTATAGAATAGATTTTAATAAGAGTTAAATAATAATAATATGAGATTAATATAGATAGATAGATATATTATATAAAATCATTTAATACATATATTTTGATATATTTAAATATAATATATATAATGATAATATATATAATAATCTATGAGATGTATAAGAATTATAACAAATAAAGATTTTGATTATAAATAATATCAAATAACAATAATAATTTTATAATGTACCTACATGGGTTATATTATAAAATGGACATATTCAAGGATAATATTATAATATAATTGAGAATTAAATATTATTATAAATAATATATAAAGAAAATATACTATGTAATAGTATTAAGAATAATGATATTACTAATATTATTATTAGTATAATATATGATATCTTATCAATATTTATAAATTAAACTCATATAATTGATATAATCTATATATGCATATAATATATGTTGTTATTAATATAATTATATAATCAATATAATATAATTATTATATTATGAAAAGACATGTCTCTATATAATACCACACACACACATAATATTAACTATTGAGAAGGGATATATTTGGATTATTATGAGAACTTTATATGAATAATAACGTTGGTAAGATGATCAGATGGGAATATGATATAAACTTATAAAGGCAAGTGGGTAATGCCCTAAATGGGACATTACATAAGCCCATGATGAAGGTGTAGAATGAAGGTTAAGAAACCCAGAATGATGGTTAAAGTGTGCAAGATGAAGGTTGAGTAATGCAAAATGCAAATGGGAGATGCAAGCTATAGATTTTGAGGTTGAAATGCAAAGACTAAGGGATGCACACTAAACTCTAATGAATGCAATATTAAAGATGAGGGAAACTAAGTGAGAACTAAAAGATGCAAGATAAATCCTAGATGATGCAATTATGAGGCTCAAACTAGGGTGAATGCAAGTGGGTTCTATGCAAGGATGAAATATATGTTATGTCAAGCACATTTAGGATCACAAGTTGCCATGTTTTCCAAGTCTTGAATGTATTGGACCAAAGTTTACAAAGTTTTGACAAAGTTTGTAAAGTTTTGACAAGGTTCAAATAATATCCAAGGTGTAAATTTGAAAGTTGGTTTTTATCTTGATTAATGTTTTACACACACACAAGACACAATAAGACAAGAATAACTACTATTAAAAGTGAAAGACACATCATGACCTAGGCTTTAGGACTATATCCATTGAATTCCTTCTTGAACTAAAGTTTAGCCATGCTTATCTAGATTAGAAAACTTAGAATCTTGGCACCAAAGGCTCCCCCTTATAGTGCACTCACTTCTCAAGGCTACCAAGATCCACTTCCCAAGGGGCATGACTTCCCAAAGGACTATTGTCTCTACTAAGGACCATGTGAATGTAGGATGTCTTCATGGGCATGGGTGACCCCTTGAGCCAGTGGATAGAAATTTTTTTGGCCACTAAAACAAGTTTTTTACTAAGGGCATTAAGTTTGGCAAGTTAATGATAAAATTTTTCAGAAGGTCTCCCAACCCCAAGAACTGGGGTTTGACACACCACAAGGGTATTGGAGGAGTGCTATCACACAACAATACTACTAACACAACTTTCACTATAATTGAGTTTTATATAGTGGCTAGAACATTGACCTAGCTTTGGTCTATTACCACTCTAAAGTCATCCCCTGGCATACCCAATATTGGGTATCTTGGTCTAAGGCAGGCTTCCTATAAAAGTCACATGGATTTCTCTTACACCCAAGATCCATGAATGGAAAAGGGAGAGGATATGTCCATGTAACCCCTAGGGATTTAAATACCATAGACATGCCAAGAAGAAAATAAAAATTTCATTTTATGCACCAAAAAAAGTGTTATTTAATCTAGGAAATCCACACACATGGTTTTGACAAAGTATAGGGTCTTCTACAGCGTCCTGCAAACAAGCATTATTAGTTTTTAATGATTATGTCTTCATCCAATAATGGCCACATGCTGAAAATAGACCATCAGTAACATAGAAACATCTACCATAGGTCCTAGAAAGAAATAGAAATCCTAGATGCAAATTCTGAGTTACATATGTGCTTTCTATAATTTAAGTGCGCTTTGACACAATAGACTGTGCCCCAAAAGGCTAGAATGGCTCAAGATGCCCCCAAGTGCACTTAAATAGTGCTAACTAAACCAATGGTGCTCTTGGGGCCTAGAAGGGTGTAGTTGGTAGTTTCTTGGCATATTTGGGAGATCGGTTACAAAGTGTGGGGAAATGAGCCCTAAACCATACTCAGAAAGTGAAAATTTGAAACCTATCCTCCCAAGTGCGCTCAAACAGTATAGACTACACCCATGGTGCAATTCAGTCCTAGAAGGGCATAGTTGGTCATTTCTAAGTGTAGTTGGTAAGCTAAGAATAATAGATGGGTGTTATAGTGGCTCCTAGGCTCCTAAAGTTTCCTCCTAGGGGTCCCAAGTGCACCCTGACAGATTAGAGTGCACCCTAGGATAGCACACTAAAATAATACATAAATGAGAGCATAAAATCATATAATTGGGCCCCCTAATTAGAATAGATGTGATAAAGGAGAGAGAATAAGAATTATACCCCTCCAAGTGAGCTCCTTCCTTGCACCTACAAGCACAAACACAAGAAACCCAAGTTAGTTAAGCATATTCACATCAGGTTCACCAATTGTAGGACCATAAAATAGGCTAATTTTTAACATATTACAAGAAAATCAAAAAATCAATAAATGTACATCAACACCCTCTAGTCTACCATGAAAGCCAAATAAACAAAAGGAAGAATTACAAGGTTAAAAACCCCCTCTTTCATTTGTAGCTCCCATGTCCTTCTTTCTTCTCTTTATGCTATAGCTCCAAATTGCCTATAATGCACACAATTAGGAAGAAAAAATCCTATGATAGTGATAATGCTATGAGAATACTAGAAGATGTGATTTTAGCTTGAGAGAGAGATAAAGAGAAAAGATGAAGAAACTAGGGACTTGAATTGACTTAAGGATTAGGGACCCAAAGACTCAAGGACCGAAAATGAGAGGAAGAATGCGCATTTCATAATCAACACAAAATATGAGAGCACTGGAATTTTCACCTTAGATATGTGACTTGGTAAGAGATTCCTTTGAGAATCCATGATGCATATGATAGAAGATGCCAAATGTAGGATTGTATGATGCTTTGGAAGTCAAACATGGCTATAAATGGAAGAGGATCTATGACGCATCATATGACACCTCAAACCCACTTAAAGCCAAGAATATATGACAATGGAAGTCAAATATAGATGTGCGTAAGGAATAAGAATATATGGATTATGATATATATTAGCCAAGTGTAAATGGAGAATCTACGATGTGTCATATCCATGTGTCATGATGATGTCAATATTATGTGGAGTATTGGAAAAAATTCCATTATTCCACACAAATAGAAATTAGTGAAAATAGAATTAATGGTGGAAAATATGACTTAGGAAATTGAGAATTTCCATGGTTTGTTAAAAATGGATCAATTAATTAATAAAATAAATTAATTGAGGATGTTAGTAAGGAAGAATAATTAGTAATTCAAGATGAAAAATCATTGGCATTAACATAGGATTAAATTATGGGTTATTTAATCCTATAGAGAGATGCGATGTCCCATTTTGGACATTTCCATACTTATTCTGTATTTGATAAGTTTTTAATAATGATATGAATATGATATCCCTTTAGCCTATCATTTACTCTCTTATATATGTTATTACAAGTGAAAGGTCATATATGGTTGCAACCCTTCAATAATTAACTAGTTGTTATGGTTAGGGTTTAATAATCATTATTAATATTGATTAATTAATCAATTTATCATTATTAGTTATTAACATTACATAAATGAAATATATTATAATCTTTTATTATTATAATATTTATTTATATATATGTAATGCAATTACTATTGGTTAGATATATATTGCATAATTCATTTATTCATTAATGTATATTATTAATAATATTTATATTTACTATTATTATGAATAATAACTAATATTTATTCATATAGTGTATCAATATTATTTCTTTTGTGAACAATTGATAATAGAATATGACTATTATTATATTTTATCCAATTATAGGATTCCCTCTTAAAGTATGATATAAGAATAGGGCAATATGGATGTATTAAGATGCGTATATACAATGGCACAATATTAATACATTTAATATAATTATGTAATATTGAAGAATCATTCTAATCAATGAAATGTCGATTTATTTTGATTTCAAATATCAACTCATTCAATACTAGAATGGAGGTCGATGAATAATCTACTAATGATGTGATAGATTCACAATCATTCTTGCATTAATATTAACTGATTATATTAACTATATTATTAGATCATAATATAGTACATTGTTATATTAAATTAGTTAATCAATTCATTACCCATGTGATAATAGTTTAGATATACTATCAGTTATAGATTTATAATGTAATTATAACATATAACATATATATATTATATTAATAATATCATTATTCATAATACTATTACATAGTATATTTCTTTGTATATTATTTATAATAATATGTAATTCTCAATTATATTATAATATTATCCAATGTAGGTGCGTTATAAAATTATTATTAGTGTTTGATATCATTTATAATCAAACTACTTATTAGTTATTTAATACAATATTTTACATTAAAATTATGCTATAATCTTATATATTGTTTACACTGTCTAATATATCACTATTATAATGGATTATAATATTATTATTTATAGTTATTATCATTGTATAATATGTTAATCAAATATTCATATATCCTTAAATTTGGGGTCATGACAAGAGAGTTAGTAGATGATTGGCCAAACTGATTAAATAAGTGTGATAGTATCCTTTGATGAAATGTAATGATAATGGATATTGACTAAGATAATGATGAATAGACCAAATCCATTGTCAAATTGATTGATTGATGAAATTGATAACATACCAAGGACAAATGACATGAATTAAGGATATGTAACATTTATCTGACATTGTAAATGCTATAGGATCAAGATTGGTTGATAGGGTTGATCATAATAACATTGACAGACGCTGTCAATGTTATTAAATTGTTGATAATGCCATGATTTGACATTGAGATATTTGACAATTTCAAAGGTTGGATGATGTGAAGGATAGTTTGACCTAGCATTGAGAGCCATGATAGTACTAAGGTTAGATTAATAAGATTTGATAAATTGATATGTTTCCAAGGCATTGAAAGCCACAATAATTCCTAGGATTGGATAGATGATGATTGATTTGGGAAATCTGACATGTTTTGGGTTGATTAAGACTAATTTTGGGTGATTCTAGGTTGATTTGGGGTGATTTCAAGTTGATTTGAAATGGTTTCAAAATGATATGAAATTGATGTAAAAGAGGATATGAATGATGACAAACATTATTGAGATATGATTAAGTTGGCCAAAATATCAATTGGTAGAATGATAAAGTGGAATGAATTAGTATGAAAATGTGATGAAACCATAGATGTGAACCATTTTTGAGCATCTATAGATACTGCTGATGAACTTTTTGGGAAGTATGAAGCAGTTAAGGCTAGAATTCCTATAGATATCAAGATACCATCCAAGGAAAAGAAAAAGAAGAAAATGATTGAAGACCTAGACGAAAAGCTAAGCACCCAAGGAAAGAAAAGTGAACCTCTATAGATAACATAAGATTTTGGAAAAGATGAAGAGGGAAGTGGTGATGAGGAAGAGGAAGAAGAATAAGTCAAGGGTAAAGTGCTAGTGGTTATCGCACCACCTAGCAAGAAGGATAAAGGGACTGCAAAGAAGCTAGTGGTGACACCTCTCTCTCCTCCACCACCTACCAAACCAAGGACCATGATAGTACTTAGTGCCCAGCTAACTACAAAACAAAGAGTAATAGAGACTATTGAGACTAGTTGATCAAAACCATAGAGAAGAAGATTGGTCAAAGGACCACCCACAGGTAGAACAAACTCTATTGATAAGGCATTTGCTAACCTAAGAAAATCTTTAGGATTATCTAGTTTTAGATTTGTGAAGTATGAAAAATTGGATAATACTGATAGAAAAAAAGTTGAGGAGGCTATGATAGATATGAGGAAAAATCACAAGTTATCCCTAAATGAAGTAGAGAAGAAGATTCCTACAAATTTGTATGATAGACTTGAAAGAAGGTGGCAGTAGGTAGAAGTAGAAGAGGAAAACATAAGAACTAACACATTAGTCAAGGTTATGCTTGATTTGTCACAAGATCATAATGCAACATTTTTGGAGAAATACATGAACAAATTTGTTCCTAAGTACATAATGTTTTTGGATATTTCAAAATAATACTAATGCTGTAATTCAGAAAAATGAGTTACTCTAGAAGATTATTTTTGGTTTCACTAAAAAAGAAAAAGATACTAAGATAATTACTATTCTAGATAATGAAAGTGATGAGCTAAGTTCTGTTGGAAATGTAGTATAGACTAGGTGATTGAGGAGGGGGGGAGATTTGGTCGGGGGTGTGTGAATCAAAAACCAATAAAACTTATACTTTAATTCACCAATTAAACCTTCATAATATAATATGATCTAATTGCATGCATGAAAGACCAAAAGCAATCAAACATTCATAACACTTGACACAATATTTGGTAACCCAGAAACCTTCCAATTAAAAAGTAAAACTGGGGTGGGGATGATACTCACAAGATTTAGTATTGTTGTATAAATTTATCTTGTTAAAGCTTACAATTGATCACTTATCATGATCTTCCCTGTTAGGAGCAATAAGGACTCTTAGGTTCACCTTGTGATAAGATTTACAACATACAATGGAGTATGCACTTAGTTAGGAGATTTAGAAGAGACTGTTAAGTCCATCTTGTTAGATGATTTGACTGATGCACCTATTACGATGAATTAGTGGTTGATCTCTAATCTGCAACTCAACTTGCTAAATGAGATTCCTTTGAAATACAATAACCACCTTGTTGTGATAGATAAGGCTCTACTTTTCCTTATACTTCTTGTAGCCTTCTTCTAATTTTTACTCATGCTTCTTATTGCTTGTTATTCTTCAATACATTGGACATGATAAGATTTATTACATATATACCAATCCAATAAATTACCTTGTTGGGTCGGCTACAATACCAAATTCAAAAAATCTTCACTAAGTTAGCTTACTACTATAGCTTAGGTTCTAAAGATAACTCGAGTGATATTTTGACACTTGATAACACTATCAACTTAGAAAAATTTGGCATTCATTTGACACTAGTGCTTAGTCCAATTTAGTCACTCTTGAGTAGTAGGAACTTGGTTAGCATTGGGTGACTAGACAAATACTGAATAACTCGGTAGACTTGGTTGACATTGAAGGAATTCATCAACAATACGTTCATTTTAATTTTTTAAAACTTCTTCCTCCATGGTTTGCATTGATGAGCTCGGTAGACTCTACAAAGCTCGATAGACTTTGTGAAATTATATGAGAAGCTCAGTAGCAATGTAGATAATCAAATTGATTAAGTGTTTAGTCACTAACTGACAAATGATTTGACCATTAGGTCAAAAAAATTCCCCCTTTACCATTAGTGACAAAAAATTTATCATACCAAAATAGTGAATACTCAAAAATATAAGTCAAAAATCCCCCTATCAACATGCCTTAATCTACAACTTGGTTTTCACTATTGGTTGCTGCTCAGTAAACTTTGACTCTATTTTTTTGGATTTTCAAAATTGTTTTTGTGTACATACCTTCTTCTTTGTATATTCATCTTCCTTTTTGTACATATATTTCCTCCTTGTATATACATCTTTTGTATGATATAACCCACTTTCCCCCTTTTTTGACACAAATGCCCAAAATACACAATTACAAGGTAATGCCAAAATGTGAAATGAAATCACTATGTACCTTCAAAATTATGGACATGGATTTGTCCCAATTCTCTTGCAAAACTTTTGAAGTGTGCAATGTTATCTACACTTCAAATGATATATTCATCATGTGATCAACAATTGAGAAATTATTGTTATGGATTAATGTTATGGTATGCACAATATGTTTTTGCATTACATCTATGTTGGAAACTAATATACTATGAATATATGCAATTGTGGCCCTTTCCTAGCTTCTTCTCTTAACAATTATGCTTGAAAATTTGTCAAATATCTGATCTTTGTTGAATATGTAGAGTTGGTGCTAGGGTCAAGTGACAACTAGTATGCACTTACCTTTAGATTAGTATCTATCTATGATAGCTTATCCTTTATCTCCTTGGTGAAGTTAGATGTGTCACTCAACTTGACAAATAAAGAAATAAGATTATTTACAGAATTTTCAAATGTAGAAAGAATAGTGGATAATTCTACTTGATCAATAGAAATATTATAAGCCATCTTCTCCAAATATTTGTCTTCAAATTCCCTTTGTGCTCTCTACAATGGATTATCTTTTCCACTTAATTCCTCATTAAACTTGTGAACAATTTCAACAAGTTGATCCAAAATAGGTTTCTTCTCATCAAACTCTATACTCAATGCACCAAAAAATATGCCTTTAATATCTTCAAGAACTTTTTTTTTCTTTTTCTTTTCTTATTTGATTTTTTTCTATCGTTCCCTTTTCTTCCATAGCTCACCAAGGGTATCCATTTAATTAGGAGTTTGATTGGACATATCCTAATTTGGTATGACAATGTCTTCCTCTAGATGAATTTTCTCATTAGAGGCTTCTACCTCTTTACCCTTTCCTTTATGTACAATAGAAGGAATAATTTCTTTTCCTTTGGTCAAACCTATAGTGCTCAGTTGAGGCTTAACCTTAACTATCATTGCACTTGTAATATTAGAAAAAATAGTAGAAACAATATCGATTACATGAGAAACAACACTAATAGTAGGAATATTTAAAATACCTTTCCCAAACCCAGTTTGGCCTATTGTTGAGATGATTGGAGCTCATTTCTTAGTAGATAAAGTGATGGAAACAACACTCATCATTTCACTTAGTAGAATTGCTCCAATAGTCAATTGGATGTTTGATGGAACAATCTTTACCTTAGTTGACTCAGTAGTAGCCTTCTATAAGCTAGGTGGCACTGAGGATTTTCTTGGAGAGAGTGGGAGAGAGGCCATTACCTCTACTACTATCTTCTTAGGATCTAAGTCTTAAATACTCTATATTTTAGGAAGATCTCCACTTTTTGCTTGATCCTCTTCATACTTTTCATCATCTCCTTCTATATTTTCTACCTCCTCATCTTCTATCTCAACATCCTCTTTCTCCTCATCATCCTTATTATCTATTTGAACAACCTCTTTAGTAGGCTTGTATAATCCATAGATGTTCCCATAAGAAATTGTATTTGACTTTACAACTGACTCAATATCTTTTGATAGAATCAAGAATGCATTGAACCTAGTGGTCAACTTTTGTTCACTCTTCTTTAATGATTCCTTCACTTCCTTGTTTGAAAGATTTGGCATAAGTTTTCTTAAGGTTTTTTCTTTTATGTCCCTAACAACATCTAATGCATTATCCCAATGATGTATAACAACCTCTAGCAGGATATCAGGGACTTTCTTTGTCAATTCCTCTAGGGAGTACTTCCACTTAGCCATTTTAACCACTAAGGCTTCTTCAACTTTCTTTTTCTCTTCCTTAGTTCTTGTTTCATACTTTAAAAACCGTTCAAAGGTGAGGGCTACCATTTTGAATGTCACTTTCTGATCTTCTTCTTCATCTTCATCATTATCATTCAATTTGAGCTTCTTCCTAGATTTTTCAAGTCTTCTTGTGAATAGTATAGGGGAGGAATTTTTAGCCCTTGTGATTATAACCTTCCCCTTCATATTAGGAAGCTCTGCTTCTTTAGGTTCTTCTTCTTCTACAAGTTCCTTTTCTCCTTCCTCTTCTTCAACATCATCTTCCTTGCCTTCTATCGATAGAAGAGGGGAACTAGATTTTTTGTTCTCCTTCTGAATCTTCTCAACCTATTTTCTTCCATTCTTCATGGTTTGAGGAAGCTTGATTTCCAAAGAAATCCTAGCCTTGGCTTCTTCATAAGTACCAAATTATGGTACCTTGGGCTCCACTGGTTCATTGAAAAGAGCCTCAATTATGTCCTTTTATATCATCAATATTTATCTCATATCCAAGAGGTTTCACCCATGCTACCCTTGGCCTTATTTCCTATATATGTACTTTGTCACAATCCACAAGAAAACAAATATATTGTTCATAGTCATCCACTAACTATTTGGGAATTGTGAATCTTCTTGGCATTCTCTCCTTGAATGTCTTAAAGTATGTATCCATGATGCTCTGAAAGTTGTCTCCTATATCAGCTATAAACTCATTTATCTGATATATAATAGGTATATCCTTATTCCATGCCATAGTGCCTTTGAAAAAATTTTGAACATAAAAGAATAGATAGGTTAAGAGTGATCCAAACTTACAAGGATTTGTCTTTGATGATCGAATTCTCTCCATGTTTTTGCTTAATTGATTCAGCTACAACTCAACAAGGTTGAAAGATAGGTTATTTTTTACCACTTTGTATGCTAGATCAATAGCTTCGCATGGAACATTGTTCAATATACTTGAAATATAGATTTTGTGGGCAATAACATGTATCCTAAAATTGATTTACATACTAGTAACTCCATTCAACTTCATACCTCTACCATTCCACTTCACAAGATTTTTCTTTGCAAGTTCAACCCAACCTAAGGTTTTGGTAGTCGTTGCCTTATTGAGCATTGATAACCTTGTAATTCTATGTATCATCTTCTTCATGATCTAAGTTGGTTGATCAAGCCATAGGTGGATGTTGTGGACTTAGTTGAGAATAAATCTAATCTATTTTCCTTGAAAGTACCTTGGTATGTATAGGATATGGGTCAAGCCCTTTGCTTCCAAATGTTTTTGCTCTAGTCTTACACTTCCATCCATACACAAATCTTCATATACTTGGTTTAACTCTAGGATTCCTAATTCTTGGATTGAACAATGATAAAAAAAACCAAATATGATGAATTAGGATTACCTTAGGAGGGATTTGATATTGAGCTCCAACTAGGTCAAGTTCTTCTACAATTTCTAGACTCAATTTAAATGCAAGGGATTTACAATCAACACCTCAAACCAACATTTTAAAACATTTCTTTACTTTGTTGCTAGAAGTTTATATTACACTCAATGATTCTTCAAATGCAAGAATAAACTTTGACAAATCAGCTCTAAATCGTTTTGGAGGCTCAATGATACTCTTCATTCTTTACATTGAAAATTTGCGGTGAAACAATAACCTTTGATTTCTTCCTTTTAACCAAATTCTATCTTTAAAGTTGCCATTAATGTGTTGTACAATAGGTAGCTCAATGATAGGCTGTCCAACTCAACTAAGTCTTCAACACTTGGAATATACCTTTGATTTGGTAGGATCTTTGACTCGGTAGAGTCTTCAACTCAAAACTACACCCAAACTTAGTTAGGTTATGCAACTTGGCCTTGCTCAATAAGGTCTAATACATAAATCCAACTACTATCTAACTCACTGATCCTAGTGCATTTGAAATACCAATTTGGTTCTTCTTACTTGTTGGTTGGAACTAATATTAGATATCTCCTTATAATCATAGCTCCATTGATCTCCATGTGTAACCCATTGCTACCTCATTTGACTTTTGATTTTTTCAACCTTTGATTTCCCTCATCTTCAACTTTACCTTGGTTCATACAATTTTTAGCTAGATGTCTAAGTTCTATACATACAAAACATCTCTTTGCAGGGTCCCTCTTCCTCATGTGAGGTTTCATCTGATTTTCTCCAATATAACCATGCTCACCATAAAGTGACATCTGCACCATGTGTTATAATCCAAACCAAAAAAAGCTTTGACAATTTGTTCTACTAGGTTTCATTTCTTGATCTTGCATTCTGAAGATGTGTACCCTCATTTATTGCAATTTAAACACTTTCCTTCAAACTTAGATTTCTCTATTCATTCACTTGCTCTATGTCATGGCTTGTTACAACTGTAACACTTTTTTTTAAATCATAGTTTCCTATTGCTCCAACACTTGTTTAATGGATGCCCTATTTATCCACAATGATTACATGTAGGCCTTTTTTTATTTTGAGCTCCTTGCCGAGATGATTCACTTTCATCTTTATATCCTAACCCTTCTTTACCTTTGTGTCTAAATTGAGTTTTCTTGTCCAATTGATTTATGCTTTCTTGAGATCTTATTATCCTCTCATTGGTTTGCTTCTCTATGCTAAGGTCATTCTACAATCTTTCATTCTCTATCCTCAAGTTGATAAGCTCTTGATTTGCATCATTGAGTTGATCAATTAGATATTCTTGCTAAAGAGATAGTTTATGAATTTCATTTTCCTTTTCTTCTATCTTTTCAATTAACAATCTTTTCTCTTCTTTGGCTTTGTCCTTTTGTTCCATGTCTTCACACATTCTGACTGATTGGATTTCTTGTTCTCTTTTTAGCTTTCTGACTTCTTCATGAAGAGTAATATTCTTTTCAAGTAGATCTTTTATTGTTGCATCAACTTCATCTAAACATCTATCATGGAAAATGTATTCAATTATTTCTTCAATGTAGAGATTATTGTCATTCATCTGTATTGTAAGATCTTTTCTTCTTTTCAAGGATTGAGAGAGTTGCTCCTTAATTTTCTTGAATTGTTCCATGGCCAATTGTAGATCCAACTTTTCATTCTCAATATCTTTCTCTAGTCTATATACTTCCATTGCCTCTGATCTTTTCTCAAGCTACTAAAATTCTAATGTGAGAACCAAAATCTTTGATACCGATCGTTGGAAATGTAGTATAGACTAGGTGACTGAGAGGGGGAGGGGTTGAATGAGGAACTGATAAAATTTATACTTTAATTCACCAATTAAACCTTCATAATATATCTAATCTAATTATATGCATGAAAGACTGAAAGCAATAAAATATTCATAACACTTGACACAATATTTGGTAACCCAAAAACCTTCCAAATAGAAAGTAAAACTAGGGTGGGGATGATACCTGCAAGCTTTAGTACTATAGTATAAAGTTAGCTTGTTAAAGCTTATAATTGATCACTTCTTGTGATCTTCCCTATTAGGAGCAATAAGGACTATTAGGTCCACCTTGTAAAAGGATTTACAACATATAATGAAGTATGCACTTAGTTAGGAGATTTGGAAAGGATTGTTAAGTCCACCTTCTTAGAGGATTTAACTGATGCACCTATTAGGATGAATTAATGGCCGATCTCTAATTTTCAACTCAGTTTGTTGAATGAGATTCCTTTGAAATACAATGATCACCTTGTTGTGATAGATAAGACTCTAATTTTCCTTATACTACTAGTAGCCTTGTTTTAATTCATTCTCATGCTTCTTCTTACTTGTTATTCTTCAATACACTAGACATGATAAGATGCATTACATATATACCAATCTAATAAATTACCTTCTAGAGTCAGCTACAATACCAAATTCAAATGATCTTCACTAAGTTAGCTTATTATTGTAACTTGGGTTCTAAAGACCACTTAGGTGATATTCTAATGCTCAGCAACACTATCAACTTAGAAAACTTTGGCATTCATTTGACACTAGTGCTCAGTCCACATTGATCACTTTAGAGTAGTAGGAACTTGGTTAGCACTAGGTGACTCAATGAATATTTAAGAACTTGGTAGAATTAGCTAACACTGAAGGACTCAATCAACACTACCTTCATTTTTCTTCATTAACATTTCTTCCTCCATGGTTTGCATTGATGAGCTCGATAGACTCTGTGAATCTCAACAAACTTTGTAAAGTTTATGAGGAGCTCAGTATAAACTATAAAGCTCAGTAGCAATGTAGACTATCAATCTAATTAAGTGTTTAGTCACTAAAAAATTATTTGACCATTAGGTCAACAAAGTTCATGTGTGTCGAGTCCATAAGGAAACATATCACCAGTTCATGCTGATACCCCTGACACTCTAGAAAGGACTTTTGATGTAGAAAAGGAGCAAGAGGTAGAAGAATCTAATAAGGATACTAGAGTAGACATTTCTACCAAAGGTCAAGAAGGACCAAAAGAGTCTCGATGTCACATTGAGGTAAATAAGGAGGAAAATAAAATAGATTTGAGTGCTACTATTGTTTTCTCTAGCACTAATGTACATATACAACTGAGAGGTGATACCCCCTCACCATCTTCCAAAGTAGTGCTAAGAAGCAAAACTTTTACACCTTTAGAAAAGATAGTAATAAAGAACCTCTCTCCAGATATTGAAGTTAGTATGGATGAAGTTATTGAGACACCAAAATTGGATTTGGAAAATGTCACTCTTGAGAAAACAATTTTTGTTCCAAGAAATTTTGTCAAAGAAGAAGAGATAGGAGGAACTGAGGTGAGAACATCAACAAAGGAAAGTATTGCATGATGCTAACTATATTTTTGTTAACACTTTTGATATTCAAAATTTTAATGGGCAAGCCCCAATAATTTCCTATCTTATAAGTATTATTGAGAAAATAAATGTTGATGATATAGAATCCAATGAAAAATTGATGGATTGGTCTACAAAAAAAATTGAAAATAAGGTCATGGATAAAGTTTCTACAAAAATTTCAAAGCATAATGTGTAACTATAGGAACATGTGCAGAACACAACTAAACTAAGTTAGAGAGTACAACATTTGTACATTAATTTATGTGATGTGCCAAGATTCACAATTAATCTTTAGGACAACATCCAATAGATTTAGGATGACATAAAGACAATAAGAAACACTATTTTGTAGCTAGTCCAATCTAGCACCCAAAACTATAATAAGTTATTAAATGTTCAATGCAAATTGGTTGAACTATAGGCAACTGAAAATAACATGAGATCATAGTTAATCTCTATTCAAATAAATCCGATACCTTATTTGGAGGTCATATAGCAAGAAGTGAAAATAACCCAAGATCTTATCAATGAAGATCATAATCATTTAATGGATGGTAGTTTAATTGATTTGGCAGCTAGGCTTCAGTTGCAAAATCAAACTATGGAATCAACAAAGACATTTGGGATCATGCACTTGCTATGATCATGCAACTATATAAACCTTTTATTGAAAAATATGGTTTGATTCCACCCATTCAAGCCCTACAACAACCATAAGTGACAAAAACATAAGGGCATGTAATGATGATTACATATCTTGAATGAAGAAAAGATGAAAAGAGAAAAGGGGAATGTAATAAAATTTAGAAGAAAATTAGAGTTTAGAAGAGTTTTGAATGCAATCAAAGTTTAGAAGATAAATAGGGCATGACACTGAAGCAATCAAACTACTTAGAGTCATGTGTATATATATTATTAAACTAAGTCATAGGCTCAAGGGGAGTACTCATATTAGCATTGTAATGATGTAATCATGAAAAAGTATTTTTGACACTAATGTTAAAGGAGGAGATTGCTGGTCTCTCAAAATATTATTGTCTACTAGTATCAAACACTTAGTCATTTACTAAGCAAAGTTAGACAGTCATCACTGCGACTGAGCTACTCTATATAGGCCAAGTCATACACATAAACTTGTATATATTGAGCTCTATAGGAGATAAGAAAGTATGTGGTCACCGAGTGTAATATTAGTTGAGAAGTTCATGTATGTTGAAGCTAAGTTATACAAAAGGTATCAAGCATAATAGAGACCAAGTGACAACAACATATACGGTGAGTACCAAGTGTCAGAAATAGTAAGTGCTAAGAAAGAATAATTTACATTTGAGTTAGAAATGATGCAAGCTTTGAGGTAAATCATTTTAAGCTAACATGAACATGATATTTAATACTTTTAGAGTTTTTTACAAAGCATTTTACATGTTTTATGATGTGGATCACATATCCCTATGTTCTATGATCAATGAATAAGATGGAAAGGAAAAATAGGGAAGCATCTAGAAAACTCTTTATGAAATCTCTAAATAGGGTAGAGCTTGACCTATTTTGATATATATGAGATAGTATATATGGTATAGTAAAGATATGAAGGAGTGAATAGGTTATTCATATGATTCATGTGTGAATGTGTGAACATGGTAGAAGAGTCAAAATAATTTTGTTATCTCAAAATAGAGCAAGCAACCTAGTAAAGCAATGAAGGGTAGAAAAGCTTTACCATATTAGAGATAAGGATTAGATCAGAAAGAGGAGACCCAATATTAGCTTATAAGAGAAAACCAAGGATCAAGTGATGAGTCATTTTTAATAGATGAAGTCATGGTAAATCTCTTAATAGAGTGGTCTTAACTAATCTTTGTAAATCTCCTAATAGAGTCCTTACTTTGTTGTAAGTGTGATATCCTCTAACAAGGTGAGATCTAACAATCTCAAAATCTTTTAACAGGGAAGACCCCTCATAGGGTAGGTCATTGATATGATCAAACATTGTAACCCTAATAGGTTAACTTTATTACTACAGTAGTGAAGATTTGTGGGTGTCATCCCCACCCTAGTTCTACCTTCATTCTGAAGTGTTTCTGGGTAACCAAAATCTTTATGTCATATTATTACTTTTCATGCATGTGATTGATAGATTAGACCTATATGCTATTACAACTTTATTACAAGTTATGCATGCATAAGAAATTGAATATGAGAAGGTAAATGTTGTTAACAAAATATATAATTTTTGTATTTAGGTTAAAGTGTTATAGATCTTGATTCACCTCCCTTTCAATATCTTAGTGTCCAATTAACACTTCTAACAAATTCAAAGGGTGTAACATTTGTACCTTTCTTGAATTTCACTTTGTTCAAAGTATAAATTGTTGTACTTACAACCTCTCTCCAATAATTCTATAATATATTCTTCTCCATCATCAGTGTTCTAGCACATTCCATGATTGATTTATTTCTCCTTTTAGCTATTCCATTTTGGGGAGGAGTCCTTGGTCCTGACATCTTCCTTTCACTTCCTCTATTGTTGCATAATATGTTTAATTCATTAGAGATGAATTCTCCACCTCTATTAGATCTCAAGCACTTTAAACTCTTACCTATTTCTTTTGCAACTCTAGCCAAATACCACTTAAACAACATATTTTTCTTCAAGAAACATCACAATCATCATCCTAGAGTAGTCATCAACAAATAGAAAGAAATATTTGTCTCCACAATAGCATTGAACACCAATAGGTCCACAAAGGTCATCATGAACCAATTCCAAAATATCATTAGATGAATATGTCTTTCTCCTAAAACTAGACTTTGTCATTTTTTCCAATTGACATTATTTACACATAGCATTATCAAGTTTCTTCAGTTTTAACAAACCTCTTACTCTTTCATCCTACTAATGCGTACCAAATTGTCAAGATTCATATAACATAACCTCTTGTACCATAACCATATATCTTCATACTATGCAAACAAACATGTCTCATCAAATAAATCTAGATAGAACAAGTTACCTCTTGTTTGATCACCACTTCCAATCAATTCACCATCAACATCAAATATCTTAGCCTTCTTGTGATGGAAGCCAACTCTATATCTTGATTTGTTCAACTACAAAACACTCAACAAGTTACAGTTAAGTTCTTCAACTGAATAAACATTTGCACACTTGATCTTATCATTCAATTGTATGGATCCTTTAGCTCTCACAAGACATGGTACATCATTACCAAACTTAACATTGCTACCCTTGTATGGTCTCATAGTTTCAAATTTTCTCTTATCATGAGCAATGTGGTTTGAATAACCACTATCAATTATCCATCTATCACTTTTATTCACATAAGAGATTAAAGAAATTGTCTCATCTTTAGTAGACTCTTTTTCATAGAAACATAGAAAAATTCTTCATCATTACTTTTATATTCATTACCAGTCTCTTCTTCAACAATATAACAATATTTCTTACCTTTGTCTTTGTAGTCTTTGTTTCTCCTATTGTCTTGGTCATCTCTTCTACCTTTGTACTTGCTTTCCCTTTTTTCATCCTTGTCTTCTCTATTAGGACATCTTGCAACCATATGACCTACTTTCTTACATGAGAAATAAGTAATAGGAAGTTTACCTTTGTAATTTCCTATGCCTCTTGGAAGTCTTCAAGCCATCAATGCTTCAAGCTCATAAAGTTCACCATTGGAGAAATCACTGTCACTTCTTACACATTTTCCTTTCCCTTTCTTACTAAGAACTAATTGTGATTTAAAAGAATATTCAATAGTGGTAGTAGTGAAATTATCAAACTTTCACATCTGAAAAGTAGTAAGCCTACAAATCACACCTTCTAGAGTTAGGTTATTACTAGGAGTACATCTGAATTCTTTCATTGGAGAAACCTTGATAGAAAAAATAGAGAGTTCTTAATACCTTTCTAATTATAGTTTCATCATCAATATTTCCATTGGCTCCTCTTATAGCATTTACAACCTCTTTGATTCTTCTACAGTACTAAACAATATTTTCACCTTCCATCATTTTCATTTCATGAAACTTATCTCTCAAGCTCTCTGATGTTTCCCTCATGACATCGTTGTCTCCTCTATAGATGGTCTACAGTGTGTCCCACATTTCCTTACCATTCTTGTAGTCTTTTATATCATCAAAATCAGTATAGCTTAGGGCTAATGCAATCTCCAACATAGCTTGTTATGTCCTTGCTTCTCTTTCAGTTGCTGAGCTGTCAAAGGAAGAATTTTAATCTCAATATATGCATTGTCCACAAAATGTTTTGCACCATCACCAATTCTTTCTAGATGTAGCCTCATCAAGATTTTCTATGTAGGGAAGTTCTCTTTGTTCAACCTTAGCACCTCCTTCTTGTACATCTTGATCTTTAGCTTTAAGTACCTTTAGTTTTTTTGTACAAACACCCAAGCTTCGATACAAATTTTTAGAATATTTATAATAACTAAGAGGGAGGGGGGTGAATTAGTTATGAAAGGTCTAAATATACCAATTTAATAAAAAACACTTAAACCACTTCAGATCTTAACATCCATTAGCTCAATCTCTATAATAGATTATCAATAACATAAACTTGTAATCTAGTGTCCAAAAGATAATAGACTTGCAAAATGTAAAACATTAATCATAACTCATCACAAATAACATCCACACAAGTTTGACACTAGGATTTAACATAAAAACCCAATGTGGGAAAAACCACTAGTAATATGTCACCAATATTTTCACCCTTCTAAAGTTGGCTCTTTTAGTAGCCAACCCTTTTAAAGGTTACAAAATACACTATTAAATGTGACCTTATTAAAGGATTTAATCACCCAGTTAGGAGTGGCCTCGTTAGAGGACTTTAGAACATTCCATTACAATGTCACCTTGATTAAAGTATTTACATATGACTATTAGGTCAACATTGATTAAAATATTTCAATACTAATATAATGATTAGAAAGTAACATCAGGTTTTGGTATGAATAAGTACAATTCACTTTTCAAATGCATATCACAATTCTATTCATAAGATGATCCACTGTTTGACATTCATGTCAATCTCTATCTTTTATTCCCTTGGAAAGCCTTCAAGCAATTACCCTTCACAACTTTGTTCAACCTCCTACTTAAGTTCACCAATCAATAACATCAACAACTACTCCAACCTTAACTAGGTCTTCCCATTCATCCATGAGTTTAGCTCTTGTGTCTCCTTAAATAGGCAATTCTAATATTTTTCTACTTAAACACCACCATGGATTTTGGGGTTAGGTTAGGTTCATCAACTCCTTCCAATATTTTATCTCCACTTTTTTGTTCTAGAAACTTCTTGAATCCTTACATAGAAACATGCAAACATTTTTTACCTTGATTTAAATATTCTAGGTCATACATCTTTATCTTCAACATGATTTACATATCCCAATAAATCAACTATGTCAGCTAGAAATCATGATTTTCTCATAAATTGTCAAAATGTTGTCCCTTAGCCAACATTATGTTCTGACGCTCAATCATCACTAGGTGTCTCAATTTCTACTGACATTCTTGTTCATCACATATACAAACACTCAATCAATATTCATTCCTTGTCAACACTACTTCTTCTTAGCACATACTAGTGCTCGGTTGACACTAGTATTACTTGACATATAAATGGTGTTCCTTAATCTTCTACTTTGTTGCTTGGTCAAGCCTATGCATTTGATCAATCTTGATCATTCCTTCAAGGCTTTAGTACAACTTTCTTCTTCACTTGTAGCATGATTAAACAATCATTTTATCTTGTCAAAGGCCAACTCAATCAAGTGTCCATTGTAGTTTCATCTCATAACTCAACCTTTCCTCTAGGTGTTATTGTTGACCAACTTCTCAAATCCTCTTCATCAATCATCTAGATATTACACTCAAATTAAATAGAAAACTATCTCACCAATAATGTTTGACACCAATGACAACATAATTTTTTTTCCAATTGTAGTTTCCAATACATTCCAATAACAAATGCAAAATAGAGTAAGGATACCAAAGTTTATTATTGAAAGATATAAGAAATAAATCTATTTTATGTTTAAAATTGAAAGAACATGTATGGAGGTAGTTGTGCCTAGAGAAATTTTTGTTGATCCTTTTGGATATGAAACCACCAAGATAGAGATAACTAAGTATGTCACAAAATTCTTAAAAGTAGATGTAGATAATGTGTGTGAGAAATGGGGAACTACAAAAGAGAGATTGACTGAAGTGTTAGAATTATAAACATTTAAAGTAGCTAAGAAATTAGTAGAGAAATTTGTAAAGAATATTCTCAAGGAAACAAGGATGAAAAATGAAGAGTGTGTGGAGGTAAAGTAAACAGTAACACACACTAGTAGAATTGGCCTCATTTTTTGATGAAAATTGGTCAAATTTTCTACTCATGTTGGTGAAATTATCTACAAAATGTTTTTTCATTATTTTTCTTATCAAAATTTTGACCAATCCTTGTCAATGTTAGAATTTTGAGGTTTAGTTTGGTCAAAAATGGCCTCCCTTGTTTGTGAGAATATTTGTCGAACTTTCAACCAAAGCATTGACCAAGATGCCAAACCCATGATGACATCCTAATCGATGCTTTGGTTGAAAGTTCAACCAAATCTTGGTCAAAAATTTGACCAATGTTGACACTCAATTGACCAAAACTTTTGACTAAAGCATCGACCAGGATGCCAAACCCATGACAACATCCTAGTCAATACTTTGCTTGAGAGTTCAACCAATAGTAATCCCTTAATCAACCAAGATGTGAAACCCATGATGATGTCCTAGTCGATGCTTTGGAGGAAAGTTCAACCAAACTTGGTCAAAAGGTCTACCAAGTTTTATCAAAATTTTGACCAACATGGTTTGTTAAAAAAATTACCAAAGATAAATATCCAAAGTAATCATCGATGATAGCTTGGTTGGTTATTAGTTTGGATATTTATCTTCAAGTCTTTGGTGGGTCTACCACCACCTTGAGATGAGATTTCATAGACCTATATTGATGGCTCTTATAAAGAGATAAGATTCTAGTATGATTTCATTCCATCTCATAATTGGGAGATGTTGGGAGCTAGCTATTAAATTAGTAAACATTTATCAAATCCTATATATTTTCATACATGGAGAACATGTTATGATAGATAAACCCTTGATAGCTGACATCTATGAGTCATGCACCTATAAGGTTATGGTATGTTAGTGGATGATAAAGGACATCTCTACTTATCATTTTCTTGAGTAAGGATGATGCTAGATTCTATTGACATGGTAAATTTTGATGACCATAGTAGCACTAAAAGTGGATGTAAATGGATGAGGTTCCCATCAATCAAGGTGTCCCATTCCCTACATATAAATGATGGAGAGGGAGAAAATATATGTTGGGGTCATAGCATGTTGTCCCACCTATACCATAATCTCAATTACTACATACACCACGAGTATCACAAATAGAAACTTACCAAATATATTAGGCATGGATGTTGAAGCACATCATATGCACTAGGCATGTGAATTAACCTTATCCTATTGATGCTTAGATCCATCACACCCACATATGTTCATAAAAATCAAGACAAAAGGAAAAAGGAACTAGTTTTACTCTAGGTGAGATTGAGATCACACCTACTCCAAAACTAGTTTGACACCTTCATCCATTGAAATACATATCCTAAATAGGGTCATGATTGATTATGAGCTAGTTCTTAGTAAAAAAAC
The DNA here is from genome assembly GCA_028749045.1 of Cupressus sempervirens. NCBI lineage: Eukaryota > Viridiplantae > Streptophyta > Pinopsida > Cupressales > Cupressaceae > Cupressus > Cupressus sempervirens. The sequence continues at coordinate 719,275,393 of CM053790.1, read as the reverse complement.
AAATCGGATGTGGGAAATGTTTTAGGTGAGGGAGTTTTTTTAATTAATTAGTAATCCCTTGTATGAATTTTATGTTACAAACTTGAGGTTGAACCCAAAAAGACACATCACCCACTTTTTTAATCTCCCTTAAATATTGGCTCTACAAAATAAATCATAAGTTAATTGTTCTTAGTGAGGACTCAAGCTTTTGTATGTTGAAGGTGGTGCCTCAACTTCCATATTGTGAAAACTATAGCAATGCATTTTTTTTTCATGGTAGAGTGATGAAAGTTATACTCAACAAGAACATGACTAATATAATAATAAACTTTATTTGCCCTTGTCATCATACTAAGATAATAAAGTTGCTAAAGCATTGTGCAATGCTGAAAACATAAAAGGCCTATCTTACATAGAGTGCATCAACATGGAAGGATTAGTAAGTTTTTCTTGATGGAATCAAAATCCCCCTAGCATTCATGTCCACATTTGAAGTGCATATCCTTCTTTAACAATCATATGAATGGAATAGTTAGCTCAACCAAATGACTAACCCTTGGATTCATGAAGCTTGTTAAGAATGTATAAGTTAGCATAACATTAATAAGAATAGTAAATTTAAGTAGATTAATTTCTATAATTTTTTAGACAATAGGGAAAAATGGACTATATATATGTTCCTAACAATTAAATCAAATGTAGTGTTTACATTATATACCAAAACAATGTCCCAATATTGTTAAGTCAATTAGAATTTGAAATTTTCTTGTCCAAGAAGTTGTAAAAGTGGTTAGAAGGAAAAATAAGGTTACCAACAAGAAGGTGGTTTATTTAGTTGGAGAATGAGTTGTTAAAGCCCTCCAAGTCACCATTGTAGAGGTTGGAAATTTTTGGGAGTACAGATGCAAATGAATTCATGAAAAGTGCTAACAATTTTGAGTAAATGAAATAGATTAGATAACAACATGATACATCTAGTATTTTTATGTTTAGAATTGGTTTTGAATATTTATTAATTTATTTTTTCTTTTGTTTTAAGGTCCTAGAAATCTATTTGTGATTGCAATAAATGTTTTTGTAATATGTCTATTTGCTAGCTAGTACTAGGGCGAATGTTACAAAATGATGTCTACCACAATTCCCCATTTTTGGAACTCTCTAAAACCTTGAGAAATTCTAGTTGACACATTTTAATTTTTATTATAGAAAGGATGGAGTAGGAATCATATGACCAAACCTTTTCCTTGGAAGCCCTAGGTGAGACTAGGTTGTTCTCAGTTAGAAATTGAAATAAGGAAGGCAATTGCTTGCAAGGGTGAATTATTTTGAATTGAATGGGTGTCATGGATAGAGAAATCATAGAGTGAAGAAACTATGGGTTCAAGGAGAAGTTTTGAAGGTCTCTAGTGAGGGAGAAAGAGTAGATTTGCTTCTGTCTAGTCTAGATTGCTACCAAACCCTAGCAAACCTCAAAATTTGGGTTAGGGCCTATCGTATACCTTAGGAACCTAAGACCTCATGAATCTTGAAGATCTTTGAATGCAATTTTTAAGAAAGCTATTTCATCAAGTTGTATATGATCATAATGTTTTGGTGTATGCTTCTTTATCCTGAGTGATCTAGGCTCATTGCTGGGCATCCTTAGAAAGATGAAAATTGATACTCATTTTCAATTTTCAATTAATATAGTAAGCATGTGGACTTGAAATGATCAAAGCACTTTTCTCATGAAAATTTTATCCAAATATTAGAAGGTAACTTGTATCTTGCAAAGGTTTATGATAAATGGGTATGCTATTGTAAAGTTTTAATCTATGTAAGGTAAACAGATACACATATGAGACCAAAAAGAAAAAAATTGTGAAAAGATCATGTTCCATAATTAAAGAGGCTATAAAATCCCCTTTTAAGTTTATCATGAAAAACATTTTTGGTCATTATTGTTTCTATATTGTCAAAAAATCTAGCACCTAGCTCTTCAAATTTCTAAATATAATGTTACATTCAGATGTTCTCAATTATACATGATTGAGTATATTTCATATCTATTAAGAGTTGGACATAAATCTTGAATACAATGGATATAGCCATATTCCAATAAAGATTGTCAACCCTATCTATTTTATTATGAAAATTACAATGTTAATTTTTACATAATGGTTAGGTTCTTGTCTCTTTTACTTTACTCAACACTTTATTGTTCATACCTATACCATAGAGTGTCATCCCATCATTCTAGACCTACAATTAATGCAATTGATTAATTAATGAAGTTATGTTAGTTTGAGTTTCACTTGGTTTTGAGAATACTTTAATATTCTCTACTTAACAATGCCAACCATGTGAAGGTGGAATCTCATCTGGCCTCACCCCCCTCCCCTTAACATCAATCTAAATTCCCCATTAATATCTAATTACATACTTCATTCATCAATTCTTGAACTATAATATTCAATCAATACAATCACATAACATTCATTAATATGATATAAAATTAATTATTACACAATACTAATCAAGACTTAATTAACACATAAAAATATTCATAAACATGACATAAAAAACAATATTAATATGCAGCATTTATAGATACTTAAAACAACATTCTTGCATTATCCAACAAAGTTTATCAAACAAGGTTTATCAAAGAGCATTTAAAAAAAAATCATTTCTTCTTTTTGTTTTACTTGGATTTCTTAAGGAAAAGGTTGATAGGAATATTCCTCATTCTCCTCCTCTTGTAGCACATGCAATTTCAAATTATGATACCTCATCCTTTTTTTAGGAGCATGAGGCTGCTACACTAAAGAGGGCTTTGTTGTAGTAATAAATAAATGAGTTAATTTGGCATGTACTCTTTTTCTTTTTTTTGTTGTTACAAGTATTTCATTAACTAGTAGAACATTACATGAATTTTTCTTACCTAACAATGTCACATCATGTACAATAACATTTTGATCAACCACCATGTGAGCATGCTGAGCACTTCAAACATGCTCCACTCATTCACCATGATATTCAACATGCTCTGAAATATTCAAAAAAAGCTTACATGACAAATTGTAATTGAAGATGTTAAATTATATTCATAATTGTGTAATTAATTTCCAATAGAAAATTAATACCTCCACCACTATGATGCACATCATGGCCTTCATCATGTGCAAATTCTATGATAGGATTTGAAGGCTATAATGAAATGTTATGCACATTTTTATCATTGTTTGATATATAAAACATAAATAGTCAATTTATGTTGAAAACTAACACTAAAAATGAAATTTCTCAACTATTCAATTTGATTTACTTTTCATTTGGCCAATTAACTTGTGTCTCATCTTGTGCACCAAATTCTTGGGTATAGCTTTTAGATTCTCTGCATAGGCATGCAACCATGACTTTATAGCATTCGTTCAATGCAATTTTTTAATCTTCATTTGTGTACTCTACATTGAATTCTGTGCCCTAACACTAAAAATGAAATTTCTCAAAATGAAATTTCTCAACTATTCAATTTGATTTACTTTTCATTTGGCCAATTAACTTGTGTCTCATCTTGTGCACCAAATTCTTGGGTATAGCTTTTAGATTCTCTGCATAGGCATGCAACCATGACTTTATAGCATTCCTTCAATGCAATTTTTTAATCTTCATTTATGTACTCTACATTGAATTCTGTGCCCTATTTTTTTCTTAATAATGTTAGTTTTGTATGTATGATTTGATTAAATAAAATTGCTTGCAATATTATATTAAAAAATTTATATAAAATTCCATTGCTGCTACATACAAGTTGAGAGTGAAGTATCATATAGCCACCAAAGCCAAGTTTTTGTTGACCAACCTCTTGTACTCTCACTTGTGTAGCTTTGATGTGTCCTAAAGTCTATGAAAAGTTTTAAACATGTTAGACTATATCTCTACAAAAATCACTAATTAGTGCATTATTGCATTCTACTCAATACTATCATGGCATACCTTCTTTTTCCATTTTCTGGTTAAATTCCTTTATCCTATAGCCTTTTCTCTATTTGCATCTTCTATTATTTTAGTCCATTCCATCAATGTAGTCATAGGAGGATGCTCATACTTTGGGCTAACCTTTACAACCCTTCTATATTGGTCCCTCACAATCTTTATATTTTTGGATGCTCTTTTAAGAAGTTGGACACTATCAAAAATGTTTTTTCCAAAGAGATCCTTAAAATATGTAATGAGTTGATTTTTTAATTTAGGGCCTTTTTCATTCGACCTTTTTTGAAACAATAAAATTATTAGATCAATAACTTTAATATAGTACAATAAATGGAAGAAAAGAAAAATATTGTAGCAATGATATGGAACTACATACCTTTTACGTATGGTGGGTCCAAATAGCTTCAATATCATTTCAAAAAGAGTATCATAGAAAACATCATTTCCTACAAATACATCATGGGATTATCAATCCAAAATGAGTTATGTATAAGTAAACTACAATTACACTATAATTAATAATAATTTTAAAGCACTTAGAAGCTTTGGTAATTTTAATAGAAATTTTTTTTTCCTGTTTAGCAACATTGACCCTCCAAATGAACTAGTACTAGTAACACAGGGTGATCCAAGAAATGGTTTAGCTTCACTAGTAGTAGTCTCTATTCTTCTATCAACTATAGGTATATCTATTAGTGCAAAAAAATAGGTTCATGAGTATAAAATCCACCCAACAAAAAAAATGCATGATTAGCACATAACAAAATATAGAAAAACAAAGTTTTATTAGTTGTACTTGGTATAGAAGATGTATGAAAGCTCCTTGTTGCGGACAATGCAATTGGCAATATCAAAGCAGTGCCTAAAGGAGGAATGCACAATTCATCATGAGCTGAAGAATACATTGTAATCATAAAAGATATTTGAAATGGATAAACATTAAATGGGATACTAGCTAGAGGCACCCTAGAGGTTAAATGAATGGTTAAAGGCTTAAGGATACTTACATGAAGGTTATGCACTACAACCCTCACCATATTGACCATGCAGTCTCACAAGTGTCACAAAATCCTATAAGAAGAACATATAATATTTTAGATCATGATTTATAAGATATTATTAAATATAAACATTTATTTAAATTTTACTATTTCTTAAGATTAATTACTTCTTACCTTCAAAGAATTGACTCTACATATCAATTCATCTTTGAGTAACTATGTCTCCCTAGTTTTGTTTCATTTGAGGACAAGATTAAGAATTTCATTACTATATTTTTTTATAAGTTGACTAGCCATGAAGATAGGGTTAGCACTACATGAAATGTCATCTAAAAATGATGCCTCAATTTCAAACTGCATTTGATCTTCTCTCATTTGCACTTTCCCTATCAATAAGTATCAAGTTGTGATATCAATATCAATAAAATTCCATCAAAATAACTCCAAAGCCATAAAAAAAAAATATAATAATATGACATTTATTTCTATATAATTTGTATAATTACACTAATTAAGGTTTACCTTTGACAAAGGTGTGCAAGGAACATCCCCACCTATGTCTTGTGGTGGTTCCATGCTACCTTGTGATGAAGATTATTAATTTTTAGTAATCAACAGCGAAATGAAAGTAATAAGCCAAAAAATCATATTAATAAAATAGTAGATTGCATATTGGAGTCAATATTAATTGAAGGCAATTAGTTTAAATGTTATAATTACTAGTCCCATGATAGAATTTTTTTTTTTATATCTACACAATTCAAATTGTAATCTATTAGAAGCTCTTCCCCTGCACTTATTTATTTTATCACACATACAAAAATAAAATTTCCCTCACACTTATTAGTTGACACAAGTCAAGGACTATTTATAAATCCTGCAATATTCCTTGTTTCTTTTGGTCTTCCATTAATATGTATAGAAAGCCTTTTAGTTTGATTATTTCCTTTGCATTGTATATAATTTTGTGACATTGTAAACCTATGCATACTTTTTTAATATTTCACAATCCACATCCAAGTGTTGTAATTGTAACAAGGTCCTACATACTCCATCAATTCAACAACTTTATTATAACTAAGCTTTATGCCACCCATGGAAAATATGCCCAAACCATGTAATGAAGATGCAGCTATGCAATATATCCTTTTGTTAAAAAAAAAATCAGTGTTAACAAGAGGTAGTTCCTTGGGTACTCATTCTTTCTAAAGATGTGTGTACCTTAAGGGAACCTTCCTACTACCTTTCCTCTCATTATCATAAAAACATGACCCCCCTCAGCAAGAAAGAAAATTGCATCCATTTATTGAATTTTCTTCTAATTTTTTGACCTCTAGTTCATCTCCCTATTTTAGACCTACTAGATGTCTCACTTTTGTCTTCTATTCCCACATTTTCCTCACTCGAGGAAGACATATTGGACAAATACCTATGTAGTGATACCTGCAATCCATAAAATGGGAGACATATTAGGACTAAAGTTAATGTCGATGGTAAAGAGATGATACATGAAAATAAAAAATTGTATCTATAGGGTTTATTGACTTATAGCTCTCAATCCATGTCATTGTGCATGATCCTAGTCAAAGGCATTAAATATCTTGCATATAGAAATCATTTATCTTAAGTTACCCAAAAATTACATGATATATATGCTATAAATTATGTAGAAGACCAAAATTACATGATGTATTCATTGAAATCATTGTATTTTTAAAATTCCTTACCACTACTTTATGTGTGGTAGCTATGAAATATCATTGTATACACTACATGAAAGTAGAGTTCAACACGTAGTAACTTAATTATAAAAGCATACAAGTCAAATAAAGTTCTATGAATAAATTACTCCATCATACTTGACATTGATCAGATGTCAACATACATTTCACTAATCAAATCATTGATCATCATCTTCATCCATGTCATCATCATCACCATCATCATTAGTATCACCAAAATCATCATTGTTTTCTTCTTCATCATCATTGTGTAATAATCATTTGTGCTCATCATTTACTTCATCTTTTGATTCTCTAGTATCTTCTTCTTCCATCACATTATACTTTACCAACTTTCTTCTTGGATCATGTCTAACAACAAATGACCAACTTGGTTTATGTGGAATGCTAAAGTAAAACACTTGCTCACATTGGCTTGGAAGAACATAGGGCTCATTTCTATTTGGCTCAAATGACCTTATATTAATCATTTAAATCCACTATCATATTCAATAACAGTCCTATCAAGATCATTTCGATTCAACCATAGCCTATAACATTTGACGATAAACATAACTAATTTGAATGGATTAAAGTCACACTCAAGTGTATCATCCAAAATGCCATAGTATCAATTTTTAGATTTTTGAGGATGTGTGTCATTTCTAGACGAAATATTAATGACCTCAAAGACTGCACTTATCCCATAATCATAAGTTTTCTTCATTTTGTATAACTCTTTTATGTGAAGCTTATGGCCATTGTAGTACATAGCTTTGTGGTGTTTGATATGCAATTATTCAAATATGTCAAGATTATTTGAATCGATTTGTGAGTTGATATTATACTTATGGGCCATGATTAGTAAACTCATACATACCTTTCTATCTCTTAAGCCATATGCTAGATTAAGTACCATTGGTGTAACATTGGGATCTCTATTATGATGAGCTTCTTTAACTAATGATGCAACAAGATCCCATGTTAATGAGCGACCATTTTCTTGAGACTATTGAATCCATACCATCATCCATTCAAGATTTTTTGCAATATACAAGTGTAGTGCATCCCACTCATGACCAACTATAAAGGAAAAACTTGACCAGTTAGAAATAACCTACATGGATGATGGATTAGAATTAATTAACTAAAATAACATCTTATAATTGTAAACACCTAAATCTAATTACACCATTAGGTAATCTTATTTAGTCATCTTCTAGGATATTATTGATTGAATATTTATTATTTAATTAATTAATCATCATCCCCTAGTTAAATAATTTATTTAATTAACTATAGTCCAATTGATAAAATCAAATCATAACTCAAAAATCAATTTATCAATTAAATCCTCATTCCTCTATTAAATTAAATAAATGCCAAAACCTATTTAATTTAATCCCACATCACCCTTTTATTAAATAAATCATTTAATAAATCAGCCTAAAATCCTAAACCATCCCTAAAACCTATCTTTACCCCTAATCCAACTCATTCACCCATACTAACCCCACTTAGCCAAACTAACTATCCCATCCCATCAAAGCAAAGCCCTTTATGTCTTAACCCCCTTCCTAAGCCAAGCCTAATCCCCCTCCTAAACATGTGCATAAATTTAAGCAAGGGTTAATACTCGCTAACCCAAGCCAAAGTCAATGGTCTCCCTTATCCTCTCCCATTCCTATCCAAGAGAATTAATGGCTCTTACATGCTATTAATGCCTCTTACATCCCTCTTACACACTCTTCCTCCCTCATTACTCTGTTTGACCCTCCATTTTGATCACCTAATCCCCTTGTGACACTTTTCACAAGGCTAGAGCTTTGAAGAAGCACAATCCATGTGCTCTCCCCTCATTGCATCCTAGCCCTTCCTCTTCTTTTCTTCATACTCACATCATGGCCCTCCATATCACTATCACTTAGCCTATAAATTAGGCCTTTCCCTCTCACAATCCATATCATCTACCAATGCAAACTTATAATGCTTCACTAACCACTTATAAGCATAGCCATTTCACACCCTTACCATGTTAAAATCCACCTATACATCCATTGTTCAATCCTTCACTCATCTCTATGTATGATAAAAAAATCCACCAATTCAAACTTGAGCACAACTAAGCACACATCCATCCATATCAAGAGATATCTACATCATCACATGTCACACTCAAGGAGCTTACCATTTTTGGTTTTCCTTCCTTCATGGTGTCCACCTTTGTCTTATCATAATTGTTGTTATGTTATTTATTTGTGGATATTAATCTATTCATGTTCTTAGCATACTAGGTTTTAGAGCATTACATTTTGGCATGCCCAGTGGTACCCTACATTTGAGTCATTCTAACCATGTTTTTTGCACTTATTTTGTTAACTAACCAAACTTACATATCATTCTTTCTTGTGTAGGTATTGGGTTTTTTACCATTTTTTGCAAGTGCTAAATTGTCTAACCAGGAAGCATGCTCCCAACCATCTAATTAGTTTCCTATTCAACAACCTTTGAAACACCCATTATTCATGAACCCCTGATTGCAAATTCATGAACATGAACTAGAAGTATTGTGAATTTGCATAGGTGGTAATGTGTTTACCCTAAACCTCCTTCACCACATGGCATCAAAACTACTCCCTCACATTCCTACAGACCAATCATCCCACAAGAATGAAATTTTTTAATAGTGGGATCCCTGTAAAAACTTCTAAGAACACTTGACTAGAAGAACTGAGCCCTAAAATCCCATTTTACCTTCCATCTTAAAATACACCAATTAGTGGGAATGCCATCCTAAACACCCGTGAGATCATTGTATGATTTTTTTCTGCTCCTTGCTTTTCCTAAGTTTTCACTAGTTTTATAAACCACAATCTTGCATTTTTTGATAGCTTTCTTGCATTGTAGGATCACAGGTTAACACCCATGGGTTTTCTAATTTGACTGACCAACTTCAATGTCTAACTTTTTTTTGTTGTAGGGGTAGCTCATTGGTATCCTAATAGTTCATTTTGTAGGGTTAATTAGAATATTTATCAAAAACTCAATCTCAAATGTTTAAGGGAAAAAACTTCTAATAGTTTGATGGAACATTAAAACATATTTTTTTTTTCATTGGGATGATGATTTAGATAATTACAAAACAAAATCTTTAATGTTGATCTTTAAAAATTAACCAATTCAATAAACATTTAGTTTTAAAGTGCAAATGAACATTATGTGGAAACACTTGAACTTTGGGGCTTAAAAAAAAATTCACTCAATCTTGAATGCCTTAAGAACACTCATCCTTATTTCTGTCTCTTTCAAAGTTTTCACATGCTTGATTTCTTTTTGTTGACCTAATTTATTATGTTGGCCATCACTGTAAGTTGGAAATGAACATTGTATGCTAAAATCACATGTTTTTTCAACATAGCTATTTAGGTTATACTAACCATCCAAATTAGAAATGAATCAAGTACTTTTTGTGTCTTGAGGTTTTTCCCTTTAGCACATCTCTGTCTTCTCTACTTTTGCAAATTAAGACCCTTAAATACATGATTCATGTACTAAACTTGTTAGCAAGATCATTCACAACAACCTAAGAGTGCTTCTAGTGAGTTCATCCACCTTTGGGAAGCGTGTCACCTTTGGTGAGAAGCTCAAACTGGTAAAAATCTAGTCAGTATATAAATGAGGGAAAGGGTAAACTTTCTCACTCTATCAGGCAAGTTTGGGTAGTGTGTTTCTAGGGGTAGCCTAAGGTGGGAAAACTTTCCCGCGATTTCAACATGTCTAGAATAGATTCTTAAGTGGATTAGTAACAACCAATTCTCTGTCTCCACAAGCTTATTTACAACCCAATTTAGTTATCATGATTTTATCCTTGGTATGTTAATTCATGGTGTAAGGGAAACAATATCCCTCAAGATTACTCACCATCATGCTACCCTGGTAGATGCATAAGGCTACTGGTTTCATCTCCAAGAGTCATTGTCCCCATAAAAGGGGGACCTCTATTTGCCATGTCTTGAAGATTCTTTGATGTTTATCATTTGTTGATGGACTCTTGTATCGATTCACCTCTTCGATTAGAGGGATATACTACACTAGAATTAGGAGACATCAAGTTGTGAGCCATTAAATGATATATTGCAACCAAATTTGACCTTAGGGATAAAAAGTGTGTTTGAATTGTCTTATTTGTGCAAAAGACTCATGAAAATTTTTTTTTAGAACATACACATTTCTATCATTACTATCAAATCCTTTTGCTAAAGAGATCACTTGTTTGTCTCTCTCAAAATTGCTTTGTCCTTTGAGAGAGTATTTGCTCATAAAACACCATGTCCAAAAGAGTCTTATTCTTGTTATGTCAAAATGGTTGTTAGCAAATCTATTTGCAACAATTTTATTCTCATTGGTTTTATGTTACCTTTTTCAAACACCAAACTATCCTTGTTGTTTCAAAAAAAATTGTTAACAAGCCTATTCACGACCACTTTGGGTTTAGTCAAACCTCACTTTAACTAGTTTCAAAACAGAAAGCTATTACTCCATACTTTGGTATAAAATCTCTTTATAAGCACTCAAAAACATCCATCTTCAAACAAAATTTATGCTTACTACTATTAGGAATAAGGTGTCTCAACCTTGGATAATTCCTATTCTTATTATTTGTTTTGTAAAATGTATTTCTTGCAAATAATGTTGATGTGTCGGCATCTTGAATTGTATATAAGGAGATCATCACTAAAATGGTTATTGCAGATTCCTATGACACGTAAGAGCTATGTTAGGAAGATTCAATGATAGGTGAAGACATGTGGCAACTAATAAATTTGAGTACTATACACTCTACCCCAATAGTGGGTTTCAGGGCATCGACCCAAATTTTTTTTTAAGGTTCCTATTTTCTCAGAGAATGGTAAAACCCTAATATAGTTACCTTTGGGAGTAACCCTAAAGTGAAGTGCATGTTATAAGTGTTTTTAGGGTTGTGAAGATGATGGATGCGAGAAAGCGTATTTTTGGTACTATGAGTTGCTACTAGAGTCTTTTGTTGTCGTTGTTGAACTTGCATTGCAAGTGTATTGTAACCTTGTGTTGAAGATAATACATTGTGTAGGTTCTGGAGGGGTGGGGTTGTTTTACCAAAAGGTTTTTCCCCACCAATAAATCTTTGTGTTATGTGTTTCTTTCTCTATATTCTTTATGCTTGGTTTGCTGAAATATTGTTGTTTACATGATATTGAATCTGTAAGTGTAAAATATTTTAATAGGATTTGCACCATACTTCTCTTAAGAGATTAGCATAGGAAGCTATTTTTGCACCTGAGTTTCCTTACAATTGGTATCAGAGCCTAATCAACTTTTGATCCCAGTTGTTGGGTAGAGTTTTTTGAGCTAATCTCAAGTTGATTGGGAGTCTTGTGCAGAGCATCTTGAATCATATTTGCAAATTGAGATGGCAAGTTCATCATATGGAAGAATGGAGGTGGAGAAATTTAATTGCACTAATTTCGAGTTGTGGAAACTCAAGATGGAATACATGTTGGAAGATTGTGACCTATGGGGAAGCAACTTCAAATGCTAGAAGACCAGCAACTGTAGCTCAAGAAGATTGGGATATCAAAGATCGTAAAGCTAAGGGTCTCATAAGACTCTGTTTAACTGATGCAGTTCTTCTAAATGTTCTAGATGAGAAAACTGCATATAGTTTGTGGGAAAGACTTGGGGCCGTGTATCAGGCCAAATCTTTGGTAAACAAGAAGTTGTACTCTTTGTGAATGGAGGAAGATTGATCCTTAACGGATCATTTAAATGCATTTAATCTATTGGTTGCACAATTGACATTAGTTGGTGTCAAGTTAGAGGAGGAGGATCGTTGCTACACACTTTTGTGTTCTTTACCAGATTCATGGGACCATCTTGTGATGGCTCTCAAAAGCATGTTAGTCACTTTCAAAATGGATGATGTGGTGTCTTCACTACTATCAGAGGAGATGCAAAGAAAGGCTTCCATTTTGAAAAAAGAAACCCTTGCTATTCGTGGCAGATCCATAGAAAAAGGGAAGAAAAATGACAATAAGTCTGACAACAACGGTAGATCCAAATCTCGTGGGAAGTCAAAGACTTCCAATAAGTCCAAGGAAAAATGTTGGAACTGTGATAAACTTGGGCACTTCTATAAAGATTGCAAAGAGCCGAAGAAGAAGAAGAAAGGTTCAGATTTAGCTTCAGAAAGATCTCAAGAAGATGGCGATGCATTCATCGTAGCTTTGACAGCCCATGCATCTGATGATGTATGGTTGGTTAACTCGGGTGCATCTTTTCACATGACCTGTCATCAAAATAGGTTCTCAAAATATGAAGAGTTTGATGGTGGAAAGGTGTACTTGGGTGATGATTCTCACCTAAAGATAGTTGGATGCGGAAGGGTCACTATCAAATTTCTTGATGGACGAGTAAATGGAATCAATGGAATTATGCACATTCTAGGTTTGGCATGAAACCTATTATCTATAAGTATGCTGAATGATGTAGGTGTGCAAGTTGTTTTTTTGAAAGAAGGATGCAAGATGATGAGAGGATCGATAGTGCTTGCAAGGGGTACTAGGAGAGGTACCTTATTTCAGCTAGATACATGTATTCCTCAATGTAATAGTTCTTCATCCTCACCATCTGAATGAGCAGTGAAGAATACTATGGTTATTAGTTCCAATGGCAATGCAAACACTTTGGAAGGTAAGCTTCCTGCAGAAAAGACAATGTTGTGGCATATGAGATTTGGTCACATTGGTGAAAAGGGTCTCAGAACCCTGAAAAATAAAAATATTGTTGAAGGGTTAAATGATTGCAATCTTGAGTTTGACTTCTATGAACACTGTGTCTATGGTAAACAAAATTGTGTTCAATTTTACTCTAGTTCTCACAAATCTTCTAATGTTTTGGATCTTATTCATTATAATGTATTTGGTCCTGTAAAAGTTCCTTCAATCTCCCAGTCTATTTTTTTGTATCTTTCAGATGATTATAGTAGAAGGACATGGATTTATTTCCTTAAAAGTAAGACACAAGTCTTTAGTTGATTCAAGGAATTTAAAGCCCTTGTAGAGAATCAGACTAGTAAGAAGATTAAGTGTGTGAGAACTGACAATGGTGGTGAGTTTTACTCAGTAGAGTTTGAACAATTATGTAAAGAACAAGGTATTGAGAGGCATAAGAAAATTCCTTATACCCCATAGAAAAATGGAGTTGCAGAGAGAATGAATAGGACACTGATGGAGAAGGCTAGGAGTATGCTTAGTGGAGCTCATTTAGAACAAAGGTTCTGGGCTAAAGCTGTGGCCACTACTTGCTATCTGGTTAACAGATCTCCTACATCATCCCTTGTTGGTAAGACACCCATGGAGGTGTGGTCTAGTAAGAAGCCTTCAATTAGACATCTTTATGTTTTTGGTTGTGAAGCTTATGCAAATGTTCTAAGGGAGAAAAGATCTAAGTTGGAAAACAAAGCTATTAAATGTATTTTCATCGGATACAGTGTTGGTGTGAAAGGATACAAGCTTTGGGATCCTGTGACTAGTAAGGTGTTGTATAGTAGAAATGTTATTTTTAGAGAGCTAACATCTTCTCCTATTGTGCTACAACCAGATGAAAAAGAAAAGGAAAAACATGTTGTTCAGTTGCCTCCTACCCCTGAGAAGACTGAACAGAGAGACCATGTTGGGTCTAATGATGAGGAGAGCTCTAGCAACTCTGATAGTTCAGAAGAAGAGGAAGAACAACCTCAACCCCAACCCTTGAGGAGATCCACAAGAGAAAGAAAGCAACCAGAAAGGTTTGGTTATTCTATGTTAGATTCTAGTTGTGCTTTTTCTTTGATTACTAACACTGATGAGCCCAGATCTGTGAAAGAGGCTTTGGGCATGGAAGATGCAGGTTCCTGGATTGAGGCTATGGATGATGAGATGGCTTCATTAGAGAAAAAAAAAACTCAGGACCTTGTACCTTTGTTTAAAGGGAGAAAATTTGTTGGCTGTAAATGGGTGTTCAAGAAGAAATTTTGTGTAGATGGCAGTGTTGAAAGGTACAAAGCTAGATTGGTTGCAAAGGGGTATTCACAAGTAGAGGGAATAGATTATGGTGAAATATTCTCTCCTATTGCAAAGTTGACATCCATTAGATTTCTGTTATCTCTTGCTGCATCATATGATTTAGAGATAGAATAGATGGATGTGACGACAACTTTCCTTCATAGTGATTTGGAGGAAGAGATTTATATGTCATAGCCAGAGCACTACATTGTTAAAGGTAAAGAATCCTTAGTTTGTAGATTAAAGAAATATCTATATGGTTTGAAGGAATCTCCTAGGATGTTGTACCTTAATTTTGATGCATTTGTGTTATCAATTGGATTTGTAAGATCGAAATCAGATCATCGTGTTTATTTCAGAGTTGAAAATGATCGCCTTCTTATTGTTGCATTATATGTTGATGATATGTTGCTGTTTAGGAAGGGTAAGGGTATGATTTATGATTTTAAATGTTAGTTGTCAACACAGTTTGAGATGAAAGATCTTGGGGCAGCTAGGTACATCTTGGGTATGGAAATTAGTAGAGACAGGTCTAACAAAAAACTTTGGTTGAGTCAGAGTAAGTATGTGAAGTCTGTGTTGGACAGGTTTAGCATGGTAGATTGTAGACCACTATGTGTTCCTATTTCTATGGGAACAAAGTTACCTTTAGATGATTGTCCAAAATCTCCTAGTGAGGTGGAGGACATGAGTAGAGTACCTTATGCTAGTGCAGTTGGCAGTCTTATGTATGCTATTGTCTATACTAGACCAGACATTGCCCAAGCAGTGGGACTCCTGAGTCAGTTTATGGCTAATCCTGGATGGGTACATTGGGATGCAGTGAAATGAGTATTTAGATATTTGAGGGGTACATCAAATTACTCCATATTTTATCATGGTAACTCTTCTAAATTTCCACATTTAGTTTGTATTCATGGGTTTGTGGATTCAGATTGGGCAGGTGATATTGACCGCAGGAGATCCACTAGTGCTTATGTGTTCACTATGTTTGGCGGTGCCATCAGTTGGATGAGCAAGCGACAACCTGTGGTTGCTTTGTCCACTATAGAAGTTGAGTACATGGCTGCTACTCATGCTTGTACAGAAGCCATTTGGCTTAAGAGATTGTGTTCTGATGTTGGTGTTGATGTAGAACATATTACTATTTTATGTGACAGTTAGAGCGCTATTTTCCTTGTGAAGAATCTAACTTTCCATGCCAGAACGAAGCACATTGATGTGCATTTTCACTTTGTGAGAGATATGGTGGAAGATGGAAAGGTAAATTTGGATAAGGTAGAGATGGTAAAGAATGTTGTAGATGCATTAATGAAACCAGTGGGCACTGAGAAGTTTAGATGGTGTTCGGAGTCTATGGGCCTTTTGGCCTATAGCGGTTAGTTCTTGTTATGTTCCTATTGCTCTTACAAGGTGTTCAACAAGTGGGAGAATGTTAGGAATAAGGTGTCTCAACCTTGGATAATTCCTATTCTTATTATTTGTTTTGTAAAATGTATTTCTTGCAAATAATGTTGATGTGTCAGCATCTTGAATTGTGTACAAGGAGATCATTGTTAAAATGGTTATGATGGATTCCTATGACACGTAAGAGCTATGTTAGGAAGATTCAATGATAGGTGAAGACATGTGGAAACTAATAAATTTGAGTACTGTACACTCTACCCTAATAGTGGGGTTCAGGGCATCGGCCCAAATTTTTTTTTAGGGTTACTATTTTCTTGGAGAATGGTAAAACCCTAATACGGTTACCTTTGGGAGTAACCCTAAAGTGAAGCACATGATATAAGCATTTTTAGGGTTGTGAAGAGGATGGATGTGAGAAAGTATATTGTTGGTACTGTGAGTTGCTACTGGAGTCTTTTGTTGTCGTTGTTGAACTTGCATTGCAAGTGTATTGTAACTTTGTGTTGAAGATAATACATTGTGTAGGTTCTGGAGGGGTGGGGTTGTTTTACTGAAAGGTTTTTCCCCGCTAGTAAACCTTTGTGTTATATGTTTCTTTCTCTATATTCTGTATGCTTGGTTTGCTGAAATATTGTTGTTTACATGATATTGAATCTGTAAGTGTAAAAGATTTTAATAAGATTTGCACCATACTTCTCTTAAGAGATTAGCATAGGAAGCTATTTCTGCACCTGAGTTTCCTTATAACTACTTTCAAAGGAAATTCTATTCACAACAATCTTAGGCCTAGTTTATACCACTTTGCTGCTTATCTCTAAACCCAAACCACTTTGTCCTTTTTATAAAATACCATCCCTTGAGACCTAATTGTTACCTGACTGATTTATGTTTTCCAACCTAAGGTAAAAATGTATGCTTAGCATAGTCATTAAAACCATAGTTATGATAAACCTAGTAGAGTTATCTCATGTCAGACCCACCCAAAACCAAATTCAAAAAGGCTAAACTTCCATGAATACTAGTTTACAAAGAGATAGAAACAAAATGCAAGAGGCATACACCCAATCCAAGGAACACTACACTAGATCAAATTGAGAAAGATGATGTTGAAGTTTCTCTACAAGCTGAGTGGGATTACAAAATTTAGAACTTAACTCTTAGACACGGTGTCAACCAAAGCCTTATTGATAACTCTAGTGTTACTTTGATTAGCTCCTTCTTTTTTCACATACACTTATGCATTTATCACCTCATAGGCTTAGTCTTTCATATAGCTCCTCATCCTATTTGGGCATTTTGTAGATTCATCCCCTCCTTTTTTTCATCAATCTTAGGTTTTCAAAAGTCATCCAAAAGAAATATCATAGATCAAAACATCCTCTATTATCTACTCCTCACTTAAGCATTTGGTGTTACCTTGTTGAGAATTGTTTATCCTAAAAACTTCCATCCATCACACCATCATAGTTATCCTTAAACTAAGCATTGTTTAGGATAAATTATCTTTTTCATTTGTGTCCCTCATCACCTTGAGAAAAAGGTTGGGCTACACACTTGATCCTCATTTTTCTTCCAAAAGGTCACAAAGCTACTTTAGGGTTGATATCATTGTCATATTTTGAGCTCACACATAAGGAAAAAATACTCTCTTTTACTTAACACCATATCATTTAGGTTCCCTAGACATCATTAGGATTATTCCCACACTTTCTCTTTTTCACCTTATAAAGTCTCTCCATCATAGTCATATCTAGAATAAATCATCTTCCCAGGATTACTTGCATCCATTTTTCCCCCTCACCACATCTTGCACTTCATCCTTAAGGAAGTCATCATTTCATGCCACCTACCATAGGTTTGGGTAAGAATAAATAGAAGAAGAAGGACATGGATCCTAGTATTAGTAGCAATACAACTTGGGCACAACATGTGATGTCCCCTTCTAGCTAGAGACATCACTTTAGCTGGTGATTAGCCTATCAGAGACCCTCGTAGGCTAATAAGATTGGATAGAGGGTCACCTTGGTGTGGAGATCCTCCAAGGACCAGAGCAAAGTACTCTTCTGGGTTACCAGAGTTTGTTTATGATGAGTTTTCCTTTGAGTTTGGCTTGGTCAGGCTATTTTTAGCAGTTTTGGAGTTATAAAGATAGACCCCTGCTATTTTTAGAAAAGGGGTATGGTCATATGCAGTTCTATCATGTTAGCTCCCAGTCCAAATGACATTCAAAAATGTTGAGTAATAATGGAGATATTAATGTTTATTTAGTTAAAATAAACATTATTGGTTTTGAGCCTATATTGTTAAGTTATAATATATAACTTAAGTGAGGGTCATGATATCATAAAAGGGGCCATTGTTTCAATTAATTGTGGGTCCAAGAATATGGAAAAATTAAAAGGGGTTTTCTAAGTTTTAATGTAATAACATTTTTTATGTTATTATTATATCTTTTATCCCACATTGAGCGTGGAGACTCATTCTGGAGTTGAGGAGTCCTTATAAACAAACCTTGTCTTCCTTCAAGAGCAGGTTATGAGAATTGCTTAAAAACTTTGCCTTGTGAAATTTCTTGAAGTTGTGGCAACAAGGGTTTCTACAAGTTTAAGAAGAATTCAGACTGTGGAGAACGTAGTATCTTCAGAGTTGATGCAATTTGAGGGTGTGAAATATCACTTGAATTTTGCCTGTGAGTTAACTTCATTCTGGAGTCAATATTGTGTTTAGTAGGAAAGAATATGGATGAATCTGTTACAGGTTGGAAGGGGTTATAACAACATCTACAGTGCTGTGAACAGTACAACGCTACAGTGAATCAGAGATTTAATATTGCGGTTTTTGATAGGCGCTGCCCAAGGAGGAAGCAACCAGCAGCGTGGTTGCATATCGGATTTCAACTATTAATGATGATGTTTTTAATGTATGCCTCCAGCAATAAGTATTGTACAAACATTAGGAGCCATCTAAATAAATGAATTTGATCAGATTTGAGTTATTATTTGAGGTAGATTAGTTTTCAATATTTGTATTTTTTTTTCATCAACTCAAAAACCCAAAAATAGCTTAAAACATTCAAAAACAAACCAAAAACAATTATTACACCCAGGGAAACAAACAGTGATCAGCGTAGAGCCTATTTGGGGTTCTTACACAACAATACCCCACAGTCTCCACAACACCACAAGATCCACCACCACTAATTCTAGAAGAATCAGGTTCTACACTAGACATAGATGCTTTCATGAACCAACTTGGTCATGCAACCATTGTTAATACCATCATAGATCACAATAGAGAGACCATCATGAAATTTTTTTAAGGGATAATGTTAGTGCCTTTGATTTTGGAAAAATACCACCTACTAACATTACAAATTCTACACATCCTCTATTTGGATGATGACCACCATTCATAGGGCCATCTACACCTAATGATCTCTTCTTTTTATAAGCAACAAATATCAACCAACACAAATAGAATCAAAAAACTCAAATATAACTTTAACCAAATTCAATACTCCTATTCCACAAAGAAATCAACCCATCATCACTCAACCCTCAATCCACACCACATCCCAAACAACCGCAAGTTTACCATCTACATCTACTTCTAGCACCCCTATCCCTATTTCACAATATACTCCTTTTCCACCTAGCATTACTGCATGTTCCCTTCCATCATAAACCACATCCAATCCATTCAATAGTGCCACAAATGTCCAATCCACATCCCAGTACACTATATCAATGCCTCTATTAGGGTCGAGCACTTCATCTTACATCCCACCCAATATCAATGTCAACCCATTTGTCATTAGAAAAAGTATCTCTGGCTAATTTCTACTAGGACCTTGGAATTTTCATCAAGCACGAGGGTCTACCACAAATTCTCCCTTTAGTACTACATCCATGCCTATGTCCTAATCACATCCATCTCTCCCACCTCAAGTTTATTCATTACCACCCCTTACCAAATACTTTTCTATCCCACCCTTAGGAAATAGCCAAATCATCCCTCAATAATAACCACTAGCTATAAACACCCTTCCCTACATCAATTTTTTAGCACTAGTTAACACTCAATTGATTTCTCAAGCAAGAGCACAACCAACATATATTGGGCAAGATATACATTCATAAAACATGGCCCATGTACTATCCATGCTACCACCTTTTTAGCTACAATCATCATACCAATAGTATATCCAAGAATCTATGTAGAGTTATCTATTTGGGCATCAACCCTATACCTATATCTCCCAACCGCAACCCCCTCATCAACAATCTATGTAGTAGGTGCAATAGTATGCCCAACCTCCATTCCAACAACCAATAACATCTATCCCAATAGTCTTGCAACCCATATTTAGACCATCACCATATGGAAGCCAAGGTTTTCTATATCAACCTATAACATCCTTTACATACCTCGCACTGAGGGCACTAGGATTGAGGGCACCTATTATTCCAAATATAAACTTTAAATGGGAAGAGATGAAAAATTCTATTAAAGCCCTCAAAGATGGAACATAATATAAAACCTTAAAGTTTGCAAATGATTGTCCATATCCATTTGAAAAAACCACTATGATGACACCTTTTCCTAAACACTTTGAAATCCCAAAATTTGATAAATTTAGGGGGAAGAGTGATCTAGTCACACATGCCAAAGATTTTTATATGCATTGCTAGGAAGTGGCTTATAATGATGTTTTCCTCATATGACTTTTTCTAAAAAGTCTAGGAGGCCCCACCCTTGAATGGTTCTATTGTATACCCCAGGGCACAATTAAAACTTTTTCTGATCTCTCTAAAGCCTTTGTGGCTCAGTATTCTTGTTTGATCAAGGCCGAGTTATGTGTTCTAGATCTCATTCATACCAAATAGAAAGGAGAAGAAAGCCTTGCAGAATACTTACAATGATGGAAAACTCTCATAACCCAAATTTCATACACTATCCTTGAACATCACCTTGTCAAGATGTTTATTAATAATGCACATCCTAGTCTTGCCCATCACATGGTTATGAATTGCTTGAAAACTTATAAAGACATTAAGGAAAAGGGGATGGGACTCAAGCAAGGGCTCATTAAAGATGGTGTCATCAAGATTTATAAGGAAAACACCCAAGATCATTGTCCAAGCAATGAAAAATCATAGTACTAGAATAAAAATAAGAACATAGTTATTGATGGAGTCACCAACACTTGACATGTTCATGTCATTGAAGAAACATCTAACACCCCCACCACATATTGTCAATAATAACCCTATCAGCAACAACCACCAATCTTCCAACAAACCCCTATACAAAAAAATCAACACAATGTCCAAGTACGCAACCATCAAAATTAAGCCAATGTTATCATAGTCTTAGCTGGGCAAAGACCACACATTCAATGATAACCACAAGTATACACCCCTTTGGGTGAACCCCTGTATGCTAGTTTTGAGAAACTAGCCAAAGATAACCTTATTTGGCATCCACAGACACAAGCCTTAGAACATAATTAGTCTAGGGCATCCTGGTAAAAGGAAAATGAGTTTTATAAATTCCATTTTGTCAAGAGGAATACCACCCTCAAATGCATGCAACTCAAGGACTATTTCCAAGACCTTATTGATCAAAAGGAGATCACAGTGGGGGTACAAGCCTTACCAAATGGAAGGTTACTAATATATTAAAATACTTTTCCTCCACACAACACGACTATAGGAAAAACCCCCACAAACACTACTATCACCAAAAAACCCAACAATACTAAAAATGGACAAGTTGATAATCGAGACAAGTCTCAGAACTATACATCAACCTATGTGGACTATAGAAACCTAATTGAATGTATATAAAAAGCCAAGTCATATATCAATATTATGAATATCAAAGGCCCATAAGCCCTATGTGCAATGACCACCAGGAGAGCTTGACTCAATATAGCTAGACCATCTATATCTACCCCATCAAGACCAAACCCATTAGGAGAACGTATAACATCTTGGAACACCTTGGAAATATGCCAGCTCAAATTTCCATTTTAGATCTCTTGTGCACTAGCCCACTTTATCAAGAGATCCTTGACAATGCTCTTCATGAGTCATGTGTCCCTACCAACATCAACACCACTAAATTTTGCAACCTGGTAGACAACCTATCCTCATCATGTACTCTATCCTCCAAAATTTTTGACATCCCTATTATTGAACCCAATCATATACTTCCACATTGCATAGCTATCATGGTTTTTGATTTTGTGATCAAATGGGCCATGATAGATAGTGGATCAGCTCTAAATCTATGTACTTTAAAATTCATCAAACAAGAAGGATACACTAAGGTAGATATTCTCAATGAGGTCATCACCATCAAAGCACATGACAATTTAGAGCACATCACTAAAGGAACCATCTTGCTACCACTCAAAGTTGGCCCTGCCACTCAAGAGAAAATTTGTCATGTAGTTGATCTTAACATTCCATATGACATCCTCCTCAACCAACCATGGACTCATGCCATGAGGGCCATTCCATCCACATATCATTAGTGTATCAAATTTTTGCATAATGGCACTGAGATAACCATTGACGTAGATCCTAAACCCTTTTCTTATTATAATGTGGTAGAGGCTTCATGCACCAATCATTGTCTTGTAATCAAGATTGGAAACACCATGGCTAGCTCCTTTGGCACTTGAAATAATTTGGGTACCATTTTAGCCTCCACCCTTTCCATAGTTAAGATCAACTACCAAGGTTGTAGAGAATATAGTCTTTCAGATGCTTTTGTTGTCAGTGCTTTACCACTTGATCCACATACTCAACAATGCCCAACATATCAAGGGCCAAATCTAGATACGAGCCCTTAGCTCAAAAAACTTGGACCTACCACATTTGTTACCAAAGATATCCTCAATAGGGAGAAAACAACTCCTAACATTAGTACATGGCTTTACAAAGATAAACCTCAAAAAAGTGAAGAGCTTCTTGATCACTTCAAATAAAAATACCCATGGTCACATTGCCTTGCTACTGAACAATGGGATTATCAAGGAGGTGTTCTAGGCCATAAGGAGTAAGGCATTAGGAAGCCTATAGAAGCATACAAAGAAAAGAAAAAGAAAGCCTTAGTTTACAAACTCCCTAAAACTGAGGGCACCACAAAAGTTGGCCATGCCTTCATAAAAATCCAAAATAGTCCCATTGAGGTCAAAGACATTCCTAAAGAAGTAGAAAAGAAATCCTATGATAATATCTTTCTTGATGGAATCATCCTAGGAGCCTCTATGCTCTACCAATTATCCCTAAATCTTATAGATTTACCATTCGCTCACCTTGAACTTATTGATTAGGAGCAACCAAGTGTTATCCATATCGACAAATTCTTCATGAAGCATGCATTCCTTAGATTCATGGGAGTAGAAACACCACATTAAAAAATGTCACCACAATCAGCATATGTCTACAAGTTGGATCCAAAAGGTTACTTTGGGGAGGATGAAATCTCTAGTTGCAAAATTGAATAGAAAAAAAAAACTAAAAATAAAAAAAGAAAAGAAAAAGTACTCTCTAGTGAAAACTCTTCTAGAGCACCATTGAATGACTCAAAAAATGAAAAGAAAATAAAGAACACATCCAATGGTGAAAACCTTTTTGAGGCACCTGAGAATGGATATTTCATCCTTCCCCCACAAGATCACAAGCTTGCAATATCATCATTCCTGATAGAGGAAACAAGGCTGGTCAATATCAGCTTAACAAAGATACCATAAATGACCCACATTGCTACATCTCTACCACCTGAACAAGTAGAACTTCTCATTAAAGTCCTTTTTGAAAATGTTGGACACTTTGTATGGTGCTATCAAGACATGCCAGGGTTGGACCCCAATTTAGTGGTACACCACTTGGCCATGGATCCAAAGGCTAAGCCTATTAAGAAAAAACTTTGTAAGATGCATCCCAAAGCTTCTTTATTGGTTAAAGAAGAGTTAGAAAAATTGCTAGATGTAAAGATCATTCACTTGATTGAATATTCAGAATGGATCTCCAATATGGTACTTGTCATAAAGCCTTCTAGTGATATTAGGATTTACATAGACTTTAGAGATCTCAACAAAGCTTTCCCAAAGGATGAATTTCCATTGCCAACTATAGACATGATTGTTGATGTCACCATAGGCCATGATCTCTTATCACTCATGGATGATTTCTCAAGATACAATCAGATTCAAATAGTAGAAGCATATTAGCATAAGACAACATTTACCACCCCTTGGGGGACATTTTGTTATAACATGATGCCATTCAAATTAAAGAATGTCAAGGAAACCTATTAGTTAGCCACGATGGTCATTTTCCATGACCTCATCCAAAAAACTCTTAGGGATTATGTGGATGATATTCTAATCAAGTCTCTTAATTCCCTTGATCACTTATCTTACCTTGAGGATGTGTTTGATCAACTAGCTAAGTACTGTCTCATGCTCAACCCCAAGAAATGTGTCTTCAACATTACATCTAGAAAGCTTTTCAACATTAAATCTAGAAAGCTTGTGGGGTTCATTATATCATGATGTGGTATTGAGACTAACCCTAAAAAAGTCAAGGCCATCATGGATATGGCTCCTCCTAAGATGCTTAGATAGCTTCACTCTCTCTAAGGGAAACTACAATCAGTCGAAAGATTCATGTCCCAGATCATTGATAAGTGTCAATCATTTACACATTTTCTCAAAAAAGATAACAATTTCAAGTGGGATCCTATTTTCCAATGTAACTTTGAATTGATCAAGCAATACTTGGCTAATCCACCTATCCTTGTTTTTCCAATTGTAGGATGACCACTCACATTATACATCACAAATACCCTAATAGCACTAGGTGCTCTTCTAGCACAAGTTGCTAATGAAGGAAAAGAGAGGGCTATTTACTACATCCATCATACTCTATTCAGGTAAAATTCCAATTACACACCAATGGAAAAGGCTTCCTTAGCTATATTCTTTGCCACTCAAAAGCTTTTCCATTATATGTTGAGCCATACTATGCAACTAATATCTAAGATTGATCCATTAAAATATATGTTGTTACACACAGTACTCATAAAGTAACTAGCCAAATGAGTTATGCTTCTTAGTGAATTTGACATCCAATATGTCAATAGAAAAGCCATTTAAGGTTAGGTCATAGCATATCATTTGGCTAATGCACCCTTGGTTGTTGATCAACCTCTTGTTATAGAATTCTTGGATCAATATCTCTATCTAATCAAGGAACCACCATCCTAGAAATTATACTTTGATGGATCTTACACATCCCATGGTTCTAGAGTTGGCATACTTCTAGTTATCCCCCAAGGTGACTACATTCCTAGATCATTCAAACTTTAGTTCCAATGCACTAATAACATCTTAGAATATGAAGCTCTAATTTTAGGGCTCAAAATAGAAGTTGAATGGAATATCAAAAAGCTGTAGTTTTTTGGAGATTCACAACTTATAATCAAGCAAGTCTTGGATGAATATTAGACTAAGGATGATAATCTTTAGCCTTACAAATAATTGGTCAATTAATTGAAGCAACACTTTACTCAGATCTAGTTCATACAAGTGCCTAGATTGGAAAACAAGGTTGTAGATTCCATGGCTACTATTGGTTCACTTTTGGAGATCCCTTAGGAGGCCACACAATTTGAATTCTTGGTTGAGTAGCTACACTAGCCTACATACAAGAACAATGAATTGAAATGGGTATGCATCTTGTTTGGTCCCCAATCCCCATGGTACCACAAAATTCACACTTACCTACTAAATGGTATCATATCTCCCCATCTCACATGAACCCAACACTAGAAACTCATTCATAGAGTATCCTGCTACACTATTATAGCTAACACCCTATATCATCAAGGTTATCATGATACTCTCTCTAGGTGCTTAGACCAAAATGAGGCTACAATAACTCTACAAGAGGTACATGCAAAAACTTTGTGGTGCTCACATGAGTGCTATAGTCCTAGATAGTCAAATTATTTGAGTAGGATACTATTGGCCTATAATTGAGCATGACACTTGTAATTTTGTAAAACATTACTTGCCTTGTCAGCAACATGAAAACTTGATCCAAGCCCCCACTCAAAATTTTCAACTTATTGCACCACCATGGCCATTTTCATGTTGGGGGTTCGATCTTGTTAGTGTTATAGTAGCCCTATCTTTAGATGAATACAAGTGGACCATCATTGGTAGAAATTACTTTACCAAATGGATAGAAGAAATCCCACTTATCACTACCATGGGAGTTCAAGTTTCCAAGTGTATCCTCTATCATATCATATGTCACTTTGGCATCCTTGCCACCATTTTTATAGATCATGGAGACAATTTTGAAAACCTCAACATAGAAGAGTTGTGCACTTCTCTTCATATTCATCATCACTTTTCCAACCCATAATTCCCACAAGTTAATGGCTAGGTTGAGGAAACTAATAAAACACTATTCAAAATCATAAAGAAAGTTGTTAATGATTTTGGTCGTGATTGGCATTTGTAAATCAACCCTGCCCTATGGGCTTACCACACCTCATTCTGCACATCCACAAGCACAACCCCATACTCCCTAGTCTATAGTGTCATAGCAGTATTGACTATTGAGGTGAAACTCCCATCCCTACACATTTCTTTGTGGGGCCAAATACCAGATGAGGATTACAAAGTAGCTAGACTCACCCAACTAGATCTACTTGATGAAAAAGGGCAGCAGGCCTATGACCATCTAATGGTCTATCTAAATCACCTCAAGTGCAATTTCAATAGGAAGGTCCATCCACACCAATTTCAAGAAGGACACATGGTCCTCAAAGAAAGCATGAAGGTCCAAGAAAACCAAGAAAAGAAAGGCAAGTTCAAGCCCACATGGCTTGGTCCTTACATGGTCACATCATCTTTTGGCTCAGGGGCCTATCAACTATCAATGCTTAAAGGTGAAGCACTAAATGATCCCACCAACATCATTCATCTCAAGAAATTCTATGCCTAGGGTCCTTAGTGTATCCTACTAAATGAGAGAAAAATGAAAATTTAAAATAAATAAATAAATAATAATAATAAGCATCTAATGGTGAAAACTTGGCAATTCAAGTTCCTTGGATATGTACCTTGGTGAAAACCTATTAAATAGGTGCCATGTGTACATAGTGTATTCATTATCTATCAATGGCCCACACCTCCCCCATCACCCCTCCACATCTCGTCATACATCTTCCCATTTTCCAAAGGTGTTCTAGATTCCATCCCTACACTCCCACAAATCTTGACATATTAGCTTTATCCCTTGTCTTGGAAAGCCCATCAAAATAGTGTATTCTACTATGGTTCATGCATCTATACTACCTCTAAACCTTATCACATGTATCATATCAGTTGTATTTTATCTCTTGTACCATATCCATGTATCATGCCCTTGTAAAAATTAAAGTACTATATACATCATGCTACCTCCTCATCTTGAGTTTTTCCCATCATATACAAACCCACTACCACATTTTACCAAAATATCCAAACTATTAAAAAGTTCAAGTATAGTCACACTTGTACATTCTTGATGTTCCCATTTTTATGCCATACATTACATTTCTCCTTAGCAAACATGTCACTTTTTTGAACCCTATAGTGAAATTCTTGAATAGTCTGCAACAAAGTTCTAGTTGCTTCCTTTGTCATAGTTGCAAGCATCCTACCAATAGGTTGTTTTTGCAGGATGCATTCACCCCTATGTCTACCTTTTGGCCTGTTAGTATCTAGTCTTACTGATCTCTTTGGAAAAAAGTTACTTTTCATGAAATTATTCTTTCATCTGATATTGGGTTTTTCTTGTGGGTTCTTCAAATAAATCTTTTCCAAGTAATTTAGTTGTTCCCTCCTCATGGTTGCCATGATTTGTTATATCATGTTGCACTATGATTGGAGCAATTTGAAAGAAAGGTTTTGATCAAGGTCTTTATTTTGCTTGTGAGTAAGTTGGATATGAACCTTGCATTTTCCAAACATGTTTTCATTCTTGATCACATGATGCAATTGGGAAATATCATTTGCTTGTGGATCAACCAACATCATTTCCATGTTGATTTATTTGGGACTCATGTGTGATGTTGGGGTGATCCTTGCATGCTTTCTTGAGTTAGTCCTATGTAATATTGGGGTAAAGGCCTTGATTTTCTTAGTAACCTTGGCATATCCCTAATATTCCTATATCAAATAAAGTGCTCACACTATATGGTGGCTCTTCTTTATGAAGTACCCCACCCTCAAGCTTCAACTGTATCCCATCACCCTCATCATTTTTTCCCATAAAGAGAAATGCTCATTCATCCCTCTTTTCCATACTTTTGTACTACCCACATCTAGTAAATTCTTATCTTACCATACACATTTATCCTATTTACCCACCCATTACTTCATGGATCCATTCTACCACACTATCACCTCTTCATTTCATCCTAATCTCCTATCCAATCCCATTTCCCTGAGACTTCTACAACTATTATGGTTAAAGTTGTGCATATAATTCCCACCCCTAGACCAAGGTTATGGTTGATCAATGATATGCTACACCACCTTCCTACAAACCACATGCATTTCCCTATCACTCTACTTGCATTTCATATCATGTCTTCTCATCTCTCCCTGCATTCCCATAATCTCTTTCACTATTTTTAGCCATCATTTGATCATCTTAAATTCTTTAAACACCACGTCGCTCATCATTTTCACTCATTCTAATCTCTATGGTTCATTCTTATGTCATCTTTGCATTATCATAACTTTAGATCACCTTTATTATCGAAATCTCTTGACTTACTTTTCCTATCCTAAAAAAATAGGTTCATTTTCATTATCATAAACTTAAGAATCATGTTTCATCATCATAGTTTAAGTTCATTTTATCATATTTCATAATCATAGTTTTAAGTTTGTTTTTATCTTGTTTCATCATCATAGTCTAAATTCATTTTATCATGTTTCATCATCATAGTTTTACATTTTTTTTTATTATGTTTCATCATCACAGTCTAAATTCATTTTATCATATTTCATCATCATAGTTTAAATTCATTTTATCATGCTTCATCATCATAGTTTTAAGGTCATTTTTATCATGTTTCATCATCATAGTTTTATGTTCATTTTTATCTTGTTTCATTAGCATAGTTTTAAGTTCATTTTTATCCTATTTCATCATCATAGTTTTAAGTTCATTTTTATCTTCTTTCATCCTCATATATAAAGTTCATTTTATCATGTTTCATTATCATAGTTTAAGTTCATTTTTATCATATTCATCATCCTAGTTTAAATTCATTTTATCATTTTATCCTATTTCATCATCATTGTTTAAAATCTATTTTATTTCTTTTTTTCAGCATAAAGTTAAAAATCATTTTTCTATCATCATAGCTTAGATTCATTTTCATTTTTTAGCTATCATAAACATCATCATAATCTATCTCCACCATCTAGCATAAACACATCACATCTTGCATCACAAACATGTTAGTACCATCATGCCTATCATACATCTCATCATCGTAACACATCACATCTTGCATCACAAATGTGCTAGTACCATCATGCCTATTATACATATCATCATCACAACATCACATCTTACATCACAAACATGTCAATACCATCATGCCTATCATATATCTCATCATCTTAACATCACATCCTACATCACAAACACATTATTACCATCATACATGTCATACATATCATCATCACAACATCACATCCTACATCACAAAGTGTTAGTAACATCATGCATCTCATAAACATCAAAACACCACATCCTGCATAAAATCATGTTAGTCTATCTCCTACATCTATCCACATCCATATCATACCAACATTCACATCAAAACATCCCATGACATAGTACTTAGTACATCCATATCCCTTCCTATAGAATGATCATATCTGTATATATTGCACTTGCAAAGAATAAAGGATACATCACCCATCCTTAAAAAAATACCAAAGTCCATCACATTCGAAAAATGCAATGTCCATATATTACAAATGCTCATACCAATACATTAGGTATATGCCCACAAAAATATATCCAAAATATTGTAATAAATGTAGCATATCACTACTCCTCATTTTCATCCATCACCTCCTCACCATGATGCTCATAAGGGTCCCTCTCTATGCCTAGCACTAGTGGTGGTGGTCCATCTAGCATAAACACATCACATCTTGCATCACAAACATGTTAGTACCATCATGCCTATCATACATCTCATCATCGTAACACATCACATCTTGCATCACAAATGTGCTAGTACCATCATGCCTATTATACATATCATCATCACAACATCACATCTTACATCACAAACATGTCAATACCATCATGTCTATCATATATCTCATCATCTTAACATCACATCTTGCATCACAAACACATTATTACCATCATACATGTCATACATATCATCATCACAACATCACATCCTACATCACAAAGTGTTAGTAACATCATGCATCTCATAAACATCGAAACATCACATCCTGTATAAAATCATGTCAGTCTATCTCCTACATCTATCCACATCCATATCATACCAACATTCACATCAAAACATCCCATGACATAGTACTTAGTACATCCATATCCCCTCCTATAGAATGATCATATCTGTATATATTGCACTTGCAAAGAATAAAGAATACATCACCCATCCCTAAAAAAATACCAAAGTCCATCACATTCGAAAAATGCAATGTCCATATATTACAAATGCTCATACCAATACATTAGGTCTATGCCCACAAAAATATATCCAAAATATTGTAATAAATGTAGCATATCACTACTCCTCATCTTCATCCATCACCTCCTCACCATGATGCTCATAAGGGTCCCTCTCTATGCCTAGCACTAGTGGTGGTGGTTGCAGCCTCATCTATCCTATTCCAATACCTAAGCTCTCTACCTCATCCCTCCCTAACCTATCCCCCCGTCTCACCTCTCGCTCTACCCTATCCTATGGGTGTGCTCTATGTGTTAAGATTCACCAATCCTCTATGAGCCCCTTGTACTCTATCCACTCTCTCCTCCTCTATGCATGCATGTATGTGTGCCAACTGTACTTGACTATATCATCCATATATAGTGCTCTATCTGATCTTCCAAAACTGCTACATGATATCTCCCCTAGTAAAAACCCACCCTATATCACAAATCCTCCACCTCCCCCCTTAGTGACCTCATCTCCCTCAATCCTCCTCTTATCACCATTTGCACCCTTAGTGTAGCCACCTCTACCACCAACCTATCCCTCTCCTCCTAGACTATGTCAATCCTCCCTTGCAATCTCTACCTCTCCAAGGCCATTACCTCCACCCTCCCCTCCAACCATCCAATCTCCATGCATAGTGTCCTCAACTTTACCTCTGCTCTATCTACTTAGCCCTACACCACATCACACTCATGCCAGAATTGCTCCTACTCTATCCTGAGTTGATCTATCTCTTGTTGTGTATACCACAGTAGCTAGCTAGTCACTTCATGTGCCTATTGTAGGGACACGTACCTACCTACCAATCCATCATCCCTTCCCCCTTTGGATGATCTACCTCCACCTCCCCCTCCACCTATTGGCTCCTATGACACTTGTCCACCCTCCTCATGTGGTCTCCTCTCCTCCTCATGTCTTCTACCCTCTCTGGATGAGGCCTAACATCGTCCTATCTCTCCTCCCTCACAACCCTCTACCTCTACCCTAGTGGTGCCTCCTCTTATACCACCACCTCTGCTCACTGCCAGAACCCCCTAGCTATATATCTCCCCCACCTTGCCACTCATGAAATCTCTCCTACAACTACTAGTTCTCTGGTCACTTGGGTTTGACCTTATGGCCTAAGGAGTTCAAACCAACCCTGATACTCCTAGGTGGAGCCTAAATCTGCTACATCCCCAAACCAATCCCTATGTTATGGTGCTAATTCTTTCCATGCTTGTAACAATTCCTCCCTTTGTAGCATCAATCCAAAAATGGTTACTAGCTCTCACATCACATGTTGATATCAGTTCAGCTCCCCTAGGGCAACCTGTGGCCATCAAAACTATTGTAAGGCCCTATCTAGCTAGTACTACTTTGCAATATACTCCCACTACCCAAAAATGGAACATGGCAAAATGGTGCATGAAAAATGCTACCTCTCCTCCACCCATGGCCTAAGACCCATATATACCCTCCATGTGATGACCCAAATCTCATCTAACTAGACTCACTAGTAATCCACCTCCTCTATATGGTGATAGGTGAGAGCATTACCCCAACTATACACCACCAACTCCTTTGTTTGTCTCTCCCTCTACCTAATGGGCCTAAATGTCACAATGTGCTCCTAGGTCCACACCTCTAATAATGTAAAAAACCCCACATTCCTCCCTTGATGCCCTATACCTTGGTGTACAATATGATGAATGTCATGATATAGCTTAGCTAACATTAGTGAGCCCCATGCTGTAGGGACTTTGTCATCCACAATTTTCATGATTATCAGTATTAGTGCCAATATCACTCCTGTACCGCTAGATCTGGGGCAATATACCCAAAAACTAGCTCACACACATAAAAATAGATCCTCCTCTCCACAACTACCCGATCCAAGTGCTCACCTAGAGGAAACTGATCACTCTAGATATGATGCTAGACTCTAGGCCCTAGTAGTTGTTATACCATCACCTCTATAGATATCTCCCTATTGACCCTCATTGGCTTCCCCTACATGGGTAACCAAAAAATCATGCACACATCCTCGAGGGCGACTATCATATCCCCTGTTAGTCTCACTATGCCATCACTTACATAATGTTGTAACCATCACCATGTATGTCTGGGAATGAGGTAATCTAGCTAGATACCCCAGTCTAATATCATTGATCCTCTTCCAGTCTACTGGCATAAACTACTCTTTAGCACATAGCACAACCACACATTTCACTCATGACACCGAAGCATCCAATAGCCACTGCATTCAAGCTAAGAAAAAACTCACATTAGCTTTCTATTCCTCTTCCCACATAGTGTAACCATGTTAAACTCCCCTTTTTCCCACCAAAATAGTACTTTAACCTTTCCCAACATTCTTGTAGGAGTGTTCCTATGACAAATTGTCCCTTGCATTTCCACCATTATAATTTAAAGCAAGATCGCTCCTTGCCCATTCCCCCCAAAACCCTAACTTGCTTTCCTACTATCCCAAGTATACCTCTGCATTCTTGCCACCCCAACATATCGTAGGAACATGCTTGATTCTTTACCTCTACTAATTACATTTTCCTTGCTCCCACATTGACCTCCTCATAAAACTACCCTTCCCCATGAGACTACATTCCTACAAAATGGAATGTGTTTTCTCTTCTAAAATTGCTAGCCCACATAAAATCCTCGATGAATTCGCATTCTCACTATAAATACAATTCAAATTCATGATCTCACAAAAATGTCTTGTGAGTCCTACATTAACCCCTAGCTTTAGATGATTTTACAAAAATGCAATCTTGTTGACCCCTAGAAAGATCTCATCAGACCTATGCCTATGGGAATGCATTTTCCTTCTTGCAAGAATATGATCAAATTAAATGCATAAATCACAAGGTAAAGTTTTTTGACCCTACCACTCAGTCTGGTGTATGCTACACCCATACTCACCATACCATATCCACCTAATGCTCTGATCATCCCTACACAACCATCGTTTCATCCAAATCAGAGCTCTTAACAACAATATAATGATGTCAAAATAAGAGAAAATGACCCTTTCTACCCCTCCTAACCTCCCTTATAGACCCCCTATAGTGCCTTATTTTCATCACTGACCTCTCTTGCAACCCATCTTTTCCTCCTGATCTATTATTTTTACAATATAATCATCTTTTTAACACTCCTTTTTCCCTTCTACATCCCCCTGTTGTTGTAAACTTGTTACAAATTTTCAATTAGTCATTGAGTTTCATTTTCTCTCCCTACCACCTTCTTGAGGGGCCATCATGCAGTCCATTCTATCCTCTTCTATTCAAAACTAGTGCAACCATATTGCTTTAAAAATCTTCTTCATGTTGTTTATATTCAAACTTATTTAAAATAGTGATGTTCCAACACTATGTCAAAGAGTGACAAAATGCAGATACCTAAATTTGATTACACCATTAGGTAATCTTATATAACAATTTTTTAGGATATTATTGATTAAATATTTATTACTTAATTAATTAATCATCATCCCCTAGTTAATTAATTAATTTAATTAACTATAGTCTAATTAATAAAATCAAATGATAACCCAAAAATCAATTTATTAATTAAATCCCCATTCCTCTATTAAATTAAATAAATGTCAAAAACTATTTAATTTAATCCCCCATCTTTCTTTTATTAAATAAATTATTTAATAAATTATCCTAAATCCCTAAACCATCCTTAAAACCTATCTTTACCCCTAATCTAGCCCAATCACCCATACTAACCTCACTTGGCCAAACTAACTAACCCATCCCATCAAAGCTAAACCACTTTCCTCTTAACCCCTTTCCTATGCCAAGCCTAATCCCCCTCCTAAACATGTGCACAACTTTAAGCAAGGTTAAGACTTGCTAACCCAAGCCAAAATCAATGGTCTCACTTATCCTCGCCCATTCCTATCAAGAGCATTAATGACTCTTACATGCCATTAATGCCTCTTGCATCCATCTTACACACTCTTTCTCCCTCATTACTCCCCTTGACCCTCCATTTTGGCCACATAATCCCCTTATGAGACTTTTCACAAAGCTAGAGCTTTGAAGTAGCACAATCCATGTGTTCTCCTCTCATTGCATCCTAGCCTTTCCTCACCTTTTCTCTATCCTCACATCTTGGCCCTCCATCTCACTACTTCTTATCCTATAAATTAGGCCCTTCCCTCTCACAATCCATATCATCTACCAATGCAAGCTTATAATGCTTCACTAACCACTATAGCATAGTCATTTCACACCCTTACCATGTTAAAATCCACCTACACATCCATTTTTGAATCTTTAACACATCTCCATACATGATTAAAAAACCCATCACTTGAAGCTTGAGCACAACTGAGCATACATACACCCATATCTGGACAGATCTACATCATCACAGATCACACTTGAGGAGCTTACTATTTTTGGTTTTCCTTTTTTCATGGTGCCCACCTTTGTCTTATCATAAGTATTGTTATATTATTTAGTTGTGGACGTTAATCTAGTTATTAATGTTCTTAGCATACTAAGTTTTATAGCATTACAATAATTACCTCTCACTTTTCTCAATCTACTTTTCCCCATCAATTACTCCCCTTTGAATTTGTTAATGGAGTTAGGATCCTAAATGCAATCTACATGGATCTTTGATGCAAATCTTGGAAGATATTTACTAGTGTACACCATGGTCTCATAGTATTCCATATATCACTCCACCACATAACCATCAGGAAGTACTCTTTGTTGAACCAAGCCCTTTATAAATTTCAAGTGTCTCTCAACCATCCACATTGACCTAGTTTGTACAAGTCCGCACAATTGAATCTCCTCAACTTGATGTACGAGGTAATGTTATTGAGTATTGAAAAAAGTTGAAGATTGATACTTTTGCATTTCACACATAAGTTGTGGAATTTTTCTTTTCCAATAATTTATATCATCAATTTCTTTAGATGATAACCACCTAAAAGAGATTCAATATGCAAGAACATATAAACAAGATTTTAAATAAAAATATACAATAAATTACATAAAAATTAAAGCAAGTCATAAATATAATATATGTACAACAAATTTAAGAAATAACACTTCTAACCTCATGTATTTTCCAAGATCATATATAACTTGTTTAATATTGTTTTCAAACTAGTGTGGGAGGGATAGAGGTAGAACATAGTATAATCATTAAAAAATGATCTTTTCAATATATTATGAAATAATACAATAAAAATACATGCAATTAAATCAATATATAGTAATTAGAGAAGATGAATTAACAAAGGTATGCCAATCATGTATTTTCAACCCTAGCTCAAAATCACCTTTCTTTGGTACAAGATTACTTATATTTGTCGCAAATCCTATGAGATTTTTTTCTATGACTTCTTTTAAAGAATCACTTTGCTGCTCCATTAATAACCAAGGAAGGGCACTTGTATTTATGTTGTCTCCATTACTATTTGATTCAATGAAATTTTTCAATGTATTATTGGATTCATGAATGTCATTACAATTTTTGAGAATTTTTTCTCTATCACACTCTCCATCCAATATTTCTCATAGTGTCTCTATTACATTCTTTCCAATATGCATAACATCAAACAAATACATGATTGGAAAATCCTTGTAGTATGGTAACCTAATAAATTGATTAGGATAATTTTTTATTCATCTAGGAAGTTGGTTATTGATGCCTTGACAACCTTCATGAGCATCAATTACATCATTTCTAAATAAAAGACAATATCAAAATATAAATCTCAAACTTTAGACCACAAACTAGACATTACCTTGGTGATTTAGTCGATCATATTCCAACCTCCATAGATGAGGTATCATTATTTGTGGACTTGATGTATTCTCTTCTTTCGCATTAAAAATATTTTTTTTGAGTAATTTGATACTTATGATTATTCTGAAGAAAGTGTCTAAACTCATCGAACATCTACTTTCTTAAACTTCTTGAATAGCAAGATTTCATCATTGGACCACAAATTGGACATGCAAATTTTCCCTTTGTCTAAAGACCTAAAAGATCCTATAGAATTGGATCATGTACAATTATCATGCACAACTTTAGCATACAACAATAATGTGTAAGCACTATAACAGACCAAAAATATGATAACACTATAACATACGACAAAAAAGAGTTAGTCCAAGGGCATCATATATTGTCCATACATGCATTGCATGGAATTGAAATTTTATTTGTGCTATTGGTATAGAGATGTCATACATAGTAACACCATTCTATTGTTAGGATTATACCTCAAACATAAGTAAAAATTACATGCAAATATAAACAATATTAGAAAATAATAGAACACACAAAAAGAGCACAAGACACCAAGATTTAATGTGGTTCATCCAAATCTTGGGCTATGTCCACCAAATAACAAGTCCAATATTATTATGATCTAGTGATTTACAACCTAATTATAATCTATAATCCCTTACAGCTCAATACTACCACAAGAAGCAATTTTTGCATCACCTTATGGAACAATCCCTAACCCTAAGCCCTTTTATACAAGTATTTTTCCCATTGTAGGGTTAAAATTAGTTACAACATGTCAACGATACATTCGTGAATATAAACAATAACCAATTGGTGAATAGTAGCCCAAAATTTTGTGCTATTGGTGAATGTCTAATAGTAGCCAAAAAAAAATTTATGAAGTATGTATAGTACTTTCTTGATCAGTCACCACAAACTAACATCTATAACTTCAATAGCTCGTCAATAAGGGGCTCAATATACATGTTCATATCTTTAACTTGGTACTTACCTAGTAAATTGAATGAATAGAGACATTACATAGTTATTTTGACCATTTTGATGCACTATTTATAAATTAATTTAGATAACTATTAAATGAAAAAATACTTGGTACAATCATTGACAACATTATGTGCTCCCTCTTTATGGACATCCAAGGAGGAATCTTATTATTGATAACAAAAATAGGGCACACTGAGTAAACAGATTTCATATCTCCAAATGGATTGACACCATCTGCTACCAATGAAATCTTGAGATCACAAGGTTCTTCTTTAAAATGTGTCATTTTTTTTCTATCTTTAAATGTAAAACCATTCATATAAATTTGCATAATGTCATCTTTACTTCTATTGTGTCCATGGTAATTCATAAATTGTGCAAGATAATACACCTAAATAATTGTTCAAGAAGTGGAATAATGAGAATGTACTGAAGAATCTTATGAGACACCTTTTTTGTTATTTGATCTAAACAATATCTACTATTATCACAATTAGGTTATTTTGTTGCAATTTCATGTTGTTTATGATATAGAATGTGACCATTGAGATATGCATGTATTGTTTGATACTTTTTTCCAATTTGATTCATAATGGTAGATAATTCTTGGTACAAATGAGGCAAAACATTTGATGGTGGTAACAAAAACTCACCTATCAACCTACAACAACAAATATGAATTGTTAATATAATGAATATCAATGGTATGCTAACATTGAAGATGAAAAAAATGGCATACTTTAGCATACATGACATTACTACATTAGATAAACCATACATAACTTTCAAGTTCACCAACAACACTATAGTAGAGAGAAGAGTTGTTTGGGAGCCTTGGTATAGGGGCTTGTATACCTTCTCAAGTATAGCCATATCAAGACCATCTTCATCATCATTATCAAATGTGCTAGTACCATCATCGTGATCATCTTGATCAACTATGCCAATAACATCTTCTTCAATCATGTCCTCTGGCACATTTTCATTCTTCCATCGTAGCATTATCCTCAACTTGGATATTCACACTTCCATGTTCCTCCAGTTCAAAATGCACATTCACCAATCAATGAAAATTGTGCCCTACTTCAATGTGACCATGTTGCCTACAATGACTCTAAGCTATTGTAATTAGAATTATTCAATTCTTTAAGCCCTTACACTTTTTGCAAGGATAATTACATTTATCAATTTTCTTTGGAACTGAGACCACAATCTAGCAATTGTCTCATTATTTTTTTATGGGTTCATATTGCTAGGTGTGGTCTCTCTTCACAGGAAAATATATTTTAAAAATTAATAGGTATGTTGTACTTAAATTTTATATCTGCACATATAGTTTTGAAATGAAAATTTGGTCTAATTAACATGTATATCTAAAAAGATATTAGACATGTTGTACTTAATGCTTATATATGCACATATGGTTTTGAAAGAAAATTTTGGGCACCTTGCTCAAATTCACACATATTAATCAA
The DNA here is from genome assembly GCA_028749045.1 of Cupressus sempervirens. NCBI lineage: Eukaryota > Viridiplantae > Streptophyta > Pinopsida > Cupressales > Cupressaceae > Cupressus > Cupressus sempervirens. Next base: position 719,236,178 of record CM053790.1, on the reverse strand, counting down.
TGAAAAGTTTTCTTCTCATAATGGTCTTTGTTAATACCCTCCTTTTTTAATATCCTCCTTTGAAATGATATTTTAATAAATATAGATATAATTTCCACTTTTTTTTTCCAAACATCACGTTAATTCTTCAAAACAAAACTAAGGCACAATGTTCTAATGTTACAATTATTGAAAACCAAATTTAACAAATATACCCCCAAAAAATAGTTTCAAATATGTTAAACATATTATCGATATGTAAGTAAATAAGTATAAAAAGGAGAATAGTTTTAATTCTCTCACCAACTATCTTAAATTAGTGTAGGGAACCTAGGCCTATCCTTCTTGAAGATTTTTAGTTTTTTTTGTTTGTGATGTAATAAGAATGTGATATGTTAATAGCATCATTTTGTGTGGTCAAGGTTCTTTGTGGTAACTTTATAAGCCAAGAGAGTCCTTAGTCCACTAGGTTGAGTTTTCTTGGTGTTTGAGTGTTTTGGTGTTCAATAATGGAAAATATTTTTGTTCCATATTAGACACTCATTTCCTACCATTGCTAAAGGTTTGGGATCAATTAGTGTCCATTAGGATAAAAAATGCAAAAACTTGTCATATTTGACAAGAAATTGCAAATATGCAAAAATTTAGTTTTGGAAAAGTTGTCAAAAATGTCTTTTTGGCCTCCCAACATTCATAACCATCAAAAGTTGATTTGAAACAACTAGATGAAGGTATTTAAGACTTGTCATATAGATCTGTATGGATTGGTACAGATAGATGATGCAAATGTGAAGTTGGATACCTGTGTTACCTTTCATTTTCAATTGATTTGGTTGAATTTGATTGAGTTTGGAGGTAGTTATAGAAAAATTTTTGACTGTAGGTCTGAAAGCCTTATTTTAAGGGTTTGAAGTATTGCTTCTTGTAACTCTGATTTCTTTATCTTGAGATCTCAATTTTGGAATCCACTTTGGAAAATCAAAGCATTCAATGTTGTAGAGTCTATTTCAATTTTGAATTACCAAGTCATTTTTATTACAATCCATGTAACATAATTTTATTGCTAATACATGGTAGTAGTTCCTCTGATTCTCATGAAATACCAAGTCAGATACCTTGAATGAGTACTAGTATTTATACATAATTATCTAAATCAATTCTTCAAAAATTAGTGATGCTTGAGTCTATTTATGTAATTTTATCATTATTTATAAATTTAGACTACAACACATATAATTTAAGAACATATATCACTAGATTTTCTTGGCCTCTAATGCATTTATGACCCTTTAAAATTATTTGACTTTAGTTTTCTTAAACCAAAACTTACTAAAAAAATTGGTGGTTTTTAGTCTTGATAGCTCAATAATATGCTTCATTTTGGTTTAATCTAGGAAAATGAAGAAAAGTTCTAAATTTGTTCCAAACATATTTGTTAAGTATCTAAATTTTCTATGAACTTGAAGTGTACATAGTAGTTTGTAGTTAAAAAGACTATTGTAGGCTCAAGTCCAAGGGTGTAATTTTATCTTAATGGAATGTTAAAGAATTTAATGAGAACATGTGAGGATACCTATCATGCCTTCTCTTTAGCTAGACTTGATTATAACTTTTTGTTAGCTCTTCTAGTCACTTAAGAGCTAATTAGCCTTGGAAGTGGACCTATTTGAGGGGGCATGCTTATGTGCCACCTTTTCTTTGAAAGGTCCTAATTGGTTTACTTATTTTGGCACATGTTGATCCTAAGTTTTATAGCTTAGAAATTTATAGAGAACATGGGAAGTTTAGTGGCTATGGGATCTAATTTCAAACCATTAAAGAACCTTTGAAAGAAGATGCCATTTCATGAACTTGGGCTTAGGAAAAGGAAGGAGATATTGGATTGAACTTTAACACTAAGGAAATACCCTTAGAACTTTGGTAAAAATCAAAATTATCTTAAGATATCTAAATCCAATAGCATCTATCAAACATAAGCACAACCCTACAAAATAAGCATAGTATACCACAACCCTTTCATTGTTGAAATGAGAACCAAGTGGTAAGATACTATAAAAATTAGAATGTTTACATAACTTCTTGTGTGTATCCATAAACACTTAGAAGATAATGAAAATACTCTCCCATACTTCTCATTCATCTCTCTACTTCTAGAATTACTACAAATATGATATCATTCTAAGTTTTTAACTATTCTTCAACTGAAAGAGTCTGAAACATAATTCAATCTAAGAAGCTTCACAATTAGAATTATAAGACTTAGATTCATGACAACAGTAACTATTCACTTAACATAGATTCTTCATATAATCATAATGAGCTTAATATTAGAAAATCTTGGAATCAAGCAAGATCAAACATTAAAATGATACAAACTTCAAAAAAAATAAAAGTCTAGGCCAATCATAACCTTAGCATAATATTGTAAATAACATATCAATGTCCATAAAATTCAAACATGGTCTAACATTGTCTAGAATTTAGAGTTACTATATTTGTGACAATATTTATGCCTCTTAGTGAATTTTTTAACAAAATTAAATTGTTACAAGAAAATGCACCTTAAGAACTATTAGCTCAGAAGAAGGAACATTGTTGTTGAAACAGTACAGAAAGTGCTTGACATGATAGGTCCACAAGTGATGGTGTTGACCAATCTTGAAAACTTGAATGCTAAAATAAAAGCTATCAATAATCAAACACCTATGCCAGAGTTACAAAAAAATGTGAAGTCTATTTTAGATAATTTTTGATGTAATAAGTTAGTATGAAAAACATCTTGGTTTCCTATTTTAAATAACTCTATCGTATCTTGGTTAGTATTGTTTACTATAATTCCACCATTTATTCTAGGTTAGTTTTCATTATAGGGATTCTAGTTGAGTAGGCTTATTGAGCTAAACCAATGAAATGCTCCAAGAAAGAGATTTTGGTGGAACATTCCTCACATTTCATAGAAATAGATTTCCCAAAATTCCAACCAAAGTTTCATCGAGCTAGAGAAGAAAATTTATTTTCCAATTATTGCATGTAACTACAAATCAGACAATGTTAAGGGTAGTACCAAAACCCCTTAGCCAAAGATATCGACATCCAATAGCCAAAGTTGCTACACTATCCACTACAATAGAAGTGGTATGACGAAGAAAAATAATCCTGCAATCAATCATTTGGTTCTTTGAATTAGGAATCATCCTTTCACTTATTCCATAATGGCTTCCAAGAATCATAGATCTCTGAAATGGTGGTAGTAAAGACACTTGGATCTACTATCTATGGAAACATCAACTTATTAAATTAAAGATGAAAAAGTTTAGGAGGTCTTTCATTGATAAGGGGTTCATTCAGTTGGGATAAATAAGTGTTGGTTCATTAATAGGAAAGGTAATCACAACAAATCAAAATCTTAACTAATAAATTGCTGATTTTGGAAATTGTTGTAAGGATTTCTCAAATTTTTTTGAACCGTATGGAAATGGAAATCGCAAAACATTTTTCTATGGTAGCAGGAAAAGGAGATTATATTGATGATAAATATTGTAGCTAAAAGAACCACTAGACAAAAGTCCTAAATGAATTCTAATTTCTTTTAATAAAATAATGTTAATCAAATTTTTAGATTGCCTGTAAATCACCTTTGGCAATACTAAAGAATTTCGATTGTCTTTTCATTAACAAGACAAAATTATATAATCACTATTTTCCTCCATGGTCTTCTTTCAAATCTAGCACTAACATTATCTATCTAAAATATGACTATATAATGAATCACTACTTTTCTTCATCAAATACTCAGGAACCCTATACATTGACTTCTTTCACTAAAATTTGGGTGAGAAATGGAAAGAAAAAGAGTATAGCATGCGAAACTCAATAAGGAGAAAAAGAAAATATTATACTATATATTTTGGTATGTATATTCTATTTGGACTCATAATCTTTAAATGGCCTACACAAATTTAAAGTCTCAAGATTTTGGTATCTATTTGTAACTATTATATATTTGATTCAAAATTGAAGGAGATAAAAAGGTCATGCAAGATACACAAAAATTATTGAATAAATAGTCTATGTCATTGGTTTTCAAACACTCTTTTCATCATATTCTTAAATCTTATCACTCAACTCCTTATCTTTACTTTCTAAAAATGTTGTTGATCTTCATGAAAAGCTTTGTCTCTAAAAAATAGATCATGACTTTGTCTCTAAATAAAATACTAGATGAACAATATATTGAAACCATATGAATTGCATCTATCTCACACAAATTATAAGATGAAAGAACAAGAAAGTTATTTCTCATAGGTCTACACAAAGGGACAATCCATAGTTGGAAGAGCTCAAGATTAAACTAATTTCAATACTCAAAAATTGAGGAAAGATAATTCTACAATAGTGAAATCTCTAATGAGGAATGATTAGTGTCACTCATGATGTTGTTAAATCCCACCCAACCCAAAAAAGAAAAGTTAGGATTTCTACTAACAATAATAAGGTACCTGATTTGGAAAATGGTGAAGGTGATAACTCTAGAAAAGGAGGAATAGATTCATTTTTGGAGTAATTTACAAAGAGCATAGAATTTTAATATTTTAAAATGATACAATAATTGTAAGAGCTAATGTTTTATTCTTCAAGATACAAATAGTTACAATAATTTCCCACTAGTTCTTTAGCTGAGTAGTGTATGGAAGTTTGAGAGGAGTTTGTAAATTTCATGTCTATGATTAATAGAAATCATAGGAGCTCATTTATAGCTCTATTTGGTGTTTATGGTTTCTACATTTCCAGTTGATTTGCAAGTGAAGCAGTAGGTTAACATCTATGTTTTGGGATTTTAAATCTAACAATTAGTATTAGCTCTACAAAAGCCCTAAGTCTTAAAAGGAATGACAATTTGTTTATGTTGAATATTTACTTTTTTGTAAACATTAAATTTTGAGACATAAAAAATATTAGTAAAAGTTGGAAATAATAACAACTATTGAAGGGACAAAATTATGGTGTCAAGGCAAAGAAGATGATAGTAATGGTAGGAAATGACTTCTGAGAGCTTGTAGTCATTGGGATTGTATATTTGAAAAATAAATATGAAAAAATAGAGAAGAGGATAAATATAATTGATGAAATGGTAGTAGATGTTGATCACTTAAAGGATTTTTTTATGTGCATCATTGGTGATTAGGGTAGAGTTAAAATTTTGCATCTCAACATTGAATAAAATAAATATAGACTAGTAATGGGTTTCTTTGTTATAAATGAAAATATCCTATCCAAGATTAAAATGGCATATAATAGAGAACTTATAGTAGTACAAAAAGGACCTATTAGGATCGACACCAAACATGGAAAGAATAACAAGATAGAGAATGTTTATATTTCCCCTTGTACTAACTACAAGTCTTGAGTGTCTAGTAATTGATATAATGAGGCTATAAAGTATTCATGGAGAAATGTGAACGTGTCTTTGTTGACAAGAATAGGAGAAAATATTTTATTGGTATTGAAAAAGAAAAAGAAAAATCTATTTCCTTTGATAGAATTATTTTTAAATATCAATACTTAGTTGCATGTTTCATGCCTAGAAAATAGATAGAAACACATCAATGATCAATATGTTGGAATTTACAAGTGGGAAGATTTACTTTTGAGAGGGGGGGTGAATCAGAAGTAACTAACTTTAACCTTTTCAAAACCTTTTAATTGATATCATTCACATGCATCTAATTCATCTAATAAACATGAAATTAAAGACCTACACTAAAATAGATAACACAAGATTTGGTAACCCAAAAACCCTCCAAAATGAGAAGGTAAAAGTGGGGTGGAGATGACACCCACAAAGTATCACTACAACAATATGTAACTATTCAAGGTTACAAAGTTTTACCACTTCCAATGGTCTACCCTATGAAAGGCATGTCTTGTTAAAGAATTTACACCCTATTAAAAGTGACATGGTTAAAGGATTTAACCACCCTATTAGAAATGGGCCTGGCTAAAGGACTTTAGTACATTCACTTGGAATGCCACCCTGGTAAACAATTTACAAATAGCTATTAAACCAACCTAAGTCCATAGAATTTTCATTCCTAATAAAATTGCTAGAGAGTATTAAAAAGTCTTGACCTAATGACTTGTAATGCTAAATTTTTGATTCCAAATCCTTGTTTAGCTCTAACTGCTCTGATCCTTACATGATTTGATGTGTCACTCTTTGAAACTCTAATAATCTGTTCTTGATTAACTCGATTCTACAAATCTATTTTGCTCTTTCTAAGTCCTTACACCCTTCTAAACTTTTCTATAATTCACCCATACACTTCTCACATACGCTCATGCACTAATACAATGGGGTTTCAACCTCCTTTTAAATATTTTGAAGACTTAGGATTAAGTATGAATCTATGACCAATATGTACTCTTCATTTCCCACTTAATTCTTGCACTTTTTTTATTGGTTGCATGCCTTCTCCATTTTCCTTTTTGGCTGCATACTGATTACATAGGTAATGCAAAAGATTTGATCTTATCTTCAAGATCCTTCAAGATTCATCCTGAGTCAGCTCAAAAATGGTTTACATATGAGTTTGTGAAATGCAAACTCATATGTTGATTCTGTGTTACCCAACACTTACTAGTTGCTAATGCTCAGAACATATAGGAATTCTGTCTCACTCAGATCCTATAGAAGTTCTATTTCACTCAGCATTTATAGCAATTTTGTTTCACTCGGCATCTATACTAATTCTATTTCACTTGGCACCTATTCTTTTCTCGGCATCTATAGTGACTTGGCATTACTTATCACTTGACACTTGAACTTCGCTTGGCACCTAAAGTTCACTTAGCACCTATTGAATCTCTAGCTTGGCACACACTATAGCTTGGCTTTTGTATTATACTCAACAACATCTTGAGAATTAGTTAAGTGTGTTGACACTCAATTGTCAAAACCTATCGAAGACCAACAATCTCCCCCTTTGACATGAGTGGCAAAAAAACTTAACTAAATATTATGAATTTGATCTCTATGAGTATACTAAATTTTTTGTTTGACATATGTACAAGACTTCAAAAACTTTTTCAAAATTATATATACCTTAAAATCTTATAACTCCCCCTAAGTTTATGTGCTATTTTAGTAACCAAAACTCTTGTGCTGAATTTGTCTCATGCTAATGTGTCTGATACTCTTTGCCTTCTCATTCTTTTGCCTATGTTTCTATGTACCTTGGATTTTTTTGGACTCTTTATCTGCTCCCCTTTCACATCTTCTTGATGTTTTTGCATCCTTTTGGCTTTATTCCCTTATTATTTCCACAAAATTTGAATTTGAATATCTCTCCCTTTGGATATTCATTATTGCTTCCATCAAAGAATTTTTTATCTCCCCATTCTTATTTATATCTCCCCCAAAATATTATATCTCCCCCTTTTTTGACACTTATGTTAAAAGGGTGCTAAGAATGCATAGAATATTTAGCCAAAAATGTCTTATTTACCTCCATGTTCATTTTTAGACAAGCATCCCAATCATCTAAAGCAATTTCTAGTGATTTGCATTGGATGGCTATCTCTGCTGCAAGATGTACAAAGCCTTATAAATTAGAAATATTAGGGTCTTTCTTTAGAACATTTTTTGCGTAGGCCATTTCTTTATGGAGTACTTCTAAATGTGGAGTAATGGAAGATTGAATTTGTATCAATTTTTCCTTGACGTTTGCCACTTTTACTATCAATATACCTAACTCTTTCTAGGTGTGAATCATAGTTGCAAAATGCTTCTCACTTTAAGCTAGATCTTTGGATAGTTATTTGCTAGAAATCTTGAGATTTCATTCCAAGCTCAATATTCTTTGGCTAGTTTCTTGTGTGAAGAATGATGAGTCACATAGTTTGGAGTACAATGAGAAGATATTCTCAATTATTTTCCTTACTTTCTCAACTTTCTTAGGCAATTCAACTTGTGAAAGTGCAATTTCACTGCATATTTTCTCATTAACTTTCATTTGAAACTTCTTTTTTGACCATTCTAATAACTTAACATTTGTATCAAGGTCTTCATTTTGTACCTAGTCCACTATGTTGGACAGTTGCTCCATTATGGGCTTGGTTTCATCAGGTACTAGCAAGCTGAATGCATCAAGGAATATGTCTTTGATTTTTTACAAGTGCTTGCTTTTGTCTATACTCATTTATGAGTATCTCTTGTTTCTTCCTTCTCTCCAATGCCTCTTGCACTTCATTTATCTGTGCTAGGTTCATTGTTCTAGTCATAACTAGGTATGACTATTTCCTCATCAAGTGCAAGGTCTCCATAGTGAAGTACCCTTACAACCTTGGTGGATCTCGAGCCTTGTGCTAAAATCTATAGTGGTACTACATCAATGCTCAACTATTTGGTAGGAGTCCCTGACGTAGGCAAGTTCACCAATGTCTATATTGCCTCCTTCTCTTTTTCCTTAGGGGTTTTCTCCTCTTCCTTCTCCTCTTCTCTATTGCCCTAATCAATAATGATTATTTGAGGAGCTACACCTTGGCTTTGTGTTGTAGGAACATCTTTTCATATTTGTTCCTTTGTTGGCTCCTCAGTAGTTGTTGTTGCTATGACTATATAATCAACCTTAGTAGTTGTATCCTATGTTTCTTGCTCTTTAGGTTTATCTATTGTAGCTATGGGAGGCTGTGAAGGTGGTTCTTGTGTGTTTTCCTTCTCCCTTGTAATTTTTACTATAGCCTTTTATAACTCTTCCACACTCACCAAAATAGGATTTGTACATACTTGTGATTGCATTATAGTTTGGTGAAGGATCTTTTTGAGATCCTCTATAGTCAACGGATTGATGTTCTAACCTGAGGTTTCAAGAGAATCCTTTACAATTATAGTCTCTATAGGTGTTGTATATGGAGTACTTGGTGGTGGTAGTTGGGTGTCTTGGACACTATGTTCTAGTTGCTGCTCCTTAGTTGTTGCCTCTTCACCTTGTGTCTTCTCCACTATTTCCTCTTCTTTTTCATTCTCTCCTTCCTCATTCTTTTCATTCTCTTATTCTTTCTCATCATTTCTTCCCTCAAAAGGGTTTTCCTACCCTTCCTTTACTGTAGTCAATCCATAAATTAATTTCCACATTTGTGTGGACTTTTGCATAACATCTTCAATTTGATTTTGTAAAATTTTGAAGACTATATTTAGGTGCAAATTTTCTCCCATGTTTCTTATTAGCCTTATTTATTTAACCTTTTTTTAGGTTTGGCATTGTGCAAGCCAATGTAGACTCCCTTATTTCTTTCTCCATTTTAAGGTAGTAATGCCATTTATTCTCTACAATGGAGCTTAGCTCCTTAGGAATTGAATTGTCTAGTTCAAGTGGGGTGGTCTTGAACTTAACCATCATAGTGTAGATGGACTCTTCCATTATGTTTTATTCTTCCTTTGACAACTTATTAAAATCAATGGTCTTTAAACCAATTAAATCTACATTATCTCTAATGTTATTACAAATATTCTCCAATTTAGACTCGATAAAATGTCTTACCAATCTGAATTGTTCATCATCATACTCTGTCCTTTCTTTGTCTGATTCTGGAGGTGCAACATATTTTCTTCTCTTCTTTGTTTCTGTAGGCCATCCTTGCTCTATTTCTTTTTGTTTCCCCTATTCTTTTGCCACTTGGGTTTTTGCCCTAGTATCTACCTTTGTGGTTGGCTTGGCTAGGCTTAGCTTTGTTTCCTTCTTCTTCCCCTTTGGTTATGCAACTAGCTATTTTTGTGCCTTTCTTTTCCTTTGCTCAACCTTTGGTGCTTTCTACTTGGCACCTTCCTCCTCCTCAAAATCCTCCCCCATTCCTTGGGTTAAATAAAGTGTTTCCTGACCTTTTTCTTCTTCATCATCCTTGGCTTCTTCACCTTCTTCTTCTTCTTCTGCCATGCCTTCACCAAATTTTGCTTTTAACTTCTTAACAAGTTTATGTTTTGTTTTCAATGTGGAGGTAGTCTTTAACTCCATATCTACCTTTGACCTGACCACATAATAGGTTCCAAAATGTGGTGCACTTTTTTCTACTTCCTTAGCTAGTAATATTGTTATAGCTGTTGATGCCTCATCTATATTTATTTTATAGCAAAGAGGTCTTAGCCATCTGATTCTTGGTATGGCAGCTTGAATGTATGTATAGTCAATATCTACAAGGAATCATACATCATTTACATTTTTTTCTACCAATGAAACTAGTATTCTTAGCCTTTGCTTCATTGTGTTCTTGAAGTCTTCAAAATAGCTAGTCATAAGGGTCTCAAAATTAGCTCCCATCTACTCTATATATTCATTAACTTGAGCTATGATTGGCCTATTAGTTTTCCATAAAACTTTGCCAAAAGAAGGAAACTCATTCTAAACATAAAAGAATCTACAAATCAAAATAGCACCAAATTTGCATTAGGCTACCTTGGTTCTCCCGATTGTTGCTAAATTCTCATTAATTTGTTGTAGTTTTAGTTCTACAAGATCATAATTATTATCCTTTTTCACCAATTTATAACCCACATCTACTGCAATGCAAGGCAGACTATTAAGTCTACTATATTGGTAGAACTTATGTATAATGACCCTAATAGCAAAATCAACAAGAGGGTCTTGGATGGTGTCTATTGTCATTCATCTCTTGTTCCACTTGGCACTAGTATTTTTCTCAATTGCCTCCTTAGAATCACTCTTAAGGGTCTTTGGCTGATCTAGGGTTGGTTACCCTATCGCTCTATGAACAATTCTCTTTGTGATTTTCACTAGGCCATTCTCCAACCATAAACTTCCATCATGTATTCTGCTAAGCATTATCCTTATCCATTCAGTCTTGAATACTATGGGGAATTCTAGGTCTCGTGTCAAACCCTTTTTCTCAACAATTTGATATTCTTCCTTCAACACTCCATTTTCACACAATCTCTCATAGGCTTCCCTCATTTCCATGTCACCTATGGCTCTAATCTTGCAATTGTAACATCTCCTAACATCCTGAACCATAACCGTGTTAGGAAGTATGATAGATAGGGCTCCAACTGGGTCATTTTTATATGCTACCTCTAGTATAGGGCATAAATTAGGTTGTTTCACTTCATTGGACACTAGCTGGACCTCAAAAGGTTCATTCTCCTATGTCTTCCTAAAACTAGAAGCCATTTGTGTGATCTAGGGTTTGTACACAAAGAAAATATGAAACCATGTAACTCAACACAAATTAAATACCTTGAAATTGATGAAATCATGCTCAATCACTATTGAAATCTACTTAAACACTAGATTCTTTGCTTTGGAGTCATTTTGTGCTCTTCTTCATCTTTGCTCTTTGTTCATGATGAAGAAAAATGATTGAAAATGTGATAATATACCCTATTTTCATTACATTTCATTTATAGCTATTCACTCAACTTCTAAAGGATTTTTGCATTACTTAGCTTCCATTGCCTTTTCATCACTCATCATCCATATGAGCATCCTTCACTCAGCTTTCGCTACCAACTTAGCTCCAACTAATCATTTGGCTTCTACTAATTTTTACATTTAACTTGGCATGTACTAGAATTTTACTTAGCATCTGAGGGTAACTCGACAACACTTGTAAAATCTTGAGAATTTAACTTTGCATCTCTGATCATGCTGATCTCTTCTTTTTAGTACTTGCTTCTTTAGGAACTAATGTATGATAAAGCTTCTTAAATTAGTTCCTCGTGCCTTCTCTTTACTTAGTTTGTTGAAGTGTGACCACTTGACCTTTTAGGTGAAGTTATCCCTTCATTTGATGTGCTACACCCATCTTTCCTCTTTCATGTCTTATTCATTTCTCCTTTGATGTGCTCAACATCTACCTTTTCTTTACCTTTTTTATTCTTTGAATTGGGTGCCTTTGACCTTGTTGGGCAATTCGTACTGACATAACCAGTCTTCAAACAACTAAAACATGTGGTTTGGCTCAACTATCTGCTATAGTTTCCTCTAAAATGTGTCCTTATGCAAATTTCAAGAAAGTATCTATATTCCTAATAGTAATGACAGCTATACTTGGTGCTGTAGTCCCAATTGTAGTGATGTCCATGGTTATTTCCTCTTGCTGCCTAATTTGGTGTCCACATAGTCTTTGATCTACACTCAAAATCTCTATGTCCATACTTCTTGTAATTGTAGTAGTGACCTTCAAATCTTGGTGTTCTAATAGTTCTAGTTTTGTAGTTATGTGCTTGATGTCCTTGCTTTTTGCACTTATGACAGTGACTCACATTCTTAGGTTTGTCATGTTGATGAGCATTCTTGCTCCTACATACATTAGAGGTATGCCCCTTTTTATCATAGAAATAAAAAGTAGGTTTAGTGTTCTTACCTTTGTTACTCCTTTCTTCTACAGTCTTGGATGACTCTCCTTGTTCAGTGCTACTGTATCCTAGTCCTAAAGTATAATCGCTAGCCCTTGGTGATTTTAGTAGCTGCTCAAAGTACTTGATGGCCTTATTAGGTTTTTTAAAGCTCTTTGCAATCTCTTTTTCTATTTTTAGGTCACTTTGTAGTTGTTCATTTTGCATCTTCAGTGTAGAGATCTCAATGTCCTTAACATTCAGTTCATGATGTGCATTCATTATCTGACTTAGGGTGTCTAGCTGCATGTTTGAAATTCTTGCAAGTTCAATTGACTTTTCTTCTAGTCTGTTGGCAAGGTTTCTCTTGTCTTCTTCTAGCAAAGCCTTGTCTTCAATGGCTCTATTCTTCTATTCTATCACCTCACAAAGCATCATGGCTTGTAATTCTTGTTCAAGCTTGAGTGTTCTAATTTCTTCTACTTGAGCTCTATTCTTCTCCATTAGGTCTACTATTGTTGCATCAAACTCTTTGGAATCTCCATTTGTAAATAGGTTTGAGGTGTCAATCTCCTCGTACTATCTATCATTCTCAGCTATGGCAATCTCTCTTCTTCTCTTTAAGGATTTTCTCAATTCTTCTCTAGCTTCTTCCAAAGCATTTAAAAAAAGTAATATATTAATTTCCCTATTCTCTATGATCTTCCCAAGTTTGTAGACTTCCATTTCCAGATCTTTTCTCCAAGCTGTAAGGCTCCTTCTTGTGAGAACTTGGCTCTAATACCAATTATTGGAATTTACAAGTAGGAAGATTTACTTTTGAGAGGGGGGGGGGGGTGAATCAAAAGTAACTAACTTTAACCTTTTCAAAACCTTTTAACTGATATCATTCACTTGCATCTAATTCATCTAATAAACATGAAAGTAAAGACATGCATGAAAATAGATAACACAAGATTTGGTAACCCATAAACCCTCCAAAATGAGAAGGTAAAAGTGGGGTGGGGATGACACCCACAAAGTATCACTACATCAATATGTAACTATTCAAGGTTAAAAAGTTTGACCACTTCCAATGGTCTACCCTCTGAAAGGCATGTCTTATTAAAGACTTTACACCCTGTTAAAAGTGACATGGTTAAAGGATTTAGCCACCCTATTAGAAGTGGGTTAGGCTAAAGAACTTTAATACATTCACTTGGAATGCCACCCTATTAAAGGATTTACAAATGGTTGTTAAACCAACCTAAGTCTATAGGATTTTCATTCCTAATACAATTTCTAGAGAGTATTAGAATGTCTTGACCTAATGACTTACAATCCTAAATTGCTAATTCCAAATCCTTGTTCAGCTCTAATTTCTCTAATCCTTGCTTGATCTGATATGTCACTTTTTGAAACTCTGATACTCTATTCTTCATCAACTAGATTCTACAATACTATTCTACTCTTTCTAAGTCCTTACACCCTTATGTACTTCACTATAATTCACCCATACACTTCTCATGTATGCTCATGCACTAATACGATGGGGTTTCATCCTCCATATAAGGATTTCGAAGACTTAGGGTTAGGTATGAATCTATGATCAATATTTACTCTTTATTTCCTACTCAATTCTTGCCACTTTTCTTATTGGTTGCATGTTTATTACATAGGTAATGCAAAAGATTCGATCTTATCTTCAAGATCCTTTAAGATTCATCCAAAGTCAACTCAAAAATGGTTTACATCTAAGTTTGTGAAGATACAAACTTATATGTTGGTTCTATTTTACTTGACACTTACTAGTTGCTGATGCTCAACACATATAGGAATTTTGTCTCACTTGGCTCTTATAGAAAAAAAATTTCACTTAGCATCTATAGCAATTCTATTTCAGTTGGCATCTATACTAATTCTATTTCACTCGGCATCTATTCTTTGTTCAACATCTATAGTGACTCAACATCACTTATCACTTGGTACTTGAACTTTGCTTAGCACCTAAAGTTTACTTGGCACTTGAAGTTCACTCGGCACCTATTGAACCTTTGGCTCAAAAAAGACTGTAGCTTGGCTTCTATATTATACTTGGAAACATCTTGAGAATTGGTTAAGTGTGTTGACACTCAATTGTCAAAACCAATCTGATACCAACACAATATTGAAGAGTTCAGTTCAAGAATCCTCTTTATTTGGACATCTTGGGAATGAACATTTTAACTACATTGGTTTGAGTCTATTGTTATAAAATGAAATGGCTAGAGTGTTTTCATAAATTTTCTAGCTTATTATTATATGCCAAGCCAAAATTATAATAAAATAAAATATGAATATCTTTCAATTGTAAAATCCTAAAGGAAAATCTACACCATTGTAGTTTGTTGCACTAATTTATATGGTCATATGCATAACATATCTATTGGCGAGAGTTAATATTTTAAGATCTTTATATATTATTAGAGAAATTAGGGATAGGTATGTTTTTTAAGCATAAATCATAAGATTTTATGATGTTTATGTCATTTAAGACCCAAGATAAGTAGGAGAGTGGACACTTCATCAAGGTCATAATGTCTAATAGACTAGGGTAGAATCCTTCCAATATGTTTGAAAATATTTGGAAGCAACATGGTACTATAGAGAAGTTGCAAAAAATCTAAATCAATAGAACAATAAAGTAGTTAAGAGGAGGAAGAAGACTATTCTAGATATGGTAAGGATTTATTTTATAGATTAAGTCACATAAAGTGAGTTTGTTACAAGTTTCTGTTAGCATGAATATTAATGCTATGGGGGAGCATTGCAGAACATTGATGTGATGTATTCATGACTATCTTTTTCATTGATGACAACATAGTAATAAGTTTGTAAAACACTAACAGAGCAACAAATTATGATTTTTGTATTAAGAACATTATATTACTTATCTGATGATGGACAGTTTCTAGCGCATACTATAGTGTGTATTTTTTACAAGGGAAAGTGCATAGAATCTAATTTGATAGTGTATAGAAGATATGGTTAATCTATAGAGAACCCTATGGAAACAAAGTATTAGGAAGTAGTTCCTATTGTGTGATTGCTACAATTCATTACAAATATAGTGAAGGCTTGTGCAATTAACTGGGGATAGTATACTAGCTTTTGATGATGATAGAGAGTTCACATGTATAGAAGTCACACATGTGAATTTTTTTTAATAAATATGAGCCAATAACATTAATTAAATATGTATTCATTTAGTTAACATATTATAATTAAGTGGGAAGCTGACTTAGATTTATTATTGAGCATGGTATAAAGGAAAGATTTTTTTTATGTTTAATATATAGTGTGCAGATGAGACTCATGAATTATTAAGTAGTAGAGTAGAGTAACTTACTAATGTGTGTAAGTGACCTTAAGGGTTATTGTTATTAAGTACAAAATTTTAGATCTGATTGCATGGTCTAAAGGAGAAGAAGTTTGACATATTGGACAAAAGAAGAAGTAAACCTTGTCTTACGTCTATTATTCTAAAAATAATAGTACCAAGGTCAATTGGAAAGTGGGTTTTTTGTTTTGATCATGAAGCTATTTGGACAGTGGGTTTAGCTACCTTCTACAACTCCTAACAGGGTGGGAATCTCCTAACAAGGATTCAAAGTCTCCTAAAAAGGAATCATTGTAGTAAATATTGTATTAAGACTCCTAATAGGGTCCATCCTCTAATAAGGAATATTCATATTAGTACATCATCTTGTGGGCATGATTCCCACCAAGGTTTTCCCTATTATCAAGGGTTTCCTTCGTCAACATATCTAGTGTAATTGTTTATGTACATCACTTTATGGTTGTTTTTTACTTTGGTTGAATGGTCAAGATTGTTTAAAGAGGATAAATGTTTTAAATTATTAAATAATTGATTTACCCCCCTCCTCTCAGTTATATTAGTGGACTATTGTTTCTAAAAATTAGTATTAGAGCCTCAAGTCCTTGAAGAAAATTTTTAACAACTTTGGGAGATCCATGGAAACCATGTTCATAAAAGAACTTGTCTAAGATTTGATGGCACCAATTACAACAACTAGAAGGATAAGATGAAGACACATCTTTTGTGCATGGGTCTAGGATATTGGCTTGTAACCAAGTCATCTAAGAATTTTGTAGAAGAATACAATCTTGAAAGTTGTACTAAGGAGCAGAGAGAAGTATTTATGTGCAACATAAGGGAAATAGAAGCAATACTATCAGCTCTACCTGAAAGTGAGCATAGTTAGGTAAAACAACTCAAAACATCTCATGAAATTTGGAAAACTTTAAAAGCTAATTATGAGGATGATACACATGCAAAAAGAGTTTGATTACAAAATCTACATTATGCATTCCAAGATGCTAGAATGATGGAAGATGAATCTGTAAGAAGCTATATTGGAAAAATATTTAAGATTGTTTCAGGAATCACATCTCATGGTGGAAGTAAATCTGATGATGAAGTAATATGGAAGATCTTGAAAAGTCTAACACCACCTTTCAAGATAATAATACAGATGATTCAACTGATGATACCCTGTACTAAAAATTTTACCAAAGAAACATTGCTTTGTAGATTAGAAGTTGTAGAATTCAATCTAAAACAATCTAGTGAATTAGGAAAAGTTGAGATAGCATTGAGTGCATTAAGTATTAAACCTGGTCTAGTAAAGAACACAAAAGCGCAAGGAGATATTGCTAGTAGCAACAAGTTTGTTGAGGAAAAGATCAAGGAAGGAGTGGCTCTTCTTGTGGAAAGAGAGAAAGATGGTAAGAATATCTTTAAGTGTTGGACATGTAATGAATATGGTTATTATGCATCTAAGTGTCCTAAAAGAGAAAGGAAGTAAATGGAAGATTCAAATCTAGAAGACCTAGGAATTGCTTATATGCTAATGAAGAAGAAGAAGAAGAAGAATCTAATCAAAGAAAAAGTGAAGATGAATTGGGATTCGTAGCTATAAAGGATGATGATCTTGAAAAAGAGATTATACAAGAAAGTGTATTGATTTCACAAGTTGAAAGAAAAGATTGGATCATTGATAGTGGTTGTTCACATCACATGACTAGTGATATGAGCGAATTTCTCAAATTCAAAAACCATGATAGACGAATTGTCAGAGTAGGGAACAATGAAGCATGTCACATCACAGGAATTGGATCTATCACACTTGATGGTAAAAAAAATACTAATGTTTTTTATTTTGTTGATGGACTAAAACATAACTTGTTAAGTGTTGGACAACTTATGGACAAAAGTTATCAGTTACAATTTGGTAATGACACATGCATCATCAAGGACAAGAAAGGAAAATTGCTTGGTATTGGCACAAGAACTAGAGGTAATGTGTTTCAACTAAACACCACTAAAATAACATGTTCAGTAGCTAAAGTTGACAATAGTTGGTTATGGCATAGAAGATTTTGTCACATAAACTTTGATAACATTTTGAAAGCTATTAATACACTTGCTATGAGAGATTTACCTAAGATCACTAAGCCCGCTAACATTGTTTATAAGTAGAAGAAAGTTTCATTTCCTAGAAAGTAGTTTGGTACTACACAAAAGATGAATTGGTTCATATAGACTTGAGTGGTCATGCAAGAACAAGAGGATTCTATGGAGAGTGGTATTTTGTGATTTTTGTTGATGATTTTACTAGAATGATGTGGGTAGCTTTTCTTAAAGAAAAATCAGAGGCATTTGAGAAATTTAGGATATTCAAGAACAAAGTAGAGAATGAATTTGGAGTTAAAATCAAGAGCTTAAGATTTGATAGAGGAGGTGAATTCACTTCTAGAGAATTCAATATCTACTATGAAGAGCATAGAATTAGGAGACAACTATATTCATGTGAGTGAATGCTAAGTGTAGAAAGGGAGTTCATGGTGGCTATGGAGGTTGTGATAATGTTATGAATTGAATAATCAATTAGAGGGAATAAAGGAAAGTAGAGAGAGGACATAGGAGACATATCTAACTAGAAGGATCAAGGATTCATCGAGAAAGAGAATATTTGACATCTAGTAGCAAAGTTCTAACTGAAGGATCATGGTGTTGAATCATTTTGATAGGTGATATAGAGTAAATCTCCTAATAGAATAGTCTTAACAGGTTTATGTAATTCTCTTAACTAATTGTTTTCCTTATTGCAGGATAAATTTTAAGAAACTCCCCTCTAGAAAGATATATAAAATATTAGCAAATCTGTCATTATTTTCAAAAAAATAAATTATTTCTATTGGCAAATCTCTCAATTTTTTTATAATAAATATTATTTATAATGGTGATTATTTTAGAATAATAATTTTTATGTAGAAAATATTGGTGAATCTCAATAATAATAAGAAGTTCATGAATCACCATGGAAATTTACAAATCAAAATTGAACATTATTTACCCCATGGAATATTATGAGGATTATTAATTTATATTTCAAATCAATAGTAAAAACAAAATATTGGTGGTATATCCATAAAATAACTAATAATTATGATAATTATTAGTAAATTAATTTTAATTTCTAGTGAATCAAATCTAATCATGTATCAGATATTTTAGCGAATCTTTGAGTTTAATTTTTTAATAAAATAAATTATTGAGTTTTTTTAAACATTTTAGAAATAAATTTTATAAAAATGTGGTGTTTTAGATTTCCTTAAATCTTAAATTATTAGCCAAATTACTTGCCATTTTTTTTGAAATTAGCCAATTAGCAAATATTAGCCACTAAAAAATACCTTGCTTTATTGTACATTTAAGTCCTCTAACAAGGCATACTTTTAGCAAGGTGAGACCTAACAGTCTTTGTAAGCCTTTAATAAGGAAAACCCCTCATAGGGTAGATCATAGTTTTATGGTTCAAAATTCTTGTAACCTTAATTGAATAAACTTTATAGTTGCAATAGTGAAGATTTTTTGGTGTCATCCCCACCCCAATTTTACATTCTCATTGAAGTGTTCTAGGTAACAAATTTATTGCGTTATGTGTTATTTGTTTCATGCTATGGATGAACATGTGTAGTTAGCTATTTCAGTTTACATGCTCAATTGTGAGATGGATGTGTGGCGAATATATTATGTTTAAAGTCTTGAAGTGTTGATTCACCCCTCCCCCCAACTCTAAGAGTTTACTTTTCCATTTTTATTTCCAATAATTGGTATCAGAGCCTAGTTCTCTAGAAAGAAAAGCTTTACAACTTTGAGGAAAGATCTCAAAGATGGAAGTCTACAAGTTGAGAAAGGTTATTGAGAACCAGAAGACTGAAGTATAGCTTTCCCTACACCAACACAATGAAGAAAGAGATGAACTACAATGTTCATTAAAGAGAAGAAAGGAACTAGCTATTGAGCTAAATGACACTCATTATGAAGAAGAAGACACTACTAGATTGATTTAAAATGGAAACTCAAGTGAATTTGATGTAGAAATTGTAGATCTAATGGAAAAGAATGGTGCTCTAACTGAAGAGGTCAGATATCTTAAGATAGAACAAGAAGTCCAATCAATTTTTCTATGTGTGGTGACCGAGAAGAAAAAGAAAGTTGAGGAAGAAAAAGTCATGATTGAAGATGAAAAAAGAACACTAACTAGCTGATTGGAAGAGAAGACATAAGATGTGCAAAAGATTGCTAACATGCAACTAGATATAATGAATCAATTGATTATTGCAAATGATGAATTAAATGGAAAGACATTGAGATCACAACCCTGAAGTTACATAATGACCAACTGAGGAATGAACTATTAATGGAAAAGGAATTTGTTAAAAGTTTCAACAAATCTAGTGAAGCCATCAAATACTTTGAGAAACTGATGAGATCTCCAAGATCCAACAATGATATTGTTGGATTGGGACACACCAGTACTAAGGAAGGAGAATTATTTAAAAGTGGTAAACAAAGAAACAATAGAGGTATGAAATACAAACCCACTTGTCATAATTTTGGAAAGTTGGGTCATATAGAAAATTTTTCTAGGAGCAACAATGCAAATCAAAGCCCTAAGTAGAAATTTAAGGGTTACTATCATTAATACAAAAAATCAAGGACATAGGCACATGAATGTAGGACTAAGACCATGAGCACTAAGATATTTGAAAGATATTGTCACAATTGTTAGAAGTATGGATGTAAAGCATATGAATGTAGATCTAATGCCAAGTGGACATCAAACAAGAAAACAAAGGTACAACAAAATATAAAATCCTATAATTGAGATTACAATACAAGGTACAGTTATCACTATTTTTAAGAGTATGGACATGTTCCAAATAATTACATTATAACACACTTCATAGGCAACTACAATAGATGGTTGAGTGAGATTACATGCTTTAGTTGTCTCAAGACTAGTCATATTAGCAGATATTGCCCAACTAGGCCACCAACACTGAGTAATCAAAACAATAAAAGCAAAGAAAAGGTCAATGTTGAGAAGGTCAAAGTGAAAATGAACAAGACATGGAAGAAGATGGAAGATTATAGCACACCAAGTTTAGATGAGGTCACTTCATCCAATGGATCGGGTTATCACATCACCCCCAACTAGGCAATCAAGAGGTATGTATGGGACTAATATTTTCAAATGTTATATTATACATCAGTTCTAAGAATCTAAGTTCTGAAAAGATTATATATGCATGAATTAAGATGTAATGTATTAGTTAAAACCTAGAAGAAATATTTAGTTTTATTAGTTTTCATGTTGTTGTTGAGCATGGAAAGTTTCATAGTTATTGTTGAGTGATGGATTTGTGATTAGTATTAGTCAAGCTTGTTGTATAATCTGAGCATAGTGCAAATCATGTATAAGTCGAGTGAGTTGGAAACTCTATAGTAGCCAAGCTTATAGTTGTGTAAGCACTGAGCATTTAGTGTCAAATATGAAGGGTTATATAGTCATTTTTTGACTTATTTTCATTCATCAGCAATCAAAGAGAGCATGATGGAAAATTGGAAAAGGAGATTCTAGCATCTATGAAATAGATTTAGTTGCAACTTGACTCATTCATCAAATTGGAAAGGTACTTCACTATTTTTGAGTTATGTTGTTTGAAATTTTGTAAACCCTAGTTAGTTGAAATGACATCTAGCTCATTTACAAGTGTTAGGAAAGAGGGAAAGGAGGTTATCACTATGCAATTAATAAGTAATGATGGAGACAAACACCTTTCTGAGCAATAACTAAGATAGAATACAAAGGAGACACATCTAGTGCATTGTTGATGATACCACCAAAAGTTTTGATGATACAAAATGTAAAATGTTTTTAGATGGGAAAGATACATGAAGTAGGTGACATGGAGATAAGGGATGCCTACAAAAAACTTTGTGATAATAGAGTCTTGAGGGAAGAATACAAAATCATTGAATGGAAAGGGTTGAACCATGCCCTAGACTTTCCTTAAGTGTTTAAGACAAAATGGATTAGAATTTTTTTGAGCCGCATACATGACAATTACAACTAGTTGGAAAACAAATTGATTAAGATTAGTAAGAGAATCATAAACCAAGTATTAGGGCATACTACCCTTGATAGAACTAAGAGCATGAAAAGTGATGGAAAGGGGGTGATTGAGAAGAAGATAGGTGCAAATTGGAACAAATGAGGCATGTCTATTGACACAATCATAGATCCCTTAATTTCCTTTGTAGTGTGAGTGATTTCTCAAAAGTTCTTTTAGTCTAGCTAACTAAATAGTGTTTCTTGGATGGCTATTAATTTGGGATATAAGTTACTAAAGAGGGACCATACTTATGATCTTGCTAAGTTACAAATACAAATATCAAAAAACTTGGAGTCCATAAGGAAAGGAAAGAGTGCATCATGCAAACTTGGTTATTTACTAGTCTGCATATTCTTTTATGTGTAGAACACATTCCCCACATTTGGCATAGTTTCATAGAAAACCAATAGGTCTATTTTAGTGTAGATTTCAGAATTCATAGAGCAACTAGGTGATAATTTTGATTTATTCATGACAAGTTATTTTGAGGATTTTAAAAAATCCATAAAATAGAGGTTAAGGATCCCTATATCCCTAGTGGAGAACCACTAAGATGATATGTGTTTCTTAATGGATGCCAATCACACATATGTATAGGCATCTATATCTAGGTTCAGATGGCTTATGCCCTTTCCATATGAGATAAATGTAGATGAGGCCTCTACAACAATTACAACCTTATTGGAAGAAGACATTGATAAAAGTGTCACCTCATTTGGGAACTATGAGGAAGCTAGATCAAGGATAAATATTGAATTAAAAATAGCTATAGTTAATATGAAGAAGAAAAAATGTGTTAAAAATTTGAAGGAGAGATTTGGGGAAGGGGGAGAAGAAGAAGAAGAAGAAGGTGATGATGAAGAAGAGGAATAACAAGGGTAGTGCATGAGCACCTAAGAAGACAAGAATACCAAGCCAAAATTCATAATATGATCAATTTTATTTTATTTTTTTCATTCATGATGTATTAAATTAATTTGAGTCAATTTAAATAAAAATGTAAGGTTGAAAGACAAAATTGTAAAAGTTGTCAAATACTTAAGTAACTATTGTCATCAAATATGGCAATATGAAAAATATGACACAAGAGAGAAGGTGAAAGGTCATAGGAGTATTTGGATACTTTCCAAATTTTTAAAATATTATAAATACCATGTATTGTTCATTCCAAATTAGAATGAAAAATTAAACTTTTTTGTATTAGTTTGTTCATTCAGTCCTAGCTATTTTGATTGGTGTTCAATATTTTTATGCCATTTCTAGGCCTTGTATAGATAAATATAGACTAGAAACCCTATATAAGTTATATATTTGGATAGTATCATAGCATATCTTAATTTTCCTTTTGGTTTGGATTAATTTCCTTTTTTTTTGAAGAAGTTATGCATATTTTAGTTAATGTGGTTATTTAAAGATTTCAAATTTCCTAATATTAGTCATGTTGTAGAACTTAGTACTGACACATATGGAAGATAATAGATTCATTGGAAATATATACAAATAATATTGATTTTCCTTTTGGTTTGGGTTGTTTTTATGAAAAATTTTGGAAGTTATAAATCTTTAGTAGAAATTGGTTTTTGAATATCTTCAATGGAGTTGCAGGCACAAATGTGCATGCATGTAATTAGTTATGGATTATAAGAATAAATGACTTACACATTTTGAAAGTAGACTCACTAAGGATTAATATTAAATTTTTTTGGTATCATTTTGATTTTTTTTATGAAAGATATTGGATTTTTTATGCAGGGTTATATGTGTGCTTTTTGGTTTATGATAGTAAAAATGGATCTCAATACAAAGACCATAAAATGTAAAGGAATGGTTTTATTGGGATTAGATTTTGATATGTGTTATGAGGACTAAATTTGAACAACTTCAAATTATTTTTAAGGAAGATGTCGAGAACAAAAGTTATGAATAAAATAATATGCTAAAGAAACCAAATTGTATGAATGGAGATATATTAATAAACTTGTTGATGCATATTTTGTTTTACTTCATGAGATACTTCTAAATCATAAATATATTGAATGGATGTTGAAGGGATCATAATGGATACTAATTATTAATTATTTATATAATGATACTTGCATCAAATTGTTATTATATCTCAAAAGATTCTAAGCATGTAGATAGAAGACAATCTACACTAGGCAGTGTTGGGTATTTTGATTCTTGTTGTAAAGTTACTTGGTTGCAGGTGAAGTTCAACTCACTTTAGATAGGTGGACATGAAGGTCTATCAAAAGGGCCATAGGAGATGGTCCATTTTGTGTCACCAAGAGACTAAGGAAAGAGGAAAGAGAGGACTCCCGGGTGAGGGACAAAAGTTGGTGTTTCTAGCATCATGGAGGAGTGAACTTTAGATGAGAGGTGTAACTTGGAGGCAGCCAACATAAACTCCATAGATAAGAGTCATAGTTGAAAGGATAAAGAGGAAGTATTGGAGGCATCAATCCAATGATGAAGACAAAGAGGTGATAATTTTTTTTACAAATTTTCATTAGAGCATTTTCATACGACATGAAAAGTTTTCAAACATAGGAGTATGGTGCAGGAGCACCTAAGATGATAAGAATACCAGGCCAAAGTTCATAATATGATCTATTTTATTTTATTTTGGTCACATTCATGATGTATTAAATTAATTTGAGTCAATTTGAATAATAATGTAAGGTTGAAAGACAAAATCATAAAAGTTGTCAAATATTTAATTAAATATTGTCATAAAATATGGCAATATAAAAATATGATGCAAGAGAGAAGGTGAAAGGTCATAGGAGTATTTATATGGTTTCTAAATTTTGAAAATATTATAAATAACATGTATTGGTCATTCAAAATCAGAATGGGAAGAAAGATAACATTTTTGTATTAGTTTGTGCATTCAGTCTTAGCTATTTTGATTGGTGTTCAATATTTTTATGCCATTTTCAGGCCTTGTATAGATAGTTATGGCCTAGAAACCCAATATAATTTATATATTTGGATATTTGGATGGTTTATCTTAATTCTCCTTCTAGTTTGGATTAATTTCATTCTATTTTGCAAAAGTTATGTATATTTTAGTGAATGTGGTTATTTACAAATTTTGGATTCCATGATAGCAATCATGTTGCAGAACTTGGTACTGACACATATGGAATATTTTTGACCTATAAATTGATTCATTAGAAATATATACAAATAAAACTTATCTTACCTTTGGTTTGGGTTGTTTGTATGCAAATTTGTGGAAGTTATGAATGTTTTAGTAGAAACTAATTTTTGGATAGCTTCAATGGAGTTGTAGGCACACATGTGCATGCATATAATGATTTATGGATTGTAAGAATGAATGAATTAAATATTTGGAAAATAGACTCACTAAATATTAATGTGAAATTTTTTTGGGATAATTTTGGTTTATTTTATGAAAGATATTGGATTTGTTATGTAGGGTTATATGTGTGCTTTTTGGTTTATGAGAGTAAAAATGGGTCTTGGTACAGAGACCATAACATGTAAAGGAATGGTTTTATTTGGATTATCTTTGGATATGTGTTAGAAGGACTAAATTTTAACAAATCCTCCAAATTATTTTTTATGAATATTTTCAGAATAAAAGTTATGAATAAAATAATATTCTATAGAAATCAGATTATGTGAATGAAGATATATTGATAAACTTATTGATGCATAATTTGTTTTACTTCATGAGATGCCTCTAAATCATAAATATATTGAATGGATGTTTAAGGGATCAGAATGGATACTATTTATTATTTAATTATATAATGATACATACATCAAATTGGTATTAGAGGTCCAAATATTCTAAGCATGTAGATAGAAGACAATCTACACTAG
The DNA here is from genome assembly GCA_028749045.1 of Cupressus sempervirens. Taxonomy (NCBI): domain Eukaryota; kingdom Viridiplantae; phylum Streptophyta; class Pinopsida; order Cupressales; family Cupressaceae; genus Cupressus; species Cupressus sempervirens. Next base: position 719,210,491 of record CM053790.1, on the reverse strand, counting down.
GCAATGTTGGGTAGTTTGATTCTTGTTGTGAAGTTACTTGGTTGCAGGAGCAGTTTCAGTTGTGGTAGATAGGTGGACATAGAGGCCTCTAAAAATGTCCATAGGAGATGGTCAAAGTCCATAGTATATGGTCCATTGTGTGTCCCTAAGAGACTAGGGAGAGAGGCAAGAGAAGACTCCTAGGTGAGGGATAAAAGTTGGTGTTTGTAGCAGCATGGAGGAGTGAACTTCATATGGGAGATGCATCTTAGAGGCAGCCAACATAAACTCCATGGATAGGAGTCATAGTTGAAAGGATAAATAGGAATTAGTGGAGGTATCAATCTAGTGATGAAGACAAAGAGGCAAAAAAATTTTTTACAAATTCTCACTAGAGCATTTCCATGGGACATGGAAATTTTTCAAACTCGGGAGTATGGTGCAGGAGCACCTAAGAAGATAAGAATACTAGGCTAGAGTTAATAATATTATCAATTTTATTTTATTTTTGTCACTAATGATGTATTAAATTAATTTGATTCAATTTGAATAATAATGTAAGGTTGAAAGATAAAATTGTAAAAGTTGTCAAATATTTAAGTAAATATTGTCATTAAATGTGGCAATATGAAAAATGTCATTCAAGAGAGAAGGTGAAAGGTCATAGAAATATTTGGATGGTTTTAAAAAATTTAACATATTATAAATATTGTAGAAACCCTATATAAGTTATATGATTCAATATTAGGATGTTCTATATTAATTATCCTTTTGATTTAGATTAATTTTATTCTATTTTCAAGAAGTTATGCATATTTTAGTGAAAGTGGTTATTTACAGATTTTGGATTCCTTGATAGGAGTCATGTTGCAAAACTTGGTACTAACACATATGGAAGATTTATAATCTCTAATTAGATTCATTGGAAATATATATTATAAATACTTCTTTTTCCTTTGGTTTGGGTCATTTATATATAAAAAATTCAAAGTTATGAATCTTTTAGTAGAAACTAGTGTTTGAATAGTTCCAATAGAGTTGTAGGCACAAATGTGCATGCATATAATAATTTATGGATTGGAAGAAAAAATTAATTATATATTTTCAAAATAGACTTACTAGGATTATTGTTAAATTGGTTTGGGATAATTTGGGTTTGTATTATGAAAGATATTGGATTTGTTATGTAGGGTTATATGTGTTCTTTCTAGTTTATAAGTTATAGATATTTACAGCTTAGAAACCCTATATAAGTTATATACTTCAATATTAGGATGTTCTATCTTAATTATCCTTTTTATTTAGATTAATTCCATTCTATTTTCAATAATTTATGCATATTTTAGTGAAAGTGGTTATTTACAGATTTTGGATTCCTTGATAGGAGTCATGTTGCAAAACTTGGTACTAACACATATGGAAGATTTATAATCTCTAATTAGATTAATTAGAAATATATATTATCAATACTTCTTTTTCCTTTGGTTTGGGTCATTTATATAAAAATTTGTCAAAGTTATGGATCTTTTAGTAGAAACTAGTGATTGAATAACTCCAGTAGAGTTGTAGGCACAAATGTGAATTCATATAATAATTTATGGATTGGAAGAAAAAATTAATTATATATTTCAAAAATAGACTCACTAGGATTATAGTTAAATTGGTTTGGGATAATTTGGGTTTGTTTTATGAAAGATATTGGATTTGTTATATAGAGTTATATGTATGCTTTTTAGTCTATGATAGTAAACATGGGTATTGGTACAAAGACCATAGCATGTATAGGAATTATTTTATTGGGCTTATATTTGTTGGCATAAAGTTATTTTCCATTAGTGACAACACTCATCTTACAGTTATAACCGAGTAATATAGTTCTAACTGAGTCATATAGTTCACACCGAGTAATACAGTGTAGACCGAATGATGGCAACACAGTTCAAATCGAGCACTGGAGACACAGTTCAAACTGAGCACTGGAGACACAGTTCAAATTGAGCACTGAAGGCACAGTTCAACTGAGCATCAAGACACAGTTTTAACCGAGTAAAGTTGCACTTAGTATTAACTGAGTGAGGAAGCACTCAATAATGATCAAGTGAGGGAGCACTTAGTGATGACCGAGTGAAGATGCACATAGTATTAACCAAGTGAGGAAGCACTTAGTGATGACCGAGTGAGGAAGCACTAAGTGATAACCGAGCTCAAGAGGTTATCGAAGAAGTTAGTTTTTACCGAGTTACACTATATCTACCGAGTCACCAATGGTTACTGAGTTCCAGGCAACGTTGTATGACTAGTATGAATCAAGCCCCTACCTCTACCGAGTGCATGACGATGCCGAGTAACGTAGTGGATGTCGCATATTAGAAGGTCATCAAGTCTATCTAAAGAACCTGAGTTTATTTTACCATTTGGCTGACTCAGTTATATTTTGTTTACTTGTGTTTGGCTGACCTTGCATGAATAATTATTGGAATGGTATATATATGTAATGTATTATAGACATTCAAGGATATATAGATTTTAAAGAAGACATACAAGATATCTGGATGATAGTGCGAATTCATCAGCAGAAAAGAATACTCAGCAAGGTCTACCAGGAGCAGAAATGATTTCATCAATCATAGAAGGTGATCTACAATAAAGAACTCAGTCAAATTGTAAGTTGATCTGTTGGTTCATCCTAACAGGTGAATCATTTTTGTAAATCCTTTAACAGGGTAGACTTAACCGTCTTTATTCAAATCTCCTAACAGAGTGCATACTTATAAAGTATGTTTGTAAATCCTCTATGCTCCTAACAGGGCAGATCACTAGAAGTGATCACTATAAGCCTTAACTGGCCAACTTCATACTGTAGTAACAAAGCTTTGTGGGTATCATGCCCACCCCAGTTTTACTTTCTATTTTGGAAGGTTTCTGGGTCACCAAATCTTAGTGCATATATGGTTTTAATGTTTAACAGTTTTTATGTAGCAGGATAGATAAGTAAATGTTGTGTATGGTTGAATTAAAAAATATTTGTGGTTACTGATTCACCCCTCCCCTCTCAATAACCTATTATATCTTGAATATTTCCAACAATTAGTATCAGAGCTTTTTGGTTCTTGGGACAAATTTTTTTAGCTTGAGCAAAGATCTAAGTAATGGAGATATTCAGACTGGATAAAGTTATTGAAAATGAAAAGCTAGATCTAGAAATGGCCATGGTTCAACTCAAAGAAGCAAAGGAGCATCTTTCTCAATCCCTAAAAAGAAGAAAGGAGCTTGCAAGACAAATGAATGACCATCAATATGTTGAAGAAAAGATTGAAGATTTGTTACCATCAAGTAGTTCAGAAGAAGCTAACAAGGCAATCAAAGAACTTCTAGAAAAGAATGGATCTCTGCAAGAAGAGGTAAGAAAACTCAAAAGAGAACAAGAAGTCCAGTCCATCAGGTTATGTGAAGTTTTGGAATAGAAAAACAAAGCAAATGAAGACTTAGAGATAAGGAATAATCTATCCCTTTAGCATGAAGATCTTATAGGACAACTATCCAATGCAAATGAAGAAATCATGATTCTAAGATCTGAGAATGAAAGTTTGAGAAATGATTTAATCACTGAGAGACAAATCAATGTAAGTTTGCATAGTGATCTAAGAACTGAGATACAAATCAATGAAAGCTTGGAAAATGATCTAATCTCTAAAAGGCAAGTCAATGAAAGAATGATGAAATCCCAAGAAGATATGGATCAATTGAATTTGCAAAATGAGCAGAATTTTCATAGACAAAAAGGTAAAGCTGGTCTTGGATACAATGAAGAAGGTGAATCTTCAAAAAAAAAGTACCCAAAAGAATCAAAAACCTACTTGCAATCACTATGAAAAGTTAGGTCATACATCAAACAAATGGTTGAGCAATGGAAAAACAAAATTCAATGGTAAATGTTTCAATTGCAATCAGCATGGTCACAAAGCAAATGAGTGCAAAGACAAACCAAAATTTGAAGGCAACTGTCACAAATGCAATAAACATGGTCACAAGGCATTCCAATGCAGATCCAAATCATTCAATCCAACTAAACAACTTGTCAAAGCCATATTTGGATGGGACTACAACACCTGGTGCAGATGTCACTATTGTGGAGAATATGGACATACTCGCATAAATTGTGCAAGACATCACCTAAGGAAGAAGGACACTACTGTAAGGTGCTATACATGTACAGAACTTGGTCATATAGCTAGAAATTGTATGAATATAGAAAGAATTGAAGATGAAAAGAAAATCAAAGCAAACAACATCCAGAAGCAAATGAAGCAATAATGGATTCCTAAATCTACTGAACAAGATAAATCAAGAAATGGCAATGTCACTCAAGAAATGAGTGACTCCATCATTTCCAATTAATATTCATAAAAGAAAGTATGGAACTGCATCCTACAAGAATCATCCTAAGCAGTTCCAAAGGAAGAAAAATGATCAGATCAGTATGCAGATACACTTTGATCCCAAATCAGTTCAAGACTCAACCAAGTTCGATCGGGTGCAACAAACTTTACTCACCGAGTTGTATCTACTAAGTGAGGTTGGTTTATGACCTTACCGAGTTAAGTCGGTACATCAATATTTTTTTTTTGATCACCAAGTTGATAGTTTCTACTGAGCAAGTGGATGACAACTTGTCATTTCATCTACTGTCATACCAAGCATTTATGACAAATGTTTCGTCAAAAGGGGCAAAAATTTGATCTCATTCTTCACTATGAACTTTGAGCTAAGTTATCTTATGCGATTCCAGAGCAAGCTTAAAGAAATTTCAAGTGAATTTTTTTTAAGAGCGAAGAATTTGTTCAAAATTTCTCTTCACCTACCGAGCAGCAATGGCATCTAGAAGTAGTAGCTCCAAGGCAAAGAGAGGCTAAGAAATGTTGGTTAAAGGTGTGGAATGGAAGGCGTCGAACTTCAAATTGACACCAGCAATTGCAGAATCACTTGACCCTAATGGTGCTCAGTCTCAAATTCCTTCAAAGGTACTCCTTATAAATGACATTCGCTCTCATTTCAAATGTTCCATTCAAGAGCTTGGAAACCTAGAAATTGATAATGCCCTAGGTGAAATGAGCGTAGATGGGAATTTGAAACTTGAGCATAAGCATCTTGAAACAAAAGGGTTAACCCACATTTCACATTTGCCAAGAAATTTTCAAATTAAATGGGTTAGGTATGTACTCAGCCGGGTTCACAATGGGCAATTGTAGTTAGAGCAACCAATGCTTATCACAAAGAAAATGATCAACAAGATTACTGGCCTTCCCATATTGAGCAAAGCTAAGACTACCAAACCCTAGGTCGAGAAGAATTGCAAAGGCTAACCCAAGCAGAATGGGATGGTAGAGGACTTAAGCTCGGTACAATAACTGACACTGAATTAAGATTTGGTATTCACATCATTGCTCATAAAATTTACAGTTCCAGCCGTCCAAACAGTGTACCCTACGAAGCAGTAGATTTAGCATATAAGATAGTAAAGAAGAATGTTGAGTTTGATCTGTCTGAATTGCTTTTGTCTCAATTTAATAAAAATATAGAAAGCATAAGGACTTCAAAGAACAATTCCTGCAAATTTGGTTCACTTTTGATCTGTCTATTTTTATATGTTCAAAAGTCTTTTCCACCAAAAGGATCAATAGTATGGAGAAAGAATATTCCTGTTCTCTATCAAATAAATGAGTTTATTGCAGAGTTAGGAGAAAATTTTGACAGTGTTTTGGATAATTACTTTGAATATTTTAAGGAAAGAATGAACAATAGGTTCCGGATTCCACCAAAACTGGTTGAGGAATATAAAGAAGATGTATGCTTTATGGTAGATTGTGACAAAGTGTACATACAGACAGTTAGGCCCCAAGTTGCATGGGTGAAACCTCTACCTTATGAGGTTAATATTGATGAAACCAAAGACATCATAGAAGCACTGGTGAATGAACCAGTAGACCCAAAGCAACCAGTCTTTGGAACTTATGATGAAGCTAAAGCCAGAATTGAGCTTTCAATCAAAATCCCTCAGTTCATTAGCAAAGGAAAGAGGAAGATTGCAAAGCTAAAAATAGAACTTGGTCCTCTGATGATTATTGAAGGGAAAGGAGAAGATGATGAAGAAGAAGAGGAAATCAAGTCAGAAAAAGAAGAGGAGCCTCAACGGAAGAAAGGTAAGGTAAGTATCACCAAACCTAAAAAGCAAACTACTGCAGTCTTCTCCAGGAGAACAAGACAAGGGAAGAAGGAACCTGTATTTGTCAAGACTCCACTCACATTTGAGCCAAGGATGAAGCAACTAGAAGAAGTTAATAGCTTCACAAACTTCAAAGAATTGAAGTTTGAGACAAGAACAAAATAGGAGAAAATGCAGATTGAAGAATTGGTATTGAATAAAATGGGAAGATGGAAATACTGTCTTGAAGAGATTGCCTCTCAGATCCTCACAGAGCTATTGGAGAGGTTGCAACCAAGATGGGAAATTGCAACCAAAACTGCCAAAGATATCTTTGAGAAAACCCTGAAAAATCTCCTGCCGAGTCTCACTAATATAGAAGTGAAGAAATCACTTAATGATCATGAAGGTAATATGATGATTAGATTTCACACTTGTTTGATACTTATCAAAGACATTAAGCATGTTGTCAATGATGCAAAAAACATGTGGAAATATATCTATCATCTACATAAACCTAGTGAAGATATTGTTGAAATCAAGGACAATGATAGCAATGATGATGATATTGAAGATATTCCAGGGGATCTGCACTCACTAATGATAAATGTTGAGGAAGAATTCAAGGAAGATGAAATGGAGGAAGAAGACAAGGAAGATGAGGAAGAAGAAGTTGATCAAGCTAAGGAGGAAGATGATCCTGTAAAAATTGCAGCCAAAGTCATTACATCTCTTCCTCACTCTCCACCTAAAGTAGCTACATCAACTGTGGAGATAGCCTCTACTAGTGAGATTGTGTGCACAAAAACTTCATCAATTTCTCAATCTTCACCTATCTCCTCTTAGCTTTGGGCACCATCTATGCAAGTGTCTACCACTTCATCAACTGAGTTGTAGCCATCTTCATTGACTGAGGCATCATCAGCTACAGCAGTAAGTTCATCAGGCATATCAACTTCCACTATAGAGTGTTCAGTAAGTGTACCCACTAGTACTTCAATTTTGACAACTTCATCTGCTCCAATTTTTGCATCTGTTAGTCCTCCCATTCCAACCTGTACATCAATCTTGGGAGGAACATCAATTTTTGATACTGTTAGCACTTCTCTCAGTTTTCCTCTAGCTAGTCCTATTCCAATTTTGTCAGCCAATCTAGCCTCATCAACTATTGTTTCAGGCTCAAAGGGAAAAGGTGAAGACACTGCAGGAAAAGAAAAAAGATACATGATTTCCAGCAAGACAGTGGATGAGGAAATAGACTTGGATAAGGAGATTATCATTCCTAAGATAGATCTGGATAATGCATCAGTTGATGAAATGAGAATGGTCAGTCAGCTTTTAGATCAAAAGGCAAGAAAAAAACAACTGAGGCATGAGAGAGACCAAGAATATAGTATTATTGAAAGTGCTAAGAATATTCTAATAGAGGCTATAGGTGTTGAAGTAGATTCTACTCAACACATTTTGATTTAGTTAGAAGAGGCTATATATAAATTCAATGAAGATACCTCCGGCCAAGAAAAATTGATTGCAAAGGCAGAGAAGAAATTTGACAATAAGGTGCTTGAGCACATTGCTCAGCATATTGCATTAAAATAGGTAGAACTGTCTACAATTTTGAGTAATTTTGAACATTCTTTTAATAATGTAACTTCACTTTCTGGAAAACTTTGTGATGTTACCGAGTATACTAAGGAAATCAAAGAAAAGTTGAATAAAATTGATGAAGATATGAAGGTCAGTGCACGACCACAATTCAAGTTCATCCCATCATCTCAGAATAAGATTTTTGTCAGAAAAATAGGTAGAATTGTTGAGAGAGGAAGCAAGTATCAGGTGTACCCTGATTGACATCCAAAATCTGATCCTTCCTGTCATGGACACAATGTAGAAGCATATTGCCCATTCCAAAACATTGATTCATGACAAAAACTTCTCAATTGCAAATCATATGATTGAACTATCTGCAAAAATTCAAATAGCACTCTCCAACAGCAAACTTTTGCAAGAAATTAGGATAAGACATTGGCTCTTATTCTCAAGGTACATTCTGAGTTTATCTCTCATTTTGGACTCTCTGTGTAAATATATATTGTTTAATTTGGCATTATTTTCAAAAAGGGGGAGATAGCACACTTCCATGAGATAATTGTGAAAGAGATATGTGTAATAACTTGTAAATACTGTGCATATTGTATGGGGGAGATACATGTAAGAAAGATATGTGTAATAAGACTTGCAAAGATCAATTTTGAAAATTCAGAACTATATGTCTATTATTTTTTCACATAATTTTTTTTGTCACTAATGCCAAAGGGGGAGATTGTTGGCATAAATTTATTTGCCATTAGTGACAACACTCATCTTATAGTTCTAACTGAGTAATACAGTTCTAATCAAGTAATACAGTTCACACCGAGTAATACAGTGCAGACCGAATGATGGCAACACAGTTCAAACCGAGCATTGGAGACACAGTTCAAACCGAGCACTGAAGGCACAGTTCAACCGAGCATCAAGACATAGTTTTAACTGAGTAAAGTTGCACTTAGTATTAACTGAGTGAGGAAGCACTCAATAATGACCGAGTGAGGAAGCACTCAGTTATGATCGAGTGAAGATGCACATAGTATCAATCGAGTGAGGAAGCACTCAGTGATGACCGAGTGAGGAAGCACTCAGTGATAACCGAGCTCAGGAGGTTATCAAACAAGTTAGTTTTTACCGAGTGACACTATATCTACCAAGTCACCAATGGTTACCGAGTTCCAAGCAACGTTGTATGACTAGTATGAACCGAGCCCCTACCTCTACCGAGTGCATGACGATGCCGAGTAACGTAGTGGATGTCATGTATCAGAAGGTCATCAAGTCTGTCTGAAGAACCCAAGTTTATTTTACCATTTGGCCGACTCAGTTATATTTTGTTTACTTGCGTTTGGCTGACCTTGCATGAATAATTATTGGAATGGTATATATATGTAATGTATTATAGACATTCAAGGATATATAGATTTTAAAGAAGACATACAAGATATCTGGATGATAGTGCGAATTCATCAGAAGAAAAGAATACTCAGCAAGGTCTACCAGGAGCAGAAATGATTTCATCAATCATAGAAGGTGATCTACAATAAAGAACTCAGTCAAATTGTAAGTTGATCTGTTGGTTCATCCTAACAGGTGAATCATTTTTGTAAATCCTTTAACAGGGTAGACTTAACCGTCTTTATTAAAATCTCCTAACAGAGTGCATACTTATAAATTATGTTTGTAAATCCTCTAACAAGGTGGATCTAGCAATCCTCTATGCTCCTAACAGGGAAGATCACCAGAAGTGATCATTGTAAGCCTTAACCAGCCAACTTCATACTGCAGTAACGAAGCTTTGTGGGTATCATCCCCACCCCAATTTTACTTTCTATTTTGGAAGGTTTCTGGGTCACCAAATCTCAGTGCATATATGGTTTTAATGTTTAACAATTTTTATGCAGCAGGATAGATAAGTAAATGTTGTGGTTGAATTAAAAAATATTTGTGGTTACTGATTCACCCCTCCCCTCTCAGTAACCTATTATATCTTGAATATTTCCAACAAGATTTGGATATGTGTTAAAAGGATTAAATTTTATCAACTCCTCCAAAGGATATTTAAGGAAGATGTCAAGAAAAAAAGTTATGAATAAAATAATATGCTATAGAAATCAGACTGTGTGAATGGAGATATATTGACAAACCTATTTGAGATGCCTCTAAATCATAAATATGTTGAATGGATGTTGAAGGGATTAGAATGGATACTATTTATTATTGAGTTATATAATGATACCTGCATCAAAGGCCAAGCCCTATTGACATTAACACAAGGTCAAGGAGAGGATCTAGAAGATGATATAGAAGGTGTTGAGAGAGAAGAAGTCAAGGAACCACCAAAAGACACTAATGCCTTGAAGAGGAAAGCCAAGGAAAAAATAGTGGAGAGACTAAAGAAGCCTATGAAGAAGCCACAATAAAAGCTTTTTGTACCTACTACTAGGTCTAGCACAAGAGCAGCCACTGTTCAAGCAAGTGAAGTTGCAAAGCCTAGAGGTAAGAGGACTCTTGACATAGTAGAGCCAAGTGGGCCTGATAAGAAAACATACAAGAGATTGAAAAAAAAGTTTGTGCTGAAACCATATTCAAATAAGGAGAGGACAAGGTCAAATGACTTGAGCCAATTCAAAGTGGTAAACCACAATCCATCCTCTAATTTGGACAATTTGTGTGGAAATATTATTACAAATGCAAATTTGTCTAGGTTCACACATGTAAATTATGATAAGCTAGGGAGTGAGGAAAAGAATAAGATTGAAGAGGCCATTTATGACATGATAGAAACTTTCAAATCTATTCCACTAGAGTTTTCCAACTCATTTCCTAAGAGTCTATATGCCTAAGTTAAGAAAAAGTGGCAATTTAGTTTGACCATAGAAAGACAAATAAGAGAGGCACAACTAGCCTGATTTATGCCTACTTCAGATACGAAGATGATGGATAAAGCCATGAATAAGTACAAGGAAATATTTTTTCCTAAATATAGAGTTTTCAAGATTTTGAGGAACAATGTAGAAGAAGTACTAACACAAAGCACATTGCTGTGAAAGACTATCTATGGGATACCTACCACCATAGTTGAAAGGAAGGTAGATAAAGGAACAAAAGAACTTGAGGAAGGTGATGTAAATAAATATGTTCAAGACATTGAAGTTCTAGTCAAGCATGGTAGTGTGGGTGGGAGTGAGGAGACAATATCAAAAGAGATCATAGCTAAGAATGAGTAGCAAGATGTAGTAGATGTAAAAGTGTCAAGTGTTAGCCCTCCACATAGGGACCTAGTGAGTCCATAGGACATAGTAAAAATCAAGGATGTTCTTGACACATCAGCTTAGAAAATCAATCCTTTTATTAAGGAAGATCTCCAAAAGATATTAGTTCACTCCACCTCAGTAGCAAAATTTTGCACCAATCATGTATTGGTGAGAATAGATGAGATTAAGAAGGAAGAACTTGCATTTGAAAGGAAAAAACTAAAATAAACATCAAATGCCCCACCACCCAATCCACAAAAGAAAAGAAGAAGCCAAAATTGGATCTCCAAATAGATCAGAGTGCACACCCTGAATAGATAACAGTTATAGAAGAGTCATAATCTGTAATTCCCACTATTACATTTTAGATTAAAGAGGTTGAGGCACAACAAATAGATACATATATGCCTAGTCTACATAGTTTAGGTATGCCAACAATATTGACAATAAAAGCATATGGAACAAAATTTCATACAGGTTAGGAAGACAGTCTTGTACCTTATACTCAAGCACCATAGGAAGAAACTACAATTGTAATGACTAAAGAGTTCAAGGTGAATATTGCACTAGAGGAACAACTTTCTATATATACCTTGGTGACCCTACCAACTTCTGTCACTTCTCCCAGTAGTTAGGCTCTTCAATGGTCAATCACATGTGTGAGACCATTGCAAATATCAAGGTCAAGTGCTAGTACATCCAAAAGCCTAGATGACACATATTTTGGGGATGTCAATTTGGATGAGGTAATTGATTTGCCCAAGTTTGATCTAGCAACAATTACTATTGAGTAGATGAGCTTTCTATAGGAGGCACTAGAAAGGAAGAAAATGCAAGACATGATGAGGAGGGAGTACAAGAAAACACAATTTTTTCATGAGATTAAAGACATATTTTATGATGCTTTCAATCTCTTGGAAATGAATGAAGATAAGCCCATCATTGAGCAGCTTGTCACCATTGTTGAAAAAATAAAGGATGAAGACCTAGATACCAATGTTAAACTTTTAGAATGGTCTAAAAGGAAATTTCATTAAATGGTATTTGAAAATATATCTAGTGCTATTGCACTACAAAAGGTTGGTCTAGTAACTGAAATGGAGAGTGTGAAGAAAGTGTTAGAGAATATTTTCTTTCTCTACACCAATCTATGTGATGTAAATCTATTCACATAGGAAGTTCAAAGGCATGTTGACCAATTACAAGGAGATTTAAAAACTACAAGTACTACTCTTAAGTTATCTCTTGTTCAAATCCAAACTCATTTTCAAAGATTGTTATTCACACAAGGTAGGCTTGTCGAGCTACAAGCACATGATGCTACTATTATAGCTACCTTGATAAGTATCCAATCCATGTTGACCCCACACATGAAAGTGTTGTACAAGGAACTAGCCTATGCTGAGATATTGATGAAGAAAGATAACCAAGTTTCTACTCATGATGGCTTAGTTGACCTTGCTACCTAGCTAGACATTTAGTATTAATCTCTAGAGGTAGCATGCAACAATTGGGATCCAGCCCTGAAGATTATAATGGAGATCCATAAATAATTTTTAGATAAACACACTATCAATGTACCATCAATGACATAAGTGTAAAAAAAGGGGGATTATGGAGTTTTTGTTGATAAAGGAAGTAAGGGGAAGTAATCATGCAAAAATAGGGTACACAAAATCTACTCAGTAGGATTATCAGACTCAAATATAGAAAGGAAATATTTACTCAGGGAGAATAATGGAGAAATGGAGAAATAAGATATGCCACTTAGCCATCCATTTTTGAAAATTTTTGAAGTTTTTGAAATTTTGTATGAAAACTAAGTCATAGATATATATTGTCTGACTTATGATCCTAATAGGGATTGTATATGCATGACAATGTATTTTTGTCACTCATGTCAAAGGGGGAGATTGTTAATTTCATATTGGTTTTGATAAGGTAGTGACAAAACACTTAGTCATTTCCTATTAGTATTACAGTGTACCTGAGTGATCAGAGTGAGCTAAGAAGTCAATGTGAGCCAAGTGATCAAAGCATGTCGAGCATCAGTTGCTAGACAATACACGACAAGTAATATACCTAGTATGTTCTAAGTCACTCATGAGCTGAGTAGACTATACATGCTTGGTGACTTAGGAGCCAAGTAAATAGAGTGTACCAAGTCATTCAAGAACCAAGTTACAACATTGTGAATATAGGATGGCTGAGAATTAGAGCCTTCAAATGTTGATTGAACAATTTTGTACATAGTTTTTTGTAATGGCACAAAATTCTATGTAAATTGTTTCAGGGCTGACTTAACAATTATTTTACAATTTTAGAAGATATGTATGGAGGTATATTATGAATTCCTATGAAACACATTCAACTAATCAAATTTAGGAATTTTCTTAGCAACAATGTGGATCAACCACAATCGTTGATTACTACCTAACCCTAGCCCACTTATGTTTACTTAAGGAGGCAAACCCTAAGGAGTTTGTAGAGTGAGTGAATGCACCAAAGGAGATGAATTCTAAGTGTAAAAGGGGTATTCATGGTGGCTATGGAGGTTGTTATAATTTTATGATTTACAAAATCAATTAAAGAAAATAAAGGAAATAAGAGAGAGGAAAGAGGAGACATATCTGATCAAAAGGATCAAGGACTCATCTAGAAAGAGAAGATTTGACATCTAGCAACAGAGTGCTAACTGAAGGATCATGGTTTTGAATCATTTTGATAGGTGATACAAAGTAAATATTCTAATAGAGTAGTTGTAACAAACTTGTGTAAATCTCTTAATTGAGTTCTTTCTTTATTGTAAGTTTAAGTCCTCTAACAAGGCACACTTTTAGCAAGGTGTTGAAATCATTTAACAGGATGAGACCTAACACTCTTTGTAAGTCTTTAACAAGGAAGAACCCTCACAAGTTAGATCATAGTTTATGATCAAGCTTCTTGTAACCTTAATTGGCTACACTTTATAGCTATAGTAGTGAAGATTTGTGGGTGTCATCCCCACCCTAGTTTTACCTTCTCACTGGATGGTATTTGGGTAACAAATTTATTTTGTTATGTGTTGATTTTTTTATGATATGGATGAACATGTGTAGTTAGATATTTCATTTTAAATGCTAATTAATGAGATGGATGTGTGGTGAATATTTTATGGTTAATTTTTTGAAGTGTTGATTCACCCCCTCCCCTCTCAAAGTTTACTTTCCTATTATTATTTCCAAAAGAGTGTACAAACATAAAGGATTCTTTCACAAGATTTGTCTACACTGATCTCAATGTAATAGAATTGGAATCATATGACTTATGTGCACTAATCATCATATCAAAAGTAATCAAGGATACATGGGACAAAGAATTTACCAATTTGAAGATGAATTTTGGAGAGTGCACGACGCTCATTAACAATCAACAATTTTGATGGAGAAAAGTGTTGGAAATGGAAAAGATGTTCCGTGTAAGGTAAAAATATTATAGCTGGACCTTGGGTTATTAATGAGTTAGGACTTAGGGTAAGATAAAACATGACAAAATTTAAAAGGCAAGTATGAAAAACCTTATAAAAGGAAAGTTTCAAAAGAAATTTAACATTTTTCTAAAAATTCTCATGCATTCTTTAAAATGTGAATAATGTAAACCTAGTTTTACAAACCTAAGGCACAACCAACATTAGGGTAGCACAAATTGGGGATTCTTTCTAGGGAAAAAATCAATTTAAAAATACACAATCCCTAATTGAAACATGATAATAGGATTTTTCATTATAATTTTGCAGAATTTAAAATGTGAAAAACCAAGCCAATAGAGTATAGGTTGTAGATAAAGTTATCAAAGCATAGCCATAGTAAGTGGGTTGAGATCAAAGTTAAAAATAGAGGACAGATAATAGTATACAATTATATGAAAAAATTTAAAGGATTTGATATAGAAAGATAATGCAAGCTATAGATAATTGTGATTATGTTATTGTCTTACCATTGTGACATTCCAAATCCCTTAATTGGTGGGCCTAATCAGTCTATTCTAAATCCTTCAACAAGGTAGAATTCTTAAATTACAGTGTTGAAATCCTTTAGCAAGGTTACTCCTAATAGTGTATAGTCTCCAAAAAAGTCTATAGGAAAATCCTTTAAAAGGGTAGACCTAACAATGTTTTGTAACCCTTAACTAAGAAAGATCCTAATAGAGCATATTTCAAAAGACTACAAATATTTGTGAGCACTAATCTTACATCGTCATTTTCACCCAAATAAAGTTTATACTAGATAACTATTAGTGTCATTGTTGTTTGGTTTATTTTACTATTATGAATGAATATTTAATGAACTTAACTAATAATAGTGTTATAGGAAGAACTGAATCTTATCAGTAGTTGTATTTAAAGATGTTTAAAAAAATGGGTGATTATGGATTCACCCCACCCCCTCTCTCAGTAATCAATCCTATACCTACAATTGGTATCAAATATTAGGACCTTAATTTGGAAGCTTAACTACTTAGGAAAAAGATCTCAAGATGTATAGGAAGGAGCATCTATCAAGACTCAGAGATAATGTAGAAGACTATATTACCATAGAATATGTAGAGCCATCGAGTACTCTTGATGCTGCACAAAAAAAGGTAAAAATATTACACATAATAATAATAATATAAATGGCTAATGCTTTGAAGAACTCTGAGTATGTTGATATTCAGGATCTTCCAACTGTCAAGAAAATGTGGGACAAGTTACTAAAAGTACATAGTAAAGATGAGAATGTTCTAGAAGAAAATGTTGAAGGAATGAAAGGAAAACTACATGCCATGAGAATGGATGAAAATGAGACCATTTCTTAGTATGGAAAAAAATCTAGGAGATCACTGTTGTGATCAAAGGAGTTGGAGGAGCAATCAATTAAAGTAGACTTGTAAGAGAAATGATGAGAAAATGAAATAAAAAGTATGCAATTAGAGTTTCTTCTATATAAGAGCCAAGAAAAATGTATAAGGACCATATTACATTTGATTCTCTTATTGGTAGGGTATTAGAGCTTGAATTAAGTAATTATGATAATAGTTAGTCAAATAGTGAAGTGGCATTTGAAGCTTCAGTAAGTGAAGGATGAAACTGAAGAAGAATATTTTTTAATGATGATGATATTAGACTAATTGATAATGTTGTTAATGTATGTGAAAGAGTCATATTAGTAGTTATGTTATCATTGATTTCAAGCCATAATTAGTTAGACATTATGCTAATTTAGTAGAGTGCCATTTTATTTGATTGATGAAGAGGATTTGAGAAAGTATGATAAATTAAATGGTTGTTAATGTATGGTATTCAATAGGAACTTAAATAATTTAGAATCTAACAATATAATATTGGATTGATTATTTTACATGATTTGGTTAAGTGTATGATATGAAAGTCAAGTTATACTGGCTAAACATAGAAAATGAAGTAACATAGTATTAGTTGAGCTACTATAGTTGTCACTAAGCATCTAGAAAAGAAGTGTTGAGTTTAGTGTACATTGAGAAATTTCATTATTAACTAAGTCAAGTATTAACTAAGTCAAGTATTAACTGAGCAAGTTGTAGTGTTCACCAAGCATGAACATGAAGAACAAGTTAACAAAATATTTAATCAGAGGCTTACATTTGATGAAAATTAAGAATGTTTGAGAAGTTTAAAGGATAAGGAAAAAGTTAGTTATGAAATCAATGGTTATAGTAATTAAAATAAGATCTAATTAAGGAGATTTAATAATTTTAATTGAGGTACAAAGTTCAAGGAAGAGCTATATTTCTTGAGTGTATGAATTTATTGAATTTGAAACTAATGAAGATCTAGAATGAGCACAATGTTGTTGAGTGATATTGATTGATACTAATGTAGACGTTGATGATTGTTATCAAAGAAGAAGAAAGTCATAAGGTGAATTGAGTAGAATTGTATTATGAAGATCAACCTGATTAAGTACCAAGTTAAATTGTAAGTGTGTAAGTGAGCCAGAATATGATCAAAAGGAAGAGATAGAGAAGAGTAGATATTTGAACACGAAGGTGGTGCTAAAACCTAAGAGATCATTTCATTATTACTTTCTAATCATTGTAGTAGAAAAATGTATTAAACAAGTGGACCTAAAAAGTCTTTTAAATCCTATATGGTAGTATTGTTTTGAATGTTTTGTAAGTCCTTTAGAGTATGCCACTCTTTATAAATTCCAAAGAGTGATAAGGTCTAGATGATCCTTGGTGAAAACCCTCTAACAACATCACAATAAAAATATGCATGTAACCTTTAACAAGGTTGTTTCCTAGTAGAACTCACTTCAAAAGAGTGAAAGTATTCTAGTTGTTGCTTCCTAGGTGATTTTTCCCTTTACAATATTTCTACATTAAATACTTGTGTCCAATGTGTGAATGATTATTGTGTCTAAAGTTTATTTCATGTTAACTATTTATTGTTGCAACTAGATCTAAGCTAGATGATTACTCTGATACTCAATATATTAAGGAATAGTAAGGTATATTAAGTTGTCAGTTTGATGTGATGATGAAATCAATTTGAATTATGATATTTGATGTGGTTACCAAGTTATTAATCTAAAAAATTAAGAAGTTTAAGTTGGTACTAAAGAGTTTTTAAGAATTGTAGGATAACTAGTTATAACTAATTCACCCCCCACACCCCCCCACCCCTTGTTAGAATATATAGTCCACCAATATAAATAAGAAGGGGGGGGGGGGGGGGGGGGGGGGGTGTATCATAATTATCAATCTTATTAAACATTAACCAGATGAGTAATATAGTTAGAAACCACAACAAGATACTCATGCACAATAACATCAAATATGTTAACTAGGGAAACCCTTGATCAGAGGGAAAACCCCAGAGGGGATGATACCCACAAGATGATGTACTAATATAAATATTCCTTATTAGAGGATGGACCATGTTAGGAGTCTATAACAACATTTACTACATATCAATCCCTATTAGGAGACTTTGAATCCTTGTTAGGATATTCCAACCCTATTAGGAGTTGTGGAAGATAGATGGACCCACTGTCTAAATAGCTTCAAGGGAAAGATCAATGAACCCACTATCCAAATGAAATCTATATTATTCCTTGTAAAATAATAGAAATGAAAAGTACTACTCCTTCCTCTTTCTACCCTATCAACCAAAATTTTGCTCCTTATGATCTTGTAACCAGATCACAAATCTCACATCTAATAATCTCTTGGATTGCTTACTTGCATTTGGTAAATACTCTGCTCTTTTTCACACCTCGCACTCAATACAATGATCAAAATACATTTACAAATAATGAAAATATCTTTCCTTTATACCATATCTTCAAAATAATCCCTTGAGTCAATCTTGAAGCTTTCCCAAATAATTATAATAAGATAATTAATTAATTTATAATTATAATAGCACTATTGGTTTATAGTCTATAGAACTTCTCACACATGCACCACTAGGGCTTGAACATCTACTAGTGTCATCATCAAACTGTAATCAGTCACTAGCCCACTACACATTAATAGATTATATCATTGTCAAAGGATATTATGCAAACATTAGAAACCACTTCTCAACTACTCTATTTCTATACTACTATCTATAAATTATGTACAACTTTTGTATGTCTTAAAATTATGTGTTGCACATTGAATATCCACATTAGAACATTGTATTGAACATGTCCAAGAATGTGCATCACTAGACAATCAAAACCTTGACTATATAGCCAAGATCTCAATCTACTACTCTGTCATTCTTCATAGACTTAGTACTATGTTGACATCAATGAAAAATATAGTGATGAATGAAACATGTTAGTACTCTCCAATTCTTACGATACTCGGTTAGAATATATAGTCTACCAATATGTAGTTTAGCTTCCAAATGTGTCGTATGACATTACTTCGTGATTATAACCTTTTAGTTTGATCTTGTATCTGATTTTCTATGATAGGTTTTTCGTATTTTGTTTAATGAGTCTTTGATGACTTTTATATTAATTAATTCAAATTAAATTATTAAATTAATGATTTAATTTAATGGAAAATTATTATGGTATTTCAAATATTTAACTAATTGAGAGATTAATTAAATAAAAAGATTTAATTTTGAAGATAAAAATTATAAGAATAATTTTAGAACATGATAATATTTATTTAATTAATAATAATATATTTAGAGTTCATATTTAAATAAATTCTAAATACTATTATTATTTAAGTTAATAATTATTTTATCAATTAACATTAAAAAATAAATTAAAAAGTGAAAAATATATGAATTTGTTAAAAGTTTCAAAATTGCATAATGTGTGCATGAGATTAAATTTTAATAAATTAATCGAAAAGAGAAGTCAAGTAAAAATTAAATAAAGGTATTTCATGATTCAATAAACATGCATAGAAAAGATAAAGAAAAAAATAATAAGAGTTAAAGTCTGGTGAGCAAGGAGTCATCTCGAGTGAACACACAATTAGTGCCCTGATTTTAGGAGAGAACTCTTTATCACCAATTGAGGGTTCATTTTTGAAGGACCACAAATTTTGGAAAGGAAAAAGAATTTTAAAGAGAGAAGGTTTGGAGAGGGGAAATTTCTCTCACAATCATCTTGGGCATAGTGATTAGCATCAGAGCCCAAGTAAACGCTTGTGATTATTCACTTAGTTTACTACACTCTATCTTTTCCTATCTTCATCATGATTGTCAAATGGTTATCTGAATAATTCTTGTGGTCAATGTTTCATATTATGAATTTCTAGTATGTTTGTTAAATCTTCTGTACATGGAAGGGTTTAAATGATCAATATAATCCTTTTTTCAATAGATTTAAAAATTGAAAATTGAATGGGGAAGGGTTTCATATTAAATTTGAAAATTCAAATGAAAATTCGACCGGTTGGTCATATTTCCTCTATTAGATTAAGGCTGGAACTCTTTATAAAAAATATATATTTTAAATCATTTTACAAGGGGAGGGTTATTGTCTTTTATAATTTAAATATTATAAATTTTGCAAAAAAAAATTTTTTTTAATTGAATGAGGAAGGGGTGGGGAGAAACCACATACCCCACCCCTCCCCCCCCCCTTCCATTTACTGGCAGTCACTACTACCACAAGTACTACGACAACAGTGTTGTTGTAGGCCTACGTCAATAGGTGGCCGCCCTTTTTTAAAAGGGATAGCAGCTATTTAAAAATAGTGCCTGCTTTATTAATTTGCAAGGTTTTATTTTTATTTTAAAAAATTATATGTTATTTAATAAATAAAATTTTATTAACTATTTTTTTAATTTTATTTTTAATAATTGATTAAAATATAGTTATTTTATGTATTTAATTATTAATCAATTTAACATAATATAATATAATTCAATTAAGTATAATTAAATAAATTTATTTTAGTAATGGAATTTAGCTAATAAGGTTGTGGATTTACTTAATCTTTTATTTTGATTTTAATGAAATTTCCAATTATTTTATTTAAAATCAATGAGAATTATTTTATTTAAAATCAATGAGAATTATTTTAATAATTTATATAAATAAATTATTATCCTTAGAAAATTTTAGGTAATTGAATTAAAATATAATGGGGTAATTCTATATTTTAATTGAATAAATGAATGGGTTGACTTGTCGGGTAAACTAGGAATCTTTTACTTGAAATGTACTTGAAACAAAAACTAAAACCTTACATTTAACTCAACTATATATATTTTTCAAAATCAACTCAAACTATGAACCTACACTTTGTATCTATTTGTTGTCTATGTTTTGGGTTTGGGTTGACTAGAGTGTTGACCAATTCTATGATGTCTACCAGAGGCTTGGGAGTTCTATGAGTGTGGTATTATGTTGACTTGATCTTGATTATTTTAACTCAACCATGGTAATGTGTTGCTATGCTCTATGATGAGTGTGATTCTATTGTTGGTTATTGTTTTCATTGTCATTGTGGGATAGCGAGATGAATGCTATGATATATTTGACTTAACCATTTTGAGTCCTCTATTAGTATTATTGGGATACTCTCCAATTACTCCTAGAGAACTATGGGTATTCTGATTTATCTTTTAATTCTTTAAAGTCACTTGTATAGGGTTAAGATGATTTTACTATGATTCTTTTATTTGTGATTTCATGAACTTAGGGTAGGTTATCTATATGTAATGTTGGGAAGTGGCTTGCAAGGGGGACCACGGCCCTAAGTGGCTACCACGGTAACCCATTGTAAGTTGTTTAATAAGTGAAAACACTACACTAAATGAGAGTAAAATAAAAATAATAAGAGTCTTTTTATGTTCTCACCCATGCCTTGAGTGCAAGTACAGACTAGGATGGGAGTAGAGAGAATGCTTGGTTACGGCCTTGCATCGTTAGTATGCCTTGTCAGTATGAGGATACTAGTGCTACATAGGGTCACTAGGGGGCTGAGGTCTTGAGAGACTACCAAAGTAACCCTAGCATTGATTCATGTGATGACACTTGTCCACTTACATAGTAGGTTTCCTACGTGCTTTTGTGTGCCTCTGGGTTTAGATGTCAATTTATCTTGGAGCCTATGAGTTAGATTACATTTTGGACTTCCTAGACTTAGAGAGTACTTTTGATATTTGGATTGTTATCCTATTTGAGATTTGAGACTACCTCCTTAGCGTAGTGGGAGTGGGCCTTTTTTGGATTACCATGCGGTCAGATGGTAGTGCTTTTTACTCTTACCATTGAGATCTGTTTGTTGCTACAGTGGCTGGAGTTTTCTTGTCTACATTTCCTTTCATTCTATCTTTGTATCATTATTATGGATGATTATATCTTATAATAGATGTTTATACCTTTGATTATGGATGGTTTCATTTATGGTATTGTACTTTGTATCATGGATCCGAGGAGGATGATGCAATTCTATTTTTATAAATGTATTTTTTTTAGCCTTTCATACCCTATGACATGTACAGTGGATGATTGAGCATTCCAAATTTTATTTTCCAAGTGGCATTTAGAACAAATGTATTTATTTAAATGCACATTGGATTTGTAATTATTCTTTCATATTGATGTGGTATTTGCTAGACTTAGTATTAATTAAATTTACATGTGATTCAACGTCTTGGGATCCTTAAGGAATGTAACCTGTTATGTATGCTTATAGATGATTTTATGTTATTGCTTCCACTACTTTATGTTTGATGTGTATGTTATTCTTTATTGTTAAAAAAAAAATGTTTGGCAAACTTAGTAAAACTTTAGGTTAATTCTTTTGGATCCCTTGGTAGGGTGTTACATCTAGTATCAAAGCCTGAGATTCTACATTGGGAGCTTTAGGTGTATTGGAATGCCACTAGTTGTTAATTGGTTAAACTAAAATGAAAATTTAAACGCTTATATACATCTATATCAAACTAAAACATGAACTAGTTGTACTAAAAATAGAACTTAAAATTTAGTTGTATATTTTCAAAACTTGAACACTTAAACTTCAAACTAAAATTATACATAAACCTAAAAATAGGTAAAACTAAAAATTGAACTTATACTGTCTTCAAAACATGTGTTTTCTATCTGTTCTTTGCAGTAGTATGTTTTATGGTTGTTAAAATATCCTATGTCTTGGATATTATTGTAGGATGGTATCTAGGACAAGATCTTTTGTTAGAAGCCATAGCCTTGGCTGTGGTAGGGGTCATGGATGAGCCAAAGCTATTAGTGTACATGAGTCTATCCATCAAGGCCCCATTTAAGAAGAGAATAGGGAAGATTATGTTTGTGAGCATTGAGAAGAGAATCATAGAGAGTAGTAGCCTAACTCTAAGGAGGTTGACCTTAAGAAAATTATGAAAACCATCATTGATCACCTACCTTCTATTTAGGATTAGGATAGAGCACAACATGGAGGATATGAGCATAGGCCCAAGTCTAGGAGCTCTTAGATGGATTGACAAAGATCCATAATAGCTACTTAGAAGAACCTTCAAAGGTCCAAGGTCAAGCCCTTTAATAGGCATGGTTTAGGTTATGTAGCCTAGCAGTGGCTTATTGCTCTTGACATTTTTTTTTCTATTCAGGAATTTGACAGTAATGTCAAAGAAAGGTTTGTTATTACCAACCTAGAACTCTTTGGAGCCACTTGGTGGACTATCAAAGAGAAGAAGTAGGGCATAGACATGAACAATGTCACATGGGAGATATTCTTGGAAAAAACTACCAGAGGAATGGAAGCAACATAGAGCATATGAGTTCCATAACCTAAGACAATTCACTATGATAGTAGTAGAATATGAGCACAAGTTCTATGAGCTCATGCCCTTTTTAGGAATTAGTGATAACTTGGCACAATTGGCACAAAATTTCATCAAAGGCTTGAAAAACCATCTAGTTGGGGGTGTAAATGTGTTTAACCCTAAAACCCTCAAAGATGCAATACATCAAGCTATCCTTGTAGAGAAAAGCGTTAAACTAGGACATGGGGGTTTTGTGGGAGCACCCATAGCATCAGGACCTAAGGGCAACCACAACTCAGGTGGGAATAGGAAACCTCCTTTTCCTAAGAGGAATCAGAACCACCAACAGCCTTAGTAGTAACAGCAATAGAAGGGATCATACCCTCAAGCACAAAATGGTGGTGGTGGTTCTAACTCTAAGAACAATCACAATGCATAGCACAATAGGCAAAACTAGTACACTCAACCTACACAAAGAAACTAATCTTTTTCTAGTAGGGGTAGCCACCAATAGTTGATTGCACCTCCTATAGGAAGGGGATCTTGCAAAGGCATAGGATGTTATTCTTGTGGGTGGATTGGACAAATTGCATCCCAATGTCCACAATGTGCATCTCAGTATTTGGGTTCTAGGCCAACAACATTTGAGCCCATAGTCGAAGATGTAGGTAGATCTCACAAAGTATTTGTAGCAGTAGATCACTATTAGGTAGACCATTAGAAGATCATGATTGAGACTATGAGAGCTATCCAAGGTACACCTCTCTCTATATTTTTTGATTCAAGTTCCATAGACTCTTTTATTTTTCCATCATTAGTTGCAAAATGTAAGCTGGAATTGCTTAAGCAAGATCTGGGTTGGCAAGTGGAACTAGCCTAAGGCACTAATGTTTCCATGGATTTTGTAGTTATAAGTTTCAAATAAGAATAGGAGGGTTTTTTATGTCCATTGATCTATTGGTTATTCCTCTTGGCTCCTACGATGTGATCTTAGGTATGGATTGGCTTGGTTCTCATAGAGCTAGTATAGACTATATGAAGAAGACCATCATGTTTCAGGATGACCAAGGGAAGGATGTGAATATTGTGGAGATATCGACACCTATATCTCTACAGATTAAATCCACTATGAAGTTGAAGTAGAGCTTCCATAAGGGATGTCAGATATTTACTTTTACAGAAAATGAGCTGGAAGAAGAAGACCGTATAGGAAAGACTTTAGACCTCCCTATTCTACAGGAATATGCGGATTTCTTTTTGAGTGAGATTCTAGGCATGCCCCCAAAGAGAGATATTGATTTTAGCATTGATCTAACTCTAGGATCAAAGCCTATTTCTAGAGCTCCTTATCATATGACCACTTACGAATTGAGTAAGTTCCACCTTCAGCTAGAGGACCTTTTCACTAAGAGTAGTATAAGACTCAGTGCATCACCTTGGGGAGCTCTAGTGCTCTTTTTGAAGAAGAAAGATGGTTCATTGCACCTTTGTATTGATTATAGATAGCTAAACAAGGTGACAAGAAAGAATAGGTATCCTTTACCAATGATCAATGATTTATTTGATCAGATTAAGGGAGCTACAACATTCTCCAAGATTGATCTTAAGTCAAGATACCATCAATTCTACATCAAGGATGTTCATATTCATAAGACCACCTTTTGAACTAGCTATGGACACTATGATTTCATAGTAGTTCCTTTTGGGTTGATGAATGTTCCATCAATTTTCATTTGTCTGGTGAATGGAGTGTTCCATTCTAATCTTGATAGATTTATACTCATGTTCCTTGATGATATATTGATATATTCTAGGTCCCAGAAGGAGCATGAGGAACATCTATGTTTAGTTTTGGAGTGCTTGAGAGACAATCAACTTTACACTGACTAGGCAAAGTGTAATTTCTTTTAATCAAAGATACAGTACTTAGGGCACATCATATCAAGTGAGAGTATCTTTGAACATCCCACAAAGATTTAGGCAATGGTAGATTGGCCCACACCCACTACCATGTTATAAATTCATAGCTTCATGGGTCTAGTGGGTTATTAT
Source organism: Cupressus sempervirens (assembly GCA_028749045.1). Classification (NCBI taxonomy): domain Eukaryota; kingdom Viridiplantae; phylum Streptophyta; class Pinopsida; order Cupressales; family Cupressaceae; genus Cupressus; species Cupressus sempervirens. The sequence continues at coordinate 719,185,176 of CM053790.1, read as the reverse complement.
TATAGATTCATTCAAAACTTCTCCAGAATCGCACATCCTATCACTTCCCTTCAAAGGAAAGGAAAGAAGTTTTTATGGACAAAGAAATGCAAGGAAGCATTTCAGAAGCTCAAGGAGCTTTTCACTAGTGCATTGATATTATCAGTACTTGATCCAGCAAGTAATTTCATGGTGTGTATAGATGCTTCCCTTCAGGGGATTGGAGTGATATTGATGTAGGATGGATAGATGATTGCCTATGAATCACACAAACTCAAAGATCATGAACTGAATTATCCTATACATGATCTTGAGCTAGCACCGGTGGTTCATGCCTTAGTGAGATGGAGACATTTCTTGCTAGGACATAGACTAGAACTTCATAGTGATCATTGTAGTCTCCAATACATATTCATGCATCCTAATCTAAATGTTAGGCAAAGGCAATGGATGGAGTTCCTATGCAAGTATGACTTTGAGGTGAAGTATATTCAGGGGAAGGAGAATGTGGTAGCTAATGCTATGAGTCATAGAAGACATGAGACATTATCTATGACTCTTAGTGTGGATTTGAGGATCCAGATACTTCAAGAACTCCCTACCAATACATGGTATTAGAGGTGTGCAAAGAGATAGATTCAGCGAGACCGTTGGAGGGTAAGTTTTTAGACTATGTTCTAGAGTCAGTTGGCCTTTTGACACATTCAAGAAGGATCTATGTGCCACTACTAGATGAGCTTCATAGATTGATCCTGTCAAAGGCCCATCATACACCTTACTTAGTACATCCAAGTGTCAAGGAGATGCATGCAGACTTGTGAGATTTATTCTATTGGATAGGGATGAATCATAAAATTGCTGATTTTGTGGCTAGGTGTCTCCAGTGTCAGAGAGCTAAAGTAGAGCACCAGCATCTGATAGGGCTTTGACATCCAAATCTCATCCCTTCATGGAAGTGGGACATCATCTCTATGGATTTCATAGTAGGATTACCTATGATTGCTTGTTGACATGACACTATCATGGTCATTGTTGATCAGTTGACTAAGGTGGCACATTTTTTGCTGATGAGGTCATCCTACACTATAGCTTCTATAGCCAATGTGTTCATGCATGACATCATGAGACTACATGGCATTCCTAGAAAGATCATTTCAAATACGGATCTTGTATTCACTTCTACATTTTGGACATCACTATAGCATGACTTTGGAGTATAGTTGAATTTCAGTTCAACATATCACCCAAAGATAGATGGGTAGATAGAGAGCTTGAATCAAGTACTAGAGGATATGTTGAGGATCTATGTGATGGATAGATAGACTCTATGGGAGGACTATCTCTACCTAGTGGAGTTTTCTTACAATAATGAATATCACAGTTCTATTGACATGGAACCATTTTAGGCCTTATATGGTTGTCCTTATCATACACTTTTGAGTTGGGATAGTCTTGAGGATAACATCCTATTGGTTCTTGAGATATTTTGAGATATGGAGCAATAAGTAGTGTGCATCTAAGAGCACTTAACTATGGCACAGGATAGGCAAAAAAAGTATGTCGATACTTATAGGATGGATAAGTAGGTTGTTGTGGGAGAGAAGATTTTCTTGAGAGTGTGTCCTCAGAAGAGTCCAATCCATTATGGAAAGGGTTCAAAGCTAGCACCTTGCTTTGTGGGACCATTCAAGATTCTTGAGAGGATTGGTCCAGTTGTGTACCACCTTGCTTTACTACCCAATCTAGCTCACATCCATGATGTTTTCCATGCTTCAATACTTAGGCAATATATTCTTGATGTGGTACATGTTCTTGATTAGAATGCATTACAAGTAGAGGATGGGTAGTTGGCTTTGGAGCCAGTTCACATTCTAGAGCAGCAGGAGTTGACCCTCAGGGGTCAAACCATTAAGCAAGTAAGGGTCTAATGGGACCCTACTGATGATTCATCAGCCACATGGGAGGATGCATCTAGATTATGGGATTTATAACTTTAATTGTTTGTAAGCTTCTAGGAGTAAGCCTAAACTAGGGGGTAGATGTAGTGCTTGCCCCTAGTTTACATTTTTGTTATCATTGTTGAACTCTTTTAGGCCAATTTTATGCTTGATTATTAGTGGTATTGTTTTGAGATTATCAAATATTATTTCACATTTAGTTGATTATATGATGAGATTACTTGGTACTTGATACTTCATGTATGCATGATGATTATTCAGTGATTTTAGTTATTGATGATGATTAGTTAGGTGGATTATCATGTGATTTCTTATGGATACTTACCCCATATTGCATGTGTATGGTGTGCATGTATGTTTTTTTTATGCATGGCATTTTTGATGTGGTTAAGGGAGTTGTAATCACCTACTAGTTAGGATCTACATGATACACCACTTCCTATCATTTTTTATTTATCTTAGTATATATGTGTTTGTACATGCGTGGATTTTATGTAGATTATAGGTACCAAGTATTGACATCCCTAAATTGCTAGGATGAGTGTACCCTATCGCATTATCTCAATGGTAAGAGAGGGGAGATAAGTTCTTAAGTCCAAATCATAAACCTTTGAACCCATTTGTCCTATAAAATTAAGACAAGTATCTGAGTTTTTTACCTTATGAATGCATCATATGACATTAGTTCGTGATTATAACCCTTATTTTGATCTTGTATATTTTTTTCTATGATGGGTTTTCATATTTTGTTTTATGAGTTTTTAGTGATCTTTGTATTAATTAAGTCAAATTAAATTATTAAATTAATGATTTAATTTAATAGAAAATTATTATGGTATTTTTAATATTTAATTAATTGGGAGATTAATTAAATTAAAAGAATTAAATTTGAAGATAAAAGTTATAAGAATAATTTTAGAACGTGATAATATTTATTTAATTTAATAATAATATATCTAGAGTTCATTTTTAAATAAATGCTGAATACTATTATTATTCAAGTTAATAATAATTTTATCAATTAATGTTTAAAAAATAAATTAAGAAGTGAAAAAGATATTAATTTATTAAAAGTTTCAAAAATTGTGTAATGTGTGCATGAGATTAAAATTTAATAGATTAATTGAAAAGAGAAGTCAAGTAAAAATTAAATAAAGTTATTTCATAATTCAATAAATGTGCATGGAAAAGACAAAGAAAAGATAAAGATAAAGATAAAGATAAGAAGAGTTAAAGTCTGGTGAACAAGGACTCGTCTTGGGTGAATGCACAATTAGTGCCTTGATTTTAGGAGAGAACTCCTTATCACCAATTGAGGGTTCATTTTCGAAGGATTGTGAATTTTGGAAGACAAAAAGAATTTTGAAAGAGAAAAGGTTTGGAGAGGGGAAATTTCTCTCACAATCCTCTTGGGCGTAACAATTAGCATCAAAGTCCAAGTAGACGCTTGTGATTTTTCGCTCAGTTTATTATGCTCTTTCTTTTTCTATCTTCATCGTGACTGTTGAATGGTTATCTAAATAATTCTTGTGATGAATGTTTCATGTTATGAATTTCTAGTATGTTTGTTAAATCTTCTGTACATGGAAGGGTTTAAATGATCAATATAAACCTTCTTTCAATAGATTTAAAAATTGAAAATTGAAAGGGGAAGGGTTTTGTATTAAATTCAAAAATTCAATTGAAAATTCAAAAAATTGATCATATTTCCTCTATTAGATTAAGGTTGGAACTCTTTTATATATATATATATATAATCATTTTACAAGAGGAGGGTTATTGTCTTTTATAATTTATATATTATAAATTTTGAAAAACAATTTTTTTAAAAAAAAATTGAATGAGGAAGGGGTGGGGAAAACTCCATACCCCACCCCCCCCGGTACACCAGTAGCCACTGCTACCGCAAGTACTACAACAGCAATGCTGTTGTAGGCCTATGTCAGCAGGTGGTTGCCCTTTTTAAAAGGGTCAATGACTATTTAAAAACATTGCCTTCTTTATTAATTCACAAGGTTTGATTTTTATTAAATTTTATTTTATTTTTAAAAAGTTTTATATGTTATTTAATATTAATTTTAAATTCTATTTAATAAATAAAATTTTATTAACTATTTTTTTTAAATAATTAATTAAAAGATAATCATTTTATGTATTTTATTATTAATCAATTTAACATAATATAATATAATTCAATTTAATTTAATGTAATTTAATTTAATTTAGTAATAGAATTTAGCTAATAAGGTTGTGGATTTACTTAATCTTTTATTCTAATTTTAATGAAATTTTTAATTATTTTGTTTAAAATCAATGAGAATTATTTTAATAATTTATATAAATAAATGATTATCCTTAGAATATTCTAGGTAATTGACTTAAAATATAATGGGGTAATTCTATATTTTAATTGAATAAATGAATCAGTTGATTTGTAGGGTAAACTAGGAATCTTTTACTTGAAATGTACTTGAAACAAAAACTAAAACTTTACATTTGACTCAACTATATGCGTTTTTCAAAATCAACCCAAATTATGAAACCTATGCTTTGTATCTATTTGTTGTCTATGTTTTGAGTTTGGGTTGACTAGAGTGTTGACTACTTCTAGGACGTCTACCAGAGGCTTGGGAGTTCTATGAGTGTGGTGTTATGCTGACTTGATCTTGATTATTTTAACTCAACCATGGTAATGTGTTGGTATGCTCTATGATGAGTTTGATTCTATTGTTGGTTATGGTTTTTGTTGTCATTGTGGGATAGTGAGATGAATGCTATGATATATTTGACTTAACCATTTTGAGTCCTCAATCAATATTATTGGGATACTCTCCAGTTGCTCGCAGAGAACTGATGGGTATTGTGATTTATCTTTTGAGCTTTCTAATCACTTGTATAGGGATGAGGTGATTTTACTATAATTCTTTGGTTTGAGATTTCATGACCTTAGGGTAGGTTATCTATATGTAATGTCAAGAAGTGGCTTGCAATGGGGTCGAGGCCCTAAGTGGTTGCTAAGGTAACCCATTATAAGTTGTTTAATAAGTGAAAAATGTATACGAGGATTAGTAATGCAAAGAACACTAAATATCAAATCAAAAGTATTCACAAAACTAAATAAATGTAACTTCAAGATAGACTAAGATGAGCTCTCAATTAAGAATATGAGCCATTAATGGGCTCTCTCAATGAGAAGCTCTCTTGTTGAGTAGCTTTGTCTAATTAGATAGGATGTATGCTCGATTCTCCAAAGGCTTCAATGGTGTTTTTGATGGATTTTGGCTTGGGTGAATGGATTTGATGTAAAATGGCTTCTCAAAAATGGCATTATGACTTTACTTCATGATCAAAATGGCATTACTTTGTTACTATGGGTGATTGTGTTAAAATGGCTTGGGAGAGGATTCCTTAAATAGACAAAGGGCTTGAGTGATCAAGGGCTAGGATGCAAGGATGGGAGAAAGCTTATGAAAGGTTTAGATTGAATGAGAGGAGAGCACATGGATTGTGCTTTCTTACAACCAATCAGGGAGTGACACATGTCACAGGGTCATTGGTTAGAGCAAGAGGGGTTGAGGGGTCAACAAAGGAGGCTCAAAGCTCATAAAGACCCTCATAATGGCTTGTAAGAGAAATGAATGGGCTTGTAAGAGTCATGTATGGCTTTGTGGGCTTCATAAAGTTTTATGGTTGGGATATTTGTGAGAGAGTTGAAATATTTTGACTTAGGTTGGATTAAGAAAGTCTTAAGCTTGACTTAGGAATGTGCAAATGATTAAGGCTTGGATTAGGCATGGGTTAAGATTAGATTAGGCTTGTTAGAGATGGGCAAGTGGATGACATTTAATGAGGGTGGGTGAAGGAGGAGATATTTGTTGGCTTTGGCTTGGGTTAGCAAGTCTTAACCCATGTTTAGGGAATGTGACAAGGTTAGGGGGGGATTAGGATTAGGGTCAAAGATAAGGATTGACATCTTCTAGAAGAGTCTAGGCTTTGGATGAGGATGAAGACTTTCTAGAAGATTCTAGAACTTCCTAGGATGAGGATAAATAAGGTTTTTAGGAAATAAATAAAATTTTATTTATTTCAAAGGTTTGGGTTGAGAAAATATTTATTAAAATATTTTTAATAAATATGAAGATTAATATTTAATCTTAATTAAATATTTTGAGTTGGAATTAGGGGTAGGAAATGATGGGATTAGCCTTTAATCAAAATTAAAGAAGGATTAGAAGATTGGAAGAGGTTAGTGGTCTTAAGGAAATTGGTCAAGTTTTGGGCAAAAAATAAATAAATAATTTATTTTGAGATTTTTGGTCAATTTATTAATTAAATAATTAATAAATAAGGAATTAATGTTTAAATAAGAATTAAACATTTTTGGGAGGGATTCTTTAATTAAATATTTTTAATTAAGATAAAGAGATTTAATGGCATAAAAATTAATTAATTAATTAATTAATTAATGATGATGTCATCAGGGACTTTTTCAAAAAATAAAAATACTTTATTTTCTAAAAGATTTAGGTGTCCACAAAAACACTATACTAAATGAGAGTAAATTGAACCTAATAAGTGTCTTTGTATGTTCTTGCCCATGCCTTGAGTGCTAGTACAGACTAGGATGGGAGTAGAGAGAATGCTTGGTTGTGACCTTACATCGTTAGTATGCCTTTCAGTATAAGAGGATACTAGTGCCACATAGGGTCACTAGTGTTGACACTCAGTTGTCAAAACCAAATAAAATATCAACACATAACACAGTAATTTACATAGAAACCCAATTTGGGAAAAACCACCAATAACATGCTACTCAATTTTCACTATTCTGAAGTGATGCCCTATGAAAGGCCTGCCCTGTTAAAGGCTTACAACACACTATTAAATGTGACCTTGTTAGAGAATTTATGCACCCTATTAGAAGTGGGCCTTGTCCAATGGGCGTTGAGTCATGTTGAAATCTTCAAGTGTCGAGTTTACAACTGTATGCACTAAGCATTTAATGCTAGGTTTTGAAAGGTATAAGATTGAATTTTGATCATTTTTTCACCATTCAAACTATGTGCTAAAAAATGTGACCTATTAGTAGCATGAATTAACAAACAAACATTAGTTAAAAACCTTAAAAGTATTGTAAAGATTCATCAAAATGCAAGGAACAAACACTAACTAATGTTTGCTTGAATTTTGCAACCCTAAGCAGCTAACAAACCTAATCTTCTAGCCACCTCTACAACTCAACAAAGGCACCCATGAGAGGCCTTGTTGGTGTGTTAAGATGGGGAGTTATGTTTGGTGTGCTCTCCAAAATACAAAAATGGAGTGAATCTCTTGAGTGGATGTGCAAGTGTGAGTGAAAATGAAATATGAATCTAGGCTAGATGAAATGAAAAACACCTGAAGAACTAGCTATGGAGAAAGTCATACTTGAAGGTATTCAAGGATGAAACTATGGAATGCAACTAAGAAACTAATGAGATATGCAAGCTAAATTAACAAGTAAATGCAAAAGAAATGTAAATGTAAATGCAAACTAGCTAAACCATGCAAATGCAAAACTAAACCAGCTACCAAATGGTTAGTATGCACCTAAAAAATCACTATGAGAACTCTACTAATGCAAACTCAAACTACCATGAAAGCTCAAACTATGAATGCAAACTCAAATCTCAAACCGATATGATAACAATACAATAAATGAGAGATGCAAATGCTTGAGACAAGCCCTCTATTTATGGGCTTGAGGGAGGGCTTGGTGATGTGGCATCCATGTAGATGTCACATAAGATGACATGCAAGCCATGTAAATGGTCAAGAATTCAAAGTTTGCTCACACATGTGTGAGCACACTTTTAGGCTAATGAGGGGGATTAGGGAGATGATTAGGAATAATTAAGTGGGATTAGAGAAGAAGTAGGCTTAAAAGGATGAAAATGATGGTTATAGGCTAGGCTCTAGGTTAGGCTTAAGATTAAATTTAATTAAATTTAATTTAATCATAGGTTTAGAGAAATTAATAGGATGTGGGGAATTTAAATAAATAAAATTTATTTTAAAAGAGGAATATGTAAGATCATGTGTTAAATTAATTTAACACATTAATGCTAGGAGTATTTAAATTAAATTTAAATACCTAGGAAAATGAACTCATTTAATTAATTAGTTTAATTAAATAAGTAGAGGAATGTGAGCAATATAATTAATTAATTAATAATTAATTACAATGTCACGGGCAATATTAAAATTAATTAATATAGTGTTTAGGGACGATTTTAAGTATCTATATTTTTCCCATCTTTGATGTGATGTTGGGATGACATCATATCAAAGAAAAAAATATATAGGTTGCCCAAGAGAAGGTGAGAGTCCTATGGTGACAATAGAGGAGGGTGCCCCCTCACGAAAATTGCACAAAAAATAAGTTTTGAACAATTTTTGTGAAAAGGTCTTGAGAAAGAAGGAAAAGGAGAGAAAACGAGAATAAATGACAACATTTGCATGATTTGCAAGAAAACAAGGGACAAACACGACTCAAGGAAGACATGGGCTCAAATGGGGTCTGTAGGGGGCCCATATAAGCCTCTGAGGGGCCCAAAGAAGGTTATTGTCATAGTGCGAGTAGAGCATCCAGAGTAGACATGGACCCAATTGATCATTTGCAGCTTTCTGAGCATGTTCGGGAGTACCAATGAGCAGTTGAGATGGGCCCACTAGTAAGTCATCTGATCCTCTTCGTGTTGTGGTAGACTAGGCTAGGCTAAGTGCATTTATTATGCCATAAATGCACTAAAAAAGGGGTCTGAGCAAAGATGACAGTCTCCACCTTGTCTTCTGTGTAAATGACAAAACAAGGATCTCGACATCCATAAAGACGACAGGATCGATCTTGTCATCTGTGCAAACACCAAAAGGGGAAAAAGATGATGCAGAGATGATAGGGTTCACCCTATCATCTACGTAGAAGATAAGGAGTAGCAGAGATGATGAAGAACATTTCATCATCTCTGTAGATGACAGAAGATTGTCATCTATGAGTAATGACATCTTCGTCAGTCAGCATTTTCACTGATTGGTGTTTGCGTTGATCAGCATTTTCACTAATTAGCGTCCATGCATATTAGTTTCTGCATCAATTAATGGGTGTGCCAATTGGGTTAGACCAAAAGGAGGGGAGAGAAGAGGCTAGCAAAACTGACACTCTGTATGTCTATGTTGTAGGAGGACACGGTGGTGTTTAAGTCAAGGGATCATTATCCTCTGACCATGGCGATACAGGAGAGGCTTACAGACGTGGATTGGGGACATGTGTGACTATGCGACCTAGAGCACATACATGAGTGGCTAGATCTGAGGGCACATTTAGCACAGCTATTGGCTCTCATAAAGTGATGGTACATGCCTACAAGGATCTTCCATCTACTGACAAGGGTGGCTACAGTCGCACTGCTAGATGTGTAGCAGATCCTATGAGTACTAATCAGAGGCGCATACCCAGAGTATGTACTGGAGGGTTTTGATCTATTCCTGAGGGAGTGCTTTGGTAGATGACAACAATGATTATCTATCTAGTGATCATGGTTGTCATGGAGGGGCACACTAGAGCAAAGGCTATTGAGGCTAACAGTATACCTAGCCTCACTGATATGGTAGATCCTACCAGATCATGCAAGACACGGGTGGCTGATCGATTGGGCATGAGTGCTAAGCACCCTGCTACAGGAGGAGGGAGCAGTCTACTATTAGGGATAGATGATCCTGGTTGAGCTATATCATGATTTCAACATGTGTGCATATTGGACCCAGCACACTACAGGACTAGGACTAATGCTACTAATGGTCTGGTCATGGGAGCATATTGTCATCACATGGCCCATCACTCGGCGAGAGACCAGGTAGCCTAGCGAGCCATTCGCTTGTAGATATCGACCTCCCATGTAATATACATCAACATAGTCTATTCAATTCTGGCATCGATGCATTGATGAGATCATCATGTTTGAGTCGGCTCCTTATGACGAGGTAGAGCGATGGGGGCAGACATTGGTAGTAGGTGGTGAGGATGACACAAAGGATCAAATGTACCTCTCGTATACATAGATTGACTATTGGATCATTGGCCGATCCATGTATGTGATCATGCACTACATGCCCTCTCGAGTGCAACAATAATTTGGCAGGACAAAGGACATAGTACCAGACATATTCTTATATCGTGTTGTGTTGCAAGAGTATGGCCAGCTATGGGGACATGAGACCACTATATGATTAGCTTGGGCTTCTTGGTTGGGGATGGCAGTAGTGCCATGGGTGCATGGTTAGGATAGGAGAGGTGCAGGGATGACACTGGCATATGCACAGTGGTGGGTAGCCCACTAGTGGGTCAGGCTTACAGTGCTAGGGGCACCTCCACTGGTAGAGCAGGCACAAGGGGAGGGGGATGGAGTAAGGGATGGTGAGCAGGCAGTTATGATGCCACCACAGACACAGGGGGCACAGGAGGGACCGCATAGGCACAGAGTTCAAGAGAGGAGAGGGCTAGGGCTAGCACCAATATAGGGGCCACCATAGATAGCACCCCAAGCACAGGTATAGGCATAGCCCCAAGCACCACCACAGGCACCTCCATGGGGATAGGTACAAGGAGAGGACTTAGACATGGTCAAGGCCAAGCAAGATAGCTTGTAGATAGAGGTAGCTTGCCTATATGGGATAGCACAAGAGCAAAAGACACAAGTAGACAGCTTAGAGCAGGCCATGGGGGGCATACGGGTAGAGCTACAGGTGCAGAGGGCCAGGGGGGATAGTTCACAGGAGGCTTTACCAGCTCTATAGGCATGGGTGGATGCAGGGGAGTTTGTAGGGATGGGCACCCACACAAGGGCAAAGGAGTGCGCAGAGCTGGAGAGGCTCAGAGCAGAGGTAGCTGCATTACAGGCTGAGCAGGCCACCCATCAGATGCAGCTAGATGGATACCATAGGTAGAGGGATATAGCCATACAGATGGTACAGCCTAGGCCAACCATCTCAGTGATGCATGAGGCCCTTGTAGCTAGCCGAGTAGAGACATGGGCCATACGAGAGGTAGCCTATTATAGGTCATTTTATATTGAGGTTGTGCCTGCTGAGTGGTGACAACCAAATTTTGAGAGGGGAGCCAGCTCATGGATTTTAGGCGGCAGAGCTAGATTAGAGCAATTTGTAGGACAATAGAGACCTCCTCGAGAGGGGGATTCAAGGGGGCAGGTTCCTCACAACCAGTGACTTGATTTCATATAGTGATCAATGTTTTGATAAATATGTCCAGATGATGCATTTGTACTATATGATTCTACATGATTTGTATATGGACTGTACAAACACTATTTTTTTAGATATATACATGACATGATTTGACGATTCTATAAGTGTATGGATTTATGTGGTGCATATGATATTTATGATGTGGATACTAATGCTTGTGATGCAGGATGTGATGTTATGTGATGTATGCATATGTGTGTGATGTAGATTAGTAGACAATTATGAGATGTATGCATTGTTTTATTTATGTGGATGCACTATATATATTTGAGATGTGATTATGATGTATATGCCCTTAAATGTGATGAATGTATGCAACTAATGAAGTAATCTAATGCAATTTAATAAAATGAACTAAAAACACTTAATGAACACTAAATGAGATGAATCAAATGAACACTAATGCAATGAAAAATGAATGAATGCAATAATGAGTAGTTAATGCAATCTAATGGAAATGAACTAATGAATGAATATTTGTCATAACTGTCACTCATAAAAACCCAGTAGCATAGCATAAGAAGGGGGAAATAAATAGAACTTTTTCTCAAGCACGACTCAAATGAAACCCTATACTACATGCATCCTAACTACATGATATCAAGAGATATCATTGTGTTCATATGGAGAGCACACCTTAAGTTAATGTTGTAAATGAGTTTATGCATTATATGTTATAGAAGCATAAATGACATGACTTGTTTGCATGGACTAGACATACAAAACCATAGAGACTTTAGGACGATAGGTGTAGTTTGCATAGTCATGATGGATCAAATGTCATATACGCAATAGAGAGGTCTAGGCACACCCAAAGTCTTTTAGAGATCTTTGGTGGGACGTGTGCTAACCCATTGCCCCCATTATGCAATGCATTAACATAACCTGAAACTAACACATATGAAATAAAGCCTCAAAAACAAATCACACCACAAAAATATGTGTAGTCAATGAAAGCGATTTAGGTACGACCAAAATATGGAAGATCAAGGTGTACCATAAAAGGCTTTCACTAACACACAAAAAATAAAATCAACCAAAAAGAGACCTCATGACCAAATAGTCATTCAGTCCACAATTCCTGCCAAGAACCTTAGGTCTAAAAGTGAATGTCGCAATGTCGCCTGTAGGAAGGATTCATCCTATAAAAGTGTGTCAAGTGAAAATGTCAATGATCATAAAATTGTGCATTTTCAGCAAGGGCAGTGGAGCGAACAAGTTTCTTGAATAATTAAGTCTCAAATGGTGATTTTGTGTAATTCCAAGTGCGGTCACTATTGTGAAAAAGCTTAGTGTAATGGGATTGACAATCACTCGATGAAAAAAATGCCTCACGGACTAGAGGTCTTTCAAAGATGGAAGTGAAATGAAGCCTCACAAACAAGAAGTCTTTTATTGGATGCATGAAATGCAAAAGGCTAGATAAGACTTTGCATAAGGGAAATGGAATGGGGGAATGGAGTGAAGTGAAATGAGCCTTATAGACAACCAAATAAACCATACTTTTTTTTAGGAACATTTTTCTGCTTTTTAAGGCTTTTTTCAAGAACATTTTATGAATTTTTTGGATTTTTTGATTTTCTAATTTTTTTGGATTTTTGTGAGACTATAAACATTGTACAGGAACTACAAAGGCTCAAGCGTAGAACCACTTGAGATGCTAGATATTTACAGGTCAGGGAGTGGATCTCCTTCTGGAGTAGCAATCTGATATGCCCCAGAACCATACTTGGCTGTAATAATAAATGGACCTAGCCAATTTTTCTCAAACTTTCCTTTCTTTTCATGGTTTTGGAGGTTCTTCATATTATGCTGCAAAACTAATTCACCCACTTCAAAATCTTGTGGCTTGACTTTCTTGTGATACTGAAGTTGAAAGCAATTTTGATACACATGGAGGTGGTTTAGGGCATCGAGTCATCTCTCATCAAGGAGTGCTAGCTCTTGCAAGCGAGCATCTCAGTATTCTTCTTTGGATATCAGATTCTTGAGAGAGATTCTGAGGGAGGGGAGCTCAATTTTGATGGGCAAGACAGCTTCAGAACCATAAACAAAGAAAAATGGGGTGGCTCCTGTGGGGGTGCGGATGTAGGTACGGTAGGCCCAAAGGGCAGGAGCAATTCAGATGTGCCAATCATGGCTAGCTACATCAATGGTTTTCTTTAGGATTTTCAAGATGGTTTTATTGGTAGCTTTAGCTTAGCCATTGCCTTGGGGGTAGTATCTGGTGGGAAAATGCTAGGTGGTTCTGAATTTCCTACATAGTGTGGCAACCTCTTGATTTTTGAAGGGGGTTCCATTATCAGTCATAATATCTTGAGGTATACCAAAATGACAAATAATGTAATTTAGGATGAACTTGTAAATCTATTTTTTGGTGATGTAGGCTAATGGAATAGCCTCGACCCACTTTGTGAAGTACTCAGTAGCAAAAATAATGTACTTGTGACCATTTAACAAATTTGGGTATACTTGACCAACAAGATTGAATCCACAATTGGAAAAGGGCCATGGGGTGATGGTGGGCTGAAGATCTTGGGTAGGAGTGTATATCAAATCACCATGTTGCTGACATGGAACACATCTTTTCACAAATTGATATGAATCTACTTCCATAGTTGGCCAATAGTAACCTGTCCTAAGAAGCTTTTTCGCTAACATAAGGCCACTAGAGTGGGCACCACAAATCCCTTGGTGAACCTCTTCTAACACCATTTTGGCTTCATCTAATCTAAGACATCGGAGGAGGGTTCCATCAAAGTGTTTTCAAAAAAGTGTGTCACCTAGGATGGTATATCGACTGGTTTGACGGACAAAGGTTTTTCTTTGATTTAGGGTGAGGGTTATGGGAATGGTTTTATGATGTAAATATGCAAAGATTTCAGCATACCATGGAGACTCAAGACCAAAAATCTCACACACCAACTCTAAATCAGTTTTCTCATAAGCAACGGTAAAAAGATTCTCAACGTGAAAGTCACATTTAGGACTATATTCTGGCATTGAAATCATAGAGGCAATAGTAGCCATGGCATCTGCTACTTTATTATTAACCCTTGGTTCTGTTGAAAAATAATCTCTATAAAATTCTGCTTAAGATCCTCAACTATTCTGCAGTAGGGCAACAATTTTTCATCTTTGGTGTGGTATTCATCTGTGACTTGTTTAATGACCAATTGTGAGTCTCCAAAGACAAGAAGGTTTTTGATATTCCATGTAATAGCTTGGTGTAGTCCTGTGACTAAACCTTCATACTCAGTTATATTTTTTGTGCAAGGGAATGAGATTTTATAAGACTTAGGAATGAGGTCCCCTTGTGGTGTCACAAACAAAATTCCTGCCCTCGATCCCTTTTGTGTAAAGGATCTATTAAAAAACATTTTCCATGGTGTAATAGGGGCTAGGGTCATAATTGTGTCATCTGGAAAATCAGCTACAATGGGATGGTCTCCTTGAAGAGGAGCTTCAGTAAGTTGATCTGCAATTACTTGTCCTTTAATGGCCTTACGATCCTTATAAACAATGTCAAATTCACTTAAAATTAAGACCCATTTTGCTGCTTGACTAGTCAGGGTGGCTTTTGATAACAAATAATTGAGTGGATCTATCTTGGAAATGAGATATGTAGTATGATTAAGCATATAATTACATAGTTTTTATGTACAAAAGACTATAGCCAAACATGCTCTCTCAATAGTAGTGTAGTTTAACTCATAGCCAACTAGTGTTCAGCTGAGGTAATATATGGCTTGTTCATTCTCCTTATCATCTAATTATGCCAAAAGTGCTCCTAAGGCAACTGGAGTGGCTAAAATGTATAGAATCAATGGTTGTCCTGCAACTAGAGGTACTAAGACTGGAGGATTAGCCAAATATGTCTTAATTTGTTCAAATACTTTTTGGCATAGACAATCCCATTGAAACTTGTTTCCCTTGCGAAGCAAATGCTGAACTGGATGGACTTTATCTGCTAGTTGTGACACAAATCTCCCAATAGATTGTAACTTTCCTTGAAAACTACGGAGTTGTTTCAATGTGGTAGGTGGAGGCATATCCATGATGGCCTTCACTTTTGCTGGATCTACCTCAATACCTCTTCTTGACACAATGTAGCCTAACAATTTGCCTGATTTGACTCCAAATACACATTTCTTAGGATTAAGGCACACTTTATATTTCTCCAACCTATCAAAAATAGTGGTAAGGTCATCAATTTGGGATTCTCTTGTCTTGAATTTTCCTAGAATATCATCAACATAGTCCTCCATTATGACATGTAGAAGATCATGGAATATGGTAGTCATTGCGCGTTTATAGGTGGCACCGGCATTTTTCAAGTCAAAAGGCACGACTTGATAACAAAAGGTTCCCCATGGGGTGGTAAATGTCATTTTATGTTGATCCTCTTCTGCAATTCTGATTTGGTTATAATTAGAAAATCCATCCATCAAAGACAACATCTCATGTCCAGCAGTCAAATCCACTATGATGTCTATGTTAGGAAGTGGAAAATCATCCTTAGGACATGCGAGATTTAAATCTTGAAATTCTGAACAAACACGGATGCGCCCAGATGCTTTCCCTACAGGAAAAATGTTGGAGACCCACTCAGGATAGTCAATAGGATGGATGAACTTTGCCTCTAACATTTTTTACAATTCGACTTTGACTAGGAGTGCTACCTTAGGGTGCATTTTGCGCAACTTTTGCTTCACTAGTTTAATCTTGGGATCAACTGTCAAATGATGCACAACCAAATCTATGTCTAGGCCAGGCATGTCTTTGTATGTCCATGTGAAATTGATTTTTCCCTTTTTTAAGAATTTAGTCATGGCTTTGTTCCTCAAGACTTAAGGTAGCAGCAATGTAGGTGATTTGTGGATTATCCTCTATTCCCAAATTGACTAGAATTGTGTCTTCATTCAAAATAGCTAATTTTTCTAGTGGCAAAGATCTAAATGGAAAGTCAAGCTATCCCTCTTCTAGATCCTCTAAGAGGTCTTCACCATAAGATGCATCCTTTATTTTATCTTTTTCTTTATCAAAAAGTGCCCGAGAGGAGTTTTCACTAGAGGATGTTTCTTTTTTTTTCCATTTTTACTTTCTTTTTCACTTTTGTGACTAAGAGAGTTGACTTCGCTACCAAATTAGGCTTCTTCATTGTATTGGATCTCATGTTCATAATCTTAGAGACTCTTAAGGCCAAAGACTACCATCACTGCTTCAACTGACTTACAAATATCGAGAGCTAGTGGTTTATCTTGAAGGTCCCAGTCTATCATGTCAAGGTTAGTGAGACATAAGTTGATGGATGAAAGGTCATGTTACCTCTAGTTTTGCCACCAAAAGGTTCAAATTCAAATCCGCGGCCTGTTCAACGGTTAGCCAAAAAATTGTTATTTTAATGCCCCGACTCTCCAAGGTTCTGTGACCGTCATATTTTAGATAGATCGACGGTCCGCGTGATCTCGTCATCGAAAGTTGCATGGGAGGTAGTGTTGGCGACATTGCGCCCAAACGATACATGTTGGTGGGCCCGGCGGGAGGCTACAACGGAGGGCGGGTCGGGAAAGTTTTCCAGCACCGCAGGCGCTATGGCGCTATCGCACGCCAATCGAAAAATCTCCATGGCGACATAGCGCCCAGCGGAGATACTAACGACGGCAGGCAGGACACGTGGCCGAAAATGTTGCGATGATCAGATAAAGTTTGGCAGGCCAGAGAAAATAAATGGCGAGAACTTCAGACAATATTGGGCCCCATTGCGTACCTTATCTGCCCAGTTGGCAGAGCCCGTGTCACGGCAACGAATCAAAAAGAAGCATGCACAAATAGGGACATGTCATTGGTTGGGCGCTATGGCGCTATGTAAATTTAACCTCAATTTTCCCATAGCGACATGGCACCCGGTCGACACATGGTCACCCTGTGAGGCCAAGTCACAAGATTGCCTAGTGGTGTCCCAATGGGCCAGTGAGGAACCGCCGCGTGTAACCAGGCTGGAGTCTCTATCAGTACGGTTGGCACAGTCAAGGTTTGCGATCTCCACTATCAATTTTGGTTGCATCAACAGATGGCGCCATCTCGATATGGCGAAGATGCGCAGATATTATCTTGGCGACATAGCGCCCATCCGCCACGTGGCCATCCTACGAATCAAGTCTCGAGTTCACCAACCGAATGATGCCATGTGTATATGTCAAGACACGACAACCAGCGGGCCCAGTAGTTCAAGAGGGACAACGAGTGAAGTACGTCGCTCTGACCATCAGATTTGAGGAGATCTACAGCTGGTGCTATCTCGCCATCAGGAGCTGCCCGAACTTTAGCATCAGCGACATGGCACCTATGCGCCACATGTCCTGGCAGGGCTGTGTTTCATGCCGTCAGAAGCAGATAGGGTGGGGTGACTGACGAACCAACAGGGGGATGCCACGTGTTGGTGACCCTGGCAAATCAATGGGAATGGAGGGTTACGGGAGGCCAAGTTCGTAATCGTCGGATGAGAAAAGATCAACGGTAGGTGCCATGTCACCTTAGTGAAGCTATGGGATTTTTACCATGGTGACATCGCGCTCGACTGACACATGTCGGTGGGGTCAGGTCTCACCGAATGCATCATTAAGGTGGCACCGATTCGGATGGGGCCCAGTCACAATAAGGAGAGTCCGCAGTGAATCAGAAACAACCAAGTGTGCCGAGTCAGAACACAGATGCGTCGTGGGCCCGAGTTTCTTAATGTGATCAGCGCATTGAGGGGTCAATTCTCTACCATCAGATCTGCATGAATCTAGGGTCGGCGCTATCTCGCCATGGAGGAACTACGCAGATTTTACAATAGGGAGTTAGCGCTCGGAAGATATGTGTCCTCGCGTTTCGGATTTCAACGTGGAAATTAGCTGACGGCTAGCGGTTAGGTGATAAGGTGGCGCAGTTAGTTCGACGAAGGCGGTCAACCGCAGAAGGACTCTCCAGGTGGCAAGACAAAGGATTACGATTGGCCCGCATGGCCTAGTCGGCTTATAAGGAATCGGGTCGACTGATAGGCTTGGATGATTCATGAACCAAATGCAGGGGCGATCGACGTATCTTGTGATCTGATCTTCGCGATCATTTTTGACCTACCAGGAATGAATGCAGGACATAAGGACACTCCACCCATTCGGTCGATCCATCTACCATGTCAGGGAATGTTGTGGCGTCATTTTTTATCTTCTTCAGGCTCTTCTCAGAAGAAATGAGATTTCTCGGTATGCAGGCCAGGATTTCAATCCAGATCCCCGATTGGATTCTCAAGATAGAAACTTAATGCCAGTAGGTAAGAAGTGAATGTAACGCAAAAATCTTCAGTTGTGCCTGATCTATAAAGGCAGTTTTGTGATCTGCCCTGAAGGTCAATTCTTCTTGATTTTCTCTGCTACTACTTGCAGACTTGCAGTGTAAAACCCCTTTATCTCTGAGCCATGTAATAGCCTGTATCATCTCTTTCAGCCATCAGTGTGAATGTGCATCACTTTTCCTCCCATTGGTGTATTGTTGAGATCAACGATCTGCATACTGTATCTATCTTTGGCCTATCGAATAATTCATAAGTGAAATCTCCTTTTCCTAGTGTCATTCGGTTGGTTTCTCCTTATCTGTATGTGATTATTGATCGATATAAGTCTGGATGTGTATGACTTTTGTGTTTTATTCTGGTTTTGTAGCATATATATGGGCAGGAATGAGTCTGAACACTCTGTTTTGGTGCAACACCGCCTTAGATTAGACTAGATAGATTTGCTTTGATGCTCTCTTCCTCCCTTTCCCTTCTGAGAATAGATAGGTGCACCTTGACAGTAAGAGGAAGCCGGCCTTCTCCGGAGACTCAACCTCGTAGTTCAAGTCCCACAACTTTGAGGTTGTTTCCATGTTTCACTAGGTTTTCCTCGCGCATAGGCCTTGGACAAGGGTGGAAACCTAAGTGACAACAGTTTTGGCATGCCTAGTGGGACCTATATCAAAAGATTTCATGCCTACTAGTGTCAAAAGAAGAAAGAGTTTCTGAGATTAATGCTGAAGAAGTAGTGTTGGCTTCAGTATTCAAGCCTTCAAGAGGCTGATTCATCAAGTACTTGGCGACTCTAAGCATCAACAAATCTGGTTTCAGGCTAAAGTTGCAAAAATTCATGCCCAGAGCTGAAACAAGGGCGTCTTCTAGAGGTAATTTTCAATATCAAGAACTCTCACTTTCAAGTCCTAAAAGAAGGAGGGCTAGAGCTTCATTATCACCAGTTAGAGGTGGAGTAACAATCAACATACCTGTGAGATCTGTCTCTACTCCTCCTTCTGTCCGAACTCAGCCTAGATTGCCATTAGCACTCATCAATAGAACACTTGTTTATATGGAACAACCAAGAGTTCATCCTTTTTCCACCTTTAATGGTGGAAATCCTCTGTTGTTAGCCCAAAGACATGATATACCAGTAGCTGCACTAAAAAGCATACCTGATTTTACTGGTGAAACTTCTATTTCCCCCTTAGAGCATATCCAAGAGGTAGCGAATGTCTGCAATATTCATGGTATTATGGAAGATGATGTTGCTGTCAGACTTCTAGCCTCATCTCTAAAAGGAAAAGCATTACAGTGGTATAGAGGCTTAGCTCATGGTTCCATAACTGATTGGGATGGACTAGGAGCAGGATTATGCAAACATTTTGAGGATAAAAGTGACCATTTGTCACTATTAGAGCAGCTGACTACAATAAAAAGAGCCCCCCATGAATGTATGACTAATTTTAATTACAAATTCCAAAAGACATGGGATAGAATACCTACTATAGTGAAACCTACCCCTGGTAATGCTTTCTTGCATTACCTTAGAGCTTTTAACAGTGATATTGCCACTACAATCCAAACTATGGGAGGAGATACATTACCTAATGCTTATGAGACAGCCATAAAAGCTGAGAACATTCTAATACAAGGAGGAAAGTTGGCCCCAAGGCCTCCTATGCCTTTCTTTCCTAATGTTCCCAACCACCAACCAACAATAGCCCCTCTCCCTACAATCTCTACATCGCAAGCCCTTACTCCAGTTCCCCAAGCTTCCACATCCTCAAACAGAATAGATGAACTCAAAGAAATGCTCCAAGGTCTAGTATTGAATGCAGATAAAAGAGAAAAGACCCTGGATAAAAAATTACAAGAGCAGGGGAGAGAGTTGAAGGACCAAGGGAAGAGACTAGAGGATAGTTTTTCTCTAATACAAAAGATGAGTAACAAGGTGGTGGCCCTAGAAAGATAGCAGGCCTAGGGTGGCAAGCCTCCCCAATTGCAATATCAGGCTCCAAGTGGTGGTAGGCCTCCTAATCAGTGGAATAGCTCTTTTGATCAGAATAGGCAGAGTAGTCATGCTTCTGCTTCAAGCTCAAATCAGAATAGAGCTATAGTCCCTCAAAATAACTTGGCCCAAGACCAAGATTTTTGTCCCTCATGTAACTATTCTTATACCTACTGCTTGTGTCAGAAAGCAGAATCTTATTTGGCCCTAACTGTCCAGGAGTCCACAGTAAAGCAATCACACAAAGAAGATCATCCCAAGGAAGCCTCATATGTTCAGAGGCAGGGTGATTTCTCTTTTATGAATCACCGAATGGAGGAACATTGTAATGTAAACCAGGACTCCGTTGCTCATAACACAAGAAGCAAGAAGAGAGCTATGGAACATGTTGCTCCTCCTTCTCCTAAACAGGCCTCAACTTCAAGTGTTATACCTAACACATAGACAGCAAATGAGCAGACAGACACCTCACAACAGCAAAAGCAAGGTCCGATAAATGAGGACACAAGTGATCCTTTTGTTGTCCCATCTCAACCTCTTATATGTGCAGCCCCCAAAGTTTCTACCAAAATCCCTAGTGAACCATTGAGTGTGGTAGAGAAAATGAAGAAGACCAATGTAAACATTTCCATGTGGGATGTTGTTGCTACCATACCAATACAAAGGAAGATCCTGCATCAAGAATTGGAAAGGATTGAGCCCAAGGATCAGTCATCTACCATGGAGAGTGCGACTAGTTTAGTACAACCAGCAGAAGATGTGGAGGCAAATAAAAAGGTTAGACCTCCTCCATTTTATGTTTCTCTGATTATAGGGGGCAAATTAGTCCATAATTGCATGATAGATTTAGGGGCTAGCAACTCAGTAATGCCTAGGTGTGTTGCTGATGCTTTAGGGATGAAATATGAGCCCATTGTTAGGGACGTGTTACAACTAGATAGGAGTACTGTCAAAACTGTAGGCATCCTTAGAAGTGTGGAAATGGCCCTACATGCATGTCCTGGTTGTATTGTGATTCAAGACATATCTGTGGCTGAGGTTAAGCCCTATTTTGCCATCTGTCTTTCGAGAGACTTCACTGCTCAAATTGGTGGATTCATATCTTCTGATTGGTCTTACATGTCGTTTAAGACCAGATATGGGGCCAATGCTTCAATAAGAGCAGAACCTCAAGCCCTTCACCACACTGAACCCTACACTCCCAACTTCATCAATATGAATTGCCCTATCCTGGAAGTGAACGAAAATAACATAGTAAACGAGCCTGTCACTTCCATAGCAGAGATTCCTGATTTCTTCTTGGATGAGTGGGCAAATGCATGTCAGTTTGAATCTATGTCAGAAACCCTTGAGACAGGCCTTAGTACATATTGCATAATAGAGAAGGAGGTTCAAGTTCCTAACCTTGTTAGGACTAATGACGACTTAAATGGGGTATGGAGAATGTACTTTGATGGCTCAAGGAATAAAAATGGATCAGGGTCTGGTGTTATGTTGATCTCTCCTACACAAATAAGATACTACTTCTCCTTTAGGTTCCAATTCAGTTGTACCAATAATGCGACCGAGTATGAATCCTTGATCCAAGGTCTCCTACTTGCCCAAAAGAGGGGAATTCAAGCCTTGAAAGTATATGGGGACAGTGAGTTGGTAGTGAACCAAGTGAGAAATCAGAATATCACCAAAAATGGCCTGCTCAAGTCTTATAAACATAGAGTCTGGGATTGCTCGAAGGTTTCAATGCATTTAACATTCAGAGCATTCCTAGGAAAGAAAATAAACATGCTGACAGACTTGCAGCAGTGGGTGCATCTTATGATGTGCCAAGGAATCTTGAGGAAGAAAAGAAACAACAAATAAGGGTAGTGGTGAGGCCTGCTATTCCTAATAATAATACTCATTGGCAAGTGTTTGAGTCTAATGAGCAAATTGTGAGCTTCTTGCAGAATGAAGCAGAATTTTCAGAGAGAAGTCAGCTAAGGCTTCAAGATCAATACGGTGATCAGATCATTCATCTCAGTTCCAACAAGCTACCCAAGGGTCTCATTACCTTGGAGGGCGTCTTTAATCTTGATGATCAAACAAGGTGCAAAGGGATGAATCTAGTTGCAGAAAAGGATGACCATGCCCCAGTTACTATTGCTGATGGAAAATCTCTTAACATGGGGAAGGTATGTTCTAAAGCTGAGCAAGAAGATTTCATTCATCTATGTCAAGAATTTAGTGATGTATTTGCTTGGACATATGATGATTTAAAAGGGTTTGACCCTAGTTTGTTTCAGCATACCATAGATTTAGTTGATAGGGTGAAACCAGTAAGGCAAAAGCAGAGGCCAGTGAATCCCAAGATTGAACCTTTAATGAGGAAAGAACTATCCAAACTGATTGAGGCTAACATAATTTTTCCTATCAAACACTCATCATGGGTAGCTAACCTTGTCCCTGTGAGGAAGAAAAATGGAGAAATCAGATTATGTGTGGACTTTAGGGATCTCAATCAAGCTTCCCTTAAAGATCACCATCCTCTCCCTTCTATGGAGCAAATTCTGTCCAAGGTCAGTGGGTCAAGGAGATTCTCTTTTCTTGATGGGTTTTTTGGTTATAACCAAGTGCTAGTTAAAGAGTCTGATAGATACAAGATAGCATTTACTACTAAATGGGGCACCTATGCTTATTGCAAAATGCCATTTGGGTTAAAAAATGCAGGTGCCACATTTCAAAAGGCAATGGAGGTAGCTTTCAGAAGATTAATTGACAAGTTTTTCTTGGTATACCTTGATGATATAACTGTGTATTCTAGGAATGTGGAAGATCATCTTGATCATTTGAGACAGGTATTTCTAAGATGTAGAAAGTTTGGGGTATCTCTCAACCCAGCCAAATGTGTCTTTGCTACAAACCAAGGAAAACTATTGGGACACATTGTATCTAAGGATGGATTGACCGTTGACCCAGAAAGGACAAAAGCAATACTTGCCCTTCCTCTACCTAAACACAAGAAAGGGCTACAAAGTTTCCTTGGTAGGATAAATTTTGTAAGAAGGTTTATTCCTAATCTTGCCACCATGGTGAAACCCCTTACAGCCATGCTCAAGAAAGATATGGTCTTCTCATGGACCAAGGAGGGGAAGGAGAGTTTTGAAAAGATCAAGGCAGCCATAGCATCGGCCCCTACCCTCATGAATCCAAAATTTGAGAAAGATTTCATCCTCTACACTTTAGGTGGTGAGTCAAGTATCTCTGCTGTCTTGACCCAAACAAATGACAGGAATGAGGAGCAGTCCATAGCCTTCTTTAGTGAAGGGCTTAAGGAATATGAAGATAAGTATAGCTTTGTTGAGAAGCAGGCCCTTGCAGTCATTAGAGCCTTGAAGAAGTTCAGACACCTCTTATCCCATAATAGGATCCATTTTTTGGTGCCCCATGCAAGTGTAAAAGACTTCATGTTAAACAAAGATGTCAGTGAAAAGAGAGCTGGATGGATCACTAGGGTAATGGAATATGATGTTGACATTCAGATTACCAAATTGGTAAGAGGAAGAGGATTATGTAAAGAAATGTTATCAGATCAGAACTCAGATGAAGAAGTTGCCATGGTGATAGCAGAGCAGCAGGAGGAAAGGTATGCTGATGGTCCAAGGAGCTGGATAAATGACATGAAGAATTTCTTATTAGGGAATGGATACCCTCAGGGATTGGACAGATCTAAAAGAAGACAATATAGACTACAATCCATCCCCTATGTTGTGATTGACAATATTCTATTCAGGAGGGATTTTAATGGGACCCTATTGAGGTGTGTTGAAGTGAATCAGGCTGAAAGGGTGATTAGAGAACTCCACGATGGCCCTGATGGCGGCCACTTCTCTGCAAGAACAACTGCTATGAAAATCATGAGGGCTGGATATTATTGGCCATCTCTATTCCATGATTGTTACAGGTATGTGAGGAAATGTGAGAAATGTGCTTTTTTCTTAGGCAAATAGAGACTTGCAGCTCTTCCTCTTCATCCTATTCAGGTGGATCAGCCTTTCACTCAGTGGGGGTTGGATTTTATAGGCCCCATTAATCCTCCATCTAGTGTAGGTCATAAATGGATCTTGGCTGCTACTAATTATTTCACTAGGTGGACAGAGGCAGTTGCCTTGAAGGATGCCAAAGAGCCATCTGTTGTTGAATTCCTTAATGGAATTGTATCTAGATTTGGTGCTCCTTCTACTATCATCTCAGATAATGCCAAGTCTTTTATTGGAACCCAAATTTGTGCATGGGCTATGAATCACAATATCTACCTGAGCACATCATCGAACTACTATCCTCAGGGTAATGGTTTGGCTGAATCTTCCAACAAGAATCTGATCAGAATTATGAAGAGGACAATAGAAGACAATCAGAGGACCTCGCACAAGAAATTAAGGAGTGCTATGTGGGCTGATAGGATAACACCCAAGAGATCTATTGGGAATTCACCTTTTGTGCTAGTATATGGTAGGGAATCTAGACTCCCAATCTCATTGGAGTTCGCATCCTTGGAGTTGGCTCATCAACTGGAACTGGTTGAAAATGATGCCATGTCAGTAAGAATGGCAGAACTAATTGAGTTGGAAGAAAAGAGAAACAAAGCCATGAAAACTCTAGGGATTCACCAGCAATAGATGAAGAGGAATTTTGACAAGAAGGCAAGGGCCAGAATCTTCAGAGAGGGAGATTTAGTGCTCAAGTGGGACTCAGATAGAGTAAAACTAGGAAGGCACTCCAAATTTGACCCATTATGGAGTGGCCCTTATCTGATTTCCAGTTGCAAATAGGCCAACACATTCCAACTAAGTAGGCCAAGTGGTGAAGTTCTACCCATTCCAGTCAATGGGATCTATCTGAAGCCCTATTTTTGAAGGGTTGTGAATCTATGTACATAGTTAAGCTAGTTGCTTCCTGCTTGTTTTTGTTTTGCAAATAAGTGCACGAGCACATGGCCCTCTTCGTGAGTCATCTTTGACATGTCTCATGCTGCTGAGGAGGTCTCATTTTTTATTTTTTGTTTCCAATCATAGAAGCAAAGTTAGAACCTTAAGGGCTTTTAATGTTTTGATTTCCTCTTTAAGGGTTAGGGTTCTTGCAACTCTTAGCTTGTGCCTCCTGGTCCTCTTTTGACTCCATAGCCCAATGGATCATTCTCAGGCATTGGTCATGCATCGAGCAGGCTCATGCCCCCTGCGAGTCGCCAGAAGTGTTACCTCTGGTTTTGCCACCAAAAGGTTCAAATTCAAATTTGTGGCCTGTTCAACGGTTAGCCAAAAAATTGTTATTTTAATGCCCCGACTCGCCAAGGTTCTATGACCGTTAGATTTTAGATAGATCGATGGTTGGCGCGATCTCATCATCGAAAATTGCACGGGAGGTAGTGTTGCCGACATCGCGCCAGAACGACACGTGTTGGTGGGCCTGGCGGGAGGCTACAATGGAGGGCGGGTCGGGAAAGTTTTTCGGCACCGCAGGCACTATGGCGCTATCGCACGCCAACCAAAAAATCTCCATGGCGACATAGTGCCCGACGGAGATACTCACGACGGCGGGCAGGACACGTGGCCAAAAATGTTGCAACGGTCGGATAAAGTTTGGTGGGCTGGAGAAAATAAACGGCGAGAACTTCAGACAATATTGGGCCCCATTACGTACCTTATCTACCCAGTTGGCAGAGCTCGTGTCACGACAGCGAATCAAAAAGAAGCATGCACAAATAGGGACACATCATCAGTTGGGCGCTATGGTGCTATGGAAATTTAACCTCGATTTTCCCATAGTGACATGGTGCCCGATCGACACGTGGTCACCCTGTGAGGCCAAGTCGAAAGATTGCCTAGTGGTGTCCCAATGGGCCAGTGAGGAACCGCCGCGTGTAACCAAGCTGGAGTCTCTATCAGTACGGTTGGCACAGTCAAGGTTTGCGATCTCCACTGTCAATTTTGGTTGCATCAACAGATGGCGCCATCTCGCTATGGCAGAGATGCGCAGATATTATCTTGGCGACATAGCGCCCATCCGCCACGTGGCCATCCTACGAATCAAGTCTCGGGTTCACCAACCGGATGATGCCGTGTGTATATGTCAGGACATGGCAACCAGTGGGCCCAGTAGTTTAGGAGGGACGGTGAGTGAAGTACGTCGCTCTGACCATCAGATTTGAGGAGATCTATGGCTGGCACTATCTCGCCATCAGGAGCTGCCCGGACTTTAGCATCAGCGACATGGCGCCCGTGCGCCACGTGTCCTGGCGAGGCTGTGTTTCATGCTGTCAGAAGCAGATAGGGTGGGGTGATTAACAAGCCAACAGGGAGATGCCACGTGTTGGCGAGCCCAGCAAATCAATGGGAACGGAGGGTTACGGGAGGCCAAGTTCATGATTTTCGGATGAGAAAAGATCAACGGTAGGCGCCATGTCACCTTAGTGAAGCTGTGGGATTTTTACCATGGTGACATCGTGCTCGACTGACATGTGTCGGTGGGGTCAAGTCCCACCGGATGCATCATTAAGGTGGTGCCGATTCGGATGGGGCCCAGTCACAATAAGGAGAGTCCGCGGCAAATCAGAAACAACCAAGTGTGCCAAGTCAGAACACAGATGCGTCGTGGGGCCGAGTTTCTTAATGCGATCAGCGCATTGAGGGGTCGATTCTCTACCATAAGATCTGCGAGAATCTAGGGTCGGTGCTATCTCGCTATGGAGGAACTGCATGGATTTTACAATAGCGAGTTAGCACTTGGAAGACACGTGTCCTCGTGTTTCAGTTTTCAACGTGGCAATTAGCTGACGGCCAGTAGTTAGGTGATAAGGTGGCGCAGTTAATTCGACGAAGGCGGTCAACTGCAGAAGGACTCTCCAGGTGGCAAGACAAAGGATTACGATTGGCCCGCGTGGCCTAGTCGGCTTATAAGGAATCAGGTCGACTGATAGGCTTGGATGATTCATGAACCAAATGCAGCGGCGATCGACGTATCTTGCGATCTGATCTTCACGATCATTTTCGACCTACCAAGAATGAATGCAGGACATAAGGACACTCCACCCATCCGGTCAATCCATCTACCATGTCAGGGAATGTTGTGGCACCATTTTTTATCTTCTCTAGGCTCTTCTCAGAAGAAATAAGATTTCTCGGTATGCAGGCTAGGATTTCAATCCAGATCCCCGATTGGATTCTCAAGATAGGAAGTTAATGCCAGTAGGTAAGAAGTGAATGTAACATGGAAATCTTCAGTTGTGCCTGATCTATAAAGGCAGTTTCGTGATCTGTCCTGAAGGTCGATTCTTCCTGATTTTCTCTGCTACTGCTTGCAGACTTGCAGTGTAAAACCCCTTTATCTCTGAGCCATGTAATAGCCTGTATCATCTCTTTCAGCCATCAGTGTGAATGTGCATCACTTTGCCTCCCATTGGTGTATTGTTGAGATCAACGATCTGCATACTGTATCTATCTTTGGCCTATCGAATAATACATAAGTGAAATCTCCTTTTCCTAGTGTCATTCGGTTGGTTTCTCCTGATCTGTATGTGATTATTGATCGATATAAGTCTGGATGTGTATGACTTTTGTGTGTTATTCTAGTTTTGTAGCATATATATGGGCAGGAATGAGTCTGAACACTCTGTTTTGGTGCATCGCCGCCTTAGATTAGACTAGGTAGATTTGCTTTGACACTCTCTTCCTCCCTTTCCCTTTTGAGAATAGATAGGTGTGCCCTGACAGTAAGAGGAAGTCGGCCTTCTCCAGAGACTCAACCTCATAGTTCAAGTCCCACAGCTTGGAGGTTGTTTCCATGTTTCACTAGGTTGTCCTTACGCATAGGCCTTGGACAAGGGTGCAAACCTAAGTGACAACAGGTCATATATGGTAATGGCATGAACATAGTTATCTAGTTCATCATCAAAGTATTGGAAAGGTACTTTGAATAATTCCTCTTCTTCAGTCTCAAAATCAAGTTCATCTGTACAATAGTTGTCAACAAAGGATACCTTAGATTTAATGGAGCCCAATCCACATCCTTTAGGATAGCTATTAGCTCCTAAGAGTTGTCTAATTCCATCTTCTTTTGGTCCAAGGCTGGTACCATGATATCCCACATTTTCAATAATGGGAGGTGCCTTAACATATTTATCCTTAGAAAACTCCACAGGTTCATCTTTTCCATCATAATATAGACAATCTAGGATATTATCTTCCATGTGCTCATCACTAAGTGAACCCCAATGCTCAAATGTTTTCTTGCTAACTTTCATGGTTTCCTTATTAGTAGAGGGTGATAATTGAGAAGGTTTTCCAAAGGAACGGGGGGAGAGTGGTAGTTGTCCAACACACAAAGCATTTTCAAACTTATACTCTCCCATTCCTAAATCAACAAAAGTAACCTTCTTCCCTGTGGTATTAATTTGAGTATCTTCAACCTTCTCTTTTCCCTTGTGGGAATTTGAATCCTCATTAGCTAATTCTAGTATTGTTGTGGAAGGTGGTTTTGTTATGGTGAGAGACTTAGGTATAACTTTGGCAAACTCACTTATTGGACAAAAATTTACTGGTGCACATTCCAATCTTTTACAAAATGCAAAAGGAGTGGGATCCCTTGGGATTGTGATCTCTCTTCCTTGGTGAGGAAATTTCAAGCATTGATGATAGGTAGATGGGACCGCCTTTAGTGTATGTATCCATGGTCTACCAAGCAAGATGTTATAGGGAAAATTCAAGTCTAGGACATGGTATTTAGTATTTATGATGGCTGGTCCAACTTTTAGAGGCAACACGATAACTCCTTTTGATTCTCTTTCCCTCTCATCATATGCTTTTATTGTGATCCTTTTATTAACATCTAGAAGATCCTCTAGTAGTCCCAAGAAGCAAATCATTTTCAATGTACAAAGGTTCAAACTGGATCTATTGTCTATAAGGACTCTTTCAATCTTATGTCATTGTATAAGGACTTCAATTTGGAGTGACAAATTATGGTGGGGATCGGGACCTTGGAAATCTTTATTTGTGAAGACAAGGTGTTGTTAGGTGGTAAGGTTTCCAATCATAGTGGTGAATTGGGAAGCATTATTGTTTTTTGGAACACGAGACTCTAAAAGAGCCTTCTCTAAGATCTCTTTATGGATGGGTGATGTGGTAAGAATCTCAAGAATGGATATTTGTGTAGGAGTCTTACCTAGCTGGGACAACACATCATAGTGAGAGGTGGGCCTTTGTGATGTGGATGTCATAGTAGGGGCATGTGGCATTGATGGATTAGCGGTATTGGGAGTGGCGGCTTGCAAAGTGAGTCTTCCCCATCAAGTGGTTGCATCACAATCGGCTGCTTGTAAGACAAGGGTATTCACATGAGTGTCTACCTCTTCAATGTGACCATGCAAGGAGTCAAATCCACATATATCACTTGTTTCTATCTTACCACACAAGGAGTCAAATCCTTATATGTGTTTAGTAGAATAATCAGAAAGTAATGCATTTGATGTGGAAGCTTGATTCGCATTGTTGCTATTGTTATTATCATTGTTGTGAACGTGAAATGGTTTTTGGAATATCTTCAATTTAGAATTTTTAGAGGTTGGACCTCCTTCTACTTCAATTTTCCCATCATCAACAAGATTTTGGATAAAAACTTTGAGTTTGATACATGTGTTGGTGTCATGTCCTTTGATACAATGGTATTTACAATATTCATTTTCCCTATACCACTTTGACTTTGGTTGATTTTCATCAAAAGGATGTGTGTTAGGAAATACCATCAAGTTATGATCCACTAATTTTTGAAAGATAGCCTCCAAAGGTTCACGAAAGTTAGTGAACTTTCTATTTTGATCATAGTCATGACTGTAGTTGTTGTTGCATGGAAAGAATTGTGTTTGATTATGGGATTGTTGATTGCCTTGATTGTCATGATTTGAATGGTTGTTGTTTCGATTGCAGTAGTTGTTGTTGTTCCCTCCTTGAAGATTTTTGACATCAGTAACACCATCATGTGTAAAACCCTTATTCTTAGACCAGAATTTGGGTTTGCTATTGTTGTTTGACTCATTGTTGGAGGATGATGAACTATAATGTTTAATGGTACCTTTTTCCAAAAGTTCATTTTCAATATTCTTGCCCTTTTTGACTAAAGTGAAAAAGTCTTTGGGGCTAGCCATTTTCATGTGGAAGGACATTTCGGGTATCAAGTTCTTGATAAATATATCTACAAGATGGGAATCTTTAAGTTTATATGGCATACGATTAGCAAGATGTCTCCACCTTTGTAGGAAGTTGGCAAAAGTTTCTCCATTTCGTTGTTTTGTGTTGCACAAGTCACTCAATGAGGCATGACGTTCAATGTTGTAAGAGTATTTTGCTATAAACTTTCTTGTCAAATCATTGAAAGAAGTAAAGGAGCCCTTAGGTAAATTCATTAACCACTCAAGTGCGGGGCCTCCAAGACTTCATGCAAAGAGACTCTTAAGATAGTCATCACTGTAGGCTACTTCTTGGCACAAAATGGAAAATTCTTTGAGATGGGTGACAGGGCATGTCTCTCCCATATACTTGTCAAATTTAGGTATTTCAAAACTGGTTGGAAATGGCACCATATTAATGGATTTATCAAATGGAAAAGGAAAAATTTCCTCAAAAGAGACATCCTTCACCCCTTTGTTGTTCATGTTAAGGACCAAACTTCGTAATTCTTGGAGTTGTTGAGCCAAATTTTGATTAGGTTGCACTTTTGATTGTTGAGAGATTACAAATCCACCTCCTAAATTGTATGGAGTTCCTAATGTAGTGTGAGGTGGTGGAGGTACTCCACTTTGACCAATGTATTGATAAGTAGTTGTTGGAATTGGCATGGATGTCTTTACCATAGTGGTTGGCACCTGTAAATAAGAGGAGTGCATTGGTTGTGTCAGAATTGCCATTGGTTGAGTAGGCACTTGTCCAATGCCTAAGCATCCCATAGTTGAGGTTGTCAAGGTAGATTGTGGAATACTAACATGTGTGGTAAAATTGGACATGGCACTAATGATTTGTTGAATATGTTCTGCACTCAATTGAAATGTAGCTTGTGTTGAAGTGCTAGATGTAGGCATAGCACTAGTTGTTACATGGTGTCTTTCCCTTTGCTAGAAGTTGGAGCTGCATTTGAAGTGGGCAATATGGGAGCACCACCTTTTGTAATTTTTCTAAACAAAGTGTTCTCGTCAAAGCTTGGAGGAACATTAACACCATCCTTGACCAAATTTAGGAATATCTCAATTTTGTTTGCCCTAATGGATTTTTCCATAATTTCCACATTGTAGGGGTCTGCAAGGAATGTCCTGACATCACTAGGTACATCATTAGGGTCAATGGGATCTTCATCTTGGTATACTTCTTTGTCATTATCCCCCAAAGTTTTGTTATGGAAGGGATCTTTTGGTTCTTGTGTGGATGTTGAGTTAGGCATACCAAGGTTCAAACTAGAGAGAATTGTGTTCCCTAATGAAGTTGTGAGTGGAGGAAAAGGATTCTCCATCTCTGATTGCCTCAATGATTCCCACAAACGTGACATGGGATTAAATGTGAACCTTCCTGATCGTGTGTGTACCATACACAAGTGACCAAGCCAATGGGTGGAAGATTATGGAAGAAAAAGAAAAGGAGGATAAGAGTTATTAACCTTATGTGATTAAAGGGTCAACTAGCCAAGTGTGAACAAAAGACCTTGGTTTAGCAAACAAAGTGTGATTAGAGGATAGTAGTATCTTTCTCCTACCAAAGATAGCCAAGTGATCTTGTAGGCAAGATAGGACACTAAGTTGATTGCTCACTATTTGGAGATGGACTTGTGATCCCAAATAAGTAAGTGTGATTAGGATAAATGTTTTCTTATAGATGAAAGGTCTAATGTTGCAATTTCAAAAGATGTTTTAAGGTTTAAGCTCTCTAGAAGAAAATTTGAAAATGGAAGACTAGGAGTTTGGAAAGATGGAGGTAGATATGAAAAGATGAGAGTTTTTTGGTCACTAATGTAGTTAACTCAATCCTCATTCACTGGAAATAAAAACCTTGGGTTCACTCCTCGGAAAGCAGACCAATTTCAAAGTTTTCCATTGTATTCAATTCTATCATAACGGTCTTGTCTAGCTTCTTCCTTTTGAATGTCTTTGATTGTGTATCAAAATTGTTTATCATTGTGTGCTAGGTTCTTCATTTCCTTGTAGATGGGTGGTTTGGACAACTTCACTTTCTTATGTTTGACTTGGTTGACCTTATCGGTCATGGCAGGAATA
The DNA here is from genome assembly GCA_028749045.1 of Cupressus sempervirens. Classification (NCBI taxonomy): domain Eukaryota; kingdom Viridiplantae; phylum Streptophyta; class Pinopsida; order Cupressales; family Cupressaceae; genus Cupressus; species Cupressus sempervirens. Next base: position 719,152,330 of record CM053790.1, on the reverse strand, counting down.
AAAAGGGACCCAAATTTCAAGTACCCAAAAACTTTGCAATAAGATGTGACTAGACTCAACCAATTTCAAAATGAAAACTACCAAAAGTAACTATGAGTCAAGAAGACCTCACTTAACCTATCTCACTCAATGAATGGTTACCTCATAATTTCACTCATTTAGGAACTTGTTTGATGTTTTGGCTTTGGTTTTGAATGTTTGAACAAGCACATTGAACACGCCAGCAACCCTAATAAGGCTATCTCTAGGATGAACAAGGCTTATCTAAAGGGTGTCCTCAATATACACAAGGTATTTGAGGCCCAAATTTGTAGATGAAAGAAAATACTACCACATAGCCAGGGGGAGACAGTAACCCAAATCTCCTCCTTCACTTCCCAAAGGTATAAAGTTCTTTGGGGCTTAGCCAAAAGTGACAATATTCCATTTCCAAGAGAGGTGTCTTTCAATTCACCTCCCAATTTTTATACTCCGCCAAAACACTGGAGTTGAGGTCATCCCAAGGGGTGATGAAATTCTCAAGAAGGCCTCCTAAAAATAAAAATAAAAAAAATCACAGTTTATTTCTTGTGCACCCAAGATCACCCGAAGGCATGAGGGGAGAGAATACGTAAGTGGTCTTAGGGCTTAAAAGACACTTGTTCTTTCCAATGAAGCTTTAAGTTTTCTATCTACTTGAAGACACTTGTGATTAAAATATGCAAGGTTCTTTCCAAATTGAAATAGTGCCAAAGTAAATAAAAACGTGGATTCCTCAACAAGAAAATAAAGCCAGTGCATGAAAGTAAAATGGTGAAAATAAAAGTGCAAAAAATAAAGTCAATTTACTTTAGGGCATTCAAGAGTGTATGACTTCATTTTAAGCACCAAACCCAAATGTGATCTAGCCTAGGCATACATGTCCATTTTAAGCACCAATTCCAAATATTCTTTAGCCTAGGCATATGTCTCCATTATCCTTTAAAGCATTCAAGATGGTGTGAATTATTTTTAAGCACTAAATCCAAATGTGTCTTCTGTCCTAAACATTCATGTCCATTTTAAGCACCAAAGTCCAAATTTTAGCTAACCTAAATATTAATGCATTCAAATGAAAGTGTTTAATCCATACAAGTTCATTAGCCCTTAAGGTTTAAGTGATAAAAATTGCTACAAATCTCCTTTAGTGATAAAAATCGCCATTGTTATTGCTTTTTAGGTTTTTAAGGTTAATTCTCTGCATCAAAACCATCAGTCAAAGCCTGCAAGCCAATCAATTAGCAAAAATTATTGTTAAAAATTGCACAATTCTACCAAAATGCAGAGATGCCAAAATCCAAGCACAAACATTAAAACACGAAGACCACAAAAAGTCGAGATGCCAAACTATGTAGATGCCAAAACACGAAGATGACAAAAGACACCTTGTGCATTTCTAAGTAGATTAAATGGTTGTCAGATGCAGATGACAATGTGAAGTTTAGAGATGCCAGAACTCAGAGATGACAAACAAAGGCCTACCCATAATGCAGATGATAGAATTAAGTTCAAAGACGACAGAATACTCCTCGTAGATGATAGAACTAACTTCGCAGATGACAGAACTAACTTTGCAGATGACAGAACTTAGTTCACAGATGATAAATTAAATTTTGGAGATAACAGAATGGTTTAAACAAAATGCAAGTATGGTTTGAAATATTGTGGAGATGCTAAAGAGCGAAGACACTGGTATGCGTAGACAATAATCGCAGATGACGTTGTGGCCTGCGTAGACGATAATGCGATGTTTTATGACTGAACCAGAGTTGCTTGTGAATTTTTGAAATGAAACTAGGGACATAGGTCCCACCGAGCGTGCCAAAATGTGTGCTAAAAAATGTGACCTATTAGTAGCATGATTAACAAACAAACATTGGTTAAAAACCTTGAAAGTATAACAAAGATTCATCAAAATGCAAGGAACAAACACTAACTAATGCTTGCTTGGGTTTTGCAACCCTAAGTAGCTAACAAACCCTATCTTTCAGCCACCTCTATAGCTCAAAAAAGGCACCCATGAGAGGCCTTGTTGGTGTGTTAAGATGGGGAGGTATGTTTGGTGTGCTCTCCCAAACACAACAATGGAGTGAATCTCTTGAGTGGATGTGCAAGTGTGAGTGAAAATGAAATATGAATCTAGGCTAGATGAAATGAAGAACACCTCAAGAATTGGCTATGGAGAAAGCCATACTTGAAGGTATTCAAGGATGAAACTATAGAATGCAACTAATAAACTAATGAGATATGCAAGCTAAATTAACAAGTAAATGCAAAGGAAATATAAATGTAAATGCAAACTAGCTAAACTATGCAAATGCAAAGCTAAACCAGCTACCAAATGGTTAGTATGCACTTACAAAATCACTATGAAAACTCTACTAATGCAAGCTCAAACTACCATGAAAGCTCAAACTATGAATGCAAACTCAAATCTCAAACCAACATGATAACAATGCAATAAATGAGAGATGCAAATGCTTGAGACAAGCCCTCTATTTATAGGCTTGAGAGAGGGATTGGTGAGGTGGCATCCATGTAGATGCCACATAAGGTGACATGCAAGCCATGAAAATGGTCAAGAATTCAAAGTTTTCTCACACATGTGTGAGCAAACTTGAGAAGAAGAGTGGGAGACAAGAGTGTGTAGGCATGCCATCTCACACATGTGTGAGCACACTCTTAGGCTAATGAGAGGGATTAGAGAGATGATTAGGAATGATTAAGTGGGATTAGAGAAGAAGTAGGCTTAAGAGGATGAAAATGATGGTTATAGGTTAGGCTTAAGATTAAACTAAATGAAATTTAATTTAATCATGGGTTTAGAGAAATTAATAGGATGTGGAGAATTTAAATATATAAAATTTATTTAAAAAGAGGAATATGGAGGATCATGTGTTAAATTAATTTAACACATTAAGGCTAGGTGTATTTAAATTAAATTTAAATACCTAAGAGAATGAACTCATTTAATTAATTAGTTTAATTAAATAAGTAGAGGAATGTGAGCAATATAATTAATTACAATGTCATGGGCAATATTAAAATTAATTAATATAGTGTTTAGGGACAATTTTAAGTGTCTACACAAACATAGAGCAAAGACTAGAAGAGTGCAAAAGCAATAAAACAACAACCTTGAAGCATTTTGCACTGATTTCAATAGTGATTCAGTATAAATTTTGTCGGTCTAAGGTATTTATCAAGTGCCAAGCTACGCAATTTTAAAGTTTTAATATATTGAAACCCTAGATCGGTATAATGGCTTCTAGTTCCAAGAACCCCAAGGGAAAGGAAAGTCATGAGATCTAGCTAGTTAGTAATGAAGTAAAACAACCTAAGTTTAAACCCATTCCTAAGGTAGCCTACAAAAATAACCCTCCTGGTACATTGTCCATAATTCCACGCAAGGTTGTCATTGTACAAGATGTAAAGAAGTGTTACAACTACAAGATAGGGGCTATAGGTGACCTTGACATATTCCAAGCCTATGACAAACTATGTGATAAGAAAATTCTAAAGGATGAGTTTTAGATTGGTTAGAAGAAGGGTTTAACAAATGCCCTAGTTTATCCCACAAGTTTAAAAATAGAATGGATATGGATTGTTCTCAACAAAATTCACACTGGATTTTTGTGGTTGGAAATAGAACCTATGAAGATTACCAAGAAGATATTGCATAAGGTTACAGGTTTCCCAACCCTAGATTAGCCTAGGACCCTATGCAGTGATTCTAAAGAAGTCATTGAAAGGAATACAGGAGCTAAGTGGAATAAGAGGGGTATGGAAATTGATACTATAATAGATCCTCTTCTAGATTTTGCAGTGAGAGTGATTTCTCACAAATTCTACCAATCTAGCAGATTGAACAATGTACCATGTATAGCTGTTGATGTAGCTTACAAGCTTTTGAAGAAAGATCATACATATGATCTAGCAGAACTAATGTTGCGGCAAGTAAATGAGAACCTAGGAGCAATAAGAAGGTCAAAAGGTGCTCAATGCAAGTTTGGTTCACTTCTTGTCTGCATATTTTTCTATGTCATGGAAGAGTTTCCTCCTATAGGAAAGGTGAACTAGAATCCAAATAAAACTACAATTACTCAAATTAATAAGTACACTGATCAAATGGGTGAAAATTTTGATGCCCAAATGACAAGCTATTTTGAGGATTTCAAGAAATCCATGAAGCAAAGGGTTAGAATACCAGTCTCCCTAGTGGAAAAACATATCAATGACATATATTTTTTGGTTGACATTGACTACACTTATATCCAAGTAGAAATTCTAAGGGTGAAATGGCTAGGGCCATTAAGATATGAAGTTGATGTGGATGAAGCCTCGATAGCAATCACAACATTGCTTGTAGAAGAGATTGATAAAGAGGCACGCCATTTTGGCACATATGATGTTGTGAAATCTAAATTTGAAACAGAGTTGAAGACAACCTCTATAATTAAGAGGAAAGATAAATTAGTGAAGAAGATAAAGAAGAAATTTGGTGTAGAAATTGAAGGAGAAGTAGGTGTTGAAGAGGAATAAGAATAAGAAGGTGAGAGTGAAGAAGAAGAACAAGGGCAAAGCCCAATGGAGTTACTCTAGGGCTTAGGAGAAGATAAGGAGGAAGGTGCCAAGGAAGAAGAAGCCACAGAAGCACCTACAAAAGCCAAGAAAAAGAAGAGAAATGCTAAAACTTAGCCTCCAGCTTAGCCCAAACCCAAGAAGGTAACCAAGCTTGCACAAACCAAACCAAAGGTACCAGTAACAAGAGCTACCACAAGGGCATTCACACAAAAGGCCAGAGAGGAAAAAAAAGAGAAGAAAAAGGCCACTGAATAGACTAATGAAATTCCAAAAAAAAAAAGAAATTATGTGGCATAGCCAGGCACTGATGATGAGGAGAGAATAGGATTAGAGGATATCAACCAATTTAGAGTGGTAAGCCATCCTCTCAAATCTCCCATAGACAAGATTTGTGAAAATATTAAGAATGCAAATTTGAATGATTGAAAAAGCCTTGATTTCTATAAGCTAAGTAGAGAAGAGAAAAATAAAATAGAGAAATCTGTATATTCCATGATGGCTAAATTTAAGAACACACCTCTAGAGCTAGACAATACCATGCCTAGGGAATTATATGAGATAATTGAAAACAAATGGCATTATTATCTAAAAATGGAAAAGGAGATTAGAGAATCTACCACAATTGTGGAAGACAATTTACAAGATAACTAATGACAAGGATGAAGAAGCAAATAAGGCAGAGGCCAGTGCCAAGGAGAAGATAGAAGAAAAGAAAGAGGAAGAGAGGCAAAAAGAAGAGAAGAAAGAGGAAGAGGATAAAGAAACAAGAAAAGGACAAGAAGAGAAAAGAGAAGAAGAAAAGGAAGATGAGGAGGACAAAGAAAAAGAAGAGGAGGAAGATATGAAAACAACTAAATAGTAGAAGCAAGAAGGACAAAGTGTGCAAGACACACAAATGCCACCTCATAGCCCTCCTCATGTAACCATCACACTTGCAAACATATTAAATATCAAGGATGTTCCTAACAATTCTTCTCAAAACATCAATCTCATAACTGTAGAGGATCTCTCCAAGATCCTTCACCAATCCACTCTATAGGCACAATTATGCACAAATACTATATTGGTGAGTGTAGATGAGTTACAAAATATAGTAGCAAAACCAAAAAGAGACAAGGTAAAACCACAAGAACCACCTTTCATCTTTATAGCTACTAGCAGTCAAAACCTAATGCTTCCACCACCATCTCCAACAATTGCAATAGCAACAAATGACACCATTAAGAAGTAGAGTGTAGAAGAAGGGAAGTCTGATGAAAAGAAGGAGGATACATCAAAGGAAGAGGAATAGGCCACTATTCAGGCATTGGTAGAGTTACCAAAAAAAGGCACTCCTACAAAAACTATTTAGAAGCTAAGCACTGAAGCCATACCTTTGCAAATCTCCACACCAGGCTCAAGTTCTATAAAGATGACCAGGGTACTTCACTATGGAGACCCTAAGCTTGATGAAGAGATAGTAATTCCTTCTTATGACTCAAAGACTATCACCATGGAGTAGATTACCAAGATGCAAGATGCATTAAATGGAAGGAAAAGACAAGAAATACTTAGAAAGGAGTATAAACATAAGCAAGCACTACATGAGATTAAGGACATCTTTATGGATGTCTTTAGCTTGTAGTCACTAGATGAGTCAAAACCTATAATGGAACAAGTATCAGATATAGTTGACCAGGTGACAAGTGAAGACAAGGATACAAATGTCAAACTTATGGAGTGGTCTAAAAGGAAGTTTCAAGGAAAGGTAAATGAGAAAATATCCAATGGTATAGAACTTGAACAAGTAGAATTGGCCAAGAAAATTGAAAAGGTCAAAATTGTACTTGAGAACATTTTCTTACTGTACAAAAAGCTATGTGATTTTTCCAATTTCACACAAGAGATAGGCCAAAGGATAATGAGCTTGGACAAAAATCTTGAGATTTCTAGCATGCAATTACCAAGAGATCTAGCTCAAAGTGAGAAGCATTTTTCCCAATCACTTCAGACTCAAAGACAATTAGCTACACTTACAAGTGAAGAGGCCAATATAAAGGCCAAATTAATGCAGATTTAATCCTCCATAACCCCACATTTGGAGGTCCTCCACAAAGAACAAGTCTATGCTAAAACTATTTTAAAGAAAGATCCTAATATTTCTACACTTGATGGACTTGTACATCTTGCTGGAAAAACTACCATCTAGCATAAGTCACTAAACATTGCTTTGGAAAATTGGGATGTAGCTCTAAAAATGATAATGGAGGTAAATAGTATATTTTTCGTTAATTATGGTATTACTCCCTAGAACCCTTTAACATAAGTGTCAAAAAGGGGGAGAAATAATATTTTGGGGGAGACGATGAGTTAGATATATATAATGTTTAGAGGGAGTAATATCAAGAAGGAAGATATGACTAAAGGGGGAGAATATTAAGTATTATAGAAATTAAATTCTTTCATTCATTCTTTTGGAGAATAAAAGGGAAGAGATTGCAGATAGCCAAAAAGGCAGAGATAAGACTTAATGTGTAAATAGTATGGGGGAGAAATAATGTTTTCGGGAGAATAAAAAGCTACAAGTATAGTTAGAGTAGACAAAACAGCTCAGCACATAGGTAAAAATTACAAAAATAGAGCAAAGGCAAAGAATATCAGGTACATCAGCACAACAATTTTGATTGCAAGAATGAAATGGCACAATCAACTCAGGGGGAGTTATAAGGTATTTTGAACAAATTTTGGAATTTTGTACATATGTAGAGTAGATTGGATAGGGTACTCATAAGGTCAGACCAATAATGTTTAGTTAAGTGTTTTTGACACTCATGTCAAAGGGGGAGATTGTTGGTCTCAGATTGGTTTTGATAACTGAGTGTCAACACACTTAACCACTTTTCATATAGGAGCTGAGTACATTATGTATGCCGAGCCACAATATGTGCCAAGCTAGAATTCCAATAGGTGTCAAGTGACTTCAAGTGCCAAGCATTATACAAGTGCTAAGTGATATATAGGTGTTGAGTCACAGTTCATGTCAAGTAAGTTAGAATGCTTCATATACTAAGTGAGCCAAAACTATCCATGTGCTGAGTAAGATAGAATGTAATAGGTGCTGAGCAAACTAGGATCAAACATGTGCTATGCACCAGTAATCTATTATGTGTTGAGTAACACAGAATCAACATATGAGTTCATGGCTTCACAAACTTAGATGAAAACTATTTTTTGAGCCAACATAGAAGGATTTGGAAGGATAATAAGGATAAAATAATCTTTTATATTTCCTATGCAATCAGCATGCAACCAATATGAAAAATGGAGAAGGCATGCAACCAATGAGAAAAGTGCAAGAAATGAGTAGGAATTAATGATTCAATATGGATCATAGATCCATACCTAACCCTAATTTTACAAAGTCTTTATAAGAAGGCTTAGACCCCACAATTTTAAGTTGTTGAATAGAAGTTAAGGAAGTTGCTAAGCAAATAGAAAAATTGCAAAATAGGGTAAACAGTAGGGGCATCAAAAACTTAGTGAATTACAATTACTTATCCATTTGATTAGAACAGAACAAGGGCTATGAATAGATATCAAATAAAGTAAGGATCACATCAGAATTGAGTAGATCAAGTGCCTAAAGTTAGCAATTGAAGATTGTAAGCAATCAGGTCAAAGATTTCTAATATTTTTTAGCCATTGTATTAGATAGTGAAAATCCTATGATGATAAGTTAGCTTAATAGCTATTTTGTAGATCCTTTGAAAAGGTGACTAAATCATTTAACAAGCTGAAACTTCATGAAAAGTGTTTGTAAATCCTTTAATCAAGTCACTATTGACATAGTGTAAGGCCTTTAATAGGGCAGGCCTTTCATAGGGCAAACCATCAGAAGTGGTCAAACAATTATTGCTACAGTAATTTTGTGGGTATCATCCCCGCTCCTATTTTACCTTCTCATTCCTAAAGGGTTTCTAGGTTACCAAATTCTAGTGTCATGTATTTATTTTATGTTTATTTAATATGTTTACATGCATGTAGTTTACTTTCAAATTTTTTTTTTAAAGGATTTGAAGAGGTTAAGGTGTGTTACTTCTGATTCACCCCTCCCTCTCATAAGTGCTCTTCCCATTTGAATATTCTAACAACTAGGGCATTAGGGTCTTGATAGACTACCAGGGTAACTCTAGCATTAATTTGTGTGATGAAACTTGCCCACTTACATAGTAGGTCTCCTACATGTCTTTATGGACCTCTGGGTTTAGATGTCGATTTATCTTGGAACTGTTGAGTTAGATTACTTTTAGGACTTCTTAGACTTAGAGAGTACTTCTAATATTTGGATTGTTATCATCTTTGGGACTTAATACTATCTCCTTAGCATGGTGGGAGTGGACCTTTTTGGGTTACCACATAGTTGAGTGGCAGTGCTTTTTACTCTTACCATTGAGATTCGTTTGTTGCTACCATGGCTAGAGTTTCTTTGTTTGCATTTCCTTTCATTCTATCTTTGTATCACTATGATGGATAATTATATCTTATGGATGATTATATCTTTGATGATGGATGGTTTCATTTATGGTATTGTATTTTGTATCATGGATTCAAGGAGGATGATGTAATTCTATTTTTATAAATGTATATTATTTTAGCCTTTCATACCTTGTGACATTTATAGTGGATGATTGAGAATTTTGAATTTCATTTGCCAAGTGGCATTCAAAACAAATGTATATAATTTAAATGGACATTGGACTTGTAATTATTCTTTCATATGGATGTAGTATTTGTTAGACTTAGTATTAATTAAATTTACATGTGATTCAATGTCTTGGGATCCTTAAGGAATGTAACCTGTTATGTATGCTTATAGATGATTGTATTTTATTGCTTCCACTACTTTATGTTTGATATGTATGTTATTCTTTATTGTTAAAAAAATAATGTTTAGAAAACATAGTAAAACTCTAGGTTAATTATTTTGGATCCCTTGGTGGGGCATTACATTAGGAGTTGTGGAAGATAGCTAGACCCACTACCCAAACAGCTTCAAGGGAAAGATCAATGAACCCAATGTACAAATGATCTTTGTATTATTCCATGTAGAATTATATAAATTAATAGTATTGCCTTCCTTTTTCCTATAAAATGGACCTCTTCTCCTTCTGATCTTCTAACCAAATCATAAATATCACATCCAATAATCCCTTGGATCACTTACTTGTATTCAGTAAACACTTTGCTCCTTTTCATACTTTGCACTCAATATAACAATCACAACACATTTACAAACAAGAAAAACATTTTTCCTTTATACCATATCTTCAAAATAATTCCTTGATTCATCCTTGGGGCTTTCCCAATTAATTATAATTATATAATTAATTAATTTACAATTACAATAGCACTATCAGCTTACAATCCATACAAATTCTCACATGGGTGCCACTAGGGCTTGCACATCTACTGATATCATCATCAGACTCTCATCAATTACTTTTTGACTATACATCAACAAATTATATCACTATCAAATGATATATTTCAAACATCATAAACCACTTCTTAGGTACTTAATCTTAGTATTGCTCTTTGTAAATCAGGTACAACTTCTATACATCTTTGAATTGCATGCTACACATAAACATTTACATTAGAAAAATGTACTAAACATGTTCATGAATGTGCATCACCAGATAATCAAAGCCTTATCTATAGAACCAAGATCTTTGTCTTCTACTCTACCAATATTCATAGACTTATTGCTTTGTTGACATCAATGACAAATTCAATCATGAGAGCAACATGTCAATACTCTCCAATGCTTAGGATACTTTGTTTCAATATATAGTTCACCAATATAATTGAGATGGGGGGTCAATAATATATCCAAGTAATATCAAAATTATCAACCTTATTAAACTTTAACTATGTGAGAAATGTAATCAAAAGCCATAATAAGATACTCATGGATAATAACACCAGATATGTTAACTAGGGAAACCCTCGATTAGAGAGAAAACCCTGGTGGAGATGGTACCCAAAAGATGGTGTACTAATATAAATATTCCTTATTAGAGGATGCACCCTATTAAGAGTCTATAAAAATATTCAATACATATCATTCCTTATTAGGAGACTTTGATTCCCTATTAGGAGATTCCAACCCTATTAGGAGTTGTGCCAACCCTATTAGGAGTTATGGAAGATAGTTGAACCAACTACCCAAACAACTTCAAGGGAAAGATCAATAAACCCACTATATAAATGATATTTGTATTGTTCCTTGTAAAATAATAGAAATGAATAGTGTTTCCTTCCTCTATCCTATCAACTAGACCTCTGCTCCTTTTGACCTTGTAACCAGATCACAAATCTCACATCCAATAATCCCCTATATCACTTACTCGCATTCAATAAATAGTCTGCTCCTTTTTGCAATTCATACAATGATTATAGCACTATTAAAAACAAGGAAAACATATTTCCTTTATACCATATATTTAGAATAATTCCTTGAGTTGACCTTGAGACTTTCCCAATTAATTATAATAAGATAATTAATTAATTTACAATTACAATAGCACTATTGGCTCATAGTCTATTCAGTATCTCACACATGCAACACTATGGCTTACACATATAGTAACATCATCATTAGACTTTCATCAGTCACCAACTTACCATGCATTAATAGATTATAGCACTTCTAAAAGATATAATATAGACATTAGAATTTGCTTCTTAGGTACTCTATCTTTCTACTCCTCTTTGTAAATTAGGTAAAACTTTTGTACATCTTTGACTTATGTGTTTCACATTGAACCTTCACATGAGAATGCTATAGAAAACATTTCCATGGTTGTTCATCACTAGACAATCAAAACCTTGTCTATACAGCTAACATCTTTGTCTACTACTATGTCAGTCTTCATAGACTTACTACTATGTTGACATCAATTAAAAACATAGTCATAAATGCAACATGTTAATGCTCTAAAATGCTAAGGATGCTCCCCCAAAGTAGTATCATCAGAATTCATGCTAACAATCTCCCCTTTTGGCATTGATGGAAATATAGATGAAAAACATCTAAGTTCCATGTATAGCCAATAGTACTATGTTGTTCTTGTTGTTCCTCTCATCTTTTCAAATCCTCTTCATCAAACAAATCTAAAATCCTCTAGAATACTACTTTGTTCTTCTTCTTTGGGATTGGCAATAGTTGTTCACAGTAATCAACTCACCATACATAAGAATTTCTCATGCTACATATCTCCCCCATAGAGATGTTCCTCCTTCTTGACAGGAATCTTTCTAAATCTCCTTAACAAAGTATAAATTTCTCATGCACTATTCTCTCCATACATACATAGAAGATGTTTTTCATGCATATTCTCCCCCATTGACATCAATGATAAAGGCCTCATTATGTTAATTTACTACTCCAATTCTTCAACTAGCTCAAGTGTCCAAAGACATTATTCAAGATCAAAACCAAGATTCCTTAATGAATCATCTCATCACAAATACTCCCCCATATAGGAAGCATCAACATTCAGTCTAGTCTAACTATAGTGCATTGTACCACTGGACTGATACACTCTCTACATCATCTACTCAAGAGTAGTTAGGGGCATAACCCCAAGCATACCTCTCAACTACTAAAATGTATCTTTATATAAGGGCTTCGTAAAGATATATGCAATTCGATGTTTAATTCTCACATATTCCACTCTAATATCTTTTTCTGCTACCTTCTCTATCAAGACATGATATTTAATAGATATATGCTTAGTCTTAGAATTTAATACAATATTCTTAGACATATTTATAGTACTTGTGTTATCACAATATATGATAACAAGTTCTATAAACTCAATCCTAATATCCTTCAACATCTCTTTCATCCACATCACTTGTATACAATTATTTGTTGCTACAACATACTCTACCCCAGCTATACTTTGTGAAATACAATCCATTTCTAATCATTAATGTATTTAATAAAGATTGATTACTCTATATTAAAAAGGCATTTAAAACACATAAGAAAACACAGGCATAAACATGACTAACTATTGCTACAGGAACCTAGTCCAGTGTAGCATGGTAATAGAACATAGTGCAATCTCTACACACATCTCAAGGTAATCATGAAACAACCTCATGATACCACATCAATCCTGGTAACCACTGGCACAAACCTCAGTGAACCAAAAATCACATCATAATCTCAAAGATCAGTCAAAAGCATAATCAAAGCAACTGATATAGAAACATAAATTTGAACACCTCAATGGTGTAGACCACTCAGGGTAACAATCATGATCCCATCACAACAAAAGATCTGCAAGGTTGCATCCATCAAGATGACTTACAGAAGTCAAACGGGAGAGGCACTATAGAATATATAGTCCACTGATATAACTAAGAGTGGGTGGTGAATGGTTATCCAACTAATATCATAATTATAAACCTTAAACAATCTTAACTATATAATTAATATAAACTAAAACCACAAAAAGATACTCATACACAAGAACAACAGGTATGTTAACTAGAGAAACCCTTGATCGGAGGGAAAACCTCGGTGGGGATGGTATCAATGAGATGATTTACTAATATGAATGTTTCTTTTTAGAGGATAGACCCTATTAGGAGTCTATTACAACATTCAATACACATGAGTCCCTATTAGGAGACTTTGAATCCCCATTAGGAGATTCCAGCCCTATTAGGAGTCATGGAAGACAACTGGACCCACTGCTCAAAAAGCTTAAAGGGAAAGACCAATGAACCCACTATCTAGATGATCTCTATATTATTCCTTGTAGAATAATAGAATGGTACTATACTATTCATTCCTCTTTCTCTTTCATGTCAATAGGACCTCTGCTCCTTCTAATCTTGTAAGTAAATCATGAATCTCACATCCAATAATCCCTTGGATCACTTACACACATTTCTCAAAAACTCTACTCATTTTTGCACTTTGCACTCCATACAAAAAAATTGATACCCTCTACAATCAAGGAAAAAATATTCCCTTTATACCATATCTTCATAATAATTCCTTGAGTCATTCTTGAGGCTTTTCCAATTAACTAAAATAAGATAATTAATTAAATACAATTACAATAGCATTGTCAGTTCATAGTATATACAAAACTTCACATATGTGATACTAAGGCTTACACACTTGCTGAAAACATCAACTAAATCTCCTCTATCACCACCTAACTACACATCTCTTAATTACATCTTAGATGAAAGATAGCCAACAACCATTAGAAACTACTTTCCCAATACTCTGTCTCCAAATTTCTCTTTGTAAATTAGGTACATCCTCCATATGTCTTAAATTTAGACTCCATGCACTTAACCACATCATCAAGGAACTATGTTGAAGATGTCCATAACTACACATCTCTAGAGAATCAAACCATTATCTGTACTATCAAGCTCTATGTCTGCTACTTAGCGGTCTTTATAGAAACCATGCTATGTTGACATCAATGACAAACATAGTCATGAATGCAACATATCAATACTCTCCACTACTCAAGATACCCTCCAAAGTAGTTGTTAGCCATATTTTCCCTACTTCCAGAAAAAATCGAATCTTAAACAACAAACATGTCTAACAATTAATTCATTGTTTCAAATTTGAAATTTTCACGTGTCTGAACACATCATTATTTAACCCTTATTTTCCTAATTGTAACCTTAGCCTTTCATGATTTTCATTTTATATCTTATAAACCATTTAATTTGCAACCATGTGACTACCTTTTATATAGGCTATTAGCACTTAACCCTTAGGGAAGCTATGAATGTGAGACATGGTCTTCCTAGTAGCTAGCACAGTTTTGTGGTTTGTAAGGGCTAACATCTAGTTAAGAGTGGCAATGCAATGATTCTCTTTATCACTTGATCACAAGGTTATGATCTTGACCCAAGGTTTGAGTGGTGAAGTTGTGCCTTCCTTCATTCACTCGATTGCAAGGGATTAAGAATAAATTATGGTTAATGTGGTGACTGAGCGAGTGGCATTTTAGATCATGGTTGGCATAGGGTCATAGTTTTAAAATGATGACATATAGTTAAGAGGGTGGCACAATGATTGCTTTGATTACTTAATCATAGAAGGTTAATATTAATCCATAGTTAGTATGGTGAAGTTGCAAACCTCAATGTTTGCACAGTCACAATAAGTTATGGTTAACTCCAGATCGAGCTATGTCATTGTAATTATCTTGATCACATGTTCATAAATTTAACATCATAGTTAAAAGATCAATTTGTAACTATGCAAAGATAGCACATGCAATAAAGATAACACTAGTTGCATGGTTGTAAATAGTTTATGTTAGAATTAGTTTTAGTTGTGATGGTGTGATGAGTTGGAATTATGTGGTTGCAAGGTCATGATAGATTAAGTTGTGAAGTTACAAACATGGGAAATCAAGGGTCAAACATGAAGGTTATAAGGGTGGATGGGTGGTAGAATGATTAAAAATGGTTGGTCCATGTGGTAGGATTTGACAGTCAAATCTATTGAGTTGTTGATATATCTGATTTGGCATGTCGAGAACAAAGAAAAATACCTCTTTAATGGCAAAATCTGATCTTCTTGATCATCTACAACCACCCTTGAGCATTCTCCATGTTTGGTAAATGTAAAAGGGGCACTCCATCACTACCTAGTTATCTATCTACTTGGTTAAGGCATTAATGGTTGTTTCTATCTTCTCAAGGCTTTTCTTGGTGAAATACATTGATTTCCTAGATCTAAATGTGTACTAGAATAAAATCTTCTTCAAATTTGTAGTAATTGTTCTCTACAGCCTTTAATGCAGTGTTGAGTTTTTCCTTAGGGTAAAAGCTATCTGGGTTATGCATGTGCCCTATAAAGGAAAGTTTTGTTGTGGTTCGAGGGGTTCTCTCCTTTCTGATCCTTTAGAGATTCTCTGTGTAATTGTTTTGACTCTTTCTCAATAGAAATCCCCTATATCGTATCCATTCTCTATCAGTTAAGTTTATGCACTCTTGTGGCCTCACTTGCTAAATGTATTTTGACAATTATAATATCATATGATCATGTTCATCTTTGATAACTGATTTAATTAAGTGGCTCCATTGTATTCCTTCTCTGTTTATGTTATCTTCTTGGTTTATCTAGTATATTGAGATTAAAAATGTGTAGATAATGGTATATCTTGAGAAATCTATTGAATTCTAGTGCATGTTATTAGAAAGGAAGTAGACCTATTTACTATTTTGGTGTATCACCCACTTTAGATTAGATTAGGTGTTTTTTTTTCATGTATTCCTTTACCCTTTTTATATCAAAGAGTAGTTAGGTGCACCCTAATAGTAAGGAAGTCAGCCTTCTCTAGGGATTCAATCCCAAGTTGCAAAGTCCCACACTTTTGAGATTGTTTCCATGTTACACGAGGCTTCCTTTAGGTGAGACTTTAGGCAAGGGTGCAAGCTTTTGTGTCAACAATTTTTGGCACGCTTGATGGGACTGATATCTTGAAATATTTTAAGTCTACTTGTTCAGTGGTATCAAGTGAATAATTTCAAATACATGCTAGGAAGATAGTGTTTCTCCCGATATTTTTAGGTCTTCAAGAGGCTCATTTTCAAGTACTTGGTGACTCCAACTCTATATTCTGGTTTCTAGACAAAAGTTGTTGTGATTCATACCTAAGGCTCATATAATAGCATCTTCTAGAGGTAAATTTTTAGTACACTAAGCTTTCATTTTAGAACCCTTGGAGAAAAGACAAATATATTATCTTTATCACCAGTTAGGAGTGCAGTAGTAATACGTAGACCTATAAGATCCCACTCTACTCCCCCTATTAATAGGTCATAGCCTAGGTTGTCATATTTTCATTTAAATAGGTCATTATTCCATATGGCACAGCCTAGACCACATGCATTTGCCACCTTCAATGGTGGGAGTCCTCTCCTTTTGGCTCAAATACTTGATATTCGAGTGTCAGCTCTCAAAAGTATGCCTAATTTTACTAGTGAAACTTCCATCTCCCCTATAGAACATATTAAAGAGATTTCAAATGTCTGCAATATACATGGTATTATAAAGGATGATGCTATTTTTAGAATTTTAGCTTCATTACTAAAAGGAAAGGCTTTGCAATGTTACAGAGGATTAGCTCATAACTCTATTGCTAACTGGGATGAATTAGGTGAAAGGATTTGTAAACCTTTCAAGGAAAAAAGTGACCATTTATCACTTTTAGAGTAGATGACTACCATCAAGAGGGTACCCCACATATATATGACTATTTTCAACTATAGATTCCAAAAAACATGGGATAAAATACCTACTACAATAAAACCTACCACTGGTAATGATTTCTTGCATTACCTTAGAGCCCTAAATAGTGATATTGCTACCACAATCAAAGCATGGGAGGAGACACTCTGCTTGTTGCCTATGAAATTGTCATTAGGGTAGAGAATATCTTGATAGAAGGAAGAAAGTTAGCTCCAAGGCCTCCAATACCTTTCTTTCTAGATGTACTCAATTATCAATCAACAATACCCCTTATCCCTACTACATCTACATGCCAACCTCTAGCCACAACCCCAATAGACTCTACATCCTCCAATGAGATAGATAAGATTGAGGTCATGATGCAAATTTTGATGCAGAATATAGATAAAAGACTTCAAGACCATAGTTTTGACATGGGTAACAGATTCCAAGATCAAAGCTTAGAAACACAATCTATTAAGTAGGCTATTGGTCAGCATTAATCATTGATTTAGAACCTTTGAAATGATGTGACAACCCTCAAAGGACACAAATTCAAGATTTTTAGGTTCCCTTAGCCATTACAGTCATATAGGCCAACACATCAAGGACAGGCTCCATGGGCACAAAATAAATCTTTCAATGGTATGCCTTATGTAGCTCTAGATCACTCAAAGGAAATTGTTCATTAGAACAATCTAGCTCAATAAAAAAAAGGATACACATATGGTTGCCCATATAATGACTAAGGCACATTTCCTTAGTCCTTAACTATACAAGAGATACCAACAATATTAGGACAATAATGTAGTGCTTATCAGTCCAATGTTGGATATCAAGGTCAAATAAATGGGAATGCTTCTTATGCCATCTTTGGTAAAGAAGACTTTGGTGGTAGAAGTTAAAAGAAAAAATGTACTACAACCATGCATGCCATGGACTCAAGGAGATGAAAGGGAGAAACCATACCAGTTCAAAACTAGAATAAGGGTAGAGCTGCAAGAAGGAAGAAGAACCCAAGGCTATTTCTATATCAACACTAGGTGAATCTTCAAGTTTAGCCAACCATACACAACTCTCCAAGGAGGAAAATCAAAGTAAGAAAATGAAGCCACCCCCTTTTTATATCTCTTTAGTCATAGAAGATAAAATAGTTCATAATTGTATGATAAACTCTAGTGCTTGCACCTTAGTCTTGCCTACGAGGATTGTTGATTAGCTAGGCATAAAATATGAGCCTATGACCAATGGGATTATTTAGTTGGATGACAATTCTTGTAGAACTATGGGAGTATTCAAGGATTTAGAGGTGACCCTACATGCATGTCTTGGCTACACTATGTTGTAGGATATAACTATTATAGGTTTCCCTGCACACTTTTTCATTTTCTTAGCCAAAGATTTCACTGCCAAGATTATCTATGGATGTATTGCTACTAATTGGTCCTAGATCTTTTTTAAGGAAAGGAATGGCACAAATACCTTTATCATGGAAAATATTTTATCAAGCATGTAGAGCCCTACATGGTTGACCCTTCAAATATGAATTGTCTTTGATAAGGAGGAGGGCCATTGGAATCCTTTTAGGTGTAAAGATGATGTTGAGCCAAGGGTATATGTTATACATGAATAGGATGCTATCATTCAAAATCTAATCCAAGCTGAAAATGAGGAGGTCCTACCCAATTCATCACTAGTTGGATGGTTTGGGCATCAAGAACAAGTGGAACAACTAGAAGAATCAAGGATTTCTCAAGGGTTTGATGAGGATTATTTTTTCCTCAAGGACATAAAGGATGATTCCATTCATCAAGGTGAGAAACATGAATGTAAAGGTGAGCCACCTTTTGTATTAGATTATAGTGGAGTATGGTATTATAGTCAGCCACTTAATGATGGAGGGATGATGTTTGAACATGTTAAGCATTTCAAGGTTAGAAAGAAAGGGAGTTATTTTAACAAGCCAGTCAACTACTTTGTTTAAATTATTTTCCTTGTAAAATAATGTAAATAATAGAGTAGTTATGTTTTCATTTTTTTCATTTTCAAAAAGTGCATGAGCATAGGCTTCTCTCTAGGAGATGGCCAAGTTTTGAAATTTTCTAGTTGCAGAGAAGATAGGGGTAGAGTTATGTTTTCACAATACACATGGTCTATTTTTTATAACTATGTAGCCCAATGGATGCTTAAGGTCATTGATCAATGCATAGAAGACTTGCATTCCCTCTAAGTCACCAAAATTGTTAGCCATATTTTCCCTCTCACCAAAAAAATCTAAATGTTAAATGGCAAACATGTCTAATAGTAAATTGATTATTTCAAATTTGAAATTTTCCATGTGTGTCCAAACACATCATTCTTTAGCCCTTATATTCCTAAGTCTAACCTTAGCCTTTCATGATTTTCATGTTATATCTTATAAACCATTTAATTCATGACCATGCGACTACCTTTTATCACCCAATAGTAGGTTGTTAGCACTTAAGACTAAGGGAAGCTACAAATGTGCAACATGGTTTTCTTAGTAGCTAGTGGAGTTTAATGGTTTGAAGGGCTAACATCCAGCAAAGAGTGGCGACATAGTGATTCCCTTTATGACTTGGTCCCAAGATATGATCTTGATACAAGGTTTGAGTGGCAAAGTTGCACCTTCCTTCATTCGCTTGGTCACAAGGGATTAAGAATAAACTATGGTTAAGGTGGCAACTAAGAAGGTGGTAGTTTGGATCATGGTTGGCACAGGGTTGTGATTTTAAAATTATGACATCCAATTAAGAAGGTGACGTGGTGATTTCTTTAATCCCTTAGTCGTAGAAGGTTAAGCTTAACCCATAGTTAGTATGACAAAGACACAAACCTTAGTGTTCATGTAGTCACAATGAGTTATGATTAACCCCAGTTTGAGCTATATAATGTTATGATTGTCTTGATCACACATTCAAGAAATTAGCATTATAGTTAAAAGATCAATCCACCACCATGAAAAGATGGCACATATAGTAAAGATAACATCAATCACATGCTCATAGACATTTTTATGTCAGAGTCAATTTTAGTCATAACGATGCTCAGGGTTAGAATCATGTAGACGCAAGGTCATGATAATTAAGGGAATAATGTGACATCAAGTTGTGAATCTGCAATCATGGGTAGTCAAGGTTCAAACATGAAGGTTAGAAGGATGGTTGGGTGGTGGAATGATTAAAAATGGTTGGTACATGTGGTAGGATTTGATAGTAAAATCGATTGACTTGTTGATATATTTGATTTGGCATGTCAAGAATAAACAAAGACAACTCTTTAATGAAAAAATCTGATCTTCTTGACCATCTACAACCACCCTTGAGAATTCTCCATGTCAAGTAAATGTAAAAGGGGCATTTAATCACTGCCTAGTTATCTATCTACTTGGTTAAGGCATTAATGGCCATCATTTCTATCTTCTCGGGGCTTTTCTTGATGAAATAAATGGATTTCCTGCATCTAAATGTGTACAAGAATCAAATCATCTTTAGATTCATAATGATTATTCTTTTTAGCCTTCAATGTAGTTGTTGAGTTTTTCCTTAGGGTAAAAGTTATCTAGGCTATGCCTATACCCTATAAAGCAAGTATTTTTGTGGTTCAAGGGGTTCTCTCCCTTTTGATCTTTTAGAGATGCTCTCTATAGTTGTTTTTCCTCTTGCTCCACCTTCACCAGAAGCTCCACCAGAGATATCTGTCCATGCTTTGGCAGGAGTCACTACTCCACAAACCATGCGGGTCTAGGGTTTCTTCAAGAAGATCCCTCTTACTATACTCATTGATTCTGGTAGCACTCATAACTTCATTGATCCACGAATAGCCAAACAGGCTGATTGCTTTATCCATCCCTGCTCTAGCTTTGAAGTCATGATTGCCAATGGGGGCACTTTACCTTGTAAAGGGAAATGTCGCAATGTGCATCTCTCTATTGGCGATTATAACATGCGCTCTGACATGTTTGCCTTACCCTTAGGTGGCTGTGATGTGGTTTTGGGTGCCCAATGGTTACGCACTCTTGGCCCCATTCTCTGGGATTTTGCTGAACTTTGGATGCAGTTTTCAGCCGAGGGGCACCAACACACTTTGAAAGGCTTACAACCAGGGTCTCTTAGCATCATCAATTCACACCGTATGGAAAAACTTCTTAAGAAGAATTCACATGGTGTCATCGCTCAGCTCCATTCCATTCAGATGCAGCCATCAGCGGTCTCTAGCACTCCTACCGATCTCCAACACATTTTGGACAAGTATTCTGGTGTATTTGCTGAACCTGTGGGATTACCTCCTTCTCGTCCAGAGGACCACCGTATTCAGCTCCTTCCTGGCAGTGTTCCGCCCAACATCAGGCCCTACCGCTACCCATTTCATCAGAAGACCGAAATTGAGATACTTGTCCGTGACTTACTAAAGCAAGGTATTATTCGCCCTAGTACCAGTTCCTTTTCTTCTCCAGTTCTGCTTGTTCGCAAAAAAGATGGGTCATGGCGACTCTGCATTGATTTCCGAGCACTTAATCATCTCACTATAAAGGACAAGTTTCCCATTCCAGTTGTTGATGAACTTCTTGATGAACTTCATGGGGCTCATTTTTTCTCCAAGTTAGATCTTCGTTCTGGGTATCATCAAATTCGGGTTAATGAGGAGGATATACCTAAAACTGCCTTCCGCACACATGATGGTCACTATGAATTTTTAGTCATGCCCTTTGGCCTCACGAATGCTCCTTCAACATTTCAGGCAGTGATGAATAACATATTTCGACCATACCTCCAGAAATTCATTCTGGTCTTCTTTGATGATATCCTCATATATAGCAAAACTTGGGCTGAGCATCTCCATCATCTGGAGCTTGTCTTGCAACTTCTCTCTGATCATCAACTCTGTGCAAAACTATCTAAATGTGTGTTTGGCCAGGAGGAAGTGGAGTATCTCGGGCATATTGTTGCACACCATGGAGTGCGGGTGGATCCTACAAAAATAGATGCCATGAAAACTTGGCCGCATCCTAAAACTCTCAAGAGCCTTCGGGGTTTTTTGGGGTTGACTGGCTACTACCGCAAGTTTGTCAAAGATTACGGGAAAATTGCAGCACCATTGACAGCTCTGTTAAAAAAGGATGCCTTCTCCTGGACCCCTGTTGCTGAGACTGCATTTGAACAACTGAAACAGGCTATGTGCAGTACACCTGTTCTCGCAATGCCAGATTTTTCCAAACCCTTCACTATTGAGAGTGATGCTTGCGGCAATGGATTGGGTGTTGTTCTCCTGCAAGATGACCATCCTATTGCGTTCACTAGCAAAGCCCTCTCTGGTAAGAATCTAGCCCTCTCTACTTATGAAAAATAAATGATGGCTATTTTGCATGCTGTACAGAAGTGGCGGCCATACCTCTTAGGGAGTCATTTTTGCATCAGAACCGATCACCAAAGTCTGAAATACTTCCTGGAACAACGGGTATCCTCTCCTACACAACAAAAATGGGTCAGCAAACTCATGGGGTATGATTATGAGATCACCTACAAGAAGGGTAAGGAGAATATTGTGGCAGATGCTCTTTCTCGCACATTTGATAATCAAGCTTCCCTTTTCGCTATTTCTATGCCCATTCCCAATTGGTTAGCGTCTGTTCAGCAGGGCTATGACAGTGACTCTTCTTTATCTCAAATCATTCACTAGCTAGCCAATAATCCTTCTGCTATACCACATTACTCTTGGGATGGTGCTTCTCTTCGATACAAGGGTCGGCTAGTGCTTCCTCAGAACCCAGCTCTACATCAGGCTATTTTTTATGAACTCCATGCTTCTCCTTTAGCAGGGCACTCAGGCTTCCTCAAAACTTATGAGCGAGCAAGGAGAAACTTCTTTTGGAAAGGGATGAAACAGACGATTCAACAGATGGTGGCTGAATGTGATACTTGCCAACGCCACAAGGGTGAAACGACCCTCCTTCCTGGCTTGCTCGAACCATTGCCCATCCCTACATGGATTTGGACTGATATTTCTATGGATTTCATTGAAGGGCTTCCTAAATCCGGTGGCAAGACAGTGATCTTGGTTGTGGTTGATCGTCTCTCAAAATATAGTCATTTTTGTGCCCTCAGCCACCCCTATACTGCCTCCTCTGTTGCACAAATCTTCATGGACCATATATTTCGTCTTCATGGACTCCCTTCTTCCATTGTCTCTGATCGTGATGCAACTTTTACCAGTCATTTTTGGACTGAACTGTTTCAGAAAACTGGCACCAAACTGAAGATGAGTTCGGGCTATCACCCACAAACTGATGGTCAAATTGAAATTGTCAATAAATGCTTGGAAACTTATCTTCGTTGCTTCACTTCCGAACAGCAACATCAGTGGGCCAAGTGGCTCCCTTTAGCTGAATGGTGGTACAATACCTCTTACCATACTGCCTCTAAAATGACTCCATATGAAGCAGTCTATGGTCAGGCACCTCCAGTGCTCCTTCCCTACACTCCCAACAGCTCACCAGTCCAGGCAGTTGACATAGTTCTCCGCAGCAGGGATCAGATTCTTCGTACCTTACAGGATAATCTTCACATGGCCCGTAATCGAATGAAACAGCAAGCAGATCAACACCGTTCTGAGTGCTCATTTCAAGTTGGGGATATGGTTTTTCTTCGTCTACAGCCATACAAACAATCCTCCCTAAAGCTGAAAGGGTGTCATAAGTTGGCCCCAAAATTTTATGGGCCTTATAAGGTTCTGCAGAAGATTGGTTCAGTTGCTTATAAACTGGAACTTCCTCCTTCTTCCCGCTTTCATCCAGTCTTTCATGTTTCTTGTCTAAAGAAAGTTCTGGGTACCACTATCAGAGCACAAACTACTCTCCCTGAAATGGATACGGAAGGATCCATTATCCTAGAGCCGGTGGCAATCATTGACCAGCGCACTCGCCAGCTTCGCTCTCGCTCCATCTCTGAGGTCTTGATTCAGTGGCATGGCATGCAACCAGAGGATGCTACCTGGGAACCCCTTCTTCAGATTCAACAACAATTTCCACACCTTAAGCTTTGAGGACAAAGCTTTTTTCTAAGGGAGAGGGGATGTTAGGAACCTGTGTGTTCCTTCTGTTTATTTTGTTAGAGTAGTGTTGTTGGACGCATATGCTTTGTAAGTCGTCCCGTGAGTATATTTTATTATCCCACATGCATAGGTAGTATTAATTTTCTAGATCGTACTCAGTATATAAGAATAGGTTGAGGCCCTTGATGGGCACGGACGAATTTATTGTATTGAGCTTGCTCAAAGGAGGTTACCCCCTCGAAGTGGCCTGCGATCAGTAGATTCATTCTGAGTTCTACTATCACTTTGTATTCTATTATTTCGAGCATTCTCACGATATTGCTATAAGGAGGTTCATCACACAATAGAAATCTCTTATGTCATATCTATTCTTTGTCTTTTAAGTTTATGCACTCTTGTGGCCTCACTTGTTGAATGTACTTTGACAATTGCAATATCATATAATCATGTTCATCTTTGATATCTGATTTGATTAAGTGAATCCACTATATTCCTTCATTAGTTATGTTATCTTCTTGGCTTTTATAGGGTATTGAGATTGAAAAGGTGTAGATAATTGTATATCTTGAGAAATCTATTGAATTCTAGTGCATGTTATTATAAAGGAAGTAGATCTATATAATATTTTGGTGTATAAACCCCTTTAGATTAGATTAGGTAGTTTTCTTTCATGCATTCCTTCTCCCTTTTCCTCTCTAAGAGTAGTTAGGTACATCATGATAGTAAGGAAGCTAGCCTTCTCTGGAGATTCAATCTTAAGTTGCAAAGTCCCACACTTTTGAGATTTTTTCCATGTTACATGAGGCTACCTTTAGGGAATACTTTAGACAAGGGTGCAAGCTTTTTTGAAAACAATAGTATCATTAGCATTCATTCTATCAATCTCCCCCTTTGGCATTGATGGCAACATAGATGAAAAACATCTAAGTTCCAAGAATACCAAGTAATACTCTATTGTCATTGCTATTCTTATCTTCATTTTGAGACCACCATTACTATTTACATGCTAAAAAGAATCTCAAATGCAATGGATGCACACATTTGCATACTCCTTCTTCTTAAAAATCAAGTTTACTTCACACTAAAAAATTCATAATACATCAAGTGCACATTCCTTCTCCCTTTCATAATTATTTCTAAATATCTCTAAAGAGATATCTCTCCCCTATACTTAGGAGTTCTTCTCATGCATAGTCTCCCCAATGCCTGAGGAGATGTTTTTCATGCCATATTCTCCCCCATTCACATCAATGTCAAAGACCTCAAATAAATACACAAATACCAATTGTTACATACCAATTGTCACAACTACTTCTTCAACTCTTCAATCAGCTCAAGTGTCCAAAAACATTGTTCAATACCAAATACCAAGAGTCCTCAATGACCTAGTACATACCAAATACTCCCCTATATAGGAAGCATTAGCAATTTTTCTAGACAAATAATAGTGCTCTATACCACTACACTGATGCACTCTCTGCATCATCTACTCAAAAGTAGGCAGGGGCATAATCCCAAGCATACCTCTCAAGTACTCAAATTTATCTTTAGGAAATGGCTTTGTAAAGATATCTACAATCTAATCTTGAGTACTTACATACTCAAAACTGATCTACTTTTTTGTTTCTTTCTCTCTCGGTAGATGATACTTAATAGATATATACTTAGTATTATAATGAAATATAGGATTCTTAGTCATACTCACTATACTTGTGTTATCATAGTAAATGATAACAGGTTCTTCAATCTCAATTCTAATATCCTTCAACATCTACTTCATCCATATAACTTGATTACAGTTATTTTCTATTGCAACATACTCTTCCTTAGCTATACTCTATTAGATACAATCTTGCATCTTTCTTAGCCAAGAAACTAATCCTCCTTCAAGAAAGAATGCTCCACCACCAGTGCTCTTTCTGTCATCCATACTACCTACCCAATTCACATTAGTATATGCACATAGAGTAAAATCACTCAATCTATCATACCAAATTCCATAATCAGATGTTCATTTCAAATATTTGAATACTCTATTTACTACTACAAAATGATAATCCTTAGGATCAGCTTGAAATCTAGCTACAATCCCAACTATATTTTCTATGTCTGGTCTGGTATGATTCAAATACTGCAATCCTCCAATCATGGGTTTGTACTTCTTTTTCTATACTATAGGTGTCTCACCTTCATTGGATAACTTGTAACTAGTTATCATGGGTGCACCAATAGATTTACAACTTTCCAAACCAAACCTTTTCAACAAATCTTTTAGGTACTTAGCTTGTGAAATGAAAATACCCTCATTATTTTGTACAATCTACAATCCTAGGAAAAACTTCATTTTTCCTACCATGCTCATTTCAAATTCATTCTTCATCTATTTAGGAAATTTATCACTAACTTCATCATTACCTTCAAAAATGATGTCATCAACATATATTATAATAATTAGAAAACCATTTTCAACTTCTTTCAAATACAAGTTACTGCCTATCATACCTTTAGTAAATCCATGCTTTGCCAAATAAATGTCCAACCTCACATACTAGATTCTTGGTGCTTGCTTTAGACCATAAAGGGATTTCTACAATTATCATACCATGTTATTGTCTTCTAATAAAGGAAAACCTTTAGGCTTCTCAATATAAACTTCTTCTTCAAGTTCTCCATTTAGAAATGCTGAATTAACATCCATCTAACAAACCTTGAACTTCTTATTTTCTACATAAGCTAGGAACATCCTTACTACTTCCATTCTAGCTACATGTGAATATATTTCCTCATAATCTATTCCTTCTTCCTATGAATATCCTTTGTATACAAATCTAGCTTTATTCTTGACAACTTTGCCTTGCTCATTCATCTTATTTCTAAACACCCATTTGGTTCCTATCACATTCTTGTCTTTAGGTATAGGAATTAATTCCCATGTATCATTTTTCACTATCTAATTCAATTATTCCTTCATTTCTTGAATCCAATGATCATCTTTAATTGCTTCATCTACACTCTTACATTCAATTTGAGATATCAGACATATCTCCTTATTTACTATGTTCCTTGCCATCACACCTTTATCTTTACTTCTAATTATCTGCTCAGGAGGTTGATTCTTTATCAAATTCCTATTAGGGGTAGGAGTTGACATCTCAACTCTTATCTCTTCTCTAGGTTTAGAACTCTATTATCCTCTTTGCTCAACCATTACAATATCATTCTAAAAACCATTGTTAGTCTTAAAGAAAATTTGAGTATTCTGGCTAACAATTCAAGTATTATCTTCTTCTCCATCTAAATTATAATATACTAACTTTTCTTTAGTTCCAAAATTTTCATCAATCCTTACATTTATGCATTCAACTATTTTCTTAGTTCTATAGTTGAAACATTTGTAAGCCTTACTTTTCAATGAATAGCCAAGAAAAATGCCTCCATCACTTCTTGGATCAAACTTACCAATGGCATCATCTCTCTTAATATAACATTTTCTCCCAAAAATTGTAAAATACTTAACTGATGGTGAATGACCAAACCATAGTTCAAAAGGTGTCTTGTTCCTATCTTTTCTAATCTATAGTCTAATCAAAGTATATACTATTTTAGTGATTTCTTCTCTCCAAATTGTGTTAGAAACATCATTCTTAAACAATACCACTCTAGTTGCTTATGCTATAGACTTATTCCATCTTTCAATAATCCCATTTTTCTCAAATGTTCTAGGTGTAGATATAGTTGTCTTTTGATTCCATTTTCTTCATAGAATATGTTAAACTCTCTAGAGGTGAATTCTCCTCATCTATAAAATCTCAAACATTTTATCATAACACTAGATTCATTCTCAACTCTATTTTTAAATATCAAAAACTTCTCAAAAGTTTCAAACTTTAAGAAATGCTACCCACATCACTTTAGTGAAATCATCAACAAAAATCATAAAATACCTTTCACCATAGAATCCTCTTGTTTTAGAAGGACCACTTAGATCTATGTGAACGATCTCTAGATTCTCTTTGGTAGTGTAACTTCTTCCTAGGGAATGATATTTTCTTCTCCTTAGCCAAAATACATTCCTTACACACAACATTAATAGGCTTAAAAATCTTAGGCAAGTCTTTGACTGCAAAAGTGCTACTAACCTTCACAATATTATCAAAGTTTATGTGACAAAATCTTCTATGTCACAACCAACTATTATCCACTTTAGCTACCAAACATGTCATCTTAGTGGAATTCAACTAAAATTCATTACCTTTTGATCTAGTTCCAGTTCCAATCATCATACCATCTTTGTCTTTGATAATGTAGGTTTTCTCAGTGAACTACAACAGATAACCCTTGTCCACTAATTGTCCAACACTCAAAAAGTTATGCTTCAATTCATCAATAAAATAGATATCATCAGTGTTAGTTTTACCATCAAGAATAATGGATCCAATTCCTATTATATGATAGGATGCATTATTACCAACTCTAAAAATACCTCCATCATGATTCTTGAACTTCACAAACTTATTCATATCACTAGTCATGTGATGTGAAAAAACACTTTCAATTATCCAATCTGACTTTTTTTCCATTTGGGTAACTAGAGCTCTTTCTTCTCTAATTTCTCTATCAAGATCATCTTCCTTGATAGCCACAAATCCTAATTCAACATCACTTTCACTTTGACCTTTTTCATAAAATTATTCATCTTCATTTATGCACAAACAGTTTCTATCTCTATCTCTTCTAAGATTAAAATTTCTCTTATAATTTTTATCTCTTTTAGGACATATAGATTCATAATGACCAAATTCATTACAAGTCCAACATGTAAAGATTTTCTTACCATCTTTTTCTTTTCTCCCTAGAAGGGCTATTCCTTCCTCAATGTTCTTGTCTTCATCAACTCTATTGCTACTAGAAAAATCTCCATGAGTGCTTGCACTCCTTATCAAATTACGTCAAATATTCAGTGCACTTAAAGCTATTTTGACTTTTGCAAGTTCTCTAGACTATCTTAGATCTGCTTCTACTGAATCTAATCTTCTAAGCAACATTTCTTTTGTGAAATCCTTAGTGTAGTCCATTACTAGTTGTATCATCTAAGCTATAGGATTGACTAGTGGTTTCAAACTTTTTAAGATCTTCCATATGTGATGTAAGGAGGGTGAGATATCCAAGGCCAAAGGCACACCCAACTATTCAAACTACCTGCATAGAGTAAACACAGTAGAAAACACAACACAAATACAAATAACTTGAGAGATAAGGAACAAAATGCCTTCATGTATTCATCAAATAATCAAATACATTCCTATTTGTAAGGCCTTCTAGGTTACAGCCACATTACAATCAAATTTGAACTTCAATGATCAAAATTTAACATCTCAGCTTACTTCTACTTCTTTTGTTCTTTTACCTTCTTAATTCCCCCCTCTATGACTCTACCAATTGTAGACACCTAAATTTTATTACATTGCTTTGGTAATCCTATTTAGTTATCTCTAAAGGCATCATTAATTAAATTCCTATTTAATTAATCCTTTGCCATCCCCTAGCTGATTAATTTAATTAATCATCTATAGTCCTAATTGATAAATCAAATAACCTATTATTTATCAATTAAATCCTATTCTTCCATCTAAATCCAAAATCTCCATTTATTAAATAAACCTATTTGATAAATAAAACCCTCAAATCTAATAACCCTTAAAACCCTCTTTTTAGCCTAATCCACCCCATCCACCCATACTAACTAAGCTTAGTCACTAACTCACCCACCCTCATGAATGCCATCCACTTGAAAATCTCTAACATCCCTAATCTAATCCTAAACCCAAGCCTAATCCACCCCCTAATGTTGTCACATTCCCTAAGCAAGCTTAAGACTTTCTTAGGCCAAGGAAAGTCAACAATCTCAACTCCCTCCAAAATATCCCAACCACCCAACAATGAATGCTCTTACAAAAGCCATAAAGAATCTTACAAGCTCTTACAAGCCATAATGAAGGGTCTTTATGAGGATATTATCCTTTGAGCCTCCTTTTTTGACTCATCCTTCCCCTTTCCTCCATCCATTCACCTTGTGACATGTGTCACTCCCTGATTGGTGCTAAACAAGCACAATCCATGTGCTCCCTTTTGAGTGCATCCTAGCCCTCCTTAAGCTTTCATCTTTCCTTCCATCTTAGCCCTCCATCTCTCAAGCCCTTAGCCTATAAATTGGATCCCCTCCCAAGCCTTTTCAATCACAATCCATCAAGTAAAGTTATAATGCCATTTTGAAGCCAAATCCATACTTTTGCATGCATCCACACCAAAAATCCCAAAAATCTCCATTGAAGCTAGTTTGAAGCTTGAGCATACATCCCAAAACCCTATCAAATAGACTCATCCCTAAATCAAGTGACCATCCTCATTGGGAGAGCCATTCCATGGCTCATATTCTCATTTGAGGGTTTCACTTTGTCTCTCATATATGTTATGTCTTTTATGCTAGTTAATGTTTTGTTTTCTTGATAGATTAGTATTACTTGCTAACATATTTCTCATATACACCAATGACCTCTTAAATATATGCATAGCCACAAGTCGGCCTATTCCAAATATTAAAAAATAAAATCTCATATTAATGTTGGAAATATTCAAGACTATGTTAAGTTACTAAGAGGGCTAGGGTGAATCAGTAACTTTTAAAACTTTAACAATTTCAATTCTTAATCCAATAATCCAATTTGCATTTAGTTCATCACATCTGATCTAATTGTATGCATGAGAAACTAAAAACATTAAAGCGTTCATAACACTTTGACACAAAGATTTGGTGATGCAGAAACCTTCCAAATAGAAATTAAATTGGGGTGGGGATGATACCCACAAACTTTAATACTGCAGCATAAAGTTGGCCTATTAAGGCTTACATTGATCACTTCTAATGATCTGCCCTGTTAAGAGAAATAAGGACAACTAGGTCCACCTTGTGAAAGGATTTACAAACATACAATTAAGTATGCACTCAATAAAGAGATTTATAAAAGACTGTTAGGTCTTCCTTGTTAAAGGATTTTGAGTAGTCCACCTATTAGGATGAAACAATAGTAGATCTCTAATCTACAACTTGGTTTGCTAAATGAGATTCCTTTATGTATTGATCACCTTTTTGTGATTGATATGTCTCTACTACTCCTTATGCTATTATGGCCTTTACAATTTGCTCTTCTTCTACTATATTCAAATTTCATTCATAACTTGTACATTCACATTTTCATTTTTGATATGGTACAACACATTACATATATATACCAATCCAATTTACATAATTAAAAAGTTGGCCATAATACAAGTTAACACAATTATTACAAAGTCAGACCACATGAAGACACTTAAGTTCTGAAGACTGACTCAGTGAGGTTATGATACACAACATCCACTATCATTTCTTGGCATCATCATGCACTAGATAGATGTAGAAGCTCAGTCCATACTAATCACTTCTGAGTAGTCTTGAACTTGGTCTACACTAGTAACTCAGTAGATTCATGCAACTTGGCTTAAACTGAATCACTTGATTACTCGGTAAACACTATCACCTTGAGCTTGGTATAAACAAAATCATTAGTGACAAAAACACTTATCAACCAAAATTGAATTCAAAAAATTTCCTGAATACCTTTTATCCATCACCACATGATACTGGCTCGGTATAGTATACTATTTTTGGGATTTTTTTAAATTGATTTTGTAAGTATACTATACATCTTTTTTTCATATACAGCATGTCTTTCTATTCATACTTATTGCAAGTTCTCCCCCATCGCATATTTCTCCCCCAAACTATCTTTTTCCTCATACTATGTGTCTCTCTCCCCCTTTTTGATAGTAATGCCAAAGATTTATTCTATTTTATTTACATAGAAACACCAAAATGAGATAAAAATTTAGAATGTACCTTGAGAATGATTGTCAAGGTTTTATCACAATTTTCTTATAGGACCTTACATGTATGAAGTGCAATTTGTACCTTTGCTGACAATTCTATCATATGGTCTATAATAGAGAAGTTATTGTCATGGATTAGAGTTTTTGAATATGTAATATGTTTTTGCAGTGCATGCATGTTGGGAAGGATCATGTTTTGTATATCAATCAATGTGGATCTGGTCCTTGCTTCTTCTCTTAGAAATTCTACTTGCATGTCTGACAAAAATCTGATTCACTTGAAATCTGTAGAGCTTAAACTAGGGTCAAGTTGCAATTTTTGAGTGCTAACCTTCATATCTTCATCTATTTTGGACAATTTTTCCTTTATTTCCTTTTTAAACTTAGAAACATCACATAGTTTCCCAAAAAGTGATGACACGTTTGAACATAATGCTTCTAAATTGCCCAAAATTGTATAAAGTTCTACTTGTTGTAAAGCTATTTGTTGAGCAATGTGCTCCAACACTTTATTATAAAATTTATTTTCAGCCTTCTCCACTAGCTTATCTTATCCATCAGTGTCTTCATTGAATTTCTGGACTACTTCTTCTTACTGATACAAAATTGGTTGAGAAGAACCAACCTCAATTCCTATGCCCTCAGCCAAAATGTTCTTAGCATCTTCAATTATCTTATACTCTTTATCTCTCTCCTCTCTTAGCCTTCGTTTCTTAGCCTTCTTTTGAAGGAGTTCACCAAATGTTTACATTTGGTTTGGAGTAAGCTTGTAAATATCCCAATTGGGGATTACTATTTCCTTATCTAAATCAATGTCTTCCTCTATCTCCTTTCCTTTCCCCAAAAATTGTGTGCTTGGTTAAATCTAAGAATAACATATACCTATGCTTCATAGCAGTTACTGCAAATAGCAGCCTAATTTTAAATTTTCTCTCCAATTTCATGCAAAAAACTCCCCATTCCAAAGTCTTTTAATTGCAATGCACATCTAGCAAGGCAAATGACTATTTCTTTGTTACAAATATAAATTATATGATTCCTATTTTATCACTGAGGTGATTATAGTGCCATTGGAAAATAAGATGGCAAGGGTTTGAAAGGGAAAATAGAAAAGCCTGACCATTCAAGAGGAGGAACTAACAAGCAATGATTGAGAACAATAAAAAAAAAAGTGAATATAGATATCCCACATACATGGTGGTGGTGCTCTTTTAATGTTAATATACACTAGCACATAGATTGATTGTTTTCTTTAGGACAATGGCTTTTGTAAGCTATAGCCCAAGTGATGGGCCTATGACCAGTGACCAAGAGTTAATTTTGACCCATAGAGCTAAAGAAGAGGTGCCAAAAAAATGAAATATTTTGGTAGATGCCACGTCGCCATTGGAAAATGGGAAGGTTTCACCGGTTATGACATGGTGACCTCCTGAAAAGTTAAAAAATTGGCAAGAAGGTTGTAGGACTCAGCAAAAATGGTGAAGGCCAACCAAAGGCTGAGACATGACATGTAAGCATGTAACTAGTGCCCAAGTGGACTAAAGGGTTAATAAAATATTATTTTTAATATTTTATTCAAACAAAGAGGGCATTCATGTTAATCATAAAAGTTTCAAAGCTTTAAATGAAAAACCTATAGTTTATACTATAGAGTTTTTAAAATTTTTTAATTTTGCATTTTAATGTGCAAAATTGAAGTTGGGACCTAATTCTTCAAATGGAAACAACAGGGGTTAGTTTCATCCGAAATATCAAGTGTCATATCAAGTATTTATAAAATTATATTATCTTATCTTATCTTATCTTACACTGTTGGAAAGGTCTTGAGACAAGAAATTCAGATATGGAATTAGATTTTGAGCAGGTCTTCACTAATTCAAGTTATAGGCAAAAATGTAAAATTTGGGCTTTCTCAGTGAAATTGGTGAAAATTGAAAATACAGTTACAGGCCTAGTAAAAATACTTGGTAAAAGGTCTGTTGGGTTAGTTATGAGAATATTATGTCATTCTGCTATAATTTGGCTCCAATTTCTAGTTATGAGGAATATTTTTTTTCTAGCTATGATGAATTTTGGGATTGAAGTTGGAGTCATGATTGAAGAATTAGATCTTTTTGGAATGGAAGAGGAAATGGAAAATATCTCTAGGTAAGGATTGAATTCTTTGATCCTATATATGTATTTTCTCTCTTTGATTTTGGGGTTGCAAAAAAGGGGAAAAGTGAGGAGTTGGAAATTGGAAAGGAAATTTTGGAATTCATGAAGTCTGAATGGATAGTATCTGGGATGTGCTGGTTTCAGACCATGAAGCTATGCTTTGGCTCTAATACCCACTTCCCATCCCATCAGTTTCTCATTCCTTCCATTTTCTCTCTTGTATGATAGCATATGTATATTGTACAGTCTAGTTTATTTGGTATTTTGTGAGTTAATTTTATGTGTTTTCATGTATTATTTCAAAGAAATCAATACAAAGAACAAAAAGTGTTGATTTTCATTTTAAATCTCATCTCCTTTCTTAGTGATTTGTAATGCTTTATGATCTTTGAAAAAAGATCCTAGATCATAGTTGTAGTCCCTTAAGGTTGTATGTTGTTTCATTGTTGCTTACAATTCAAGGAGTTATGTAAATGCTTCAAGGAAATCAACAGGGTTGTAGATTTATTGAGGAGGATATCAAGTAGGAATGAGATTTATTAAACATTGATATCCAATTTACAAGGTATATGGATAGATCTAGAGTCTTAGCATAGGGTATTTATTTTAGATATCCAAAATGCATGAGAGAGATCTATGAATTGCCTAATGGATGAGGCAGTGACCAGCTACAAGATCATTAGTTTGTTGTCCATACTTGATTTTCATCCACTTTCCCCACCCACATAAAATTAAATCAAATTCAAATCATCTTGATATTTTATGTTTGAAGAGATAAAATAGAATTTCCTCACTGAGCTTATGAATTGCATTGTCTTGTATTTAGCTATTACAAATCTATGTTATTGCATGAGTCAAATTGGAGAAATAAGGGTTTCATCTATTGTCAATAGATTCAAGAGTATATTTGGAACTAGTACCATATAAGTGAATTTGAGGTACACCCACCTAGGTTTTGTAAAGCTAGAAGTAGAAGAAGTGTTTGGCCTTATAGTTGGCCTGGTGTCTAAAAGGGTATGTTGAAGATGGGAATTAGCTACCCCTAGATGTATCTTATTCTCATCAGGGTAATTTGAAACCTATAGAATTTTAAAACACCAAAAAAATGGCAACTCTACTAGGGATTATATTGAAACTGAATGATAGACAAACCTTGAGAATTTAAAAAGGAGATTCAATACAAGAAGAAAAGTGCATGAAAAAAGTTTTAGTAGTAAGTTATTAGATGTTTTTTCTAGTTTTCTTACTCAAATATCATGCACCCTAGTGATGATTTTTTTAGAATAATAGTATCTTTCAAGGTTGAATACAAATTGTATTGCTACTAGGTTTTATTTTCAATCAGTTCAGTAGGATGTTGTTTTCAAAGTACTACTATAAATTTAAAGTCAAAATTGTTTAAAAAGTGGTTTTTCTCTTTTAAGTGTTTAACGATTTGCAAAGTTCTACAACTTGAAAATATAGTTCAAATTTTTCATATTATGAATCATGTTTTAAATATTTCTCAATTGTGAGTGGCGACTCTCTAAGGATCTCTATGCCAATGCAAATTGGTTCTATATAAATGTTTTCAAAGAGTTTTCAACTTGGTTATGCAAATCTAAAAGTTATGATAAGGTATAAAGAAGAAGAGAGAACATATGAATTCTTGACTGATAAGTTTTGAGGTGTTGTATGTAATCTTCTATCACAAGAAATCTGAATGTTAAAAATGAATCAGAGTAGTGTTTTCATTTGTTTCTCCTCAAGGAGATGGTGGCCCTACAAAGATTCGATCAATGGTGTGAAGATTTGAAGTTTGCACCTATGCCAATCGGTACATTAAGTTTGTAGACATCAACACTCAAGGTATTTTTCCCACTTTCAAGAGATTCCTTTTCCATGAAAGTAAGTTCTACAAAAATTTCTCTATCAAGTGGTATTTTCAGCACTAAGTAGGACATTGGTTTGATTTATCTCAGCATATTTTATGAAGAATAGATTCAACAAGTGTTTTCATATTTTAAAGTATGCTTGGAGTTGAAATTGGTAGAAATTATTTTGAAATCTACTCCAAGTAATAAATTTTGAAAGTAACCTTGGTGAAGGAGTTTTAAGTTTGTAGAAATGGAAAATTTCTTTTCACCTAGTATGTAGTCCATGGATAAGAATTATAGATCTATTTCTACCAAAAGATACATGCCATTAAATTTCAATGGAATTCATGGTTTCCTAAACCCTATGTTGTATAATCTTTGAAAGTATCTACCTAAGTTCGGTGGGAACCATGAAAATTCAGCCAGTCATCATGTTCAGATGTTCAGTGATTTGATTGGTAATTTTGAAATTACTCATGAAGATGTTCATATGAAGTTGTTTGTTCAAACTTTAGAAGATTATGCTAGGGATTGGTTTTCCTTTCTGTCAAATATTCTATTTCATCTTGGAATAAATTACTTTCAACCTTCATAAAGTAGTTCAAGGAAAGAGTAAGCATGTCTAATTATTTTGATAAGTTCTTGAAGATTCAAATCAAGAGTGACAAATTAGTTCCTAAATTTAATATAAAATTTGTAAAGGTTTTTAATGAAATTCCTAAAAATTGTAAGTCAGATGATCAAGTGTGTTTAGTGGTTTATCTTGATGCATTTGATAAAAGGATGAGTTACCTATTGAGAGATAAAGAACCTAAGACTTTACATTAGGCATTCATGATAGTAATAGAGATTGAAAACAATATAAAGTATGGCTTAATTAGGAGTCACTTCTCTAGGAATGTTTGCCAGCAAGATGAGGTGCAAAGGATAAATCAATGTCAAAAGGAGTATTTAATTTTAGATCAACATGTAAGTGATACAATTATTGTAAATAATTTTGTTGAAGATTCAAAATTAAAGACATGTGCAGATGAAGACTCTTTGTTTCAAAGAGGAGATTATTCTTTAATTGCTGAAAATAGTGCATGTGTTTATAATATTATAGTAGTAGATGAGAGAGTTCGTTCACTTGATCAGTCAAATATGCAAGAAATGATTTCTCTTATTGATAGATTGCATCATGTTGAGAATGTTATAAAATTTGAAGTTGAAAGATATTCACCTCAATATGAGTATGAAGAAGTTGAAATTCATGCTTCAAGTGATAAAGATAAAGTTGTTGATCCTATATATAATGAGGAAGCATCATGTGAAGAAAATGATGATAATTGTTGCTTGAGTCAAGAAGAGGACAGTGGTAGTACATGTTTTTCTTCATATGAATCTGATGTAAATTGGGAAGAAGAAAGCAATGGTGGAAGTGAGTACTCTTATGCAAGTAAAGATATGAGTTCTTTTCCTAAATTTGAAAGTGAAGTTTCATTTCAGAGTTATGTAAATCAGCTTGAGGTTGAAAGTTGTGAAGAAGATCTATCTACACAATATGAAGATAAAGAGATTATTTATAGGGACGGACTACCTAATTGTGTAGATGAATGTCTTGAAGATGCATGCAATAGTAACTAGTAGCATAAAAATGATCCTAAGATTGATGCATTAGCACCTAGTGATAAAATGAAGGATGATTGGTTTGCAGGATATTTGAATCATCTTAATGAAGACAATGCAAGTAACATGGATTTGTATTCTACATGCTTCATTGATGGAGTAAATGGTGTGTCTTCATGTGATGATTCTGATTTTTCTTCTTCACATGCTAAAAATGTTCATGACAGTGATGTTTGAAATGACTTTAAAGTTTTCACAAATCCATTATATGGTGAAGAGTTTGATGTTGATTAGCACATTAGTTGTTATAATGTCTACAAAGGAGCTTTGCATGGAGTTATCAACGCACTTTTTGAAGAGCACATAGAATGTTCAAATTTAGTTTAGGATGATTTTAATGATGATACATTGTCTTGCTGATGTAGGAGATCAGTTTGTTCTTTTTTTTAATGTGATAGTGATTATGATGATGATGTCGCATCTCATGATCTGGATAACAAGGTGTTTAACAAAGTTGTTAATGAAAATCAGCATGCACCTTGTAATAATTTTTATGATGAATACTCTAATAGGATGGCTAATCCATTTGCTAATTTCAAAGGACCATTTGAGGACTTTGGATTAGTTTCAAATTTTGACATTGATGATATTTGTGAATATAAGTCCGATTGCTCATTCAAGTGTCATTTGGTTATACATAAGGATACACAATTTCAAGGTATGTGTGACCTTTTTCCCCAAGTTGCGTATGAAGCTTTCATATTCAAGACTGATAGCATGCATGTTTCATTTGATGAAGAGAGTTTTTAGTTCGAGTCTTATATGATTGAGCATGTTGATCGGTACTTTCATGATGAGCAAGTTGTTGAGAATGAATCTAATTTTTATATGCATTATGAAAGTGAAGATTTAGACTTTATTTTGCCAAGTCAGTTGATTCATAATGTTAATCTAATTGGTAAAACTAATAAAAGAAATATTTATAATTTACCTCATGAAAGTTCAAATAAATTTCAAATTTATGATAGAGGTAAAAGATTTTGTTGCAATTCGGTGGCCTAAGGCTATCATTTGTACATAGTAAGAGTAATTAATTTTGCTTTCAATAAAGTTGTTCAAGAGAAGTTTTTTTTTGTCAAGTCTATAGTTTTCTTCTTCCAGAGATCTGAATCCTTGTCATGCCCACAAGGGACATGCATCCCCAAATAGAGGAAGCCCTGATTTTGAGTACCATTGAAAAATCAAGCCCCATAAGCACTTTTTCATGCATGCGTACTCAGTTGTCCATTTGAGGTGTAAGAGGTGTTTAATGTTTCTAACACCTTGCATTCAGTATGTCTATGCATCCAATAAAGATAAATTGTCATTCCAAGTCATTATGTGAAGTTATGTTTTGAGCAATTTAAAATTCTGCATTTTTGTCTGTGTCAAACAATGATAGGAGGCCAAGTTTGTATTTCAATATCTCATACCTAGAAATGTTTCATGACTTGCCACTTTGGAATTGTTTAGTGTCTATATCAAAAACCCTATATTTCAAATTTTGAGTCATTTTGAATCTATTTGACTAGGTTTTGAATCCCTCAAAGTTGGTCATTTATTGTTGTCATGCTGATGTGAATTGTTTAGAATTTTGGGAGGCCCTGTTTGACTTGTTATAACTTTGACCCAATTAACCTAAATGATAAAATTCCTTTTTTGTTTCATTTTAGAGATTAGATACTTTGTATGTTTCAATTTTGAGCTTATGAAAAATTTGTTTGATCAATTTTCAGACACAATTC
Source organism: Cupressus sempervirens (assembly GCA_028749045.1). Classification (NCBI taxonomy): domain Eukaryota; kingdom Viridiplantae; phylum Streptophyta; class Pinopsida; order Cupressales; family Cupressaceae; genus Cupressus; species Cupressus sempervirens. The sequence goes on along the minus strand of CM053790.1, from coordinate 719,113,052 downwards.
CAAATGCAATTTGTAACTTTTTACTGGTATCATAAAGTGCAAATTGATTGATACCTCCATTTTTGATGTCATATCTCAAAATATATGATAGATGAGATCAAATGGATTGTACCACTACATTCTACTCTAAAAATAATTTATGTGCACCAATTCTCAAATCTTCATGAATCTGTCTGCACACTTTCCTAGGTCCATTTTGTTTGCAAAAAATGCTTTTTTGCCTTTGTTTCTAGTCTACAAATTTTGAGTAGCCTATTTTAACTACTATCCAAATGTGTCTTGTTATTTTTCATGAGCCCAAATCCCAGATTTATATTATCTTCATGGCAATAAACAAGTTCCCCAATTTTTGTCTCCCCAAGTGTTAGTTTACCCAATTTTTGAAACCAAATTTGAACATGTTTTATGGTTTTCTAACATGTTTGCTTGCATGCAGTTCTAAGAGGGAAACTTTGGCGGTCAATACCTTTTGGCTGAGAATTCATCATGAGATGAGATTCAACAGGGTAAGAGTATGTGGAATAGAGAATTAGTGTGTCAAATTTCATAGCATGGTCAAGTATTTTGGTCAGTTTTTGAAGCCAGTTAAAGGACCTCCTAGCACAAAGTTGACAAGTTGCAAAAAAGAGGTGAATTGAGTTTTAAAAATTAAATCAATAGTGATCGGATGGTTTTTAGTCAATTTCAGATGTTCAGTGGATCATTTTGAAAGTGTCAGTTGTTTGAAAATGAAAAAAATTTTAGCCAGACCCACTTCGGGGCCAGGCTAATCCATCAGATTGGTTAGTTATTGGGAATTTTAAAATTTTCCATGAGAGGATTATAATGGTTTTCATCGCTATGTGTTTTATATGAACATGTGTTTTCCTTAAGAATAAATGGCATATTGGATCACATACACACCAGAGATGAATGTCAAATGCTACAAGATGAAAGGAGAAACATTTTAAAGAGAGTATAATGAAGCATTTGTGGAGAAATTCAAGATATTCTTCAACAAGTTGAAATATTCTTTCAATGTTGGAAGTCTTACTAAACAACTTGAATCAATCCAAGCATCATGGGATGAACAAAGTTTGTGATTTACCAAGTAAGCGAGAAACATTATTATGGGTCTGTAATGCAAGCCAAGAGAAGATCATCAAATAGTTCTGTCAACATTCTAAAAGTATGGATGAAGACAAAAACTATTAAATTTTCAATTTCTATATAAAAAAGATTTGTGCGCATGGAAAGCATCAAGTGGAGCCAAGAAAAGAGTTGAGGAGAAGTTCAATGAATTCTTAAGTTGCATACAACTTAGAAAGATGGTAAAAATGAGACAACTCTCCTCAACAACGTTATCTCTTTCTCACAAATCCATGCATTGTAAATGACAACCAAATAGTTGACTTCTTCTTGTAAGTTAAGTATTAACATAAATTCAAGGGAATTTCTTGATTCCAAAAAGAGAATGGATGTTGTAGAACTGTCAACCAAGGGATCCCCACACAAAGAAGGAACAACAGGGTAGACCTACAACATTGAAGAGGAAGGACAAGGTGTCGTAATAGAGAAAATCAGCAAGCACATCCTAAGAGGAGCATATGAAAAATAACCACTCTTCAAAGTTATAATATAGTGGAGAATGTCTTTCAATGGGCATATAGTCATCCCAGTACAATCTAAGAGAGGAATTTGGATAAAGAAGATTTTGCAAATCAATAAGGAATGGATGTATAGAAATAAGCAAAGGTGGCCATTTCAAATTTTGAATTTGGCTTTGGAGGTGTAGGACTTGTAATTTAAAAGAAGTCAAATTAAAAATTTATGATCTTCATAAAATGACCTATGATTGGAGATGCTGGTAAGAGGAACCAAATCATGAAGACATCTACTCCAAACCAAATGTGGTTTCCTTCTTTCTGATGTCTTTTTGAACAATGTGCATTTTTAGAAAAAGGGTTTTGATCTATCTTTCATACCATCCAAGATGACTCTTGCAGTATGGTGCAGTGCATATGAATCTAAGGATAGCATGTACCTATGGTTCATAGCAATTATTACAACTAGTGGCCTAATTTTGAATTTTCTCTTCATGCAAAAAACTCACCATTCCAAAGTCTTTTAATTGCAACGCACATCTGGCAGGGCAAATGATTGTTTCTTTGTCACAAATATAAATTGTATGATTCCCATTTTATCACTGAGGTGATTATAGTGCCATTAGAAAATAAGATGGTAGTGATTTGAAAGGGAAAATAGGAGAGCCCAAGCATTCAAGAGGAGGAACTAACAGGCCACAACTAGGAAACAACAAAAAAAAGCAAATATAGATATCCCACATGCATGGTGGTGGTTCTCTTTTAATGTTAATATACTCTAGCACAAAGATTACTTGTTGTCTTTAGGAAAATAGCTTTTGTAAGCCATAGCCCAAGTGGTGGGCCTATGACCAATGACTAGGAGTTAATTTTGACCCATGGAGCTAAAGAAGAGGTGCCATAAAAATGAAAGATTTTGGTGGTCATCATGTCATCACTAAAAAATAGGAAGGTTTCACTAGTGACGACATGAAAACCTCCTGGAAAATTAAAAATCTGGCAAGAAGGTTGTCGAACCTAGCAAAAATGGTGAGGGCCAGCCAAAGGCTAACACATGGCATGTAAGCATGTAACTAGTGCCCAAGTAGACTAGAGGGTTAATAAAACATTATTTTTAATATTTTATTCAAAAAATGGCAATGTTCATGTTAATTGTAAAAATTTCAAAGTTATAAATGAAAAACCTATAGTTTATACTATAGATTTTTTAAATTTTTTAAATTTTGCAATTTAATGTGCAAAACTGAAGTTGGGACCTAATTCTTCAAATGGCCACCACAGGGGTTAGTTTCATCTAAAATATCAAGTATCATATCAAGTATTAATAAAATTATCTTATCTTATTTTATACCATTGGAAAGGTCTCGAGACAAGGAATCCAAATATAGAATCATATTTTTAGTGGGTCTTTACTGGTTCAAGTTATAGGTAAAAAAATATAAAATTTGGGCCTTCTCTATGAAATTGGTGAAAATTGAAAATACAGTTATGGGCCTAGTAAAAACACTTGGTAAAAAGTCTGTTGGGTTAGTTTTGAGAATATTATGTCATTCTAGTATAATTTGGCTCCAATTTTCAATTATGAGGAATATTTGTTTTTCAACTATGATGAATTTTGGGATTGAAGTTGGAGTCATGATTAAAGAATTAGATCTTTTTGGAATGGAAGAGGAAATGGAAAATATCTCTAGGTTAGGGTTGAATTCTTTGATCCTATATATGCATTTTCTCTCTTTCATTTTGGGCTTGCAAAAAAAGGGGAAAAGTGAGGAGTTGGAAATTGGAAAGGAAATTTTTGAATTGATGAAATCCAAATGGATAATATCTTGGATGTGTTGGTTCCAGACCATGAAGCTATGCTTTGGTTGTGATACCCCCTTCCTATCCCATTAGTTTCTCATTCCCACCATTTTCTCTCTTGTATGACAGCATATGTATATTGTATAGTCTAGTTTATTTGGTATTTTTTGAGTCAACTTCATGCATTTTCATGTATTATTTCAAGGAAATCAATACAAAGAATAGAAAGTGTTGAGTTTTGTTTTAAATCTTGTCTCCTTTCTCAGTGATTTGTAATATTTTATGATCTTTGAACAAAGAGCTTGGATCATAGTTGTAGTCCCTTAAGGTTTTATGTTGTTTCATTGTTGCTTATAATTCAAGGAGTTATGAAAATGTCTCAAGAAAATCAACAAGGTTGTAGGTTTATTGAGGAGGATATCAAGTAAGAATGAGATTTAGATTGAACATTGATATCCAATTTACAAGGTAAATGGATAGATCTAGAGACTCTACATAGGATATTTGTCTAAGATATCCAAAATGCATGAGAGAGATTTGTGAATTGCCCAATGGATGAGGCACTAATCAGCTATAGGATATTTAATTTTTCTTCCATACTTGGTTCTCATCCACTTTCCCCACCCCCTTAAAATCAAATCAAATTCAAATCTTCTTTATATTTTATGTTTGAAGGGCTAAAACAAAATGCCCTCACTCAACTTATGAATTGCATTGTCTTGCATTTAGCTATTGCAAATCTATGTTATTGCATAAGTCAATAGGATAAATAAGAGTTTCATCTATTGTCAATGGATTCAAGAGTATGTTTAACACTGGTACCATATAAGTGAATCTGAGGTACACCCGCCTAGGTTTTGTAGAGCCTAAAGTAGAAGAATGGTCTAGCCTTATTATTGGCTCGATGTATGAAAGGGTATGTTTAAGATGGGAATTAGCTGCCCTCGGATGTATCTCATTCTCATTAGGGTAATTTGAAACCTATAGCATTACAAAACACCAACATCCTTGATCCCATGCCCAATTTTCAATTTTTGGAGGTTTTGAGATATCAGGCTTTCGAAAGTTTCATTTTCCCACTTCTGGGTTAATTCTTTTGGGTTTCAAAATGGTACACTCTTAAATTAAATTAAATTTATGTTCATTTCTAGGGGTTAAGGTTAATTGGTATTTAATGCTCCCATGTCGGCCTTCTCTAGAAATTTGTGCCCTATATCTCTATATAAGGAAGCCTTCTTCCCTCATTTTGAAATCTATGATCTATCCATTATATATGAGCAAATTTATTATCTACTTTTCATGAGAGCATCCACCTAATGTGAAGTGAACATCTACTATTTATCAAGCATTTAATAATTCAAGTGTTTAAGCATCCAATTCCTGAAGGAGGTCCATTGTTAGCCATTGAAGGATTCAATCTTTATGGTCCCCTCTTGTTAAACATTTCTCCATCCACATCCATCTAAGTCTTTTTCTATGAAAAGATCCATTCAAGATTGATGTTGAAGATCTAATGCCATTGATTTGAGACATCATACATACATTTCTACATTCATTTGGAACATCCATACTTGTGGATTCAAGGATTCAAATCCTTCACAAGGATTTCAACATAAGCAAGGTGAATACTTCCATCTACTTTTTTTGTTTATTGCAATTTCAATTACATTTCAAGGTTGATTCCAAACTGGGGTTTTGACCAAGGAAAAAACCCCCTACAAAAAATCAAACCCTTTTTCTTGTAGATATAGGTGTGGAATAACAAATTAAACTATAGATTTGGATACCCTTATAGTTGAACTTGCAAGATCCACAAATAGAAATTTCATCTGAGCAGTGTCAAGGTCAACTTTTTAGGACACAATTGTGCTCTGGGGTAAGATTGTTCCCCTCTATCGAGGTCAAGGTAAACCTACACTCAAAAGGACAAAAAAATTCTAAGTTTTCTCTGTCTCAACATTTCTAGTCTAGAATAGGTTGCAGAATTCTCTGAAATTGTACACAGACATCAAAAATCAAAATTTTCTAGATTCATCCTACTTTATGGTTAGTATTTGTCCTCTATTCATTTTAGATTTCAAGTACTTACTTTTCCATAGCCAAATATTATAGGATCTTCTTCTTTCTCCCTATTCTCCATTGCTTGATCCATTTGTGCATTGATCACTTCCTTGTGGTCAATCAATTTGGATCATTCCTTTTGAGAATTTGGGTTGAGGATAGGTCTTATATTCTTTCTATTCATAATAGTATCTATTGGAATTATAGATGGAGTAACTGAGAGGGGGGGTGAATCAGTTACCACAAAAACAAATCCACAGATCCCTTAGATGTCTTAAATAACTAGTTACTGCTGATACTCGGTAAACACTTCAAAAATGTTGTAACTCGATAGATTAATTAGTTACTAATTTTCAAGCATTCATAATTATTAACATGCATGTAAAAGTAAATAACATGAACACAAGAGACAACATATTTAATGTGGAAACCCAATATGGAAAAAAACCACCAAGTATCTAGCTATCAATTTTCACTCTTCTGAAGTAAGCCCTGTTAGGAGCCAATCTGATTAAAGGTTATAAAACACACTATTAGGTGTGACCCTATTAGAGGATTTAATCACCCTATTAAGAGTGGCCTTGCTAGATGTCTTTAGAACAATTCAATTGAATTGTCACCTTGTTAGAGGATCTACAAAATAGATGCTAAACCAACCCTATTAAGAGATTTTGAAATCATTGCTACAATGGTTAGAAAGTAACAATGAATCGACCTGAATATGATGCAACTAAATTTTTTGATTATAAATCTCTATTCTCCACCACTAGATCCTCCTTGATCAAATATAGCTTTTTTGCTCCTCAATGATCTCTGATCATCCTTCAAAATTTGCTCTCACAATAATCAGTCCTTCTTCACATTCATATCACATCAAATTCATCACACACTTAGAATTCACAACTTGACCTCTCATAAATACCATTCAAATTATCAAGTTGACTAATTCATACGTTACATTTACCAATAAACCATACATCAGTTAGCTACAAATATTACATTAAACAAATAAACTTTATTTCACAAAACAATGCAATCCTTCATTGGCCAACCCTACTCGGTAAACACTGCTTTGAAAACAATTTCCTGAGTTAACCATCTCAACTTGGTTAACACTACAATTTTTGTGAAATCCTTTGGCTACTAAGTGAACTCGGTAAGAACTAAATTTCCTTTGCTATCCATAAGAGCTTGGTAAGAACTATTTTCTACCATATTTTCCTTTGATGACTGAGTAAGCTTAGTAGTCACTGAATTGCCTTGCTTAACCTTGAAAGCTTAGTAACAACTATCTGCGCAAGGCAAAGCCTAAGAACACTCAATAGACACTGTAAACTTTCTTTGCTAACCTTTTGAGCTTGGTAGACTCTGTCTCTTACCTTGTTGACCATCTAAGCTCAATAGACTCTGACTGATAACTGATATGACATTTATGTAACATCAAAGACAGCACACAATTGAACAATTGTATCCAACATTATCAAATCTCTTATTCTCCAAAATCATGTTCCTCACTATGGAATTTTCTAGTTGCCTTCTATCCATATTATTGTACAAACTATAGCTTATTTACCTGTACAAAAAAATCACCATTAATGATTTGCAAGTTAAGGTTTTCTACCTTTGGCTTTCATGCTTTCTTTCCTTCTGGTGTCTTTCCTTTGTGTATGGTTTTCTCTATTGGTCTATCCTTAACTTCATACTTAGAATCCTTAGAGTCACTAACTTGTAGTGTCTTCCTTCTCTTTCCTAGTCCACTGGTGGTCTACTTGACCCTTTTCTTAGTGGATGGTATTGGTTCTTGCTTAACCTTCACCAGTCTTTCTGACTTTCTCTACGCAATAGGTGTTTCCAGCTATGACTGTCTCCTTGGTTAATCACTTCTTGTTCTTACTAGTTGCACTTGTACAACTATTGCATATGGTACTTGGGCACTCTATTTGGCAATGGTTACACCTTCAGAAGGTGTTTTAATAGCAATAGGAGCTTCTTTTATCACTTTGGATTCCCCACTTTCCTTCATTTCTAGTACAATTCCTTTAACTTTGTTAAACTCCTCACAATTCATACTCAATTCCTTAAGGATGGAATCAATCTTCTTTTCCACACTCTTCTTTATCTCTTTATTGTGAAGTTTAAAATGAACTTCTATCATCTTCTCTTCTTAGGTTCCGCATCTAGGGCCCTCAGTGTCCTTCTTAGATTGGAGTATGATCTATGCATACCCTTCAAGAAGTCATGCGGTCATATCATATCCCATGGGCTCTATGAACTTTACCCCTAGTTCTATAGCTTCCTTGTAGGTGTTATCAATTTCCACCATGAAACATATCTCATTCTTACACTTCTCCACCATGGAGGGACATAATTTTGTACCTCTGTTTCATTTCAGTCTGAAAATTCTTTATCATTCTATCAATTTCATTATCTCTAACATTCTCCAACTTTGATCTATAGCATTGAGTTACCAACTTCATTGTACACTCATTACTCTCCCAATTAGTCATCCTTGGGAACTTCATTATTGCATAGAAAAATAGATGAGTCAATAAGGACTCAAATTTGAAAATTGTGTTCTTGGTCTTCTTTAATTTTTCAATGTTGTCTAGCAACTATAATATAATTATTTCACACAGATTCACTTTCCTTCATTGAACTACCATTACATAAGATGCATGCAATAATCTAGCTAGCACTAAATTAACCCTTGAACCATGGTTAAAATTGTATCCTAAGATCTTATTCAGTAAATTTACTCCCTTGTCCTAAATTGCATCAACCTTTATGTTTCTTCTATCAAATCGTGTATTTAGGTTTGTTTCAACCATCTTCCTTGCATTCTTTTAATTTATAGGATTGCAACCCTCATTACTTAATCATGTGACCTTTTGAATTAGGTCATTATCAATTATTACATGTGCATCTCCTAACCAAAACATTTCATCATGTATGCTACTCAAAATGATTCGAGTCCAATCATGATTATCAAACTCAATATAAAACATATACTTCACTAGGTTTAACTCATTCAGGTGTGCATGCTCAAACTCCAAGGTTAGGTCGATATTACACATGACTCCTAAGTCCTTTTGTATATCCTCATCTCCTATACTCTTAATCTTGCAGTGGATATAACTTCTAATATCTTCTTTGTGAAGAACATTCTGTGGGTCTTGTGAAATATGCCTAATAGATCATCCACAAGAGAAGAAAATGGATTTTTCTTGAATGCTTATCTTGGCCTTGCACTGACATCATAAACTGACTTTCTAGCCATTATATCTCTAACTGTATGCACTAAAAGCTTAATTCGAGCTCCATAAAATGCCTTAAAATCACATTTTAGGGCTTCTCCAATTTCATGCTTCAAGAGTTCCTTTTCACACCCCAATTTGTTGTTAAATTTCTCTTCAATTCACTCTAGACACTTCACATGATCAAATGGTACTCACAATTTTGTTTGTGATCCTTAAATTATTACAAATTGCACTATGCATTAAATGTGTATCTACCACAAATTTAGAAACTATCTCTATTTACCAGTAACTTTGTTTTCTTTCTCAAACTTCCTAAAATTTTATCTTTCCTTGTGTACTTGTTCATAGCTTCCGTTCTATGTCTTCTACCTTTTTTTAACTACACAACTTCTAATCCTTTCTCTAACATCAGTTCTAAACAACTAACACTTTGTCTCTGCTACAACTACTCAATTCAGATAAGATGAGTCATAAACAATTGTTGACTTCAATTTCTCATCAGGTGCATTGAAATATTTTTCCTCCAAAAATGTATAAGAACTTTCTAGATCCTTATCTTTCACAAATACTTCCTTTAATTCATCATGTTCCTTGATTACTTCCTTTTGATTTTATCATTGTCATTTCCATTCCTTCTGTCATTTCTATTGTTGTTCCTTCTGTTATTAGGATTCTTATTGAAATTTCATCTGTCCATTCTCCAATATCTTACTGTGTGTCCAAAGTTATTACATAATTGACATACAGGTGCATTCATTTTGTGATTGGTTCCATTCTAACTATTAGGTGCTCTATAATTCCTTGCAATGTGTCTAGGATTGTTACACTTGTAAAATACAAATTGTTTCTTTTCTAGATCAAATCATCCTCCATCATTAGATCTACTTTTGGATTTCCCTCTTTCATTACCTATAGGGTTAGTGTTCCTAAACATTCTACTATTTATATTATTACCATCAAGCCTAGCTTTCTTATAATATATTGCTTTATGTCCATAACCATGAAAACTATAACAATAGAAATTAGTAATAGGTTTAAAATACTTACATGTACAATCTTTTCTCATATGACCAGCTTCATTACATTTGAAACATCTACCTCTAAACTCATGTCTCACTTCCTTGGGTGGTTCATCTTTCTTAGGTTTATCAACTTACTCTATTTTCTTAGGTTCATCATGTTTCACTGACAAATCAACTAATTCAATCTCTTTTGACACTTTAGTAGTTGTGCTTAATTCTACCTTACTTAGATCAAATTCTTTAGGCCATTCAACAACTAGATTTGATTCTCTTCTAATTTCAACTTTCTTGGCTGATTTCTCACCAATAAGATATCCAAGTCATGTCTTATCATAAGAGGGTCTCTAGTGAAATATGTGTTCATTAATCTTCTCACTACTAGAATAAAGTTTCTCTAACTGTTGCTTAGCTTGCATCAATTCTCCTTTCAAAATGATATTGTACATTTCTAATTCTACATGCTCAATCTTAATAGAATCTATTTCAGATGTTACTAGACTCAACTTGGATCTAAGGTCTTCATTCTCATATTTTATACAAGGTTCACTCTTACTACCATCTTTCTTAAGAATCAACTTAAGTTCAACAATTTGTATTTCATGTTTTAAGATATCATTTTCTTTCTTGATAATTCCTACTTGATCATTGTCACTATTCTACACAATTAAGTCCTTGCTATATTTCAAATCATCAATCTTGTCTTTCAGATTTCCAATGTAAATGTTTGCATCTTCATACCTATCTTTCAGGTTATCTATTTCTTCTATAAGAACATCAACCTATTCATGATCTTCTTCAATATTTCTCTTTAACTATTCCATATCCATAGGGATCTTACTCAAGTTGTTAAACTTATTCAGAGTAATTGTGCTCTAATACCAATTGTTAGAAATAGATAATACTGAGAAGGGGGGTGAATCAGTATTCTACAAACTTTTCCCCACAATTTAATATTGTTAATTACTTTATAACTTGCATATGAAAGTAAACCAACAATGCTTAATAGTAAATATAACCATACACATAGAGAATTCATAGCACCATTATTTTTTAACTAGGGAAATCCTAGCCAAGGGAAAACCCTAGTGGGAATAATACCTACAAAATGATTCACTAAAAAAAAGGATCTTGTTAAGAATATTGACCTTGTTAGGAATCTATGAGGTACATATAGTGTATTAAGTCCTTATTAGAGGACTAGGCCTTGTTAGAAGCCTCAACCTTATTAGGAGTTGCTTCAAACCTATTAGGAGTTGGTACATCAAATACAATGTATGTAAGAAGATCCCATTGCCCTAGCATGCATTTATATAATAAAGTTCTTTAGAAGAGTAGATATAAATACAATACTTTCTGACTACTCTAATTTGCACTTTCTTTGATCATACATAAGATCTCACATCACATAAGGCTCATATATCTTTCAAACTATATGTATAGTAGTTCACATTGTTGGAATTAAAAATGGGAAGGTAAGCTTTGAGGGGGGGGTGGTAAATCAGTCCTTCTAAATTTTAACCATAAAAATATTCACCACACATCCATCTCACAATTTACATGTAATTAAAATTGCTATCTAAACATATTCATCCATAGCATGAAAGAAAATAAACATATATGACACAAGATATTTGGTTACTCATAAACCCTCCATTGAGAGGGTAAAACTAGGGTGGGGATGACACCCACAAATCTTCACTATTGTAGTTATAAAGTGTATCCAATTAAGGTTACAATAAGTTTGAGCATACACTATGATCTACCGTATAAAATGTATGCCCTCTTAAAATCTTTAAAAGACGATTAAGTCTCACCTTGTTAAAGGATTTCAAAACTCTGATAAAAGTGTGTCTAGTTAAAGGAGTTTAACTTACCTTTAGCACCCTATTAGCACCCTATTAAAGGATTTAGAATAGCCTAGTAGGACTACTTAGATAAGATATTTCTACTGATTCAACTATTAGAATGTTTTAGCCTTGATCCTTTAGTTAGCACTGGTCTACTAGATACTAGATCTTCTCTTTACTAGTGTATACTTGATCCTCTTGATCAAATGTATCACTTTTGTCCTCTCTCTACTTTCCTTTGTTTTCTCTAATTGTTTCTAAAATTCAATACATGTTCACAACTCCTTAGCCACCATGAATTCTCTATCTATGCATGCAAACCTCTTTCTTCACACTTACAATCTTTTATGGATTTCCCTCCTTAAGAAGACTTAGGTGACCTAAGGTTAAGTAGGAATCAATAATCTTAATTCACCCATTTTTCCACTTAGAACAATCCTCAATTTGATCAATTGAATGTAATACATAGGGATTCATAATATACCTTCATATATATCTTCTAAAATCATAAAACAATCCTCAAGTTAGCCCAAAAATAGTTTACATAGGAGTTTGTGCCATTACAAGCAACTATGTCCAAAACTGTTTACTCAGTACTTGAAGCCTATGATGCTTGGCACTCACTATATCTTCAATGATGTAGCTTAGCCTTTGAATGAATTAGCATCCACTATTCACTTGGCATCTAAATCACTTAGCATGTATTAGCTTTCTCGTCACTGGAGTGACTCGACACTAACTATTTTCTTGGCACATAGTGTATATTATGCTTGGCATGCATTATCTGACAACTTATTCTCTACATACAATAATTGCTCGGCATGCACTTTATAAATATGACAAAGTAAGTTGTCACTCAAATGTCAAAACCAAGCTGAGATTAACAATTTCCCCCTTTGACATAAGTGGAAAAAACACTCTGTCATGCATATATAACCTTAACTTGTGTGCATAACTCAGATAAACTATATTTTACTCAGCTATGAGTTATCAGTCATACCTTAAAACTTCATAACTCCACCTAAGTTGATTGTTCTATGTTGTATCTAAATCTGATACTCCTATTGAGTAAATATGTTGAACTGTTGTCATCCTTCATTTCTACATTTACTCCTCCTTTGTGTATGCTTTCTATTTTTTGAATCAATTCCCCTTTTCTTCAATATCCCCTTCTTTTAAGACTTATTTCATGGGTGGTACATGAATATTGTGTTTCTCCAAAAAAAAATTATGGACCTCTAGTATAATCTTGAGTATTGTATCCCAATTGTTGTATGCTACATCTAGATATTGAAATTGGACATCTAGATCAGCAATAGGTCTACTAGGCTTTCATGAGTAGAAAGATTAGAATATTTCTTCATCAAAGTTTCTAAAAAGGAAAGTTCCTTGTGTAATAATTCCATGTGTGGGGTCAACATGGATTGGATGTTGATCAAGGTAGCCTATATGTTAGCATCTTGCACCTGTAATGTTACTAGCTGACCTTGAGTAGAGAGAAGTCTTTGAAAATGAATCTGAATTTGACCTAGAGATAGCTTAAGAATGATACATTTACTCTTTAGATCTCCCTATAGTAAGTCAATAGCCCTTTGTTCTTCTTGTGTGAACGAAGTCACATCACAAAGCTTTATGTATAGAGAAAATATATTCCTGGCACCTTCACATCTTCCATTTTGGTTGCTAACTCAACCTATCTTAGTGCAATGGCACTAGAAATATTTTCATTGACCTTTGATTGGAACTTCTTAGATCATTCTAGAAATTTTGTATTTGTATCTAGGTCTGCATCACTTATCTTTTCAATAATAGTCACCAGCTACTCAATAATATTTTTTTCCTCGTTAGGTTTTGGGAGATTAAATGCATCAAGAAATATATCTTTGATGTCCTGTAGAACTTTTCTTTGCTTATGCTCCCTCCTAATTAACTCTTGGTGCTTCTTCCTCGCTAGAGCTTCTTACAATATACCCATTTCCTCTATGGTGATTGTTGTAAGATCAAGCTTTGGAAGTTCAATTACCTCATCTATGTTGACATCTCCATAAGATGTGTCTTGTCTAACCATAGATGTATTAGGACAAGGCATGGATGATTGCAATGGTGTAGCATCTACACTCAACCTATGAAGAGTTTGACTAGGAACATGGGTTGTAGAAATTGGTAGGGTAATGAATGTCTAAATTGCTATTTGTTCCTTTGGTTTCATAGTCAAAACTTTCTCTTTTGTCCTATTAGCTTCCTTCTCTTTTTCTTCTATCAAAACTTCACCTTATGCCTATAAGTTAGGTGTGGGACTAACTTCCTAACCTATATGGACTTGTGTCCCATCCTACTCAACTATCAATACTACTTGCATTACATAATTTGGCACTAATGTGTTGGCATTTGATTTCACTATGTCCTTTCTTTGATATACCACAATGGATATTGAAACATGTGTGTAGTGATGACACCCTATATTCCTTTTGTACCTTTAATTTTTGTAGATATAGGGGGCACACTAGACATGTGAATTTTTTGTTTCTCCCCTACTGATGCTTTGTCAACCTCATCTATTTTTACTAATACAAGATTCATGAATATTTTATAATTAAAGTAGAATCCTATAATATCTTTTTTAAATCATCCTCTATCAAAGGATTGATGTTCTACACTTTTTTATCAAAAACATCCTTGATCTTTATTGTTTCTTGTTGATTGGCTTGGTCCACATGAGGGGGACTAGCAATCTACATATGTACCTCAGGTACATTCTAATCTTGATGTTGCTCTTCTTCTTTAGTTGTAGCCACTTCATTTGTTTCCTTTTTTGTGCCTCCCTCATGTCCATACTTGATAGATATAGTTGTAATCTCAACTACCTCTTGATCATCTTTTTCCTCATTCAAAACTCCCTTTGTACATAGTTGGCTATACAAATCTCTAATTTCCATGTCTCCAATACTTCCAACGTTAAAGGTGTAACAACAACTAACATCCTATATCATTAAAACTTGTGGTGGTATCATAGATAACGCACGAGATGGATCTCCCTTGTATGTTATCTTAGGAATAGCTCAAAAGGATGGTTGTGAAATCTCATTATTTATTAATTGAACATTTAAAACCTATTTTCTTCCCTTCCTAATAGTATTAGAAGGACTAGATGCCATTTAAATAACTATGGTTTGTGATAATTCAGATATCATAGCTCGGCACACGATGAATACCTTATGAATCTGATGATTGGTGACAAGTTCACAAACACTTGAATCTTTCTCCTCAATTCACCTTATGCTTCTTTTTTCTCTCTTTGATCTCAAATGAATGAAAATTATTTGAAAATTATTTTCAAATTATTAGGTATGTGCTACATATTTTGAAGTTGTTCATGTAAATTTAAGAATGCCTTCTAAAGAGGAAATTGATAGGATCACTACAGAGATGATTTCTCAAGTACATAGCAATTATAATTTGAGAAACCAAATAGTTAACAATGATATTGGGAAGCCTTCTGGTATATTCATTAAGGATATTACACACAAGATGAAGGATGAAAACAAAGATGCTAATGTGGAGATAGTTAAAGTTAAAGATATGAAAACCAAGAAGTGGGAACCCAAGAAGAAAGTTCAATTTCAAACAAATGAGACAGCAAAAGAAATTGTGCAAGAAAAGGGATCAAGATCTAATAATGTCAAGCAAATAATAGTTCCTACTACTCAAAAGGTTCCTACTTAAGGTATGACTATGAAACCCACTATATCTGATCTTATTGATATGATATCCATGTTGTCACAAATTACTATTAAAGTACCCTTAACTAAACTATTTAGAATTGAATAGCATAAGAGAAAAGCCTTGTCATGGTTGGCAGGGATAGGAAATAATAACAATAATGTAGAAAAAAATGCCTCTCAGGAAAACTTGTTGGTAGTAGAAGATAGTGGTATTATGTCTCAAATTCCTCAAATGTTCTTGGATGATTCATCAGTAGCATTTATAGAAGACATTGACCCATTCTTTCTTAGTCTGATTATAAAGGGAGAAACCCTAAAAAATTGTATGATAGATTTAGGAGCTTCTAATACTATAATGCCTTTCAAAGTAATGGAAGCCTTAGGGTTGAAAGTAGATACTAAGAAAGGAAGATGCAAAGGTATGGATGCTAGAGAAGTCCCAATAATAGGTACTATAAATGCTTTACCATTTAGGTTAACTACATAACCTGAGGTGGAATGACCATGTCAGTCTTTGTAGTTGACATCCCTCCACATTATGGAGTGTTCCTCTCTAGGAAATGGAGTTTTGCTATGGGAGATAGTTTATAATGTTACCTAACCTATGCAAATTTTCACATAGGATATAAGGTTGTTAAAGTGAACAAAGAGCCAAGGGTCAGTCATATTTTAGGGGAAGACATTGAATAAAATTGCCACTTGTTTTTTAGACATGGGTGTGAATGCATTTAGGGCTAAGTTAATTATTCAAGAAGTTGAGAAGTTGCCTGCTAAGATCAAACATGAAGTTGAGTGTTGTATGGATTCACCAATATTGTGGACCATGTTCTTTGATGGGGCTAGTTCTAAAGAAGGTTCAGGGGTAGGGGTAATTTTAGTTTCTCTTGAAAAAAATACTTCTAGATACTCCTTCACCCTAAATTTTTCATGCACCAATAATATAGCTAAATATGAGGCCCTATTGTTAGGATTGAAAGTTGCTACCCACCATGGAATTAAAAAGTTGCATGTTATACGTGATTTAGAATTGGTTATTTCAAAAATAAAGGGGGCATATGCATCAAAAAATAAAATATTAAAATAGTAGAGAAACGTTGTTTGGGATTAGATAGAATTCTTTGATGCATTTGGTATTTCATGGAGAGATAGAACTCAAAATAAGATGGCTAACTTATTAGCAAATGTAGCAATTAGACCACAGGAGGTATCATTTGCAAGAGTTTCATAGATTGAGGTCCAGAATAGACCCTCGATATATGATAATATTGAACATTGGAAAGTATTTGAAGATGACAAAGATATTGTTAATTTCTTGTTGAATGAAGATAAAAACCATCATTAAGAGTTGGATTGCAGTGATTTGGTTGAAACCATAGATGGGAAGGAAACAATCTTTGGTCAAGAGGTTATATGATTAAAGACTAATAAAGTAACTAAAGATTTGGTTGTTTTGGAAAATATGTGTGATAACCAAGATATGGTGAAGCCTAGGGCTAAAGATTGTAAACCTCAAGAGCTAGAAGAGATAAATCTAGGTACTAATGAGGCCCCTAAGAAAGTTTATATTGGTCAAAATTTGTTAGCCAAAATTAGAAAGTCTTTGATTAACTTACTAAGGAAGTATAAGCATGTTTTTGCATGGTCATATGATGACTTAAAGGCCTAT
This sequence comes from Cupressus sempervirens, assembly GCA_028749045.1. Classification (NCBI taxonomy): domain Eukaryota; kingdom Viridiplantae; phylum Streptophyta; class Pinopsida; order Cupressales; family Cupressaceae; genus Cupressus; species Cupressus sempervirens. Next base: position 719,096,094 of record CM053790.1, on the reverse strand, counting down.
AGAGAACATCTTTTCTAACATGTCATACCATTGAAGGATAATGTAAAACCTTATAGGTAGAAACGGAGACCAGTCAATCCCACATTAGCCCCTAAAATGCAAGAGGAGTTGATGAAGTTAAAGGATGGAAGGATAATTAAACCTATTAGACATTCCACTTGTGTCTCAATCTAGTACCTGTTAGGAAAAAGAATGGAGATGTTAGACTGTGTGTGGATTTCAAAAATTTGAACATTGCTTCCCTAAAAGATAATTATGGATTGCCAAACATGGAAGCTATGTTGCAGCAAGTAATTGGGTTTGAGCTTATGTCCATGATGGATGGGTTCTTAGGATACAATCAAGTTCTGGTGAAAGAAGAAGAGTAGTTTAAGATAGCATTTACAAGTCCCTAGGGAACTTATGTATATGTGAGGATGCCATTTGGATTGATTAATGTTGGTGCCACTTTTCAAAGGGCTATGGATGTAGCCTTCCATGAGTATAACAATAAGTTCATGGTTGTATATAAAGATGACCTTACATCTTATTCCAAGAAGGCTAAAGACAACTGTAGGCATCTAGAGAAGATTTTTATCAAAGCATTGGAATATGGAGTATCATTAAACCCTAAGAAGTGTACATTTAGGGTAACTAAGGAAAATTATTGGGACATATAGTATCAAAGATGGAGTAAAGATAGATCTTGAAAGAGTAGTAGCCATTAATAAGGTCCCTAAGCTAAAAAATGTGAAGGGAATACAATCTTTCTTTGGGAAAGTTAAATTTCTAAGGAGATGTGTTACAAACTTTGCTGAGATTAGTAGACCCATTTCCAAAATGCTCAAGAAAGGAGTTACTATCAACTAGGATGGTGAACCTTCACAGGAATTTCAAGATATTAAAATTTCTATAAAGAATGCTCCAGTCCTTAGGACTCCAAATTACACAAAACCAATGTGCATGTTCTCTTTTGCATCTTTCCATACTATAGCTACAGTATTGTTGTAGAAGAATGATGAAAGATATGAACAACCAATTGCATTCTTCAATAAATCATTACAACTTGCTAAACTGAAATATGAGATAAATGAGAAACAAGCATATGCTCTAGTGAAGATTGTTAAGGCTTTTAGATGTTATTTGGTAGGTGCTATTGTTATTGCATTTGTGCCTAGTGTTGTTGTCAAGGAAATTTTTTCTCAACAAGAAGTATTAGGTAGAAGATGTAGGTGGATTAACAGGATCCAATAATTTAATATTGAAATATAGATAGCAAAACTAGTAAGAGGTGAAGGATTAGCTAAACTTATGCTCAATCTAATTTAGATGCTAATCAAATAAATACAATGGTAGATACAATGGTAGATGACTTGAGATCTTATTTATGTGCTATGAATCACTATGAATGGTATACTAATGTTATTCATTATCTACAACAGATGGAAGCCCCATCCCATTTGACTAAAAATGAGAAGAGGAGCACTAAATTACAAGCCATCAGGTACATAATTGTCAAGGGTAGTTTATGGTGGAGAAATTTTGAGGGAATGTTACTGAAATGTGTTGATCAAGAAAAGGAAAAAGGAATCTTCAATGAAATGCATGTTGGAGTTTGTGGATGACATTATATGGTCAAGACCTATGCACACAAGGTAATGAGAGTTGGATTCTAGTGGCCATCTCTTTTTAAGGATGCTCAGGTCATGGTTAGGAAATGTGATGCTTGTCAAAGGTTTGCTAGAAGATTGAAATTCTCAAGTAATACTCCACCAAATCCAGTTGAGGTTCAAGCACCATTTCAGAAATGGGGTATGGATTTCATAGGTGAGATCTCTCCTAAATCTAACACTAGTTATTCCTAGATTTTAGTTGCTACAGATTATTTCACAAAGTGGGTGGAGGCAATCCCTACAAGAAATGCAACTAGTAAACTTGTCAACAATTTCTTGCTAAATAACATTATTTCCAGATTTGGTTGTCCTCAAAGAATTGTAACAAATAATGCAATGTGTTTTAGGTCTAAGGAATTCATAAAATTTTGTGACAAATATAGAATTACAAGATCAATATCCTCTCCTTCTTATCCACAAGGAAATGGACAAGTTGAATCCACAAATAAAAGCTCATTAAAAGTCATTAAGAGGACCTTGGATGATAACATGAAGGCATGGGATTCCAAGTTGCAGGTAGCAATATGAGCTGATAGGGTAACTATAAAGAAAGCCATTGGTGTAGCCCCATTTGATATGGTTTATTGAATTTAGGCAAGGATGCCTTAGAATAACCTAATGAGCTTCTATAACTACATTCAAATGTATGATGAGGATATTATTGATGACATGCAAGAAAAGATGGATGAGCTTGTAGGACTAGTAGAAACTAGGAGAGAAGCATCTCTCAAGAACCAAAAGTTGCAATTACAAGTTAAGAGATTATATGAAAAAAGGATAGTAAGCAAAAAATTTGAAGATGGAGATTTAGTCCTCATGTGGAATGCCAAAATTGAGGATAAAGTAAAACATGGTAAGTTTGATCCTATATAGTTAGATCCCTATTTGATTGAAAATACATGGGGAGAAGACTCTTATATACTCAAAGATTTGTTAGACAACATTATTGAACTACTAGTTCATGGATAGTTCTTGAAGAGGTATTTTTCCTAAAAAATACTCGTTTCTTTCATGAATAGTAGTCTAGGGATTTTCTACACATTTGTAAACCCTTTGGTATTTTTGTAGTTTCCTATACATATTTTTTCCCTATGGTTGTTGCTCTATTAAAGTTGTCAGTAATTAAGAGGTCAAACTTGTGGTTTGCTTCTCCCAGACATTCTGAGCTCTCATATGGATTTTGCTTATTCATTATCCCTAGACAAAGCCACTATTGGCCTAGTTTTTCACCATCCATGTTATGTTGCTTTTAGTTGTGAAAAAACCTAAGTATTTGTCTTAAAATTCTTGAAATTAGTTCAAGACCCTAGGTAGAAATTCATGAAAAACCCTAAAGCCTTTACTGTGTTTTGCCCTAACCCTTGAAAATTGTTGAATATAATTTTTCAATTGTAATTTAGGTTGGACTAATTTAGCCTAAGGTTTTACTTGTGCCAAAATTACCTCATTAATCTTTTTATAACCTTTATTAACCTTTCTTTTAATTGTAGTTAATTCAAATATTTTACTAAAGAGTGTTAACTGCAGCAGCTTTTTGATCAACCATTGATCTTGGTGAGATTGGCAGATGGTTTATCCCTGCTATATTGAAATTCAAGGTCTTTAGATAAATCATGCAAGCACCTTTGCACCATGTAGCCCTTGTTGATGTTGGAACCTTAGTGTGTCATAAAGTCTATAGACTGTCAGATTGGTCAAACCTTTTTATAGAATTGTCAATACTTTCAATGCACATTTTAAAATTCTTGTGATGTCATTGGTTGGTCTTTTAATGAGGGTGTTACTTTATGTTCAATCTTTATATACTATAAATCTTGTTAAGATCAAAGGCCAGTGCTTGCCTGCATTAAGAAAGTGCACGAGAGTTATACAAAATGGGCAAGTGCCAATGTGACACATGGCACAATGTGACATCATGGACCTACCTTTTTAAGAGGGTAGTACTAACATTTCTTCCATAGTAGTTGTTAGGTGATTTGGATTAAAAAGGAAGTATCTCATTGGTTAGTTCAACTAATTAGATGTTATAAGGATGCAATTTTTTGTGACCATTGATTTGTGTAAGATCTAAGGTTAGCGCTTACCTACTTTATGAAGTTGCATGACATTTACATATTATGGGCAAGCTCTAATGAGACACATAGCACATAGTGATGTCATGGACCTACTTTGTTAGAATGTAGTATTGAAATTTTCTTGTGGCAACTATTAGACAAGCTGAAGCAAAAAGAACACATTTCATTGGTCAATATTGTTGACTGGATCCAAATGGGCATAGATTTTGACTCATAGTTGATCTTGGTAAGATCGATAGAGGGTGCTTCCTTATATTAAGAACTTGCAAGAGATTTAAATAAAGGGGGCAAGAGCCAATGCACCACATGGCATAGTGGAACCAAACTTTGAAAAAGGTCATTGAGTCACACCAATTTGTAAAGTTATTTTTGAATTGGAGCACATTCATTGGAGGGACTTGACATGTATAGGCCAAGTTGGAGATGATGATATAATGGGCATGGAAATTATCAAAATTAATATTGTAGCATGTGTCATTGTTAGACCTTTCAGAACATGTTGGTTTGAAAGGTGACATCCTATTGGACAAGATAGCTGACTGGACAATATAAGGGTACAAGTTTTTGTGATCATTGATCTTGACTTAATCAATGGATAGCACTTTCGTGCTTGGTGAAGTTGCATGACAAATAAATAAAATGGGTAAGCACCTTAGTGACATGTGTCCTTTATGATGTCATCACTTTTATCCCAGACTATCAATCAGTTTTAAATCATGTTACCATTGATCTTTCACAAATTGACAACTAGCACTCACCTACATTTTGAAAGTGCTCACTGGTTAGATAAAGTGGGGAAGCACTAGCCTAACACATGGAAAATGTGACATTAGGGACCCAACTTTTCATAAAATAATAAGCAACCCACTTGCTTGGAGTTTGTTAGAATGTACTGCTTCATGTAGAGATTTTCTATTGGTTGATGAAATTGATTGGGTGTTATAGTAGTAAAATAATCTATGATCATTGACTTAACCAAGATCAAGAGTTGGTGCTTGCCCACATTTTCAAGGTGCAAGAAATTTGAGCAATGTGGGGAAGCACTAACTAGACACATGGAAAAGAGAGACCAGTTGTAACCTAGGTTTGCTGACATGTGACAGGCTGGAAGAGTTATTGTGCCAATTGGATTATTTTGTTGTCGTAAAGTGTTTCATTTTCCTAACCATTGATCAAAGGGAAGATCAACAGCTGGCGCTTGCCCACTTTATCAAAATGTAAGAGATTTAAATAATGTGTGGAAGCACCTATTTGACATGTGGCTAGATTTTTAAAATATTTAAAGTACTTTTTTTTTCAAAGTAAAGTTGTGCGATGTTGTATGATCAACAGATGAAATTCAAAGTTGAAACTTGACATGAAATTAATGGCTAAAGGGAATTAATGTGTTTCAAAAATACTTTGTGTGATTTCAATGCCCTGGTATAATTTAGGATTTCACCATTATTGAATCACATAATTGTAATAGGCTATTAGAGTGCAAGGGTTTTCCAAAGCTAGGGCACAAAATTCCACTAGGTGATTTAGTGAATTATAGCAAAAATTCTATAGAAAAGAGGCACAATTCAATGAGTAAGTACTTTGAAACTTCTAAAAATCAAAGGTTTGGTGTTGTGTAAAGATTAGGGTTTTCAAGATGGCTCCATGAAAGAACTTTTATGGACAAGCTAATTACCTTAAGAGGTCTATACATGATGATTTTCTTGAACAATTCCCACTATCTGTAAACAAAATAACCAAGGAGAGAGAGCTTATTCCAAAGAACCCTAGGTTAGTTGTAGCAAAGGGTTTTCATGATAGAGCTAATTGGGTAATAGATGTCCAAGTTTCTATGAGAGGACTAAAATTATTTTTAAAATGGTTTGCTAAGAGAAACCTAGATACCCCTTTGAGCAATGCCTAGGAACTCGACATTGGGAAACTAGTAGTCCCTGGGGTTTTCTTTGATAGTGATCTACTTGCTAATTTGGCTAAGAAATATGATCATATTACTAAATTTTTGAAGAATTATACTAGAAAAAATATTTTTAAGGTTTCTCCTGAATTTATTAGGAAGGTTTTCAACCTTAGCCCTAATCGTGTTGTGCATGAGCTCATTGACATGGATGAACTTCAGGTAGGGTATGATGCACAGAGAATATACCTAAGGATAGGGCCCTTGCAACATCATTTTCCTAGGATTTGCACATTACCCTTGGTTATAGCCAATACTCTAGATCCATTAATGAAGAAACATTTCAATCCTAGGGCTCAAGCACTATACTTCACCCTCTGCAAAAAAATTTGAAAAGGATGAGGAGGAACACATCAAAGGCTCTATTGTTCTTATCATGGAATAGATATTACAACTTAGAATGAGTATTATTCTTGATTTTTCCACTTTCCTTGCACAAGAAATTCATAATGGTTTAGTGGGGATATCACAAGGAAAGATAAACAGAGCCTTTTGTTGGTATTCATTGCTCATGCACATATGTCTTTTTAATGGAGTTACCTTTTTCTCTAAGGGTATGGAATGGGAATTAACAAGGGATGGTGAAAAGTGACCAATCTAATTGTGGAGTGTTGATATGACTGGGGAGGCCAGGAATGCCAGCTACATAAGGTTTGATAGGTATTTCGCATCCAGGCTCATATTACTTTTGAGACGGGATAGCTCTAGAATCCCACAGTCATTGTTGGAATTAATTAGACCCAAAGATCATGCAAAAGGAATCCCTATTAGTCACAATTGGGGGAATATAATCCCATATAAAATTTCTATAGTGATAAGAGTGTATGGTTTTTTGGGAAAACCTCATGTACTACCTTTCCATGTACCATTAAAGATAGGGATAGTTGAACTATTGTGGCAGATTAGAACCATAGAGGAGAGAGATATGATTGATAAAAGTAAAGGTACCTTTTTCCCAGTAGTCACTATGGCCCATGATTTTTTTTTTACAAAAAAGGGATGGAGGAACCTCAAAATATTTTTGGATAGATGCAACATGGCAGAGTCCCATGCAAGATATATTTACCTAGAAGGATTTTTTGATCTTTTGAGAGAAAGAACAAAAGCTACTCATATGATACAACAAGTATACTTTCCTAAAGATATTATCAAAAATATTTTCTCTCTATAGGAGAATGAGGTTAGGAAAAAAAAGTGGATAGTGCTCAGCAAAGTTTTGGAATTCATCAATGTATTTGACTCTGATTATGATCCTTTAAAAGATAAGAAATATTAGGGAGCCAAAATGCATGTGTTGATGAATAATTTTGATATAATAATGCAAAAAATGAATGAGAAGAAGGCTACATATGTCAAAGTCTATCCTCATAGAGGCACAAGTACAAAGAAGAATAAATAGAAAAATGATAGTTACTCCTGGTCAGTATACATTGTAGGAGAGGGCTGGGTATGTAATAGTTTAGAACATACAACAAGTTTCCCCTCAAAGAAGACCAAAGCTAGAAATCCCACCTACAGCTAGTGCCCCAAAGAGGTAGAAGTTGGAACAAGGATCCTCTTCTCATGTAGAAGAGTACTCCCCAAGCCAGACCCCAATCAGAATAGATGATGAAGCATCCTTAAGGGAGCAGTTGAGATAGATTGGTGGAGAAGGGGATGTAATTGTTACCACTACAAACATGGAAAGAGGAGTGCCTCCAGAGCCTCCTGTAAGGAGATAGATACAATTATAGCTCAAGCTTCACAAAAATTTATTGATGATGAAAATCTTGTTAAATGTAGGGCATTTGCACAATTTTTGTGGAGAAAAAATATAGGAAATTTTGAGAAAACATGTGAGAAAATAAAAGCAGAGCAACCTGGGAAACCCGACTCTATTAAGGGGGAAGTAAAAGCCAAATTTTTGTGTGATTTTTCCTAGTTCACACCGGAGGCTAGGAGGCAATTAGTTAAGGAATTAGGAGTCCTAATTTTTCTAGAGTAGGACATAGCTAATGATATGATTTTTGACTCAATCAGAAATGAGAAAAATGTGCAGTATAAGATAGAGGAGGAGATAATGCAAGCACATAGGGGAGTTAGATTTAGTAATGACCACCAAGCCCTAGTAATCTGGTCAATTGTAGGAAGAGATAAAACTAGAATGCAAGAAATTTCTAGTGTAGAACATACAGGTGCTCTTACAGTATTTAAAGCTGGTGAAGTAAGTAACCAACAAATTTTTGGAATGGCTTCAGAAATGGTGCAATTTGGGAATATGGTGTCTGGGAAATAATAGGATAGATTTGTAGAGCTTAATGCTAAATTTGAAGAAGTCCTAAAGGCCTACAAGGATAAGGGAAAACAAATACAATTACTAGAGGACAAGGTCTCTCAAATGGACAAGCTGCTTTGGAAGAGAAAAGTGGGAGAATCCATTTAACCCAGAATTGTATAACCTTGACCACTAGTTGAGCCATTCAAATCCACACCCATTGTGGAAATCCCAAATACCCCACAGAGGCTTGAATTCTACACTGCAGAGGAGTTTGAAGAAGAAAGAAATAAATTGTATACAATGCATATAGAATTGAATAATTAGTATGAAGAAAAGCTAAGGCAGACAATTTTGTTCCTAGTAGATAGAATTGAATGGCCAACATTTATTGATCAATTGGAAAGAGTTATATTTCTTTGGGATTAAATAAAAAGGGATAAAGATAATCTAAAACCCATTGTACAAAAATGGGGTGAAAGAAATAATGATATCACTACTGTGTGCATATTTGTCATCCAATTGCCCTGCCATCAAATAGAAAAGATATTTGATTTTTTAAATAAACTAGAGGATTTTGATAATCAGCAAGTCTCTATTCAAAAGAAAATAATCATTTGCCTCTCTAAATACATAGCTGAGAAGTTCGACCTTTTTTTGAGTGCTCTAAAAAAGGTTGATAGAATAAAGGAAAAGGAAGAGTGGAAAAATGAGTTGGATGATATATTATGCCAAAGAATGAATAATTTTATAAATGAGAAAGGGCATATATTATGGGCAATGACTAATGAGGAGTTGGTTAAAGTGCAGATCTTTTATAAAGCTAATATAAAAGACCTCGTTGAGATAGAAGTAGTTGGAAATTCTGTGATAAAAATGCAAAGGGAATTCCTAAATTTTGATTGTCTTGATGACATTGCTTTCAATGAATGGAAAGAACATCTATTTTCTACAAAATAGATGGTAGAAGATGATGGGGTGGAAGAAGATGCAGATGTAACTATTACTCGAATAGTTCATGATGAAGATAGTGAGAATCCCTGAGTTGAGTTGAACTTGTAGGTAATAGAATAGGACACGTCACTTTCAAGACTGATAGTCACCTACTCCAAAGAATCAGATTGAATAAATGATCAAATCATGGAGTTTTTAGTGTTCCAAGGAATGTGATAGAAGAAGGGCCTACCAAGAGAATATTATGATGTATAAGTTCTCTGTTATGCACAATTTTGTCTTTTTGTGATAGTTGTATGTAAATATCTTTTGTTTTTTTGATAGCTATCAGTTCTCTAAGCCTGAAGCTTGTTGCATCTCACACTATATAAGTGAGATTACAAGGCTAGAGAATGGCCCAATTTTTTATACAATTATAGTTTTACACTAAGTATGTTTTAGTCTAGTTATGGTAGCAAACTTCATGATATATCTTCTCTATAAATTTCTCTGAGAATACATTGATATTATATGATCCTTGTGTCTACTTTAGAGTCATTATCTGTGTTACTGTGATTGTATACAATTTTCAAGGAAAATTAATACAAAATTGAATTGTCCCCATATTTCTTGTTGAAGTTTGTCTCCTTTATTATTACCTAGTTATTTTGATATTGTGTGAGTAAAGCTTGTCCAATTGAATGCAATTCATTTAGGTTGTATGTCAATTCACTATTGCTATTAATTCAATGAATTAAGTAAACGCTTTAATGAATTTGATGGGATTGCTATGGTAGTAGAAAGGATGTCTATAAGAATGAATTCCAGTAAGAATTACTGATAATATTTGTTGTAATGCAACAAATCAAATCCATAAATTGGAGTAGACTTGGATCCCAATGGAATATGCACTGATCTAATTAATCCATTCTACAGATAAGTAGATCATGAAGGAGCATCAAGTCTAAAATCAAAATCACCTTTATTTTACTATTTGAAGAGCTTCAAAGATGGTCAACACTTGTTTGCATTTAGCATTTTAGCTTTAGTTAGCTACTGTGGTTGGAAATAGTTGCAAATCTAAGAAGAATGACAAAATCTACTTACAAGGGATACATATCATCCGAAAGTGATAAGAAATGAATAAATTATATATGTGGTAGAGATATAAGATGAGAATTAGAATGAAACTAATAGAATTCTCATACAATAGCATTCATTCTGAGTCATCCCTTAGGTATACCCACCTTGGTTTTGTAGAGCCTAAAGAGTAGAAAGTCAATCCTAGTTTTGTTGAAGTTGGTTTTAGATAATATACAAGAATAATTTTTAATAGGATGTAGCTAATCCTTAGATTTGTGAGTATTATTATCTTAGTATTGAGCCTTTGTTATTAAATAGTTGAAAAACACCAACAAAATGGTGACACTACTGGGGAGTTGTCCAGCACAAGTGTAAAAATTATTGCAATGTCTTTGGTCTTGTTGTGTACATGTCTATCAGATCATTTGGTACAATTTTTGGTCATAGTGGACGTGTTTTAGTGACAAACCTTGAGAATTTAAAAAGGATATAGAAAATCAAATGCCATAAAGCTACACTAACATATTTAGCCCTTCCAAGTGTCTTATCTATCAAGTAAGAGATGCAGTCATATGAATTTAATGATTGGTCCATCTGTGTTAGATATTTTTATACTATCTTGTGTTTTTTCCTTAAAGTCGAGAGTAAAATCTATTTGTTGTATTTTCCCTAGAATAGGGTGGTAACTAGGTATAGGTTTTGAAGCTAGTGCTTATTTGGAAAATAAAAAATATGGCTAATAGGAGAAAAAACATAGGAGCTTACACAAGAGCCAATCTTGATGTACCAACGTATACTAAATTACCCCAAGGTGGTAGGAAGAATATAAATAAGAAAAAGGCAAAACAAAACCCCACCTAGAAACCAAGAGGTAGTGTGTCAATCAATTCTCAATACCAACCAGTGGTAGGGAGAGAGTCTTCTTCACCCAGCTCTAAATCAAAAACCACAAGGCTATTAGGAAGACTATTTAGTACCCCATTACCAAATGAAAGAATATATCAAGATAAAGATATCTCACCAGTAAGGAATGCATCCCCTAGGCCAAATTTGATATCTGAGATGAACCATAGGATAGGACTTAGAAGTTCATCTAGGGATCCTTTTAATCCCAGAGTTGTCTGATACATGGAACCTAATCTTATAGATCTAGATGATCTTGTTGATTCAGAAGCCACTTTTGTAGATCCTAAAAAAGTATGATTAGAGATAGGAATTTTGAAGAAATGGGTTGTTGAGGAAGAAGACAAACATGCTCATCTAGAAAAAGAAAGGGAGAAAGCCACCCTAGAGGCCATTGTTGGAAGAGATAATTTTCTTAGAAGAATGGTTGCCTTAAAGGAAAAAAACAAGAAGTTAGAAGAAAGAACTTTAGTCCTTCATGCTGATGTTTTTGGAGATGTAGATAGCTTGAGAGCCAAAGTTTAGGAGCAAGAAAAACTCCTAAGCCAAAAATAAGAATCTATTATTTCCCAGGTTCAACCCTATAAGCATGTCTAGTGTAACTAGGTAGAGCCTACTATCAAGCAGATAGATAAAGGAAAAGGAAAAGTTGTAGGAATTTAGAAAAATGAGCCCCAAGTAGCAACTAGTAAATCTATAAACCATTCAATGTCAAAATTAGATCTAGATCTGGAAAAGGCTAGGAAAGAGAAAGAAGATCTTGCAAAAGAACTTGAAAAGGTTGAGAATGAAGCCCAAGCTATAGAAGCTAGGAGGAAAATCCAGTTCATTAAGTCTAATTCTACATTAGCTTCATGGCCAAATTTGTCTACCCCAACTGCAACTTCTATACTAGCTAGTGGTCTAGTAATTCCAACTTAGGGAATATCTTAATCTGCCCCTACTTCATCATCCACCATTATTCTCAAGCCCCTTTTGTCAAACTCAATAATCCAAAAATATTGTTCTTAACCAAGCCAACATATTGAGCACTTCAAATGTTGCTAGTTTTTAGAAGAAACCCATCTACATGGAAAAATATGAACAAATTTCATTTGTAGGTATCCCTAGTGCTCCACATCCCATATCTTTTGATTTAAGAGAGAAAGTTGTCAAGTTCTCTTGAAACAATGTTGTTACTAGTGAAGAGCACTTAAGATTTTTCATAGATATGTTAAATGATTATTAATTTGAACAAGAGAATGTGGTGATGAAGTTTTTTTTTCATTCATTAACTAAGGATGCAAGGGATTGGTTCAAAAGGTTACCCGATGATAGCATTAGTTCATGGAGTGATTTAGAGAAGTTGTTCAAAGAACAATATGGAGATAATACTAATGTTGGGTTCATGTTAAATGAATTTAATAACATCAAGAAGAACCCTAATGAGTATACTTTTGATTTCAATGTAAGATTCCAAAAAGGTATGTACAAGTTGTTCTAGGTTATGAGGTTGAATGAGGATGTTTGTCTTACAACTTATTTTAATGCTTTTGATAGTAAGATGGCTTATTAGTTGAGGGATAAAGATCCTAAAACTTTGAGACATACTTATAAGATTGTAGTAAATATTGAAAATAATAGTAAATAATTTGGAAAGCTTGGTAAGAGAGATGATCCAAAGTTGTTCAATCCCAAAAGTAACAATAAGAAAGAAGTTGACAAAATTCCTGCAGGTAAGAAAATTGAAGAAGTCACCATAGGTTAGGTATTGGAATTGTTAAAAAAGATGAACCCAACTACATTCAATACATATAATCCAAATTTTGGTGAGAAAGCCCCAATGAATAATAACAATTTCAATAGATAGTCTAGAATGCATAATTACCCTTATACGACTCGGTGGAAGGATGGTAAGCTAGTTCCTAGCCAAACCCAAAATGTAAAAGAAAAGGGTACACCAAATCCTTTGCAAAAAAGTTTTGTTAATATGAATGATGATGTAACATGGTTTATCATTTTTCAATCACCTCACTCTTCAGAGTATTGTGTAGTTGCTTAGTCATCTGCTTTAGGTCATAGTGCACAAAATGAGGAGAAGAAGAAGAAAAAAGCCATGATGATGTGGTTTGTAACATGGTGAGCATGTGTAGTGATTGTGTGGATTCTAATTTGGAAGAGAATGAAAGTGATCTTGAAAATAAGAGAATTTCCTATTAGCTACATCATTAACCAGTGTTCTCAGAGGAAATTGATAGGATCACTATAGAGATGATTTCCCAAGTACATAGCAATTATAATTTGAGAAACTAAATAGTTAACAATGATATTGGGAAGAGCCTTCTGGTATATTCATTAAGGACATTACACACAAGATGAAGGGTGAAAACAAGGATCACATACATAGATTCAATAAGCACTCTTCTCCTTTTCACACTTTGCACTTCTTCAATTATCTCAAAACACATCATACATTCTACGATCAAGGAAAACATATTTCTTTTATGAAACATCTTCATGATAATTCCTTGAGTCAGTATTGAGGCTTCCCTAATTAATTAAAATAAGATAATTAATTAATTAAAATTACGATAGCACTGTCATCTCATATTCTATACAAAATTTCACATGTGTGATACTAAGGCATGTACATGCTTGCTAACATCATCATCTGACTATCCTCTATCATTGCCTGGCTATGCATGTCTTCATTACATCTCACATGTAAGAAATCCAACAACCATCAAGAACTACTTTTCCAATACTCTTTCTCTAAACTTCTCTCTATAAATTAGGTACAACTTCTATACATCTTTGACTCAAACTATGTGCACTTAACCACATCATTAGGACATTGTGTTGTACATGTTCATAACTGTGTGTGCCTAGAAAATCAAACAATTGTTCGTACCATCATGATCTTTGTCTACTACTCTACCAATCTTTATAGAATTAATGCTATGTTGATATCAATGAAAAACATAGTCATGAATGAAATATATTAATAATTTCCAATGCTCAGGATACTCCCACAAAGTAGTATCATTAGCATTCATGCTAACATTATCCCCCTTTGGCATTGATGGCAACATAGATGAAAAACATCTAAGTTCCAAGAATAGCAAGTAGTACTTTTTTGTTGCTTCTATCCTCATCTAATGCATACTCTACCCCATAATTTAGGAAATTATTTTCATGCATATTCACCCCCATTAACATCAATTTCTAAGGCCTCAAACTCAATGTACCAATTGTTAAGTAGCTACTCCAAGTCATCAACTAGCTTGAGTGTCCAAAGACACTATTCAATACCAAATACCAAGAGTCCTCAATGACTCGGTACATACCAAATACTCCCCCATATAAGAAGTGTCATTATTTAGTCTAGTCAAATTAATAGCATTCTGCACCACTAGACTGATGCACTTTCTACATCACCTACTCAGAAATAGGTAAGGGCATAACCCCAAGCATGTCTATCAAGTACTCAAATGTATCTTTAAGAAAAGGCTTTGTAAAGATATATACAATCTAATACTTAGTACTTACATACTCCAACCTTATTTTCTTTTGTGTTTCTTTCTCTCTCAATACATGATATTTAATAGATATGTGCTTAGTTTTAGAATGCAATATAGGATTCTTAGACATAGTCACTATACTTGCATTATCACACTAAATGATAAAAGGTTCTTCAATCTCAATTCTGATATCCTTCAACATCTACTTTATCCACATAACTTGATTATAGTTATTTGTTGTTGCAACATACTCTATCTCAACAGTGCTCTATGAAATGTAATCTTACTTCTTGCTTAACCAAGAAACCAATCTTCTTCCAAGAAAGAATGCTTCACCACTGGTGCTCTTTCTTTCATATGTACTACCTACCCAATCAACATTAGTATATGCACAAAGTGTGAAATCACTTGATCTATCATACCAAATTCCATAATCAAATGTCCCTTTCAGATATCTAAATATTATTTTCACTGCTACAAAATGATATTCCTTAGGATCAGCTTGAAATTTAGCTACAATCCCAACTGCATTTGATATATCTAGTCTTGTGTGAATCAGATGCTATAAACCTCCAATCATTGATCTATACTTCTTCTTCTCAAATAAAGGTGTCTCATATTTGTTGGATAACTTTTGAAAAGTTATCATAGGTGTGTCAATAGGTGTACAACTTTCAAAACCAAACATTTTCAATAAGTCTTTTAGGTACTTATCTTGTGAAATGAAAATACCATCATTATTATGCACAATTTGCAAACCTAGGAAAAACTTCATTTCTCCTATCATGCTCATTTCAAATTCATTTTTCATCTCTTCAAAAAATTTATCACTAGCTTCATCATTACCTCCAAAACTAGTGTCATCAACAAATATTACAATAATAAAAAATCCATCTTCAATTTCTTTTACATATAGGTTAATGTCTACCATACCTTTAGCAAATCCAAGCTTTGCGAAGTAACTATCTAACCTCGCATACTAGGTTCCCAGTGCTTGCTTCATACCATATAAAGCTTTCTTTAATCTGCATACCATGTCTTTATCTTCTTGTAAAGGAAAATCTTTAGGCTGCTCAATATAAATCTCTTCTTCTAATTCTCCATTTAGATGTAGTGCCTGCCCCTAGATCGCATTTCTGTTATCATTGTCAAATTCTTTTAAGCTGATTATATGTATTGATTAGTTTTAGAGATACTGGATTTACAATATTATGATATTATTTCATGTTTTGGATTACATATATACTTGTTGATTTCATTTCACATGACGTTAGTGATGTCTTTAATGATGATTATGTTGTATTGATAGAGATGCATTATTATATGTACGAATTTGATGTTAGACTTGTGATTTTTACGATACTTACCCCATACTTGCATGTGTATGGTGTGCATGTTTATTTTATCTTTCTGTCTGACGTGTTTGATGTGGCTAAGGGAGGGAGTCGTAGTCACCTACTAGTCGAGATCTACACGATGAACCACTCCCCGCCATTGTCTGTTTAGTTTAGATATATTATATACATGTACATGCTCGTCTTTTATGCAGGATGTAGGTATCGGGCATCGACTTCCCTGAATTGCCAGGATGAGCGTGCCCTATTACATATACTCAAATGGTGAGAATGGGAAGATAATGATCAGGTCCAATCCTAGCCATAGCCTATAATACTTGTCCTGCAAGGAGGACTCGTAACAGACTGTCTACCCTTTTTAAACCCGTGAGTATTTTGTGCGTATGTTGTTTTGTGAGTCTTTGATGAATTTCTATTAATTAAGTGAAATTAATAGATTAAATTAATAATTTAATTTAATGGAAAATTATTATGATATTATGAATATTTAATTATATTTAATTAATTGAGAAATTAATTAAATATAAAGAATTAAATTGAAGATAAAAGTTTTAAGAGTAAATTTAGAACATGATAATATTTATATAATTTAATAATAATATATTTAGAGTTCATTTTTAAACAAATGCTAAATATTATTGTTATTTAAGTTAATAAATATTTATCAAGTTAAACGTTCAAAAATATATTAAAAGGAGAAAGATATTAAATTATGAATATGTTTTAAGTTCGCATGAATAAGTTTAAAATATAGAAATTAATTTAAAAGATAAAAACATGTGAACTTGAATAAAGGTATTTTAATAAAGTACGCATGAGATTAAAATTATAAATTAACTTTAAAAGCAAAGTCAAAGTGGAAAGTTAAATAAAGTAATTTAACAATTCACTTAAAGTGCATGAAGGATTAATAAAAGAATATCTTAATTAAAAAGAAAATTAATTGTGCATGAATGAATTAATTAAATAAGAGAGAATTAAAAATTTGAGGGTTCATTTTTGAAGGGAGATTTTTGGACACAGATTTCAGGACACACACAGGTTTGAAGAGAAAATCAGAGGGTTTGGAAAAGAAGGGAAGTTTTCCGTAGCTTGAAGGGTTTCACTTGCAGTAGGAATCTTTATCTAGCTGCCACTGTTTAGCATCAGATCTAGGTAGGATCTCGTGGTTTAATTGTATAGTAGTTTTTCGCTTTTCAAGTTTCTGTCTCCTCCGTGTCTTTTGCATGTGTTGTTTTTCTGGTATGAAAATATTTGTTCTTGATTGAGAAATTTAAACTTGGAAAGGATTTGATCATAGATTGAAAATTAGATTAGTTCAACTTAATTTCTCCTACCAAATTTAAATGGCAATCATTTATTTAAAAATAAATTAAAAATAAAAATAAAAATAAATAAATTATATAATTGATGGGGGCATTGTTTTGGATTAAAATTTTATTAAAAATAAAATAAAATTTTAGATTATATATTTAGATGGTTATTTTGTCACAATTTAAATAAATTAAAATTTTAAAATACATATATTAAAAAAAAAAAAAAGTGTTAATATATAAATTATGATTAAAGTTTATATAAATCTAAAAATAAAATGATGTGAGTTATTCTATGGGGGGGAAGTCAAAAAGGAAAACTTAATACAAAAATAAAATAAATATAAAAAAAAATTAAATTAAGCTAACTTACCCCCACTTACCTATTCGACCGGCGGCATTCACATGTACCTGCACGGTGAAGTCGCGGGGTACTGCGATCGGGGGGGGGCCAGTAAAGTGGTCACATGGCATCTTGGCTAGTGGCTTTATTAAGCCCTACAGCGATTTAAAATCGCTTGCAGATTGTTTGGCATTTAGAAAGTTTTAAATAAAGTTTTAATCATAGTTTTTATGATATATATATTTGTTAATTAGTATTAGTGTATGTTTTTATTAAATTTTAAATGTTATTTAATATGTGTTAACTATTAACTAGTTTTTCATTTATAAAATGTTAATGATTTATTATTATTAATCATTTAAATTATGTTATAATAAATTATTATTATTAATATAATTAATTGATTTAAATTATGATAATGTTTAATTTAAATTTTAATTAAATTATTATCAAAGTGATTTATAATCATGAGATTAAAATTTGATATGGATATTATTAACCTAATTAAATATAATTTAATTAGAATTAGTTAATAACGAAAGTTGTTTAACTAAGTTATAAGTTTTACTTAATTATTCTAATATTAATTTGTAATAAAATCGTAGTATTATTGACAATTTAATTATTACCTTTGGGTTGTTTTGGGAACTTAACTTGAAATCAATTATGGGTAATTGTGTGTTTCATTTGGATATAGGAACAAGATATTTTTGCAAGGGTGAACTATGGGTTTTATCTGATTAAAACATATGCTCAACTAGAAATGGAAACCTCAGATTAACTCAAAAGTATATTATCAATCAATTGAACTATGAGACTAGTTACGTGAACACAAACATTGAAAAACTAAAACTTTACTTATTGTGTCCTTTCAAATCAAACCCAAACTATGAAATTATATTGTTTGCTTGTACTATCTATGCTTTTGGATTTTGGGGTTGTTTAGATCTTGACCAGTCTAGGATGTACACCAGAGGCTTTGTCGGATTTCTTTGATACTATTTATGTGGCTAGTTGTTATGATGAGTTTTGTGATTCAAATTAAGATTATATTTATGAGGTTTATCTTGTGGAGCTTTTATGTGTTCTTGGATGAGAGAAACATCTTATTATCATGTTGCCTGTTAAAGAACTGAGTTTGATCATTATGAGTGTTGTGGTATGGGACACAACTATGTTTTTATGTGCTTAGGAGAGGTTGTCTAGGTATGTGACTTGGGAGTGGCTTGCATAGGGGTCCGGGACCTAAAGTGGTCAGTACCAGGGTAACCTAATGCAAGTTATGTAATAAGTGATAACCTAGTAATTAAAATTTATGGGGGGGAAAACACACTAAAAAGATAATTTAGAGATTTTTTATTTACCCATGCCTTGAGTGCTTGTATAGACTAAGGATGGGAATGAGATGAGTGCCTCGTCTTCTTGAGAGGGCTTTCTAGTTTCCATATGTGTGATGTTGAGGGTCCGGAGTTCATAGTAACCAGTCTAGGGTAACTCAACGCTTGAGGGTCCGGGGTCTCTTAAGATCAGTCCAGGGTAACTCAAGCAGCCATGTGATGACACTCCCTAGTATGTAGCCTGAGTCTCCTCTCTAGATTTTGTGTATCTCTAGTGGTGTACTTACTGTTGGATGTGGTGTATTTATTGTTGTATATGTTCATTATGGTTATTTACTTTCATTGATGATGATTGGTGATTCATGGTTTTTGTACTTTTGACATGTGGCTTTTGACTTGAGATGATTATCTTTCGTTGACTTTATCTTATGATCTTGGTATTTGGTTTATACTTGGTTCGTGTATGATGTTTGGTTATGTGGTGTCGGTATTGGTTTGAGTGTTCTTACTTTTGGATTATTTTATCTTCTTGAGTAGTATGTTTTACCTTTGAGGTAGTTTTGGCTATTAGGGGTACCTTGCCTAGGAATGTTTTATGTTTGATAGTCGTATGTGGATCGTTCATTATCTTCCCTGCACGGTGGGAGTGGAAGCCTGACTAGGTAACCACGCGGTCGGGAGGTAGTGCCTTCTTACCATTTGGGTTCCCCTTCACATTGCCAGTTGTTGGATGTTCGTTGTAGAAGATGTACCTTTATCATTCTTATTTCTTATCTTAGAGACTTCTTTTCTGATGATGTATATATGTTATCATATATCCGATGTATTATATCTATTCTCACATACCCTGTGACATGTGCAATGGATGTTATTTAGTGGATGTACTTTCATTGTATTAGTTATACTTATGCATTTGCTTATGCGATTATGTATCTGTTATTTCTTTATGATCTTGAGACATTGTACTTGGAACTTAAACTAATTAATTTAAAATTATTAAATGTGACTCAACGTAAAGGAACTCTTGAGGAATTGAAACTGTATCTATATTTACATATGTGTATTTGATGTGTATGTTCATATTGCTTCCGGATTAATGTTATCTTGATGTTGTTTAAACTTTAAAAAAAAAAATAGTTCAGTAAACATTGTAACATGTTAGGTTTATTTCTCTTGGGTTCCCAAGCGGGGTGTTACATTAGAAAGGATGATTTAACATCCATCTAATAAGCCATGAATTTCTTGTTCTTTGCATAAGCTAGGAACATCCTTACTACTTCCATTATTTCTACTAGTGCATATATTTCCTCATAATCAATGCCTTCTTGTTGTGAATAACCTTTACAAACAAGTTTGGCTTTTTTTCTCACAAACTTCTCCTTGCTCATTCATCTTATTCCTAAAAACCCATTTTGTTCCTCATATTCTTGTCTTTTGGTCTAGGAACTAACTCCCACGTATCATTCTTTACTATCTAATCCAATTCTTCCTTCGTTGCTTGGATCCAATGATTATCTTTAACTGCTTCATCTATCCACTTGGGTTCAACTTGAGTTATCAAACATATCTCTCCATTTACTCTATTCCTTGTCATTATGCATTTATCTTTACTTCGAATTATCTATTTAGGAGGGTGATTCTTTGTCAAATTCCTATTAGGGGTAGGAGTTGACATGTCAACTCTTATCTCTTCTCTAGGTTTTGAACTCTATTCTCCCCTATGCTCAAAATTTAGCACATCATCTGCAAGTCATTGTTAGTCTTAAAAAAATTACAACATTTTATCTAACAATTTTAGAGTTATCCTATTGTTCATCTAAATTATAATCTAATATATTTTCTTTAGTTCCAAACTTCTCATCAATCCTTAAATTTTTGCATTCAACTATTGTCTTAGTTCTATAGTTCAAACATCCATAAGCCTTACTTTTCAATGAATATCTAAGAAACATACCTTCATTGCTTTTTGGATCAAACTTACCAATGTCATTATCTCTCTTAATATAACATTTTCTACCAAACATCCTAAAATATTTGACTGATGGTGAATGTCCAAAACATAGTTCATAAGGTGTCTTATCCATACCTTTTTTGATCTATACTATGTTCAAGGTATATACTATTGTGTTAACTATTTCTCAAAAGAATGTCATAGAAACATCATTCTCAAATAACATCGCTCTAGCTGCCTCTGCTATAGAATTATTTCTTCTCTCAGTAATCCCATTTTTCTTAGGTGTTATAGATTTAGATAGTTTTCTTTTGATTCCATTTCCTACACAAAATATGTTAAATTCTCTAGAGGTGAACTACCCTCCTCTATCAGATCTTAAACACTTAATCTTAACTCCAAATTCATTCTCAACTCTATTCTTAAATATTGTAAACTTCTCAAAAGATTTAGATTTCTCTTTAAGAAATGGTACCCACATCATTCTAGTGAAATCATCAACAAAAATAATAAAATATCTTTCACCATAGAATCCTCATAGTCTAGAAGGACCACCCAAATCTGTGTGAATGATCTCTAGTTGCTTTATGGTAGTAAACTTCTTCCTAGGGAATGATACTTTATTTTTCTTACCCAAAATACATTCCTTGCACATAATATTAGTAGGCTTAATAATATTAGGCAAATATTTGACTATGAAAGTGCTACTAACCTTTACAATATTATCAAATTTTATGTGACAAAATCTTCTATGCCACAACCAATTCTAATCCACTTTAGCTACCAAACATGTCATCTTAGTAGGATTCAACTAAAATACATTATCTTTGGATCTAGTGCCAATTCTAATCATCTTACCATCTTTTTCTTTTATAGTGCAAGTCTTCTTAGTAAATTGAAACTAATAACCCTTGTCCACCAACTATCCAACATTAAACAAGTTATGCTTCAATCCATCAACAAAATAGACATCATCAGTGTTAGTTTTGATATCAAGAGTAATGGATCCAATTCTTGTTATATGACAGGTTGCATTGTTACCAACTCTAAAAATACCTCCATCATGATTTTTGAACTTAACAAACTTATTCATATCACTAGTCATGTGATGTGAATAACCACTATCAATTATCTAATCAGTCTTTTTTCAACTTGGGTAACTAGAGCTTTTTCTTCTCTAATTTCTCTATCGAAATCATCCTCCTAGATAGCCACAAATTCTAATTCATAATCACTTTCACTTTTACCTTTCTAA
Source organism: Cupressus sempervirens (assembly GCA_028749045.1). Lineage (NCBI taxonomy): Eukaryota > Viridiplantae > Streptophyta > Pinopsida > Cupressales > Cupressaceae > Cupressus > Cupressus sempervirens. The sequence continues at coordinate 719,074,186 of CM053790.1, read as the reverse complement.
TTAGATTCTTCATCTTCCTTTGCATACAATCAATTTCTATCTCTATCTCTTTTAGGGTTAAACTTTCCCTTATACTGCCCAAACACCTTCAAGGGCAAGAACAATGAACCCATTGTCCAAATATTCTCTATATTATTCCTTGTAGAATAATAGAACTAAAATGTACTTCCTTCCTCTATCTTTTTCCTATCAATATGACTTCTTCTCCTTCAAATCTTGTAAGAGGATCTCAAATCTCACACCCAATAATCCCTTGGATTTCTTACATGAATTATGTAAGCACTGTGCTCTTTTTCACACTTCACGCTTCTTCAACAATCTCAAAACACATCATACATTCTACAATCAAGGAAAACATCTTTCCTTTATACCACATCTTCATAATAATTCCTTTAGTTAGCCTTGAGGTTTTCCCAATTAATTAAAATAAAATAATTAATCAATTACAATTATAATAGCATTGTTGGCTCACAGTCTATACAAAAATTCACACTTGTGATACTAAGGGTTGCACACTCACTAACATCATCATCTAATTGTCCTCTATCTCTACTTGACTTTGCATCCCTTTATTACATCCCAAATGTAAGATAGACAACAATCATCAAGAACTACATTCCCAATACTCTAACTTTGAACTGCTCTTTGTAAGTTAGGTACAACTTTCATACATCTTTGACTCAAACTCTACACACTTAACCACATCATCAAGAAACTATGTTGTACATGTCCATAACTTCACACAACTAGAAAATCAAACCATTGTCTATACTATCAAGATTTTTGGTTACTACTCTGCCAGTCTTTACAAAATCAATTCTATGATGACATCAATGACAAACATGGTCATGAATGCAACATATCAATACTCTCCAATTTTCAAGATACTCCCATAAAGTAGCATCATTAAAATTCATGCTATTATGGTCACAACTCTTTAGCCACCATGAATGCTCTTTTTTGTGCATGCAAAACTCCTTCCACACTTACAATATTTTAGGGTTTTCCCTCCTTAAGAAGACTTAAGTGAGTTAAGGTTAGGTAGGAATTAGTGATTGTGATCCACCTAGTTTACCACTTAGAACATACCTCAATTTTATTAGTTGCATGTACTATATAGCAGTTTGTAATATACCTTCATGTATATCTTCTAGAATCATAAAACAATCCTCAAGCCATCCCAAAAATGTTTTACATAGGAGTTTGTGCCATTACAAAAAACTATGTACAAAACTATTTACTCAGGACTTAAAGCTTCTGATGTTCGACATCCACTATATCTTCAATGTTGTAGCTTAGCCTCTAAATGACTTGGCATACATTATCTTTCTTGTCACTAGAGTGACTTAGCACTAACTATTTTCTCAACACATACTAGTACTTGCCACATGCTATATATTATATTTGTAATGCATTATCTAACAACTTATGCTCAGCATACACTACTTGCTCAACATGCACTTTATAAATATGACAAGTACGTATTCACTCATATGTCAAAATCAATCTAAGATTAACACGCATATACAACTTCCACACTCTTTGTGCAAGATAAGGTCTCTACTTATACTTCGCAAATTAGTAATTCTCTACTTAGTCAGCCTTCATGTCTTCACATGCTTGATATAATATAAAATAACTTATGGATTAATATCCACAAAGTCAGCTCATCATGAATTAGTCATTATTTTTTCACCAAAATAATTTCTTAATTCGTACAACTTAATTCTCTACTATGCTCCATTATGCTCTGTTAAATACTTGTATTGATATTTAAACTGTAACGTGTACTATATTGTCCATACACATCTGTGCACTGGCATACATCATCATGATACTATCATAAAGCTATTTGCAACTGTGTATAAGCTAATTTTAAGTGTATCATCTATACTCAACATATATGTCTATTCTATTACAAATTGTCTAACACATAGACAATTTTGTTACTCTAAATGCATAAATAAAATGTTGAATATATGTTTCCATAAATGAAAACACTCAAGAAATCTTACTGACCATATTTCCAACACAATGAATAAACAATGTAAAAATAATAAAAAAATCCATTTCACCTTTATTTAAATCTATATTCCCAACTCAGTACTCTTTCCTTCTTCAAAACTCTTTTCCCTATTGTTTTTTAACACTATATGTCATTGTTGCTAGGATTGAATGGGTGGAAGTATTCCATATATTTCAATGAATTCCTTATGAACTTAGGTGATCATGGACAACACATGATTCTATGTGGTTCTTTTTGCCTCCAAAATTTGATTATGTAATTGTAGTCTTGCACCCAAATCAATTAAACTATCAGCCACTAAAAGATTATGATCCTCTATGATAAGATCCTGGGCTATTTTTAGTTCTCTCTACATGACCTCCAAAAGTGGTATCATCATCACCTAAATAGAGATCATTTTGGATCTCATATTCTTCTTAGCTACCTCAAGTTTAGCCTATGTGCCTTGAGCATTCAATAGATTATTGTAGTGATCAATGCTTAATCTTGTAGACTTTGAAATAATGCAACTAGATCTGTTCATCTCAACTAGAATTTTATTTATTTGTGCTTGAATGTTGTTAGTATATCTTGGTAAATATGAAAAAAAAATGTACAAATTTTGTACCTTTTGAATTAACTCAATCATAACCTGTATTCTCTCTTGTAGTAGTACTTTCTTCTCAAAAATTGTTATGGAAACTTTTTCCAAAACTTTGGTTTCAAATATTCTAGTAGACCAATCCATTAGTTTCTCATTTGACTCCATACTTTCAGCATTCACTTGATTAACTATATTTACAACTTGGTTTATGATTGGTACATCTTCTTGAAAATTTTGAATGTCAAAAGCATCAACAAAAATATGTTTTACATTATGTAGTACATGTTTCTACTTGTGCTCTCTCCTAAGCTCTTCTTGTCTCTTTTTCTTTAGAAAATAATTCTTTTAGAAAATAATTTTCTCCAAGGTGAGATTTTCCAAATCCAGTTGTGGCATCTCAATTATTTCATCTAGACTAACCTTAATATCTAGTGAAACATCTTTTATTGGTTTTCTCTTTCTATTAGGTGAAGGATTATTATTGCTTGGCACTTCCTTATGAGTGGGTGAAGGGATGTCACCACTCGATCATGCTTGTGCATCGATGCCTGAGCCAATAATATTTTCACTCTATTTATATTTAGTTGATTCTTTTCCTTCCTCAATATGAGGTGCTAAAACAATCTTATCATTTACATTTATTTCTTTGCCTTCACCATCTATGAGCCTTGACTAGTTTTCCTTTGGAGTGTTATGGTTGGCATGTATAGGAGACATTCTTCCTTTTGGACTCAGAACACCTTAACTTTCACCAATATTGTAATCATCTTCGATGTTTATAGTGTTTGTATCTTCTTTCTTTGTTGTTAACCCAAAAATGCTCTTCCACAGCAACTCAATTTATTGTTTCATAGCTTCCTTTTTATTTTGTAATATCAAAAATATTATGTACTTAGGAAAAAATATTTTATTGTTCTTTTACAAAAATGTGTCCAGTTGATCTTGTGATAGATTGGGCATAACTCTGACTAATGTTTCATTTCTTATTTTTTTCTCGTCTACTTCTACCTACTACCATCTCCTCTCTAGTATATCAAAAATATCTATGGGTATTTTCTTCTCTATTTGACTAAGAGCTAGTTTATGATTTACAATCATGTCCACCATATCCTCCTCAACTTTTTTTCTATCATCATTATCTAGTGTATCATATTTGACAAATCTAAACCTAGATAACCTTATAGATCTTCTCAGGTTTTAACATATTTCTTCAATAGTCCTTGTTTGTCTAGTAGGTAGTCCCCTGACCAATCTCCTTCTTCTAGTTTTTGGGGCACTAGGCTAGGTAGACTTTGCTACTTTCTTCTTTGTATATTGCTCGACACTAGCAGCTACCCTAGTCCTTGGCTTGTTTGGTGGCGGAGGTGTTACTACTAGCTTCTTCTTTGTTTCTTGAGCCTTCTCACTCAATGGCATGACAACAACTAGGGATTTTCCCTTTTCATCTTCTTCTTCTTTTTCTTCCTCATCACCACTGTCTTGTTCTTCATCTTCACCAAGAACTTATTTAATTTGCAATGATTTCTTTCCCTTACCTAGGGTGCCTAGTTTAGCTTCTAGGTCTTCAATCATTTTCTTTCTTTTCTTTTCCTTGGAAGCTACCTATATGTCCATAGTTATTCTTGTTTTGGCTTCCTCATATATACCAAAAGTTTTGGCCTCGACATCTATCTCTTCCTTCAGTAGTGCCTTAATATGTGTACTCACTACATCACTATCTATCTCATATTCAAAACATTGTAACAAAGCCTTCCTTGACTTGATTTCCTATACAAAAGTGTTGTCTATATCAAAAAGAAAACATATGTCACTGTAATAATTCCTGACCAATTCTTCCAGAATCCTCATTCTCATTTTCATCTTTTTCTTGACTTCATCAAAATAAGCATTTTTTCATTTTCAAAATTTTCTCCCAATTGAGTAATATACTCATTGACCTATCTTGTCACTAGATTTTCTTGCTCCCATACAACATTACCAATCCTAGGAAAATAATTCTCAATATAAAATAAAATAAAAACAATGAGGGATCCAAAGATACACATTGAATTCTTCATTTTTCTTATTGATGACAAATTCTCTGTAATTTGTAATCTCTGTAGCTCAACAAGATCATACTCATGATCTTTCATCATACTTTTCCACGCTTGATCCACAACCATACAAGGCACATTATTCAATCTGCTTAATTTATGGAACTTTTGAGTAATACCTCTCACTAAAAATTCAATTAGGGGATCAAGGATGTATGTAATAGATAGACCACATTCATTCCACTCAGCTCCTCTGTTTGCCTAAATTTCCTCATGGCTCATACATCACATACTTTTCTTCTTGTCTATGGTTGGATAACTTGTAACCCTATGTATCATTTTCCTTGTGATCTCAAATGGTCCATTCTATAGCCAATACTTCATGTTATGAATTCTACTAAAAATAACTTCAATCCACTCAATTGTTGAAATTTCTTAGGAATTCTAGGGCATGAGTTAACCCTTTCCTCTCAATAATTTGAAATTTATCCTTTAAGATTCCTTCATTGTACAACTTCTCATAAGCATCCCTAATTTTATAATCTCCTACTTCTCCAATTTTGCACATATAATAGATTCTAACATCATGAATCATAATGAATTTAGGTGGTATCGAAGGTAAAGCACCCATTGAGTCTCCTTTCATAGAAATCTCTAGAATAGCACAAAACTTAGGTGGAGGAAAAGAGTCACTCTTCACTATTTGGATTGTACTAACCTCTTGAATCATTCCAGTGGTTGATGAATTTTCCATGTTTGTATCTCAAGTTTGAAATTCTTCCTTGTCTAGGTACTTGACACAGTTCAGATTCTCCACTCGTTCAAGCTTCTTGATCAAATTTCTCTTGAAATCTTTGTTGGTTGTTAAGTTCACCAAGTCTCTCTATTCTCTTGAAAATATGAATACACGGAATGAAATAATGTCTTCAAAATTCATTATATACCTTCTTTTGATTGATTTAGGATCTCCATTAATGTTGTGTACTTAGGTGAGTGGAAGTCAGTTGTCTCAATTGATATTGATGCATTTCACCTAGGTCTTTGAATTATAGCTCAGTCTCTTCCATGTCATTTGGTCTTTGTCATTTCTTTTGATCTCTTTCATTCCATTTAGTCTCTATCATTCCTCTTTTGAAGTGCTTAATCTATGTTTCAATGTTCAATCAACATAGACAATTTTACTACTGGGCAACCTTTCACAAAAAATTTCTTATGCATCTTATGTATAAAAATATGAACTTTTGGCACATTTTTATGTAAGGAATTGATGTATGATATATCAATTAAGTATAAAATTCCATACATACCTCTCATGCTTAGTTTGAGATGACATGATGACCTTCTCCATTAGATTGGATGACCTCAACTCCATTAGCTCCATCTTCTACCTTTGTTTTCCATTTCTAGTTCATTTCATTCCTAATTTGCTCAATATCAAATTTTCCTTTGCTTTTGTCCTTTCTAATTTTTTGAATGTACTTGAGTCTTGTAATTCTTGCTTTGATGTCCAAACTTGTGACATTTGGAACATGCATTGTTAGTTGCATAATTCTTTCTCTAATTTTTCCAGTGGGGTTTTGTCTATTATCTACATTTATATGCTCTAAACCTATACTTTTAATAGTTATATAAATATCCTTCAAATATAGGTGTAGTAGGTGCATTCTTCAATCTTGACCTACACTCATGTATTTGATGTCCTTGTTTCTTGCAGTAAAAATAGTAACCAATAAACTTAGGTTTATAATTTTGCATACCATATTTGCTTCAAAAGATATTTGAAGTATGACCAAGTTTTCCATAGTAATAGCATGTTGGCTTGTCCTTTTACTTTGCATTCCTCGATTCTCCATTCCTGGATGATTCTCATTTCTCATTGCATGAATGTCCCAACCCATTAGAATAGCTTGATAACTTCATAAGTTCTTCAAAGTACTTCATTCCTTCCTTTGATATGTTGGATCTCTCCATAGATTCCTTCTCCTTTTTTAGTTCATTCTTAAGTATGTCATTCTGTGATTTGAGATTTGTAATTTCCACATCCTTGTGATCTAATTCCTAATTTGCAAGCATTAGTTGATTCATCATGTCTAATTGAGTATTTTTTATATTTTTCACATCTAATATCCTTTCTTCAAGTCTAGTAGCCATTACCCTTTTGTCTTCTTTATCCATAGTCTTGTATTCTTCATCTTTCTTTCTTTGTTTAGTCACTTCACATAGTCTTACTGATTGGATTTCATGTTCTCTTTTTAATGCTCTTCCTTATTCATTTAGGAGTTTTTTCTTGTCAAGTAGATATGCAATGCTTTGTCATTTGGATTGATTGATTCAAATAGTCCTTCAAACTTAACTTCTTCAGAGGAAAATTGTTTTATCTAGATGGAAAATTCATTTCTCCTTTTTAGGGAATCCTTCATATCTTGTCTTGCCTTCTCAAGTTTTTGCAATGTGAACTGGATGTCAATCACCTAATTGTTAATAATCTTGTCTATTTTGTAAGCCTCCATCTCCAAGATATTAAGCTTCTCTCAAAGAACCAATTCTCTAATACCAATTATTTATTTATGGAGTAATAAATAGGATGAACAAGATATTGATAGGGGGGTGAATCAGAATCTTTAACACTTTAAACTTTTCACCAATTCATTCACATCTATTAATAACTTGTGCATGTAAAACTTGTAATATAAATTTGTTGTAATATATAGATCTAATAAATCACATGCATGAAAATAAAACACATAACACAATATATTTTACCTAGAAACCCTCCAAGGTGAAGGTAAAATTGGGGTGGGGTTGATACCCACAAATCTTCACTACTGTAGTAATAAAGTTGACTAGTTAAGGTTATAATGTTTAATCATAAGATATGATCTTCCCTATGAGGATTCTACCCTATTAAAGGCTTAAGATATTGTTAGGTCTCACCTTTATAGATTATTTAACACTTATAATTAAGAAAGGAATATGTTAGGATATTTACAAATATCTATTAAGATCACACTATTAAGAGATTTACCCTAATTGAAGCTGGTTAAAACTAACTCAGTACCCAACTCTTAGTTTCCTTTGTAAGTTAATTTTGAGTCTTCTTCTTGCTAACCGATCCTCTCCTCCAATATGATATCATTTATCTTTCCCTTTCACTTCATTTCCATGACTAGGTCACTTTCTCTATTAGATGATTTTAGAACCCTTCACTATCTTTTGATCTATTCTCAATCCTTCTCTTGCATATTACTTCTTATTTGTATGCATACATTTCTCTACTCTTTCTCTTACTCTTCATGCTTACAATCTAGGTTAAGATAATCGCTATTTAAAGTGGTTCATAAAGAGTTTTCTAGATGTTTCCATGTTTTCCCTCTTCATCTTGATCATTGAACACACAACATAGGGATCTTTGATCCATGTTGTTTAAATATTTTGTAATAACCTCTGTAAGTATTAAATTTTATGTAATAGCCTCTTCAAAACTTAATTATTTCTTCCAAGTCAACTTGATAATCATTTTGCCTAAAACTTTGTTCCATTCCTAACTTTTATGTAAACTCTATATTGCTTAGTCTTTACTATTTCCTAATGGTTGGCATTGATGTTTCTCACCCTGTATTACCCATCTGATGCTTAGCATGTATTGTGCTTGGCATACACTACATAACTCAACACTTGTATACTTGGAATTTTCTTGATCACTGATGAGCTCAATTCCTATAGTAAAAGCTCTATGACAAAAAACTTACTCGGCTCCTATAGAGCTCGATAAATACTTTCTTATGTACATGACTCATACTATATAGAGTAGCTCAATTGTAGTGATGATCGTCTAACTTTACCTTGTAAATGGCTAAGTTTTGACACTAATAGACAAAAATTGTAAGAGATACCAACAATAACAACACATTAAACTTCCACATATATCAACAACATTATCATTTTGGGATAACATCATTCACTTCCTTATATTCATCTTCCTTATATAATTTGCAATTGGTAACTATTGATGTACTAACATGTTTATATTCTTCAATTCCAAATATTTTTAATATCTCTTCTATGTACTTTGATTGAGTTATATAAATCCCATGCTTCAATTATTTGAATAAGTATAATAGTTGAAGCATGGGATCTATATAACTCAGTCAAAGTATAGAGAAGAGATACTAAAAATATATGGAATGGAAGAATTTAAACATGTCAGTACACGATGGTTACCAATTGCAAGTTGTCTAAGGAAGATGAATCTAAGAAAGTGAATGATGCTATCCCCAAATGATAATATTGTTGATGTATGTGGAAGATTCATATGAGTTGTTATGTTCTCATTAATTTCAAGCCTTAATTGGTTACACATTGTGTTAATTCAATAGAATGTCATGTCATTTGATTGATGAAGATGATTTGAAGAAATTATGATGAGTTAGAGTTTTTATAAGTGTATGTTATTCAATGGGCAATTGAATGAGTTACAATCCAGTAGTATAGTATTGTCTTGATTGCTTTATAGACGTATAAGCAAGACAATTTAGTCACTGAATGAAGGAACACAATACTAACCCACTTACTACAATTTTCATCAAGTAATTGGTAAAGAATTGAATAAGTATGATGTTAATTCATTAATTATAGTGTTAATTGAGTCAAGTATTGACTGAGAAATTTGTAATGTTCACCAAGTATGAACAAGAAGAACAAGTATAGAAAAGATTCAATCTGAGGCCAACATTTATGAAAATTAATAATGTTTGGGAAGTTTCAAGGATAAGGATGAAGTTAGCTATGAGATCAATGAATGGATAAATTCAAAAAAAATCTAATGAAGGAGATTTCAAAGAAGATATGATGAAGGAAACTTAAGAATTTGAATTGAAGCATAAAATTCAAGGTGGAAGTATATTTCCCAAGCATCTAGATTCATTCAATCTAAATTTGATGAAGATCTAATGATCATGATTAAGCAGCAAAACCTAGAATATTTTGGAATGACAAAAAAATTCTATTTAAGGGGATAAATAAGATGTTTCTTGTTGTTGATGTTGACTATTTCATGCAAAAAATTTATCAATTTGAATTGTGATGTTAGATCTAGTTACCAAATTAATGATAAAAAAATTTCACAAGTATAAGTAGGTGTAAATTTTTTTTAAGGTGTGTGGGATAATAGGTTATAACTTATTCATACCCCCTCTCACTTATCTAATAATTGCTATCATATTTGAGTGCTTGAAGGAAGAATTTTCAAGGGACTTGAGCTAAAGATCTAAAAATGTATAAGAGAGAGGTACCAAAGTTGAATAAGGAGAATTTCTCTTCATGGAAAAGTGGGATGAGGATACATCTATCTTGGATTGGAGACAATGCCCTATACTATGTAGACCACCAGTACACTACTCCAAACCCTCCTATGATAGTAGAGGAAATGAACAAGAAGAAAGAACACAATAGTGTGATGATTGAGATTGCATTTGCACTAAATGATGATGAGTTTGATGATGTAAAATATGGTGCTAGTACTAAAGGAATTGGGGAAAAGATGATACTTGTACATGATGGATATTAGAATGAATTTAGAGCTAAATAAGAAAGTCAAAAAGGCAAATATGATGACATAAAGATGAAAGAAGGAGAAAACATAGAACTTCAGTATGTGAACTAAATCAAAGAATTTGTGAGTGTTATCAAATCTACTAGAGGATTCATCAGTAGTGAATAAGTTGTAAGTAAATTTTTCACAACATTATTGCCTATTTATTCTCTAAGAGTATCTATAATTCAGGAATTCATGGCTATGCATGGTAATGATTTTACTCTTGATGGTTTAGTTGGTTTTTTGAATTCATTTAATTAAATTTTATAATATTCTATCTACAATTAGGAATTCTTTCAAGACTTCACCAACCATTGGATGTTAAAAAAAAGAATAGAGCATTAAGGATGAAAGTGCTTCAAATTCAGAGGATGGCATGAAAGAAATTGAAGCACTACTTGCAAGGAGGTTACTGACAGATAAAGGTAAATTTAAAGTTTAAAAAGCCTCTAATATGTTTTAAATTCAATGAAGTATGTCATATTACTGGTAGATGTCCTAACAAGAACATGAGTGACAAAAATGACAAGGAGCTTAAATAAATAAAGAACAAGGACTATAAGGACAAAGGGAAGAAATCATGCTACATTTTTTAGGAGCGCACCAAGCCAAACATTGATGATGAGAAATAAGGAGTGGAAGTGGTATATGTTGTTGTTAAAGAAGACCCTAATGAGGAAAGGTATGAGGAAGGAAAAGATCTTTTTTCTCATGTTGGTAAAAATGATACATGGATTAAAAATATTGGATATTTACATCATATGATTGGTGATATTATTAAGTTTGATTAGCTTGAGGAATATAATGGTGGAACTATTAAACTTGGGAATGATGTTCCATGTCCTATAAAAGGTAGAGGTTCATAGATGCTAAATGATAAAATCAGATGTGATGATGCATATTGGATTCAATGACTAAAGTATAATCTATAGAGTGTTTTTGACTTGAATAATACAAGTCTCAAGATTGAATATCATAATAGAATGGTAAAAGTCTATGGTGATGATGGACATCTGATTGGTACTAGAGAGAACACTAGAGGAAATTTATTTTACCAAGATGCTACAATTGATACATATCTAATTGAAAAAGTTGAAGATGCGGTTTGCATAAGAGACTATGTCAAAAAAATTTAAAGGAGATTGTTTGTAGTGTGGAACCTACCATGGAACAATTTTTTTTTGTCAATGATGTCAAACCTACTACTTGTTGGTGAGACAATTACTTTTTGGTCTAAATGTTATCATTTGTTTGATTGATGAAGAGGATTTGAAAAGATAAGATAACAAGAGTTTGTAGAGAAAGGTTGAGTTATTTGTTGTATAAAAGGAGCACTAAGAACAAGTAAGACATTGATGATATCATGTATTTTTGATCTACTTAAGGCTAAAGTGAATGGTTACTTTAGCTAAGACAAGAAGTGTTTTAATTAAAACTGTCTGTCAAGCCTAGCCAAGAAAATAATGTAACTTGAGCAAACCTAGTTTAGGCTGAGCAGAAAGTAGTATGTGTCGAGTGTCAGTAAAATTTAGTAAGTTTCAAGCATTAGGGAAATAATAGTGGTGACCAAGCTAAGAAGACATAGTTGATATTGAGCAACCCATTGTTGGTCGAGCATCAGAAGATTGTTATTGCTAAGTGAACAGTGTGAATATCAAGTGGTAGAAAAAAGTGTTAAATCAAAGATTTGAAAAATTTGAGTCAACTAATTTGATTTCTTGAATTGTGTGAAGTGTGATGAAGATAAGTATGATGAGCTGGTGGTACAAAATTCAAGTTAAACCATTTTGAGGTAGAGTCAAAGAGGATTGTTGAAGAAGTTTCTAGAAGCAACTAAAATGTAAAAGTGAGTAGATTCATTCAATCTTACCTAACCCTAAAATGGAAAATTGTGGTTAAGCAAAAAAAAGACCTAAATTCTCTATTTATAGAGATAGCAAGATAGAAGCAAAGGTTGTCATGTGTGAGAACCTAAGAAAGACAAGAACTCTAGGGTATTGCTTCATATGGTGGCTGAATAGAAGAGTCTTCAATCGACATGAAAAGTAAGAAGGATTAAGAGGATGAATGCTTGAAGGGTGAACAAGCTGTTACAAATGAATAGTATAAATCCCAAGTAGAATGGAGGATTGAACTAGAGATCAGTAATTTGCACGTGAGTTGTGTTTATTATTAAATCAATTCCTGATGTTACTTTCTAATAACTTTATCAATCTAGATAAATCCTTTGGATTAAGGTTGACCTAGCAATAATTTGTAGATATTTTAATTGGGTGAAATTCTAATGGAATGTTCTAAAGTCCTCTAACAAGGCTCACTCCTAATAGGGTGATTGAAATCTTTTAACCAAGTCACATTTAATAGTGTGTATTGTAACCTTTAACAGGGTTGGCCTTTAATAGGATATCACTTTAGAAGGGTAGCATGTTACTAGTGGTTTTTTTCAAATTAGGTTTGATGGGACTCAAAAATACAACCTTGATTTTGAGTACTATTTTAAGTTTGAGTCAAATTGAGCCCATATAAGAGGTTTTCATGCATGTGTACCCAATTGTCACTTTGATGCCTATACAGTATTTTATGTTTATAACACCTTTCATTTAAAATATGCATGCATCCCATAATGATAAGTTTGCATTCCAATTCATTCTGTAAAGTTTCATTTTGAGCATTGTTCAAATTTGCATTTTTGCCTGTGTGTTAAATAGCGATTAGAAGCCTAGTTTGCAATTGAATATATTGCACCCTATAAAATTTCATGAATCATCACTTTGGGAGTTTTTAGTATGCATATCAAAGAACCTATGCTTCATTTTTCAAGTTTTTTTGATATTTTTTGACTAGGTTTTGAATCCCTCAAAGTTGATTGTTTACTATTGTCATGCTGATGCATATTTCTTAGAATTTTGGGAAGCCATGTTTGACCAGTTATAACTTTGACCCAATTGACCAAAATGATAAAATTCCTTTTTTATTTCACTCTAGTTGTCAGAGACTTGCTATGTTCCAAATTTGAGCCTATGACAAATTCGTTTGACTAGTTTTCAAACATGATTGCAAATGCAATGTATGAAGTTCTATTGGTGTCTAAAAGTGTGATTCCATGATAGATGAGACCAAATGAATTGTACCACTATGTTCTATTCTGAAAAAACTTTCAGTGTACTAGTTTTCAAGTCTTGACAAATTTGTTTGCACACTTTCCCAGGTCCCTTTCATTTTTGAAAATTGCTATCATACTAGTGTTCCCAATTTTGAAAATCCAAATACCTAACTTCGCATGCTTTCCAAATTTTTCAAGTTATTCATCATGAGCCCAAATCACATTTTTATTCTCTCCTTGTGATAGTTAACTAATGCCCCAATTTCTGTATCTCAAAATGTCTATTTGACCTATTTTTGAAGCCAAAATCAAACACACTTTATTATTTTCTGACATGTTTGTTTGCAAGCAATTTTGAGTAAGCAACTTTGATAGTCAATATCTTTTGACCTAAATATCTTCATGAGGTGAAATCTAACAGGGTAAAAGAATGTGAACCAAAGCATAGATATGTCAGATCTCAAGGTTTGTTTATTTTAGTCAATTTTTAAAGCCAGCTCATAGGCCTTTCCTATCAGAAAATCATAGTTTGCAAAAATGAGGTAAAATGAGTTTTAAATTATGATTCATTGACTAAGTTTGAGCCTAATAAATTTTAGGTGATCAATTGATCATTTCAAAATTTTAGGTGTTTTAGTTTGAAAAAAAATTAGTCAAACCCACTTTGGAGCCCAACCAGCTTCGACATATTGACAAGGATTAATAGGGATTGAAGATATACAAGAGATGTCATAATGATTTTAAACATTGTGATAGTATTGTGTAACATCTTTCTAAAACCATATGGATTGCTTGAAAACACATATATTTACATCAAGAAGATGTCTACCTCAAATTCTAAACAAGAATATGTGATTTTCATATAGGGGTGTTTCAAGTTTTAAGATCAAGACCGATTGCACAAGAGTGGAAAATGATATAAAGTTGGGGAATGAAAATGTTGGCATGCTTTTGCTAAAAATTAAAGTACCTATATAAAAAATGCATTAGGAGTCTTTACTATATTAGGGCAAGGTTATTGGGTTGTATTCTTAACTGAAAGTTTGGTGACCCTTTCAGATTACTTTGTAGTTTCATATTAAAAGCTTAATTCAAAAGTACAAGAAAATGATAGCACTCTTACAAAGAAATGACAATAAGGAAACAAGTATTTGGCATGCAAATTCCAAAATAAAGTATGTAAGTGCTATACATGAATATAAAGCTAAATAAGGAAAGAATTCCTTTGGGGGCTTGAATGGATAATCTAGAGGAAAATGAATAGTGACCAAAAATACACCACCTAAATATGGACTATCTAAAGGCCCCATAATTATAGCTTGCCAATGGAACATATCCTCTGCCACTAGACCTGCAAAACAATAGAAATAGCATTTCCATGAAATTAATCAATTGAGACATAAGTAGGTACACAAGCACTACTACATATTCTAAATATTGCTTCAAGAGCCAAATGTCTATTTTGTATTAAATTGGATCCTTCTTTAGGTGTCTCTTTGATTTTCCTAAGCACAAATTGTTGAGTAATCAAAAACACTAATACAAAAAGCACACAGATGATTCCAGAAGCATTATTCCAAGTGCAAGATGTGAGGGAAGAGCATTTGTGCATCGAACCTATCATAATTTTTGACAAGGAGGGTGTGTACTTAACATAGTCCAAAAAAAGTATGTGAGAAGAATTTCTTTGACTCGAGGAACGGCATACGATATGTGAGAAGAATTGCTTTGACTCAAGGAAGGGCATGTGATGAAGGGGTGTGGCTGCTATGTCGTCAGAGTAGGAGCCATATTTCAAAGTAGGCATCTCCCCCTCCATAGAGAACAAATCTTTAGAGTCTCATTTTTTTTGATACCAACTCTTACATTTTCCCCACCCACCTGATGGAAAGACAAAAGTAGATCTTGCATCTATATTCACCATGCCCATGCATGTTGGTAAGATTGAAAACATCCCCGCAATTAAGGTATTAGGAAGTAGGATTCTTCACAATCTATGTTTTAGAGTAACTGACAGTGTCGGCTACATGAAGGTGGGGCAGTGTAACTGATGGGGTACATCTCTATCATGAATGAGAAGCCAATGTTGATGTCAAGGTCAATAAGGAAGGTGAGGCTTGCAAGGGAGTGCTTGTAGTGTGTTATAGGGAAGAGAAATTGAGAGAGAAATGTAGAGAGAAAATCCATTGGCCTTCATCACAAATGAATACAACATCTTTGACCCATCTCTTTCCAAGGTGTGGCTTTCCAAGGTGTGGCTACCACACAATTTTTGTGAAATAGCTAAAAATGCATTATCACACATTCATCATGTGGGTGACTTTATTTGTATTTAAATACACCCAGACTAAATACCATTATGTCTTAAATAAATGGTGTCTTTTGGAGATAAGGCTCTTGCATGAGGGGTCCTCCTAACTAGCTAGTAGTGACATCAACATAATTTTGACCAAATGCAGCAGTGATAGGAGATGACACATAGGTGATAGGAAGACCAATAAGTAGGTGCTATGTAGAATGGTTCCTAAGGTGGACCTAGCTAATTGCAACATCGCAAGGTAGAAAATCTACAGTTAGAGAAAAGGGTTGTGAAGTTGCATACGGTTTGGGTGGCAGTTAAATTGTAACCTTGCAATAGTTAATGCAAGGTGAAGAAAAGTAGTTGTGAGGGTGAGATCAAGGTAATCAAAAATTTAGAGTGGGTAGAGGCTAGTTAACGTTAACTATGGTGAGGGTGCAATTAGGGTTGTCTCATGGTCACTATGGTTAAGGCACAGTTAAGCATTAGGCCCCAAAGGTGTGAAATGGAAACACATAGCACACAACTCTACAAGAAGATGAGGAGGTGAATTAAACTAATAAGATAATGGCATGTGGCACCTAGTTAGTAGTCAACTAGAGGTTTGACCAAGGTTGGAGAAATGAGGTAAATGTAAAATTTGAAATATTAAGAATATTAAAATATCTTCAACTTGTAAGTGCATAAGTTTGAGGGTCAGAAAATTTAAAATAAATTTGAGTTTATATTGTATAGTTTATACTATATGATATTTTAAATATTTTCAACATTTATATGCTTTGATTCATGGCCAAGGGCCAAAATTTTCAAACAAGAATCAGCAGCCTCATTTTTTGCCAAAATATGAAGTGTTATATATCATTGGAAAGGGGAGAAGCTGAATTTTCTAAACCTACGGTCAGAATATGTGTAGGTCATTAGTATTAAAATTTATAAGCATATTTGTGAAAATATGGGCATTCTCAACAAAATAGGTATTTTTCATGATGGATTTTTAGAATCAATTAAGAATCAAATAGAATTTTTTACTCCAAATTTGGGAAAAATGTTCCTAAGTGTTATTTTGCCTTTAAAAACCATATGGCATGGGTTTTGGCATGGGTTTTGGCATGAGTTTTATCGATTGTTTTGTGTCTTGGTTGTTATATTTTTCCATGATTTTGAAGACATTCTTGAAGCATATTTTTCAAATAGAATGAGTAGATCTAATTTTTAGTTGTAGAAAGAGATAAGAGAGAAGAGAGAAGTTTTACAACAATAGGTGGAAGTTCTTCAAGTGGACAAATGGCACCACCATAGAAGATCTGAGATGGATTTTATTCTATTTAATCTCTTCTCTTCTCTTTCTTTAGGGTTGTTGATGGTTGGTTGTTTGTCCAAACTATTGGGCAGAGCTCTAGTTGTGATCCCACCATTCATGCCCAGCATTTCTCTCTTGTATGAACAACATTAATGAAGTTTTATAGATAGTTCTGGTCTATTCATTTGTTTTAATGAGTTAATTTCATGAATCCTCATGTATTTGTTGCAAGGAAATGAATAAAATGCAGCAATGAGTTTATCTTCAATCTAATTCTTGTCTAAGGTTTATGTTGTTTGTAATGTTTTGTGGTTTGTGACAAAGAGTGCAAACCCAATTGCAGCTTGTTTTAGGTTGTATGTTTTGGTATGTTTTACTTGTGACTCAAGTAGTAATGTAAATTCTTGAATTACCATAATGGGGTTGCAAATTTCATGAAGGGATAGGTTGAGTATGAGATTTAGTCTTGATGTAGATGTCTAATTCACAAAGTGATAGGATAGATCTGAAGTCTTGATATATGAGATGTATCATTGATATCCAAGGATGTATGTTTGTGATTTGTGGAATTGCCTAATTGATAAGACATTGATTAGCTACATGATCTTTCTTTTTTTTTGTTCATATCTTGGTTATACCGAAATCAATATTGATCAAAGTCTTTTCCCTTATATGTTGAAGAACTAAAAGGATTTTCTCTCACTTATCTTATCCAATTCATAGGTCATGTTTTTAGCTATCGCATATCTATGTTATTTTCATAAAGCATAGAATAATTGGGGTTTCAATTTTCTTTATCCATATTCAAATACATGTTTTGGCAATGGGTACCATATAAGTGAATCTATGGTTTAGTCACCTAGGTCTTGTAGAGCCTGAAGAAGGAGTATAGCCTTATAGTTGGCTGTGATGTCCGAATAGGTATGTCAAACATCAAAATTAGCTACTCCTAGATGTATTTGTTCCTATCATTAGGTTTTTCAAAATATGTCAATTTGAGAGCTAATGGGTTACACGTAAAATCCTTGTGTCAAATTGTGTGAATGAGTTTGTTGTATTTCTTAGTTAAATTTCTGTAAAGTTATTTTGAACTAGGATAGTGACCTACTAAAATAAGGTATTGGATGTTCTAATAGATGCATGCATGATATGGTTTTATAGATATGAATATATTAAGCATTGAAATGTTTTATTTGTACACTTGGACCTTGGATAACTGATTCATCACCCCCCCTCTCAGTTATTCAAAAGAATTTCAACAATTCATATCAAAGAAATTGGTGCTTGTAAGGAAATAATTTGAAGATACTATAAGCTAAAGATCAAGATGTATCGAATGGGGGTTCCTAAACTAAACAAGGAAAACTTTTCTGCATTACAAAGTTTGATGAAGCTATATCTAGCAGGACTTGGAGATTATGCACAATCTACCATTAGCATTGAGCATGTTGATCCTATTGGAGTCCCTACTACTAATGAAATGTTAGAGCTTGCATCTTCCCTATGCTACTCAGATTTTTATAACATCAAAGGATGTAATTCTATTAAGAAAATGTGGGATGCTATAGATACAATCTATGGAGGAGAAAATGAATGTTCTAAGAGCCAAAGTTGAAAGTCTAAGAGGAAAGTTCAATGACATCAGAATGTAAGAAGGTGAGATTATAGTCCAATATTGTACAAGAATCAAAGATGTTGTGAATTCTATTAGAGGAGCAAATGGTGTTATTGAAGATGAGACTGTGATCAGCAAAGTATTGAAAACCCTATTTCCTATCTATGCTATTAGAGTCTCTTCCATACAAGAACTAAGATGTGTTCCTGGTAGTAATCTAACCCTTGAAAGAATGATGGGTAGATCACTACTTTTGAACTATCTAATTTTGATAATTTCAAAACTAAAAATGTTGAATCTACTTTCAAAGCTAAATTGACACTAAAAGAACCTTAAGATAAGAAGAAAAGGGTCAAGCATGTTTCTAGTGGTAGTGATACAGATGAGGATGTTGTAGAAGAGCTTGAAGCATTGTTGGCTAGGAGATTTTACAAAGGCAAAGGGAAATACAAAGGTAAGTTATCTATCATGTGTTTCAATTTTAATGAGGTTGGTCATATTTTTGCAAGGTTTCCAAAGAAGAAGAACAATAGAAGTGGAGATAAGTACAGAGGTAAAGGAGACGAGAACAATAAAGACTATAAAGAAAAAGCAAAGAAGTCTTGCTACATTGTTGAAGAGGAAATAAAAGATGGATTTGATGACCATGATGATGAAGTTGTATATATTGCTAGGAAAGATAATTCTAATAAAGATGAGGCAACTACATTAGTATCTTATGTGAATAATAGTGATAGATGGATCATTGACAGCGGATGTTCACATCATATGACTGGAGATAAAAGTAAGTTCATTACCGTTGAGTATTACAATAGAAATAGTGTTAGATTTGGTAATGATGCACAATTTCTGATAAAAGGTAAAGGATCAATAAAACTGACTAAAAAGATCATGTGTGACAATGCTTACTATGTAGAAAGACTTAACTATAACTTGTGGAGTGTGTCACAATTGAATAGTTCAGGTTGTAAAGTTCAATTTGATAACAAGAAGGCTAAGATCTATGACATTAATGGAAAACTAATTGAAAATGGAGATCAGACTAGAGGTAAACTATTTTATCATGACATGAATGATATTACTTGTCTTGTTGTATAATTCGATGATGTGTGGTTATGGAACAAGAGGTTATGTCGTGTTAACTTTGATAACATAGTCAATATCAGTAACATGGAAAGAGTTAGAGGTTTACCAAAACTAAAGAAACTTGATAATGTGATTTGCAAACAATGTCAGTTAGGTAAAATGACAAAATCTAGCTTTAAAAGTAAGACTCACTCCTTAAAAGAAATTCTAGACAATTACAAAGGTGCAAACCAATTGATGTGCAAACCTACAAAGTGACAAGTACATTATCCTATTTGTTGATAATTATTCTAGGATGTGACAATTATGTTTTTGAGACAAAATTTTGATGCTTTTCAAATGTTTAAGTGGTACTTGGAAAGAGTTGAAAAGGAGACTACTAAAAGCTTGAAATTTATTAGATCTAACAAAGGCAAAGAGTTTGCATCAAATGAGTTTAAGATATTTTGTAATGATAGAGGAATTAAAAGACAAACTTCTGCACCTAGGACCCCTCCACAAAATGGAATTACTAAAAGGAGGACCAGCTTTGTAATGGGTTGTGCTAGAATGTTGATGATGGAGAATAATGTTGCTTTGAAATACTAGAGAGAAGCTAAAAGCACAACTATCTATACCTTGAACTGAGTACAAGTCAAGAAAGGTAAAAATTACATACCTCTTGAACTATGTTATGGATACTCACCTAATGTGAAATATTTTAAGGCATTTGGAAGCAAGTGTTACATTCTTAAAGACAACAAGAATGGTAAACTTGATGCTAAAAGTGAAGA
Organism: Cupressus sempervirens; assembly: GCA_028749045.1. Taxonomy (NCBI): domain Eukaryota; kingdom Viridiplantae; phylum Streptophyta; class Pinopsida; order Cupressales; family Cupressaceae; genus Cupressus; species Cupressus sempervirens. The sequence continues at coordinate 719,053,775 of CM053790.1, read as the reverse complement.
AGGTATATGTTGTCACAAAATTTTCTCCCTTGTCCAAATTTTTTACCTAAGGACAACCTTGTGAAATATGAAAACAACCTCCAAGTTGTGTGACTTGAACTATGAGGTTGAGTCTCCGAAGAAATTTGGCTTCCTTTACTATCAAGATGCACCTAACTACACTTGGAGAGGAAAAGGGAGAAGGAATTCATTCAACAAAATCTATGTATCCTAACCTAAGGGGTGATTTACCAAAATAGAGTGTTCAAACCAATCTATGTCTATACATGTACACTTGAGCTAAGATTATTGACATTCTAGTCATGTTTTTTATTAGTCACATACACTTATTTAGATTGTGAGTTCATGCCGAGCATATTATAATGTTAATAGTGTTAACCAAGCATATCAGTTATTACCGAGTTCTATAGTTGCTACTAAATCCTTTGAACAGATTTTAGTTTGCACTGAGCAATTACTACAGAGTTGATGATCAATAGTGTAAACCAAGCATCTTAGTGTATGTTGAGTTTACCAATGCAAATTGAGTTATGCAATGCTTACTAATGTTGTAGTTGATATGATGAGAGTCTAGTGTTGACCAAGCTACTCAGTGTTAACCAAGAGACCCAATTTATACTGAGATCATAGTGACAATGTTTACAAAGCTATATAGCATGAATCAAATGATTCAATTTATATGTTGAGTTTCACAATATTCGTTGAGTCACCAGTGCAAACCGAGTTTAAGGCTACTTAGAAGTGATTAGTATGGACTAAGCTTCTATGTCTATCAAGCACATGATGATACTAAGCATTGATAGTGATGCCAAGTATTAGAATCTCACTAATCCAATCTTCAAAGCCCAAGTTTCTACACTTTGGCCAATTTTGTAATATTTGTGTAAACTTGTATTGTGGTCAAAATTGTAATTATGTAATTGGATTGATATATGTAATGTATTATATCACATCCAAATGTATGTAAGGAAGAAATGTAATTATCAAAGAAGAGAAGAATAGAAAATTACAAAGGCTATAGTAGTATAAGGAGCAGGAAAGATATGCCTATCATAGCAAGGTGATTTGTACACTTAGAGAAATCTCATTCAGCAAACCAAGTTTTATGTCAAAGATCAGCCACTGCTTCATCATAATAGGTGGATCAATCAAATCCTTTGATAAGGTAGACCTAATAGTCTTATGTAAATCTCTTTACCGAGTGCATACTTCATTTTATGTTTGTAAATCCTTTCACAAGGTCAACCTAGTAGTCCTTATTGCTCCTAACAGGGTAGATCATCAGAAGTGATCATTGTAAGCCTTGATAGGCCAACTTTATATTGTAGTACTAAAGCTTGTCAATATCATCCCCACCCCAATTTTACTTTCTATTTGGAAGTTTTTTGGGTTACCAAATGTTGTGTTAAAGTGTTATGCATGTTTTTATGTTTTTAGGTTCTCATGCATGCAATTAGATCAAAATTCACATAAAAGGATTAATTGCTATAGTGGATTAAAGTTTTAGAAGTTACTGATTCACTCCTCCCCTCTTAGTAACATAGCTTGTCATAATATTTCCAACAATTGGTATTAGAGCATTGTGGTTCTCAGTAAAAAATGTAATAGTTTGAGCAAAGATCAAAGGAAATGGAGGTGTTCAAACTTGACAAGGCTATTGACAATGAGAAGTTATATTTGGAATTGACCATTGGACAACTCAAGAAAGCAAAAGAGTAACTCTCTCAATCCCTAAAAAGAAGAAAAGACCTTGTAATCTAGATGAATGTTTCACTCTACATTAAAGAAAGAATTGAAGACATCCCTTCAATCAATTCAGATGAAGCTAATGAAGCAATCAAAGAACTATTGGAGAGGAATGGTACTCTTTAAGAAGAAGTAAGAAAACTAAGAAGAGAGCAATAAATTTAGTCAGTAAGATTGTGTGAAGTCATGGAAGAGAAAAACAAGATAAGAGAAGAGATAAAAGGAAAGAACAATGAAATTTAGTACCTATCCCTTCAACAAGCAGACTTCATTGATCAACTCACCAATGCAAATAAAGAAATCATGAACCTAAGATTAGAAAATCAAAGATTGCAAAATGATCTAAACATTGAAAGACAAACCAATGAAAGAATGATGAAATCCCAAGAAAACATGAATCAGTTGAATGAGCAAAGTCATTTCAGACAAAAAGGAAAAGTAGGAATTGGATATATAGAAGAAGGTGAAACATCCAAGCAAGGAGCTCAAAGGAATCAAAAACCTACTTGTAGTCACTATAGTAAGATAGGTCATACTTCAAACAAATGTTGGAGCAATGGGAAAGAAAAATTCAATGCAAAATGCTACAATTGTAATAAGCATAGTCATAGAGCAAATAAATGCAAAGAGAAACCAAGATTTGAAGGAAAATGACACAAATGTAAGAAGCATGGGCACAATTCATTAGATTTCAAAACCAAGATATTGAACCAATAGAACAAATTGTGAGAGCTATATTTAGTTGGAACTATAACACTTGGTGTAGATGTCATTACTATGGAGAATTTGGACACATTGGAATGAATTGTGTAAAGCATCACATGAGAAAGAAAGATACCACCAAAAGATGTTTCATTTGTAGAGAACTTGGTCATCTTGCCAAGAACCATGTGAATACTAGAAGAATTGAAGATTAAAATAAGGCAACAACTGATAACATCAAAAAACAAATGAGACAACAATGGGTTCCAAAGTCTACTAAGAATGCAAGTCTGAGAAATAATGATCAAGTCACTCAAGAATTGGGTGACTCCACCATTTCCACTTGATTTCTCAGAGAAGAACTGGAACTAGGCTACTAAAGAAGACATCTAAATTAGTTCTAGTTGATAGGACAAAAGATCCATATCAGAATTAAAGATGCAAAGGAGATCACCAAGTAAGAGGTATTAGTTTACCGAGTGAGGACAGGTTACAAACTCTACTGAGTGGGGTTGGGAGTAACTTAGTCTTATATGGTTACCAAGTCACGAAAAAACCTATAGAGTAATCAATGCAAGTGAAGTGGATGATAGTCTATCAATTTGATGTAACATTTGTACTAGGAATTCATGGAAAATTTTGATAAAATGAATGAAATTGAAGTCATTTTTCACCATGAATTTTTGAGCTATTTGTGTAGAGCAATCTTCAAGAGCATACAAGTGATTTGAGAAAATTGGTACCAAAGTTTTTGAATTCTCTCAAACCCTATTGAGTAGAGATGGCAGTTACCAGTAGCAAAGTGAAATGAGATTCAACATGTTAGTTTATGGTGTAGAATGGAAAGCACCAGATTTCAAGCTCACTCCTACAGTTGTAGAAACCCTAGATTTAAGTGGAGCACAGGTGCAAATCACTCCCAAGGTACTGTCAATCAAAAATATCTATTCTCATTTTAAATGTGTGATTCAAGATATTGGTACACTAGAAATACATGAATGTTTAAAGGATTTATGCATTGATGGTTTATTGAAAGTTGAGCACCAACATCTTGAGGCTAAAGGTTTAACTCATATTCCTCACATGCCATGAAACTTCCAAGTGAAATAGATTAGGTTTATCCTCAATCATGTGCACAATAGTTGGTTATAGTTGGAGAAACCAATTTTTTTAACCAAGAAGATGATGCACGTGATCACTGGTCTCCCAATGTTATCTAAATCCAAAACCACTAAAACCCTAGGTCGAATCGAACTAGAAAAGAAAACCCTAGCTTATTTGGATGGTAGGGGAATGAAAATAAGAAATGTTATTGACATGGAATTCAAGTTTGGTATTCATGTCATTGTACACAAAATCTATAGTTTGAGCAGGTTGAATAGTGTGTCATGTGAAGTTGTGGACCTGGCATACAAGGTAGTCAAGAATAACCTTTCTCTTGACCTTACTGAGCTATTGTTGAATCAATTCAATAAGAATATGGAGAGCATTAGGACATCAAAGAAAAATCCATGTATATTGGGCTCACTTTTGACATTTTTATTCTTCTATGTTTAGAAATTATTTTCATCAAAAGGTATTGTTGTTTGAAGGAAAGATGTGCTAGTACTTTATAAATTTAATGAATACATTGCTAAGAGGGGAGAAAATTATACTAGTATCATGGATAATTATTTTGATGAATTCAAGGAGAAAATAAATAATAGATTTTGAATCCCCAAGAAACTAGTTGAGGACAATAAAGATAATGTTTGTTTTATGGTGGATAGTGACAAAGTATACATTCAGGTAGTTAGACCTAGAATTGCATGGGTGAAACCTCTAGCATATGGGGTAAATATTGATAAGACAAAAGATATAATTGAGGCATTAATAAATGAGCTAGTTGATTTGAAGGCTACATATTTTAGCACATGTGATGAGACCAAGGCTTGGATAGAACTAGAGATTAAGCTCCCTCAGGTGGTTAAAAAAGGCAAGAAGAGGATTGTCGAGTTGAAAAAGAGTTCTACTCTCCTATTGACCAAGGGCAAAGGTGAAGATGAATAACTAGAGGATGAAGAACTAGATGAAGAGGAGCCACTAAAGAAAAAGGGCAAGATAATCATTACAAAGCCTGCCAAAAAATCCACTACAGTGTTCACCAGGAGATCCTCTAGGAAGAAAATAGACAAAGAAGGGAGAGACATAACTTTTAAGAGGTCTCCACCCACATTTGAGGATAGAATAAAGGAATTGGAATCAGGTTTTGGAACAAAAAACTTCAAGGCATTAAAATATGAGACCAAAATAGCTGATGAGTAGAAGCAAATTGAAGACATACTGATAACTAAGATGGGTAAATGGAAATACTCACCTGATCAGCTCACTTAGCAAATTCCAAATGCATTAATGAAAAAAATCAAGCCAAGATGGGAACATGCAATGCAAACTAAAAAGCATGCACATGAGTAGACCCTGAGGAAACTTATGCCAAATTTGACTAGCAAGGAAGTGAAAGAATCTTTAAAGAAAAATGAAGAAAATTTAACTTTAAGATTCAATACTTGTCTTATTTTGTTGAATGAAATAGAGCATGTTGTGAAGAATGCAAAAAATACACGGAAGAATGTCTATCTTCTTCACAAAATGAGTGATATTCTAGTTAGTATAACTAACAAGGATGATGACGATGATCAAGAAAAAGATGAAGAGAAAGATTATGAAGAAGTGAAGAAGTAATACATTTTGATAATGAGGATAATGAAGAGGAACAAGAGAAAGAGGATACCGAGGAAGATGCACAAGATGTTGAGGAAACAAACCCAATTAAAAATTTTGTAGTGGTTATAGGCTCACTTCCTCATTCTTCCAGCAAAGCATTAATAACATCAAGCACAAAGATAGCCTTAGTAGGATTGATTGTGACTAGCACTGCAAGCACAGGTATCTAATTAATATTTGCACCAATCCAACTCAGCACATCATTGATTGAAGTACCAAACACATCATCTACTAAGCTGCAAGTTTTACCCTCTACATAAATTTTGAGTACAATAGGTATTTTTGCTTGTATTTCAATAATGAGTGTAGTATCCATTTTTGCAACAAGTCCTACTATTTCAACTATTGTTTCTATTCTGAATACATAATCAATAAGTGCAAGGACAATTGAGACCAAGCCTCAACTGAGCACTAAATGTTTGGACAAAGGTAAAGAAAAGGAAGAGGAAATAGATCTTCAGGAGGAGATTGTCATTACCAAATTGTACATCTCCAATCTAACTCCAAAATAGATGCAAACCTTTGGTGAACTTCTAAAAAAGAAAGCCATGTAGGAAAGGCTAAGAGAAGAAAGAAATAAGGAGTTTAAGATCATTGAGGATGCCAAGAATGTTCTAGTAGAGGCTATAGGTATAAAGGTTGATACTTCTCAACCAATTTTCTATTAATTGGAAGAGGCAGTCCATAAATACAATGAAGATTTTAATGGATAGAATAAATTATTGCAAAGAGCTAAGAAAAAGTTTTAGAACTTACTACTCAATAGATTGTCATTCATCAATTAGAGTTATCTACTATTTTGAGTTCTCTAGAAACTTCTTGTATTAATGTATCATTACTTTTTGCCAAGTTATGTGATACATCAATTTTCACAAAAGAAATAAAAGAAAAATTGTCTAAAATTGATGAAGATCTAAAGGCAAGTGCACAATAGTTGTAGCTTGATCTAAGTTCTAGCTCTGCTCACTTCACAAGAATAAGATTTTGAACAAATATGTAGGTAAAACTGTAGACACTTAAAAACCTTTAGAAAATAAAGTATTTTTATTTTCTAAAAAATTTCTGATGACATCATCATTTATTAATTAATTAATTATTTTATTTATTTATTTATCTTTATGCCATTAAATCCCTTTATCTTAATTAAAAATATTTAATTAAGGAATCCCTCTCAAAAATGTTTAAATCTCATTTAAATATTATTTCCTTATTTATTAATTATTTAATTAATAAATTGACCAAAAAACCCAAAAAAAAAATTTAAAAAAAAATTTTGCCCAAAACTTGGCCAATTTCCTTAAGACCACTAACCTCTTCCAAAATCTTCTAATTCTTCTTTAATTTTGATTAAAGGCTAATCCCATCATTTCCTACCCCTAATCCCAACTCAAAATATTTAATTAAGATTAAATATTAATCCTCATGTTTATTAAAAAAGTTTTAATAAATATCTCTTCAACCCAAACCCTTGAAATAAATAAAACTTTATTTATTTCCTAAAAATCTAATTTATCCTCATCCTAAGAAGTTCTAGACTCTTCTAGAAAGTCTTCATCCTCATCCTAGGAAATTCTAGACTATTCTAGAAAGTCTTTATCCTCATCCAAAGTCTAGACTCTTGTAGAAGATGTCTTTAAAACTAATCCTAATCCCCTCCTAACCTTGTCACATTCCCTAAACATGAGTTAAAACTTCCTAACCCAATCCAAAGTTAACAAATATCTCCTCCTTCACCCACCCTCATTAAATGCCATCCACTTGCCTATCCCTAAGCTAATCCTAAACCATCCTAATCCATCCTCTAATAATTTGCACAAGCCTAAGCAAGCTTAAAACCTTCCTAATCAATTCCAAATCGAAATTGCTCTCATCTCCCTCAAAATATCTCAACCATAAAACTTTATGAAGCCCATTAGGCCATAAATGACTCTTCCAAGCCCTTTTATTGCTCTTACAAGCCATTATGAGGGTCTTTATGAAGATTTTATCTCTTGAGCCTCCTTTTTTGACTCATCCTTCCCCTTTCCTCCATCCTCTCACCATGTGACCTGTGTCACTCCTTGATTGGCTGTAAGGAAGCACAATCCATGTGCTCTCTTCTCATGCAATCTGAGCCCTCCATGAGCTTTTTCCCATCCTTGCATCTTATCCCTCAATCCCTCAAGCCTCTTGCCTATAAATTGGATCCTTCCCCTTTGCAAAATAACACAATCCATGAAGTAAAGTCATAATGTCATTTTAAGAAGCCATTTTACATCAAAACCATACACTCACACCCAAATTTCAACTCCATTTGAAGCCATTTTTGAAGCATAAGCTTGAGCATACATCCTATCTATTTAGACAAAGCCACTCAACAAGAGAGCTTCTCATTGAGAGAGCCCATTAATGGCTCATATTCTCAATTGAGAGCTCATCTTAGTCTATGTTGAAGTTTATGAATTTTGTTTAGTTTGTAGAAGCTTTATTTAAATTTGGTTTCTATTAGCATACTAACATTGCTCATATACATTTTGGCACGCCCGGTGGGACCCCGCATGGGTCATCTTCATTAGCTTTTTTAGACAAGTTTTGTATGTCATTTGCTAATTTTGGCTAATTTTTCTTGTTTTTGTGATTGGTAGGATTGTATAAATTGGTTTTGTAGGTCCACATGAGCATGAAGAAGACAAAGGAACTCATAGTCTATCTCAAAGTATTTGCAAATTTTTCAAGCTTATAGGTGGACAAAGCACTTGGAATTCTTCTTCCTCTTCTTGTCTATATTCTTCTTATTCCATCTACTTCTTCTTCTTGTGGGAGATCTTGGCCTTTTTTTTTTAAGGAAGCAAAATCATACACACTTCTTTTTAGTGCTTAAAATGAACCCCGAAATCATACTTAAATCTATTAAAAATTAAAAATTTGCAAAAAAGAAAAAAAAATTTAATAAGTGAAACTAAACCAATCCAATCATTTGCATCCTTGCAACATTAAGGTTTTAGATGCATTCATGCAAAGTTAGGAACACTTCCTTTTTGGGAATTTAAAAAGAACTTCAAGTTTCCATTTCAAAAGGTTCAAAATCAACACTAAGTGCACACTAAAATCTAAATCAAACTCAAAGAATCAATCAAGGATAAAATGAACCTCATTTGCAAATATTTTAAAGTTCTTTTAAAAATCTCATGAAAACTAAGAGTTCTAAATGGTTGCCAAAAATTGTCCTAAAAGCTTTGTTACTTGTTCCAAAAAATGTCTTGTTGCAAAATTTTGAATGTTTCTTAGGTTTTTCATGCATCAAAACAATCTAGGAATATCATTTTTGGGCTTAAAATATGCAAACTAGAACACAAAATCTTGAATGAAAACCAAAGTCCAAAGAGTCATTTTCACTTTTGAGTCCAAAACAATCTTGAATGATCTAAGGTTAAAACAAAGCACTTCAAAGTTCTTAAAACAACACACAAAATCTCAATCTTGAATGCTCAAAAGAAAAAAACTTGAATGTTTAATCACTTTTCTTTGAATGCATGTTGCTAAACACACTCTTGAATGCCATGGATTAAAATCAAATTTTCTTTGAATGCATGATTAAAACAAAAAATCCAATCTTGAATGCCAAGGATCAATGCAATATCAAACACTTCATTTGGAGCTTCTAAAATTGAACAAAACAAATCTCTTTTCCACATGAAATTTAGGTAAAGTTTGATTTTTGGACATTTAAGAAACTTTGTTAAGTTAAATAAAAATTTGCAAAAATCAATTTGAGTAGTTCCTTGGACTCACCTCTTTTCTAATCACCCATCAATTCAACCATTGATTTCAATCTCAGCGCCATTTATGGGGATGGTTCTACTTGAAAAAGGTGTTAAATGTTCCACAATCTAACTCACTCACTTGGTCTTTGAAAGTTTTCTTTAACTTTATCAAAAAAATTAAATGACCAAAACTCTAGATTAAATTGATCACACTTCAAGTTTGGGCACTAAAATTGAACAACTATTGACGTGGAGGGCCTCCGGGTGCGCGCTTGAAAAATAGAGTCTCACACATCTTTGCTTTGAGCTTAAAAAAAAAATCACACCAACTCTTGAATACTTTAAAGAAAATTAATCGATACTTGACGTGGAGGGCCTCTGGGTGCGTGAGTTTTCTTTTGTTGACCCTAACTCTTCTTCTTGTTTGCATTCTTTGATCGATTTACTTTTGTTGGCGCTTCAAGTTGGAATTGAACATTGTCTCTTAAACATGAGTGCTTGCAAAGTCTAGATTAGCACACATAAGAGTCAGTTGGTAAAAGAACAAGCATGTTTTTTTTAGTCCAAGGTCATCCAAGTCTTCTCTCCCCTTGTCATCTTTCGAGGCCATCTTGGGTGCATAAGATTAGGATCCAAAACCTTATTTCTTTTTAGGAGGCCTGCTTGGAGATTTCATCACCCCTTGGACGACCTCAACTCCAGCGTTCTGGCGGAGTATAAGAATCAGGAGGTGAATCGAAAGACACCTCTCTTGGAATCAAGATTTTTGTCACTCGGGCTAAGCCTCAAGGAACTTTATACCCTTGAGAAGTGAAAGAGGAGAAGTGGGTTACTGCTCCTCTCGGCTGTGTGACATCTTGTTGGTTTCATCTATGAATTTGGGCCTCACGTACCTTTGGGTATATCGAGGACTCCCTAGCTAAACCAACTATCAGCCTTGTAGACAACCATCTAGAGTGTTAATGTGTTTGAAGTGACTAATCGAAACATTTGTAAAACATACACACTCCTCAGCGCAAGTATCACATTCTAAGAATCAAAAACTTCTATTTGGTTGTTCCTATCTATTGCTTGCTTTTTTATTTGTTGAATGAATGTTTGCCAAACTTGTTCAATCCTAGCTTAGGGTACACTTAGCGTAGTCACTGCCTATTCCAAAAGTTGAACAAGTTGAAGCAAAATAACTGAGGTCTCTCAAAGCCAAGCAGATTCAAGAATTTGTGTCAGAGCAACCCAAACCCAAACAAAAGTTTCACAAAGTTAAACTCAAGCCATCTCAGGCATACCAAGAACTTTTAGCCAAGAGAAAAGAAATAAATCCAAGCCCACAAATTGCCAAACTCCACAAAGTAGAGGACAAAGCTGCTGACGAAGCACTTCAAGAGGCTTAGTTAGAGCGCACCATCAAATTTAGCCAACATCCAGGAGTTAATGCTTCTTATGCCTTACCAACTAGGCATGATTTCTATGATTAGACACCCTTGTTTCTCCACATCTTCTTGAATAAGCTTCACTTTAGAGTCATATTTTTAGAAAATCCAACCATCTTAGGTTATCCCCTTAAGCATTATTAGCTCATCCATCTCATTTAGAATCAAACCATCTAGCCAGCAATCCAAAAACTGCACATCTAAGCTTTCAAAATTATTGTCACCTTGCTAAAAGTTTGCCATTCCTAAAAACTTTTAAAACCACCAATCTCACCAAGGTTATCCCTTTTGACAAAGCTTTTTCTAGGGTAATCTAGCTTTTCCACTTGTTATCCCTCATCACTTTGAGCTAAAGGTTGGGATCCACAAGTGGTCAATCTCATGTTCTTCGTAAAGGATCATTAGTCTATCCTTAAGTTGACACAATCACCACCAAGCTTGCACATAAGAAAGCAGACTTTTTGTGCTTTGGCAACATATCTTTGAAGTTAGAATCCCCAACCCAATCCTCCTTAGATTTTTTCATATAGCTTTGTCTCAACCTAGGAAATCATTTGCATAGAAAAGCCTTCCTCCCTTTTGCATCCACCACCACTCTACCAAGCTTCCAAATCCAGCCACCAAGCTATCAAACCCCATCAATTACATTTCCTAGCTTTCAATTCTCACCACCTCCACCACCAACTAATCCATTACCTCCTATTACCAACTACTTTTCAATGCCACTTCTAGGAGGTAACCCACCAATCCAGCCAACCACCAATTATTTGCAGGTACCATCCCAAATGGGGGCGTAGCCCACATACCTTGGTCAAACCCCACAAGCCCCCCGATCCTTTCCCCAAGCTTCACAACCATCTTATACCTTACCTCCACAAATCCATTCATTTATCCTAGAGCCAGCTTATGTTCCTCAATCCCAACCTCAAATCCCATATCAACAGCAAGCCTCGCAGCACATGCAACAATATGTGCCACATCCCCCTCAACAACCCGTCATCCACCATGCAGCTGCCCAAACAATGTACAATCCCTATCAGAAAATCCCTCATAGCCATCCATATTCAGTGGCCCCATCTAGCACATACCTACCTCAAGGCACTCCTACATTGGGGGCACCCCAACCATCACCTATCAATTCAGAATGGGAGCAAATGAAGATAGCTCTGAAAGCCATCCAAGAAGGGAATAATCCGAAGACATTCAAGTTTGAGAATGTGTGTCCTTACCAATTTAACAGAGCCATTACCATGACACCATTTCCCAAACACTTTGAGGTAACCAAATTTGATAAATTCAGAGGAAAAGGAGACCCTGCCACACATATCAAAGAATTTTACATGCACTGCCAGGATGTAGCATACAATAATGTCTTCCTCTTGCGCCTTTTTCCCAAAAGCTTGGCTGGACCAGCTCTTGAATGGTTTTACAGAATCCCCTGTGGCACAATTAAAAATTTTGCTAAATTATCTGAGGCATTCGTAGCCCAATATGCCCATCTTGTTGAAATAGAGCTATCAATAGTTGACCTTGTCCACACTAAGCAAAAAGGTGGAGAAAGCCTTGCTGAATACCTGCAAAGATGGAAAACCCTTACCACCCGCATATCCTGCACCTTGCCAGAGCGCCATGTGGTGAAAATATTTATTGATAATGCCCATCCGAGCTTGGCTCACCACATGACCATGAACTGTTTGCAGACCTACAAAGATATCAAAGAGAAAGGAATGATCCTTGAGCAAGGACTCATTAAATATGGTGTGGTCAAGATTTACAAGGAAGCCAACCAAAATCAATCACATTCCAATGACAAGTCTAGGTATTGGAACAAAAACAAGCACGTTGCAACAGATGGTGTCACTGACACCAAACATGTGAATATTGTTGGTCCTTCTCACAACCAGTCCAACCCACCCTATCAACCAAACAATCAGCAAGCTATCAACTACCAACAACAGAACCACCAAAGCTATCAAAACCACAATCTAAGACCCAACTTCCAAGGGTCTAGCAATCAAGCTAATGCCATCAATTTAGCTGTAGGACAAAAGCCCAGATTCCAACCTACACCTAGAAACTATACACCCCTTGGTGAGCCATTGGATGTCATTTTTGAGAAATTAGTCAAGGAAAACCTCATCAAATTTCCTCCTACCCAAAAAATTGACCCAAGCCAATCCAAAGCTGCATGGTACAAAGACAATGAGTACTGCAAATTTCATAGGGTAAAAGGTCACACTACCCTCAGATGCATGAAACTGAAAGACTATGTGCAGGACCTCATTGATCGGAAGGAAATCACTGTTGGTGCCCAAACCTCTCCCAATACAGGCTTACAGATCTATCAAAATGCTTTTCCTCCACACAACAACCAAAATCTTGGGAAAGCACCTATCCAAACCAACAACAACAACACCAACAACCATCAGCCAAACCAACAGCATGGGAAGAACAATGACCACACTTCATCCTATATAGACTATGGTAGCCTTATAGGTTGTATATCCAAGAAAGAGCCTTCTGTCAATGTTATCAATATCCAAGGACCAAACAATGAGTGTGCAGTCACCACTCAAAGAGCCCAATTTAACATCACAGGCCCACCTATTTCACCAGCACCATCAGCTCCATCAAAAAGCCAGTACAATATCTTGGAACACCTTGGGAACATGCCAGCCCAAATCTCCATTTTAGACCTTCTTCGCACTAGTCCTATGTATAAGAACATCCTTGACAGTGCTCTCATAGAATCTCATGTCCCTTTTGATATCAATGCTACTGATTTTCATAATCTTGTTGGACACCTTTCATCCTCATGTTCCCTATCATTCAAACCCACCAACATACCCGTGGTTGAGCCAAATCACACCCTTCCACTTCGCATAGCCATCATGGTATCCAATTTTGCCATGAAAAGAGTAACGATAGATAATGGATCAACCTTGAATATTTGCACCCTAAAATTCATAAAACAAGCTGGGTATACTGAGGCAGATATCATCAGTGAGGTTATCACCATCAAAGCTTATGACAACTTGGAAAGAACTACAGAAGGAACTATTTTGCTGCTAATCAAGGTTGGGCCAATCATCCAAGAAACACTCTGCCATGTTATTGATCTAAACCTACCAAACAACATCCTCCTCGATCACCCATGGATTCATACCATGAAAGCCATTCCATCCACTTACCATCAGTGCGTCAAATTTTTGCATCAAGGCACCGAGGTAACCATCCATGCCGATCTAGAACCCTTTGCTTACTACAATGTGGTTGAAGCCTCATAAACAAACCATTGCCCTGGAATTGATATCGGCACAGCCATCACCAGCTCATCCCACACTTGTAATGACCCAGAAACCATCCTCGCCTCCACCCTATCTATCGTGAAGATCAATAACAAAGGTTGTGGAGAGTATAGTCTATTAGATGCCTTTGTTGTCGGGGCACTCCCACTTGATCCACATGCCCATGGAAGACTAACATATCACAAAGCTAAGGAGATTCCACCTCCTCAATACAAACAGTTTGGCCCAATAACCTTTGTATCCTCAAAAATCCCTCTTCATGAGGAGCTCACTCCGGATATCAAAAATTGGTTACATAAGGATGCACCTCAAAGAAATCAAGCACACCTTGATCAATTCAGCCAAAAGTATCCCCAAGAACATAAGCTCATCACTGACAAATGGAACTATCAAGGTGGTGGTCTAGGACCAGAAGAAAGAGGCATGCAGTGCCCCATCAACTCACACAAGTGGGAATCGAAGTCAGGTCTTGGCTTTGGCATACCCACAACTGGGTGCACCAATGAGAATGGTCACACTTTTTCAAACATTCATCGCGACCTTGTCAAAATCGAAGACATTCCTAAGGAATTTGAAAAGAGAGCCTACGACGATATCCTAGACCAAATCTCCCTCGAAGACTCTGTTCTCCAAGAACTATCCATCCACCTCATTGACCTACCACTCACCCATCCACAACTCATAGATTGGGACCAACCAAGCATCATACACATTGATGAGTTCACATCAGAGGAAGTACTTCTAAGATTCATGGGAGCTGAAACACCTCACAAGAAAATAAAGCCACATTCTGTCTATATCTACAAGCTAAATCCCAAGGGGTATTTTGGAGAAAATCTCCAACCTAGTTCCGATACACCCAAAACTAGAACTAAGGTGAATCTGAGACTAGCTAAGGCAGTGAAGAGAACCCCTCAACAAGAGCATCCAAAGCCACAAGAAAAACATAAGGATTTAGCATTACCTCCTCAAGATAATTGACCAGAGATATCTTCTATTCTAATTGAGGATACTAGGGAAGTCAACATCGGTTCTTTAGAGATCCCTAGGCTTGTTCACATTGCTGCATCCCTATCACAAGACCAAGCTGATCTCCTCTTTGAGGTCTTAAGTGAGAACATTGGCTGATTTGCATGGTCATATCAGGACATGCTAGGACTTGATCCAAAGCTTGTAGTTCATCATCTTGCAGTCAATCCACAAATCAAGCCCGTCGAACAAAAGCTCAAAAAAATGCACCCCAAGGTGGCATTACTAGTCAAAGCTGAGTTAGAAAGAATGTTAGCTGCTAAGGTTATCCCACCTATCGACTATTCAGAGTGGATCTCCAACATGGTCCCTGTCACTAAGCCTTCTAGTGGCATCAGAATCTGCACTGATTTTAGAGATCTTAACAAAGCTTGTCCAAAAGATGATTTTCCCTTGCCCAACATAGATATGATTGTAGATCTTACAGTTGGACATGAAATTTTGTCCCTCATGGATGGATTTTTTGGGTATAATCAGATCAAGATTGCAGAAGAGGATCAGCATAAGACAGCATTCACTACCCCTTGGGGAACCTTTTGCTACAACATGATGCCTTTTGGCCTAAAGAATGCTGGGGCTACCTATCAAAGAGCTATGACAACCATCTTTCATGATCTTATTCATAGCATTTTGGAGGATTATGTGGATGATATCTTGGTCAAGTCTCATACCTTCATGGATCATCTTGCTGACCTGGAGAAAGTCTTTGATAGGTTAGCCAAATATCATCTCATGTTGAATCCCAAGAAATGTGTCTTTGGGGTCACATCTGGCAAGCTTCTAAGCTTTATAGTTTCTAAATGAGGTATAGAGATCAACCCCAAGAAGGTCAAGGCTATCTTAGACATGCCTCCTCCCCAGACACTGCGACAGCTTCGTTCTCTTCAGGAAAAGCTTCAATCTGTTCGGTGCTTCATCTCCCAGCTTGCAGATAAGTGTACACCATTTTCACATTTACTAAAGAAGGATGAGAACTTCAAGTGGGATCCTTTATGTCAGTGCAGCTTCAACCATCTCAAGCAGTATCTCATCAATCCCCCTATCTTGGTTCCACCAGTTCCTGGTCGTCCCCTGATTTTGTACATATCAGCAACACCTACTGCTCTAGGGGCACTTCTAGCATAGCTCGATGACTACAGCAGAGAAAGAGCCATCTACTACATCAGTAGAACCCTAGTTGGTTATGAACTCAATTACACTCCTATGGAAAAATCTTGTTTGGCAGTTGTTTTCTCAACTCAAAAGCTTCGGGATTACATGCTAAGTCATACCATCCAACTAGTCTCCAAGATTGAGCCTCTCAAGTATATGCTCTCCAGAACAGCACTTACAAGCCGTTTGGCCAAATGGGTTATGCTCCTTAGCGAATTTGACATCTAGTATGTGGACAGAAAGGCAATCAAAGGGCAAGCTATAGCAGATCACCTAGCTGATGCACCTCTAATAGATGCTTATCCATTGATCACAGAATTTCCAGATGAGCAAATCTGTCTAATTGAAGAACAACCCCCATGGAAACTTTATGTTGATGGCTCATACACATCTCATGGATCAGCGGCAGGAATATTGTTGGTCACACCTCAAGGAGATTACATTCCAAAAGCCTTCAAGCTACAATTCCCTAGCACCAACAATATAGCTAAATATGAGGCCCTCATAGTAGGATTAAAGATAGCTGTAGAATTGAACATTGCTGATCTACAAATCTTTGGTGATTCTTAGCTCATCATCAAGCAAGCCTTGAATGAATATCAAACCAAAGATGAAAAGCTATTACCCTACAAAGAGCTAGTTGATCAGCTAACCCAGCATTTTACAAGGCTTCAGTTTGCACAAGTGCCTCAAATACAGAACAAAGCAGCAGATGCTATGGCTACTATAGGCTCGCTCTTGGAAATTCCCCAAGCAGCTACACAGTATGAGTTTTTAGTGGAGCAACTCCGCACACCCGCTTATGCGAATGAGGATTCAAATCGTGTTTGTATCTTGGTTGGTCGTCAATCCCCTTGGTACCATGAGATTCACACTTACCTTAACGATGGTATCATATCCCCTCACCTCACATGTACCCAATGCCATAACCTCATGCGAAAATCATCCCGCTATGTTATCATAGCCAATACCCTATATCATCGAGGTTATCACGATACTCTCTCTTGATGTTTAGACCAAAATGAGGCCGCAATGGTGTTAAAGGAAGTACACTCTGGACTTTGTGATTCCCACACGAGTGGTATCGTCCTAGCATGACAAATCCTTAGAGTAGGCTACTATTGGCCTACCATTGAAGAAGACTCTTGTGAATTTGTCAGAAAGTGTCTCCCATGTCAGCAGCATGCAAATCTTATGCATGCTCCAGCACAGGATCTACAGCCTAATGCACCACCTTGGCCTTTCGCTTGTTGGGGCCTTGATCTAGTTGGAACTATCACACCCCTCTTATCTGATGGACATAAATGGATAATAATAGCTACAGACTATTTCACTAAATGGGTGGAAGCAATCCCCCTAGTCTTAGCTACAAGAGTTCAGGTCTCCAAGCTCATCTTGTACCACATTGTTTGCCGCTTTGGCATCCCATCCACCATCTTCACCGACCACGGAGGTAACTTTGAAAATCTCAACATGGAAGAATTATGCACTTCCCTCTGCATCCATCACCACTTTTCTAGCCCATATTTCCCACAAGGTAATGGCCAAGCAGAGGCAACTAACAAAACCCTCCTCAAAATCCTAAAGAAAGTTGTCAATGATTCCGGTCGTGATTGGCACCTACAAATAAATCCAGCCCTATGGGCCTATCGAACTTCCTTCCATACATCCACAGGCACAACTCCATACTCCCTAGTCTATGGTGCCAAATTGGTACTACCTATAGAGGTTGAACTTCCCTCCTTGCGCATATCTTTGCAAGGGAAAATATCAAATGAAGAATACAGAGTAGCTCGGCTCACCTAGCTAGATCTCTTAGACGAGAAGCGACAAAAATCCTATGATCATCTCACAGTCTATCAAACTCGTCTCAAAAGGAATTTCAACAAGAAGGTGCTTCCACGACACTTTCAGCCAGGTGACATGGTCCTTAAAGAAAACATGAAAGTCCAAGCAGATAGAGAAAAGAAAGGCAAGTTTGAACCTACATGGCTTGGTCCTTATGTTGTCACTGCTTCCTTTGGCTTCGGAGCCTATCAGCTATCTACATCAGAAGGAGAACTCTTGAATGATCCTACTAACATCATTCATCTCAAGAAGTTCTATGGTTGAAGATCCTTGGTATACCCAGCTTTTGAAAAATATTTTTAAAAAAAAATAGTAAAGAGAAATAAGCGTCCAACGGTGAAAACTTGGCAATTCAAGCGCCTTGGATAGGTACCTTGGTGAAAACCTGGTAATTCAGGCACCTTGTGTACTAAGACTAATCCATTATCTATCACTATCCTATCCCTCATCCATTCACCCACCATCCCATAAAACACCTACTTGTTCCCTTGGTGTTCCAACCAAATATCCAAAATCTAATGGAGCTTGTAAATACCTCCTGTATAGCTTGTAAAATCTTGTACCTCAGCTTGTAAAATCTTGTACCAAAGCTTGTATTATACCTTGTAAATTTGCACCATACCTTGTATATCCGAATCTTGTCCAAAGTTTGTACCATATTTCAGCCTGTAAATAATCTTGTATCCTAGCTTGTATGCTATCACGTGCACACACAAAACCCCATTTTCACTTAAGCTTTTTGCAAACCATCTATCTATCCACCTATCACCTATTATAGACATCCCATCCTTCACAAACATTTCCATCTCACAAAAACCAAAAGATGAACAAACTTGTACATTTGTAACATATCTTGGTCCATCAACTTGTACATCCTCTTTAGCTTAGTACCATTGTATCTATCCAGCATTCATGTTAGTTCGTCCTTGATTAGCATCTTGCACCCATCGCACATCTTGGTTAGCTATTCCAATGCATCCTTTAGCTAGATTTCTTGTCACCAAAGTGTTATCTTTCTTAGCTCAGCTTGCTAGATGCATCACTCATCCAAATCCACCAGCTTAGGTGCTCTCCGATAGGTCCTTGCAGGATATAGCTTTCCTCATGTCTGATCTTGGTCTGTTAGTACCTTGTCCTACCCATCTCGTTGGCAAACAGTTCTCTTTTGCATTTTTGCTTTCTTTTGATTTGGACTCTTCCCTGTTGGGTCTTGAAATATCTTTTCCAAGCAATCTCCTTGTTCCCTCCTCAAGGTTGCCATGATCTTCCATATCATGGTATACTATGAATGGGGCAATCAGAGCGTAAGGTCTTGATCATGTCTTTTGCTTGTTTTCTTTTCTGCTTGTGGGTTACCCAGTGTCATTTCCACACTGCTTCCTCTGGGATTCATGTGTGATACTGGGGCAATCCTTGTGTGTTTGTTTTGAGTTAGTCCATCATTCCTCTGGACAGTTGGTGAAAAGGCCTTGATGTTCTTGGTAACCTTGGAAATTAACCAACAGTCCTATAGCAAATCTAGTGCTCAACTACATGGTGGTACTTCTCTTTGAAGTATTCCCCCCGCTCAAAAAGCTTCAATGGTTTCCCTTCATCTCCATTATCCCCCATCCATATCCAGCATCCTTCTCTCCTACCCTAGCTTATGCATCAGTATCTATTTGAATCACTTCTCACCTTTAGCTTTAGGGATCCACAATCCTAGTCTTAAGGATCCACCAATCCAAATCAATCCACCAAGCCTCATCTTTCGAGATCCACAATCCTAGTCCTAGGGATCTCCAAAACCCATCTTCCACCAATCTAATTCTTTGAAATCTTGTTGCATCAGCTTTTTAGTCCCTTCATCCATCTCCCCATCCTGGATTCCTTTTATAGTGCTCTGCTCCTTCATCCTCTACAATCCCTGAGATATTAAGCTTGCTTCCTCTTGTGCCTCTGATTCTCCCTTTATCATTCTCCCGTAGTGAGAGTTTGAGCTAACTAAACCTCTTCTCTTAAGCCAATCTGAGTCTTCTTGCTCATCTCGAATTCTTGTACTTTTCAAGAAGTCGTCGAGCCTCGCTCTCTCCCTGCCGCCTTCTTGAGGGGGCATCTCACATTCCATTCTCTCCTCTTCTGCTCTAGCCTTGGGCATCTTATTTTCTTATCTTTGATGCCATGCCACTTGCGGCATCACATCAAAGAGGGGCAAAATGTAGACACCTAAAAACCTTTAGAAAATAAAGTATTTTTATTTTTTGAAAAATTCCTGATGACATCATCATTTATTAATTAATTAATTATTTTATTTATTTATTTATTTTTATGCC
Source organism: Cupressus sempervirens (assembly GCA_028749045.1). Classification (NCBI taxonomy): domain Eukaryota; kingdom Viridiplantae; phylum Streptophyta; class Pinopsida; order Cupressales; family Cupressaceae; genus Cupressus; species Cupressus sempervirens. Next base: position 719,033,742 of record CM053790.1, on the reverse strand, counting down.
ATTAAATCCTTTTATCTTAATTAAAAATATTTAATTAAGGAATCCCTCTCAAAAATGTTTAAATCTTATTTAAATATTATTTCCTTATTTATTAATTATTTAATTAATAAATTGACCAAAAAACCCAAAATAAATTAAAAATTTATTTTTTGCCCAAAACTTGGCCAATTTCCTTAAGACCACTAACCTCTTCCAAAATCTTCTAATTCTTCTTTAATTTTGATTAAAGGCTAATCCCATCATTTCCTACCCCTAATCCCAACTCAAAATATTTAGTTAAGATTAAATATTAATCCTCATGTTTATTAAAAAAGTTTTAATAAATATCTCTTCAACCCAAACCCTTGAAATAAATAAAACTTTATTTATTTCCTAAAAATCTAATTTATCCTCATCCTAAGAAGTTCTAGACTCTTCTAGAAAGTCTTCATCCTCATCCTAAGAAATTCTAGACTATTCTAGAAAGTCTTTATCCTCATCCAAAGTCTAGACTCTTCTAGAAGATGTCTTTAAAAATAATCCTAATCCCCTCCTAACCTTGTCATATTCCCTAAACATGAGTTAAAACTTCCTAACCCAATCCAAAGTTAACAAATATCTCCTCCTTCACCCACCCTCATTAAATGCCATCCACTTGCCTATCCCTAAGCTAATCCTAAACCATCCTAATCCATCCTCTAATCATTTACACAAGCCTAAGCAAGCTTAAAACCTTCCTAATCAAGTCCAAGTCGAAATTTCTCTCATCTCCCTCAAAATATCTCAACCATAAAACTTTATGAAGCCCACTAGGCCATAAATGACTCTTCCAAGCCCTTTTATTGCTCTTACAAGCCATTATGAGGGTCTTTATGAAGATGTTATCCCTTGAGCCTCCTTTGTTGACTCATCCTTCCCCTTTCCTCCATCCTCTCACCATGTGACATGTGTCACTCCTTGATTGGCTGTAAGGAAGCACAATCCATGTGCTCTCCTCTCATGCAATCTAAGCCCTCCATGAGCTTTTTCCCATCCTTGCATCTTAGCCCTCAATCCCTCAAGCCTCTTGCCTATAAATTGGATCCTTCCCCTTTGCAAAATAACACAATCCATGAAGTAAAGTCATAATGCCATTTTAAGAAGCCATTTTACATCAAAACCATACACTCACACCCAAATTTCAACTACATTTAAAGCCATTTTTGAAGCATAAGCTTGAGAATACATCCTATCTATTTAGACAAAGCCACTCAACAAGAGAGCTTCTCATTGAGAGAGCCCATTAATGGCTCATATTCTCAATTGAGAGCTCATCTTAGTCTATGTTGAAGTTTATGAATTTTGTTTAGTTTGTAGAAGCTTTATTTAAATTTGGTTTCTATTAGCATACTAACATTGCTCATATACAAGAACTACTCAAAGAAGAAGTAAGAATCAGATCTACTTTAATAGATATCTAGAATATGATTCTCCCTAACATGGATAAACTACAGAAGCATATTGCACATTCAAAAATGCTCATCCATGACAACAATTTCTTTATTGCAGACCACATGATTGAAGTGTTAGTAGAAGTGCAGGTGACATTGCACACATGTAAGGTCTTGCAAGAGAATTGGAACAAGACTTTGGATCTCATATTGAAGGTACATTCAAAATTCTTGTCTCATTTTGGAATTACTATGTAAATATAAGCATAAATCTTTGGAATTGATGTCAAAAAGGGGGAGAAACTATAGGTGAAGCTATAAGGAGACAAAATAAGGAGATAAAAGGGGGAAAAAATGTGAAATTTTAAAAAAATGAAAATTGTAGAGAAAATTTATTTTGTATGTATAGTATACTATATATTATGTATGGGGGAGCATTACCATGTATAGAAATGTATCCTTTACAAAACCAATTTTGAAAAATCTCAAAAACAATATACTCTAGTAAGTTGGAGATATAAGGTATTGAATAGAGGTGTTGTTCAACATTCTTGAATTTAGTTTTGAATGATAAGTGTTTTTGTAACTAATGCCAAAGGGGGAGATTGTTGACATTCTAGTCATGTTTGTTATTAGTGACATACACTTATTCAAATTTTGAGTTCATACTGAGCATATTGTATAGTTAATAGTGTTAACCAAGCATTTCAATTATTACCAAGTTCTACAGTTGCTACTGAGTCCTTTGAATAGATTTCAGTTTGCACCGAGTAGTTACTACAAAGGTGATGATTAGTAGTGTAAATCAAGCATCTCAGTGTATGTTGATTTTACCAGTGCAAACCAAGTTGTGTAATTCTTATCGAGTTCAAAGTTGATGTGCTATGAATCTAGTGTTGATCAAGCTAATCACTATTAACCAAGAGACTTAGTTTATACCAAACTCATAGTGATGGTGTTTATGGAGCTATACAGTGTGAATCAAATGATTTAGTTTATATGTTGAGTTTCACAGTATTGCTTGAGTCACTAGTGTAGATCGGGTTCAAGACTACTTGGAAGTGATCAATATGGGTCAAGCTGCTATGTCTATTGAGTGCATGACAATGCCAAGCATTAACAATGGATGCTAAGTATTAGAACCTCACCAAGTTAGTCTTCCGAGCCTAAGTTTCTACACTTTGGCTAACTTTGTAATATTTTTGTAAACTTGTATTATACCCAACTTTGTAATTATGTAATTGGATTGATATATATGTAGTGTATTGTATCACATCCAAATGTATGTAACAAAGTAATGTAATTATCATAGAAGAGCATAATAGAAAATTACAAAGTCTATAGTAATAAAGGAGCATCAAAGATATACCTATCACAGCAATGTGATTTGTACACTCAGAGGAATCTCGTTTAGAAAACCAAGTTGCATATTAGAGATCAGTCATTGCTTCATTCTAATAGGTGGATTAGTCAAATCCTTTAACAAGGTAGACCTAATAGTCTTATGTAAATCTCTTTACCAAGTACATACTTCATTGTATGTTTGTAAATCCTTTCACAAGGTGGACCTATCAGTCCTTATTACTCCTAATTGGGTAGGTCATCATAAGTGATCATTGTAAGCCTTAACAAGCCAATTTTATATCGCAGTACTAAAGCTTGTCGGTATCATCCCCACCCCAGTTTTACTTTCTATTTGGAAGGTTTCTGGGTTACCAAATCTTGTGTTAAAGTGTTATGTATGCTTTCATGTTTTCAATTTTTCATGCATGTAGTTAGATCAGAATTCACAAAAAGGATTAATTGCTAAATTGGGTAAAAGTTTTAGAAGTTACTAATTCACCCCTCCCCTCTTAGTAGCTTAGCTTGTCATAATATTTCCAGAAAAGATGACATCAAAGATATATAGATCCAAACATTATTTTAATTAATAATCACATGTAGATTAGAAAACTCAAATAAATGACACAAGGAAGAAGAGAATTCACTTATATATCATTCATAGGCAAAAAAGAGATATAGTCATGTAAGATTGTAGAAATCCATAATACACTAATGAGAGGAAAAACTTGCATAATACATCAATGGCTGAAGGAGATAAGGTAGAATGCCATATAGTTCAAAGGCAAAGGGAGTTTATAGTGAATTTACAGAGTAATATCATAGAAAATAGAGAAGAGTTGACCCTTTACAAAATTTACAAAAATTGCCTTTATAGCTCAGCCATCACTAAGATATTTTTTGTCCTAAACCAAACTCAACCACTACTATTTAAGATTACAAAGAACAATCATACAAATTTGGAGAAAATTTGATCTTGGCATGGATTAAGATGCAATGAAATCTAATATTTTTCCAAAAATAGAGCCCTAAGAAGATAGAAACAACATCATTTAATCGTTCTGACCAAGTAGATAGATAAAATGATGCAGGAGCATCCAGAGGTATAAGGGAAATCTTGTGTCACCCAAAAAAATATACCTAGACATAGTTTTTGTTTCATGTGTTTTCATTTTTGGATACCCATTTGGTTCAAATAAAGGTTCCAACTCTCATAGTTCCACTATCAGTGTTCTGGGTTAGAGTATTTAAGTGCCTTGGGATACATGTAAATGCCAGAAAAATAGGACTATGTAATTGAGCCATAATTATGGTGAAACAAAAGGTGTAAATTGGAGGGAGGATTAAAATTGTAATTTAGAACATTCCAAAAAAAGAATCAAGTCAAAAGGCTGCACAGTTTGAAAGTTATCACAGTTTTTCATTTTTTGGAGACCTCATAAGAATGCTTCAAAGTTAGGTTTGAGGCATTAAATGAACTCATATAGGGACAAAAAATGGGGAACAAGAAAATCTGGTTAATAGTTCTATAGAGCACTATGAGATCTTTTTGGAAATGTAAACGATTCGTCGATCGGAGCTATGGTTCAAAAGTTATGCCTCTCGAAAGTTCGGCTACCATTTCTAGATTCTTCTAATTTTGTACCAACTTCTAAAGTGACTTCTGGAACCTTCCATTTTTGTGGTGGATGCCAACTAGCACTTTCTAGAATGTATTCCTAACCCTTAACCCTTTGGGGTCTATTTAAGGATATTTTTGGCATTGTAAAAGGCAGTTCGGAGTGGAGTTTGAGAGAAGGTATTGGGAGAAGAAATTATCTCCAGATTTATGTTATTGTAAGCCCATAGGGCATGTTTTGGAGTCTATTTTCTCTACACTAAGTGTACTAGCATATTTTCATAGTCAATAAAATTTTCCCTTTTCTATTGTGTCCATTCTATGCTTGGGTTGTGTCCCCATCATAAAACCAAAGGTGGTGGAGTGTTTCCTTTATTTAGCAGGCATGACATTCATTTGAGAGTGGTTGGAATCAATCATGAAGATTAGATTGTTCAAGAAACCTTATCTTCCTTTATTTCTAGCTTACAAATCAACAAGGTCAAAAGGTCAATTGAGTCCTACAACCAAGATGAGCCATGTGGGCCAATAGTCTTATTTATTTTTTCCACCTTGCAAGGTCTTCATAATTTTGACTGTCTTATCCATCATAATCGTGCCACCTTTTAAAACCCTAGTTGTGATTGCTCAAGAAACTGCAACTTAACTATGATGTTATTATTTTTGTTACCACCTAGGCCCACAAGGACATGTTTCCTTTAAGTACTTCCCTATATATCTTAAAGTCCTTACAATTCCATGATGTGGGAAAGCACTGATCTTTGATCTAATGAAAATTGATGATCATTGAAAACCTTCATTATTACGCACCTACCTCTTTAATAATTTTGGGCCCACAAACTACTCAACATCCACCTCAACAAGCATGTCAACTGGCACTATCTTTTAACCTTGGCAGCCCACACAGAAGGATAGACCCACCAGTCCACATGTCACAATGTCACTTTGCCACATTGTTAGAAAGTCTAACAAAATAAAGAATGCAGGAAAGAAATGACCAATAGAAATCTAGCCATATGCCAACTCACTTGATAACCTACCAAACACCCTACTTCATCCATAACCCACAAGAAATAGGACCCATAAACCACATGGTAGCAAGGTGCTTGACCACATTGCATAAAGATAGAGCAATTCATAATGTAGGAAAGCAACCACCATGGATCTATGCAAGATCTAATGGTCCAAAAATTTGTTGGGCTGAGAAATAACCTTAGGTAAATATGGAAATACAATAAGGTTTTATTTCATTTATTTTTCATTCCTTTTTGTCATTATTTAATATAAAGGTGGAAGGTGACTTTTGGGTGGGCTGAGACATTTAAATTCAAATATTTTGTGGGTGGGGACATTTTCTGGTTAATAGTATATTCCTAGGCTATTCCATAAGAAGTAAAGCTTATAAGTGTATAAATACTAACACTAACAAAGTTGTGGAAAGTGAAAATGTGAATTTTAATGAATATACAAAGGTACATGAAGTTAAACCTAAGAAGGAACCTAAAGAGTACAAAATCTTCATATACTACTATCAAGACATGAATGTTGATGAAGGTGTGAACCAAGTTGTAAATCAACAGCAAGTATCAGTGATTGTTGAGTTACATGCAATGGATGTCGAGTTACATTAGGAACTTATTTGCATTCAGGAACCAAGTTGTATATAGAAGCTAAGGTACATTCTAATACTAAGATCAGTATACACAAAAGGAGTGTTGAATTAATTGATAGAGAAGTGCATAGTGACTCTGAAGTTGATAGATCCATTGAAGAAAGAAAAGAAAAACTAAGATTGTCAAAGTATGTCAGAAGATATCACCTTGCTAAACAAATTATTGGATATAAAGAAGCTAGACCAATGACAAGGAATAAGTTGAGAAGTGATACATAATTTTTAAGCATGCATGAGCCGAAGTCGGTGAAGGATACATTAGAGAATAAAGACTCGAGTAAAGCCATGAAAGAAAAGATTGATTAGATTGACAAGAACAAAACATGGACTCTAGTACCCAGACCAAAGAATAAGAATGTGATTGGAACCAAGTGAGTGTATAAAAACAAACTAGATGAGAATGGTGAAGTCACAAGGAATAAGGAAAAATAATTTGCAAGGGGTATGCATAAGAAGAGAGAATTGACTATAGAGAGGTATTTTCTCTAGTTGCAAGATTAAAAGGAGTAATAACTCTACTTGCTTTCTCTACATACAAAGGTTTCAAAGATTATTAGGATATGAAGTCAACATTTATGAATGGTATACTAGAAGAGGAAGTTTACATTGAACAACTAGAAGGATTTGTTGATCCAAACAATAAGAACATGGCACATAGATTACACAAAGTTTTGTATGGTTTAAAGCAAGCTCCAAGAGCATGGTATGAGAGGCTTTACAACTATCTTGTGAAGATTGGTTTTGAGAAGACTGATGATAATAGTAATTTGTACTTGAAAATAGAAGGAGGTAAAGGGATTTTACTAGCTGAAATATTTTTTGATGATATCATATTTGGAGGACAAAATGCATTGTTCTTTGTCGATTTGCAAGTATATCAAATAGAATATGGTATTTACATCACTCAGTCTAAGTATGTAAAGGAAATATTGAAACCTTTTGGTATGGAGGATTCAAACCTATTAGTACTCCTATGTTGACAAGACACAAACTATCCAAAGCTGATGATTATATTGAAGTAAATCAAACATTGTAGAGGTCTGTGATTGACAAATTGCAATATGTAGTACATAGTAGACCTAACATTGCATTAGTTGTTGGGATTGTTGCAAGGTTTTCTACAAATCCTAAGGAGAATCATTTGATGGTTGTTAAAAAGATCATGAGATACTTGAAAGGAATAGAAGACTATGGTCTATACTACAAGAAGAATGATAAGTTTGAGTTGAGGTCCTATATAGATTTTGATTGGGTTGGAAACACTAATAATAGAAAAAGTACAAGTGGTAGAGCATTTTTCTTAGGAAAGAGATTGGTCGCTTGGACTAGTAGGAAACAAAATTGTATATCTCAATCTACTATTGAAGCTAAATATGTGGTTACTATAGTGAATTGTCCAAATTTGGAATGGATCAAACAGCTCCTCAAAGGAATGAAGGAAGAAATTACTAAACTTGTGGTACTTCATTGTGACAATATAAGTGTTATAAACATATCAAAGAACCTTATGATGCACACAAAGACAAAGCACATTGCAATCAAGTATCATTACTTGAGAGATTCAGTTCAAGACAGAGAAGTGAGAATGGAATATGTGAATACAAAGGAACAAATAGCTAATATATTCACAAAAGTTTTACCTAAGGATGCACATGAATATCTTAGAGGTAAACTAGTGGTGATTCCAATATCCAAATCTACTTAAGAAGCAAGAGTAGTGCCCTGTATCAACTGAATTGAATGTCATATTTTAAATTTTGGTGTAGTTGATCTTACTTTAGGAGCTACCTAAAGTAATGAAGGAATTGAATTAGAAGATTTACAGCCACATGCAAGGTGACAGAGGGAGAACCTAAATTGATTATATCTACATGAATAGATTATAATTCTTTAGCATTATTGTCAAAGAGGGAGATATAATCATAGAGGGAGATATTTCAAAGATATTAATTTTCTTTTTGGTATTGTTGTTGGTATTGATTTTCCATCAATGCCACGAGCTAGATTGTTGAAAATAGATTGTTTGAAGTGTGGAACCTATCATGGAACAATCATTATTTTGTCAAAGATGTTAAACCTATCACTTGCTAGTGAGACAATTGTTTTTTAGTTTGAATGTTATCATTTATTTGATTGATGAAGAGGATTTGAAAAGATAATATAACAAAAGTACCTAGAGAAAGGTTGAGTTATTTGGTGTATAGAAGGAGCACTAAGACCAAGTAAAACATTAATGATATCATTTATTATTGATCTACTTAAGGATAAAGTGAATGGTTACTTTAGCGAAGCAATGAAAAAGTTTTTTCATAAAAATTGTTTGTCAAGCTTGACCGAGTAGACCTAATTCAAGCCAAACATAAAGTTAGTATATGTTCAGCATTAGTAAAATTTAGTAAGTACCAAGAATTGGGGAAATAATAGTGGTGACCAAGCTGAGAAGATGTAGTTGATGTTGAGCAACCTAGTGTTGATTGAGCATCAAAAGACTGTTATTGTTGAGTGAACAATGGGGATGCTGAGTGATAGAAAAAAGTGTTAAATCAAAGATTTGATGAATCTAAGCTAACTAATTTGATTTCTTGAATTGTGTGAAGCACATGGAAGATAAGTATGATGAATTGGTGGCACAAAATACATGATAAACCATTTTGAGGTGAATTCAAAGAGGATTTTAGAAGAAATTTCTAGAAGGGACTAAAATGGAAGAGTGGGTAGATTCATTGAATATTATCTAACCCTAAAATGGATGATTTTGGTTAAATGGAAAAAGATCTAAATTTTCTATTTATAAAGATAGCAAGCTAGAAGAAAAGGTTGTCATGTGCAAGAACCTAAGGAAGACGAGAATTCTAGGGTGTTGCTTCATATGGTTGTTGAATAGAAGAGTCTACAATTGGAATGCAAAGAAAGAAGGCTTAAGAGGATGAATTCTTGAAGGGTGAACAAGCTATTAGAGATGAAGAGTATAAATGCAAAGAAAAATGGAGTACTAAACCAAAGATCTATGATCTACAAGTGAGTTGTGTTTATTATTAGATCAAGTCCTATTGTAATTTTCTAACAACTATATTAGTCTAGATAAATCTTTTGGATTAAGGTTAACAGTCATTTGTAAATCCTTTAACCAAGTGATATTATAATGGAATTTTATAAAGTCCTCCAACAAGGCTCACTCTTAATAGGGTGATTGAAACACTTTAACTAGGTCACATTTAATAGTGTGTATTGTAACCTTTAACAGGATTGGCCTTTAATAGGACATCACTTTAGAAGAGCAAAATTAGGTAGTATGTTACTAGTGGTTTTCCCAAATTGGGTTTCCACACAAAATCCATATGTCAAATTGTGTGAATGATTTTTTGGTATTTCATGTTTACATTTTTGCAAAGTTATGTTGACCTAGATAGTGACCTACTAAGTTAAGGTATTGGATGTTCTAATGGATGCACGCATAATATGGTTTTATGGATATGAATCTTTTAAGAACTGAAAAGTTTTATTTGTGCATTTTCACCTTGGATGATTCACCCCCCCTCTCAATTATTCTAAATAATTCCAATGAACTTTAAGAATATGGTCAAAGTATGTAGAAAAAATAAAGTGAGGCTTGTTGAATCTACATAAACTTGAGAATACTATGTGCAAATAATGTAAACTTGGTAAGGTGACCAAGTCTAGTTTTTCAAGCAAGACACATAGCTCTAATGATATTCTCGAAATAGTTCATACTGATTTATGTGGACTAATGAGAGTTGAAAGATACTATATAGATGGATATTTCATAGTGTTTGTTGATGATTATTCTAGAATGATGAGTGTCATGTTTATGAAGTTAAAGTCATATGCATTTGATATGTTCAGGTAGTAAAAGAAATTGGTAAGATGATTATTCTAGAATGATGAGTGTCACGTTTATGAAGTTAAAGTCATATGCATTTGATATGTTCAAGTAGTAAAAGAAATTGGTAAGAAACTAAAATGTTTAAGATCTAATAGAGGTGGTGAGTTTATGTCTATTGAATTCACTAACTTTATGTTAAGCATGGAATTAAGAGACCACTATCTGTATTGAGGACACCATAGAAAAATGGGATTGAACAGAGAATAAATAGGGCTTTCTTTTTTATTGCTCCAATAGAGCTAATTAAAAAGAGAGTTGCACAAATGTTCTAGAGAGAATCCATAAATACTATAGTATATACTCTCAATCGAATTTAGTTGAAGAAAGGAACAAACAAGACACCATATGAACTTTGGTATGGTCACACACTGAGTGTAAGCTATTTGAAAATATTTAAAAGTAGGTTTTATATTCATAAAAATGCAAGGAATGGAAAATTTTATTTTAAAGGTGATGAAGTTATATTTCTAGGTTATTCCACTAAGAGAAAGGCTTACAAATGTTTGAACAAATAAATTGACAAAATTATTGAAATCGTCAATGTTAGAATTGATGAGTTTGTAGATAAGAATGATGAGGGGGGGAAAAAGTGATTACAACAATTTTTTAATATATATAAAGATGCATCTAGTGAGGCACCCAACCAATAATAGAAGGCTACCAAGAGACAACCTACATTACCCAAGCCACAAATAGAACAACTTGAGTAGGATGTTGAGCTCTAGTAGAGTGAAGATAATGTTGGAGATCACATAATTGAACCTGTTCTAGAAAAGTATGTGAGAAGGAACCATTCACCTTAAAAAATCATTAGACACAAAAGTGTTAGAGTCATGAAAAGAAGAAAGTTGAAGGATAATACTTATTTGATTGTTGAATTTGACCCAACAACTATGAAATTGGCACTTGATAATCAAGATTGGGGACATGATATGAATGAAGAGATAGATCATATTAAGAAAAAAAATATGTGGACACTAGTGTTGAGACCCACAAACAAGAATGTAATTATAACCAAGTGGATTTTCATAAATAAATTGATTGAGAATAGTAAAGTAGTGATGGAAAAATCCAAACTTGTTTGTAAATATTATGCCCAAGAAGAATTAATTAATTATGGTGCTCATTTTTAGTAATTAGAATAGGAAATAAAGGATAGGGTAGGTAAGGAATACATGCCAGAAATATTCAATAAGGTATGTGCTCCCATCACTTGTGATATACAACTAGTTGATGTATACATTAATGAGATTAAGGTTTGTATCTTTTAGGAAAGGAGATCTATGTCCAATATATTAGATAAATTAGATATGTAGTATATGTAGAGGAGTCTGCTAAGGAAGAAGAGGATAACTTAGAAAAATTAACTTCTATTTATAAGAGGTCCAATCAAGAAGTGATAATTTATTTTGATAAGAATATGAGTAAGATAATGGATAAGATTAGCATTCTACATATAGAAAAGGACAAATTTTTGAAAAGGTTTTCTATTTTAAGGAGTATAATTACTTCCAAGATAGAAATCATGTAAAAGGAGTTGGAATTTATTAAGATTACTCAATAGTCTTATGTAGTTTTCAACCCTATGAACTTGGATGTGGCATAGATTGTAGCATATGCACTATATGGTGAGATCTGAGAAGAAGAAAACTTGAAGAAGACATGGGATAAAAAATTTCAAGCCTTGAAAGTCAATTTTCCAAATGTTTCAATATTTGTGTAGCTAAACAATCACCTAGATGAGAAATTTAATACTTGTCTACAAGTTTTAAATCTTGACTTTTCCAATAATGTCAAGGGGAGAGTGTTGTTGTAAAAATTGTGTATATATAGTATATTGTAAGGGGGTATAGTTAAGGAAAAATGATACATAAGGTTGTTAAGAGAATTTTTGTTGTGGCACAAACACTTAGTCATTTTTCTCTAAGTGTTGTCATCAATGCCAAAGGGGAGATCATTGAAAAGTGAGCACTACATGATGGTACCAATTGTGTCATTAATGTAAACATGTATTCTCTACATGGTTGCTTGGTTAGACAATCAGTTTTGATAAGGTAAGAGTATGAAAAAATAATTAAGTCGAGAGCAAGGATTTAGAATATAGATAGACAATTTTGGTCTATGAAAACAACACAACTATCATATGTGCCTATAATTTTAGAAATGTAGAATATACATTGTTTATATGCTTCAAGTTTTTATATTTAGCCCATAAATTTAAGATGAACAATAATGAAAGCCAAAATAGATACAAGAGAAACACAAAAATTACTTGAGAAAACCCTTCAAAAGTGAAGTGAAAAATATAGCCACACAAAAAATGATCACTTTATTGATATTATAATTTCAAGTGCACCATGCATTTTTCTTGATGCAATATATATAACATAAAGATAGACTCTTCACATTACAAACAAAGGTCTCTTATATTTCCAAAAGTAACTCTTTATATTTCCATACCTCTCTTGACATTACAGTCAAGTTTGTTTATTAATGACACACACACTTAATCAAATGGTTAGCAGCTACCAAGCTTATCTTGTAGTTTACAATATTAACCAAGTAAATTAGGCTTAATCAAGTTCTAAAATTGCTACTAAGTTCCAAGAATAGTATTCAATTCACACTAAGAAATATCTACCAAATCGGTGATTATCAGTGTAAATTGAACTTCATAGTGTTTACTGAGTTTTTTAGTGCAAACTGAGTTCTCTAGTATCTACTAAGTTTGCAACTTCAATGATGTGAACCTAGTGTTAACTAAGCTATGCAATTTCAACCAAGTGATTCAATTTATACCAAGCTCATCGTGATAGTGTTGACCAAGCTATGCAGTGTCAACCAAGTGATTCAGTTTATATGTCAAGTTTTATAGTGTTTACTAAGTCACCAGTGTAGACCAAGTTTAGACTACTTGGAAGTGATTAGTATGAACCGAGCTTCTATGTCTACCAAGTGTATGATGATGTCAAGTGTTGACAATGGTTGTCGAGTATCAAAACTTCACTAAGTGTGTCTTCAAAACCCAAGTGCTAGTAGTTGGGCAAAATTTGTGTATTTTGGTGAAACTTGTATTGTAGCCAACTTTGATGAATTGTAATTTGGATTGGTATATATGTAATATATTGTATCAAATCCAAGATATAAGATATATAATATATGATGTAATAAAGAGAAGAATCATGAAGTAAAAAGGCTACAAGTAGTATAAGGAGTAGCAAAGATTTATCTATCACAGCAAGGTGATCATTACACTACAAAAGAATCTCATTCAGCAAATCAAAGTTGTAGATCAAAGATCAGCCACTAGTTAATCCTAATAGGTGGAATACTTAAATCCTTTTACAAGGTAGACTTAACATTCTTTTGTAAATCTCTTTACCAAGTGCATACTTCATTGTATGTTTTGTAAATATTTTTACAAGGTGTACCTAGCAGTCCTTATTGCTCCTAATAGGGTAGATCATTAGATGTGATCATTGTAAGCCTTAACAATAAAACTTTATATTGTAGTACTAAAGCTTGTGGGCATCATCCCCACCCTAGTTTTACTTTCTATTTGTAAATTTTATGGGTCACCACATTGTGTATCAAAGTGTTATGAATGTTTTAATGCTTTTAGTTTTTCATGCATGCAATTAGATAAGAATACACATCAAGGATTAATTAGTGAAATAAGAATAAATTTTATTGGTTCCTAATTTACCCCTCCCCTCTTAGTAACCTTTTATATCTTATATTTCCAACAATTGGTATTAGAGCATTGTGGTTCTCAAAGAAAAAGTTTAATAGCTTGAGAAAGATCAAAGGCAATGGAGGCATTCAGACTTGATAAGGCTATTGACAATGAAAAGCTAGATTTGGAATTGGCTATTGGGAAACTTAAGAAAGCAAAGGAGCAACTCTCTCAATCCTTAAAAAGAAGAAAAGATCTTGTAGTATAGATGAATGAAAAACTCTACACTGAAGGAAGAATTGAAGATATCTATTCAAAAAGAAATTCAGATGAAGCTAATGAGGCAATCAAATAACTATTAGAAAAGAATGGTAACCTTCAAGAAGTTAGAAAGCTTAAAAGAGAACAAGAAATTCAATCAGTAAGATTGTGTGAAGTCATGGAAGAAAAAGAAAAGGTAAAAGAAGAGATAGAAAGAAAGAACAATGAAATCCAACATCCCTTCAATAGGAAGACTTCATTGATCATCATACTAATGCAAATGAAAAAATCATGAATCTAAGATCAAATAATTAAAGATTGCAAAATGATCTAAACACTAAAAAGAAAACCAATGAAAGGATGATGAAATATCAAAAAGACATGAATCAATTGAATGAGAAAAATCAATACAGATAGTAAGGCAAAGCAAGAATTGAATATACAGAATAAGTTGAATTGTCTAAGTGAGGAGCTTAAAAGAATCAAAGACTTACTCGCAATCACTGTGGTAAGTTAGGTCATACATCAAACAAATGTTGGAGTAATGGTAAAGCTAAATTCGATGGAAAATGTTACAATTGCAATAAGCATGGTCATAGAGCTAATGAATACAAAGAGAAAGCTAAATTTGAAGGTAAATGTCACAAATGCAAGAATCATGGGCACACATCTTCTGAATGCAAAACCAAGTTATTGAACCCAACATAATAGATTGTGAAAGATATATTTAGTTGGGACTACAATACATGGTGCAAATGTCACTACTATGGAGAATTTGGACACATTGGAGTAAATTGTGTGAAACATCACATGAGGACAAGAAACACCACTAGGAGATGTTTTATTTGTATAGAGCTTGGACATCTTGCCAAGAACTATATGAACACTGAAAGAATTAAAGATGAAAAGAAAGCCAAGGTTGACAATATTAGAAAGTAGATGTTGTAGAAAGTAGATGAGATAGAAATGGATTCCAAAATCTTCTGAGAATGCAAGTATGAGCCATGAAGCACATGTCACTCAAGAATTGGGTGACTCAAACATTTATACTTGATCTCCCATAGGGATAACTAGAACTAAGATTCTAAATTAGACATCTTATATCAGTTCCAGTTAACTAGAAGGAAAGATCCATATCAAAATTCAAGATACAAAGGGATCATTGAGTGTCTAAGGAAAATCAAGACCTTACCAAGCTAGGTCGGGTTGCAAGACCCTATTGAGCAAGGTTGGGAGTAACTAAGTCATTGTATAGACATCGAGTCATGGATGACTCTGTCAAGAAATAAAATCAAACCTAGTAAAAGACAGTCTCTCACCGAACAGGTGAACATACCAAGCATTTATGGAGATTGGTAAGTGAAATTTGTTTTAAAAAAGAAGAAATTGAATTCATTAATCACCATGAATTTTTGAAGAGCTATAGTCGAAGAGCGATTTCTGTGCATCTAAGTAATCTGTGTAATTTTTTGTTGAATTTTTTTGTGTTTTTGTAAACCCTACCAAGCATGGCATCCTCTAGTAGCAAAACCAAGAAGGGATCCAAAATTTTAGTTTGAGGAGTTGATTGGAAGGTACCAAACTTCAAGTTGAGTCCAAAAATTATAGAAATGCTTGATCCAACTAGAGCTCAGTCACAGATTCTATGAAGATTAATCTATTATAATTTTTACTCGATTCTTTTTTCTAATAAATACATTCTTGCATATTTTTAGAGACAAACTCTTTCCTTATTTTGTCTTTGCTTCTCTATGACAGGTTCTTGCATGCAAGTGTTATACGAGATTTGTGGATTTGTATTGCTCAAATCCTTCATGATTTATACATCCAATGTAAAACACAATATATATGATCAATACATCTAACATCATGCACAATAGAAAACATATATGAAGATAAACCTATTGGAAATATAAGATGAGTAACTGAGAGGAGAGGAGTGAATTAATTACTAAAAAAATAAATCCCAAATCCCTTAGATGTCAATATAAAACATAAGCTCTATTGAAACTATTGATGCTCGATTAGCACATAGGCACACAATTAATACTTACAATATGTTGTAACTAGGCAAGCACTATAATATCAATTGTTACTCAGAAAATGCAAATCCTAAGATATTAACTATGATTAACCTTAATTAACTTAGTTGCTTACACATAAAATAAATACCATGAACAAAAGTGACACCAAGATTTAACGTGGAAACCCAATTTAGAAAAAACCACCAATTGCAACTAGTTACTTTTTTCACTCTTCTGAATTGATCCTTGTTAGGAGCCAACAATGTTAAAGATTACAAAACACACTGTTAGGTGTGACCATATTAGAGGATTTAATCACTCTATTAGGAGTGTCCTTGTTAGAGGTATTTAAACACTTCAATCTAAAAATATCACCTTGTTAAGGGATTTGGAAAATAGTTGTTAAGACAATTCTATTAGGAGATTTGATACTCTACTACAATGGTTAGAGAGTAACAATGATATGACTTGATTTTCGATGCAAACTTATCTTTTTTGATTTTAGATCTCAATTTTGGCTTCAGTACTTGATCCTTCTTGATCAAGTTTATCTTTGTAGCTCCTCAAGGATATTCTACTTATCCTTACAATAAGCTTCTTGTAAGAAACTTCTTATCTTCCACACATTCTTACACATCTTCAATCCTCAACTTGACCTTATACTTATACAATATACATTGTCAAGTTTTCTTGAATAAACCTTAGAATAATTAATATTTATCTCTTCAATTAGCTAGAACCAACAAAAAAATCCATTAAATTCAATATGTCAAAACAAGAAAATCCTTTGTTAGCCAACCTTGCTCGGTAGACATTAACACTAAAACAATTTTTCTATGTTAACCAAGTGAACTTAGTTAACATTGCATCTTCACAAACTTCCTTTGGTAACTGAGTGATCTTGATTAAGGCTAGTTCCATCCAACTATTCCTTTGTTAATTGAGTGAGCTCAGTTAACACTCAACTTCTATGAACTTCTCTTTGATGCTCAAGTGAACTTGGTAGACACTATCTTCTGTACTTGGAAAACATTAGAATGCTTGACAGACACAGGAAACTATCTTCACCACTCGAGTGAGCTCGGCATACACTAGCTAGTAAAGGTATGACATTTTGTATAACATCAAAGAAAATATACAATTAATTAATTGTTTCAAACAATCTCCCTCTTAGGAATTCATGGTAACACAACATGTCATAATAAAATGAAATTTTAGAGAAAAATAATAGTAAGGATAATATTGTTAGTTCATTTTGGTTCTCATCCATGAGAACTCCCTCTAACTTCAATCTCTCCCTCTAACTCCACATCTATCAGCAAACTCTTCAGGTTTTATCATCTCACCAACATCTTCTTCTGATACCAAACTCTCTCTCTCTTTGATATCAAACCAAGTTCTCCCTCTTGACATCTTTAAAAAAAATCTATGTGATATGGTATACTCTCCCGCTTTAGAAAATTTATGTGATATGACATAGAAAACTCTCCCTCTCTGACATCTCATGCAAAGATTATATTAAGTGAATTTTCATGTACATATCGTACAGATTCATATGCAATATGCCCTTTTATTACTACATCAACTTGACTAATCTTCAACATTCTCTGGTTGATCCATCAATAAACTTCATTTAGTGAGCTTCTTATAGGGGAATAACCCCTAGCTTACCTCTTAGATACAAAAATGCATACTTAGGTAATGGCTTGGTGAATATGTCTACAATTTTTTTTTAGTGTTCATATATTCCAATCTCACCTCTTTGGATTGCACCAATTCCTTTAGAAAATGATATTTTATTGCAATGTGCTTGGTCTTGGTATGTATCATAGGATTCTTTGATATATTAATTGCACTAGTGTTATCACAGAAGATAACCATTAGATTCTTCATTTCTACCTTCGTACCTCCCAATAGTTGCTTGAACCAAATAATATTGGAATAATTAACTATTGTTGCAACATACTCTGCCTCTGTTGTAGATTGAAAGATACAATTTTGCTTCTTACTTGTCCAAGACACTAGTCTCTTACCAAGAAATAATGCTCCACTACTAGTTCTCTTCGTGTCATCAACACTTCCTTTCCAATCTGCATCAATAAAGGCTTTCAAATCTAAGTTGCCTCTTTTCTTCTACCATAATCCATTATCTTCAATACCCTCCAGATACCTCATGATTCTCTTTATTGTCATCATATGATTTTCTCTAGGATTAGCTAAAAATCTTGCCACCATACCAACTGCAAGAGCAATATCAGGCCTAGTATGTAAAACATACTAAAGTTTGTCAATCATTGATCTATATGTAGTCTGATCTACCTCCTTGGAATCATCATTCTTGGAAATCTTATGTCCAGTAGACATAGGAGTTCCAACTGGTCTTGAATCCTCCATCCCAAACTTCTTTAGTATCTCCTTGATATACTTAGATTGAATAAAGTAGATACCATCTTTCATCTTTTGACTCTACAAGCCAACAAAGAATTTCATTTTTCCAAACATTCACATCTCAAATTCCTTACTCATTTCCTCTCAAAAATATTTGCACAAATCATCATTTCCAGTAAACAATTTATCATCCACAAAGATTTTTGCCAACACAATATTCTTGTCTAGTCCTTCTTTGATGTATAGGTTGTTGTTATCATTTGTTCTTTGAAAACCAATCTTCATCAAATAATTATGAAGTCTCTTATACCAAGATATGGGAGCTTTTTTAAGACCATACAATGCTTTGTGTAGTTTAAAAACATATCCTTTTTTCTAGGGTCTACAAAACCTTCAGGTTGATCTATGTAAACTTCTTCTAGAATTCCATTCAAGAATGCAGATTTCACATGCATCTGATATACTTTAAATCCTTTACATGCAGCATAAGAAAGTAAAGTCCTAACACCTTATAATCTTGAAACAAGAGAAAAAATTTTACCATAATCAATGCCTTCCTCTTGATAATAACCTTTGCATACTAACGTTACTTTGTTTCTTGAAACTTCTCCATCTTCATTTAGCTTATTTCTAAAAATGCACTTTGTGCCAATTACATTCTTATCCTTAGGTCTAGGAATAGGAGTTCAGGTCTTATTCCTTTCTATTTGTTCTATCTCTTCATTCATTTCTTCAATCCAACTTTCATTATCCAAAGCATCTTTAACTGTTCTAGGTTCAAATTTAATAAGCAAGCATGTACGTTCCAATTTGTTCCTTGTCATTGTACCATCTGACTTGTCTCTAATGATTTTCTCAATTGCATGGTGCCTTCTAATATATCTTTCTAATATAGGCACTTTGGATTTAGAACTTGTTTCACTTGCTTCACCATGATCTTTTGCATCATGCTTAGGTCTTACTATCTATGACTTGAATCCTTTAGATTCATACTTGAATTGCATTGGCTGCAACTTGGTAGGTTCTGACTACAGCTCAAGTCCTTTAGACTATGACTTAGGTTGCAATGGCTACAACTCAGGTGCTTTTGGAGATTTTGGGAAAATGAGAGGTGAAGTCTGTTGACTTCCAATTGGATTAGGCAATATATCAAGTTCAAAGTAGATAAACTTTTTGTAGTCTTCAAGTTCTTTGTTGCTCTCTTCTTCACTCTTTTCTACATCATCAATCTTCACATGTGCACTTTCTATGATCTTATGAGTCATTAGATTCAAACATTTGTATGCTTTACTTCTACTAGAGTATCTTAGGAATATGCCTTCATTACTTTTGACATCAAATTTACCTTTCTTAGTCTCCTTCAAAATATAAAATTTTCTATCAAAAAAATTCAAGTAACTTACATTAGGTTTGTAGCCATACCGTAGTTCATAAGGAATCTTATTTGAATCTTTCTTTAGTTGTACTTTGTTCAAGGTATGAACTAATATATTGATTGCTTCCTTCCAGTATTTGATTGCAACATTTTTTTCTATTATCAAGGTTCTTGCACAATCCATGATTGATTTATTCCTTCTTTCTTCTATACCATTTTGTTGAGGTGTACTAGTGACTAACACTTGTCTTTTGATTCCTCTTTTAGAGAAAAATTCATTGAATTCATTAGAAATGAATTCACCTTCACTATCTAATCTCAAATATTTTAGCTTCTTTCCTATTTCCTTCTCAACTCTAGCTAGATACCACTTGAACTTTTGAAAAGATTCAAACTTATCTTTCAGATACATTATTATCATCATCCTAGAATAATCATCAACAAATCAAATAATGTATTTATCTCCACTATAGCTCTCAATGCCTATAGGTCCACAAAGGTATGTATGAATCAGCTCCAAGACTTCTTTTGAATGATAGTTCTTGCTCTTGAAACTTGGCTTTCCCATCTTACCAATTTGACAATTCTTGCATAGGCCCATATCAGGTTTCCTCAAACTAGGAATACCTCTCACTCTTTTTTTTTTCTTATCTTGATCAGGTTATCAAATTTCACATGACATAACCTTTTATGCCATAACTAGCTTTCTTCTACTTGAGCAATAAAACATGAACTTCCACTAAGATCTAGGTAGATTATGTTACCTTTTGTTTGATTATCAGACCCAACTAGATTTCATTTTCCATCTAGGAGCTTAGCCTTCCCATTCATGAATTCTATCTTGATTTCAATGTTATTCAACTATGCCACACTCAGTAGATTATGCTTTAGTCCTTCAACTTAATAAGCATTGTCACATCTAAGTTCATTGGTTAGAGAAATACAACATTTTCCTTTTATGCAACATGGTTCATTGTTTCCAAATATTACACTTCCACCATCATAGTATTCCATATGTTGAAACTTTGTTTTATCATCAGTCATATGATGAGAACAACCACTATCAATAATCCATGTATCATTTTTGCTAACATGAGAGATAAGTGTCATTTTATCTTCTTCATCGTTCAATTCATCTTTTATAGCAATGTAAACCATTTCATCATCATCACTACTATCTGAATCTTTAGCCATGAAACAAGACTTCTTACCTTTGTCCTTGCACTCTTTGTAGTTTTTGAAATCCTTCTTTCCTTTATACTTATTTCTCTTTTCATCTTTGTCTTCTCTATTTGGACACCTTGCAGAAATGTGACCAACTTCTTCACAAGAAAAATAGATTAGAGGAATTTTACCTTTGTACTTTCTATTGCCTTTGGGATATCTTCTTACAAGTAGTGCTTCAATAGCTTCAAGATCACTATTAGAATTGTCTTCCTCTTCACTTTTAAATTGTTTTCTTTTAGACATTGTAGCTTTCTTCTTGAGTGACAAATTGGCTTCAAATGGAAAGTTAAGATTACTAGAATTGGGAACATAATTATCATAGTTGTCTAGCTCAATTGTTGTCAATCTTTCCACTAGAGCATCCAAGGTTATCTTATTATTTGGATCGCATATCATCTCTTGAATAACTAACACTCTAATTGCATAGATAGGAAGAAGGGTTCTAAGTACCTTGCTGACCATTGTTACATCATCAATTTTCTCTCCAAAGGCTTTGATTGCATTGACACTAGCTTTGATCCTCTCAAAATATTTTGCAATGTTTTCATCCTATCTCATCTTCATCTGATCAAACTAACCTCTCAAGCTTTATGCCTTGGTTTTTCTCACATTATCATCATCTCCTTATATATCTTTTAGTTTTGTCCACATCTCATGAGTAGTAGCACGCCCTTTGACCTCATCAAATTCAACATAGTTAAGATTTGATGCAATTTCAATCATCATAATGTTATGATTCTTCTTTTTAGTAATCTCCTCCACAATCAATGTTCAGTAGGATCCTTATAATAAGTATTCAAATATTTCAGACCTAAAGCACTAATGGTTGCCAGATGTAGCTTCATAAGTTCATGCCATGCCTCAAAGTTATCTTTGTTCAACTTGGGAATCTTTCTTATGTAATACATCCTAATCTTTATCTTAAGTCCTTGAAACCTTCTTTGCAAGCACCAAAAGCTTTGATACCAATTGTTGAAAATATAAGAGGAGTAACTATATGGAAGGGGTAAATCAGTTACTACAAAAATAAATCTCAGATCCCTTAGATGTCAATACAAAATATAAACTATGTTGAAACTGTTGATGTTCAATTAACACATAGGCACTCAGTTAATACTAACAATATGTTGTAACTTACCAAGCACTATAATATCAACCGTTACTCAAAAAATGAAGATCTTAAGATGTTAATTGTGATTAACCTTAATTAATTTTGTTGCATGCACATAAAATAAATAGCATGAACACAAGTGACACTAGTATTTAACATGGAAACCCAATTTGGGAGAAACCACAAATTGCAACTAGTTACTATTTTTCACTCTTTTGAAGTGAACCCTATTAGGAGCCAACTATGTTAAAGGTTACAAAACACACTATTAGGTGTGATCCTATTAGAGGATTTAACCACCCTAGTAAGAGTGGCCTTGTTAGAGGTCTTTAGACACTTCAATCTAGACATGCCACCTTGATAGAGGATTTTCCAAATAGTTGTTAAGCCAACTCTATTAGGAGATTTGATACACTACTAAAATGGTTAGAGAGTAACAATGATATGATGTGATTACTGATGCAAAATTATCTTTTCTAATTTTAGATCTCAATTTTGGCTTCAGAACTTGATCCTTCTTGAATAATTAATACGTATCTCTTTAGTCACTTGGAACCAACAAACAAATTCATTAAACTCAATATGCCAAAACAAGAAAATCCTTTGTTAGTCAATCTTACCTGATAGACACTAACACTAAAATGATTTTCCTATGTTAACCAAGTGAACTTAGTTAACACTACATCTTCACAAAATTCCTTTGCTAACTGAGTGAGCTCAATTAACACTAGTTCATCCAACTTTTCCTTTATTAATCAAGTGAGCTCAATTAACACTCAACTTCTTCAAACTTCTCTTCCATGCCCGAGTGAACTCGGTAGACACTGTCTTATGAACTTGGAAAACACTGGAACGCTTGATAGACACAAGAAACTATCTCCATCGCCCAAGTGAGCTTAGTATACACTGACTGGTAAAGATATGATATTTTGTGTAATATCAAATACAATATATAACTAATCAATTATTTTCAACAAGACCAAATAATAATATAACTGACTAATCAAGATTAAGAGAATTGCATGTCGAATCCAACTGTGTAGAGAAAGAAATAGACATGCTAAATTTATTGGAAATCTACTAGGGAAAGTAGGATGTTGATAGGGGGTGAATCAAGATCTATAAAACTTATACTACTTCAAACACAAATCATCTTCATTCACCCCACACATCTCTACCTTAACCTTGATCATGCATAATCAAATAGAAACATGTAATGTCAGATCTAACATCTAACAGCACAAATAGAACATATAAGAAATTATCAACATAAGACATCAAATATGGCTATGTAGAAACCCTCCAAGGTGATGGTAAAACTACAATGGGGATGACACCCACAAAATCTTCACTATTATAGTAATAAAGTATGTCAATTAGGGCTACAAAACTTGATCACTTATAATGATCTACCCATGAGGGAGAAGCCCTATTAAGATCTTACAAGGTTGTTAAGTCTTACTTGATTAAAGGATTCTCATCACAATAAATTAAGCACTTTTCTAGGAGATTTAAAAAAGGCTCATTATAATTGCTATGTTAAGAGATTCACTTGATCTACTAGTTAGAATAAAATTAGTACCATGATCCTTCAGTCTACACTTAATTGATGATCAAATATCTCTTTCCAATACACAATCACCTCAATGCGATTGATATACTTTATCTATTATATACACTGCCTGACTACTTTATTCCTTTAACCTTTGATTCACCTTTAACTACATAATCCTCTCTCTTACAACTTCAACCACACAAAATTGGGTCAAAAACCCTCCTTAAATAGCCATCTGATGAAGCTTATGAATCTTGACCAATGATCACAAGTTGAATTATTTTTTTGACTTGACCTTTCCATTTTTCCAATTCACTAATCCCATAATATAGGGGTTAACAATCTACAATTACAAGTGTAATTACCTGCATAGTTGACTCCTCGATCTTATAAATACACTTCCAACTTGGAAAAATGGTTTACTTATGGGTTTGTGCCATTCCAACTCAAATACCAAAAACTATATTACTTAGCTTATATAGGTTCTGGCACTCATCTCTTCTTGTTCTAGCTTGTTGTCACTCAGCATAAACTTGACTTGGCAATAACTAATTTTACCTTCTGGATTGATTAGCACAAGTTGCGTCCTATATCACTTGAAAACCATTGAAATGCCTAGCAATGCTTATGTAATCTACAACTATATTTACCTTGCCAACAATTGAACTTATTCACTTCTCTTTTTAAGAGCTCAGCCTATATGATGACCCAGTCACAGTGATGACAAACCAACATTGCCTAGATAATGACTAAGTGTATTGCACTAATAGAAAAAAAATTATTTAGGGTCAACAACCTTTCCCTTTGGCATTAGTGGAAAACATACTTATCATATCAATCAATGCACACATAAAAAAACTTCAAAAACTGGAACTATCCCTTTGGGTATACTCCATACCTTAGCTCAGTAACTATATACATGACTTTGTTCCTCAGTAGACAAAATTTTCCCTTCTTGTGATCTCTGATCTTTGTACATTTCCCCCTTGTTTTTGTCATGATTTCCTTATGATAGTAAGTTGGGGTTTTGGAATTAAGGCATACTTAATCAAAATTGGTTTATGTCATTGCAAGATGAGATCCATAGTGGCATCCCAATTAGCCTTAAGTATTTCAAGAATATGGAGCTC
This sequence comes from Cupressus sempervirens, assembly GCA_028749045.1. NCBI lineage: Eukaryota > Viridiplantae > Streptophyta > Pinopsida > Cupressales > Cupressaceae > Cupressus > Cupressus sempervirens. The sequence goes on along the minus strand of CM053790.1, from coordinate 719,009,051 downwards.
AATTTCCAATAATTTTGTTAAATCAATCATATTGTCCGTAATGGATAAATTGTGATTTCTTTGAATTAGATCCTTGGCAATTTGCAAATGTCTTTCAATAACCTCCAAATGAGGTGTCAATTGAACTATTATAATCATTGCCCTTATTTTTCTCTCTTCATGTAGCAACCCAGAGTGCTTGCCTTGTAAAAATCTCAACTTTGAAAAATGAACTAAACTTGAACTTGCATCCAAGTTCAATATACCTCCACTCTTATGCAAATCAGCATCAATCTTATCCATCTGATATCTTGTTTCTTTTGTAAATTTTGGAATACAGCATAGATTCATAAATAATGTATTTATATTTTGAACAATCTTCTCAAAATCATTTATAAGGGAATAAATTTCAACCTATTTCATTGCAATATCTATTGCAAATTTCTCCATTACCTTATTCTCAAACTTTCTCTCTAACCTCTACATAATCTTTTTGCTCGCATCAATGTCAAGGTCATTCAACTTTTCCACAATGAAAGAATAAGAATATGAGAAGAATGAAGTTGTGAGGTGATCTAGAGGTCATTGGGAGATCTAAAAATGGAAGCTCAGTCTTCTCTAGATATTTATGAGAGTTGAATTGTCGTCAAAATGTGTTTTTGGTGCATGGAATGCTCTAAATTAGGAATTGGCAGTTAACTAGTGGCGTCTTGCTTCTCCTTCAAAATTTTTGGTGCACCTTTGTGAAAAGTGCACCTGTGCACCTTGGTGATAGGTTTTAAAAATCCAAAAATCTTCTAAGTGTCAAAACTAAATTTCCAACATTTGGGTTTTCTTCCCCTTTATACCAAAATGATGTTTGGACATTTATTCTTGAATTTCTCAATCATCTTTGCTACTTGACTAGCTTCTGATAAATCTAAATCCTCCTACTTATTCTCCACTACTTGCTGATAATTACTAACTTCTATTCTTGTCTCCCAAAAATCTTCAAGCTTGGTATCCATTTCCAACAATTCTTCTTTAATCTTGAATGCTTGTCTTATGTCATTGTACGACGAAGCATCTTCAAATGTTCCTCTGAACTATTGGACTACTAATTGCACTACAAAAATCTTAGTCTTAGACTCATCTTTGAAAATCTAAAGTCATGTATCTTTGAAAATTTTGGGCTACTATTCGTCATTCACCAATGGCACAAAATTTTGGGCTACTATTTTCCAATTGGCTATTGTTTATATTCCCCAATATATGGCTGACATGTAACTAATTTTAACCCTAAAGTAGGAAAAATACTTGTATAAGAGGGCTTAGGGTTAGGGATTTTTCCATAAGGTGATGCAAAAATTGGTTCTTGCGATAGTATTGAGCTATAAGGGATTACGAATTGTAATCAGGTTGTAATCATTGGATCGTAATAATATTAGACTTTTTGTTTGGTGGACGTAGCCTAGGGACTAGGTGAACCACATTAAATCTTGGTGTCTTGTGTTCTTTTCTATGTGATCTATTATTTTTTTGATATCAGTTATATTTGCATGTAATTATTATTTTTTTCTAAGGTTTAATCCTAACAAGTCCTACAAGTTTCCTCACTCAAAATAACACCGATCACATCATCATATTTTTGGGTACTAGATCCAGGAATAGAATTACTCATAGCCATTCCAGCTTTCAAGAAAAGAACACAAAATCAAGAGAGCCCTAATTTCTTCATCAAGATTGATACCCATAGAAGATAACTAACTAGTAATAGTACTAAACTTGTTTAAATGATCCACAATAGATCCACATTCTATCATTTTCATAGTAAATAAATGCTTAATGAGAAATACCTTGTTTGAAGTAGAGGGCTTTTCATATAATTTTGCTAGGGTTTGCATTAACTCTTCTATTGTCTTTGCTTTTGTAATCTTAAATGCCATCGATGGTGCTAAGCATAATTGAATGCTTCCAAGTGCCTTTTTGTCCAAAAGATCCCAATCCTCATTTGACATAGATTCTTGATTCTTGGTTGTGCCTTCCAACTACTTCCATAAATCCTTCTGATAAAGATAGTCTTCCATTTGCATCTGCAATAACTAAAAGTTTTTCCCATTAAACCTATCAACCCTCAGCTTACCCGCATTTTCCATCACTCCCACTCAACCGTGAGACTCCCACTCAACCATGAGACTTCCCTACAGAGGATAACTAAAAAAAACCTTGTTTTGATACCAACGGATATGTTTACAAAGGTAGTAACAAGGGAGAATATGAATTCTTCTCTAGCTTCAGTTGGTCTTCTAGACTAAACAGGAATAAATGAATAGCAAATTTTAGGGCGGTTTGATCCAGTGGGAGCCCCATGTGGTAGTGTTATTACTATAGGATCAGTCTCCAAGTGGGAGATTGTTGTCTAGCGTGGAGTCTGATTAGTCCCCAAGTGGGAGATTATTAGTTTGTGGTGACTGATCAAGAAAGTATTGTACATACTTCATAAATTCTTTGGGGCTTAGGGCATCACCCTAAAAAAAATTAGGCTACTATTTTCCAATGACACAAAACTTTGGGCTACTATTCACCAATTGCCAATGGCACAAAACTTTGGGCTACTATTCACCAATCGCCAATGGCATAAAATTTTGGGCTACTATTCACCAATTGGATATTATTTATATTTTCCAATGTATGGTTGACATGTTGCAACTAATTTTACCCTAAAGTGGGAAAAATACTTGTATAAAAGGGCTTAGGGTTAGGGATTGTTCCATAAGGTGATGCAAAAATTAGGTCTTGCAGTAATAGTGAGCTGTAAGGGATTACGGATTGTAATCAAGTTGTAATCACTGGATCAGAATAATATTAGACTTGTTGTTTGGTGGACATAGCCTAGGGATTGGGTGAACCACATTCAATCTTGGTGTCTTGTGTTCTTTTTAGTGTGATCTATTATTTTTTTGATATTGCTTATATTTGCATGTAATTTTTATTTCTATCCGAGGTTTAATCCTAACATACAGTAGGGATGACACCCACAAAATCTCCACTACTATAGTAATAAAGTGTGTCAATTAGGGCTACAAATTTTTATCACTTCTAATGATCTACCCTATGAGGGAGATGCCCTATTAAGATCTTACAAGGTTGTTAAGTCTTCCTTGATTAAAGGATTCTCATCACAATAAATTAAGTACTCTATTAGGAGATTTAGGAAAGGCTCATTATAATTGCTTTGTTAAGAGATTCACCTAATCCACTGGTTAGAATAAAATTAGTATCATGATCCTTTAGTCTATACTTAATTGACGATGAAAGATCTTCTCTTTCGAATACACAATCACCTCAATGTGATTGATATACTTTATCTATTCTCTATACTGCCCGATTACCTTAGTCGTTTAACCTTTGATTCACCTTTAACTACATAATCCTCTCTCTAGCAATTTCAACCACACAAAATTGGGTCTAAAACCCTCCTTAAATAACCATCTAATAAAGCTTATGGATCTTGATCAATGATCACAATTCATTATTTTTGTCACTTGACCTTTCCATTTTTCCAATTGTCTAAGCCCATAACATAGGGGTTAACGATCCACAATTACAAGTGTAATTACCTCCATAATTCACTCCTTGATCTTATAAATACACTTCCAACTTGGCAAAATGGTTTACCTATGGTTTTGTGCCATTCCAAACTCAAATTCAACAAACTATATTACTCGGCTTATATAGATTTTGGCACTCATCTAACTTGTTGTCCCTCGACATAAACTTGACTTGAAAATAACTAATTTTACTTTTTGGATCGATTGGCACATGTTGCCTCTTGAATCGCTTGAAGACCATTGAAATGCCCAGCAACTCTTATGTACTCTACAACTATATTTACCTTGCCACCAACTAAACTTATTCACTTCTCTTTTTAAGAGCTCAACCTATATGATGACTTGGTCACAGTGATGAGCAACCAACATTGCCTAGAAAATGACTAAGTGTATTTCACTAATAGAAAATTTTTCCTTTAGGGTCCACAATCTTCCCCTTTGGCATTAGTGGAAAACATACTTATCATATCAATTAGTGCACACATAACAAAACTTCAAAAATTGGAACTACCCCTTTGGGTATACTCCATACCTTAGCTCGGTAACTATATACATGACTTTGTTCCTCAGTCGACAAAATTTTCCCTTCTTGTGATCTCTGATCTTTGTACATCTCCCCCTTTTTTTGGTCATGGTTTCCTATTGATAGTAAGTTGGGTTTTGGGAATTAAGGCATACTAAGTCAAAATTGGTTTATGTCATTGCAAGATGAGATCCAAAATTGCATCCCAATTAGCCTTAAGTGTTTCAAGAATGTGGCACTCAATTTCCAATAATATTACTAAATCGATCATATTTTTTGCAATGGATAAATTATGATTTCTCTGAATTAGATTATTGGCAATTTGCAAAAATCTGTGTATAACCTCCAAATGAGGTGTCAAAAAATATTGAACTATTATAATCTCTACCCTTATTTTTCTCTCTTCATGTAGCAACCCAAAGTTATTGCCTTGTAAAAATCTCAATTTTGAAAAATGAACTAAACTTGAACTTGCATCCAAGTTCAATATACCTCCACTCTTATGCAAATCAACATCAATCTTATCCATCTAATCTCTCATTTCTTTTGTAAATTAAGGAATATAGCATAGCTTCATAAATAATGTATTTATATTTTGAATAATCTTCTCAAAATCATTTACAAGGGAAGAAAATTCAACCTATTTCACTGCAATCTCTATTGCAAATTTCTCCATTACCTTATTCTCAAACTTTCTCTCTGACCTCTACATAATCTTTTTGCTCGCATCAATGTCAAGGTCATTCAACTTTTCCACAATTTGAACCAACTATTCAATGATTGGATCTTATGCATTCAAATTCTCAACTTCAATAGTTTCAAGGAATATATTATTGATCTCATGCAATACTTTCCTCTATTGATGTTCTCTCCTCATTTCTTCTTTCTTGGTCTTCCTTGCAAATAGCTTGGTTAATGTTTTTAACTGATCAAGAGTCAATTTTTTTGTGTTCCAATTTAGGATCACAATCACTTCATCTAAGGTAATAGGTTTACCTTGAACTTCCACTGGAGACTTAGTTTTCTTTTTCTTGATCCTCTTCCCCTTTGAATCTAGAGAGATGGAGCTCAGTATAATAAACTATAGGCCTTCTAGATTCTACACTTACACTCAGTCTAGGTGTCTCCTTGGTATGTTTCTTCTCCATAAGAGTTGTTTAACTCTCAAAAGTAGTCACCTAGTGTTCAAGTGCATTCTCTTTATCCTTCTCAACATCTATAATGATTTCACATATACAACCTAGTTGTCTAATCTCCTTTTCTCCCTCAATCTAAGGGAATAAGGCACTCGCTCTTCCACCTATACTCGACTGGTCCACTTGATCATTCTAGCTCTTTCAATGCTCCTCTTCATCATGATTCACATTAACAGTAACATTAACCTGACTGGCATCATTCTTTTGTTCTAGCACTTGGACATTTTGTGCTTCATTTATCAGCACATCCTATTGTTTGGCTTGACCATCCCCTTGGTCGTGTTCTTGATAGACTGTGAAAATGAGAACAATGGAATAATAGGTGTAGTCTTTAGTTGTTGAGTGGACTCTCCTGCATCAATTTTAGGATAATATTTTACTTACACAATCACAAGATTGGGGTCCATTAGCTTCTCATAGAGCTGGTATTGTACTAACTCGGTATGAATAGGATCTTCACTCTGCTCTCTCAACTCAACTATAACATTTCCTTCACTTAACACATTCATCTCTGAGCTCTTGAATGGTTCATCATCTATGACCACTATCTATGTTTTCCCTTTACTCATTTGCACCAAATTATGGAATGTAACAAGGTTGTCTTAACCATCATAGATATCTTCAATATTGTCCAATTCCACATGTTCTTATTCATCTTTTTCTACTTCTTCCTTCTTCTCATCTTCAACAATCAATCCATATATATTTTTTCATATTAGTTTTCTTTCCTCTACAATAGGTTCAATTTTATTTTTCAAAATTTGGAAATCCCTCCTCTTAGGTACAAATCTATTATGAAACTCTTTCATGGATTTAGCAATTTATTTCTTATTTATTATCTCAAGCATGACTTGAGCAAGTGTACCCTCTCTAATTTTCCTTTCAGTTGTTAGAGTATATTTCCATTTCCCATCAACTCTACCATAGATCTAAGTGGGTATCATGTTCCTTAACTCTAATGTTGTGTACTTAAATTTTTCCATCATGTCTAACATAGCTTGTTCAACTGAATTTTTATCTTCATTGCTCAATTTATCATACTTAATAAAAATGAAATATGGATAGTCCAACAATTCCCCTAATATTTTCACATACCTCATCCATCATTTGGGGCTTCTTATGTACACCCACTTTGACCTAGCTTGTATCCTTTAATTATTTCCTTTCCTCATCATCATCATCATCATTGTCCTTTGCTACCACAAGCCTTCTCAACTTCTTTACTAGTCTTCTTGGCTCAACCCCTTTTGGATTAACTTTTCTCTTTGTTGCAATTTTATCTTTAGCTATCCTTGTAAATTTTACTACTCCTTTATTTTGTGTCTTGATAGCTATAGTAGAAGATACATTTTTTCTTTGTCTTGTTACTCTATGAGTTTCAAGGGTAGGCACAAGATCTTTCTTCTTGCCTTTGCTAGTCTGTGGCTCAGCCACAACTATCTCTTTTCCTTTACCCTTGGCTTCTTCTTCTTCATCATGCCCTCCTTCATTTCTTTCTTCTTCTTCTTCTTCACTAGATAGGTCTTCACCTTTTCCTTCTGTGATCTGTAAGGGTGCCTTGTGCTTGGCACCTTCACCCAAAACTCTTTCTAAGTTTTCAATCATTCCTTTTCTCTTCATGTTTATCTTAGGAACCTTTGTTTCCATCATGATTTTAACCTTTTTAGTTTCATAAGTGTCAAATGGTCTGACTTCTTTATCTATAGGCTCATCAAGCAATGTTGTGACTTCTACCACTACCTCATCAATGTTGATCTCATAACCTAGTGGCTTTAGCCATGCAATTCTAGGTATAACTACTTGGATATAGGTCTGATTAGTATTGTTGAGCTGTCATTTTGCATAATTTTGAATGGCAGGGATCCTTTCGAATGCCTCTCTTGAAAAGATAATCAAGGACCAACTCTAAGGTTTTGGGTGGTTTTTCAACATACTAGGTTCGCTCTATTGAAGATAAATGTGTATGTTCATGAGGAGGCATTTGCTAGTTCGAATGAATCTCAAACAATCTGTTGTTGTTTGAAATGTAACCATAAAAGAGATTTATTTTTTTATTTTCTATTTTATGATGAATTTGATTTATAGATGCAACTATATGAATTCCTATTTTAACCAAATGTTTGAAAAGAAAATAACTAAAAGGGAAATTCATAACAGACATAACCCAAGGTAACAACATGTCTACGAATTAACTTATCAAAAGGATCAGGTAGGAAACCAATGAAATTAGGAGTAGTGCTTCCTCAACTCTATTGATGTAATTCTCTATGGAAACTAAATATAAACCAAAAGATGTTTCACATTTCATCAAATTTTAAAGCCACAGAAAGAGCACCCATACAAGACAAGACACTATGCAAGAACAATAGATGATCCTTTCTCCAATTCCTCACAATAGAAAAATTCGTTAACACAAGGAAAACACTAGAAGTAAAAGATCACACAATCATAACAACCTAATAAAACCATTGGCTCCATTATTATTCATGAACATGCATCCACAAAAATAACACACTCTGACAAGATTTACTACACTCATAATGAAAGTACTAATAGCATATATTATTGCATCAAAATAATGGCCTGGAGTACATATTACATCCATGTATTTATAAGAAATGATCTTCTCCCTTTATGTTGGGAGTGAGAGCTCTTAAAATGCAAACTCATGCTAAGAACTAATAAAACAAATCTAAGTATATATAAATTGACTCTCTAAATGGTGTGATGCAGGAGCATATTGCATGGGAAAATTATTGAAAAAAAAAATTGAAAAAAAAATTTGGAAAAAAATAAAAATAAATCTGGAGGAGAGAGAAAAGTGACGAAAATTAGAGGAGAAACTTGAGAAGTGGAAGCTTTGGAAGGAAAAGCTTGAATGTGTGAAATTTGGAAGGTGTGAAAGAGAAAGAGGAAGTGAAGAGTGAGCTTTCCTGAGTCTGTAGACAGAGCGCTGAATGTGAGGCAGTTTACAGCAGGATTGTGATGGACTTGTGAGTGTGTAGACAGAGCGCCAAATGTGAGGCAGTTTACACTTGGATCTTGGATTAGGTTTGTGAGAAGAGCTAGTGACTGCGGTTTAGAAACAAGGAGATTGCTTGGTGGCTTGCGAGCACAAGTTGAGACCTTGGAGGTTTCTACCAAAGTGTGGATCTGGACTAGCTTGGGTTTGGATTTGATCTTGAGAGATCTTGTAGAAATGTTATTGTAATTGCTATTGGATTGTCAAATATAATAAAATTTCTTGGGAAGTATTTTGTCATCTCTTTGTTTCCTTATTGTTGCATTCTTGGTTGTGAGTTGGTAAGGGTGGTGTGGCCTTTCGTCAATGGTATTAGAGCGTACCTTCATCAAGTGGTATCAAAGTGGTACTTCATCAGTGGTATCAAAGCCGTACCTCTATCAAGTGGTATCAGAGCCAGGTTGTTCCTGAGTGTACAATTAGATCGTCGAAGTGTGAGGCAGTTTGTACCAGGACCTTGGTTGGGAAAAGTTTATCAGAGCTTGTGGATTGCAAATCCGTTGTCCTAGACTTGTGATGTGGTTCCTTATTGTTCGTGCAAGGTGGCAGGCTGCAATCTAACTTGCAAACAATTTGGTTGTCACAAGGAGCATAGGAAGGATTTGTTGCAGAGGGTTTACGAAGATCTTGGAAGATGGCTCCAAGAGGATTGGACCCTAAGATGATTGTGAAAATCCATGATATAATGGAGAGGAATTTTTCTAAGATGATTTCTCGGTTGGATGATAGATTGGCTGATCAAGTTAAGGAGGTTCGTGAGAGAAGATGGCATCGCAAGGTTGAGGTGGAAGAGGTTAGTTTTGCTAATCAATTTGTAGAGTCTGATGCAGAACCTGCAGAGCAACTAGAGGTTGTTGCTGAAGATATGCCTAATGTTTTTTATGTTGGGACAGAGGTTGGTTTTCATGGTCAGTTGGTTGAGTCTGACATGGAGATTGTGGAGCACTCGGTCGTGAATGATCTAGTTGTTGGAGGTGAGTTATGTATTGCAGAGCATCTTGTTGTGAGCAATGAGGTTGTTGGTGTTAAGAGTTTGGCATGTGTTGATGGAGATCTACATGTGATTTTTGATGTGGGGTTTGTTGCTATGGGTGTGAATTCACTAGTTGCTGATGTGGATGAGAGTTTTCTGTTCAAGCATTATGTTCATTTTGTCCCTAGGAATGAGCATGTTGATTGGATGGTTGAGATGCTGGTGTGGAGGATTTGCATGGTGGTTTTGTTGTCCCTATTGAGGTGGAAACCTTTGGTGAAGATGAAGATGGTTGTAGACCTTTCTTTGTGGCGTCAAAGTGTGGGACACACTTTTCTATCTATCGGGGGAGTCTGATGCAGGAGCATCTTGCATGGGAAAATTATTGAAAAAAAAAAAAAATTTAAAAAAAAATTGGAAAAAAATAAATAAATAAAATTTGGAGGAGAGAGAAAAGTAACGAAAATTAGAGGAGAAACTTGAGAAGTGGAATCTTTGGAAGGAAAAGCTTGAATGTATGAAATTTGGAAGGTGTGAAAGAGAAAGAGGAAGTGAAGAGTGAGCTTTCTTGAGTCTGTAGACAGAGCGCCGAATGTGAGGCAGTTTACAGCAGGATTGTGATGGACTTGTGAGTGTGTAGACAGAGCGCCAAACGTGAGGCAGTTTACACTTGGATCTTGGATTAGGTTTGTGAGAAGAGCTAGTGACTACGGTTTAGAAACAAGGAGATTGCTTGGTGGCTTGCGAGCACAAGTTGAGACCTTGGAGGTTTATACCAGAGTGTGGATCTGGACTAGCTTGGGTTTGGATTGGATCTTGAGAGATCTTGTAGAAATGTTTTTGTAATTGCTATTGGATTGTCAAATATAATAAAATTGCTTGGGAAGTATTTTGTCATCTCTTTGTTTCCTTATTGTTGCATTCTTGGTTGTGAGTTGGTAAGGGTGGTGTGGCCTTTCGTCAGTGGTATCAAAGCGTACCTTCATCATGGTGCTAAGTAGGTCTCTTCCCTTGTTTATATCAATTAATGGGTGCATGAGCCTTTATATGACACAAAATAATGAAAAAATAAGAATATAAGAAGAAGGAAGTTGTGAGATGATCTAGAAGTCTCTAGGAGCTCTAAAAATGGAAGCTCATCCTTCTCTAGGTATTTATGGGAGTTGAACTGCCGTCAAAATGTGTTTCCAGTGTAGGGAATGCTCTAAATTAGGAATTGGCAGTTAACTATCAGTGCATTACTTCTCCTTCAAAATTATCACTGCACCTCTGTGAAAAGTGCATCTATGCACCTTGGTGATAGGTTTCAAAAATCCAAAAATCTTCTAAGTTTCAAAACTAAATTTCCAACATCTAGGTTTTCTTCTGCTTTATACCAAAATGATGTTTGGATATTTATTCTTCTCAATCATCTCTGTTACTTGACTAGCTTCCAATAAATCTAAATCCTCCTACTTATTTTCACTTCTTTTCAATAATTACTAACTTCTATTCTTGTCTCCACAAAATCTTCAAGCTTGGTATCCATTTCTAATAATGCTTCTTCAATCCTGAATGCTTGTCTTATATCATTATATTACAAAGCATCTTCAAATGTTCCTTTGAACTATTGGACTACTGATTGAACTACAAAAATCTTGATCTTAGACTCATCTTCAAAAATCTAAACGCATGCAGCATTATAGTACCTCTCCACTTCCAAGAATTGCTCTTGAGATTTGTCCCTAATCCACTAGATTTCATCACGTAATCCCTTCATTACCTTATTTCCTATCGATATATTTTTAATCCAATCATTGTGCTTATCAAGCTCCTCTACTGCATATACCTCCATCGGCATTCAATATCTCTAGCCATTTATTGACTTAAGTGCTTGTAAATCATTAGCCTAGGTTCGTACTTCATCCATTAGCCCAAAATCTTGATTTACTATAGAAACCAACTTATCAGCATTCTATTGGATGTGGTGCAATAGTTTTAAGTTACCTTGTATTATTTTCACTCCCTTCTCCTCAAAATTGTCATGCCATTAATGACATGCTTCCAAAAATGGATCCAACTATGGTCATGTTTGCTTCTTTTCCAATGCAACTCCAAGAGCAACCTCTAGATTCTCCAAGTCTATGGCTTCCACTACTTCCTTCAGGTAGCCTCAAAGTATTTCATTCTACTTTTGCAATGTAATCAATTATGATTCATCCTAATCCATGTGTTGAAACACCTCCTTCATGCCTGTGGTGATCATCACTTTGGTTGTGTCCACCATGGGCTTTCCCAACATGACCTCCTTGATTTTGTAATCCTTTGGAGTCATTTCTTTAGTTTTTTCATGAGGAGAAGGAATGGTGATATGTGTGAGAAGGTCCTAGTCTTGGTTCTTCGTCATGAAGACCAGTGCCCTTGCATCACCCTTAGGTGGCTCAAGCTTCTTTATCGCTTTAATTAGTTCCTTCATTCCTTCCTCTATTTTCAACTCCATCTGCCTCATTTGTCATAACATAACCTCCCTCTTTAGCCATGATAGTGTGGTGTCCATAGGTGACATATACTTGGCTGAAGAGGTTGGTTCTCTAGCAGGCTCATTTCCCTTATCACTTCTCTTTGGACTCTGCTCATGTCAAGGAAGATCTTCAAAAGGATTTCATGTTCTCTTCTGGGCTAAGGATCTATCCTCTGTATATGGAGGAGTTTGTTGAGTTTCTCGTATCTCACCCTCTTTAGACACTTCGTCAGCATGAAGCTATTGGTATTCACCCTCCTTGGTTCCTTGACTTTGTGGTTCTATTTCTTTTGTTGGAGGAGGTGTAGCTACTGACCCTTTATCCAAAATGGTGGTCATATCTTGTGGTGATGGTGATGGAATGCCCATAGGTCCTTAAGGAAGAGAAGGCAATTAACTCTAATCCTCTCCTAAAGGCTCACTCATGGGAGTATCTCTAACCATCTCAGTGCCCACTTGTATAAAGTCAAAGTTTGAGAGGTCAAAGACATTAGTTCCTTCACTCTTCATCTCCTCTATCCACTTATGTTGTTCGTCTTCTAAAGTTGATACTTGGATAGGCTCCCTTGGAGCAGATGGAGGTGTTTATGTAGAGATTCTTCTTCTCTCTTCCTTTGCAGCTTTGGCCGAGTGGGTTCTCTAGCTCAAGGGGAAAAAATTATTTACATTTGTATTTTCCCCTGTCTCTTGAAATTCTTCTAGCCATCAATGCTTCAAGCTCATCAAGTTCATCATCAGAAGCATCATTGTCTCTATTCACACACTTTCCTTTTCATTTCTTACTAACAACTAGTTGTGGTTTGAAAGTGAATTCAACAAAAGTAGGAGTGAAATATCAAAAATTGATATTTCAAAAATAGTAAGCCTACCAATTTAATATGTTTTTAGGATCTAGACAATTATATGCTAAGTGCAATTTCATAAAGGTGTACAAATACCTAATGTTTGATGTATAACTAAGAAGACATTAAATATTAAAATAACATGATCAATAGAAAGATTTTTATATCACTAGCAACAGAGAAAAGAGAGAGAAGAGAACCAATTTGATTATGGAGTTCATCTGATCTAAGCAGACTATGTCTTCGAGTCTAGCTCAACTGAGTGACTGATGTATTATTGATGCTCCCAAAGTTGATTTACAACATACTATAGTCCATCCACAAAGTCATTATACAATTCCTGACTCAAACCACCTTGCATACAAGCCCTCAAAGGTGCAAGACTAGTTTCTAAAGAGCAAGAAAGACTTTGCTTAAAAGGCTTTACTATAGAGACAGGACACCATTACATCATTTCCTCCTTCACGAATTCTTCTTGATTAGAGAAACTCTCACATTCCTCTTGGCATCAACTAAATCTTATGTTAATGCCCCCTGAATGCTTTACACAAGCCTCTTTTTATGCATGAAAGTTAGCCAAAATAGACCAAAACCTTCAAAACCATAAAATCCCTATTTAAAACATGTAATCGTGACCATATCTCTTTTTAAAATTACAATTAATTTTGTAATTTTTGGGGTTTGTTTTAACCCATATCCTTATTAACTAAGGATAGGTGGGAAGGTTAAGTTTAAATAGCATGTAGCTCACATAATTACCAAGTGTTATCAATAGCACAATGGTCGGCCTTAAATTTAGGAGGCCAATGGTCAGGGGTAAAACGTCTTCCCTCATTCCTTATTTGGTAGATTTGGTGTTGTTTAAAATTGATTTCCCTCCATTAAATATCAAATGTTGTTTGTGGTGTGGCGGTTAATGAGGACAATTGGATTTGAAGTGGTCATGGGTTCCATTCCCATATGGTTATTTTGACCACTAAAATCTAAGGTGCCACCTCACCATCTTGACATCATGATGATGGCATCCTTATTTTTCTTTCGAATTCAAATGAACATAACTTTCACAATTGAACTCCGCTTTCAACAAAACAAATTTCATTGGAAAGATTTTGATGAACTTTTTCATTTGAAATTCGTTGTTGACCACTTTTGAGATAATTATTTTTTCACCTTTTTTGATGGCCTTTGTACTTGGTTTGACCAAAACTTTGACCAGCTATAACTTGAGCAAATGAACTCCTTTTGAGCCCGTTCAAGTTGTATCATGTTCATGTTCACGAGAATTTTTAATCTGGCACTACTTTTGAGAGACTTTGGAACACTTTATTTTTTAGTGGTAGATCCACCTAGATCAAACCTCCCCACTAAAAAAGACTTTTGGTCTTCCAAAAGTGTATATAGTAGAACCTTTATCTCCCTTGTCATAGATCTCAACTATGTTGCCACCTTTGAAGCTTCATTGCAATGGTTATTGCTTGCTTCACTTTTGACAATTGAATCAAACTCTAGCCTTGGTCAAATTCACCTATGCCTTGATATTATCCATTCAGCCTTCTTAGGATCTTATTCTTTGACAATAACAAGAAAGCATACAATGTCATATTTTCCCCAAGGGAACTTGTACTTTGGTCACACTAGGATTTATAAAGAAAAGGGATGCAGTTCAAATAGAACTTTAAAAAAACATAATGAAAGAAGAAAAATTGAGCATGCTAAACCTGTCATTCAGTGCTCCTTATGATGGTAGTTCACATTTGCATTCCATTCTAGTCACTTTTGATGCTCCTTCTTTCTTGCAAATTGCACGAGTGATGATAACAAAGCCTCATCTTGAAACACTCCTTCACCTTTGTACTTCAGAATGGCCGACTAAAAGCATCATCAGAAAGCTCCAAATATTTGCATATGTACCAAGGTCGTGACAAAGACCTATAGGAACATCAGTCATCAACTGACCATTTTCAACTGAGTCATAAAGCAAAGAACTTTAAGGCATTAGCTAGTCAGTCTCTGCAACTCAGAATCACACTAGCTATAATAGGTGCTTCTTCTAAAAAGCCTCACACCACAAAAAATCTAGAATAAGAAATTCAAAGTATTCTCCTTTTTGGATTATAAGAGATATGGCTTTTCATAGCCATAAAAACATCTCAACCATAGGATTATACAACTTTATTACAAACAAATTTATTTAGAGTCAATATACTCATAAGAACACTAGCTTACTATCAACAATTACCCTACTCTAAAAAAAGGTAATACACACAAAGTTGATATTTCTAGTTAGCTGAAAATTGTTCCCAACTCTTACGAAGTTGTTCAAAGGAACCTCCTTTCTTGGGTTTCTCACTTCTCTATTGCACTTCCGGGTGAAAGCACAAACCTGTGTCACCATTTGTGATATTTGGAGGAGTTACGGCCGAAATAGTTTCGGCCGTAACGGTTATGGCCGAACAAGTTTCGGTCGTACATATGTGGCAAATTACAGTTCCGGTCGTAACCCCCATGTTTCAAATGACTCAAAATATCATAAAAATAGCCAAAAAGTGATTGACAATAATTTTATACACTAGGGGGTTACGGCCAAAACCCTTTTGGCCGAAACAGTTACGGCCGAAACTGTTTCGGCTGGAACTGCCTATGTGGCATCCTGGGTGGCAGCCACACAAGCAAAAATAAGAACTTTTGCAAACTTCTAACTTTGAAGGCCAATTTGACTTACTAAATTGAAGTTTTTTTAAAAACTAAAAATATAGTTTTGTAGGTCTCGGCGTCAAGATTATGATTATATAATTTTTTTAAAATTTTGATTAAGGATAATATGTTATAATTTGAAAATAGTACAAGTAGGTATTTTAAGATTCACGAAGATGTCTATTCAAAAATAAGAAAAAAATAGTAAATCATGTTCAAAAATTAGTATTTTTTAATGCTGCACTAGAGGAGAGAGTCTTCTTCAAGAATATGTAATTTGTTTTAAAAAATATGTAGATTTGATGGAAAAAGTTTGACGGGAGAAAAAAACTGTCAATTTCTGATAACTTTGACTTTGACCAGTTATAACTTAAAAAATATTAGCTGAATTTCAATTTTTCTTTTTTGGTGCACTAGGTATACATGTTGACTCTAACATATTCTAAAATCAGACCAAAATATGAACATTTTCATATATTTGTTTGACGGGAACAAAACTCTATATTTTCAGCATTTTTAAAAAATTAAAAAATAGACTTTAAAAATTAAAAAATAGATAAAATTTTCACTCAATTTTTTTCAAAAATATTATAGACATAAACTTCATCTAATTTTACACATTTCATTAGTTTACATCATCTTCAAATTCTAAGTACAAATGCCACTTTTATGTCATTAAAGTTGAAGACTTTAAATTCTGATATCACTTCTCCTTTATAAAAGGTGACACAAGTTTGTGCTTTTACCCTTCCACCAGGACTACCTCAAGAGTGGTGGAAACTACTAGCATTTTTTGTGCCTTGGTCTCTTGCATGGAGGTCTCATGTACCACCTTGACTCCTACCTTGTTAGCTTTGGGCTAACTAGATTCTGCAATGAACCTAGGAAATCATTGGAGTTCTAGGTGCAACCTCCAACACTTCTCTCCCCAGTGACCACTTATTTGACAATGGTTGCAAAAGTTTTGGATTCGTTCATGTGTCTTGACCTTCTTCTTTAGGGAAGACTCGGCTTCAACACCCTCGACATTGTCTAGAGAATTTTCCTTCAACAAGGCCTCAGAGTTCTTGTCAGTTCCTCCATATCCCAATCCTTGCTTTTGAGGCCTCTACTTTGCCTCAATGGGATGGGTAATGCCTTGCTCATGGATACCCATGCCTTTGCCACTATATCCCATTTTGGACATTAGTTTCTTACCGATTCCCTTGGTGTGCTCCTCGAAGTTCCTAACAGAGTGGTGTTCAAGTTCCTAGTTTTGTTCTAATGCAGAAGATACCTCCACCCAACCACTTTGGTTGGTAGGAACTTGAAACTATCTCAAGTACTCCATATGTTCGCAAAAAGCACAATGGCTTGCATTCTCATTTGAGCCATAATTAGCCCACTTGCCATGACCACAAGGGAATCCTTGATTGGGTAAGGACTTCATAGCTGATGATGCATCCATACTCCTAGGTGGGGTGAGTGGAGAGTATGAAGAAGTTCCTTCTGATCGTGGGCTCAATGCACACATGTCAACCCTCTCTAAATCAAAAAGACTTCTTCCAATATGCTCCCTCTAAAACATCTCATGCAAGCTCTACTTCTCCCTATTGGCCTCTTCCAAAAGCTTCGAAGATTTGCATTCTCTAATTGAAGTTGTTGATTAACTTCTTCCAAGTTCTAGAATCTCCCATCCTCTTCCTAGCGGTCTTGAAACAGTAGTTCCACTTTCTCTTGGATAGACTAAATGCTTGCCACCATAGATGGAGTCAATTCCATCTTGGATGATTCCCCCTTTTCTAATGTCATTGTGGAAAGCACACCTACAATCACTTCTTGCAAAATTTGTCAAACCTAGCTCTAATACCACTTGATCTATTTTAGGATCTAGACAATTATATGCTAAGTGCAATTGCATAAAAGTGTACAAATACCTAATTTCTAATGTATAACTGAAAAGACATTAACTATTAAAATAACATGATCAATAGAAAGAGAGATTTATATCACCAGTGATAGAGAAAAGAGAGAGAAGAGAACCAATTTGATTACAGAGTTCATCTAATCTAAGCGGACTACGTCTCCAGGTCTAGCTCAATTGAGTGACTGATGTATTATTGATGCTCTCAAAGTTGATTTACAACATATTGTAGTCCATCCACAAAGTCATTATACAATTCCTGACTCGAACCACCTTGCATACAAGCCCTCAAAGGCGCAAGATTGGTTTCTAAAGAGCAAGAAAGACTTTTCTTAAAAGGCTTTACTACAGAGATAGGACACTGCTTTACTATAGAGATAGGACACCACTACATTATCTCCTCCTTCATGAATTCTTCTTGACTAGAGAAACTCTCACATTCCTCTTGGCATCAACTGAATCAAATTTGAATGCCCCCTGAATGCTTTACATAAGCCTCTTTTTATACATGAAAGTTAGCCAAAGTAGGCCAAAACCTCCAAAACCATAAAATCCCTATTTAAAACACCTAATCTCGACCATATCCCTTTTTTAAAATTATAATTATTTTTGCACCATGCAATTTTTGGGCTTTGTTTTGACCCATATCCTTATTAACTAAGGATAGGTGGAAAGGTTAAGTTTAAATAGCATGTAGCTCGCATAATTATTGAGTGCTATCAATAGCATAATGGTTGGCCTTAAATTTAGGAGGCCAGTGGTCAGGGGTTCAACCCCCACCCTCATTCCTCATTTGGTAGATTCCTTATTTGGTAGATTTGGTGTTGTTTAAAACTGATTTCCCTCCATCAAATAGAAAATGTTGTTTGTGGTGTGGTGGTTAATGAGAGTGGTCAGATTTGAAGTGGTTATAGGTTTGATTCCCATGTGGTTATTTTAACCACCCGAAATCTAAGGTGCCACCTCACTATCTTGACATCATCCTTATTTGTCTTTTTCTTCTGAATTCAAATGGACATAACTTTCACAATTGAACTCTGCTTTTGACAAAACAAATTTCATTGGAAAGATTTCGACAAGCTCTTTCATTTGAAATCCATTGTTGAACACTTTTGAGATGATTATTTTTTCACCTTTTTGGTGACCTCTATACCTATTTTGACCAAAACTTTGACCGGCTATAACTTGAGTAAAAAACTCCTTTTGAGCCCATTCAAGTTGCATTAGGTTCATGTTGATAGGTTTTTTAATATGGCACTACTTGTGAGAGACTTTGGAACACATAATTACACCTTCCAAAGTTAGGTTACTACTAGGGGTACATCTCAATTCTTTTATTGCAAAAACTCTAATAGCATATATAGGAAGTAGATTTCTCAATACCTCTCTGATCATAGTCTCATCATCAATATTTCCATTTTCTCCTCTTATATCATTTACCACCTCTTTGATTCTCCACAATACTAAACAATATTTTCACCTTCCATCATTCTCATTTTATCAAATTTACCTCAATCTTTTTTATTCTTCTCTCAAAACATTTGTCTCCTCCATAGATGGTCTGCAGTGTATCTCACATTTTCTTAGGAGTAGTGCAGTCCTTTATGTCATCAAACTCATCGTAGTTAAGGGTTGATGCAATCTCCAACATAGCCTGGTTGTATTCTTGCTTCTCTTCCATCTGTTGAGCTATCCGAGGAGCTAGCATTGTCACATATACATGTTCTCTATAATATATTTCACCATCTCCAATTCCTTCTAGATGCAACTTCATCAAACTTTGTCATTCAAGGAAGTTCTCTTTGTTCAACTTTGACACCTCATTTTTGTACATCTTGATCTTTAGCTCCAGGTACCCTCAAAATTTTCTCTACAAGCACCAATGCTCTAATGCCAATTATTACAATGATTTAGAATAACTAAGAAGAGGGGTGAATCAATTATCCTTGAGTCTTGATGTACCAATTGAACTTTTAAAAACTTTAAATACTTCAGATGTGAACATTCAATAGCTCAGTCTCTATAATAGATAATCAATAACATAAACTTCCAGTCCACTATCCTAATCGTAACAAACTTACAGAATGTAAAATATTAACAATAAAACATCGTGGAAACCCAATTTGGAAAAAACCACCAGTAACATGTCACCAATTTTTCACTCTTCTGAAGTGAGCTCTGTTAGGAGCCAACCCTCTTAAAGGTTACAAAACACATTGTTAAATGTGACCTTGTTAAAGAATTTAATCACCCTATTAGTAGTGGCCTTGGTAGAGGGCTTAAGAAAATCCTATTAGAATGTCACCTTGATAAAAGGATTTACATATGATTGTTAGGTCAACCTTGATTAAAGGATTTTAATATGTGTACAATAGTTAGAAAGTAACAACAGGTTTCTCTAACAAATACATCTCGCTTTGCAAATTCAAATCATATTTTTGTTTATATGTTGATCAACTAGCTGGCCTCCATTGTCATCTTTGTCCCTAGTCTGCTTGGAAACCCTTCAAGAAATCACACTTCAACTCTTCTTAACTCTTCTCAGCCTCTTGCTCAAGTTTGCCAATCAATAACATCAATAATAGCTCCAACCTTGATTAGGTCATCAACAGCTCTACTAACCTCTTTAAGCTTAGCCCTTATACCTCCTTAAATAGGTAATTCTTGTCTTTTTTTGCTTAAACATCATCGTAGATCTTAGGGTTAGGTTAGGTTCATTGAATCCTTCCATAATTTTGTCTCCACTTTTCTCTTCTAGAAACTTCTTGAATTCTTGCATAGAAATGCTCAAACATAGATTTTCTTGAACTAAATTCTCTAGGTGATCCATCCTTATCTTCCACATGCTTTACATATTCTAAGAAATCAACTATGCCGATCGAAAATCATGATTTTCTTATAATCTATCAAATGTTGTCCCTCAGCCAACATTGTGTTTTGACACTTGGTCATCACTAGATTACTCAGTCTCTACTAACTTTTATGTTTGGCACATATACTATCACTCAGTCAATGCTAATGCTTGGTTGTCACTATATTTGCTTGGCTTATAATGGCACTTGATCAACTCTAGTATCACTTGACATAAACTTCAAATTCTTCAAACTCTTGCTCTTTTTCTCAATCAATCCTATGCATTTGGTCATTCTTTGATCACTTCTTCTAGGCTTCAATACAAACTATCTTCTTCACTTAGGTTATGATTAAACAATTATGTTATCTTGTCAAAGTCTAAATAATCAAGTACCCATTGTAGTTCCTCATAACTCAACCTTTCCTCTAGGTCCTTTTGTTATGCCCTTAAATCCTCTTCATCAATCATCTTGATATGGCACTCTACTCAAGTAGCATTGTCTGACCAATAAGGTTTGACATCAATGAAAACATAACAATTGTCTCAATTGTAGTATCCAACACATGTAATATCAAATCTAACATCTAATAACATGAATAGAAAATATAAGTAATGATCAACACATGACACCATATATGGTAATGCACAAACCCCCCAAGTTGAACATAAAACTACAATGGGGATGACACCCATAAAATCTTCACTACTATAGCAATAAAGTGTGTCTGATAGGGCTACAAAGTTTGATCACTTGATAACTATTGAAATGCTCGGTGATGCTTCTGCACTCAGCAACTATATTTGTCTTGGCACCAACTAAACTTCTTCACTTCATTTTTTAAGAGGTCAACCAGTATGATGATTGGGTCGCAGTGATGATCAACCAACATTGCATAGTAAATGACTAAGTGTTTTGCACTAATAGACAAGTTTGTCTTTAGGGTCAACAAAATCACCTCATATACAATATAATTTTATACTGAGGAGAAAATTTTTTAAAATAAAGCACACACACTATAGAGGAGATATGAAATATTAATATCAAACAGTTACAAATAACAATATGTCTGAAGATGGAAGACAAATGGCTAGAGTGACACATAAAAATGGAAAAAAAGGTACTAGGCCACAATGCACATAATTATGAGACATTATGACATCCATTCATGTGATGATTGAATGTAATATTTAGAAAGACAAATAACTCCACTTTTGTGAGAAATTGTATCTTCTACAAAACAAGAAGGGATCGCACATAAGATTTCAAACATGAAGGTCGTCAAAATTGTAGAGGCTAGATGCTTAAGATCTCATAAAGTCACAAACAAGGTAGGTGAATACAATCGCATGCAAAATGAAAAACCCATGGAAGAGACAAAATAATGGTAAAGAAAGTGTGAAAAACTTACAATCTCCCTCAAAATAAGAAAACTTTGAGACAAAACACCTCTCAAGATATGAATAGAAAATGATCATATATATATATATATATATATATATATATATATATATGAAAGTAGAAGATATAATTTCATTTATAAAGGATATCACAGAGTTAAAACTTGATCAACCAAAATGGCAATCACACCAAAGAAGTAAGCCACCATCGTGGGAAAATGAAGGAAGAATGACTAGTCATAGAAAGACAAACACTTTTGAAATTTGCATCAAAAGGAACCTTGGGAAATGTTATTAAATCTAACTCTGATACCATATTAGATGTAGCCTAAAATTTTAAGATAAATAAAAATAATGAAAGCCAAAATAGATACAAGAGACATAGAGAAACTCCCTAGAAAAATCCTTCCAAAAGTGAAGGAAAAAACCTAGCCACACAACAAACAATTACTTTATTGATAATAAAAGTTTAAGTGTACAATGTCTTTTGCTTGATGTGATATATATAACATAAAGAGAGACTCTTCACATTACAAATGAAAATCTCTTCAATTTCTAATACATAACTCTTTCTATTTCCATACCTCAACACATGATGAGTGACATGTCTTTATATTTGATATATATTACAATTTATCATAAATGTCATTTTCAACTAAAGGTGACCATAACAATATTAAAGTGTAGAGATAAAGATCGCTATTGCAACTACAATCTCCAAAACATGTATGGTCTCCTATGTTTATATGATGATTGGCATGTGTTTTGATAGAGCAAAGTGAAATTGACACAACATAACAATAGTTCATAATAGTTTTGAGTGTTTAGGTGAATTGGCCTAGCAAATTGAATTGTTTGGACAATTTAGTTGCTTGAAAATGTAGGGATGACATCCTAGATGTTAAGCTTGGATAGCACAATATTTTTTTTTTATTATTGGAGTTTTTGATACAATTATGTGAAAGGATTCATAAGCCAACTGAATAAAGATTAATGAAGGGTATAAAGGAAAGTTTTATTTCGTGTGCGAGCATGGGATAATGATGCTATGATGATAGTATTATGATATGTGCAAACCTTGATGCTAGATGAGATTAGATGCAAGCTTCATTGAACGCTAATTAGGCACTATGATGTCAAGTATAGTCTCTAGTTATTGTAATACTTTCATTGTACTTTGACAATGAGTCCAGAAGGTAGATTAACCTTTATTTTTGAGCTTGTATTCTCTTCTTTTGCTATCGACACCTAACAACGTTGGGGACCTCTAACAAAGTCCTCTAACTAGGACTTGAGTACTAAATGTTATGTGACGACTCCTAATAGTACCAAAACTCATAATAGAGAACTTTCTAATTAGTACTTAATTATAAGTTTCCTCGAAAATAAATAATAGTATTATAAGATCTTTATTGTTCTATGTTTTGCTTTCCCATCTTGTAATTTATAGATAATTATACGTATATTGTAAAATAATAAATTAGTTTGAAAGTACTGCAATGTTGACTCGTTCTTTCCCCCTCCCTCTCCCACTCCTAGTATTGCTTCATCCTAAGACAAACAATCCTAAATATCTCATAGATTGCTCCAATTATCCAAAAACCATGCTTGGAAATAACTGAGAGCCAAGGAAAATTATTAAAAACACCACGCATATACAGAACGCCTTGAGGGATCACTTTGATCTACATATCCACTTATATCAAAAACCAAAACAATTGAGACTCGGGAATAACACTAATCCATGAGGAGAAAATACCAACTGTTTGAGCAATTTAACCATTGTTTCCAGAGATTCCAAAGTATTTTATGGCCTCCTCAACCAGCACCTTTCCTTGCCTCCTCCTTAGTAGCAATGTACGATCTTGCACTATCGGACTAGAATAAAATTTTCCGAGTTCAAGGGTCAATAACCCATGCTATTCGCAATGAACTCAACGAATAGGAAGAAACCGGAGCACTACTAAACCACCGCCCAAATATTGAATGCCAATTAAACTGGTTGCTTCAACTGCTAAGAATTTAGAGGACTTAAACATGGAATCCCATGGTGAGAGTATCATGCATATGATGCCTTCCTACGTGCAGACCTCAAATTGACACCATCTCAGGAACATGATTACCCTTTCACCATGACATGCCAAATCTTACTTACAGATTGGGTAATACCTCCCACACCTAGGTGAAAATAATCTTATTTACTACTATCCAAATGACACCTTTATTTTTTACCATTTGTTTCCTTGACACAAACGTAGATACTAACATGCCACTTTCCTGCAAATTACCATGTCTATCTCAGGAAAATTACGTACATTAAAATCATGTGCCAGTCGCTTTGAGTTTCACTTATCAAGGTCCCTTTTCCAATGTGTCCAACCATACCCAACATCCCATCAATTCTATTACATGCACCATGTGACTCCACGCATCATTGCAGGCAATAACTCTCCCCTCTTTAGCCCAATTGCGCACCCTTAAAGCCACGTATTTCCCTGTGGTCAACACAAAACATCTGGTGATCCCCTTCAAACTTTCCACATTCTTTCTACAAAACGCTTACGAGAAAGTTGTCCCATCTAATCTGTACCCAACACTCTTGAGCTATCATCCTCAAAGATACAAGCAAGATAACTACCTTTGTTCAACCCATTTAATTTCCTTTGCTAACTTACTATCTTTAATGTCGTGTAGTAGAGACTTTGGATCGATTATGAGATGTTGCTATGTTGAATTCACTGCCACATTTGAAATCTAATCAGCCAATTGATTAGTTTCTCTATAACAATGACTAACATTGTAATCCTCAGAACGAGGAAGGAGATTCCGAACTTCCTTAAGCACATATTGAAGTTGCCGATTAACTACTTTATTGGATATTAAAATCGAGATCACAATCTAAGAATCACCATCTATATGAATCTTTATGATGCCTAGACGAATTACCAATTTAATGTCATATAACAGAGAATTCGCTCCCTCCACATTGTTTGTTCTCTCTTCAAGTTTCCTAGTTATTGCACCCACAATTTCCGCTCTATTGTTCGTAATCCCACTACCAGCTTTAGACTTCCCTGAATTTTTCTTAGATGGACCATCAAAATTACACTTCATGACATTCTCCCTCAACATTTCACATTTCAACTTCAATATGATTATTGATTTCGAATGGTTGGCTACCAAAGAATCCCTTGAAAGTAATTTGAATTAAGAATCATCAGTAGTGAAGGTGTAAGATGGAGATGGAGAGTGAAGGTGATATATGACCTCAACTTCACTTCCACACAAAACATACTTGAATTCTTTCATTATCACCCTATTTCTCCAATCCATAACTTGCTTGAATTCTATTATGTAATGTTATCCACACAAATGCTCTCAATTTAGGAAGAATAGCTTCACGCTAACAAAATTAGTACTCTCTTCCTCATCTTTTACCAAATGCAACTCTTAGTGACCAATATCCTTGCTTAGCATTGTGTTTCCCAATCTTACTTCTGGCCAAAATTAAATGATTTGATTCCAATGAGGGGGAAAATGGTCCTTCAATTTTAGATTGCATGTGAGCAACCCTTTCTTCTTAAGATTTAGGCACTACTGAAAAGTACCTCCAATTAAAATCCATCTAATCCTCTCCAGATATATTGTAGAAATAATCCTTAACTTCTCTTTCCCACTCATGTTCCAAAACACTCTTAGTTTTTTGAAGATTTGAAACTCAACCAATTGGTGGAAAACCATTCCAAGGCTCTTCCCAAGATAAAGCTTTGTTCCCTTATTTCACCACCCATGACAAATAAGGTAGAACGACCTCCTAGGTTTTCATTGTTAAACTCTACATGGTGGAAATGTTTGGTAAATTAAGGATGGTGAATATTTTCTATGGTTGATTATCATCCATGTATTTTGATCTAATAATATGAGCCTATGAGGAAGGTTTTTCATATATTTTCCATGCCAACTTTACACGAGGCTGAAATTTCTTTCTTCCAAACTCTGAATACAAATGCCACCTTCTAGCTTGGTTCTCCATATAATCTCCCAAGATATCACAGGTATCTTCCTATTGTCTATGTTTCCCTTCCAAACTATTTCTCTCATTTATTTCTACAAATGTTGAATCACACCTTTAGGTGCATGAAGAACTAACATTACATAGTTTAGAATAGTGCTTATGACTAATTGGATTAACAAAGTTCTCCTTGCCAAGGAGATCTACCATGCTTTCCAAGAAGAAATTATGTTTTTTATAGATTGCAAAGTTTTTTTCCTAAATGTTACCTTGTTAGAGTCTTGAAAAAAAGGAAATTCCCAAATATTTGCATGGAGTTCTTGCTTCGACAATCCCCAAGCATCTTTGAAGAGCAGTTCTACTATCCCTTTTAATGTTGAAGAAAGTTACCGTGGATTTCCTAGCATTAATTTTTTGGCTCAACACTAGACAATACTCGTCTAATGTTTCCTTAAACTATCTATGATCATTATGTGGCACTAAATATTAAATTTCCCAACAAGCAGTGGCATCAACAACGCATTCTTCTTCTAAGTAACCTAATAACAAATTTGTATATTTCTACTTCAACTAAGTCTTCTAATTCTTCTTCATATGACATTGAGATGTCTGAGTTATAATTTTTCATATGGCATTCAAATGTTTGAGACTCTATCCTTTATGGTCCTAGTTTCCATAACTTAGCTAAAAGTGGATATAGAAGCATGGTTATTACTTGAAAAAAAAAAGAATTAAAATTCATATTTTAAACTTATCACAATAAATTTAAAAATAATGAACCACCTCAACACATTTTGACAACAAAATGTTGTCTTCATATTTTCAAATATTTAACATTCTATCTAACGAAATCCACAAATCATTATAGATTAGCATAATTAATTAGAATATACTAATATTTCTTAGAGACAAAATATTATGAAACATGAATGACATGAAAGATTACCTACACTCATTTATAAAGAGAATTTAGCTTAAAAGTCATATAGCCATAACTTTAGCAATGTAATATATTTCCCTTACTGTAATGGAAAACATGCTTATAATCTTAGAATACGTCATTAGTCAAGGCAAGGCAAATTAGAGATATAAGACACTTTGCTTTATTAATAATACACCAAGTTATAAACCTCCAATTCGTTATAAACCAAGCATTGAATAGATCCAATCCTCACATTCATGATTGAAACTTTAAATTTGCTATACTTTTTCAATCTCAAAACATCCATAAACCCAAAGCCATTAGAATTCTTTAAATGAAAAAATTAAGTATGCATTGTAACTGCGTAGTAGATTTATATTAAAAATAATCCATTTTGCCACGCTATTACAATTTGAGAAGGTTTTGAAATCTTGAATTTGTTAGTTTTGTTAGCTTGGACAGTTGTTTGTCCATATGCTATTATTTAGTATCTAATTGTTTTTGCTAACAAATTGGTTAGAGCAAGGACAATTATCTATTAAATAATTGGCTTCTTTTAGAAGCAACTAGAAACCAATTTTGTTAGGGTTGGTAAGTTGTTTTATATCTCCACCATCAATTGTAAATCAATCTCGGCCGTTGGTTTACCAATGAGAGTAGTATAAAAGGGGGTCTAGGGGGCATTTGGAGAACAAGAAGTTTGGAGAAACGTTTGCAGTGTTAGCAAACAGTCTTGCAGTGTTAGCAAGGGCGCAGTGTTAGCGTGGGAATAGCAGTGGGGAATATCAGCGGGATAAATTAGGAGGTTGTCGGAGTTCTACCAGTGAGAGGCAAAGAATTTTGTATCTCTTGATTTGCTGAAGTTTAATATAATTTCTCATCTGTAGAACTGGTTTTCCCTTAGGGGTTTTTCTAGGGACAATTTGTCCGAAAATATTGTGTTCATTGTGTTGCGCATTTCTTTCCGTATTTTATAAGTGAAGTTGCAGTTGTGTTATTTTTCGATATTAGCTTAGAATTTGTTTTCAGCAGTTTAATAATCGTTTATGATAGGAGATTAATAATCAGTGATTGCAATAGTTAGATTTTTCACATGGTATCAGAGCGTTGTTAAGGGTAGAAGAGTTTTGCCCTAGGAAAGAAATTTTGATCTCTTTAGATTTATTATTGCTTTAAACCCTTGAGATGGATTCAGCTGGTTTGAGAGATCATGATAGATTGGGTGGTGCCTCAAATTTTGGTGTCTGGAAGGCCAAAATTTCTCTATTGTTAGAAGAGAATGGTATCAAGGATTATGCTACCAGTGTTGTACCTGTACCAACGGATGCAACACAGCTTGCAGCATATAGGAAGGACGATGCCAAGGCGAGGAGGATAATCCTTGATGGTGTCAAGGATCATATTGTTCCACATATTGCAGAGCTAGATACAACGAAGAAGATGTGGGACGCCATTCTGAATCTATACCAGAATGCTACCACCAACAAAAATTTGATTCTCAGAGAGAAGCTAAAGAATACCTGAATGAATCAGGGAGAAGACGTCACAAGTTACCTTACCAAGCTCAGACTTGTCAAGGACGAGTTAGCAGCTGTTGGAGATAGCCCTAGTGATGACGAACTAGTAAGAATAGCCCTAAATGGGTTTACTAAACAATGGAGTGTCTTCGTTCAAGTTATCAGTGGACGAGATACTTTACCGAGTTGGGATCGACTATGAACTGATTTCACTCAGGAGGAGTTTAGACTAAGTCTTGTCAATGGGGCCAACAAGAGTTGGAAAAATGAGGTGGAACAAGAGAACGTTGCCCTAGCGGGTAAAGGGAAAGCAAAGAAGGGATCTAACAAAGGATCAAATTCACAAAGTGAAAAGAAGAAGAAGGACCTTTCTAAAGTCAAGTGCTTTGGATGTCACAAGTTTGGCCACTATGTCAGTGATTGCCCAGAGAGGAAGAAGGGTAAGAAGCAGGTGGCAACTTCAGCAAGTGCGGAAGAACTCTCCAGTAGAATGGAAGATGAGTTTGCACTCATAGCTTGTATGGTTAGCTCAACCTCACAGTGTGTTTGGTATATAGATAGCGGGGCGTCATTTCATATGACAAGTGTTAGAGAGTACTTCTCCAGTTACAAGGAGGAGGACACCAACATCCAGATTTCTATGGAAAACTTGTCCAAACTCAACCCTGTTGGGAAAGGGACTGTTCAGTTTTAGAGGGAGAATGGAAAGATAATCCCACTTTATGATGTGTTATATGTGCCAAGCTTAGGTATGAATTTGATTTCTGTATCTGTTCTTCAGGATAGGGGGTATAATGTACTCTTTAGAGAGACAAATGTGTTGATTAAGCTCAAGGATTGGAAATCACCCATAACTATTGGAGTTAGGAGTGGTCACCTTTATAGATTGCAGTTTGATACTCCTAAGGCACTTATGAGCAACAGTAATCCTAAAGATCTTGGAGAGCTATGGCATAGGAGGATGGGCCATATTCATCATGGAGCACTTAGATTGCTTTGTGAGACGGTGACAAGTGTTCCAGAGGTGAGCACAGAGCATGACGATGTATGTAAGGGATGTGTGTTGGGGAAGTTTGCGAAAGCATCTTTTCCAAGGGGTGACACCAGATATTGATCTAGTACATTCAGATGTTTGTGGACCGATGTCAACGAAATCTCTTAGAGGATATGAGTACTATGTTACTTTTATTGATGATTTCTCTAGAAAGACCTGGATATACTTCTTGAAGACTAAAGATGAGGTTTTCAGTCGATTCCAAGAGTTCAAGGCTCTTGTGGAGAACTCGATAGGAAAGAAGATAAAGGTTCTTCGGTCAAACAATGGAGGCAAGTACAAAGGAAATGTCTTCCAAGAGTTTTGTACCTGAGAAGGAATCAAGAGAGAATGGATTGTTCCTTACAATCCACAGCAGAATGGAGTTGCTGAGAGGAAGAACCGTTTTATATCGGAGGCAACAAGAGCTATGCTACATGACCAGGACATGCCTCGTTACTTATGGGCAAAGGCGTGTAATACAGCAATTTACATTGAGAATAGAGTTCCACACAAGGTGCTAGGGAAGATGACACCAGAGGAGGCTTTCACAGGGAAGAAGCCAGATGTTAGTCACTTCAGGATATTCGGGAGTTTGGCATATTGTCATATTCTTGGAGATACATGTACAAAGTTAGATCAGACTGCAAAGAGGGGGTACTTTGTTGGGTACAGTGAGACCTCAAAGGCATATAGGATTTTCATTGCAGGGACTAAAAAAATTATTGTTAGACGGGATGTCAAGTTCATGGAGGACAAGGCATTCAAGAGATCCAGAGATTTGCCAGCAGATGATCAGAGTGAGCAGCCAACAGAAGCTCCAAGACCAAGTCAAGAGCAACAAAGCTCAAGTACAATTACCAGTACGAGAGTAGACTCAGTTAGTGAAGATTCACAGAGTATGGAGCAACAGGTGCAACAGGAAATGCATCTAGAATACTGAGGTTGACATTTCATCCTCTACAGTTGGCAGTGGGAACCATGTGGTTCCAGATACACAAAGGGATACTCAGGAGTTTGTGGGAGCTCCTAGGAAGAGTACTAGACAACGAAGACAACCAGCCAAGTTCAATGGCTATGTGGCATTAGTTAGTCAGTTGGTAGATAGTGAGCCTTCTAGCTATTAGGAAGCTGTAGAACATCAGGTATGGCGAGATGCTATGGTTGAGGAATATTCTTCAATTATGCAGAATGATGTGTGGGAGGTAGTACCTAGACCAATAGATAGGCTTGTAGTTGGATCACACTGGATCTATAAGATAAAGCATGGTGCAGATGGTAGCATCGAGAAATACAAGGCGAGGTTCGTGGCAAAGGGGTTCTCTCAGAAGGAGGGAATAGACTATGAGGAGACATTTGCTCTAGTTGCCAGGTATACTTCTATACGAGCTGTAATCTCACTTGCAGCACAAATGGGATGGCAAATCCATCAAATGGATGTCAAGACAGCATTCCTTAATGGTGAGTTGAAAGAGGAGGTATACATAGAACAACCAGAAGGCTTTTTAGTACACAGCAAAAAGACCCACATTTGCAGATTGAAGAAAGCATTATACGGACTCAAGCAGGCTCCTAGAGCGTGGTATGAGCGCATTGATATATACTTGCAGAAAACGGGCTTTGTGAAGAGTGAAGCAGATGCTAACCTCTACTACTTGATGGTTGGGGGTGAGATTCTCATTCTTGTTATTTATGTGGACGACCTATTTCTTACAGTTTCACTAGGGCTCATAGTGGATTGCAAGAGGAACCTTGCAAAAGAGTTCGAGATGAAGGATTTATGACTTATGCACTACTTTCTAGGCATGGAAGTGTGGCAGACAGATGGGGAGATTTTCCTTGGTCAAGGGAAATATTGCATTGAAATCTTGAAGAAATTTGGGATAGAGGATTGCAAAGCCATGTCTACACCCATGATCATGAATTGGAGGAAGGTAGATACATATAAGGAGAAGGATGTAGATCCCACTTTATATAGACAGTTGATTGGTTCGCTTATGTATTCGGTCAACACTAGACCAGATATAGCATTTGCAGTAAACTCTCTTAGTCAGTTCATAGTTGAACCAAAGAGAATGCATTGGATAGCGGCTAAGCATGTGCTACGTTACTTGCGTGGTACAGTCGAGTATGGGATCAAATATGTTCGAAGTGAAGGTATCAGGTTGATAGGCTATACTGACGCAAATTGGGCAGGAAGTACAACAGACAAAAAGAGCACTTCAGGGTGTTGTTTCAGCTTGGGATCAAAAGTTGTATCTTGGTTCAGCAGGAAGCAGAAGTCTGTGGCTCTAAGTTCAACAGAAGCAGAATACATAGCAGCTAGCATGGCAACATGTGAAACTATATGGCTTCGAAAGTTGTTAGTAGCCTTGTTTGGTCAGAAGGTTGAGACTACTATGATACATTGTGACAATCAAAGTTGCATCAAGTTGTCTGAGAATACAGTGTTTCATGATAGGTCTAAACATATAGATATCAGATATCACTTCATCAGAGATTGTGTACAAAGGAGAGTTGTTCAGCTACAATACATACCTACAGAGGAGCAGGTAGCAGACATTCTGACTAGGCATTGGGAAAAGGAAAATTTATCTTCTTCAGAGATAAGTTAAGTGTCCTGCAGAACAGCTTCCTCACTAAAAAGGAGTGTTAGTTTTGTTAGCTTGGACAGTTGTTTGTCCATATGCTATTATTTAGTATCTAATTGTTCTTGCTAACAAATTGGTTAGAGCAAGGACAATTATTTATTAAATAATTGACTTCTTTTAGAAGCAACTAGAAACCAATTTTGTTAGGGTTGGTAAGTTGTTTTATATCTCCACCGTCGATTGTAAATCAATCTCGGTCGTTGGTTTGCCAACGAGAGTAGTATAAAAGGGGGTCTAGGGGGCATTTGGAGAACAAGAAGTTTGGAGAAACGTTTGCAGTGTTATCAAGGGCACAATGTTAGCGTGGGAATAGCAGTGGAGAATATCAACGGAATAAATTAAGAAGTTGTCGAAGTTCTACCAATGAGGCAAAGAATTTTGTATCTCTTGATTTGCTGAAATTTAATATAATTTCTCATCTGTAGAACTAATTTTCCCTTAGGAGTTTTTCCAAGGACAATTTGTCCGAAAATATTGTGTTCATTGTGTTGTGCATTTCTTTTCGTATTTTATAAGTGAAGTTGCAATTGTGTTATTTTTCGATATTAGCTGAGAATTTGTTTTCAGCGGTTTAATAATCGTTTATGATAAGAGATTAATAATCAGTGACTGCAATAGTTAAATTTTTCACAGAATTTTCTATACTTTAGTCTCAAACCGTCCAAATAACAAATCAAGTATGCACATCACAAACATTATTTTACAATCATCAAGATTGATAGGAACAATTTTTAACAAAGGTTAGACATGACATGATAGTCAATGAAGCAAGAATAAACTGAACTCTTTGTTCCCGTAGATTTAATATAAAAATAATAATAATCCGCTTGCCACGCTATTCCAATCTTGAAAGATTTTGACATCCACCATTACTCAAAGCGATTCATCTTTGACTTTCCATCCAGAGTTATCCATATATTTTCAACTCAATACTATGTTTCCCGATTGTCAGTCGAAAGTATTGGTTCGTTTGTCACGTCATGCAAAACTACCTGATCTACCATTCACGTTATCACTAGGTGAAACGTTTGCATCACTCTGTATCAACTTTATGCGACATTTTGAACCACAAATCTCCCCCACATTCCCTACAGCTCACATGGACTTTCTTCAACAGAAGTGAGCCAAACAAGATGCACTCCACACGCTTGGGAATGACTCCGAAATTTGTGCTGATGGGTTATCAGAGCTCTTTTAGTGAACTCTACTAATAATATGACCAAAAATATGATCCAATCCATTGATGATAGAACGATTACATCATGAAACACTCGATCACTAACCAAACTATAAGCACTACGCCACCTATCAAAAAACTTGTTTAAAGAATTCCTAGTCGTGCAGTTATGAATCTTTTTCTCAAACTCTTTTATTGCACTTTGCAAGATGCAGTCGCTCCAACTGTTTACTGGATTAGAGGCTGCTGATAATGCAATCAAAACTGGGTAAATCATTCGCAAACATACGTGTCCCAGAAATGGGTAGGGATTTATCAGTGTTGCTCAATTTCAATACTTCCCCCGAAACAAAATAAATGCCAAAGAAAAGACGGATCGTAGCCATATGATTTTTGCCTTCTGCAGTTGCCGATTAAATATCAACGTGATTTTTCACGTTCATTTACAGTTTCAGAAGAAAAATTTAAACGCTAGGGATGAAATTCATTTACATTCGAAATAAAATATAATATGCTAGGTATGTATAGTCCAAAGTAAGCGGTTCAGTTAGATCTATATTCAGAAAAGAAAAAGTTCATTAATATATTTGGCATGCACTAATGGCTGGCTGTTCAGTCCAGTGGAAAAATATGTAATTTTTAATTATGGAGTTATGTATTAGGACAAATGTATATAAATATTTGTAATAACAGTTATTAAAGAAAAATGTATTGGTTCTTACAGTGTTATGTTTTTTCAGTACTTGTGCTCTATAATTATTAGAACACTTCTAAATGATCAAAATATGCTTAAATAACATAAATTAACTTTAACTATTTAACACTTAAATAAATTAAATTAACTTTGACTATTTAACACTTTAATTTATGAATCAAATCTTAATATAATGTTTAAAACATTTTGATCATTGTCTACCAAATCTACCAATATTTGTCTTAACTATCCAGAAGTTGGAACAATAGCAATGAACAGTCAAACTCCATGCAAATCCAAATTATCGTTAAGAAGCTTAATGTACAGTTACAATTGTTGTACCTGTTTGTTTAAAGTCTAACATAATTTTTTTTAACAACTGTTGATTATATGCAATTTTAACTATTCTAACAGAAAAACAATGGCCCTATATATTGCAATGGTCCACTATTTCATTCTGAAGTGGACAACAGAATCTAGGCCCTTGTGAACATTTCAACGACACGAGTACTTTTATCCCTTGATCTCGGCCTCAGGAACAAATCTGTATAGCACCTTATAATTTAAACGAAACAGCTCTCCAGCATACGAGCACAGACTCAACATGTGCTGCCCGCGTATCTTCCAACTACGTTTGAGTTTGTAAACCTTCCAGAGAACACGGAAGTTGAAACTATTTTAAAGATAAGCAAGATAAAAGCACATTTTGAAATGAGTATAAAAGCGCAAAAATCTAATGGAATATTTCGAGTTCATCATTCCTTTCTATTGCAATTCCAAGACTAACTTGTATACGGTAATCAATACGAGCAAATGGGTATTCTTCCAATTAAAAAAGAAAAGAAAGCTTTTAATCTTCACATGCACTAAAGCACAAAGCAAATTGCTAAATCCATATACACGCCGAAACAAATCGACACAACCCGTGGACTTAAAAATAATGTCTTCTGAAAAGCAAATAGGTAACACAAAATAATTATAAAAACAAGCTGAAGAATCG
Source organism: Cupressus sempervirens (assembly GCA_028749045.1). Taxonomy (NCBI): domain Eukaryota; kingdom Viridiplantae; phylum Streptophyta; class Pinopsida; order Cupressales; family Cupressaceae; genus Cupressus; species Cupressus sempervirens. Next base: position 718,974,571 of record CM053790.1, on the reverse strand, counting down.
TCTTCTCATTTAAAAATTTGTATAAGAAAATCTAGATATAGAGCATAAGCATTCGGGTTCCTGACCCGTTGAGTAACTCATTGGTAAATCCCACAAAAATTTACATGCACACCCACATTACTGAGGCAGAGGCACGTGTCCTGTTCAAATACGACAATGATACCATAATACACCGCATTAAAGTATGAGACACCACCACTGTCCACATTGCCAAAAAAACATTTGTCCTATTCAAGGATTAAAAAGTATAGGTCTATTTAAGATCGCTCGCCCCAAAATGGCGCTTGGTTTATAACGGCAAGCCCATTATTATGGGCACTAAACGTAACGAGTTCAAATTTTCTCACTAGAGAAGGTCCAAGTACACAAACAGGCGATTTTTTTTCAAACTGTACTATCACAGTGCAGTGCTTAGAAAGTGACATTGGCATTGCTTTAATGAAAGTGACTTTCTTAAACCTGTACAAGCACGCCAAATGAGAAAAGTCAATAATGTCTCACCCCATGTTGCCATGACACTAAGCAGTCTACCAGAAATTTTAACGAGACATCAGTATGTATTTCCTCCAACAAAAGCACAGTAATACTAATTCAGATATAAGGTATTCAAAATACACCCATCCATCCACACAATTTGTACATTCAAAAATATCACAACGTTTATCTTGTATGAAGGTCTGTAATACACCAATGTCTGGAACATATCCACACCTCCAGAGCTATGGAAGCATTGGGGAGGAAACAACATACATATAGTTCTAAAAACTACACGAACTCACGCCTACACCTTCACCTATACCTACACCTACTGTCATCGCACAAGCAGTGAGAACTAACATGAGGTTATTCAAAAGTTAGCGTCAATTGAAGTACATATAATACAGAACAATTCTTCCTGGGAACAGCACCAAAAAGTACCCTGCAAATCCCCCGTTCTTCTAGGCTTAGATCTAACCACAAACTGTCTTTAGTCGCTTTGCAGCTTGAACAAATCCAGCAATCACCTGCAACTCATCCAATTGCTTTACACAAAGCAAAACAACAAATTTGTACTACGTCAGAGCAGCCAAATTCAGATCTTGCCAGAACAAACATATAAAATGTCTTTAATAATAGAGAGAACTGATTAAAACAAATTTACATATGCAAAATGCTAGCATCAGGAAGCCAAACACAGATCAACAATGAGCCCAAACTGCCCATGGATCTACAAGTTAGTGAAGCTTAAGCAAGGCAAAAATATAATGAAAACATATAGATGCATAAACTAGCGAATTTAAATGTTCTCGTCTCATGGGAAGAAAGTCTAACCATTTTTTCGAAACAGTTGCTTCAGGGCGAAATTAGAAAATTGTTGAACAAAATAGTCCAGTGGAGGTAACAGTAAATACAATCTTTTGTTTCCCGATTCACTGATGTGGGTGGGGGTAACAGTAAATACAATCTTTTGTTTGCCGATTCACTGAAGTGGGTGGGGGTAACAGTAAATACAAAACCCTTGAACCTCCTGAACAGTTATACTATATTGTGATAGTGATATTACTATCAGGTAGTTTCTGAGTCAGCATCATTTGACGTTGCCTACCTAACAACGTTAATTACTGAACATAAACCTAAATATGGTATGGTCTTCGTGTAATTGCGTCATACAAGAGCCTAAAAGCAAAATAGAAATTGGGATAAATGCAAAAGATTCATTACATTACTCGGGGATGCCTGCTGAGAAATTTTCACAATTGGTCGGTCCTCTATTGTGCTATTTGGTTAGAGATGTTTGTTTACTGCTCTCTTGAATTGAGCGCATTAATATTTACATACTGTGAAGAATGGGAGCTCTGGGGACAGGAGTTGTCCATAGATGTTACAAGTGTCTTAACAGACAGAGGCACCAAAATGGAAAGTTTCAAAATCTAATTAAAAAAGAGAAAATTTAGAAGCATCACAGAAGTCCTATAACAATGATCTATAAAACTTACTGTAACCTAAGATAATAGGCTTTGCAATTTCGCTACCACAGATTTTATGCGACCAGCTTCAGTCAATGTCCACGTAAGATCGTGGACCAAAGATTTAGGCTTTGCAGTTTTGCTATTTACAGATTTCATGCGACCAGACTAAATAAAATTAAATTCAACTGTAGCCTACTCCATTGCGGTCCACCGTGAAATTAATAGAGAGAGAATAGGCCTTCAGCTCGCTTCACCGACCACTGCAAATCTCCCCCCCAAAACCACAGGCGCTCCTTATTCAATCTACCAAATTCTAACTTTTGCCATATTATCTCACACTAAACAGTACACTCGAGATTCTTCACTAGATTTCCGCCAGTATCTACCCCCACAAATGTAGACTGCTGTTTCTTCAAATTATATTTCAATTTATACTATTTCCAAATCATCCTTCTAGTTCTCATATAGATCTAACACTTTCTGAATGAAACGCCGGCATTTATTAAAAGATGTAAATACGAACTTATCACAAATTAAAAATTAATAATACTGATATTTACATGGGTAGAGAAACAGCAGTGTTTTATACCTAGGGCCTGTATTAGTTCGACGACCTGGAACATTTGGTAAAGATTGTGTGAATTCACAAAGAGAAACAATATTTAGAAGAGCATAAATACATATCTAAGTCCCTCAGCTCTTTCTGAAAGCACATATTTGACTTCATTGGCTAATTATTTGAAATTCTGAATACATGATTTGAATTTTAATTAATTAATCCAGACTGCTGGATTGATGATGCCCACTTATAATTACAAACACAGGCGCAAACATAAACAGAGATATACCAGAAACGCATGTAACCTCCGAACACATTATCATGCTTGATAATTTCCTTTTCCTGGTACATATAAGTTGATAAAAATGCGAACCTGTGATATGAAGTGCCTCTCCACGGCATGAACTAATTGCTCCTTTGAAGGGTTGGGCCCCACTTCAACCTGAATCACAAGAATTTAGAGTAGTCAAAGGAAGCTTGTTAATGATGTTTACCCAAACTGAAACCAATTCTGATTTTAGCTTATACTAGCTCAATTGTAAATAAACAACTCGTACAAGATTAAAATGCCTCCAATATCTCCACAACGCAGCTGTTTCCAGTTTACCAAGGTTAACCTTCTGCATGTTCAATCATAACAATCAAATCTTATTAAAGCGCGTAGCAGAGCGAGCTGTTTTCTCAAATCAAATTGCTTACAGTTATATGGATTCTGAAAAACGCATTAATAGAACATTTCAATTTGAAGGAAACTCCATGAATCTGAAAATACAACCCTCAAACTGCACTATAATAAAACCGTGGCAATCTGACAAAATACCATTGTTACGGTACAGTTTGTAGGCCATTTGCCCCACAAGTAAAACCCAGTAGTATTTATTAATTATAAAACTTTTGTGCAACCATAAGTAAAATCTTAAAAGCCACACTTGACAAAAAGAAACGCCCATGTATTTTTGAGTGATAAAGTTGTGATTTACCGGCATTCCATTAGAAGGGGATTTTGAATCTGCAGTATGCAAGTCACTGGCACTATTTCTGCTGGCGGCTTTCAATACTGATGTTGTAGATTTATGAGGACGCACTCTGGGCTTGCAAGGTTTCTGAAACTCCTCAGAAGCTGTAACAATATTTTTAACAGCAAGTTAAAAAGGATTAACGAAAGCAGAAGAGAAGTAAAAATATATTATCTTTTTGGGCTGATAACATATACCCAGTAAAGAATTTCATCAAGGCCTAAGTATTTTGGCTTTACCCAAATCCGAGCTACTCCAGAATGGATTCTCACAATCAATTTCATCCTCTTCTTCATGCCCAGTTGGAGCTTCAACTACACTCAGTGCATTCCGCTGCAGCTTTACTTCTACCCCATTCTTCAAAACCTAACAATGAAAAGATACGCACTGAATTAAATATGACAAGTAAAAAATCATATCAAAACCCTTAATGCAGAGAGCGGGATCTACGGTAAATTTTAATAAATCGAACAAAACGAGACTAAAAGATCAGATAAGTGCGCGTCCGCACTGGACTTCAACAAATCTGAGAAAATACTGTTTAAAGCCCTCCAAATGATGTCTACCCACTCATTTTAAGAAGTAAACCAAAAAGCTGCTAAAATTTCAAAATCATACAAGGTGTTGTACCCACACCAAATAGTGATACGCATCCAAAATTGAAATACAATTTCAGCTTAAAATTTGCCAGGAGTTATACTCACCCTAGAGTTTGGTATATCATTTTGAATATAGCTAGAAAACCATAAATAGAAATCTACCCAATTCTGTATACTAACTAGAAAATTCGAATAACCTGGAACTTCAAACAACCAATTACTCTGATTATTTAAAAAGATAACAGATCTCAACCATACAAAAACACAAGCAGAATTTCCTGCAATAATATGGTAGACTAAATCCCTTTACATTTAGTAGGCATACAAAGAGTTATACACTCTGCAGTCCCGTTTTAGGAAGGCATTCAAAGATCTAGAAGCTTACCAGCCAATGCCAGCCACCCAGACCCACAGCCTTCTTGACAACGCCATGAAGGCCTACAAGAACAGACTTCGTCCTATTATTTCCCGTCACAACCACCTTCGTATGCCTTGGAAGCACAGAAAGCTCTTCATCTCCGCTTTCTTCGCCACAGGGAGATAAAGGCCTGTGCGTACACCCTACAGACTCCAGCATTTGCTAACTCTCCAAATATAGTATTAAATCACAACGAAATTCACCGACTCTGTATGTGAAATTCAGCCACTTCAATAATGTATCCACCAAGTGTCTCAATAGTTTAGTCCAAAATCACTGAGCACCAGGATCACATTACACTCCGACGAAACCCAAAGAATTCAATCCCTCTACAAATCCACAAAATTTGGCACCTTTTAATAACTGGAGATCTAGGTTCAAATCTTTGTAATTAAACCGCTATTACCTCCGGCTGGTTTTCGAATCCTTCACATACGCTCATAACCGGACAAAAGAAGTCCACAAAGTTTTGAAAAGCGGACAAAAAAGGCTCTCGACAAGGCCAAATTTCGCCGCTATTTTTAACCAGGAAAATCTTGATCCCCGCAACTTTTTCAGAGAATCCTTCGGCAACTTTAAGCGGGGCGAAATACTCGTCTGAAAAGCCAGATTTCACACGTCTTCCCTCGAAGAAGAAGAAGAAGCTTCCCTGTCGCCATTAATTTACTTGAAAAGTAAATCCTCGCCTGAACTTTTACTGCCTCTTACCTTCCAAAAAAATTCTGTCGGCCATATTATCTGCTTAGCAACTAGTGCAGCAAATGTTGCTAAATCGCTCGACTCCTAAGGTAATTTTAACACCGGTTCCGCTAATTATTCGGATAGAAAAAAATTCTTCAAAACTCCACTCTGACTTTAAGTTGCTGTCTCCAGCTCCTCGGCACTATATCCTGGAAGAAATAAACTACTATTTTACACTCCACTTCTGCAGCCCATGTAATGTCGAGGACTAATCCCCAATTTACTCTTCAACACCCAGCTTCTTCAGTCTGCAACAAAAAGCTACAAAAACAACATGATCTCCACCTTACAGTCCCCTCAAACTCGACACAACAGAAATGTGGCTGAATAGCTTGCTTTCAACCAAAATTCTCTGAGCTCCTCAGATTCTTCAATTCGAACTATTGAATAAAACAACCTGACTTTTCCTCAACTCTTCAACTTAAAAATGCTCCGATTCTGTTCAAATTTCGCAGCTTCTTTCACTCCTGCACCAAACTTTTCTGCTCGCCAACAATTTTACCAGATCCAGCGCTTCACTATCCTGAAAAATACAATTCCCTCTCATTTTCACATAAATACGGAAAAAACAACCCTCCATAACTACAAGAGAAACAAGCTCATTTAAAAATAAATAACAGCCGCCACGGCGAGCTCCGAAAAAACTCCTACCTGACCAATTCAACCCCGAAAAATCGACCCAACTGCTTAAAATCCCCCGAAAACGAGCCGATCCGCTCCAATTGCCGCCATTCGAACAAGGGTTTCAACCAAACCCGAAGATCGCAAGCACACAACAATATTTTTCACTACAGACCTCGCAAAATGCGCTTCCACTGGAAGTGACAAGGACTGAAAACTAATTAACCCATGCCACGTGGAAGCACAACCCTTTGCAAGTATGAGGCCCAATTGCAGCGCTCCGAGCCCGTGCGAGGGAAACCCCACCGGCACGGCCGGTAACCCGACCGGCTATTACCGATCCCAAATTTTGAAACAGTGAGCCCGTTTGAAATATCCCAGACGACTGGCACGTACCCCTAGGTCGACGGCCATGCCGGTAACCTGGCAGTTTCTGCGGCCCATGCACGCCCATGCTGACGAAACCCTAATTCCCAGAATATTAAATCATTTTTAATTCCGATTTGAGATCCCCCGTCTTTATTGATTTAGCTTTCATGTTTAAGGAAAGAGAAAGAAAGGGTCTCCTGTACACCAAATTGACCTTATCTTGTTTCGATTCCGGGTATGTCTGTGGACCCCTCTGTCAGAGACATTATTCTGGGTTAAAAATTGAATATGGAGTGACTGGGAAGCAGGAGGGTTCGAACCTGGGACCTGGTAGCGGCAAAAAGTAGGTAGCACTTGTTCACCCTGTGCGTTTGTGAGAAACATTCTTCCCTGTTTTAGATGGATTACGTTCTCTGAATCTTTTTTATCTTCTCTTCTTTTGAGAAAGTAAATTTATTATTATTATTTCTATTTCTCCACCATCTATCAATTTTGGAATGCGGCCAAATTTATAGTCTGGCCTGGCTTTCCATAAAACTTGATAAATAATCAAATGGTCTTTCATGGTTAAAGATGTGGGATCCATAGGTAATGAAGAGAGGGGCCATGTACGTGTGTAACGGCTAATTTTTCTCTATGTAATGAGGAGGCCCCTTCTTAAAATATTGTAGAGGTTCGTACAAAATTTACTCATGTCCGAGGGAGGAATTATTATGGGATCACCTTTATTCTATTTTTTGATGGAATAAATAACATTTAAAACAATTGTGCTTAATAGTTAAAGCATCATGTTTAAAATAAATCAAAAATAGTTGGTAATTCAAATTGTGATATTGTTATAGGGATTCGGATTATATGTATCTTTGAGTCAAACTCATTGACTCGTGTTTCATGAGTAGTGGTTCACATGAACATGGAACATGTAGAACTCATTAGATCTAGGTGATGCTCACAAGGGTGAAGCATTAGGACTTCCTAGGTGGTCATCCATCTCAATTCTATTCCAGCTCGAGCACGCTTAATTAAAGAGCTTTCTTCATGATTAAACTCAATCTTTTTAAACTTCATTTGCAAAGGGTTGTCATTCTATTGGTTGAGTACAAACGACAAGGATGACAAAATGTGAAATAGAGGTCATCCACAAATATTCAAGCTTATATACATATTCAAGTGAGGATCAAGTGATCCCTCATGTGACTACTTCCACTATATAAGATTAGAGATGCTAGCTTGTATAAAATATTTGAGAAAATCGAAATGGCTAAAGTTTCACTTAAATGTAGCACTAACTTGGTATGGTAAGCAAATGATGAAATAAATTATATGATATGTGAGCCAAAGTGTTAAATAAAATAGGATTGGATTGTAGTCCCTGACCCTAGTTCACATTTTACTATCATTGCCGAATTCTTTTAGGCTAGTTTTATGCTTGATTACTAGTATTATTGTTTTGAGATTATCATATATTTTTTTACATTCAGTTGATTATATGATAAGATTACTTGGTACTATATATTTCATGTATGTATGATGATTATACAGTGTTTTCAGTTATTGACAATGATTAGTTGGATGAATTATTGTGTGTTTTCTTATGAATAATTACTCCATACTGCATGTGTATGGTGTGCATGATTGTTTTCTTTATGTATGGCATTTCTGTTGTGGTTAAGGAAGGGAGTCGTAGTAACCTGCTAGTCAGGATCTATATGATGCACCACTTCCAATCATTGCCTGCTTAGCTTAGAATATTGTGTTTGTACATGCATGAATTTTATGCAGGTTGCAGGTACCGGGTATCAACTTTCCTAAATTGCCAGGATGAGCGTACCCTATTGCATTATCTCAATGGTAAGAGAGAGGAGATTAATTCTTGAGTCCAAATCCCAACCCTTTAAGCCATTTGTCGTAGAAAATTAGAACAAGTATCTGAGTCGAGTACCCTCTGAATGCGTCAGATGATGTTAATTCCTGATTATAACCCTTTAGTTTGATTTTGTATGTGTTTTTCTATGATGGGTTTTGTATTTTGCTTTATGAGTCTTTGGTGAATTTTTTTATTAATTAAGTCTAATTAAAATATTAAATTAATGATTTAATTTAATGAAAAATTATCATGATATTTTAATATTTAATTATATTTAATTAATTAGAAAATTAATTAAATAAAAAGAATTAAATTTGAAGATAAAAGTTATAAGTTTAAATTTGGAACGCGATGATATTTATTTAATTTAATAATAATATATTTAGAGTTCATTTTTAAATAAATGCTAAATATTATTATTATTTAAGTTAATAAATATTTTATCAATTAAGTTTTGAAAATAAATTAAAAAGTGAAAATATATTAATTTATGAAAAAGTTTTAAATACGCATGATTTATGCACGATTTTAAAATATAAGAAATTAATTAAAAAGATAAAACATGTGAACTTAATTAAAATATTTTAATAAAGTGGCATGAGATTAAAAATTAATCAATTAATTGAAAAGCAAAGTCAAGTGGAAATTAAATAAAGTAATTTAATAATTTATTTGACGTGCATGGAAAAGATAAAAGAAAAATTAAGGAAAGTTAATTTGGAGTTTGAGTCTGAAGCACAAAGTTCTCCCGGGTGAACGCACAATTAGTGCCCCGATTTAAGGAGAGAACTCCTTATCACAAGGAGAGGATTCATTTTCGAGGGAGATGAATTTGGACGCGAATTTTGGGGAAGCAAATTTGGAAGCGAAATTTGGAAAGGAAATTTTGGGAAAAATTGTTAGAGAGAAGTTCTTGGATAGAAGCAAATTCTCTCACAAATCTTCTAGGCGTCGTGATTTTAGCATCAAAATCCAAGTAAATTCTTATGTTTTAAATTGCACAGTTAATTACGTTATTCAAATAAATTATGTCTTCTTCGTGACTGTGAATCTGATTGTTTGTATTTCATTGCAACGAATCCTTCAATCTTGTGATTTTTGCAAACCCTGATATGCATATTGATTCCTTATGTATGCAAAATGGTCAAGGGAAAATGAATCAATTTGAAACCCTCGTTCTAGACGAAAGAATTTAGAAATTAAATTGGGAAGAGCTTTTGAAAGAAAAGAAAATTCTAAAATTGAAAATTCGAATGGTTGATAGTAATTCTTCTATTAGGCTATATATATATATATATATATATATATATATATATATATATATATATATATATATATATATATATATATATATATATATATATATATATATAATTTTGTTTAGAGAAGGGGGTGATTGTTTTATTAAAATATAAATAAAATACAATTTAAAAATATATATACAATCAATATATCATTTATTAAAAATTAATTATATAAAAAATTAATGAATTTAATTTATTTATTTATTTTAATTATAATTATAAATTGTGGGGAGGGGGTTTTAGCCACCCACCCCCAACCTACCTTTATTATCAGCGGACCTGCTGACGCAGGGGGCCGCACAACCTTTATTTTAAAGCCGACGGCACCTCGGCTAAACAAAAGGATCGGCTTATTTAAAAGCACCCCCTTCTTTTTAATTAATATAAAAGTGAATTTGATTTTTTTGTTGTAAAAGATATATGTGTCATGCAATTTAATTTTAAATATTATTTATTGAATTAAATTAAATATTTTAATAATTGATTAAAATATATTTATTAAAAAGTTTAATATTATTGTTAATTATTAATAATATTATTAATAAGATTTGAATAATTCTTTATTATTATTTAAATAATATTTATTAATAAAGTTTTGTTGTTGTAATGCATTTAAATATAGTTTATTTATAATTAATAAAAATTATTGATAATTTTATTAATAATTAATAACTGATAATTGCTGAAATATTAATATAAATACTTAGGTTGATAGACATTAATTAATTTAATTTAAAATTAGTTTGATTAAATTAATGATGAATATAGTTAAGTGGAAATTGTAGATTTATTTTAATGTTATAATATTGTTACATCTGGAATTACTTATTTATTTTAATAAGTTAAATAAATAACTTGCCTTTAGATCATTTTAGAAAATTGGTTTGAATCAAGTTGGGTAATTGGACTTTTAATCAAACATGAGAAATAGGTTAAACTATATGGATTAAGATGTACCCCTTTAAATTCAAAAACTCCCACTAAAATGAAAATTGGAACTTTACTATAAATTGACACTGTGTATTCAAGGCTAAACCAAAACATGAAACCTACACTATTGTATGTATATTGTTTGTGTTTTTGGAGTTTGGGTTGACTAGATTGTTGACCAGTTTAGGTTGTTACCAGAGGCTTGGGGGTTGTATGACTGTGATGCTATGTTGTTTTGGTCTCAATCTTTTAACCCAACCATGGTAAAGTGATGATATGCTTTATGATATGTTTGTATCTACTGTTCGTTATTGCTTTCCAATCTTCTTGTGCAAAGCTGAGGTGTATGTATATGAGATTCTTGACTTAACCATTTTTGAGTTATCGATCAGTTATATTTGATTTGTTTTCCAGTCACTTTGAGAGGACTGAGATGTTTTGAATGATTTGTTCTTGATGACGTCATGTTGTGACATGTTTGACTTGACCATTTTGGAGTCTTCGATCAATATTGTTTTGAGATACTTTATGGTTGCTTATTGAGAATCAATGGGTATTGTGATTTATTTTGAGATACTTTCTTGTTGATGGTTGAGAACTGGTGGATATTGTGATTTATCATTTGATGTGGCCCTTCAGTTGCTCATAAAGAACTGTTGTGATTATTATGATTATCTTTTTGGTGTTTTCCAGTTGCTTGTGGAGAACTAATGTGAATATTGTGGATTATATATATATATATATATATATATATATATATATATATATATATATATATATATTTAGTCGATTGTATAGGGCTGAGGTGATTTTACTATGATTATTGATTTGTGCTTTTATTGAGCCTAGGGTAGGTTATCTATATGTAGTGTCAGGAAGTGGCTTGCAATGGGGGCCAAGGGCCCTAAGTGATCCTGGGGGTAACCCATTGTAAGTTGTTTAATAAGTGAAAACATTACACTAAATGGGGATTAAAATGAACCTAATAAGATGGCCCACGATTATAGTGTGACCTATGACCCCATTTGACCCATTAAATGATTATATATGTCCCTAGGACCCCTAGGGACATATTAGAATCATTCTTATGAGTCAAAGAGGGTCATAGGTTGACCTATGATCCCCTTTGACCCATTACATGATGACATATGTCCCTTGGGGTCCTAGGACCCCTAAGGACATATTAGAATGCTTCATATGCGTCAAAGGGGGTCATAGGTTTACCTATGACTCCTTTCGACCCGTTAAATAACAACATATATCCTTAGGGGTCCTAGAACCCCTAAGGACATATTAGAATTGTTCATATGGGTCAAAGGGGGTCATAGGTTGACCTATCACCCCCTTCGACCAATTACATGACGACATATGTCCCTAGGGTTCTTAGGACCCTTAGGGACATATAAGAATCGTTCTTATAGGTCAAAGGTGGTCATAGGTTGACCTATGACCCACTTTGACCCATTACATGATGACATATGTCCCTATGGATCTTAGGAACCCTAGGGACATATTAGAATCATTCTTATGGGTCTAAGGGGCCATAGGTTGACCTATGACCCCCTTTGACCCATTACATGAAACTTATGACCCCCTTTGACCCATTACATGACGACATATGTCCCTAAAGAGTCCTAGGAATCCTAAAGACATATTAGAATCATTCTTATGGGTCAAAGAGGGTCATAGGGTGACCTATTGATGCAGGCAAGAGATGAATAACTAGGGCCAAAGGCACACCCAACTATCCAAGCCACCCTGCAAGAGTTAACACAATGGAAGAAAACATGAGCAACAGTACCAAGGAAAGAGAGAACAAGGATATATTTATTGATTCATCAAATATAATTAACTATACCAAAATTAAATGTGAGCAAAGTCGGCCCAATTGGAACTAGGCAGAATGAACTAATGTGCAGGATTACAAAGAAACCCAGGATGCTCCTGCATCACCTATGATCCCCTTCGACCTATTAAATGATAACATATGTTCTTAGGGGTCCTAGGACCCCTAGGTAGATATTAGAATCATTCTTATGGGTCGAAGGGGGTCATAAGTCAACCTATGAGCCACTTTGACCCATATGAACGATTCTAATATGTCCTTAGGGATCCTAGGACCCCTAGGGACATATGTCATCATGTAATGGGTCGAAGGGGTTCATAGGTCAAACTATGACCCCCTTTCACCCATATGAACAATTCTAATATGTCCCTAGGGGTCCTAGGACCGCTAAGGACATATGTCATCATGTAATCGATTGAAGGGGGTCATAGGGGTCATAGTTCAACCTATGACCCCCTTGAACCCATAAGAATGATTCTAATATGTCTCTAGGGGTCCTAGGACCGCCAGGGACATATGTCGTCATTTAAAGGGTCAAAGGGGGTCATAGCACAATCTATGACCCCCTTTTACTCATAATAATGATTCTAATGTGTCCCTAGAGGTCTTAAGACCGCTAGGTACATATGTCATCATTTAATGGGTTCAAGGGGGTCATAGGTCAACTTATGACAACCTTTGACCCATATGAAGCATTCTAATATGTCCCTACGGGTCTTAGGACCCCTAGGGACATATGTAATCATGTAATGTGTTGAAGTGGGTCATAAGTCAACCTGTGACCCCCTTACACCCATAAGAATGATTAGACATATGTCATCATGTAATGGGTTGAAGGGGGTCATAGGTCATCCTATGAGCCCCTTTGACCCATAATAACGATTCTAATATGTCCCTAGGGGTTCATATGACCCCTAGGGACATATGTCGTCATGTAATGTGTCCAAAGGGGTCATAGGTCAAGCTATGACCCCCTTTGACTCATAAGAACGATTCAGATAAGTCCCTAAGACCCCTGGGGACATATATAATCATGTAATGTGTCGAATGGGTTCATAGGTTGACCTATGACCCCTTTTGACCCATAAGAACGATTCTAATATGTCCCTAGGGGTCTTAGGACCCCTAGGGACATATGTCGTAATATATTGAGTAGAAGGGTGTTATAGCTCAACCTATGATCTCCTTTGACCCATATGAACAATTTTAATATGTCCCTAAGCATCTTAGGACCCCTAGGGACATATGTCCTCATGTAATAGGTTGAACGGCGTCATAGGTCAACCTATGACCCCTTTTGACCCATATGAACAATTCTAATATGTCCCTAGGGATCCTAGGACCTCTAAGGACATATGTCATCATGTAATGGGTTGAAGGGGGTCATAGGTCAACCTATGACCCCTTTTGACCCATAAGAACAATTCTAATATGTCTCAAGGGTGCTCGAGGGGTCCTAAGACCCCTAGGGACATATGTCATCATGTAATAGCTCGAAGGGGGTCATAGGTCAACCTATGACCCCCTTTGACCCATAAGAATGATTGTAATATGTCACTAGGGGTCCTAGGACCCCTAGAGACACATGTCATCATGTAATGGGTCAAAGGGGATCATAGGTCAACCTATAACCCCCTTTGACCCATAACAACAATTGTAATATGTCTCTAGGGTTCCTAGGACCCCTAGGGACATATGTCATCATGTAATGGGTTGAAGGGGGTCATATGTCAACCTATGTCCCCCTTTGACCCATAAGAATGACTCTACATATATCATCATTTATTGGGTCGAAGGGGGTCATAGGTCAAACTATGAACCCCTTAGACCCATAAGAACGATTCCAATATGTCCCTAGGGTTCCTAGGACCCCTAGGGACATATGTCATCATGTAATGGGTTGAAGCAGGTCATAGGTCAACCTATGACCACCTTTGACCCATAAAAATAATTCTAATATATTCTTAGGGACATATGTCGCCATGTAATTGGTTGAACGGTGTCATAGGTCACCCTATAACTCCCTTTGACCCATAAAAATGATTCTAATATGTCCCTAGGGGTCCTAGGACCTCTAGGGACATATGTCATCATGTAATTGGTCGAAGGGGGCCATAGGTCAAACTATGACCCCCTTTGACCCATAAGAATGATTCTAATATGTCCCTAGGGGTCCTAGGACCCCAAGGGACATATGTCTTCATTTAATAGGTCGAAGGGGGTCATAGGTTAACCTGTGACATGCTTTGACCCATATGAAACATTCTAATATGTCCCTAGGTGTCCTAGGATCCCTAGGGACATATGTCGTCATGTAATGTGACGAAGTGGATCATAAGTCAACCTATGACCCCCTTTGACCTATAAGAATGATTCTAATATGTCCCTATGGGTCCTAAGACCCCTAGGGACATATGTCATCATGTAGTATCTCAAAGGGGGTCATAAGTCAACCTACGACCTCCTTTGACCCCTAAGAATAATTCTAATATGTCCCTAAGGGTCTTAGGACCCCTAGGGACATATGTCATCATTTAATGGGTCAAAGGGGGTCATAGGTCAACCTATGACCCCCTTTGACCTATATGAAGCATTCTAATATGTCCTTAGGGGTCCTAGGACCCCTATGGACATATGTCATTACGTAATGGGTGACCTATGACCCTCTTGGACCCATCAGAAAGATTCTAATATGTCCCTAGGAGTCTTAGGAGCCCTAGGGACATATGTCATCATGTAATGGGTTGAATGAGATCAAAGGTCAACATATGACCCCCTTTGACCCATAAGAATGATTATAATATGCCCCTAGGGGTCCTAGGACCCCTAGGGATATATGTTGTTATTTAATGTGTCAAAGGGGGTCATAGGTCAACCTATGAGCCCCTTTGACCCATAAGAACGATTATAATATGACATATGTCATCATTTAATGGGTCAAATGGGGTCATACGTCACCCTATAACCCCCTTTGACCCATAAGAACGATTCTAATATGTCCCTAGGGGTCCTAGGACCCTTAGGGACATATGTCGTCATGTAATAGGTCAAAGGGGGTCATAGGTCAACCTATGACCCCCTTTGACCCATAAGAATGATTATAATATGTCGTTAGGGGTCCTAACACCCCTAGGGACAAATGTCATCATTTAATGGGTTGACTTGATCCATAAGAATGATTGTAATATGTCCCTAGGGGTTCTAGGACTTGTAGGGACATATGTCATCATTTAATGGGTCATAGGGGGTCATTGGTAAACCTATGACCCCCTTTGACCTATATGAACAATTCTAATATGTACCTAGGGATCCTAGGACCCCTAGGGACATATGTCATCATGTAATGGGTCGAACAGGGTCATAGGTCAACCTATGACCCCCTTTAACCCATATGAATGATTCTAATATGTCCCTAGGGATCCTAGGACCTCTGGGGACATATGTCGTCATGTAATGGGTTGAAGATTCTAATATGTCCCTAGGGGTCTCTTAGGGATATATGTTGTCATTTAATGGGTTGAAGGGAGTCATAGGTCAACCTATGACCCCCTTTGACCCATATGAAGCATTCTAATATGTCGCTAGGGGTCCTAGGACCCCTAGGGACATATGTAGTAATGTAATGGGTCAGAGGGGGTTATAGGTCAACCTATGACCCCCTTTGACTCATAAGAACGATTATAATATGTCCCTAGGGGTCCTAGGACTCATAGCTATATATGTCATCATTTAATGGGTCAAAGGGGGTCACAGGTCAACCTATGACACCCTTTGACCCATATGAAGCATTCTAATATGTCCTTAGGTGTCCTATGACCCCTAGAGACAAATGTCATCATGTAATGTGTCGAAGTGAGTCATAAGTCAACCTATGACCCCCTTTGACTCATAAGAATGATTTTAATATGTCCCTAGGGGTCTTAGGACCGCTAAGGACATATGTCGTCATGTAATGGGTGACCCATATGAATGAATCTAATACGTTCCTAAGGGTCCAAGGATGCCTAGGGACATATGTCGTCATATAATATCTCGAAAGGGGTCATAGGTTAACCTATGACCCCCTTCGAGCCATAAGAATGATTCTAATATGTTCTTAGGGGTCCTAGGACCCCTAGGGTGATATGTCCTCATTTAATGGGTCGAAGGAGGTCATAGATCAACCTATGACCCCCTTTGACCCATATGAAGCATTCTAATATGTCCCTAGGGGCCCTAGGACCCCTATGGACATATGTCATTACGTAATGGGTCAAAGGGGGTCATAGATCACCCTATGACCTCCTTTGACCCATTAGAAGGATTCTAATATGTCGGACCCCTAGGGTTATATGTCGTCATGTAATAGGTCGAAGGAGATCATAGGTTAACCTATGAACCCCTTTGACCCATAAGAACGATTCTAATACGTCGATAGGGGTCCTAGGACCCCTAGGGATATATGTTGTCATTTAATGGGTCAAAGGGAGTCATAGGTCAACCTATGACCCCCTTTGACCCATAAGAATGATTCTAATATGTCCCTAGGGGTCCTAGCACCCTTAAGGACATATGTCATCATTTAATGGGTCAAATGGGGTCATACGTCACCCTATAACCCCCTTTGACCCTTAAGAACGATTATAATATATCCCTAGGGGTCCTAGGACCCCTAGGGACATATGTCGTCATGTAATAGGTCCAAGGGGGTCATAGGTCAACCTATGATCCCCTTTGACCCATAAGAATGATTCTAAAATGTCCATAGAGGTCTTAGCACCCCTAGGGATATATGTCATCATTTAGTGGGTCGAAGGTGGTCATAGGTCAACCTATGACACCCCTTGACCCATATGAAGCATTCTAATATATCCTTAGGTGTCCTAAGACCCCTAGGAACATATGTCATTATTTAATGGGTTGAAAGGGACCTATGACCCCCTTTGACCCATAAGAACGATTCTAATATCTCTTTAGGGGTCCTAGGACCCCTAGGGACATAAGTCATCATGTAATTGGTCGAAGGGGGTCATAGGTCAACCTATGACCCCGTTTGACCCATAAGAACGATTCTAATATGTCCCTAGGGGCCTTAGGACCCCTAGAGACATATGTCATCATGTAATGTCTCAAAGGTGGTCATAGGTCAACTTATGACTCCCTTTTACCCATACAAACGATTTTAATATGTCCCTAGGGGTCTTAGGACCCCTAAGAACATATGTCATCATTTAATGGGTCGAAGGGTGTCATAGGTCAACCTATGACCCCCTTTGATCCATATGAACGATTCTAGTATGTCCCTACGGGTCCTAGGACCCCTAAGGACATATGTCATCATGTAATGGGTTGACGGGGGTCATAGGTCAACCTATGACCCCTTTTGACCCATATGAAAGATTCTAATATGTCCCTAGGGGTCCTAGGACTCCTAGGGACATATGTCGTCATGTAATGAGTCGAAGGGGGTCATAGGTCAACCTATGACCCCCTTTGACCCATATGAATGATTCTAATATGTCCTTAGGGGTCATGGGATCCCTAGGGACATATGTTGTCATTTAATGGGTCGAAGGGGGTCATAGGTCAACCTATGACCCCCTTTGACCAATATGAACGAATCTAATATGTTCCTAGGGGTCCTAGGACCCCTAGGTGATGCAGAGCTACACCTTGGAAAACTTAGGAGGAAAAACTCACTCAACTGAGTTGCATCAAGGGGCATCTACAATCATCCAGGATCGAACTCGAACCAAACTCAAGATTGGATTAAACAGAATATACAAATCTGCACGTTCTTCTACTTTCCTTTACAAACATAGTTTTAAAGGCTTTCCATCTCTTCATATTCTACTGAATAATAATAATAGTGATGCCAATCTATGTCTTCCATAATCATCCTTTTGAAAAGATTCACCACTCTTTATACAACAACTTGAGATATATTAAGATAACCAATTACATCCCATACTTTACCTTCACACGCATACCAAGATCTTTAACCGTGAATGTCCTTCCAAATCAACTTGTTAAGACTGGGACTTAAAGAAAATGTATTTGCAATTTGTTAAGAGAGACCAAGTTTCTCAGAGAAGCTCGAGCCTACATTTAGTTACATATCTGTTGTGATCCCAAGACCGAGTGCAGAGAGCTGAAAGAGTCTTCATCAAAACAATGACTCACAAAACGAGTTTTTTTTTGTGTGTATAAACCAGTTTTTTTTTGTGTGTATAAACCATGTTGTTTTGTAAGGCATCTTAATAGATTTCCCAAAGATCTGTTGACAACTTCTGTTTGAGCATCGGTCTGTGGATGATATGCAGATGAAAATGATAAATTTGTGCCAAGTTTCTTCCAAAGAGTCCTCCAAAAATGACCCACAAATCTGTCATCTCTAGCTGAAACAATATTTAGTGGTAGTCCATGAATTCGCACTATCTCCTTGAAAAATAAATCTACAATATATGATGCATCTTTGGTGGATTTACATGGTAAGAAATGTGACATTTTACTGAATCTATCCACAACAACAAAAATTCTATCATACCCCTTCTGAGTTCTTGGTAATCCCATAACAAAATCCATACTAATACTTTCCCATGGTCTTGAAGGAATAGGTAAGGGTTGATACAATCCCGCATTGGTACTTTTACCTTTACCTTTTTGACAAATGGTGCACTCTTCCACAAATTTCCTCACATCCTTTTGTAACTTTGGCCAAAAATAGTGTCTACGAACCAGCTCTAAAGTCTTATCCAGTCCAAAATGACCAGATAATGCCCCACTATGTTTCTCCTATATGATATTATCTCTCATTGAACACTTTGGGATGCAAAGTTGTCCTCCCTTGAACAATAATCCTTCTTGAACCAGAAAATCAGAATATTTACTATTTTACCTCTCATCCAGATTAATACATGCCTGATAAATGTCTTTGAAATCAGCATCATCAACATACATACCTTTCAGATTTGAAATGCCTGTAGTTTCCAACTGAATTTGTGACATAGTTAAAGTTCTCCTGCTCAATGCATCAGCAACCTTATTTGTTACTCCCTTCTTGTGCTTAATAGAAAATGTGAATGCTTGCAATGTCTCTACCCATTTCATATGCCTATGATTCAACTTCTCTTGACTGCTTATGAAACTAAGTGCCTGGTTATCTGTGTATACAATGAATTATTTGGGTAGCAAATAGTGTCTCCATTTCTTCAGGGATTGAACAAGGGCATACATTTCCAAATCGTATGATGAATATCTATGTTTGGCTTCATTGAGTTTCTCACTGAAAAAGGCTATAGGTCTGTCTTCTTGACTAAGAACACCTCCTATAGCTATGTTGTTTGCATCACATTCTATCTGAAAGACTTTATTGAAATCAGGAAATGCAAGGACTAGTTGTTGGGCCACTTTTTGCTTAAGAAGTTCAAAGGCTTTATTGGCTTCTTCTGTCCAAATAAATTTACACTTTGGCCCTCTTTTTATGGTGTTCAAAATAGGTGCACAAATCAAACTGAAATTTCTGATAAACTTTCCATAGAAAGTGGCTAACCCATGAAAACTTCTAACTGCTGCAATAGTTCTAGGAGTTGGCCATGAAAGAATTGTGAAATGTCCCTTTACTGATTTTTATTGATATTTCCAGCCTCAAATCAGAACTTTAAAATCAAACAACCAATATTACAAAGATCTGCCAATTTCCCAATAAAACCCAAATCAGGTATGTCCAAATTAGTGCCAAAAACTTCACAACTTCACAAATTATTAATAAATCTGAAAATGGACATTTTCACAGAAATTTCAGCAGCATAACAGCCTACAAAATGACATTTAAGCCCTCAAAATCTTCTGCTTTAAGCCCTCTTTTCATGACAAATCCCTCATCAATAAAATTGTGAGTTGCCCCACTATCAAGAAGAACAGTCAACCTTTGCCCTGCTAGTACCCCTCAAAATCTTCTGCTTTAAGCCCTCTTTTCACGACAAATCCCTCATCAATAAAATTGTGAGTTGCCCCACTATCAAGAAGAACAGTCAACCTTTGCCCTGCTAGTACTCCTCCAATTCGGAAGGGATGGTATCTTGGGACTCCTGATAATGCTGCTAAAGTGCCATCCTTGCTGATTTCTTTTACTTTCTCTTCTTCTACCTCCTCCTTAGTATCATGAAATTCTTCATGCTCATCTGAATCAGATTCTGAAGCAACTTCAATATAGTGCACTTGACCTTTCCCCAAACATCTATGTCCTGGAACCCATGGTTCTCTACAAGTAAAACAAAGCTTTTTCCTTCGTAATTCACTCCTAGTCTCTTCATCTACCTTCTTTTTTGCCACATTTGTCACATCTTTTGGTGGTAGTGTTGGGAAAGTCTTTTTCTGAAAATTTCCCTTATGTTGCCAAAGATTTGGGGGTTTTCGATTAGTGATTGATTTCATAGGCATGCAAGTTTCAAGTTGCAAGCTTCTTTTGATAGCTTCCTGTAAGGTTGAGGGTGAGAAAGCCTTAACCAAACCCTTAACATAATCTTCTAAACCATCAAGAAAAAGATAAATGATCCTCTTTTCACTCATATCAGGTACCATAACAGCCACTTTTTGAAATTCTTCTATATACTCATTAACTGATTTGGTTTGCTTCAACTTTGACAATTCTTTAAAGTACTCTTCATCATCCTTGAGGTCAAATCTATCTATCACCCTTTGACTGAAATCTTCAAATGTAGTTACCTGATCGTGACCTTGAGTAGTCATTCCATGATACCACCAATCATAGGCTGCATCTTCCAAGTGTAGACTTGCAAATTGAATAACATCACTCTCTTTCATGGGGTTAAGTGTGAAGAAAGTTTGTAATTTTTGTAGCCATGCTCTAGCTGAAATTTTATTTGTTCCATCAAAAGTAGGTGATGTAAACTTGCTTATTTTATTTTTGAGCTCTCTTCCACTTGTGTCATGCTCCCTCCTGTTCTCTTTCTTGGGCATCAAAGCGTTCATCATATCCACATATTCTCTAAAAGGAACTGAACTACGAAAGTCATCATCTAAGCCATTGTAAGTAGCTCTTAATGTAATCAAATTACCTGTAACCTTTTCCACTGGATTAATGGCTGGATTTGGTACTGGTGGCTCATCTGCAGGCAAGAAAATAGATTTGGTTGATTTAGATGGTGTGGATCTCCCATTTCTCGGCTCCTCTGAAGTGCTCCCTTTCTCATTAATAGATGCAATTCCTTGTAATTTTTCTGTCAATATTTGCAAAGCCTCTCTAGTTTCCGCCAAACCATCCACTGTTTGCTTCTGAGTATTTTGGATGTCTTGGAAGAATTTCTTTGCTATCTCATCTGGATCAGCCATACTTTTTTCTTCCTTGGATTTTGTACTTTTGCTTTCAATTGGAGGTTTGATCAAAATTTCTTTATTCTTTTCTCACTGCAAATATCTTTTTTCTCTTTCACTTAGTTGCATGCAATCATAAAATATGACATGCAAGATCTGGGTAGTTATCAAAACTTGACATGCAAGATCTGGGTAGTTGTTAAAACTGACATGCAACTTCTACAAACCCTCAGGCTGGCAAGATCACGGCTCTGATACCACTGAAATGTCCCTTTACTGATTTTTATTGATATTTCCAGCCTCAAATCAGAACTTTAAAATCAAACAACCAATATTACAAAGATCTGCCAATTTCCCAATAAAACCCAAATCGGGTATGTCCAAATTAGTGCCAAAAACTTCACAACTTCACAAATTATTAATAAATCTGAAAATGGACATTTTCACAGAAATTTCAGCAGCATAACAGCCTACAAAATGACATTTTCAGATTTGTATAGCCTTTACACAACAACTCACAAATGTAGGGCAAAATTATGCTCAATCGGGCTCCCGAAATTAACACAAAAATGCCCGGAAACACCACAAAACACTCATAAACTATCTCAGAAGTTTAATCATGATCCAATACATATATTCAGCTCTATTTTAACATCATAAAGTTTGAAATACAGCAGCAAACCAAACTGATATGAAACACTCAACTGAAAACTCAAACTCAAACCAAAAAACAACCCCGAAAACACCCAAATCGGCACTATTCAGCACAAAGGAAAACTCTGTACGAGCATGCACATGGAATGGCTTCAAACTCCCGTCCTTAGCCTTCCTGGAAACCTGCAAACTCCCGTTCTTGGGTCTCCTTCTCCACAAGTTTGGCAGCCTCTGAAGAACAACAAGAAAATTAGCAAGAATCAAGATGTAGAATGAGCCCAAAATGCCTCCAAACCCCTTTTAAAGAGGGCATAACCCTAACTCACGTCCAAGAGGGGTTAATAAAATACAATTTAATAATAATTTTTATTTATTAGTCCATTGGTTTCCAAAGATTAGCCCCTTTTTCCGAAATTTCACCTTTTTGGAGCCTGCCTGCCTTAACAAAGTTTATTTTTTAAAATTATTTGAATAGGGGACATAACAAGTCCTCCCTTCCCAAATATTGCTTGTCCTCAAGCAATGAAGGTTGGAATTCTCAAGAATATGTTCTCCTTCCCAAGTTGCATCCTCTAGTGGTAATCCTTTCCATTTGACCAAATGCTCTATGATGCTCCTATTTCTTAACCTTTTCTCTCTTGTATCCAAAATCTCTTCTGGTATCAAAACTAATTTCCCTTCATCATCAAGAGGTGGTAATTCTGTAGATACTATGGTTTGCTGGCCTAGAACCTTCTTTAAGCAAGATACATGAAAAATATTATGTATTTTGTTGTTTGGTGGGAGCTCCAATTCATAAGCTACCTCTCCTACCTTCTTGATGATTTTATAAGGCCCATAGAACCTTGGCTTGAGTTTCTCTACCCCACTTCTCTTCAAGGTGCTTTGCTTATATGGCTGCAACCTAACAAATACCAAATCTCCCACCTCAAAAGATCTTTCAATCCTTTTCCTGTCAGCATATATCTTTTGTTGGTTTTGTGCATGTTGTAGATTATCCTTGAGGGACCTTATTATGTCTTGGCTTTGCTTGATGAAATCACTTGCTGCGGGTACTCTGCTATCGAAAAGTATTAGATCAACAAAGGAAAGGGCATCATAACCATAAAGAGCACAAAAAGGAGGCATACCAATAGACATGTGATGAGATGTATTGTAACAATACTCCCCTAGGTGTAACCATTTCACCCAAGCATGTTGTTGATTTGAAACATAGTTCCTCAAATATCCTTCTATCCATTTATTAACTATCTCTGTTTGTCCATCTGTTTGAGGGTGATAGCTAGTATTGGGAGTGAGTTCAGTTCCTGCCAAATGAAAGAGCTCCTTCCAAAAAGAGCTGAGGAATCTACTGTCTCGGTCACTAACAATGTTTCTAGGCAAACCATGTAATCTAAAAATTTCCTTGAAGAACAATTCAGCCACTTGTGATGCCTTGAAATCAGATGTGATAGGAAAGAAATGTGCATACTTAGTTAGTCTATCTACCACCACATATATGCAATCCTTACCTTGAACCTTGGGCAACCCAGTGATGAAATCCATGGAAATACTTTCCCATTTTTGTTCGGGAATAGGAAGTGGCTGCAACAACCCTGCAGGAAAATTTTGCTCACTCTTGCTTTGTTGGCATACCATACATTCCTTAATGTGTTTAAGGACATCCTCCTTCATACCCTTCCATGAAAACCGCTCTCGAATTTGCCTGTATGTCTTGAAGTATCCTTGGTGACCAGCTAAAGGTGTGTCATGAAAGGCCCTCAATATCCTCTCCTTAGTTTTTGACCCTGGCACTAAAAAGATCCTGTTCTTGTAATAAATCAATTCATCAACAACCTTGTACCTGTTATCATCCACTAACTTATCCAAAATCTTGGTGGCAAATGAATCTTTAGCATACTCTAAAATTATGGAGACTTTCCAATCAGCAGAGATAGATGATAAGGAACACAAAGTGGGCTTTCTTGAGAGAGCATCATCAACCACATTATTCTTTCCTTTCATGTATTCAATATCAAAATCATAAGCTTGCAATTTGCTTACCCATTTTTGTTGATGATCATTCAAATCCCTTTGGTTCAAGAAGAACCTGAGGCTATTATGGTCTGTCTTTACAATGAATCTCCCACATACCAAATATTGTCTAAACTTATGAAGTGCATGCATGATTGCCAACATTTCTTTATCATAGATGGAGTACCCTTTCTCTGATTGATTTAATTTTCGACTGTCAAATGCTATTGGATGTCCCCTTTGAGTTAGGACAGCCCCTATACCTTCTCCCGAAGCATCACATTCAACAACAAAAGGTAAAGAGAAATCTGGAATTGCAAGCACAGGGCATGAACTCATTACCTCCTTAAGCTTATAAAATGTTTTTTGTGCCTCTTCTGTCCAAAAAAAAGCTCATTTCTTTGTCAAATTAGTCAAGGGGGCAGCAAGCTGAGAAAATCCCTTGGCAAATCTCCTATAGTAGCTACACAACCCGAAGAAACCTCTCAACTGTGTAAGATTAGTGGGTGGAGGCCAATCCAAAATTGCCTGGATTTTTTGTTGATCAACCTGTACTCCTTTAGAGCTTATAATATGTCCCAAATATAGGATCTCTGTCAAACCAAACTCACATTTAGATAGCTTAGCATAGAAGGATTGCTGCTCCAAGATTCCCAAAATAGTGTCTATGTGCTTTAGATGCTCTTCCCATGTTTTACTGTATATCAAGATATCATCAAAAAATACCAAAACAAATTTTTGAAGATGTTGACTGAATACCTTATTCATACAAGATTGGAATGTTGCAGGTGCATTAGTGAGTCCAAATGGCATAACAAGAAATTCAAAGTGCCCATAGTGACATCTGAAAGCAGTCTTTTCCACATCTTCACTCCTCATTCGGATTTGATGGTAGCCTGATCTTAAGTCAATTTTTGAGAAGTATACAGCACCATGTAACTCATCAATGAGTTCATCTATGCGTGGTATGGGATACCTATTTTTTATGGTCTTCTTGTTTAGAGCCCTGTAGTCTATACACATTCTCATTGTACCATCCTTTTTCTTGACAAGTACCACAGATGATGCAAATGGACTAGAGCTAGGCCTTATGAATCCCATGTCCAGGAGTTCTTTAATAGTTTTTTCAATTTCTTCCTTATAACCTCTTGGATGGCAGTATGGGGTTGTTATAACTAGTTTGGCACCCTGTTCTAACTCTATAACATGCTCAAAACCTCTATCTGGTGGTAATCCTGGAGGAAAATCATTGAAAACTATACTATGCTTATCAAGAATATTTTGAATTTCAAAATGGAAATTACCTTGATTCTTTGGAGAGCTTGTTGGTTGGATTATGACTCCTACTGCCCATGTTACTTGTCCTCTTCGAAAAGTCCTCTCCATCCTCTTTGCAGAGACCACCTTAGGTGCTCCATTCGATAACCCTCTCAATATGACTTCTTTCCCATTGGAATGAAATTTAAACTCCATAGTTTGATGGTTCATGTAATAGCCTCCGATAGAGTGCAACCATTGAACACCCAATACAAGATCTGTCTCCCCAATACCAACCACATAGAAGTCATCACATAACTCATAATCTCCTAAGGTCATCTTGAGTTGTTTCACCACCCGTGTGCAAGGCATAGTGAATCCATCAGCTACAGTAACATTGAATCCCTCAAAATCTTCTGCTTTAAGCCCTCTTTTCATGACAAATCCCTCATCAATAAAATTGTGAGTTGCCCCACTATCAAGAAGAACAGTCAACCTTTGCCCTGCTAGTACCCCTCGAATTCGGAAGGGATGGTATCTTGGGACTCCTGATAATGCTGCTAAAGTGCCATCCTTGCTGATTTCTTTTACTTTCTCTTCTTCTACCTCCTCCTTAGTATCATGAAATTCCTCATGCTCATCTGAATCAGATTCTGAAGCAACTTCAATATAGTGCACTTGACCTTTCCCCAAACATCTGTGTCCTGGAACCCATGGTTCTCTACAAGTAAAACAAAGCTTTTTCCTTCGTAATTCACTCCTAGTCTCTTCATCTACCTTCTTTTTTGCCACATTTGTCACATCTTTTGGTGGTAGTGTTGGGAAAGTCTTTTTCTGAAAATTTCCCTTATGTTGCCAAAGATTTGGGGGTTTTTGATTAGTGATTGATTTCATAGGCACACAAGTTTCAAGTTGCAAGCTTCTTTTGATAGCTTCCTGTAAGGTTGAGGGTGAGAAAGCCTTAACCAAACCCTTAACAGAATCTTCTAAACCATCAAGAAAAAGATAAACGATCCTCTTTTCACTCATATCAGGTACCATAACAGCCACTTTTTGAAATTCTTCTATATACTCATTAACTGATTTGGTTTGCTTCAACTTTGACAATTCTTTAAAGTACTCTTCATCATCCTTGAGGTCAAATCTATCTATCACCCTTTGACTGAAATCTTCAAATGTAGTTACCTGATCGTGACCTTGAGTAGTCATTCCATGATACCACCAATCATAGGCTGCATCTTCCAAGTGTAGACTTGCAAATTGAATAACATCACTCTCTTTCATGGGGTTAAGTGTGAAGAAAGTTTGTAATTTTTGTAGCCATGCTCTAGCTGAAATTTTATTTGTTCCATCAAAAGTAGGTGCTGTAAACTTGCTTATTTTATTTTTGAGCTCTCTTCCACTTGTGTCATGCTCCCTCCTGTTCTCTTTCTTGGGCATCAAAGCGTTCATCATATCCACATATTCTCTAAAAGGAACTGAACTACGAAAGTCATCATCTAAGCCATTGTAAGTAGCTCTTAATGTAATCAAATTACCTGTAACCTCTTCCACTGGATTAATGGCTGGATTTGGTACTGGTGGCTCATCTGCAGGCAAGAAAATAGATTTGGTTGATTTAGATGGTGTGGATCTCCCATTTCTCGGCTCCTCTGAAGTGCTCCCTTTCTCATTAATAGATGCAATTCCTTGTAATTTTTCTGTCAATATTTGCAAAGCCTCTCTAGTTTCCGCCAAACCATCCACTGTTTGCTTCTGAGTATTTTGGATGTCTTGGAAGAATTTCTTTGCCATCTCATCTGGATCAGCCATACTTTTTTCTTCCTTGGATTTTGTACTTTTGCTTTCAATTGGGGGTTTGATCAAAATTTCTTTATTCTTTTCTCACTGCAAATATCTTTTTTCTCTTTCACTTAGTTGCATGCAATCATAAAATATGACATGCAAGATCTGGGTAGTTATCAAAACTTGACATGCAAGATCTAGGTAGTTGTTAAAACTGACATGCAACTTCTACAAACCCTCAGGCTGGCAAGATCACGGCTCTGATACCACTGAAATGTCCTTTTACTGATTTTTATTGATATTTCCAGCCTCAAATCAGAACTTTAAAATCAAACAACCAATATTACAAAGATCTGCCAATTTCCCAATAAAACCCAAATCGGGTATGTCCAAATTAGTGCCAAAAACTTCACAACTTCACAAATTATTAATAAATCTGAAAATGGACATTTTCACAGAAATTTCAGCAGCATAACAGCCTACAAAATGACATTTCCAAATTTTTTATAGCCTTTACACAACAGCTCACAAATGTAGGGCAAAATTATGCTCAATCGGGCTCCCGAAATTAACACAAAAATGCCCGAAAACACCACAAAACACTCATAAACTATCTCAGAAGTTTAATCACGACCCAATAAATATATTCAGCTCTATTTTAACATCATAAAGTCTGAAATACAGCAGCAAACCAAACTGATATGAAACACTCAACTGAAAACCCAAACTCAAACCAAAAAACAACCCCGAAAACACCCAAATCGGCACTATTCAACACAAAGGCAAACTCTGTACGAGCATGCACATGGAATGGCTTCAAACTCCCGTCCTTAGCCTTCCTAGAAACCTGCAAACTCCCATTCTTGGGTCTCCTTCTCCACAGGTTTGGCAGCCTCTGAAGAACAACAAGAAAATTAGCAAGAATCAAGATGTAGAATGAGCCCAAAATGCCTCCAAACCCCTTTTAAAGAGGGCATAACCCTAACTCATGTCCAAGAAGGGTTAATAAAATATAATTTAATAATAATTTTTATTTATTAGTCCATTGGTTTCCAAAGATTAACCCCTTTTTCCGAAATTTCACCTTTTTGGAGCCTGCCTGCCTTAACAAAGTTTATTTTTTTTAATTATTTGAATAGGGGACATGACAAATTGCACTTACCTTATCTTGATCCATCTTGAGTGTTCCTTTTGAGATCACAAAGCCAAGGTATGTTAGTTCCTCTCGTATAAAACTACATTTCTCCATATTGATCATTAACTTTTCCTCTTGTAATCTTCTCAACACCAAATCTATGTGTTTCAAATGCTCCTCTTTTATTTTGCTGAAAACCAAAATGTCATCTAGATACACTATCACAAACTTCCCTGTAAAATCCTTCAAAACTTCATTCATCAGCCTCATAAACGTACTAGGAGCGTTAGACAATCCAAATGGCATTACCTTCCATTCATATAATCCCTCATTTGTCTTAAATGTTGTTTTCCATTCATCTCCTGGCCTAATTCTTATCTGATGATACCCACTTTTTAAATCAATCTTTGAAAAGTATCTTGCTTTCCCTAAACAATCTAGTAAATCTTCTATTCTAGGCATTGGAAATCTGTACCTTATAGTGATCTTGTTTGGTGCTCTTGAATCAGTGCATAATCTCCATGTTCCTTGTTTCTCTGGTGCTAGAACTGTAGGTATTGCGCATGGGCTTAAAATTTTACCAATCAAACCAGCCTCGAGCAACTCTTCAATTTGTCTTGCCATTTCTTCATTTTTTTGTGGTGTTAGCTTATATGCCGCTTTGTTGGGTAATGTTGATCCTGGTATGAGATCAATACAATGATTGATTTCTCGCATAGGTGGGAGACTTCTTGGTATTCCATCCGCCATAATTTCCTTGTACTTGTCTAGAATTGGCTCCACTTCTTCTGGCACCTTTTGTTTCCTCTTTTCTATCACTTCCACCTTCAAGTTTGAAGACTCCATCTCTGAATTTTCTTCCTCAATCTGATTTTCAACATCATTCTGTAATTTATCTTTGAGTACAGGAACCAGTGCAAAGAGTGGACACTTCTTTCCTTTCACTTCTTTTAGAAATTCTTTCTTACCCATCACCATAACTTTGGCTTCTGCGGCTTTTGACTCTTCTTGACTTGGCTCAACTAAAGGTATCAATTCAATGACCTTTCCATTTTTTGTAATGGTATACGTATTCTTCACTCCATCGTGATGTGCCTTGAGATCATACTGCCATGGTCTGCCAAAAAGTAAATGGCATGCATCCATATTAACAATATCAAACAATAATCTATCTTTATAGGCTCCAATCTGAAATTCCACCCAAGCTTGCTCTTCTACTATAGTCTATTGTCCTTTATTTAACCAAGATACTTTGTAAGGATACGGGTGTTGTATTCTTGGTAGCTTTAACTTTTCCACCATTTCAAAAGAGACAAAATTTTCTGTAGAACCAGAGTCTACTAGTACCTTACAAACTTTTCCTCCAGATTTACAGGTAGTTCTGAAAATGGACTTCCTTTGTGGTGGTTCTTCTTTGACAAGCATTTTCAACGTGTTCTTCTCATCATAAGTGCTTCCCCCTTTTCTGGATAACCATAACTTTCTGAATCTTCTTGTAAATCCGCTTCTTGTGCCAGGTGTATTCTCTTTTTGCCATGAATACTAGAGCTTGCTTTTGCTGGACATTTGTGTGCCATATGACCTTCTTGATTACAGTTGTAGCATCTTATTGGTCCATTCGTTCTTCCTGGTGATCTTCCTCTGAAATTTGGCCTTCTACCTTTGAAACTTCCTCTGAAATTATCAAACTTATTAACTTCGTTATGCATCTCCGTTTGTGGCTGAAAATTTGGACTCCTTCCTCTAAATGTACCTCTTCCTCTGAATGGCTGCCTTCCTCTGCCTCTGTTATTATTTTCTTGTCTCCTTTTGATTTTCTCTTCCACCTTTAAAGCCAGTTGATAGCACTTAGCTACAGTGTTTGGACTCAGCAACTGCAACTCTTCTTGTATGTTCATCCTCAAACCATTCAGGTATCTTGCTACCTTGATACTCTCAGGTTCAGGTTCTGCAAATTTTGACCTTAGACTCAACTTCTGAAATTCTTCTGTATAAGTGCAGACATCCATATCCCTTTGTCTGAGATTCTACCATTTCTGATGTAACTGTACTTCATAGTCTTCAGGGAGATACATCTCTCTTATCATTGAGACCATCTTCTTCCACGAACAAATTTTTCTTTTATCCTCCTTTACCCTTTCTTCCTGTACAAAATTTCACCATGTAAGGGCTGCTCCCTTCATTCTGGACTTAGCCAATTTAACTTGTTGTGATTCTGAAACTTTCTCACATTCAAAATGATTCTCTAAGGCTTCAATCTATTCCAACACTAATTCAGTGTCCATATTTCCTATAAACATAGGTAACTCAACGGGTTTTCCTCCCAAAGCCTTTAAAGCTTTAAAAAATGGCTTCTCATTCTCAGATATTTCATCTTCCTCATCCTTGGGTACTTCTTCCTCCTCTTCTACTTCTTCTTTCATTTCTTTCTTCTCAACCACAGTCTTCATGTGTTCCAACTTACTGGCTAATTCTGCCAATATCCCCTTCAGTTCACTATTCTCTTTCTGGTAAAGTTCTTCTTGCTCCTCAACCTTCTTCGCTAACTCTGCATTGGTCACCATCTTGTTTGACCCTATTGAAGAATCTTGATCAGGGGCGTTCAACATACAACTTCACAACCTGCAACTCTCAAGCTCTGATACCAAAAATGATGCAGAGCCACACCTTGGAAAACTCAGGAGGAAAAACTCACTCAACTGAGTTGCATTAAGGGGCATCTACAATCATCCAGGATTGAACTTGAACCAAACTCAAGATTGGATTAAACAGAATATACAAATCTGCACGTTCTTCTACTTTCCTTTACAAACATAGTTTTAAAGGCTTTCCATCTCTTCATATTCTACTGAATAATAATAATAGTGATGCCAATCTATGTCTTCCATAATCATCCTTTTGAAAAGACTCACCACTCTTTATACAACAACTTGAGATATATTAAGATAACCAATTACATCCCATACTTTACCTTCACACGCACACCAAGATCTTTAACCGTGAATGTCCTTCCAAATCAACTTGTTAAGACTGGGACTTAAAGAAAATGTATTTGCAATTTGTTAAGAGAGACCAAGTTTCTCAAAGAAGCCCAAGTTTGCATTTAGTTACATATCTGTTGTGATCCCAAGACCGAGCGCAGAGAGCTGAAAGAGTCTTCATCAAAACAATGACTCACAAAACGAGTTTTTTTTTGTGTGTATAAACCAGTTCCATTGCATTGAATACTTTTTTTTTTTATAGGACAATGATTTTGCAAATAGACAGAAAATGAAAGACTATCGGGACTCTTTCAGGAAAAACGCAGAAGAACAACAAACTAAACAAAATGACTCCCGAACTAGGCTTTTAATCACCTTTTCCTCAATAATCTGAATCAACCCTCTATGGTGTAAGACGAAAATCTTAGAGGTTTGGAGAATTTTGAAAATAGACCACCAAAACAGTTCAAACACATTTTTCTTGAATACCAACAATCAATTCTACCATACTATAAATCGATAGTTCAGAAAACTTGAAAAAAAAGAATTACATAACAGGATTATGTTAACTTGTAGAATCAGAATATCCTTTTCTTCAAAGTTTTCACTTGCAAAAGATGAAAAAAATGGAAATACTCGCATACACAGTTGGGAAGCCCAAAAATCCACACAAAAATAAAGAAACTTTCCCTCTCTCTATTCTCGAATCACACACTTACATCCAAAAAAACTGCAATATTTCCTCTCCATTCGAATTTTCCTTCCATAAAATCTGCTTTCTCCATAAACTCGTTCATCCATATATTCTTTTCTAAAAAACTGACCCCTAAAAAAAAATGGACTTTCTTTCCTATATAAAGCATATGAAACGTTTTCTTTTTATTCCATAGCCGTTTTCTAAATCATGCATATTCCAAAAAACTGCCTACTACCTATGATTAGATTCTAAAAATCATTAAACACTCCAACTACAAATTAAAACAACTATTCTAATTTAAAATCCACACACCTGGTCCTAGGTGGCTATATCTAGAGAGCTCATCGAACTGCTACTCTAGGTATGCCACCACATGTAGGACGTTATTAAAAACATTTAAATTTAAAACACACACAAAACATAAACATTACTTATCACATTTTCCGCTTTGCTACTGCAGCACTAGGGACATATTAGATCATGTAATATGTCGAAGGGGTTCAGAGGTTAACCTGTGACCCCTTTGAGCCATAAAAATGATTCTAATATGTCCCTAGGGGTCCTAGGACCCCTAGGGAGATATGTCATCATTTAATGGGTTGAAGGGGGTCATATGTCAACCTATGACCCTCTTTGATCCATATGAAGCATTCTAATATGTCCCTAGGGGTCCTAGGACCCCTATGGACATATGTTGTCAGGTA